>OZ010748.1:22005720-23282239 GCA_963932245.1 Tachinus rufipes | reverse complement strand
TTATTTTTCTAATGACGTTGTTTTCATGTACCTCTGCTTTAGCAAAGAATCGTTGAGCGGTTGTTATAATATACTCTTTAAGGGTTGGTATATTCAAATCTTTTCTGATGTCATCGTTTCTCACATACCATGGGGCATCGGTGATGATGCGGAGGCATCTTGCTTCTATTGTTTTCCAGTGAGTTGCGGCAGTTGTTCCCCACACTATTGATGCATAAATTAGTTGAGGTCTTATTGTTGATTTAAATAATAGCATTTTGTTCTTAAGTGTCATTTTATTGTTTTTGAGAAGTGGATATAGTTTCATTGTGATGCCAGTGCTGGTATTTCTGTGTGTGGAGTTTCCATGTTAACGATTTGTCCAAGGTAACTCCTAGATATTTCACCTGTTTAGACCATGGTATTGGAATTACTTCAATTTTTATGTTGTCTTGGGTTTTTTTTCCTCCGTTTGGAGAAGAGGATGGCTTGACTTTTTTTCGGATTAATTTTAATGCCCCATTTTTCCGTCCAATCTGTGATTAGATCGGCGGCACGTTGTAGTCTTTTTGTAATAATTTTGATACAGTTTGAGCTCTATAAAATAGCCGTGTCGTCGGCATACTGAGCTGTCATAGTGCCGTTGTTTTCGGTCGGCATATCTGCTACATAAATGTTGTAGAGAGATGGTGAGAGAGCTGATCCCTGTGGTATGACAGCTGTTATGGGACGTTTGTTAGAGAGAGTCTTACCGATTCGCACTTCAAAGCATCTTCCTGATAGGAAAAAATGTAGGTTCTTTCCTAGATGTTTGTTAAATCCCAGTCTAAATATCTTAGCTAGAAGACCTTCATGTCATACTTTGTCAAAGGCCTTCTCTATGTCAAAAAATATGGCACCTGCAGATTTCTTTGTGCAGAACCCAACGCTGATGAGATACTCGAGCAAGTTGGTGAGACGTCGAGTGGTCTTTGCGGAATCCGTGTTGATGTTCAAGGATTAAGTTGTTGTTTTCAGCGTGTAGTTGGATTTGCGATAAAATTACTCTCTCTGCGATCTTGCTTAGCAAACTGAGTAAGCTAATGGGCCTATAGTTTTCAGAGAATTTATGAGATTTGGCAGGCTTGGGGAAAACTATAATAGTGGCTAGTTTCTATGACTCTGGGAAGTATCCATTTTTGAGCTTGCATTTATGATGTTAGTTAGGCCAACAACAGCTTTTTTGGGCAGATGTTTTATGGCTCTGTATGAAATATTGTCCTTCCCAGGGGCTTTCTGGCCTTGACTTTTTTGATCATTTTAGCCACTTTCTTTGGTGTGGTGAGCAGTGGTGGTACGTCATTTATAGTTTGGAGATGTTGCATCAGTTCACTTTCAATTTCTTTCATGAAGTCAGTGTCCAAAATGTCGAAGGCTGGGCTGCATTGTTGTTCTAAGGATATTGCAATGGCTTCGGCTTTCTCAGATTCTGTGTAAGCCATGTCATTTAGACATTGTAGGGCTGGAATAGTAACGTGGTTACGTCTTAGTCTTTTCGAGATGTTCCAGATTTTTGGTATATCTTTAGAGCTTCCCTCAAATGCATGCTCCCACTGTCTGTTAAAAAGTTTGTAGCGTTGTAAACGCTTGGGAGCGTGCACTTTCTTTGTTCCTTTGTTAGAAATTTGGCAGTATGGGGGGCTTTAACCCCTTTCGAGGTCATGCAAAGTTTTTTGGAACTAGCTCCGCCCCTTTTAGGGGAGAGATATATTGTTTTTAGCACTAATCACTTCTATTGTTTATTGAGTAGCACTTCAGAACTAGTATAGTCATTTATCATCGGTTTGGAAAAAGCAATGCGGAGCACAAAAACACGTCTGCACGTTATCGAGCGCATGCGACGACTGATGACAGGTCATTTTGTTAGTTAGCAATATATATCTTGTTTACATTCTAGCAATATGCATAGAGAATAGCCCCGATTATCTTGTTTATTGAAGGAAAAGTAGTGAAATTTTATTACTATAAATGTACAAGGTTAGCTTTTATAAAAGTAGTTATTTGAAATGTACATTTCAAATTTAAAACCTTCTACCCATTTTTATACTTGTTATTTTTATGATTGATCTTGACGCGTTGAGTATGTTGGCTCAAAGACATCACCAAGTTTCTTTAAAAAAAAAATCATATACATAATAAATTTAATTTGAAGCCCAAAATAAATAATATAACAGAAACGTGGTTGCAGATTTTAAAACACTTTGTTTTCTACATCCATAAAGTTTAATTGTAAAATTAATTCATTGATCCAATATGCTTACGAGAAAAAACGTAAGAGTGGGAAACGGTCAAATCGAGCAAAATCTTTAAAATTATCTTGAAAAACATAACAAAAATCTGCAAAATGGCAAAATTTATTGAACTTGGACAAGTAATAGTTCATTCATATCATTTTGATTAATGCAAATATAAAATATTTAATATTGTAGCAACAATTCTGAAATATCTGCTCCAATTTATGAAGATATTGAATCTTCATCAACAGTATTTTCAAACCTACTTGATTTAGATAATTATATATCATCTAGTAGCAGTGCAAGTAATGAAGAAATTATGAAAGTCGGACATTCTTTAGACGTAAAAAATAATAATGAAGGAATTGAAGATCATTATGAATTATCAGAAACATCACAACAATCATTGGCCAATGATGCTAAATCAACTTCATCGACTTCAGATTATAATTTCGAATTTATGCCAACAGATGAGAGCAATATGTAATAAAAACGCAATACACAGAAAAATCTGTTTTTTGTTTTCAAATTTTATTCAATTTTAATAAAAACTTCTGGGTGTTTATTTTTTAAGAAAGTCAGTATATATTATGTTTTATGCGATTACAAACAAACCAATACTTTTAGCATAGAAGATCATAATTTAGAATTTGAACGTCAAGATGAAATCTAACCTATACTTGACGGACATCGAATTGTCGATGTTGAGTATTTAGTGATGTGGGCAATAAATATTCAATTTCAACACAACACTATTTGTACCACTGGGAAATTGGAGTTAAAAAAGGAAATTAGAAAAGGACTGATTAGCACGTTTAAGTTTAACTGTATGATGTGCAATGGAAAATATAGCCACTCTTCGACTAAACCTAATTCTAATTTTAATATTTAGAAACAGATGGAAGTCGCACTGGGCTAAACCTGGTGAATTTGAAGCAAAACAACTTTAATTAGGTGATTTTAGCCATCGCTTGAGTGACGTGTGAACTAAATTTGGCCGGTTTTTTGCTGATTTTTACAAAAAGTTTTTTCCCTTCTAAAGATAATCAATACTTTCCCGTGCATCTAAAAACAGTAGTAAATGTAGCAAAAACTAAATTAATGTTTTTTAGTAAGGTCGATGTAGACAATGATGATAAAATAGGGTTGAACGGTGAGCGCTTAGAACAGGTGGATGCTTTTGGGTATTTGTTAAAAACGGTAGTTTGGATGAGAGATGAGATTTCAAAGAATGAAGTATTAAAAAAGGCGAAAATGGAAGTATATAAAGGTGTTGTCACCAACGTTGCTGTATGGATCTGAAGTACGGGTATGCCATAGTAAACACAAAAGTATAATTAATGCTGTTGAAATAAGATATTTAAGAAGTATGTTTATAAAATCTTGTTTGTACAGAGATAGAAGTGAGTGGGTAATGAAATAAGCTCCGGAATAATTCCTCCATTCTCGTATATGAGTATATGATATTTATATTACATGTTTTTTAGGGGTGGAAAGATTCATTATTTTTAGATTTGGAAAAAAGCTGCAATGGAAGAAAAACAGTTTGATATAAATTCTGGAAATGTTGCCAGAAATAATGTACCTTTTATAACAGTGTATTTATATGGCGGCTGGAGGAAGCGTAGTTATGGGCACAATTATAATGCATACTGTGGGGCAGTATGTATTATTTATTTATAAAAAATGCAATTGTTTAAATTACATGTATTTTGTAGTCAATCATTATTGGATAACATACGAAAAAGGTCTTATTTGTTGGGATAAGGAACAAATATTGTTCTATTTGTGCTAGAGCATTAAATAAACAAACTCTTGCAAACCAGCATATTTGCTATAAAAATTGGTCTTCATCTTCATCGGCAATTGTAATTGAAGCGTTTGCAAAAAGTGAAGAAATGTATGGAATTCGATATAAGAAATTTATAGCTGATGGGGATTCCAGCGTTTTTTTTTTTTTTTTAATTAGAGAAAAAGTCACATATGGGTTAGAGGTAATCTTTCTTGATAAGCGATAAGACTTATTACTTCTCTCGAAAAATTTTAATAAATACTATTTATAGGTTCAAAAAATTTAATGTAATAATCATGTCATCAAAAACTATAGTAAAAAATTATATTCAATCAAAACAGATACAAAAAATATTCCGTTAGAAGGCCGCAAACTTTTAACTAAAGATAATATACAAAACCTCACAAAAAAGGCCCAATCCGCCATTTACAGAAATTCAGTTGGCAATTCAAATACTTTAAAAGAAGAGTTGTTAAATAGTGTCAATCACACTTTTCAGCATCACAAAGATTGTAAACAAATATGTTGTCCATCTAGCAGTGATACTAACAACAGTAAAATAAATCAAATAAAATCTTCAGGTTTATTATTATATTTATGGTAGATAATATAATTTGATTATACCTTTAAAGTTATTTACTTCACTTTTAGGTGCTTTGGAATATTTAATGACTAAAACAGACAATTTAATAGATAACGAAACCAACAATCGGGCAAAACTTTTTAAGCATATTCTATCCAGATTTAATACAATAAAATAAAATATAATAAAAACAATTGTAAATATTATTCCTGAAAAAACAATTGTAAATAGTGTTTCTAAACAAATTGATACCAATCAACTAAAGAAAAAATATATAAAAGGAACAGATAACCAAAAAACGAGAGAAAATGTAAAAACTTTTTACAAGAAGAACGCAGCAAAAGAAAATGTAATTTTTACGGAAGAAAAATGTGTCAATAAAGAGAGAAATGATAATGAAGAGGGTTTTATTCCAGTCCGTTCAAATAGAGGGAGAAGAAATACAATTAAAATAAATATTGGTACGGCATCCAGACCAAATGAAGATTGCAATGTTTCTTTTTTTGGGAGGACAAATGCAGATAAGAAAATATGGCTTTGTTTATCGAGGATCAGGGATAACGTTAACACAGAGGTTATACAAAAATACGTATCAGATAAACTTAAATGTCCAGTAGAAAAAGTAATTGTTTCTCATATTGAAACAAATGATAATAAAAAAGACAATAAGTGTTTTAAACTAGGTGTAGAATTTAAATTTAAAGATGATGTTTATGCGAATAATTTCTGGCCTGCAGGTGTAGCTTACTCCAGATGTAATTTCTCTAATAATGCTTTTTTAGACAATCCTCAATAAATAAAAATAAATTTATAAATGTAAGTCTAGTACATAATAGGTTTGTTCCAACACACACTCAAACTGGTTTGAAACTGGACGACGCATGCGCATTATGATTTGACCATGTACGGATTGTTGTACGAAAAGTCGGCTGTTCCAACACACCTCTGTACGATACGCAAACTGGTTTGTGAACGATCAAAACAGTTTGCGGTCTGGAACATGTACTGTTGGTCAGGAGTATGCGCATTGCGTCGTTTGATTTTAACTTCTCATTTTGTTGTATGATTGTATGATTCGTGTAAACAATAGAAAAATGAATTATTTAAGAAAAGAAGAAAGTGATTTTAGTGATGATAGTTTTTCGGATGATTCGGTTTCTGATATAAGTGATTATGATAATTTGGAATTGGAGTTTGGTACTCCAAGAACAAAAAATGAAAATTATTTAGATAGGTTGTTAAATAAGATTACATAAAATAGATTTTGCAAATTAATGTTTTTTTTAGAAGAAACAGTGGCAAACTATGATGATGGTGTGTTTTTTGAACATTTCCGTGTGAGTCGCAGGATTGTCGATAGTATTGCTGAAAATTTTTCAACAAGTCGGTATTTTAAACGACATTTTGGACAATATGGGAAGCTTTCTGTTTTAAGCTAGGTAAGATGAGATAGTTAATAATTAACGTACCTATTTTTAATGCGTTTAAAATTGATTATTAACATTTCCTAGAATTTACTGTAGTTTTAGTTTTAAAATTATTCGTATGTTGTTGCAGGTTTTAATTTTTTTATGGTTCATTGGGCATCAAACAGCTAGTTTTAGGAATGTTGCAGATAGGTTTGACATAACCATAAGCTCCTTACATCGGATAGTTAGACGATTAACCATTTATTTAATCAATCTAGCCACCGAAGTTATAAAATGGCCTAATCCTAATGAAAAGGTGGTGATTGAACAGGCCTTCTCTGAAAATGGATTTTCAAGTATCATAGGAGCTATCGATGAGTGTCATATTAAAATAGACAAACCAAAAGTGGATGCCGACTCTTATATCAATAGAAAAGGGTATTATTCTATACAGGTAAATCAATAGCTTTTTTATGCCCACCATTATACATATATCAAAACATATTTTTATATTCTATTTTAGTTACAAGCAGTTTGCGACAACACAAGATACATTCGGGACTTATTTGTTCGATATCCCGGCTCAGTCCACGATAGCAGAGTATTTAGAAGTTCAACACTTTGTAACACATTAGAAGAAAAGTATGGACTTTTTTATTTATTCGGTGATAGTGGATACTCACTTCAAAAGAACCTACTTACTCCTTTCAGAGACAGAGGTCAACTTAATCAAAGGCAAAGCAACTACAACGTAAAGTTATCCAAATCTCGATATGTTATCGAGCATTGTTTTGGAATGTTGAAACAAAAGTTCAGGCAGCTCTACCATGTTAAATTAAGAGATATGAGTTATATTGTGCACTTCATTAGAGCAGCTTGTGTTCTACACAACATCTCAATTGATGATGAATTTAACATGGTGGAAAATGAAGGTGTAGCACAAGATGAAGCAGTACCTGTAGTTGGAATAGAAGCAGATGTCGACGATGAAATTAATTACGATGATCGAGATGCTACGCAGATCCGAAATGACATTGTCAATAGATTAACATAGTAGTAAAAATGTTTGTACTTACATGTTTATTACTTCAATGACATTTTGACAAAAAGACATAAGCGCCATCAAAAATTATAGAATTATCGAATTATTTGTAGAACTTTTGCTACAACGCTTACATCTTTTAGTCAGTACATCATCGACATAGACTTATTTTTTTGAGAACAAAATATTAAAAAACAAAATAATTTATTTTTTTATAAATTAAATAACATTCTTACCAAATTAAATAACATTCTTAACATTCATATAACATTTATTTTTTATTTAATTATTATTGCAATTTTTATTCAAAAGATTTTTTTTTTTTTCATAAAGATCAATTTTTAGTTTAGCATTTTCTATAACCAATCTTTTATTTTGGTATTCTAACATATCTTGTCGGATTGTCTGTAATAGACTAGCTTTTTTTTGTCGATTACGTTTTTTTGGAACTTCATTAGATTTGATCTTTGGTATTTCCTCGGGGATATCTTCGGACACCATATTCTCTTCATTCATTTCAAAATTGTGCGGAATATGAATATTGTTAGAAAGGATTAATTCCGGATGAACATTTTTTTTTTAAACAGTCTGTCCATTTTTTCTGCATACTCAAAAAACTTTCTTCCTCTTCCCGTTGAAGTTTTGTTGTCAATATATTTTTTATAATTTCTATCTAACACTCTCCATCTATTTTCACAGTTATTCTCATTTATATTTATTTGCAGCATTTCTTGCAATTTGCTTGCAATTCCTTTCCACATTTGTCTGACTGTTCGAAATTCCATCGTTCCAACTTTTTTTCTATACAATCCATATAAGTGTATTAACTGTTTGGTTCCATTGGTCGTCCATTTATAGTCAGTTCTTTCATGATTACTTTCATCAGGTTGGCTACTGGTACCGACTTCTTCCACAGGTATGGAATTGTATTTGATAAGTTCTACAACAATAATACAAAATAAAAAATTTGCTGTATCAATTAATAAATGGTCCATCAGAATGGCCGTTTTTATTAAAAAATCCATACATAACTTTTGTGCAGAACAACCAATCTGAATGGAATATAAAGTAAAGTATTTCAATGCAAAATATAAAAGGTAAGTAAAATGAATATTGAAAATGCCATATTTAATTATAAATAAAAACTTATGTTTATACTTTTACCAATAAAAATGTTTATATTAAAAAAAAACATAAACTACAATAAATAATGGATAAAGATTGTAATTACTTACCGCCCATTTTTTTGATCACTAACTATTTAATAAATGCAATTCCAATCAGATCACATTCCAATTCGCGTTGTTTTTGAAGGTTATGTTTGACCGGTTTTGGCGGTTTTATGATTTTCCGCGTTCCAACACGTTACGATCTGAACTAGTCGAATACCAGTACAAAAATGACGCATGCGCCTTAAATCGCTCATGTACCAGTTCATGTACGGTACGCAAACTGCGTGTTGGAACAAACCTATTATGTTTAATGAATTAAATGAAAAATATAAAAATTTGCTCCAAGATGTTAATAAAGAAAATATTAATAGAAGAATTTCACAGTCTGATAATATAAATAAAACTACCTGGGAAATTATATCAGAATATACTGGCAAAAGTAATATTAAATCAACTGTCATACCAACGTGCAACACAAATGATTTAAATTTATTTTTTATTGAATCTATTCAAAACCTCATAAACAAGCTACCAAATGTTATACCTGCTACTGAGATACAACCAAATAAGTATACCTTATATTTAAGACCCACTACAGAAACTGAATTTTTTAATATTATTGTTGCTTTGAAAAATAGTAACAGTTCTAGTTAAAATTAGCTCCAAACTTACAAAAGCCATTGCCGTTGAAATATTTCCTGCTCTCACTTACCTATTTAATTTATGTCTTGAAAATGGAACTTTTCCAGACCATTTAAATCCAGCTATAGTTAAACCTATATACAAAAAAGGAGATTCAACTTTGCTTTCTAATTACAGACCTATAAGTCTATTAACCAGATTTTTTAAAATACTAGAAAAAATTATCAATACACGCCTTGTGGACTTTTTTGGTCTCCATAACACGTTTAATGAGAACCAACATGGATTTATAAAGAGAAAATCAACAACAACAGCTATCTTTAATTTTGTTAGTCACATATTAAATTCTCTTGAACAACACTTGGGATTAGCATAGACTTATCAAAAGCATTTGATAGTGTAAACCATCAAATGTTATTGGATAAGTTGTACACATATGGCAATAGAGGAGTTGGATTGAAGCTCATTACGTCATACCTACAGAACAGAAAACAGAAAGTAGTAATAAAAAACATTACTTGTTAAAAATTGTGTTCCGCAAGGAAGTATTTTAGGATCAACATTATTTGTGATTTACATTAATGATTTATTAGATAGAATGATTGATAATAACGTTATGACTCAAAATTATGCAGACGACACTAATTTTCTAGTTTCTGGAAAATCAATCCAAGACACAATCAATACTGCAACACAAACTTTTGAAAAAGCAGAATCGTGGTTTACTGAAAATAAATTATTATTAAATGTTGACAAAACACAAGTCATATTCTTTAGCTGTAACTATTTACAGACAAACAAACCATCAGATTTTATAAACATTGGAAATCAAATTGTAAATAGAAATGACTGTGTAAAAATTTTGGGAATGCTTATTGACCAAAATCTAACCTGGAAATATCACTGCCAAGAAGTAAATAATAAACTAAAAAAGACTTGCTGCATAATCAGAATATTAAGGAACCTTTAAAACAGTCTATTATGCCAACTTTGAAACTCACATAAGATATCGACTTATTTTTTATGGAAGTAGTTTGCATATTCAAGATCTCTTTATAACACAAAAACGTGCAATTAGATCCATGCACCAACTCAAATATAATGAAACATGTAGAGGTTTTTTTTAAACAAAATAACATACTCACAGTTACAGGTCTGTATATATACGAGCTACTTCTGTTTAACTTTAAATATAAACCACTTTTCTCTCAAAATCTAAATCATCATGAATAAAACACCAGATTCATAAGGAACTATACCTACCCAATACACAGATTACAAGCAAGTGAAAAAGGGCCCCTATATGCAGCTTTGAAAGCTTATAATAGACTTCCAAAACATATTAAGGAAATTAACAACATCAATAAATTTAAAACTACACTATACAAACATATATGTAATATTGAACCGTATAACTTAGAGGAATTCTTCAATTAATATTTTTTTCTGACCCTATTTCTTATTTGTACTATTTACATGCTCTACTAGTCTTCTGTATAAGTATATGTATATATGATTAATTATTGAATAAAGTTATTATTATTATTAATATGGGCAAAAGAATCAATTTAATTCAACGTGGATCTTTTGAACGAAGAGCACATTTAGCAGGCTTACATTATAATAATGGTTTTTCGTAGCACCTACAACCTTGGAAACGTGAAACTGGTATAAATCCAAGCAAAATTTTTGAAAAAATACGTTGAAAGAAAAAAGAAATCACAAACAAACAAAAAGTTACTTTCAACGCAATGTCCAGTCAAAAAACAAAAAATATTTAGAAATAGAAAATTTAAAGGCAATGATAAAGGGGTCTAGGATCGCAATCTAAACTTATATGTAAAAGTGGACAAAGAAAAAAACGAAAAATCTTAATATAAATGTAGTTGTCAAAAATAATGATTACGGACCAAATATTGCCGAAATTGACATGGACAAAGAATCTCTAGAAATAGAAATAGAGTAATTGATTAACCGATTACAAGTTTCAGAGATAGAAAGAGATTACTTTGCTCAAAATACTATTGGACAATTTGACAACGCTTTATATTCAGCAGAAAAAGCTTATTAACCTCCTCAAATTTTGGAGCTGTCGTGCGACGCAGATCAAAAATTCCATGTGATAATCTTGTAAAAAAAAATTAAATTTTAAAAGTTTTAAAACTCCTGCAACAGAATATGGTCGTGCAAATGAACGTGTCGCTATCAGTAAATTTGAAGACATAACTGGAATAAAGATTCAAGCTTAAGGTTTGTTTATAAAATTGGAAACTGGTTTTCTAGGAGCCTCACCTGTTGGTAATTAATTTTTCTAATAATTACAATAAAATATAAACTGGTAAATATTTTTTTAGGTATTATAGACAATGACCATAAAGTGGAAGTTAAATGCTTATACAAAGTGGCATCTTCCGGAAAAACTTTAGAGAATTTTGTTAGAAACAAAAAAGTGCAATGATTACAAATTGTTGAAATAGGAACAATTGAATTAAACAAAAAACATGACTATTATTATCAGATATGTGCAACTTTAAAGTTTGTTAGTTTATTTTATTTAACTTATTCTTTTAGTAGATCGGGATACATGAAAAAACGGTATGGGACCCAAACTAAGGACATTTTATAGGAGATGTGTGGCACCGAAAGTTATTTTAAATCGAAGATTTTGACAACTAAGATGCAGAGATCCGGATTAATCGGAAGTAAAAATTAATAGCGTATTTAAAGCATTTGAAAATAAATTTATAAAAAATAGCAAAATGAGTGGATGTACTAAAACAAAGACTAATATATAATAAAATAAAGAAGAAGATTGCGAGGTTTGTAGCAGAAGCACAAAATAAATATTAATAAACACATGCTTGGTTAAAGTTAACCATACAAATTTCAAGTTTCAGTATTGTCAAAAGTAATGTTCCAAAGTAGTCTGATTGTTATCAAATATTATAAGTTTTATTATTAAATCATTTCGGTGATCAACGTTCTGAGTCATTTTTATTTAATGACTTAGCCATGATTAGAACCAATAAAAATGAAGGATCTTATAATTACGGTACACGATTAAAAGAAATTTTACAACTTCTTCTTACTCAAGTGAAATTAAGAGACAACAATGCTAATAGTAGAGCATTAAAAAATTTGAATTATAAGAAAACGGCACTACAAATTTATTTGCAAGGATTATTAGAAATTGATCATGTAACAGGAATAATGGTTCAAGTGAAGCAACCAGCCGACCTTGAGACAGCTATAAGAACAAATAATTTACAACGTACTAATATGAAAACATCATTAGATAAAGCATGTAACCAAAGTAAACAACAGGGTTATCAAATGAATAACAGATTCACATCAGTAGCGCAACCTTATTTAATGCCATTTCAGAATAATCAAAATGTGCCATCATTTGCGTCCGAATCAAATCAGTTTAACAGGAATTATGTTTTTACATCTCCGTTTAATCAAAATAAACCATTTACAAATAATAATATGAATCAAAAATTCCCAACAACGATGCCTCTACCGCAAGCGACACATAAAACAATGCCCAAGCCTACGCCTATAGAAGTAGATTCCAGCGCGCAGAAAAGACCGGTATCAACTTTCATTCATCAAAATAAACGCCCTTGCTGGACACCTGGTCAACGGTTATATTATCAGGATGACGACGAGCCAGACAATACGCTAGATAGTACGCAAATGTATGAAAACGTAACTACAGAAGAATTTGCTGATGACTGTGAATATAATGACGACCTGATGAAGATGTCAACAACGCAGAAGAAAATGTTCAGTTTATTTGCCTTACAACCAAGAAAAAATAATGAATAATCAAAACAAACACAGCTGAAATTAATTTAAATAATATTAATGCAAAAATACCTATTCATCTTGAAAAAGAAACTTTTGAACCATTACAAACAAAAGTTAGTTTAATTTTAAATTAAAATATATGTTAATAACTGAGGTCATCTCAATAAAAATTGCAGAAAAGACTAAATTTGTTTAAATTTGATACCAAACTCAATGTGTTTATCAATTTATCATCTGTACCCTCAGTTGGTTATTGTACAAATTTACTGAGTACACAAAATCAAATTAAAACAATTTGATACCACATAAAATATATACAAAAATGTAACCTCAGTTGTAACCTCAATTTAAAAAAAAAACAAATTTTTTACCAAACTATAATAGTTACTAAACGTTAAAGTTTTACATAATACACAAAATGTAACCTAAATTTTTGACTATTTTAGTAACCTCAAAGTTGTAACCTTAACCATGACCTTAAAAACAAATTTTTAAAATAACCTTATAAACACTCATGTACTAACTATAAATAAAATTATAACCTCTGCTGCTTTAATTTGAGATCAAAATATATGTAAAAAAATGAAGTCATCAGTGAGATAACTTCAATAATAAAAAAATGTAGATCTCACAAATACTCATGTACACTCATTAGTGAAATGACTTCAGTTGCTTTAATTTAAAACCAAAATATGTCAATAAATAAGGTTATTGTACTGAAAATTGCAGACTAAGTTTGCTTTAATTTGATACCAAACTTGATGTGTTTAATGTAATTTATCATATGTACCCTCAGTTAACCTTAACCTTGAAAAATAAATCTTTAAAATAACTTCACAAATGCGCATGTATCAAAATTTAACCACAGTTGAAATTAAATTAAACAAAATGAGGTCATCAGTAAAATGACCTCAATTGCTTTAATTTAAAATTAAAAAATATTTACATAATTGAGGTCATCTCACTGATGATTAACACCTCAATAATAAAAAAAAACAATGAAGTTTTACATATGACACAAATTTTAACTTCACTTTTTGACGACTTTAGTAACCCCAACAACAAAACCTTAAAACAACATGTACAATGTAAAACAATATAACTAAAAAAAGTTTTAAAAAATAAATAAAATATATATAATCATAAATATAGCAAAACCCGACTTTAAAATATAGTTAACATAACCTAAATCGGATATAAACTGTTCAATTATGCAAAGTTCTATTTATAAAGTATAAAATAGATGCAAAATGTTGTTAGAAAACACTCAAATCCGGCCGTAAACTATTGATACGTGTAAAAATCTATCAAAAATTACAAAAATTGGCCTTAAAAGTTGTTAAAAAATTACAAAATTTTGCAATAAATTGATAAAAAATCCTTTTTTTTTATACAAATAGCAAAATGCGGTCTTAAAATACTAACATATTGTTAGAAAGTAACAAAATTTGGCTATAACTATTGAAAAGTGCAAAATTTTTTTTATAAAATGTCAAAAATGTAGCCATTAACTGTTAAAAAATACAAAAATTTATCAAAAAAGTCAAAAACAACTGATACCAATTATCAACACTAAAAAAATATTAAGTAAAATTAAAATTTGCTCAAAAAACGCTTAAAAGTTTAAAATTATGTTCATAAACTGTCAAAAAACATCAAAATGTTGTTGAAAAGCACCAAATCCTGTATAAACTGTTAAAAAAAACAATTTTTTTTATGAAATCTCAAAAATAAATAAATTCCGTCATAAACTGTTTAAAAGTAAACAAAAATTTTAATAAAATGTCAATAACAGCAAAATCCAATAATAAAATATCAACATATTGTTATAAAAAACCAAAGACTGGTTTTAAAAGATCAACACAACAACAGCACTAATTTAAACTGCCATAAAGTGCATTCTTTTTATAAATTGTCCAAAATAATAAAATTGACTAAAAAGTATAAAAGTATTGTCAAAAAGCACTAAAATAAAGTCATGAACTGTTTAAAAATGCCAATTCTATTTTAAAAAGTGAAAATATTAGTCATAAAACATTTTAAAAACTTGTTGGAAAGTGCAAAATTCTATTCATAAAAATAAAAATAACAAAATCCAATCATAAAGTAGAAAAATATTGTCAGAAAGTACCTTAACTCACATTAAACTGTTAAAAACTGCAACATTTTATTTATAAAAATTAAAAAATGACAAAAGTTAGTCATAAAACATTAAAATATGTTTAAAAAGAATTATAATCCTGCTATAAACGGTTGAAAAGTGCAAAATTTACTATCACATTTTAGATTAAGTAAGTTTTACAATTTTAAACTGCAACACAAAACTTTTTGTAGTTATTGCAAACACACATTTTGATTTTTCTGTAAAAATTAAAATGTTTTTTTTAATTCTTTAACAAATGCTGAATAAATAAAACTAAATTCAAATTTTTAAACCGCAGCTCAAATATCTTGCAGAAACTAATTAATTGATAAAATGAACAAGCTAACATTAATATTAAAATATGTTGAGAATAGGCTCATAAATCTAGTAAATTTCAATCATTATTTCAAAAAATTATTTTTTAATCAATATTTTTTTATATCTAAAGAGCCCAAACTCATCTTAAAATAGAATTTATCATTACAGACAGAACGTGATTAATTTCCAAGTAATAATGCAAGTTTGATTATTTTTTTAATCGCAAATAATTACTTATTAGATTAAAAATGGGTATAAATTGGCACCAAAATTTATTTAAAATTATATCAGCCTGAAACATGAAAGTTGCATTTATTGTATTGTTGGGAGTAGTAAAGGGTCCGCCAAATAACTTTTTTTTTTAAATGCTATAAAAATGCCTTCAACTTTTGAACCAATTGGATTTTGTATGGCGTCATACCAAGGTCTTTATGCAAAATTCGTCTCAATGATGTCTCCGAAATGTTCAATTGTTGAGAACGACGGTGAATTGATGTTGATGGCGCTTCACGCACACTTTCTGCATCAATATTCTCGGGTGTACGCACTATTTTTGGCTTTTCACGCTTTGGTTTATCGATGAGGATGCCAGTTTCTTTCACTTTTTTCACAAGATAACGAACATACGGAGCTGACGGTGCTTCTCTTCTTCCAAAATCCGTACGCAATTTGCGCACACATTCTGCAACATTACCATGATTTTCAAAGTAATGTCGCAATATTTCCCAGCGTTGTTCAAGCGTATACACAACCATATTCGTTCAGCGGAAGGATAAAACTAATTATCTGTCAAATCTGACATGAGCTAAGTGTTACCATTCACGAAATAAGCACTAGTTGAAAAAAAAAAACTTTAGATGGCGGACCCTTTAGCTACTTTAGGTAAGAAATAATAAATAGTTTATAATCTTTTTTTTTTTATTTCAAAATGTAATATTTAGAAATTACTTATTATGTCATGTAATATTATATATTCATTTTAATTTAATTTATAGCTGCCCCAAGAGATAAATTGAGCTGGCGCATTGTTGGAGGAGAAGAAGCTAGCGATGGACAATTCCCATACCAAGTTTCCTTGAATTATTTCGGTGAACCCATCTGTAGTGGATCCATCTTAGATAATACTACAATACTCTGTTCTGCTGCTTGTGTTGATGGGTAAGTAAATAAAAATTTTATATTGTTGCCAAAACTTTAATTGATCTTGATTATTGTAAACTAATTAATTTAAAAAAATATGTATGTAACATAAGAAACGTCAATAAGTCAATATTATTAAACTAAATTTTAAATTTTTATAATAAATACTTATATCCAGTTATACAATAAAATAAATATTAAAGAAAAATTTGTTAATCATCTATTATATAAATTAATTAACAGTATTTTTCAACCAAATCATTTATTACAGCCTTGGTGCTAGTATTATGACTGATCTTGTCGGCACAAATAAACTCGATGAAGGTGGTGATGAATATGATGTTGAAGATGCTATCGTTCATAAAGACTACGACCAAGAGCTCATTATTAATGACATTGCTATCATTAAACTTGTAACTCCAATTCAATGGAATGAAAAAGTTCAACCCGTTGAACTCCGCACTGAATACATGCCAGGTGGTGAAGAATGCACTTTAAGTGGTTGGGGTACCACTGTCCAAGGTGGATGGGTACCCAATGACCTACAGTTTATTAAATTGAAAACTCTAAGCCATGAAGAATGCATTGAAGTACAACAATGTAATCTAGAAGTTAATGAAAGTGAAGTTTGCACTTTGACCAAAACTGGTGAAGGTGCATGTAATGGAGATGCTGGTGGTCCATTAGTTGATTCGGAAGGAAGACAATTTGGGATTGTTTCATGGGGACTTCCATGCGCTCGTGGTCAACCTGATGTTTACACTAGGAATAAAATATGTACTATAAAATAGAATTAATTGGATGAGTTTCTGTCAAACCAGTCATGGCAGTCATTTAAATGATGTTTTTCAATCTTAAATTTAAAGTCTAATTTTTCTAATAAACTCATAATTTTAAAAAAGTACTTATTAGATTGGCACACCTTTTATATTCTCAAAACTATAAAGAGCCAAGTCCTAGAACAATTGCAAGAATATGGCTTCAAATGGAAAATGTCAAAATGTAAGTTTGGAAAGGACAATGTCGTATACTTTGAAAAACAAGTTAGTTTTGATAGTAATCAACCACTACCAAATCATGTGGCTGCAGCAACTCTGTTGCTTACGAGATTCTGTACTTGGTTTTGAAAATTTTTCTATAATATCCAGCTTTCTCATGGAACAACAAGAAGCTAAAAAGCCGTTTATGTAGATTGACGCCAAACAAGAAGCGTTTGAAACCGTAAAAACAGCACTGGCATTATCTCTCCAATTGACTAGACCCCAACCCCAAATCATGAATACCGTTTGTCCTTCAAATAGACTTATGTAACCTGGGTCTTTGAATTGCATTGTACTGAAAAAAAAAACGACCAAAAACATGTTGTGTGGTATGTCAGTGCCAAACTCACTATGCCTAATAAAATTTTCTACTCAAACAAACTGGAATGTATGGCAATTGTGTGGGCTGTAAAAAAATTGAATCCTACCTAAAAGATAAATTCTTTAAGTTAAAAACGGACATTAACAACAAATATTTTCAAATTAATAAAATTAAAGCAAAAAATAAGATTAAAATGTTTTTTTTTTAATTTAATTTCTTAAGTATGTGGTGGATTATATACGAATCCAAAATTTTAAGCCTAATTCAAAATTGCAGAAGTTTAATGTAATTTATAAAAAGTAAAATTTTTGTAGATTATATTATGTCAAAAATCTTGTTAGTTTAATTTTATTTTCAAATACCAGAAGTAGATGTATAAAAGTTTTGTTTGTAAACAATCAATTTTGCACAAATAATACAAAGTGTTTATGTTAAAATAATTTTATTTTAATTCTGATTGACAAATTAAAAATATTTAATTACGGTTCTCTTCAATCCAGTCTAAGTAGGATGAAATCCTAGTGTAAACATCAGGTTGACCACGAGCGCATGGAAGTCCCCATGAAACAATCCCGAATTGTCTTCCTTCCGAATCAATTGATGGACCACCAGCATCTCCATTACTAGCACCTTCACCAGCTTTGGTCAAAGTGCAAACTTCACTTTCATTAACTTCTAGATTACCTTGTTGTACTTCAATGCATTCTTCATGGCTTAGAGTCTTCAATTTAATAAACTGTAGTTCGTTGGGTACCCATCCACCTTGGACAGTGGTACCCCAACCACTTAAAGTGCATTCTTCACTACCTGGCATGTATTCAGTGCGGAGTTCAACGGGTTGAACTTTTTCATTCCATTGAATTGGAGTTGCAAGTTTAATGATAGCAATGTCATTAATAATGAGCTCTTGGTCGTAGTCTTTATGAACGATAGCATCTTCAACATCATATTCATCACCACCTTCATCGAGTTTATTTGTGCCGACAAGAACAGTCATAATACTAGCACCAAGGCTGTAATAAATGATTTGGTTGAAAAATACTGTTAATTAATTAATATAATAGATGATTAACAAATTTTTCTTTAATATTTATTTTATTGTATAACTGGATATAAGTATTTTTATAAAAATTTAAAATTTAGTTTAATAAAATTGACTTATTGACGTTTCTTATGTTACATACATATTTTTTTAAATTAATTAGTTTACAATAATCAAAATCAATTAAAGTTTTGGCAACAATATAAAAAGATTATTTACTTACCCATCAACACAAGCAGCAGAACAGAGTATTGTAGTATTATCTAAGATAGATCCACCACAGATGGGTTCACCGAAATAATTCAAGGAAACTTGGTATGGGAATTGTCCATCGCTAGCTTCTTCTCCTCCAACAATGCGCCAGCTCAATTTATCTCTTGGGGCAGCTATAAATTAAATTAAAATGAATATATAATATTACATGACATACTAAGTAATTTCTAAATATTACATTTTGAAATTTAAAAAAAAAAGATTATAAATTATTTATTATTTCTTACCTAAAGTAGCTACAGCCAGACACGAATAGAGTGGCCCCTATATAGGCAACTTAGTATACACCAAAATTATGTTAAATGTGGTTAAACTAATGCATTTGCCCGTTTTAGCATTTTTCATTTACGCTTACATTTTAAACTTTCCACGGGCGACGTTGTTCTGTTATTAAAAGATGCTAAAACGGGCAAAAGCAAAAGTTTAACCACATTCAACATAATTTTGGTGTATACTAAGTTGCCTATATAGGGGCCACTCTATTTGTGTCTGGCTGTACTACTCCCAACAATACAATAAATGCAATTTTCAAGTTTCAGGCTGATATAATTTTAATAAATTTTGCTGCCAATTTATACCCATTTTTAATCTAATAACTAATAAGTAATTGTTTGCGATTAAAAAAAATAATCAAACTTGCATTGGTATTTGGAAATTAATCACGTTCTGTCTGTAATGATGAATTCTATTTTAAGATGAGTTTGGGCTATTTAGATATAAAAAAAATATTGATTAAAATATGATTTTTTGAAATAATAATTGAAATTTACTAAATTCATTGGCTTTCTGCAATAACTACAAAAAGTTGTAGTTTAATGTTTTATGACTAAAGTTTTCCATTTTTTAATTTTTATAGATAAAATGTTGCAGTTTTTAACAGTTTATGGTTAGTTTTTGTAGTTTCTGACAATATTTTTATATTTTTATACTTTAAGGTTGGGTTTTGCTATTTTTGTTTCTATGAATAGAATTTTACACTTTTTAACAAGTTTTTAAAATGTTTTATGACCAAACTTTTGATTTTTTTTAAATAAAATGGACATACAAAGTTTTTTTTTTTTTAAAGAAAATAAACATACATATATAAAAGTAAGATAGAAATGAGTATGAATATGAATATGAAAAAGGCTATCGACCAAAGTCTTTCTGCCCTTAATAACTATAGTTTAGTGCTTTTTGACAATACTTTTATACTTTTTGGTAATTTTTACTGTTTTTGATATTCCATTAAAAAAATTTTGCACTTTTTGGCAGTTTAAATTAGAGTTTGGTGCATTCTATCAACATTTTGATTTTTCAAAACCAGTTTTTGGTTTTTTAAAACAATATGTTGATATTTTATTATTGGATTGTGCACTTTTCAACAGTTAATAACAGAATAAAAAATTGACGAATATTTTAATTGATATTAAAAATTTCTCTAACTAATTAGTCATTTGGAACAAACTTGCCCAGCAGACAAGCACCGTTCAAAACCTAAACACTGTTTCAACTATTGACACTGTAATCAACTAAACACGACAATTTAGAGGCTGGATTATCAGTTTAATAGAAGGTTAAACACCTTGGTGCACAGATTTTCATTTATAAAAATCTTACTTCCACTTTTAGAAGGCAACTTTACAGATTTATAATTTAAAAACCGGATTATTAAATTGACAATAAAATTTAGCATTTTGAAGCAGTAGAATTTGACTTTTCATTAAACTTTTAAAAACTGGATTTACACTAAAATCTAGATTTTTGGTTTTAATAGCTGGATTTATAATTTAGAGGCCGGATTAAAAATTTGAAAACAAACTAAATACATTAGTGGCCGGATTTTAATTTTTGAAAACCACAATTGCACTTTTAAAAACCGGATTTACAATTAGGAATCTGGATCAACAATTTAAAAACCAAAGTAATAAAGTTCAACACGTTGGTTTTAGTTTGAAATACTTGTTTTACATTTTGAAAAAACGGATTTATAATTTTGAAGCTGGATTAACACTTTAGCAATAGAATTTACTATTTAAAATAACAAATTTAAAGTTTTAAGTTAATAATTTGGTATGGTGCTTAAATAAAAGCTTGTAAACCTATAAATTTTTAAAGTTGATAGTGAATAATAAATTTATTTTTAATTATTATTTAATAAAATGCAAAAAAGATGCAATCATCAATAACTAAGTATGACTATTGAAGAAAACACTATACGGATTATAATAAGCTGGTTGGTTTAAGTATAATAAATTAAATTTAACTCTGACGTCGATTGGAGCGAAACCAATCAAAACTGTCTTAGAATAAAAAAGCCACTGACAGTGAATTGCTTGTTATTTTTACGTATTCTAGAACCGGAATTTGTCATTATGTACGAGGTTTGAATCTAAAGCATTGATAGCTGTTGTGTAAAACGCGTTTCAAAATCAAAAAGATTCCTTGGATTGTAAAATTAGAGCTAAGTAGTTGCTTGCGCTAGTTAAACCAGGCTTTACCTCAGAAAAAAAGTCTATGGTAAAAGCTGTATACAAAATGCAAGTCTATCTGAAAAGATATCATTTCACAGTCATTACAGGCTTTTGAAGTAATTACACTCACTAAAGAATCTTAGTGGAAAAGTAGTTAGATGGGCCTTTCATATGCAACAGTATAACTTTGAGGTGGAAAACCGCAAGGTTGTTGATGACCTGTTCATACAACACGTGAAAGAAGAGACAAGAAGTTACTGAACGATCTAAAACATACACGGAATTTGCTATCAGGAATGGTTGTTTATACAAGCAATATGTATTAGTACGCTCATGGTATTGCTTATTGAAAGTTGTGAGTAAAGAAGTTACTAAAGAACCGCGTCTTAATAAAAAAATCAAAATAATCCTACCTCTGGCGACCGAGATATAACCAAAATAATTAACCAAATTGTTAGGGTATACTAACCAGGAATGCAATTTACTTGCAATGCAAAATAAGTTTGCAAAATAAGTAGAAAGCTTGAATTATGACTAAAACTTATTATTTTTAAACGACTCGATAGAGTTACGACCCAATGTTCCCAAAGTCTTGAAACTCCTATTTAGGGCTAGATTTTATTAATTCCAGGAAATTCTAGAACCAATACAGGTTAACTTTTTTTAAGAAAGGAAAGAAAAAATCTTTGAAAGACTTTGTGTGTCAAATTTATTTGGGAATAGCTTCCAAATGCCTTTTGCGTAGACTAACGTAGGTTGCTGTGGAATTACCGTTAAGTAATTTGTTGCAACGGCTACTCAGTTTGGTTGGTTTTTACATTTTTATTCACTTATACGCAAAGATTTTTTATCAGACCCTTGTTTGCCTGGCTTTGGCTTGACGGTCCCTATATTTCTGCTTTTTTTTAATCAGTTTTTAGCATGGTTTTTTATCATCTTCCACGTATCCTTGCCTTTGGGCATATACTTTATTATATTTTTGGCTGTTAGAGCTAAGCTTGTAATTGTCCTCTGCCTTGTGCACTGTCATCTATTGCATTGGAGCATGGTGTGTTTGGCTGTATTTAGTTTATCACAGTATACGCATTGGTCACTTTCTATTATGTTTATTTTTTTCAGGTAGGTTTGAAAGCAGCCGTTTTTGTGTCACTACGTACTATTTAGTTTTCCGCTTTAACAGAGTTTTAGTGCGCATTCTGGTTTGTACTAGCTGCGTGTTTTTTTTAGAACCATAAAGTCTAAGAAGATGGTTTCTGCTACCACCTGTATGGCCTTGTCCACAGGTCCGGCTAACATTTTTTTGTATCTTGGAATCTGTGCACAGTTGCTCTACGTGGGGTCTTTGTATAGTACAATGGAGTTGGCTACCGAGCTAATAGCCAGTCTTCTTTCTGCTCTGGCTTTTCCAATATTGGACAACAGTTGCACAAGTGCTGCTACCGTTTTTCTTACCTTTCTAGGCTTTTATGAACAAATTTTTCCCAAGAAGGATTTTAAGGTATTTGGCGCTATTTTTGCTGGTGACAATGACATCTTCTACTCTTACGAACACAGACTTGAGTGAATTACGTCCGACTTTTAATTCTTTCTTGCCAACCACATTTCTACGCAGTTTGCGGCGTACTTAGCATTCTCTTTGATAATTGCTTTGCACGACCTTCACACTACCATAGCGAGATCATTCGCATACCCTACTAAAGTTGTATTCTTTGGCATGATGTACTCTGCAAGATCTCCAACTTGCCGCTGCCAACTTGATGTGGAGGTAATCGCAAATCTGTCTGACAAGATACGCCTCACTAACTTATTCTCCAGTTTTATAATAATGTTTTTCTACAAAGCCGAGTTAAAGGCTTTTTGACGTTTAATCTCAAAAACACTTCAAACTTATTTTTCTTTTTGGCTTTTTTTGCTATGTCCTTGACCTTTTGGATAGTGTCTACCGTTGACCTGTTCTCTGTAAAACTATACTGCTCAAGAGACAGTTTAACGGTTCTCAGTAATAAAATAGGTTAACCTAGATATTGCAAGAAACTACCAGGCCCATTAATACAACTTCCAACAAAGAAATTAAAAAAAGGAGACAGTGTAATAATAAAGTTGCCCCACTTTTAGTCGGCAGCCAAATTATTCTTTAAATTTGATCTATTTTTTGATTGCCAAAGTTTTGTCTTTTGCTACGGTATTTTATCTGAAAGCCATGTTCATATTATGGACCTGAAGCTTGCTACGTAAAAGCATAAAGATAAATATAGAACCAGATTAATTTGTTTTGATTTCTGAAGCACTTATTATGGATTGGTTGAAATAAGATACTCTTGTTAACATTGGTTTTTATACCAAATAAGTCGTGTAAGGCTGAAGCTAGAATATGCTTTTAAAATAGCTCAGCTTCAAACTTAGTCAAGCCGAATGACAGCTCTTGGATAATCTAACAAGTGACATTGCTACCCACCCCCGGAAAATTGGTGGAAACTAAGGCAATGCATGCTTCAAACATTGCCCAACCGTTTGAGATGATCATTCTATCAAATTTTCAGCAATTCCAGCAGTTTTAGCAACGTCCAATTTATGTTTTACAGAATAGTTTTGTAATTTAACATTTTTTGTTGTCATTATAAATTCTGTAAATATATTGGAACGATGAAATAGAAAAAACACACAAATACTTTTATATTGGTCACAAAATAAAAATCAGCAGAGACAACCAACCAAGCAAAATCTTCTAACGCATAGAGCTTGGCTGGGCAACTTTTGGTAAAGTACTTAACTCCCCATATTCCTAAAAATTAACGTGTTTAAATGGAACGCAAACACTGACCTTAACAAAGCAAACTTTAAATTGCGTAAAAAGCACTGTAAACATTAATATTAGGAATGACTAAAAGAGAGTTCAAGGTAGATAATTAAAGTTGCTAATTTTATCAAAACCTATTACGTCTATCAAAAAGTTATTAAAACTGGCAATCATATTAAATAGTTGAATAGTATTCTAAACTGTCAAATTACAAAAAAAAATTATGGGACTCAAAAATAGTTACAATAATGTGTAAAAATGTCATAAATTGGACAAAAACTGTATTCTATACTATCAAAAAATGTAAATACATCTGTCAAAAAGTTAAAAAAATTATAAAAACTATCAAAGAATTTACAGCAAAGTATTAAAGTGCAAATTTGATATGTCAATTGCATTTTAATTATTAAAATTTTTATTTATTTATTTATTTCGCGTTTTACAGCTATTTTACATCGCCCCAGAAATCTTACGACATGTTTGAAGGGGGTTGATGGAACCAACGGCTTATTAGGTGACTTCCGAATCACCCCGGTGGATAAAGAGCAAAGTTATTATTTTAGTCATATTCGGGGATCGAACCCGGGACTGTTAGCATGCTACACTAACTGAGCTATCTCACCAAATTGTTACTACATCTGTCAAAAAGTTTCAAAAAACTTTTTATCTGAAAAACAATGCAGTTTTACGTTTACGTTAAGTAATTTTTTGTATGCTTACATACCTTTCCTATTGTACACGAGTATGCAGAGGATACTTGCTAATCTATTTTTTTTTAATTTACTAATTAATAATGTTGTTATTATAAAGTAATTTTTTTTTTTATTTTTAGTGTTTATTTTGAAATCTTTAGTTGCATTATTTATTATTCTTTTTATGACCAAACTACCAGACACTTAGTACCTAAAAACCAAGTAAAAACTGTGATGGAAGAAATTCTAACCTAACCTGCATAACCATGACCAGAAATCAAACCTAGACCAGCCTTGATAGATTCGGGGTCAAGTCAGAATTTCACACGGTTCTGTCTACCCAAAACACATTCATCAAGCAAACAAATCTAGTAGGTCATCACCAAAACTTTAGTGTAAATTACAAAAAAATTAGCAACTAATGCTAGATCAATCTATATTAATAATATATGGGTCGGAAGACCCAAACAAATCCACAAACTACTTACCAATAGAATAATCAAAAAGAGCAGTAGCAGCTACTGCGTTTTGGTGATATTGATCGCTTTTGCAAAGACTGCAGGAAGCTGAATGGCGCCATTAAGACTAAAGCAGCACTACTTTCAAAACTCTAAGAGACCTTAAACGATTTTGGAAATACTTATTTTTTTACCAAACTCAACTTAATCACCGGATACTGGCAAATACCGATGGAAAAAAGCCACAAACCTTACACCGCTTTTGCAGATTTGCATGAAGGCACTTACCAATTTACAGTGATGGCATTTTCCAAAAGTATATGTTGCAGGTGTTAGACGAATTCCTGGGTCTTAGTCTACCTGGACAATATCATAGTAAAAGGTAAGTCATGTAACGTTTAGAATTTGAACTAACGTTTATTTTGTTTTTTAAAGGTATAATCACATTTATGAGTTGACAGAAATTTAGTTTTAAGTTTGATATTTACGAAATGGAACGGTTTACACTTGAACAAAGATGGGAAATAATAAAAACTTTTTTTTAAAGTGGAGTCTTCTGCTCAACCGATAAGAAATTTACGAAACAAATTTGATAAAAAAGAAGTGTCTTCAAAGCAGTTTGTGTACCAAATTGTCAAAGTTTGAAAAACTGGATTATTAGTGAATAAAACAACACGTTCACGTTCTTGTTCAATGTAAACATGCGTCAACTTGTCAACGTTCTTAGGAACTGAACATTTCTCGAACATCTCCAAAGAAAATTTTGCATAAAGACCTTGGTTTAAAAATTTAAAAAATTTAATTAATCTAAAAAATAAAGCCTCATGACCATTCACTGCGTTTTTAGTTTGCCCAATGGCCAAAGATGAGCATTTTTATAAAAAAATTGTGTTTTTTGCTGAAGCTCATATTTATCTTGGAGGCTATGTCAATAAGCAAAATTGTCGCATTTTGGGATTAAAGAATCCACACATGACTACTGACCAGCCTATGCATCTACATCAAGTGACTGTTTGGTGTGGTTTTTAGTCCGGCGGCATTATTGGACCATTTTTCTTTAAAAATTAGCAAAGAGCTGCTAAACAAATTTTTGTTTTTAAAAATTGAAGAATATGAAAAGAATGACATTTGGTTTTAACAAAACGGAGCCACTTGCCATACAGTCAACGTAACCATTGATATTTTGCAGTGCTGTTTTTAGAAATTGATTAATCAGCTGAAATGCTTATGTCAATTAGCTGCCTAGGAGCTGTGATTTGACCCTATTACATTTTTTTTTGTGGGGAAACTTTATAGATAAGTGTTACTATAACCATCCAGATATGATTGATGGCTTGAAACACAAAATTAAAGTTGCCATTCATGCGATTGGAGTCCAAACAATAAAATATGTACTATAAAATTGAATTAATTGGATGAGTTACTGTCAAACCAGTCATGGCAGTCATTTAAATGATGTTTTTCAATCTTAAATTTAAATGTCTAATTTTTCTAATAAACTCATAATTTTGAAAAAGTACTCATTAGATTGGAACACCTTTTTTATTTTGAAAATTACAAAGAGTCAAGTTCTAGAACAATTGCAAAAATATGGCTTAAAATGCAAAATCTCAAAATGTAAGTTTGGAAAGGACAATGTCGTATACATTGAACAACAAGTTAGTTTTGATAGTAATCAACCACTATGAAATCATGTGGCTGCAGCAACTCTGTTGCTTTATGGGATTCTGTACCTGGTTACAATTTTTTTTCTATAATATCCAGCCTTCTCATGGAACAGCAAGAAGCTAAAAAGCCGTTTATGTAGATTGAAGCCAAACAAGAAGCGTTTGAAACTGTGAAAACAGTACTGGCAATATCTCTCCAATTGACTAAACCCCAACCCCAAACCAGGAATACCGTTTGTTCTCCAAATAAACTTATGTAACTTGGGTCTTTGAGCTGTATTGTACTAAAAAAAAACGACCAAAAATATGTTGTGTAATATGTCAGTGCCAAACTCATCATTCCCAATAAATTGTCCCACTCAAACAAACTAGAATGTTTGGCAATTGTGTGAGCTGTAAAAAAATTGAAACCTACCTAAAAGAAAAACTCTGTAAATTAAGAACGGACATTAACAACAAATGTTTTCAAATTAATAAAATTCAAACAAAAAATAAGATATTAAAATGGTTTTTTTTTTCTTAAATTAAATGTCTACAGATTCAAGTATGTGGTGGATTATATACGAATCCAAAATTTTAAGCTTAACTCAAAATTCTCGATGGTTATTGCAGTAATTTAATGTAATTTATAAAAAGTTAAATTTTTGTAGATTATATTTTGTCAAAAATCTTTAATTTTATTTTCAAATAATAGTAGTAGATAAATTAAAGTTTTGTTTGTAAACAATCAATTTTGCACAAATAATACAAAGTGTTTATGTTAAAATAATTTTATTTTAATTCTGATTGACAAATTAAAAATATTTAATTACGGTTCTCTTCAATCCAGTCTAAGTAGGATGAAATGAAAATTGTTTGAACTCCAATCGCATGAATGGCAACTTTTATTTTGTGTTTCAAGGCATCAATCATCTCTGGATGGTTATAGTAACACTTATCCTTAAGATCTCCTTACAAAAAAAATCCAACGGGCCCAAATCACAGCTCCTAGGCGGCTAATTAACATAAACATTTTAGCTGATTATTCACTTTCCAAAAACAGTGCGCAAAAGATCAATGATTACGTATGGCAAGTGACCCGGTCTTGTTAAAACAAAAATGTCATCCAATTCATACTCATCAATTTTTGAAAACAAAAATTGCTTTATCATTGCACAGTAACTTTTGCTATTGACGGTACCGGCAGCTTCTTGCTTATTTTTGAAGAAAAATGGCCCAATAATGCCGCCGAATCAAAAACAACATGAAACGGTTACTTGTTGTGGATGCATAGGCTGTTCAATAGTCATGTGTGAATTCTCTAAAGCCCAAATGCGACATATTTGTTTGTTGACAAAGCATCTGAGATAAAAATTAGCTTTATTAAAAAACACATTTTTTTGATAAAAATGCTACTCTTTGGCCATTGGGCAAACTGAAAACGCATCGGTTAGTCATAAAGCTTCATTTTTTGAACTAATTGAACTTTGTAAGTCTTTAAACCGAGGTTTTTATGCAAAATTCTCTTCAGAAAAGTGCAAAAATTGTTCAGTTCTTAAGAACAATGACAAGTTGACGCATGTTTACGCACACTCTGAGCAACATCATTATTTTTTTTAGTTGAGCGCACTAAACAAGAAGTTGTTTTATCCACTAACAATCCAGTTTTGCAAACTTGTTTCACAAATTATTACACAATCTGCGTTGAAGACATTTTTTTTCTACCAAATTTGTTTTGTAAATTTTGTACCGTTTGAGTAGAAGATTGACCACTTTGAAAGTAAGTTTTTATTATTTTCCATTTTTGTTCAAGTGTAAAGCGTCTCATTTTGTAAATATCAAACATAAAACTAAATTTCTGTCAACTTAAAAATGTTATTATACCTTTAAAAAACAAAATAAACGGTAGTTCAAATTCCAAACGCTACGTGACTTACCCTTTACTATGATATTGTCCAAGTAGACCATGACCCAGGAAACCGTCTAACACCTGCAACATATACTTTTGGAAAGTGTCATCACTGTGAATTGGTAAGTGCACCCATGCAAAGCTGCAAAAGCGGTGTGAGATTTGTGGCTTTTTTCATCGGTATTTGCCAGTATCCGGTGATTAAGTTGAGTTTGGTAAATAAATAGGTATTTCTAAAATCCTTTAAAATTTCTTGGAATTTTGAAAGTAGTGCTGTTTTAGTCTTAGTCTTTGCAAAAGCGATCAGTATCACCAAAACGTAGTAGCTGCTAATGTTCTTTTTGATTATTCTATTGGTAAGTAGTTCGTGCATTTGTTCTGGGTCTTCCGACAAGCATTGTAAGTGTATCAAAAAACTTGTACCAGAGTTTTGTCTACTAGATCAATTTAGTGATTGATGGTCTTATTGGCTGTTGGAATAATGCTATTATTGATTACTGTGTAGAATTCCTGAAATAGGATGGTTAATTGGGCCTGATTTAAGAACAAATTGGTCAAAATTTTAATTTTTTCTTTGCCAAAACTTGATTTGATTGTTGTTGTGACCAATATACAGTGGACAATAGTGCAAACATAAGCGGGAATATCAACTATACTGACTTTCTAATCCTAGGTTGGGTGTAACGATGAATAGATTGACTTAGCATTAGTTGCCAATTTTTTGTAATTTACACTAAGGTCTTTAAGATGACTTGCTAGATTTGTCCGCTTAATGAATGTGTTTTGGGTAGACAAAACCGTGTGAAATTCTGACTTGACCCCGATTCTATCAAGGCAATGATCTAGGTTCAATTGCTGGTCATGGTTATGCAGATTAAAATTTCTTCTCCCACAGTTTTTACTTGGTCTGGTAGTTTGATCATAAATAGAATAACAAATAATGCAACTAAAGGTTTCAGAATAAACACTAAAAATAAAAAAAAAATACTTTATAATAACAACACCATTAATTAGTAAATTAAAAAAAAAAAATTTGCAAATATCCTCTGCATACTCGTGTACAATAGGAAAGGTATGTAAACATACAAGAAATTACCCAACGTAGACGTAAAACTGCATTGTTTTTCAGATAATGTAGTTTTTTAAAACTTTTTGACAGATTAATTAAAATGCAATTTGACTTATCAAATTTGCATTTTATTACTTTTCTGTAAATTTTTTGATAGTTTTTGTAACTTTTTATAATTTTTTTAACTTTTTAACAGATGTATTTACATTTTTTGATAGCATAGAATACAGTTTTTGGTCAATTTATAACATTTTTACACAATTGTAACTATTTTTGTCCCATCATTTTATCATTTTTTTTTGTAATTTGACAATTTAGAATACTTATCAACCATTTAACTTAATTGGCAGTCTTAGTAACTTTTTGATAGACGTAGTAGATTTTGATAAAGTTGGCAACACCTTGAACTTTTTTTTTATATTAATGTTTTCATTGCTTTTTGCGCAACTTAAAGTTTGCATTGTTAAGGTCAGTGTTTGCGTTCTATTTAAACACGATAATTTTTAGGAATATGAGGAGTTTTGTACCAAAAGCTGCCCATCCAAGCCCTATGCGTTGAAAAATTTTGCTTGTTTGGTTTTCTCTGCTGATTTTAATTTTGTGGCCAATATCTAAGTATTTGTGTGGGTGTATTTTTTTTTCATTTCATTTTTTTTATCTGGTCACCAGGTTTATCATAAACTGTTAATATACAATCCAATAAATTTACAAAATTTATTATGACAACAAAAAATGTTAAATTACAAAACTATTTTCAAACAGTTAGGCAATGTTTGAAACATACATTGCTTTGGTTTCCACCAATTTTTTGAGTATAGGCGGCAATGTCACTTGTTGGATGATTCAAAAGCTGTCAGTCGGCTTGACAAAATTGTTAGCTAGATTATTCTGAAAGCATATCTCAACTTTAGCCTTAATCAACTTTCTTGGTGTAAAAACCGATGTTAACAGAAAAGTATCTTATTTTAACCAATCCATAATAAGTGTTTCAGAAAACAAAAACAAGTTAATCTGGCTCTATATTGATCTTTACGGTTTTACAAGCTATATTTATACAAGGATATACATATATACAAAGATAAAATACTGTAGCAAAAATCAAAACTTTGGCAATCATATTTAAGGAACAGTTTGGCTGCCGTCTAAAAGTGGTGCAACTTTTTTATTACACTGTCTCCTTTTTTTAATACCTAATCTTTTCTTTGAAAGTTGTATTAATGGGCTTGATAGTTTCTTGCAATAACTAGGTTAACCCGTACTATTACTGAAAACCGTTAGACTGTCCCCTGAACAGTATAGTTTAATGGAGAGCAAGATGCTATCTAAATAATCATGGGCATAGCAAAAGAAGCCAAATTTAAAAATAAGTTTGCAGTGTTGTTAAGACTGAACGTCATAAATGCCTTTAACTCGGCTCCGTAGAAAGACATTATTATGAAACTGAAAGGCGTATCTTGTCAGACAGATTTGCGATTACCACTAAGACAATGTAATCTAGATTGGCAGCGGCGGTTATAAAAAAACTTACTACGACGGAGTGCTCAGAGAAATCATGCCGGAAGATACAACTTTAGTAGGGTATGCAAATGATCTCGCTATGGTGTTGTGCAAGTCGTGCAAAGCAATTATTGAAAAGAATGCTAAGTACGCCACAAGCCGCGGCTGGTAAAAAAAGAATAAAAACCAGCACAAAACTGAAGTTGAACGTAACTCACTCAAATCTGTGTCCGTAGGAGTAGGGAATGTCATTGTCACAAGCAAAAATAGCGCCAAATAACTTAAAATTCTTTTTGGAAAAAATCTGTACATAAAAGCCCACATTGCAGAGACTACCAGAAAAGTTAAAAAATCCCAGTATTGGAAGAACCAGAGCGAGCAGAAGACTGACTATTAGCTTAGTGGCCAACTCCATCGTACTATACAGAAATCCTCTTGTAGAGTATTTGTGCATAGATCCCAAAGTACAGAAAAAATACAAAAAAAATAGCCATACGTGTAGCAAGCGCTTACCGAACCGGTAGACAAAGCCATAAAAGTGATAGCAGAAACAATCCCCGTACACTGTAAAGTCTTGAAAAAAATACACAGCTAGAACAAACCAAAATGCGCAAAAAATGATGACCAGAGCTAAAACTTGGTTGAAGTAGAAAGCTGAATGAGCCGTGAAAAGTGACACAAAAAGATGAATAAAGAAGCAAATTCCAAAAGTGATTCTATGAGTTACAAAAAAACACGGAAAAGTTGAATACTATCTATGCGTACAAATGAATGAAGAAGTAAATAAATCCACAGCGCCCATCGTTTTTCTAAAAAAAAAATGTTTTAGTTGGTAGGCGTTTGGAAGCCATTGTTAAATAAATCCGGCACACAAAATCTTTAGATTTTTTCCTTCCATTTTTAAAAAAAAGGTTAACCCGTAATAGTTCTAAAATTTCTCAAAATTTTTAAAATTTAGCTTTAAATGAGAGTTTTTAGACTTTGAAAACATCAGGTCGTAACTCTAATTTGTTGTTTGAGAATAATAAGTTTTGGTCATAACTTAAAAACTACTTTGACTATATTCTACTTATTTTGTAAACTTATATTGTATTACATGTAGATATACATTCTCTTTAAATGATTGATGAAGTAGATCTATAAGAGCTGCGCTCAAAATCTTTCACGGTTTTGTAATTTGTGGCTTGGTCATCTTTCTAAGTGCTTTCTATTGTATTAGGCTCAAGCTGGTTTAAGTCAGTACATACCTTTTAATGTCACCTTGCATTCCTGGCTAGTATACCCCAACAATTAGGTTAATTGTTTTGATAAAATCTTAGTGATCAGCTGTAGGATTATTGTATTTTTTTATTAAAACGAGGTCTATTAGTACCTTTTTTACATACAACTTCCAATAAGCAACATCCTGAGCGTCCTGGTACGTATTACAGTCTCAGAGATGCTTGTATAAGCAACCAACCTTGATAGCAAAATCCAAATATACTTCAGGCCGTTTAGTAATTTCTCGTGTTATGCCACGAAACAGTCAAAGTTTTGCTTAAATAGGGCACCAACAACTTTGCAGTATTCCACCTCAAAGTTATACTGTTTCTTGAGAATAGCCCATCCAGCCACTCTTTTGCTAAGATTCTTTAGAAAGTGTAATCATTTCAAAATTCTGTAATCATTGTAAAGTAATATCTTTCTAGATAGGCTTACATTTTGTATATTAGTCACACCATTGTAATAATGTAATAATATTACGATGTCATTAATTAAATGTTTTATTAAATTTTACTTTATTATCAAATTATAATACTATATAATACTGACCTGATTAATTGCAGATCAACGTTATATATGCTATTATATATCGAAGTGTAAGCAATATTCCTGACGTTGACTCGATTAAAATAAATAACAATCCCGACCTTACAATTAATCGTGCCTTACATCAATTTAATTAATACATATAAACTAAACTGAACGTGACTTATTCTACCACTACACCATGGCTTTTTTCTCTGTGGTGTGAAGCCTGGATTAACTTAGTTGTGGCGGTTTAACCATTGTAGCAGAACAGCTAACCTAACTGCAAAACGTGTTTTACACATCTGCTACCAATGCTTTAAATTTAAACCTTTTATAACAAAACACATAATGGCAAATCCCGGTTCTAAAATATGTAAAAATAACAGGCCATTCACTACTTAGTGGCTTTAATTACAATAGTCCAAAAATGCTAAAAAAAAGTATACAAAGAGCACTATTAACAATAAATAAAAGACTGTACGTTTGGAATTGATAAGCAATCTTGCTACAGATGCATTTTGTCTAACAAGAAAGTATATGCTTAGACATCATTTTTTTTTTGTAAAAACTCACAACCAATTAAAGAAAATCACAAGTTTTTTCCAAGCTCATTATGACATCACTTAAAAAGCTTGCAAACATGGGTATTATGTAAAAATTTATTAAATAGATGCTATACTTTTTTTTTAAACGTATTTGTATTTTAGATTAAAAGTTGGAAGGTAAACCAAAGTCTACTGCACGTAGGCCTCATTAGGCTCTTTGTACCTCCTCCAGTAGTTAATTCAACCTCTAAATTGTCGTGTTTAGGTAATTACAGTGTGAATAGTTACAGTATTTAGGTTTCGGGCGATGTTTTTGCCTGTCTTTGCAAGGCAAGTTTGTTCTTATGAACTAATTAGTTGGAGGCATTTTTATGCAAAATTTTATTCATAAAAATTCAAACATAATAAAATTCGTTCATAAAATATTTAAACATTTTCAGGAAGAACTAAAATCCGGCCAAAACCAATGGAAAGGTGTAAAATTTTATTTAAAAAATGTTAAAAATTACAAAATTTGATTTTAAAACATCAAAATATAGTCAAAAAGCACCAAAAGCAAGCTAAAAAATAAAATTATAAAAATTTCAAAATCCGACTTTGAAATATGGTTAATATAGCATAAATCGGTCATAAACTGTTCAATCGTGCAAAGTTCTATTTATAAATTCTAAAACAGTTATAAAATGTTGTTAGAAAACAATGAAATGCGGCCGTAAACTATAGACAAATGTAAAAACCTATTTATTAAATATCAAAAACAACAAATTCGGACTTGAAACATAAAAATATTGTTAGAAAGTAACAAAATCCGGCTATAAACTAATGAAAAATGCATTTTGTTACAAAAATGTTATAATCCGGCCTTGAAATATTAACATATTGTTAGAAAGTAACAAAATTTGGTTATATACTATTGAAAAATGCATTTTTTTTTTCATAAAATGTCAAAAATGTAGCTATTAACTGTTAAAAAGTACAAAAATTTATCAAAAAAAGTCAAAAACAACTAAATCCGATTATCAACATTAAAAAAATTATAAGTAAAATTGAAATCTCAAAAGTTTAAAATTATGTTTATGAATTGTCAATAAACATCAAAAAATTGTTTAAAAGCACTAAATCCAGTATAAACTGTTAAAAAAGCATTTTTTTTTTAAAACCTCAAAAATTTTAAAATTAAATTAGCCGAAAGTAAAATATGAAAATATTATCTAGAAGATTCAAAATCCTAAATCATAAACTTAAAAAAAATGCAAAATTTTATTTATAAAACTTCAAAAATAACAAAATCCAGTCATAAAGTGTATAAATGTTGTCAAGAAATATCAAAAACTACCTTAAATTGTTTTATACTGCAACATTCTATTTATTAAGATTAAAAAAATTTGGTCATAAAATATTTAAAAAAAAACACGGCCAAAAACAAAAGCAAAATTTTGATTAAAAAATGTCAAAAATAACTAATTAAAAATTTAAAAAACTGTCAAAGTTTTTCAAAATCCGGTCATAAACTATTAAATAATGTACAAATTTTCATAAAATGTAAAAAATAACAAATTTTAGCTATAAAATATAAAGATATTGTAAGAAAGAATCAAATATTTTAATGAAATGTCAATCGAATAATAAAATATCAACATATTGTTTTAAAAATCCAAAAACTGGCTTCAAAAGATCAAAATATGGTAAGAATGCACCAAACTCTAATTTAAACTGCCATAAACTGCAAAAAAAAAATTATGTATTGTCAAAATTAGTAAAATTAACTAAAAAGTAAAAAAATATTATCAAAAAGCACCAAAAAATAGTTATTAACTGTTAAAAAGTGCTAATTCTATTTTAAAAAGTCAAAAGTTTGGTCTTAAACATTTTAAAAATTTGTTGAAAAGTGCAAAATTTTATTCATATAAACAAAAATAGCAAAATCCAATCATGAAGTATGAAAAAATTGTCAGAAACTACCAAAACTCACTATAAACTGTTAAAAACTACAACATTTTATTTTTATAAATTAAAAAATGACAAAATTTAGTTATAAATTATTACAATATGTTCAAAAAAAATTATAATCCGGCTATAACCGGGAAAAATGCAAAATTTTCCTTTACATTTGACAATTGTTCTTCTTTTTGTAGTTATTGCAGAAACTTAAAATAATTATTGTAGACTTAATATAATTAATGAAATGTGCAATATTTTGAATTTTCTGTAAAAATTAAAATATTTTTTATTCTTTAAGAAATTCTGAATAAATAAACTGAATCTAAATTTTTAAACCGCAGCTCAAATACTTTAGTAAATATTGCAAAAACTAATTAATTGATAAACTGAACAAGCTAACATTAATATTAAAATAAGTTGAAAATAGACTCATCAATTTAGTAAATTTCAATCGTTATTTCAAAATAATCATTTTTTAATCAAAGATTATACTTTTTTAATATCTAAAGACCTCAAATTCATCTTAAAATAGATTTCATCATTACAGACAGGATGTGATTAACTTCTAAGTGCTTATGCAAGGTTGATTATTTTTTAATCGCAAATAAACACTTATTAGATTAAAAATGGGTATAAATAAGCAGCAAAAATTATTTGAAATTATATCAGCCTGAAACATGAAAGTTGCATTTATTGTATTGTTGGGAGTAGTAGCTGCTTTAGGTAAGAAATATTAAATAATTATTGTTTTTAATTTCAAAATGTAATATTTAGGAATTACTTAATATGTCATGTAATATTATCTATTCATTTTGATTTAATTTATAGCTGCCCCCCCAAGTGATGACTTGAGCTGGCGTATTGTTGGAGGAGAAAAAGCTAGTGATGGCCAATTCCCATACCAAATTTCCTTAAGATATTTTGGAGATCACAGCTGTGGTGGATCCATCTTAGATAACACTACAATTATCTGTGCTGCTCATTGTGTTGATGGGTAAGTAAATAACCTTATTATATTATTGCCAAATTTTAATTGATTTTGATTATTGTATATTAATTATTAACCAAATCATTTATTTCAGCCGTAGTCCAAGTTTGATGGATGTTGTTGTTGGCACAAATAAGCTTAATCAAGGTGGTGATGAATATAAAGTTAAAAGTTTTGTCCAGAATAAAGACTACGACGCATGGCTCCTTACTAATGACATTTCTCTCATTAAACTTGCAACTCCAATTCAATGGAATGAAAAAGTTCAACCCGTTGAACTCCGCACTGAATACATGCCAGGTGGTGAAGAATGCACTTTAAGTGGTTGGGGTAGCACAATTCTAGGTGGATGGTCACCCAACGATCTCCAATTTATTAAATTGAATACTCTTAGCGTTGAAGACTGCATTGAAAAACAAAACTCTGATATTGAAGTTATTGAAAGTGAAGTTTGCACTTTGACCAAAGCTGGAGAAGGTGCATGCCATGGAGATTCTGGTGGTCCATTAGTTGATTCTGAAGGAAGACAATTTGGTATTGTTTCATGGGGAACTCCATGCGCTCGTGGTGAACCTGATGTATTTACTAGAATTTCATCCTTCTTGGACTGGATTGAAGAGAACCGTAATTAAATATTTTTAATGTGATAAACAGAATTATAATAAAAATATTTTAACATAAACACTTTGTATTATTTGTTCAAAACTGATTGTTTACAAACAAAACTTTTATTTATCTACTATTATTTTAGTATAAAATTAAACAAAATTTTTGACTTAATATAATCCACAGAAATTCAATTTTTCATCAATTACATTAAATTTGTGCAATAACCATCAAGAATTTTAAGTTAAACTTAAAATTTTGGATTTGTATATAATATATACTTATTATAAAAAAAAAACTTAATAATCATAATCCAAGACGCGCTCTGGCATCGTTCCCGGTCTAGAAAGAACCCGCAAAAGGGAAAACACCACAGAAATGATGCATTAGTTACACCATCTTCAGCCGATAAGTTTTTGTTCAAAAGCAAAACATTTTCTTGATTGTTCTATGTTTTTATTTGTTGCCCGGTGTAGATGTGCTTTGGTCTTGAGCAACTCCCTGGAAAAGTTTTTCAGGTGTAGAGTGGTTTTAGGGCAAAATTGTTTGGTTTTCCGTCATTGAGTAAAGTGACACCGGAAAAGTCCCTATATGGTATAGACCTGCTGGTTGAGTGCTCCAGGATTTAAAGAATTCTAGTTGCAACCAGGGCTTGCGTGTTTGAATAACGTTGAAGCACTATGTCCGATTAAGTCAAAAACAATATACTTAGAAGACTGCTTGATGTGAACTGTGTACCGTTTGCGACTTATAGCAATCTCATTGGTTAGGTCAGAATATTTCAAATTAGTTGACCCAAAAAGCAAAACTGTGATTGATTGATATGTTGCGTACACCAATCTACTTCACAATGCATCAATAGAAGTCCAGTAGTTTTTGGTAGTAAATAACTATTTTAAAATGCGTCAGCAAAGACGCCTGGTGCAATACCCTTCAGTGCGTGTGTTGCCAGACGGTAATAGTTGTGGGCTGCTTCCCCGGTATTGCAAGGAACGTCACCGTTGTTGTTTCTGATTGTGTCGTAACTAACTGGCTGTCCGCTTAAAAATTGTTCATTAACTACATATCTGCGGCAATCCATAGACTCCTTGTTAATGTTTGACTGCAATTGGACAAATCAATAGACAATAAGTGCTCTATTTTGTGACGCATAGAAACTTGCAAGTTGTTTGTTAAGGCAGCTAAAAGTCAGTTGGCTGTTATTGTTTTTAGGTGGTAAAAGTCAGTCATTGGTTTTGATGGCAAAGTCTACTATTTTGTCCTCCGGGTTTCTGGATAATAAGTACATTGAGTAGGATGTTTGAGTTTTCTGGGGTATGTTCTACGGTAAACAAAAATTCTTGCAAAATTAGTAGTCATCAAGATAATTGAGTCTTAGCATTTATAGAATTGCTCATCTAGATCAAGTCCATTCTTATTTTAAAAAATTGAGTTTAACTTTAAGGTCTCTCGAAATTTTGAAAGTGGTATTGTTTCAGTTTTCTTGACATAGTTCAACTTTTGCAGTCTATGCAAAAGCAATCAGTATCACCAAAACGCAGTGGCTGCTGCTGCTTTTTTTAAGTATACTATTGATAAGTAATTTGTGAGTTTGTTCATAAATCTGGGTTTTTCAGTGTATTAAAAAACTTTTACCGGAGTTTTGTCTACTAGATCAATTTGGTGTGTAATAGTCTTATTGGCTGTTAGAATAATGCTGTCATTGATTACTGTGTAGTAGTCTTGGACTATGTCGGTTAATTGGGCCAGATTTAGAAACGAATTTCAAAAATTTCAATTTTTTTCTTGGCCAAAATTTGGTTTAATTGTTGTTGTGACCAATAGATAGTAGACCATAATGCAAACATAAGCAAAAATAGTCGATACTAACTTCCTGATCTTTCAGCAATTGGTGGCCAAGTATCACTTTGTTTCTCAAAATGGATGTAACAGTAGATGAATTAATCTCGGTTGCTATTTTTACGGTTGTTTTCACCTCACTCGTACTTTGCATTAAAGTCTTCAAGTTGGCCTGCAAGGCTTGTCAGCTTGATGGTTGTGTTTTGAGTAGACAAAACCGTGTACAATTCTAGCTGGCCTCCAAATTTATCAAGGTTTTGATCTGGGTTTTATTGCTGATCACAGTAATGCGTTTGTTTCTGTATGATCTATATTTGTTGATAGCTAGATATTCATTAAGATAAGATTTTCTTATAACATAGATTGAGTCATAGTAAGTTAAGTTAAATGATTGGTTGTACCTACTTCACTACAGATGCAGAGTGAGTTATTCACTATGTTGATTTTGCATAGATGCCAAAAAAATTGCTACACTTTTGTACAAAAATTGGTGTATCATACTAGTTTTTATTCAACAAAGCCAAAATTGCTTTTTCAAACTAACTTTTTTAGTCAAAAACTAGACACAAATTGTTAACTTGTGAACAAAAATTGGTCTAAAATTAAGTTAATTTTTGTTCAAAAAATAAAAAAATAATTCTAGTGTTACCAAACCTTTTTTTTTTCTTTTTTTTTAATTGTGGTATGAAGAAGCTCTACCAGTCTGTGTGTGGAGCTCTCATCCACTAAACCCCTATCCACTTGGCGTGGTTTTTGTATTTTTGGAATTGCAAGAATACACGCCCGGACGTTATCTCTATTGCCCTAATTTGTCATTTTGACTTTGCTATCTCTCTCCTCCTTCTAATTTGCAGCGACCACCTCTTTAGCAAATTCTTTCACTTGGAGCCACATCGCTTCACTAGACAGCATGTACTCAACGGTATTGTCCGGAGGCAACTCCGCACCTGTCTCATTTTTCATCTTCTCCTTGGCCGCGGCCCATCTGCGGCAGACGTAAAAAGTGTGTTGTGGGCTAACCTTGACTTGGCACGTTACACATTTGTCGCTGTCTGTACGATGGAATCTTTTTAAATACGCTCTGAAGCATTCGTGTCTGCTCAGAAGTTGACACAGGTAATAGTCGACAGATCTAAATTTTCTCGTTGTCCACGCAGGTAAATTTTTAACCATTCTCTTTGTCCACGCCGCTATTCCGGTATCCTGGTCCCATTCTTTTTCCCATTTTATAATTGCCTCTTTTTTAACCCCCCTCTTAGTATGCTGATTTGTTTTATAATCCTTCTCTCTCAGCTCGGCATGTAGATGGATCGGCATGACCGAGGCAATTACGAAAATGGCTTTCGTGGATATGGTTCTGTATCCGCCAACTATTCTCAGCGCTAGTCTTCTTTGCTGCTTCAGCATCATGTTCTTGTATTTGGCGTATCTTAAGGTATTCCTCCACACCTGGGCACCGTACAGCATTATAAAACGCGCCTCACTTGCCAGTATCCTCCTTTTCCCTTCTGAAGGTTCTCTAATATTGGGCATCAGTATACTTAGTGCGTTGACCGTTTTTTCATCTTTTCTACCGTCTTGTTAATGTGGATGGTAATTTTTGTGTTCCTATCAATTCACACACCAAGATATTTGACAGCGTTTTTTGTGGTTATATTGGCATCGTCCATTTTTATTACCCTTTTTTTTATTTTCTTGCGGCCTCCGTTTTCTGGGCGGCAATCTCCAGCCTTAGCCTCTCAATTTCCGTTTTAATTTGGTCACCCTTCCCAGTTCCTCTTCCCCTTTCGCCATTTTTATAATGCCGGTGTCGTCCGCAAAGCACAACAGCGTAGTTCCCTTTGGCATAACTACTCCCAGTACGCTGTTATAATATATAATATATGGTCCACAGTAGAGGACCCAAGATCGAGCCTTGTGGTACGTCGCACGTGATCAACATCTTTTTTCCTCCATTTCCTATAAGCAGATTTTTAGCTGTGAAGGTAGCTTTGAGTTACTTTAATGAGCCTCTTGCTTACTCCCATTTTCAACAGTGCTCGTACCACCCCTTCCCAAGGAACAGTACCAAAAGCGTTTTTGATGTCCACCGTGGTAAACATACACATTTTCCTGTTTTTGAAGGCTTTCTTTTTAATGTCCTCTACCGTGTCCATCAGCTTTGTCATAGCATTGATAGTAGACCTTCCTTTTCAGAACCTAAACTGGCTGTCAAATATTTGGTTCTCCATTTCCTCCCACAATCTACTTGCAATTAGGTGTTCGTATATTTTTTTCAAAATATTTATTAGGCAGATCGGCTTATACTTTGGAGCTATGTTTGTCTCTTTCTGTTGTTTTTGAAGAAGAACCAGTTTTGACTGCTTCTATACCTTAGGAAATCTGCCATTCTGAAATTCCTGATTCATCACCCTTAGGATGATATCAGGTACGGTCTTTACTACTTTTTAAGCAATCTTGGGAGGTATCCGGTCTGGTCCCGGCGCTTTCTTGTCCTTTAGCTTTGCGGACGCTTTCTGTACTTTCTGCAGGGCTACAATTACGTGCTTACCTAACCTAACCTAATTTAACCCACCCAGATTAAGTTTTTTTGTCAAAAACTGCACTAACAATTTTTTTACCACACTTTTGGACAAAAATCTAACACAATTAAATTAGTTTTTATTCAAAAAACCCAAAATTGCTTCTAGTCTGACCTGACATAATCTAACCCAAACTAGACTGACATTTTTTTTGCCAAAACACAAGACTCTTAAACAAAAAATTGGTTTAAAATTAGGTTAGTTTAGGTTATGTTAGGTTAGGTTAATTTGAGTGTGTAAAGTGAAAGCTAGAAAAAATTAAAAATGTAACAAGTACTACAATAACAAAGGAGAATATAGTCGAGCTAATGAAAATCTTAATTAAAAAAGACCAGCTAAGAGATGAACAAAAAAAGTCTAACGACTGCGACAAAAAAACCGCTACCTCATCTAAAAGAATGCTGAGAGGCGAATCAGATGAAGATGAAAACAAAGAGAAGTTGAAAGGTTTTTAGTAGGTACACAAACAAAGTCCTACACTGGTGGCTACTTATTTAAGCTACTGCAAGTGCATAAAGTATTTTCCCTCTTCTCTTAAAAAAAAGTAAGATTAATTGGTCTAAAATTAGGTTTATTTTTGTACCAAAAACCAAAACGCAAATTGCAAAAGTTAATTCAAAAAAACTTTTATTTAAAACTTAACCTAACCCAAACTAAATTTATTAAGTCTTAAAAATACATTAGAGCATACATGTCAAAATTTGCCAAAATTGTATAATTTGCTCCAAGTTGATCTATTACTGAATCTAAAAAACTTTTAGTTCAAGACGTAACCTAAACCAAACTACTTTTTGTGAGCAATAATTTAAGAAAGCCTACATTTAATTAAAAATATTGGCACAACAATATTGCAAATGCGATTCTTCGAACTGGGCATTTTCCTTCAGATTGGAAAAGTTCACTGGTAATAGCTATTCCCAAACCTGGGAAAGACCGGACCTTTACTATGTACTTTAAGTAAGGTCATAGAAAGGATGATCTTGGACAGATTACAGGATCACACAAAAGCTAACAATCTTTTTTCCCCTCACCAACAAAGGTTCCGATGAGGCCATTTATCTGTCCATCAATTAAACCGCATGGCGGACCATATTATCGGAGGTTTCAGACTGAGAAAGATCACAGGAGTGGTCTTTTTTGACGTCAAAAAAGCCTTTGATAAGGGCCTTCTTTTTAAATTGTGCAGGGATAAATTCCCTCTGCATCTTGTAAGGCTGATTGCTTTATATCTAAACTGCAAAACACTGGCAGTCTGAATTTCTGACCATATATCTACTTCTCGACATATAGAGGCAGGGGTGCCTCAGGGGTCTATTTTGAAAAATTACTCCCGATAAGAACGTCAGTCTTAACGAAGTTCCCATACCGTGATCTGATTCTGCTAAGTATCTTGGGGTTATCTTAAGCAAGGGACTCACGTATAAATTACACGTGCAGTCTATTCTTAATAAAGTCAGAATGACAAAAAATCGTTTTGTTTTGATGTTGCGTCAAAACAACGGCACGTCGATTTGGAACAAAACCCGGATCTACACTTTTACCATCAGGCCTATGCTAACATACGCATCTCCGATCTGAGGCACGGCCTCGCGTTTTCATCTCAATTGTCTCAAGGTATTCCAAAGTATTACTCTAAGAAGCCTCTTCAGTGCTCCATAGTACTGTCGTAACAGAGAAATTTGGGCGGACCTAGGGATGCTTCTTCTGCGCCAACATATTAAAACTTTAGCCGTAAAATACTTAAATAATCTCGCGTTTCATCCGAACCTTGATTTGGCCCGACATACATTATATCTAAATCTAACAAAGGAAGGTACATAAGCCGTATGTTCTCAAACTTCCATTTTGCATTCATTATTGAGCGGTTTTTAGTCGGTATGCATTTCAACCTGAGAGGAAATGAATCCGACACTTGCCAGTCTTATAGAAGATTTTACCGCCTAACCCCAAAAAAAAAGTCTGTAAAATGATAATAAACCCGCATTTTTAAACAACTACTTAGTTGTAGCCGTTTGACCATTGTAGCTCTAATTTTGCAATCCAAGGCATCTTCCTGACTGTGAAACTAGCTTTTGCTAAAACCTTCATTACCCTATAGTGTCTCAAGCAGCTTTTATATTATTAAATGCTCAAAAAACTTTCCGGCTGCGTTCAAAAGACTTATGAACCAAAATGCGTTTGCGCTTACCCGACCTGTTCCTTCCGGAAAGTCTTCATTCTTAACGCACTTGTTAACTGCGGCTAGCCACACTTGCTCTATTAGAATTTTTGCGGAGATTCCAGCAGGCCCTAGTGCTTTCCTAGAACATGCTTTTTCGAGAAAAGACAGATTTTTTTCACCTTCACAACACTCTTTCATCCTGTTTTGGAAAAAGATTATCTACAAATAATTTGTGAATTTTTCACAACATTTCCCATTACAAATTTATATCCTCTACTAGTAGTGGAGTAAAGCGGGTTCTGGCTCAAAATCCCATAAGGTTTATATAGGGGGTCTAAATTTACTTTTTTCACCTGCCCATCACATGTCCAGACATGTATTTTTTTAGGGGCCGAGTGCTTAATTGGCTTTTGCACACCTGTACTCATCTTCACTATCTTGTCATGTCATCTTCACATCTGGCTGTCGATGGGGGGTTTGGGTGATCCGGGGGTGCATCCGGTATACGCACTCTCTTGTTACACCTCCAACACTCGGGTTAGTGGGCAGGAACTTCAGTTACATTTTCTATCCGGCAATAAGTGCTTTGCCCGTCTACGCAAGTGATTTTGATCTAATATAGTGTAAGTTTAGATGTTTAGATGTTGTGAGCGTGTAGTTTAGATTTGTGTTGCCCACTCACCCAAGAATTTGTGAGTAATCAATTTAATCACAAACACTTAGATTGGTGGGCAGGAATTCAATTTAAAATTTCTATCCGGCAATAAGTGTTCCTCCAACCAACTTAACTGTTTGTAATCCACGTTTTTGATTACACTTAGGTTGGTTGGCAAAAACTAAGTTTAGATGTTATGGTTGTGTAGTTTATATTGGTGTTCCTTGCCCCCCTACCCAAATGTTTGTAAGCAAAAAAATGCATGAGAAACATTTAGGCGGGTGGGCGGAAACTAAGTTTAGATGTTATGGGCGTGTAGTTTAAATGAATGTTGTTTGTCCACTTACCCAAGTGTTTGTGAGCAAAAACTTAGATCACAAACAATTAGACAAGTGGGCGAGTACTACTGTCCGGCAATCAATGCTTTGCCCACCCACCCAATTGATTGTGATTCAATTTCTTGCTTACAAACACTTAGGTGGGTAGGCGGGACTTAAATTTAGATGTTATGGGCCTGTGGTTTAAATTAGTGTTGCTCGCCCACCCACCCAAGTGTTTGAGAACTAAAAATTAGATTACTAACTCTTGGGTGGGTGGGCAGGAAATTATTTAAAACTACTTTTTGGCAATCAAAGCCCTACACGCTTGCGGTCATAAATATTAAAAAGTTTTATTCATAAAATGTCTAAAACATAACTGTCAAAAAGTGTATTTTTTATGAAATGTCAATAACAGCAAAATCCTGTTATAAAATATAATAATATTTTTAGAAACAATTAAAATCTTGAAATGAATTAATAATTTATTCAACATCAGTCAATCGAATCACAGCGGCCAAGAGTCAAGCATAGACAATTGTTTCGGTTCTACAAACCTCGTCAGTAATTGCAACTAGATGGCAAACCAGTCTTTCGTTTGATTATTTATAATTAAAATCTTGTCATAAAATGTTGCAAAATTCTGTTCATAAAATGTTACAAATAGCAAAATCCGCCTATAAACTGTTGAAAAGTACAAGATTTTATTTATAAAATGTCAAAAATTGCAAAATCCGGTCATAAGCTGTTAAAAAGTGCACAACCCAATTCATATAAAATGAAAAATAACAAAATTCATTTATAAAGTATAAAAATATTGTCTGAAAGTACCAAAAATTACTATAAAATGTTCAAAAAATGGCAAAATTCTGTCATAAAATATTAAAATATTTTCAAAAAAAACTAAACGGTTAAAAAGTGCAAGTGTTTAGTTGGTTACAGTGTCAATAGTTAAAACAATATTTAGGTTTTAAACGGTGTTTTTGCCTGTCTCTGCTGGGCAAGTTGGTTTCAAATGACTAATTAGTTGAAAAAAAATTTAATATTAATTAAAATATCCGTCAATTTTTTATTCTGTTATTAAGTGTTAAAAAATGCAAAATTTTATTCATAAAAATTTAAACATAACAAAACCCGGTCATAAAATATTTAAATATTTTCAGAGAAACAATAGAAAAGTGTAAAACTATTTAAAAACATTTTTTTATTTTTACAAAATTTGGTCTTAAAACATCAAAATGTAGTCAAAACTACGCCATAAACTATTGAAAAAAATAGAAAAAAAAAATGATAAAAATTACAAAATCCGACTTTGAAATATGTTTAATATAGCATAAATCGGGCATAAACTGTTTAACCGAGCCAAGTTTTAATTATAAAGTCTAAAACAGCTATAAAATGTTGTTAGAAAATACTCAAATCCGGCCATTTAATTGATAAGTGTAAAAATCTATTTATTAAATATAAAAAATAACAAAATTCAGACTTGAAACATAAAAATATTCTTAGAAAGTAACAAAATCTGGCTATAAACTGATAAAATTTTTTTTTTTTTTTACAAAAACAGTATATAACGGTCTTAAAATATTGTTAGAAAGTAATAAAAATTTGGCTATAAACTATTGAAAAGTGCATTTTTTTTTAAATAAAATGTCAAAAATGTTGCCATTAACTATTAAAAAGTACAAAAATCTATAAAAAAAAATCAAAAACAACAAAACCTAGTCATAAACATTAAAAAAATATTAAGTAATATTAAAATCCGCTCAAAAAACGCTCAAAACTTGTTCATAAAATGTCAAAAAACATCAAACTTATGTTAAAAAGCACCAAATCCGGTATAAACTGTTATAAAAACCATTTTTTTTTTATAATTTTTCAGAAATTTCAAAATCAAATCAACCGGAAATAATATATAAAAATATTGTCTAGAAGATTCAAAATCTTAAGTCATAAACTGTAGAAAAAAGAAAAATTTTAACTATAAAACTTCAAATATAACAAAATCCAGTCATAAAGTATAAAAATATTGTCAAGAAAGACTAAAAACTACAATAAATTGTTAAATACTGTAACATTTTATTTATAAAAATTTGGTCATAAATTAAAAAGTGCAAAATTTTGTTTACAGAATGTCGAACATAACTAAATCCGGATTAGAAATTTTTTAAAATTGTCAAAGTTTACCAAAATACGGCAATAAACTGTTAAAAAATGTACAAATTTACATAAAATGTAAAAAATAACAAATTTCAGATATAAAATATTAAAGATATTGTAAATCAAATATTTTAATAAAGTGTCAAAAATAGCAAAAACCGATAATAAAATATCAACAAATTGTTATAAAAAACCAAAAACTGGCTTTGAAAGATCAAAATATTGTTAGAATGCACCAAACTCTAATTTAAACTGCCAAAAAGTGCAATTTTTTTTAATGTATTGTCTAAAATAATAAAATTGACTAAAATATATTTTTGTCAAAAAGCACCAAAATATAGTCATTAATTGTCAGAAAGTGCCAATTCTATTTTAAAAAGTCAAAAGTTTGGTCACAAACATTTTAAAAACTTGTTGTAAAGTGCAAAATTCTATTCATAGAAACAAAAATAGCAAAATCCAACCATAAAGTATAAAAATATTGTCAGAAACTACCAAAACTCACCATAAACTGTTAAAAACTGCAACATTTTACTTATAAAAATTCAAAAAAGCAAATTTTAGTCATAAAACATTAAAAAAATTATAAACATTTATTAGGTTAGGTTATACTTTTAACAGTTGATTTAATGCTACAGTTAACACCTGCACCCAAAAACGACAACGAAGCATCCCGGGAATCCGTTATCTAAATGTATTTCCCTGGAAACGAAATCGCTGACAATAAAAAAACCTTGAGCAATTCAAAGAATCATTATCTTGTCATATAAAAACAAGAATTTGTGATTAATTCAGACAGTGGTGCTGAATCGCTCAAAGTTTAATGTTGTTCGCCTAACGAAAATTTCTACACAATTTTAATATCCAACTTATTATACTTATTTTATTATTTTTATAAATAAATAATAAATAATAGGAAATAGTTAAATGGCGCAGTCTTAAAGGATCAATAAACCCGTGTGATATTTTGGTTGTTTTTAAAATCGGACCAACAGACAAAGTGCACAAATTCGTTGAATTTTAAAATTCTTAATTATTGGAAACCCAATCGCTCCGGGGACGCCGCTAGAATCGCCAACATCCCAGGACGGACCGCAGGAATTTACGTGGAGTGAATGCCGCTCAAATCGCAGCATTCCAAGACGAACAACACAGCAGAAAAGCAATCGCCCACTCACCGGAATTAAATGACAAATTTAATATTAATGTTATTGTAAGTACCTTGATTAATTAATGCCAACATTCCCTTTTTTAATCTTCCTTTTTAATAAAATAAATACCATTTGTAAGAAAATAAACGTTTTGCATTAAAAATTTATAACCGGCTAGATTAAGTAAATATTGGAAATAAAATAAATCATCGTGGAAAATTTACAAGATTTATTATTAGCATTAGAAGAAGTAGAAATGGCGCGAGACATTTCAAAGGTTGACCAGGACTTGATACCTGTGTTCGAAGGAGATAAAATAACCTTACGTAGTTACATAAATACATGTGAATTTTTAATAGAAGAATATTTGCCAGCCTCCTCCACAAAATGTCAATGAATTTAGAATGGCTAAACGCTTATTATTAATATTTACGGGAAAACTTCGCGGTAAAGCCCGAGAAGCAGTTGACGCAAATAAAACTCCAACATCATGGATTGAATTAAAAGATATTTTAATTCACGCATTTGGTGACAAACGTTCCGAAGACGTGCTTGTTTACGATCTTAACTGTTTAACACCCAAAAGAGATGACACAACCGCAATTTATGCGATAAAAATTAAATCAACTCTGTACACTCTTCTATCAAAAATTAATCTCGAAGAAAGAGATATGCAATTAAGACAAATTAAACAAAACCAATTTAATCAAATTGCGTTAAGAACTTATCTGTTTGGACTAAATATAATCAACCCTAATATTGGATTGGAAGTAAAACTACGAAGACCCGATAATATTGAAACAGCTGAATCGTATGCGCTTGAAATTATAAATTTCAACACTCAGCGACAAAGATTTGTATCAAATTTTAAACCATCGATACAAATGCAATCTGGAAACTCACATCGATTTCCGCTTACTCAAACAACACCACAACAACGACCAATGCAGCGTCAGAATAAATTTATTCCTCCAGCACAATCGCTACCTCAATATAATCAAAATCAATATCCAAATCAATCATTCCCAAGATCACTGTTTGCTAGAACACCAACAACACAATATCCATACCAACAAAGACCTTATCATCCAACCCCTATGGAAGTGGATAGCATCGCAGAAAAACGCCCAGGATCATCGGTTGTTAAACCACAACCGAAACGACAATGGATATCTAACAACATTGAGATACCAGCTGATAATATTGAACCTTACGATTATAATGTCGATGCATATCAGGAAGACTACCTACCAGCTGATCACCCCGACGACGCATATGATCAGCAAGAACAAAAGCCAAACAATGAAGATACAATACCTCAGGATTTTCAATGGGACCACCAACACGATCGACCTGTTTAACAATTTCAAATAATGCATATTCACAAACGCCTGTACTTCCTTATATAGAATTTGAAGAACTAAAATTTTTAGTTGACACTGGCGCGGAATGTTCATTAATAAATTCAAAAATGTTCAATGATGCGGAACAAAATAATTACCCTTGTCATAATCATGAAATTAACATCAAAACTCCTCATGGCATAGAAATAGTTACCAAATCTACGTTAATACCACTACCTGACATTTTTAATTCTCCTGAACATTATTTATTTGTTTGCTTTGACTTCTCTTCCTCATTTGACGGTTTATTCGGATTTGATTTATTAAACAAACTTGGAGCTTCGTTAGATACCAAACGACAAAAGATCACTACTGATACAGCAGAAATTTTATACAAAATTAACAAGCCCACACATGTTGTTAAACCTAATTCAAGTACAACATTAAGTTATCAAATAACAAATATTTGCAATGGACTTGCACTTTTTCCAAAAACAGTAGACCAGAAAGGAAAATTATTTATATCCGAATCTGTAGTTGAAGTTAAAAATCATGAAATTTGTGTAGAAGCAACAAATTGTAGTCAATTACCAATTCATGTTAAGTTAAACCCAATGAAGCTAACACCAGTAAACGAAGCAGAAAAAGAAATTAATATGGGCTATTATACAAAAAACCAAAACAATTTATCAAAACTACAGGAAGAAAATATTATCAAAAATTTTAAAAATGATCATTTAAATTTAGAAGAATCTACAGCAATAAAAACATTACTTATGAAAAATAAAAATCTTTTTCATGTGGAAGGCCAAAATTTAACTTTCACTCATAAAATAAGACATACTCTAAATATGAAAAATAACACTCCTATTTATGTACGTAACTACCGACAACCACTGGAAATAAAAAAGAAGCAAACTCTTGATTTACTACGACAGGACATAGTTAGAGAAAGCATATCACCATGGAATGCTCCAGTACACATTGTTACAACCAACAAAGAAGGAAAAAGAAAACAACGAATGGTAGTTGATTTCAGAAAATTGAGTGAACAACTAATCGAAGACAAGTATCCGATCCCAAATATTACCGACATCTTGGATAAGCTAGGGCGAGCTAATTATTTTACGTCACTTGACCTTGCCTCAGGGTACCACCAAATAGAGATGACGGAAGAAGATATGCAAAAAACAGCCTTCAGTACCGAACAAGGACATTTCGAATTCAAAAGAATGCCTTTTGGTCTCCAAAATGCCCCTGCAACGTTTCAGAGGATTATGGATGACGTTTTACAAGGATTACTGGAAGATACTTGCCTCGTATACTTAGACAATATAATTATATTTTCGTCTTCTTTACAGGATCATATACAAAAACTTATAAAAGTATTCGAACGATTAAAATTAGCCAACTTCAAAATTAAATTAGAGATATGCGAATTTTTAAAAAAAAAGCTTAAATATCTTGGATATATTGTAACAGATAAAGGAGTTAAGCCAAACCTTGAAAAAATTTGTTCAATCACTAAATTTCCTATACCTAAAACTTGTACAGAGATTAAAAGTTTTCTTGGATTGGTAGGTTACTACCGAAAGTTTGTTAAGAACTTTGCAGAAATAACAAAACCATTTACAACTTGCCTAAAGAAAAATGCAAAAATAGATATTGACAAACCAGAATATATTCGAGCATTTATTCAATGCAAAGAATTTCTAACTCATGACCCCATTTTGCAATACCCTGATTTCTCAAAAGAATTTGTTGTCACCACCGACGCTTCGGATATAGCCTTAGGAGCAGTGCTTTCCCAAGGACAAATTGGAAGAGATAAACCGATCTGTTTTGCATTAAGAACCCTATCAGAAACAGAACAACGATACTCTACCATCGAGAAGGAATTACTTGCAGTCGTATACGCTGTTAAACAATTTCGTCCTTATATTTTTGGACGTAAGTTTACTATCTACACAAATCATCGACCCTTAGTGTGGTTATGGTCGCTCAAGAAGCCAAATTCAAAACTTATGAGATGGAAGATCAAACTAGAGGAATACAATTTTGAAATTGTATACAAAAAGGGCAAATACAACACTAATGCTGATGCTTTATCAAGAATACGACTTCCAGAAATAAACATCATTACACAAGATGATTTAGACAGTATTACACCAAATGTAGACGACAGTGACCTAATGGAAAACTTAGAAGAACAAGAAATTTCAGAAAATGAGATCTCTGATACAATCCATTCGACAGCAAATCAAGAACCTGCAAAAACTATCGAAATACAAGATATCATTATCGATAACAAGAAAAATCAATTTATTGTTACTGAAAACCTATCACAATAACTTGAAATTCAAATGGAAAAAAGAGAGAAAAATATTATTATCAATTTGTAAGAATACCAAGGGATAATTCTGAAAATGCCATATTGCAGCTATTCAAAGAATACATGAGTGATCAGAAAACATTTTATTTATACACCAAAAATGACGAATTATACAAAAAACTATGTAAAGTATATAGTGAAAACTTTACCGATAAAGGCCCTCGAATTATTCGATGTTTAAAGAAAGTTGAAGTGATTGATGATGAAAATACAAAACTATAACTTATCACGTCATATCACACTGGATTGACAAATCATAGAGGTATCAAGGAAACACTTGAACATCTAATACAAAAGTATTGGTGGAATGAAATGGAAAAGCAAATAACCTATGTGATAAAATCATGCGACACTTGCAATCGGTCAAAATACAACAGGCACCCTGAAGTACCGCCATTACCAATAACGGAAACACCCGATGCACCTCTTGAGAAAGTATTTATTGATTTATTTTCTTGTAGCAATAAAAAATACCTTACAATCATTGACTCTTTCACTAGAGTAGGACATGCAATAAAAATCTATAGCAAAAATCCGACAGACATCTTCGATGTTCTATTAACATACTTTAGTTACTATGGGATACCTCAAGAAATTAGATCTGATCAAGGATCAGAATTTAACAACAAATTAATTAAAGAATTAGCATCTCTTTACAAAATTACTTTACACCTTGGTACAGCTAAAAATCCAGAAAGCCAATCAAATATTGAACACTTTCACTCGACACTCTTGGAACATCTTAGATGTTTAGCAGATGACAACAATGTACCATGTGAACGGAGAGTTAGACTTGCATTAATAGCTTACAACAATTCAATTCATAGCGTTATTGGGAATGACACCATTTGAAGCACTTTATGGTCATACAAGAAACAGAAACCCAATGGACCTATTTTATGGTACCACTACCTACCAAGAGTTAATATCAAGACATAAAGATCGTATGTCAATCTTGTACAAAAATATCAAACAAAAAGATATTCTAAGCAAAAAGAAAATAAAAGAAAAACAAAAACCTTAAAAAATTATCAGCATAAACGATAACGGTACTGTAAACGTAGAGACGCGGAGAGGTACCCAAACATATCATACCAGACGACTAAAACATGGCATTGTTACAGATGCTGCTGCCACATCTTTGCAGACGTAAAAATAACATCCTTGGATGGCCCGCTATTCCCCCTACATCTTGGAATTGCAAAAAATCAAATAAGTTATTGGACTACAGTAGTACGATGCGACTTACAACCTTTAGTGGATCAAGTTAACCAGCTAAATTTACAATATAAACAACTAGAAAAGGCTAGACAAAATATCCAGGACAAAGAAGAAAAATCACAATTACATTCATTTGCTATGGAGCTTCAAAGCCTACTCCATCAATTAAACTATGAAAAGGACCAATTAGTACCAACAGTTAGAAGAGCTCGTGGAGCGGTAAACTTTGTCGGTTCCATTATAAAAGCAATCTCAGGAAACCTCGACGCAGAAGATGCCGCCAGATATGATAAATTGATACAAGACCTCGCTACTAGCCAAGAAGAACTAATCAAAAACAATCAGGCACAGATTCATTTAGCCCAAGAAACTCTTAAGAGCTATGAAGCTAATCTTCAAAAACTCGCAGAAAATCAAAACAAAACAGCGCAATGCTTTCACGAAATTATTACGCAATTAAATAAACAGGAACACGAGAAAATCGAGTCCCAAAGTTTATGGAGAGCCCACATGTCAGTATTTAATACCATAACGGCAGCCTCGACCATCACCAGCCGACTTTTAACATCAAAAACTTTCTCCAAATTGCAAACTTATCATCCTGCAATTATTTCTGCAGAAGAACTGTTAAATGAATTGAAATTTGTTCAATTGTCTATTTCTGAACAAAATATTGTATTACCACCTAAAACAGAAAAACTTTATGGTCTTGAAAAAATGATAACTGTAAAAGCTTATGTCAAAACGTACGTCCTTACATTTTTACTCAAAATTTCATTAGTCAAACCTACAATTTACCAATACCATAAATTGATGCCATTACCAATCCAACAAAATCCAGATTACCTTGTTTTAAATATTCCACAACCTTACTTGGCAGAAAATAATGATAGGTATATTGCAACGTCAGAACCATGCAAATTATTGCAACACCAACAATATCTGTGTTCAGCCATTAGTTTAGATGCTACAAAACACACCTCCTGTGGACATCAGCTACTACGACATCTGCCAATAACAGCCTGCAGCTACACCAGATGGTCGCAACTGGATGCCGAAATGATCCATCCCACAAACTCCGATTGGATTTTATTTCAAGCCAATCTATTTGCCGAAGTTCAATGTGATCTTCGCCAAGTAGTAAGAACATTACAAGGCAACTGCTTGTACAATCGACATCCGAATGTTCAATAAGTCTAGGAAACGAAGTTTTACGAACCACATCAATTTACTATTTAAATCGACAAATTCACTTAACACCACTAAATTTGACCCTGCTGCCAGCAAAACAACCTCAATGGAGATTGGAAGACGTCCACCTAAAAAACTTGCATTTGGATGGATTGAATAAAACCCAAGGAAAAATAGCCAAACTTGACGCCCGATTGGAAAAGTTGTCCAACGCTCATTCCACAAACAACTGGAGTTCAACAACCACCTTAGTAACTACCACGGCAATCGCAATCGTTGTTATTATTGGATTATGGGAGGAGTTAACACCTGCACCCAAGAACGACAACGAAGCATCCCGGGAATCCGTTATCTAAATGTATATCCTTAGAAACGAAATCGCTGACAATAAAAAACCTTGAGCAATTCAAAGAATCATTATCTTGTCATATAAAAACAAGAATTTGTCATTAATTCAGACAGTCTAGCTGAATCGCTCAAAGTTTAATGTTGTTCGCCTAACGTAAATTTCTACACAATTTTAATATCCAACTTATTATACTTATTTTATTATTTTTATAAATAAATACTAGTAAATAGTTAAATCTACATCTAAAATTTAAAATTGCAATACAAAACTTTTTGTAGTTATTGCAAAAACTTAAAGTGATTAACGAAATGTGCAATAAAATGATTCAAAATGTTTTTCTATTTATTAACAAATTCAAGTAAACTGAATTCAAATTTTGAACCTTAACTCAAATATTTTAGTAAATATTGCATAAACTTTATGTAATTGATAAAATAATCTAGTAAGTTTCAATTATCATTTCAAAAAATCATTGGCTAATAAAAGATTATATTTATTTAATATCTAACTAGCCCAAACTCATCTTAAAATAGAATTCATCGTTACAGCCAGAACGTGATTAACTTTCAAGTACTTATGCAGTTTTGATTATTTTTTTAATCGCAAATAAACACTTATTACATTAAAAATGGTTATAAATAAGCAGCAAAATTTATTTGAAATTATATCAACCTGAAACATGAGTTGTTGTTGCATTTGTTGTATTATTGGGAGTAGTAGCTGCTTTAGGTAAGAAATAATAAATAATTTATAATTTGTAATCTTTTTTTTAAATTTTAAAATGTGATATTTGAAAATTACTTAGTATGTCATGTAATATTATATATTCATTTTAATTTAATTTATAGCTGCCCCAAGTGATGGCTTGAGCTGGCGTATTATTGTAGGAGAAGAAGCTAGCGATGGACAATTCCCATACCTAGTTTCTTTGACATATTTTGGTAATTCCATCTGTAAGTAAGTAAGTAAGTAAGTAATTTATTTCTTGCTAATACATGGTGGTAGAACAAATGTCAAAAAACAGAATAATATTAAATTTAAAAAATGGCAATACAGGTACATAAATAGGTAGACAGAATGACAACAGTTTAAAAATTATATATCTAAAAAGCTATTTGATAAAACTTCTTGCAGACTATAAAAAGCCTTGATCAAAAAATATTTTTTAATTTCGGTTTTGTATTTCACTATTGAAAGATTTTTAATATGTTGTGGTAGAGCATTATAAAATTTGATTCCATAATAACTAATTCCGTTTTGTGAAATGCAAAGTCGCGGACATTTTGGATAAATATTAAGTTTAGTTCTGGTATGATGATTGTGTTTAGATTGGTGCATTGGATAATTCTGAATGTTTTCTCTAATATAGACCAGACACTCCAATGCGTACAAACATGGCAAAGTCAGGAGTCCATTGTCAACAAAGGCGCTTCTACAATCATCTCTATATGCAACTGATGTGATTACTCTTACAGCTCGTCTTTGCAGGCCAAAAAGTCTATGCATAATAGACAAGTGACCCCATACTAAAATGCCATATGTCACCTTAGACTGAAATAGTCCGAAACAAGCAGTCAGTAATGATGTTTTTGGAAGAGTATGTGTTAAGTGTCTCAGTAAATATGTTGTGCGTGACAAAGCTAATGACACTTCCTCTCCATGCTTATGCCAGTTTAACCTAGAATCTAAATGAATTCCTAAGAATTTGGTACTTCCGTTAGTAATTTCAGCAGATCTCTTTAAAGAAAAGGTGACTTTTACTGACTTATTTTTATTTAAAGTTAGTTTATTCGATACTAGCCAATTTTCAACTTTATTTTCTAATAACTTGTTGTTAGATATTACTAAACCAATCTCTTTTCCTCTATTTACTAGACTGGTGTCATCAGCAAATAGTATTATACTATCTTTGGATCTGTGTAAGTTTGGCAAATCATTAATATATATATAAGAAATAACAGAGGACCAAGTATAGACCCCTGCGGTACACCATATAATATATTAGAAGTTTTTGATACTTTTTTATCAACTTTTACTCGCTGTTGTCTGCAAGAAATATAAGAGTTTATCAGTCTGCATGCTGTAGGATGAAAATTATAAAAATATAATTTTCGAAGAAGAACATCATGAGGAACACAATCAAATGCTTTACTAAGATCTAAGAAGGTTCCAACCGAGTGCATACCTGATTCAAATCCTTCTAGGATCTCAGTGGTAAACGCAACTATTGCATCCCTCGTAGACCTTCCTCTGCGAAAACCATATTGGCTATTAGATAATAGTAAATTGCTTTCTAAAAAGTCAATAATCTGATTAAAAAGAATTTTTTTAAAAACCTTTGATATAATAGGAAGAAGAGATATGGGTCTATAATTGTTAACTTCTTCTTTGTTACCAGTTTTATAGACAGGAATGACTAGAGCTTGTTTTAGCACTTTGGGAAAGATATCTGTGGTGGAACCATCTTAGATAATACTACAATACTCACTTCTGCTGCTTGTGTTGATGGGTAAGTAAATAATCTGTTTATATTGTTGCCAAAACTTTAATTAATTTTGATTATTGTATATTATATTAATTTTAGAATTATTATTATATTATATATTAATTAATTAACAGTATTTTTTAATCTAATCATTTATTTCAGCCGTAGTGCAGGCTTGATGACTGTTCTTGTCGGCACAAATAAGCTTAATGAAGGTGGTAATAAATATGATATTGAAAGTATTGTCATATATAAAGACTACGACGAATGGGAAATTACTAATGACATTTCTCTCATTAAACTTGCAACTCCAATTCAATGGAATGAAAAAGTTCAACCCGTTGAACTCCGCACTGATTACATGCCAGGTGAAGAAGAATGCACTTTAATTGGTTGGGGTACCACTATCCAAGGTGGATGGGCACCGAACGAACTCCAGTTTATTAAATTGATTACTCTAAGCAATGAAGACTGCATTGAAAAACAACACGCACCAAATCTAGAGGTTATTGAAAGTGAAGTTTGCACTTTGACCAAAACTGGCGAAGGTGCATGCCATGGAGATTCTGGGGTCCATTAATTGATTCTGAAGGAAGACAAATTGGTATTGTTTCATGGGGAGTTCCATGCGCTCGTGGTGAACCTGATGTTTACACTAGGATTTCACCCTTCTTAGATTGGATTGAAGAGAACCGTAATTAAATATTTTAATGTGTCAATCAGAATTATAATAAAAATATTTTAACATAAACACTTTGTATTATTAATGCAAATTTGATTGTTTACAAACAAAATTTTTATTTATCTAATACTATTATTTTAAAATTAAATTAAACTTACAAGTTTTTTGACTTAATATAATCAACAGAACGTCATCTTTTCATCAACTACATTAAATTTCTGCAATATCCATCAAGAATTTTGAATTAAGCTGCCCACACAATTGCTATACATACTAGTTTGTTTGAGAGAAACATCTTTTTGGGCTTGGTGAGTTTGGCACTGATATACCTCATAACATATTTTTAGTCGTTTTTTTTTTAGTATAATAAAGATCAATGAACCAGGTTACATAAGTCTGTTTAGAGGACAAACGGTATTCTTGGTTGGGGTCTAGTCAGTTGCAGAGATAAGGCCAGTGTTCCCTTTACAGTTTTAAACGCTTTTTGTTTGCCGTCAATCTACATAACCGGCTTTTTAGATTCTTGTTCCATGAGAGGGCTGGATATTATATAAAATTTTCCAAATCCGGGTTCAAAATCCCATAAAACATCAAAGTTGCTGCTGCCACATGATTTGGTAGTAGTTGATTACTTTCAAAACTAATCGGTGAGATAGCTATCCCCAAATATGACTAAAATAATAACTTGTTCTTTATCTACCGGGGTGATTTGGAAGTCACTTAATAAACTCTTGGTCCTATCAACCTTCTTCAAACAAGTCGTAAGACTTCTGCGGCAATGTAAAATAACTGTAAAACGCGCAATAAAAAAAAACTTCTTGTTCAAAGTGTACGACATTGTAATAATAATAATATTTTATTCACGGTATATAATAAAACCATTTACATCTACATCATTCTGTACATAAATCATGATGAATTACAAGCAATATTACAAACTACACAAAAATATTTAAACAAATATTGAATAATAAAAGCATAGAAAAAAAAATATACATATATAAAAACAAAATATAAAATTATTTATCAATACATTTTAATTGACTCTTATAGCTACATTTTGAAACACAAAATAAATCAATATTATTGGAAACACTATTCGCAATTCTACACATTCTACCAATTGGATTATTAAATATGTACGAGTGTACGCACATGTAGAAGATCCGAATTAAATAAAACAAAACGCGAGAAATAAGTGAGCGAAAAAAGTGTGAAATATACTTAAAAGAAGGAAAAAAATTGGTTAATCTGTGGATAATTAACATTAATGTTAATCAATAAAATATTTACAACTATTGATATAAATATAGAAAAAAATTATATAACAGAAGTATACAGAATGAATAAAACAAAAACAGCTAAAATATTAGTCAAATTAAAAGCAACAGAAGATAAAAAACAAATCATAATAGCAAAAAAAGAAAAAGGATCAATTAAAACAAAAGAATGCGGATTAAAAGGTGAAAATACTGAAATTTACGTATCAGAACAATTAACCCAAACAAATAACAACTTATTCTACGAAGCAAGGAAGCTAAAAAACATGGATTCCGATGGATATGGTATAAAGAAGGTAGAATCCTTGCAAGAAAAAGTGAAGCTGATAAACCAATAACAATTAAAAAAATGGAACATATAAATGAGCTGATAGAAAATGCGAAATAAAAACAAACCTAAAAGTAAAAATATAAATAACAACACATAACAGAAATGAACAAAATAAAAATATACCTACACAACGCAAGAAGCATAAGAAACAAATTTGATGAAATATTAACAATACCTAAGCTATACAACGCAGATGTTATAGAAATAAATTAAACATGGCTTTACACAAACGAAGAAAAATACTTCCAAATACCATAGAATTTAACAACAGAGCAATGAAAGGTGGGGGCATTGCCATATACATAAAAAACAAAATCGCAACAACAGTAACAGAAATTAGAACAGAAAATAATACAGAAATATTAACAATAAAACTTAATAAAACCAACATACACACAACAGCAATATATAAACCACAAACCGCAAAAGACGATGACTTCTTACAAGTAATAGACAAATTAACAAAAACTAATACTAAAAATATAATACTAGGAGATACCAGAAATCCAAAAAATGAAATAATAAAAAAAATACTGAAAGAAAAGAAAAAAGAAGTAGAAGACAAATTAAAAGAAGAAAAGAAAATTTTTACAAAAACAAAATAAAAAATGCAAACGAAAACCAAGCTAAACAATGGGCAGAAAAAATAGTATGCTAAATAAAACAAAGAAGAAAACAAAACAAAAAATAACTGAAATTATAACAGAACACGGACAAACAAAAACAAATGAAACTGAAATAGCGGACAAACTAAACAACTACTTTGCAACAGTGGGAAAGAAATTAGCGGAAAAAATTTAAAAAAATGATGACAATGAAACAATAACAACCGCAAGAATTGAAGAAGAAGCTACATTTAACAAAACATCAGAAGAAGAGATAGAAGAAATAATTCAACAACTAAAATTATGAAGCGCGCCAGGAGAAGATCAAATAACCCATGAAGTGATAAAAGTTATAAAAAAAGAAACTAGCACCAATATTGAAAAACTCATAAATAAAATGATACAAACAGGTAAATACCCACAAATACTTAAAAAACAAATAATAAAACCAATATACAAAAAAGTAGAAAAATCAAAATGTAAAAACTATAGACCAATCACTTATATCAGTTCTGAGCAAAATTACAGAAAAGGCAATATATAACAGACTAATGACACACATAAACAAACATAATATTATAAATAAAAAGCAATACGCATTCCAAAAAAATCAAACACAATGGGCATAACAACTGATATAATACAACATATAGCAGGAAAGTTGGACAAGAAACAGTATGTTATACCAATATTTATAGACATGAGGAAAGCTTTTGATACCATCGACAAAAACAAATTGATTAAAAAAATGAAGTTATTAGGAATAAGAAACACAAATTTAAAACTGTTAAAAACATATATTAACACAACACAACAAACACAAATAAACAACATACTTAGTAAAACAACGGAAGCAGAATATGGGGTACCACAAGGTGGAGTGCTGGCACCAATACTGTATATACTATACATAAATGATATATATAATATAAATTTGACTGGTGAAATATATACGTATGCTGATGACACATGTATTATATATCACGGAAAAAATAAAGAAGCAATAGAAAGAAACATAAATGCAGACATTAAGAAACTAACTAAATGGTACAACGAAAACATACAAACAATAAATGAAGAAAAAACAACTTATATGGTAATAAGACAAAAAAAGCACAAAAAATATTGACATAAAAATTGAAATAAATAACATACTAATTACTAGAACAAAACAGACAAAATACTTAGGAATAATATTAACTGAGAAACTCACCTGGGATGCACATATTAACAAATTATTAAAAGAAAGCGCAGCAACAATAGGAGCCAGAAAATGCATACTAAAAGAAACATCATTAAGTATATACCACTAACTTTATTTAGCAAAAATTAACTATTTAATAAATATATGGGGTGAAACAACAAAAACAAATATACAAAAAATCCAAAGACAACAAAACAAAATACTTAAAATAATACATAAACTTCCAAAGCTAACACCAACCGAAAAAAACAATAACGAAAAAATAAAAATAGAAAAATGCAAACTAATATATAAAGTTAAAAATAAAGAAATTAAAACAAATCTACAAATAATATTAAACAAAGTAATTCACGGACATAACACGAGAAGAAGAAGTAATATATATGTACACACAACAAGAACAGAAAAAGCAAAAAAAACAATACTAGGCAATGGACTAATCACATACAATCAACTACCTGAAAATATTAAAAAAACGAAAACTTTTAAAGAATTTAAAACAAAAATAAAGGAACACTATATAATAACAAGACTAAAAAAAAAAATTAATTAAAAAAAAACATGATAATACACACACAAAAAAAAAGATAAATGGAAATAGAAAATAAAAATGGTGCCCCAAATACGAAGCTCTGCAGCCTACCATACATGGAAAGATGCAAAGCAGCAAGTGGGGAAAATTGCAATGAAGTTAAAATCGTAATTTTTGGATAAAATGCCTAATTTGTACGATAATAAACAAAAAAAATTGTTTTGAATACGTTCTATATTGCATATATGAATGCTGTAGAATGGACACCAAACTGACGGAGCGAACCCTAAATGAGAACTTACAAAGGCGCAATAAAGTAGTTTGAGTGTGCTTGGAGATAGTTCAGTTGACATTCTGTACACAAACCCAACTGTTAAAGTCAGTGTTTCCGATTAATTCAAACACTTTAATTTTTAGAAATATTGTCTAGAAGATTCAATATCCTAAATCATAAACTGAAGAAAAATGCAAAATTTTATTTATAAAACTTCAAAATTAACAAAATCCAGTCATAAAGTATAGAAATGTTGATAAGAAGGACCAAAAACTACCATAAATTGTTAAAAACTGCAACATTCTATTTATAAAAATTCAAACTTTGTGGTTATAAAATATTAATATATTAAAGAAAAAACTAAACATGGCCAAAAACAATTAAAAAATTCTAAATATTGTTTATAGAATGTCAAAAATAGCTTAATCCGGTTTAGAAATTTCAAAAAAAACTTACAGAATTTATCAAAATACGGCTATAAACTGTTAAAAAATGTACAAATTTACACAAAATGTAAAAATAACATAATTGAGTTATAAAATATTAAAAATATTGTCACAAAAAATCAAATTCCGGCATAAACTGATTAAATATAAAAAAAATATTTTAAAAAAAATGTAAAAACAGCAAAATTCAATAATAAAATACCAACATATTAAAAAAAAAAACCGTCTTTAATCAAAATATTGTTAGAATGTACTAAACTCCAATTTAAACTGCCAAAAAGTGCAAAATTCTTTTTGTAGAATGTCAAAAATAGTAAAATTGGCCAAAAAGTATTGTCAAAAAGCATCAAAATATAGTCTTAACTGTTAAAAGATGCTAATTCTATTTTAAAACGTCAAAAATTTGGTCATAAAACATTCAAAAAACTTGTTGAAAAATGCAAATTTTTATTCATAGAGACAAAAATAGCAAAATCCAGCTATAAAGAATAAAAATATTGTTAAAAAGTACCAAAATTCACCATAAACTGTTACAAACTACAACATTTAACTTATAAAAATGAAAAATTAAAATAATAACTAATAAAAATTAAATAATTAAGAGAAACGTTTGTGAAAAAAACTCTATTACAGTTAAATTGTTGATTCACATATTATTATATTAGAAGATATTCAACCACCATGTGCAAACGCGACCACGGTATTACGCAATGGGAGAAAGTAGAGCAGACACATCGTTCTCCTTTCCACGCATTACAAGTCGGAAACCGTATAGTGCTGCCATGCGGCTAAATAAATTATTATATGAAAAGGTGAGTCTACGATAAATTGTGAAAAATTAGACATGCAGTATCCATAAATAAAATAATTTTGTTAGTATAATTATGAGATATTTTTTTATATAATTATTTAATTCTGTATCAATAGTTAATGCTAAATTAGTATTTATTTTAATTAGTAAAAATTATATAATTGCAAAATAAAATAATAAAAATATTTTAACTTGTATACTTAAATACCCCATAATTATCAAAAATATTTATTTTACAAATGACAAACTTTTATAATTGTTGTTAATTGGTTTAATGTATTTATTTGTCATAAATTTTAAAATAATAGGTAACTATATACAGACTATGGGTTAAATTTAATATTGCAATTTTATATAAAATAAGATAATTTCTTTTATTTGTCGACTTATATGTAAATAACACAAAAAAAAAGGTTATGTTCTTTATATACTATGCCCAGTATTATTTATTTCTGCTAATATTTTGTCTTAGAATCCTAACTCACAGGTAATAATAATAGTAATAGCTGCAAATGTAGATATTTCTACATTTAATAACTCCCAATAAAATAATAATTTAATAACATTGTTATATTACTACATTTTATTGATACTAGTTAACATGTTTATACCTGTTAGTTTCGTATCTTTAGATATTGTATAAATAAATCAGTTACGATAAAACTTCAAACAAATATTCAGCAGTCTATTTACTAACTAACAGAATAGCTTTAATATTGCTCCGAGTAGCAATATTCAGTTATTGTTGGTACTCTTCAAGATAGTAAGTCAATTAAAAAATCATTCGATAACATTGGTCTTTCGGAACCGGATCAAATCCGGAATCTTCTATATTAATTAATCTGAAAATTCGGCTCAACCATAATAATGGCCGATAAATTAAAAAAGATGCAATCCAGCATGAAATCAAGATAAACCAAGTTTGAAACATTTATGATGATGGATCTAGTCTCAATCGTTTTTAAGTAACTCAGGTTAAGAATCAAAAACATAGAACTAGTAAGAAATGATTTCGAGAAGCTTCAACTTGAAATCGAAAAACTTATACCCGACAAAGAAAACATTGAATTTAATTTATTTGAGGACAAATACTTGTATTTGATAAGACAAACACATTCTTAAAAAGTTAGAAAACAAACACAACTCTGCCAAATCAAATTTAATATCATCTATTGCACCAGAAGCACAATTATTATTGTCAATACGATTACCAACAACTATTTACCAATATTTTCTAGCAAATGTAAAGATTGGGTGTCATTTTGTGATTATTTAGTTCATTAGTCTATAATATCAACAAGTTTTTAAAAATACAAATAATCCACTATCCTCATTTATCACTGGAAGAAGAAACTAAGACAATCCTGAATGGAATTAAAAAAACAGCACCTAATTATACAATTTCTTGGGATTTTTTGAAGAACAGAATCGAAAATACGCAAAACACCATAACAAACCATGTTCAAGATTTGTTTAAATTACAACCACTATCTTGAAATTTTCAACTAACCATTTGCATGCTTTTAAATATCTTGAAAAACCAGTTAATCAATGGGATAGAATTCTAGTTTACTTCATTTCTACAAAATTTGCTTTTTGAACCAAACGTAACCGAGAAAAATCATTAACTAGATCAAGGCTTCTTACGTACGATAAATTAAAGTAGTTTCTTAACAATAAATACCAAGTCTGGGAATCACTGCAATTATTAAAGAAAGCACCACCAAAACAACACATTCAAATCAAGCTAACTTAGCCTAGTTCTATGAATGCCTTAGCAGCCGTTTAACTAATTAGCTATCATTCCTTAATAGTCACTAACTTAATCAATGTCCAATATTCTTGCAACTTAGTGGACAAGAACAAATTCAAGATATTGAAAAATTGAAATTTTTTAGTAATTGTTTTCAACCGAACTACAATGCAGAGCTGGAACATGCAAAAAATGCCGCAATAACAAGCATCACAAACTATTGCATATTGTTAACCAATATGAAGAACCAACTAAGGCTCATTATGTATCACTACCAATGAAAGGTGCACATGTGTTTCTCACAACATCCATTAATTTTTTTTTAATATACCAAAGGTCTTATGCAACTTTGTCGGGCTTTTTTGAACTCAGGTCAGATTCAACCAACCCATGGTTGCAAAAAACACAGTTTGGATAGATATTTGCTTAAAGTTGTCAAACCAAACACTCTCCAGCATCGTCATATTGAAATTTATTAAAGAAAAAAACAATGTATAAATTTTGAAATTTAGAAGAAGTGCAACATCTGAGCAACTTTACACCATTGAACAATATTGTGAAGAGCATTTTAAAACTCATACTAAAAGAAACAAGCTCGGCAGATTTATTGTAAAACTACCATTTAAACCAACTCTTCAAATACTTGGCAAATCAAGATTTACAGAGGGAAAAAGTTTCAAACATTTGAAAAATAAATTCGAGACATCACGTATAATGATAAATATACAGCATTTATTCAAGAATACATAGAAATGAGTCATATAATAATGATTGAAGACAATGAATGATCAGAAAACTAGCAAACACTATTATCTTTAACACCACGTTGTTATAAAAAAATTATGCACAACTACCAAACTAAGAGTTGTGCTTGATGGTTTGGTTAAAACTAATTTAGGAATATTACTTAACGATAAATTGCTGATTGATCTACGGTTACAAGATACCTATTTAACATCCTATTGAGGTTCCGAGAACAAACTTATATTGTAACTGTAAATATTGCCAAAATGTATCGGCGAATATTACTTCTACTACTTTCTTAATTTGATGTACGTCAATTTTCCGATACCAACAATTATGCATATGGTGCGTCAATATATGTCAAATTTTATTTTATAACAGGATCATCAATCAAATTAAGACAACCATCATCCTTTGGCAGGAATTATGTGGTGCACTTATATTAACCAAATTAATGCAAAAAACCAAAAAAAATGTTATATATTGGATCAATACATCTATTGTGCTAGGTTGGATCAAGGCTATAGACAAATCATTTAAGGTTTTTGTAGCCATTATAGTTGTTGCAGTCAAAAAAACAACAAACACCAATAACTAGAGACATAAATATATCTGGACTAGACAATCCAGCAGATCTTATATCACAAAGCAGCAGTATTTATAATTTCATATCCAATAAGCTATGATGGAATGGTCCAGCATGGCTCACCAAAGACCAAGAATTACTGGCGCACAAGCAAATTTGCATAAGCTGAATCTTTACCGGAAAGGACTACAACTAGTATCGTGAGTATAGTTACCAATCAACCAGACTCAATATTCAAACTATTTTTTATTGTTCAAAGATTACAAAATGCATATGCATATTGTTTACAATTTGTTAAAAATTGTACTTGTTCAATGCATCATTGCCAATATAGACCACTAAGTAATGAGACACAAACCAAGTCATTAGAAACAATTATTAAAATCACCCAGCAGACCGCATTCAGTAATGAAATTATAACATTAAAGACAAAAGACAATGTTAAGAAAGGCAGCAAGTTATACGCGTTAGAACCATTTTTAGACATAAATAACATCATACGAGTAAAGTGGCAGTTTATAAAAAACTTGATCCATTTTGACTAAAAACATTTGATATTACTTCTACAGAACCACCGATTGTCTCAATTGATAATCCATAATACCTACAAACGGCAACACTATGCTGGAGTCCAATCAACGTTAGCTACAATTCGGTGCAAATATTGTATTCTTAGAGGAAAAAGGTTTATAAATAATGTTATTAAATGATGTATAACGTGTTTCCATGCTAAAACAAAAATATGTGAAATCAAAATGGAAATATTGATGAGTCATCGAGAACAACAAAACCGTAAAATTTTTGAAATTTCTTTTACAAAAATTGTAGACTACACGCTATTTACGTATAAAAAAATTGACAACCCTATTATAACAAATTGAAGCAATCCTAAACTCCCCAAGTCATTTTTTTTTTTAATTAGAGAACACTACCGCATTAACAGAACCTTCTCACTTCTCATCTACTCTTGAAGAAGAACCGTCTTTCAAGGTTTCAACATCTCAATCAGATCCGGCAGCACCAAGTGGAATGGAAACAATGAAGTACAATTTAAAAACTTTGATTTAGTACTAATCAAAGAAGATAATTTGTTGGAACTGCCACGGTGAAAAGGAAAGAAAAGATGGTTAATCTGGTATAAAACTCTGCATGCTCTACCTTTCAAAAATTGAAAGACAACTCTTCCAAGGCGGGAGAAATGTAGATGTAGCTATCCGAAATCTACATTTTATAATTCCCAATGTTATATTACTACATTCATCTGATTTTCTTTAGTTTTTTTTTTTTTTTAAGAATGTTTGAAGAGTGCTGACATAGTCGTCATTTAAACAAGTAAAATTTCTGTTATTGTCTTTGTACTGGTACCAAAAAATAATAATTGCAATCAGTTTTAAGTTCTTTTATTTTCAACTGAAATAGTTGGATTGTTCTGAGACGCACATTATATTATTTATAGAACCATTTATGAGTTTTTTTTTTAATTAATTACAGTACGCATTTTATTAATATATAAGAAAACATTTATTAAAGACTCTTATAAGCTAAATAAACAACAAAAATATATATATATATATAGTAACTATTTACAATCAATTATCACTCTGATTACCACATACATATATATCGTCGGTCTAATGTGCAAAGATTGTAACTCAATAAATTACGAAAAATGGATTATTTTGTGTAAAATTGAGGTATGCATCAACTAGCAAAAGCCGTTGCTTCACAAAAAATTGTATCTTCTAGCTACTAATCATTTAGAAAACGTTGTAAATCCAACTGACTATAAGCATGCGCAACAATGTAACTCTAGCCGGCATAGCAGTTATGCGTCAACTTATGTTACAAATATTTGATTATGTGCACGTGTAAATTTGTAAATTAATCAATTTTAGTTTATATTATTCATATTATATTTATAATATAATATGGTAAATACATTTTTCTAATAAAGATCATACTATTACTCGATATTATAATAATCATGCCCCGTGGGAGAAAATTGTATATCTTCTATTTTATGATAATTACACCACAGCAAAAGTCGTATCTCCCGTAACTATTTAAGCAAACAAAAAATTAAGTATTTTATTAAAAATTAATATATCAATAATAATTTGCTAACATACATCAGTATTTAACTTATTTATTACACGTTTGATTGATAATAAATCAGTTTTTGCTCTCCTGTAAAATTTGGTTAAATGAAATTAGGCGGACGATATGTTTTTTAAAGATCTATATGTTTTAAAATAATAACATTAATAACAAGGATTTAATTTCAATATGTTTTTTGATTATATGATCTTTCATTTTTTTAAATAATTTTATATGGCAAACAAGCTTACGCATTCGCTCACTTTTTCCATGATATTAAATTAGTTTAGCACGGAATTAAACCATTCGTGTTATGTTATCCAAGTTTTACATGGCGCTGGCAGCGCCTTGTAGTGGTAGGTTCATTATCTCGGACGTTTATTCCCATAAGGTTGAATATCAACGGTTAAATCCTTACACGGGCAGGCAACGGCATTTTAGGAGCGTTTTATTTGAATTAGATGACCGAAACAAATTTATCATTTAAAATTAATAAGTCTCCTTCACACACAAACAGTTCAACGTTTCTCTTAATATAATGGCATTGCGTTAACACCTTCGACAAATTAGTAAACCAAATTTTTTTTAATAGTTTTTGTGATTTTATGTAAATTGTCTCTTTGACCAGTGAGATGCTAGGCACACTGATAATGGGTGCATACCCTAAAACACGTGTATGTGCCATTTACAAACGGTGAGCGTGTAACAAGTTTATTTATTAGGTTCTAACATTAAAAATACAACTAACTTAATATTAATATATTCAGTATTTATATCTGTTACAATTGCTGATTCAGCGTGTGAAAAGAATGTGTTATTCGCGACACTGCTGAGTGCTGTCGCGCCACTTGGCTGCACGTGGTTATCTATGTAACACAATATGTATAACACCTCCCCACATAAGAGGAAAAATTACGGTTGATCACCCTAATTTTTTAGTTCAATTTATGTTAAAGGGACCTTCTTTACATTACCATTAACCTTTTCTTTTAGGTGTGGATATACATTTCTTATGAAATACAAATTTAACATAATAATAATTGTAAATAGAATAATAGTATATAAACTAATGTTGTCATAATGAAAGTTTATAGAGTCAATCGAATCAATTTGGGTTTATGCGTGTATTAACTGCACATCTATTTTTTTTAGCTCGTCCAGGTGGATGTTGTCCAGTTGGATTGGAACCATTTCTGCTTTATTGTAGTCTTCATTTGGACTTTTTGGCATTTGGATGTTGGGAAAATTGATATGTTTTACTTGCCTACTGCTGGTTTGGTGAGTTTTCAGGACATCTTTTTCAATGTGAAGTTCGCATTGCGTTGGAATAGTTATTACATAAGTCCCATTTAAGACTGATCTTCGTGACATTTGCTGGTTACTGTGGTGTCGGTTGGTGCAATTATAATCCATTTGTTAGCATTCAGCTTTTGTATTTTTGTTCTTGATAGATGACATTTTGTAGGTTTGCAATTTTGATACTTGTTTATGAAGTTTAACAGATCAACTTCACAAGGATTGTTGTCTGTTACTAACTTTGTTGTTTCTGATTGACACAAATAGTTCATTTTGTTAACATTTCTACACTGGATGTTTAATAGTCCATATCGTCTTTCACTTAGGATAAGGTATTTGATTTTTGGAATAATTGTGTGATACAGATTTTGTTTTAACATTGGTAATAAAAACATTAATAATATGTATACTGTATCGTTTCTACTAAAGGTATTTCCAGTAGAAATATAACTTCTTTTTTGGTTATATATTCTTTAATATTTATTATTGAATAATAAATGATAATATTGTCGTCTTCCAGAGAATATGGCAATTTGTATCGTTTTGTCTGTGAATTTATTTTAATTAACTCATTCCTTATCTCATCATGAGTAATAATTGCTGAGTGTAAAACATTAACTTTAGCAAAGGCAATTGCGTTTTCTATGTTGTTCAACACGTGTAAGATTATTTAAATGGCTGTTAATAGTTGATTGAAAATAGAGTTTAATAGTATGAACGTATAACTTTCTGCTGATTCAAAAGTTACTTGTCTCATTGCAGAGTCAATTTGTAAAATTCTGCTTTCTAAAAGTTTTTGGTTGTGTTGTAATTTTGTCATTGAGTTATTAAATATTGATAAAGCATTTTCAGTTAGACTGAGCTGGTGTTCAATAATAGATTTGATGTTTTGTTGTTTATTATTTAATTTTGAAATTGCCGTATTATAATTTTCAGCATCTGATTGATCTAAATTACAGTAATGGATTTCCATACTGTTCCTAACCCGTTGATCAAACCACGTTTTGATCTTGTTGTATTTGGTGGTATCAATTGCTTAAATTTAAGTTGAGCTTGTCTTACTTTATAATCTAAAAGGTATCTATAATTAAACATTTCATTAGCATAACTAATTCCTTGTGTAGTATTATAAAAAGATATGTTTAACTTATTGTAATTACTAACTAATTTATCAAATTCTAAACTTAAAGTAGATATATCATAGATTTGTATTAATGTCCAATAATCCATGGTGTTTTGAGCACTTCCCAATTTTAAGGGTAATAATCCTGGATTGTCTGTTATATGGTTGAACTCGATGCTTGTGCATTTTGCGAAGTTGGTGGTTGCGGCAATAATGGTGAGGTACCTGCAATAATAGTTTGTCTTAAATTCATTAAATGTACTGTTCTTCCACTATTTTTATTAGTTGTTCCTTCTTTTTGGATTATTGCTTTATTACCAGGTAATAATTTCTTTAGCTTGAAAGGACCATTAAATTTCTTTCCTGTTTTATTTTTCTTAAACTTATAACTTATTTCGTAAAGAGTTTGTCCTTCTAAAAAAGAGTTGTTTATTTGTTGATTTTTTTAATTTACAACTCGTTCTTTATTTTGTAATAGTTATTCATTTATTTTATCGTATGTTAATGATAATTTTTCTTTATGATTTTGTAAGTAGTTACTATACATTTGTTTGTCGTAAAACAAGTCGTATTTGTCTCTTAGTTTGGTATGTCCTAATGTAAGTTCTAAAGGTGTTAAGTTTGTACTAGAGTGTATTGAATTATTGTAACCAATATTTGCGTACTTTATTAATTGGTTTATAGGTTCTTTATGATTGGTTTTTAGTAATCTAATATGTTCGCCTATTGTCGAATGAAATCTCTCAATGATTCCATTTGAGTCTGGGTGGTTAGCTGTAGTAATATGTACCTTTATTTTGTGGGTTTCTAGAAACTCTTTTATTATGTGGTTGTAAAATTCCATTCCTTGGTCGGATGTGATGCTTTGTGGTGTTCGGTAGTATGAAAAGTAACCAATTAATGCATTTAATATATCAACTGCGTTTTTTTTTATTTTACTTCTATTGCTTGACCTAGTTTAGTAAAAGCATCTACAATTGTCAAACATTTTGTGTTTTCCAAAGTATATAAATCAACATGCAATTTTTCAAATGGTCTATGAGGTGTATTTGTTAGCATCATCTCTACTCGAGGGGGATTTCTTTCATACATGCTTCTTTTACAAGTTTTGCAGTTTGCTATAAAGTTTGCAACATGTTCTTGCATTAAAGGAAAATAGTATTTTCTCTGTAACTGTTTAACTGTTTCTGCAATTCCTCGGTGGTTAGTTTTACTCTGGTGTTGATTTTTAATTGCTTCAGTTATTAGATCAGCCTCATGTAATAATTCTCGTTGTTCTGTACAGAATATTATTTCGGGTCCATTTTTATTAAATAATTTTTGTCTAATTTCATTAAATTTTTTGAACAGATTTTCACTTTCAAAATAAAAATAGTATTTTTGTTTTTCTGAAATGTATTCTTTTAAAAATTTAGTTATGTCTTCTTCATGCTGTTCTTTATTTATTTGAATGTGATATCTAGTTATTTTTCCAAATACTTCTATTTTTGCTTTTGTGTATACTTCGTATATAAAATATTGATTGGGCTTAGAATTTATAATATCTGTTGATATTTTGATAATAGTTGATTCATTATTTTGACTTATGGAATGTATAGTTTGATCTTCTAATTGTCTATCATATAACAAGTTTGTAAGTTCTTTTTCATCACAATTATTGAATAACGATTCTGTTTCATGAATATTAAGTTGTATTCTAGATAAAGCGTCAGCATTTATATTTACGCTTCCCTTTTTGTATACTAAGTCATAATCGTATTCCTCAATTTTTATCTTTCATCTTTGTAGTTTTGAATTGGGTTCTTTGAGTTTTGATAACCATACTAATGGGCGATGGTCTGAATAAATTGTAAACTTTCGTCCATAAATGTAAAGCCTGAAGTACTTTACGGACCAGACGACTGCCAAAAGTTCTTTTTCAATCGTACTGTACCTTTGTTCTGACTCATTTAGAGTTCTTGATGCATAGCAAATCGGTCTGTCGGATCCAATGGAGCCTTGAGATAATATTGCCCTCAGTGCTACATTTGAAGAATCCGTTGTTACAATAAAAGGTTTAGTAAAATCAGGGTATTGTAATAAAGGTGGATTAGTTAAAATATTTTTGCATCTATTGAATGCGTCCATGAATTCTTTATCATGCTCTATTTTGTTTCCCTTTTTTAGACATTTTGTCAAAGGCTTTATGATCTGTGCGTAATCCTTTATAAATTTTCTGTAATACCCGGTTAGACCTAAGAATCCTTTTAATTCTTTTGTTGTCTTTAGTGGTGGATATCGAACTACTGCATCAATTTTATTTGGATTAGGCTTTACTCCATTTTTTATAATATGTCCAAGGAATTGAACTTCCTTTTTAAGAAATTCGGATTTGTCCATCTGTACTTTGAAGTTTGGCTTCCTTAATTGTTCAAAAACTAGTCTGAGTTTTTCTAAATGTTCTTGAAGTGATGTCGAATAAATTACTATATCGTCTAAATAAACGATACAAGCTTCATTTTGAATTCCTCTGAGAATGTTGTCAAGAACACGTTGGAATGTGGCGGGTGTATTTTTTAAGCCAAAGGGCATTCGTTTATATTCGTAATGTCCTCTTGGTGTTGAGAAAACAGTTTTATTTATATCTCTAGCATGCATTTCTATTTGGTGATATCCAGACGCGAGATCTAGTTGAAAATATGTACATTTCCCAAGTTTGTCTACGATATCTGTTATGTGTGGTAGTGGATATTTCTCATCTACGCATTTCTCGTTTAGTTGCCTATAATCAACTACCATGCGATATTTTGCTTTTCCCGAAGCGTCTATTTTTTTTTGGTACTATGATGACTGGACTGCTCCAAGGACTATCTGATGGTTGTATAATGTCATTTGCTAATAACTCTTTGATTTGTTGCTCAGTTTCTTCCTGTTGAGCATGCGGCATTCTATAAGCCTTTTTAAAAACTGGAATATCGTCGTTAGTTTTTATTTCGTGTTTCACTACATTGGTGAACGTGAGTAGTAGCTTTGTACAATGGAATATATCTCTATACTCATAGCATATTCTTCTAATAGCTTGTTTCTCTTCTAGATTTAAATGTTCTAATCTAAGGTTTTTTAAATTTTCTTTTAATAAGTTGTCAATATTTTCATTTTCTAAGCAATTAATCGAATTGATATGATTGTCCGTTTCAATAACATTGAAAGGTTCTATATCGATCTCTTGTACAGTGTCATTACCATTGGTGATAGTTAATAATGCGTGTCGTTTTTCTATTTTAAATAAGCATTCAGGAATTTCTATTCCGTCTGCCAATTTAGTGTATTCTATTATACCATAGTTTAAGTTAGAATTAACTGGAACTTTTAATATCTGTTGGTGTCTGGGTTTAAGTTGAATCGTTGTTTTCTTTGGTGTCTCAAAGTAAATGGGTATTAATCCATGTTTGGTGTAGAGAACTTTTTTTAAGTCTATATTTGCGCCTAAATGTTTTAACAAGTCCATACCTATAAGTACGTCATAATTAGGATTGAAGTCAAAAATGTGAAAATCAAAATACTCATTGGTTTTAAATATTTTTGGAAGTGGTATGTTAGCAATATATTTATGATATGTAGTTTGATGAGCGGTTTTAATTTTGAAATGTGATTGTTTTACATATTTTGTATAATATTTGTTTACGGTTTGGGGACTTATTATTGTTTTAGATGATCTAGTATCAATCATGAATTTTAAATTAACGTTTGGTATTTTTATATATGGTAAAGTAGAATTATTAATATTAGTTAAATTTATTACGTTTGGTTGGGTATAATTTCGGTTGACTGAAAATTTTCTTCTTGTACATTTTCGGAATAAACAGGTAATTCAAACGATCCGTCGTCCTAATAGTTATCGTAATAATTAGATTCATTTTCGTAATTATAGTTGTCGTCTGATTGGAGATCTTCATCATCCACATCTTGTTGAAATAGTTCTTCAGATCTAAATTTAGCATTTCCGGTTTTTTGAAATGGATTTTGTTTAAAACTTCTTCTCGTATTTCCATTGGTTCCGGACGGTATTGATTTGGGTTATGTGACATGTTATGTTTATTTTGAAATGTCCCTTGATTAAATGTTCGTAGTGGTGGTTGATAATTATTATAAGAGTTAAACGGTCTAAAGTGTTGTTGATTTACTTTAGGTTGGAACGCATTAAATCGTTGTTGTCCCTATGAACTACTATTATGATTCATAAAACGATAAGGTTGTTGTTGTTGATTTAAATTCGGTATAAATGTATTATTAGGTTGATAATTTCTTATCGGTGCGTTATTTTTGATATTGAATTTACCATTATTGAAAATTGGAGTTGTTTTATTAAAATTATTTGATTTTAATTTATTTTGCGAGTAAGAAAAGTTTTCTTCTTCAATTACAAAATTTAAAGCTTGTTCTAAGTTTCTTGGGTTTCTTAATCTAATAGCTAGATTGTTGTGTAAGCCACGTAAAAATGCGTTAAGCGCTTGCTGTTCAAAAATTTGAGTTTTTATTATCCTTGTATTTACGTTTGGCTCGGATAACTGCAATTTATTTAATAATAAACTTAATAAATTTTGACATTTATTGCCAAATGATATTGCAGATTCATTTTTTTGTTTAATATTTAATAAATCGCCTACAAGACAATTTTCGTCGCGTTGATCAGAAAAAAACTGTAATAGTAATGTTTTTATTGCCTGCCAGTTGTTTAAGTTACATCTACTGCCAATTAAATTTAAGGCTCTACCCGTAAGTTTGCCTAAAATTGACCGTAGAATAAATTCATTATGCGGATTATTTAAGTTATCTCTATCAGTAAATGTGTTAATTACATATTCACTTGCTTGTATGAAAATAGCTAATATAGCCGGGTTTCCATCAAAATTTGGAATCGTGTCTATATGAAATTTTTGAATTTGCGGAATTGCCATATTTATATCAATTATATATAATTTTTATTTTTATTATTTATACGATACGAAATATATTTATTATCTTATGAGGTTATAAAGGATAATTTATAAGGGAGTGAATAACTTACAGAATTATTTTTATCATGATCCTTTTAACTTCTTCGTATCCTTTTGTTTCTATTTTTTTTTCTTAATTATGGGTGTCGGCGATGGAGTCCTCTGCCCGCTGGATATGGTGTCCACTGTTTTTTCTTAATTATGGGTGTCGGCGATTGAGTCCTCTGCCCGCTGTAGATGGGGTCCACTGGTGAAGGCGATCGATTTTAGTATCCCTTCACTGAGTTGTTGATGTTAATATCCGGATTGTTGTACACAACAAAACACTACTTTTTCGCGATTTTTGTCGATAAGTAGCGCCGAATATCGTACCGATCTGCGCCAGTTACAAACGGTGAGCGTGTAACAAATTATTATTAGGTTCTAACATCAAAAATACAACTAACTTAATATTAATATGTTCAGTATTTATATCTGTTACAATTGCTGATTCAGCGTGTGAAAAGAATGTGTTATTCGCGACACTGCTGAGTAAGCTGCAGGTGCTGTCGCCCCACTTGGCTGCACGTGGTTATCTATGTAACATAATATATATAACAAGCTACCAAATGTTATACCTGCTACTGAGATACAACCAAATAAGTATACCTTATATTTAAGACCCACTACAGAAACTGAATTTTTTAATATTATTGTTGCTTTGAAAAATAGTAACAGGTCTAATTAAAATTAGCTCCAAACTTACAAAAGCCATTGCCGTTGAAATATTACCTGCTCTCACTTACCTATTTAATTTATGTCTTGAAAATGGAACTTTTCCAGACCATTTGAAACTAGCTATAGTTAAACCTATATACAAAAAAGGAGATTCAACTTTGCTTTCTAATTACAGACCTATAAGTCTATTAACCAGATTTTTTAAAATACTAGAAAAAATTATCAATACAACACGCCTTGTGGACTTTTTTGGTCTCCATAACACGTTTAATGAGAACCAACATGGATTTATAAAGAGAAAATCAGCAACAACAGCTAACTTAATTTTGTTAGTCACATATTAAATTCTCTTGAACAACACTTGGGATTAGCATAGACTTATCAAAAGCATTTGATAGTGTAAACCATCAAATGTTATTGGATAAGTTGTACACATATGGCAATAGAGGAGTTGGATTGAAGCTCATTACGTCATACCTACAGAACAGAAAGAGTCCAATTATTTACTTGTTAAAAATTGTGTTCCGCAAGAAAGTATTTTAGGATCAACATTATTTGTAATTTACATTAATGATTTATTAGATGGAATGATTGATAATAACGTTATGACTCAAAATTATGCAGACGACACTAATTTTCTAGTTTCTGAAAAATCAATCCAAGACACAATCAATACTGCAATACAAACTTTTGAAAAAGCAGAATCGTGGTTTACTGAAAATAAATTATTATTAAATGTTGACAAAACACAAGTCTTATTCTTTAGCTATAACTATTTACAGACAAACAAACCACCAGATTTTATAAACATTGGAAATCAAATTGTAAATAGAAATGACTGAATGACCAAAATCTAACCTGGAAATATCACTGCCAAGAAGTAAATAATAAACTAAAAAAGACTTGCTACATAATCAGAATATTAAGAAACCTCATCGACATGAAAACATTAAAAACAATCTATTATGCCAACTTTGAAACTCACATAAGATATCGACTTATTTTTTATGGAAGTAGTTTGCATATTCAAGATCTCTTTATAACACAAAAACGTGCAATTAGATGTAGAGGTTTTTTTAAACAAAATAACATACTCACAGTTACAGGTCTGTATATATACGAGCTACTTCTGTTTAACTAAATATAAACCACTTTTCTCTCAAAATTTAAATCATCATGAATATAACTCCAGATTTGTAAGGAACTATACCTACCCAATACACATATTACAAGCAAGTGAAAAAGGGCCTCTATATGTAGCTTTGAAAGCTTATAATAGACTTCCAAAACATATTATAGAAATTAACAACATCAATAAATTTAAAACTACACTATACAAACATATATGTAATATTGAACCCTATAACTTAGGGGAATTCTTCAATTAATATCTTTTTCTGACCCTATTTCTTATTTGTACTATTTACATGCTCTACTAATCTTCTGTATAAGTATATGTATATATGTTTAATTATTAAATAAAGTTATTATTATTATTAATATGGGCAAAAGAATCAATTTAATTCAACGTGGATCTTTTGAACGAAGAGCACATTTAGCAGGCTTACGTTATAATAATGGTTTTTCGTAGCACCTACAACCTTGGAAACGTGAAACTGGTATAAATTCAAGCAAAATTTTTGAAAAAATACGTTAAAAGAAAAGAGGAATCACAAACAAACAAAAAGTTACTTTCAACGCAATGTCCAGTCAAAAAACAAAAAAATATTTTGATAAAGGGGTCTAGGATCGCAATCTAAACTTATATGTAAAAGTGGACAAAGAAAAAAACGAAAAATCTTAATATAAATGTAGTTGTCAAAAATAATGATTACGGACCAAATATTGCCGAAATTGACATGAACGAAGAATCTCTAGAAACAGAAATAGAGCAATTGATTAACCGATTACAAGTTTCAGATATAGAAAGAGATTACCTTTATATTCAGCAGAAAAAGCTTATAGATTAACCTCCTCTAATTTTGGAGCTGTCGTGCGACGCAGATCAAAAACTCCATGTGATAATCTTGTAAAAAAAAATTAAATTTTAAAAGTTTTAAAACTCCTGCAACAGAATATGGTCGTGCAAATGAACGTGTCGCTATCAGTAAATTTGAAGACATAACTGGAATAAAGATTCAAGCTTCAGGTTTGTTTATAGAATTGGAAACTGTTTTCTAGGAGCCTCACCTGTTGGTAATTAATTTTTCAACTAATTACAATAAAATATAAACTGGTAAATATTTTTTTAGGTATTATAGACAATGACCATAAAGTAGAGGTTAAATGCTTATACAAAGTGGCATCTTTCGGAAAAACTTTAGAGAATTTTGTTAGAAACAAAAAAGTGCAATGATTACAAATTGTTGAAATAGGAACAATTGAGTTAAACAAAAAACATGACTATTATTATCAGATATGTACAACTTCAAAGTTTGTTAGTTTATTTTATTTAACTTATTCTTTTTGTAGATCGGGATACATGGAAAAATGATATGGGACCCAAACTAAGGACATTTTATAGGAGATGTGTGGCACCGGAAGTTATTTTAAATCGAAGATTTTGACAACTAAGATGCAGAGATCCGGATTAATCGGAAGTAAAAATTAATAGCGTATTTAAAGCATTTTAAAGTGGATAAGAAGTTATTAAATATTAAGTGGTCGGGCTAAGTGAGAAATAAAAAGCGTTAAGAAGCATTGCGAAAGAAAGACAATTACTAATCATGCGATGAGAAAAAATTAAAAATAAATTTATAAAAAAAAGCAAAATGAGTGGATGTACTAAAACAAAGACTAATATATAATAAAGTAAAGAAGAAGATTGCGAGGTTTGTAGCAGAAGCACAAAATAAATATTAATAAACACATGCTTGGTTAGAGTTAACCATACAAATTTCAAGTTTCAGTATTATCAAAAGTAATGTAACAAAGTAGTCTGATTGTTATCAAATATTATTAAGTTTTATTATTAACATCAAAAATACGCCGAATTCAAAGGATGAGTAATTTTCAAAGATTTGTAATGAATCAAAAATGTAATCATCAAATAATAATCAGACTTCAAGTTATATTTAGAAACAAAAAAAATTTAAGAAGAATGATACAAATCTAACTTTTTTTTATTATTCAACTGACATGACGTTAAAATTAATTAAACAAGTATTACGTATATTCTATTTCTATTTTTGGTTATTAATACCTACACGCTTGCTTCTAATTCTTTTATACGTTTTGTGATGTTACTCGATTAATTTCTTTGTTTTTTAATTTTTGTTTGAAGTTTATAACAAATAAAGTAGCTACTATTATTAGTTATATAATTGTAGATTATCTTGCATATATAAATGTTATATATATATATATATATATATATATATATATATATAAATACTTTTATATGCTTTAACTTTGTCTTTAATTCAAGTAGACTAGTTTCGGTGGTTAGACAATTAAAGCATATAAAAGTATATTTTTTATAAATATAATTTTAAAATATATATTATTAATTGCATTACAAATATTTTTACGTACATTTTAAACACATACAGCGATAATAATATTAAAAAAAGATAACAATATAAAATAATAGGAATGACAAACAAAATATAATCTGTGATTTATTTTCACAGTGCAAAATTATTACAAAACTAAAACTTCAATTTAGTTGTCGGTTATTCGAAAAGTGCTGCAATAAATTAAATTAATTTCAATTCCTTTTTACCAGTTTTCTCTGTTTTCCACTATAAGCTATTTTTTTTTTAATTAGTAATTTAATTACATGCTTCTTTTATTTATTAATTTAGAGCGGTTCATATTTACCTCTATTGACTCTTACAATTATGTATACTAATAACTAATATTGCTGTATATTTATTATAACACAATAATATACTTTATATATTTTTTTAATTCAGTAGAACTTTATATTATTATTATTATAGTTTATAATAATTAATATAAAGAACTGTAGTAAACACAAAAAATTGTAAACTTAATTAAAACTTGGCAGAATGTTCAACCTTTCAAAGCATGTATAGCACGATATGATTGGTTTTGTAGTTTGGTTGTGAACGTGAAAAAGGTTACTATATACTTTTCCATTTACGGTGAATCAAATGACCTTAACATAATGCATATTTTTAAGTCAATTCAAGTAGCTACATGGGTTCATATTTTTAAAATAAGATTTCTTCTTTATATTTGTGCACGGCGTTCATATGTAAAACATAAAAAATAGCAATTTGTAAAATTCTTTTACAATCAGTCATTAAGATTCTTAAACAAATTGCACAACATTACATAAAATAGTTCAACCTATTTATCATAAAACCGATAATTAATAGAATTACATATTAGTAATATATCACTGGTGTATTAGTAATAATAAAAATGTTTGAAATTTTAAATTGAACCGATAAAAATGACGCTACACGACACATAATGACGTCGATAATCAGTTCCATATAAGCACCGCAATTGTTTTATTGCAGTTAGAACAGTAAACATGTTAGTCCTGCAAGTTACGCTACTAATAACACTTTTCTATAATGCGGAGTCCAATACAGGAAAAATAATCGGTGGTAATGCAGCCAGAATAACAAGGTTTCCATTTATGGTTTCCATACGAGATAAAACTAAAAATAATTTTCATTTTTGTGGTGGTAGCATTATTGATGAGAATTACATATTGAGTGCAGCACATTGCTTCAAGGAGTAAGTTATAGTTTGATTAATTCAGTTAGATTTAATATAATTGAGTAACACTTTATTTACAAAAGTATAATTTGAGAAATCGGTTATTGTTCAGAGATTTTTAAAGCTCACCTAAAAATGAGACATTACAAAATACGATATAACTAAACTTATAATAAATAGTTTAATTCTGTCACGTAGGTACATATATGACTTTGATGGCAAGGGCAGATTCGACAAATTGATTAACGTGCTTGCAAACAAATTAATTAAAATGTATCTAAACTTTTTTATTGCATGTTTTCTATTTTCTATTACAGTAAGATTGCATCTGACTTGAGAGTTGTGATTGGAACCAATTCATTAAAAACTGGAGGAGCCGTGTATGGAGTGAATAGAATAATCATGCACCCAGGATATAATAACCAACCTCATGCAAATGATATCGCAATGCTTGAGTTATTTATGCCTATAGTAGAAACAAAATCAACAAAAAAGGTACTTCGCTATAAATGCTTAAAAGATGGCACATATCCTGTCACGGCTGTAGGTTGGGGAGGATGTCTTAAAGATGCTCAGAGAATAAATTCACCTATATTACAATATACAACATTACAAACAGCTTATAATAGCTATTGCAAGGCTGTTGGGGGCATTGCGTATGGACCTAATCAAATATGCACATTATATCCAGATAGAGGTACATGCTTTGGTGATTCTGGTGGACCGTTATTGTATAATGGTTATCTAATTGGTATATCTTATTGTTCGGATGAATTTGGTTGTGCTTCAATAATGCCTAATGTGTTTACAAAAGTTTGTGACTATGAGTCTTGGATAAGATCGAATCAATTACATCCAGTTAATTTGTAAATGTAGATAACACGAGATCAAAAAAATAAGTAAAAAGTAAAATTGTATGTAAACTTACATGCAATAACCATTTTTCTTTTCAAACAGGGTTGGGTAATACAAATGTTATTTTATAAGGTTACGTTAATGTTGTTATTATTTTTTATTATATGATACTGAACAAGTTTTCAACTTAATGATTTAGATTAAGAATTACTCATTTTTATTTATTTTACAAATTTATTATGCCAATAAAATATACTTTTGTTATTATATGATTTACTATTTTTTTTTTATGTATACTTAGTCACGCCGTTTTCTTTTGGGGTAGCAAACAAGGTGTCGGGCACACCGAGCCACAGAGAAGACATGTGTATGTTTGGATGCCTATATGAAGTAACGGATTCATTTGGAAAGAACGCTACGCTCTGCACCACTTTGTTAGGAACTGATTTTTATTTAATATATTTGCAACAACTTAGTATGGTTCTTCAAATAATAGATTGTGTACATGTCAATTTTCCTTTGACACCTGGAGTCAGTAATTAATTCATATACATTTCTCCCTTATTTATTTCGAACAAGACACGGAACAGAATATTTCTCGCTTAGTTTGTGATTGATATTTCTTTTTCCAAACTTTGTCCCCTATATGAAAGATAACAGGTGTCTGTCTCCTTTGTATTCTTGTCTGAACCCTGATTATCCCATTTGTTCACACAAACGGGATCTTGAATTATCGAGTTACCCATTTTTTTTCATCGTCACTAATCATGTGTTAGACTAAAACTGAACTAATAAATAACTCGTTTTTTTTTAAATGCTCTGCCGGAGCTGGGGCTCGAACCTGCTACAGTATATGCGCTGAGGTTTGAGTAGGATATGTTTTGACAAATTTAGAATATTTTTGACAGCTGGGTTAGGTTAGCTAACATTTTTAACAAATATAGAACGTTTTACTATTGGGGTTTGCAACATTTTTCCTATTTTAACATTTTAAAAACCAATTTAAGAATTTTACAATTTGATATGGTTTGGGAACTTTTTTTAACAGTTCTAGTTCATTAATGATATTTATAGAATATATTTGACTGTTCTGGAACAATTCTGAACCATTTTTGACAGTTTAGTAGCATTTTTTGACAGTTAAATTAGATTTGTGAACAGTTTTGGGGAATGTAAGAACATTTTTAGCAGTTACGTTTTATTGTTTTTGACAGCTCTTGAACATTATTGACAGTTTGCTAGCATTGACAGTTGAGTTAGATTAATTAATCAGTTTTTTAAAATCTAACGTTTTTGTATAGTTATAGAACGTTTTGCAGTTTGGTTTTTATCATTTCTTTTGAATTAACATTTTTTAAATTATTTTATTAACATTTTTGACAATTTTATGTAGTTTGGGTACTTTTTTGACAGTTTTATCACAGTTCTAGAAAAATTTTGACATTTTGATAGGATATTTTGACAGTTTAGAGAATCCACACATGACTATTGAACAGCCTATTTTTGGTCCGGCGGTATTATTGGGCCATTTTTCTTCAAAAATTAGCAAGGAGTTGCCGTTACCGTCAATAGCGAACGTTACTGTGTCATGCTAAACAAATTTTTGTTTCCAAAAATTGAAGAGTATGGAATGAATGACATTTGGTTTCAATAGGGCGGGGCTACTTGCCATACAGCCATCGTAACCATCGATCTTTTGCGCACTGTTTTTGGAAATCAAATAATCTGCCAAAATGCTGATGTCAATTGGCCGCCTAGGAGCTGTGATTTGGCACTGTTAGATTTTTTTTTGTGGAGAGACCTTAAGGATAATTGTTACGCTAACCATCCAGAGACGATTAATGCCTTAAAATATGAAATCGAAGTTGCCTTTCATGCGATATAGCTTAAACAATCGAAATTGTACTAAAAAATTGGTTTAATTGGATAAGTTATTGTCAAGCCAGCAGTGGCAGTCATTTGAATGATGTTGTGCTTCATTCTTAAATGAAAATGTCTAATATTTCTAATAAACTCATAATTTTAAAAAAATATTCATTAGTTTTTTATTTATAGCCGAATCAAAATCCAAAAGTTAGATAGCCCACCCTTTATAATTAATATTCAAAACTTAAGTAAGTTTTGAAAAATCCAAAAGAACGATATTTTAAATTGATTTATTTTTTCTTTTTACAATATAATGTAAACAAATTCTCTGAATATATGATTTTTTAGTGCAAAAAGTTACAAGGAAAACAAAGCTGGCATTTAATAATCTAAAAAAAAAAATTAGCAATTTTGAAAACTCATAAAGAGTTGTGGGTTTACATTCAAAAATTTGATAAAGCAAACTGTTAACACACATTTCCTCTTTCAAATAAGATTATGCGTAGCCCTCCACGATAAACTCCTGGGCATTTCTATTCTTTAGTGTAAACCAACTTTTGGCCATAAATCGCGTTTTTACAAACTTTGACTGGTTTACTTACAGAAATATTAACAAATTTTAAGAATAATTATTTATAGAAAAAGAAGAGATTTTTGATTTAAAACTACGCTCAGATTAACCAGTGGCGAACTCTCACAAATCGCATGTTTTTGCTCCACTTTAAGACGCCAATGCTCAAAAATGAAAACATCAATCAAACGCGACCAAGCGAATAAACCGTTCAAAACCGTTTACTATCAAAAAGTCCTTTGACATTTTTGGTCCTCAATTTTTATCTTTGTATAAACACAATTTTTGGTGACGCCATTGAACAAAAAGAAAGAAGCTTCTAAAAAGGAATTTTTTGGTTCACATCTCATCCTCCTGGGATCAAAAGTACACCAGTTAGAACAAATATACGTTTTTTTGAAAAAAAAAAATTAGTCCGCTACTGATTTTTGCTTAGTTGCAAATTGCAGTTAACGAGTGGTAGAATTTGAAAAACCACATGCCCTATCCCGACCGTTTTTAGAAATGGGTAGAAAATGGTTTTAAACATAAGTAATTTTAGTTTTTTAGGTTTTGCGTGCCCGGATTAACCAGTGGCGCACTCTCAAAAAACGCATGTTTTGCTCCAATTTAGGACTCTAATGCTCAAAAATAAAAACATCCTATAACACTTTTAAAGCACTTTACTATCAAAAAGTCCTTTATCATTTTTGCCTCAAATGATCGCTAGAGGTCCATCGGTTGGCCCTCAAATTTCATCTTTTTTTGACTTGGAAATTACCAAAATTGTTGACACCATTAAACGAAAAAAGAGGTTCAGATATAAGAAAGAACTATTAAAAACATTTTTTGGTTCATATCAAATCTGCGTTAAAAAAAATCTTACGCCAATACTAATTTTTAGAAAAATCCGTGCTTGGTAGCAAATTGTAGTACAGAGTGATAGAATTTGAAAATTCTCGATATGGGCAAAATAAAAAACAATGTAAATTTATTAAAAAAAATGTAAAAAAAATCACGTTTTTCACCCGTCTTGGCAGGAATAGAGAGTTGACCATTATTTTTGAGAAGAGATTTGGAAAATTCAAAATGTTTTAGTTACCTTGAAAAAAATGCCGTTTTGATATTTTAAAAAATGAAAAAGTTATAGCCTATTAAAATAAAAATCACTTTTTTGGGCCGTATTTAGTAAATATCCTAAATGAGAGGTTTTAGCTTGTGTAAAAATTTCTTTCTCGTATTTTTTTCTGTTTGGGGGTAGTTAGTAATACTCTGGCGGACAAACAGTGCTTTCCTGCCCTTGATACTTAATGTACTATTTCTGTGCAATTTATGATGAATTTCTTTTAGCTTTGTTTGTAATAAATTTTATATTATTTTTTGTACTAATTTTATGCAACAAAAAGATACAATTTCTGATCAATTTCTTGAAAGAAAGAAAGAATTTTTTGATACATTTATTTAGAAGTTATTTTTTTGTGCTAATTTCATGTGCTATTTTCAAAGTGGCTTTCTGTTTGATTTATAATAAATTTTATGAGATAATTTTTTTTCTAATTCAGTAACCGATGTAGTTATTTTCTTTCTTGCTTCGAGGAAAGCGGTCCAACAAAGTCCAGATAAATCCCCAGCCAACACCTTTGTAGACCTCAAGCCTACCTGACCTTCTTTGTTCCAACTTGTGCTTTGAACAAATTTCACAGTTATTAACATTAGGAATTACAACTGCCATCATCTAGGGTAAGACTTCCTTCACTACTTGCCAATTCTTATAACCAAGTTATTTATCCACGATTTTCTCGAATAAAAGATAAACAATCTGAGACGACATGCTCTTCCTTTTTTGAACTGCTGCATTCAAAAAGCACCTTGTCCAGCCTACTCTATGATTTTTTTAGGAAATCAAGCCACAGTCAACCAGTATCCCCTTAGAACACAGTAATTTCTCGATTGACTACAGGTGAGAACTTCCGCTAATATAAAGTTAATGACCTAGACTCTTTTGCCTCCCAATCTGTTTCAACACAGTTTTTCAATCTAACATCACTTGTGTTACAGTTGAACGTATAGAGTTGATTGAAATCAAAGCATAAAAGATTGAAGTAACCAAATAGAAAACAGAACTAAAACATAATATTTTACATAGAGGTCACGTTTAAAGAAGGATGAAACGTGGGATATAGATGGATTTAGTTAGTTCAAAATCTATCTTTTACATAGTGCAACAACGTTAATATCTAAGTGGTGAATTAAATAAACCAATTCTGGCTTCTTGTTGTATCCAGATTGGATGTTCCAACTAATCAGACTAATCGCTTAAGTCATTATTGGAAATTGGTATTATGTTACTAAATTGAGTAATGACAAGATCTGTATGCAAAATGTTGTGGATAGAAAACATGTAAAGATGTCGAAAGATAGTCTGATAGATATTCTACAGTTTGATTTAGTTTAGATTAATGGCATGTCAGCCTAAAAAGACTATTAATGCGCTAGAGTTTGAAAATTTGAAGCGATTGGTAAATAAACTGAAGAAAAATTGACAGATGATTGCCTCTGGCTTGTGATTTGACCTTTTTCTTTTGCTGTACATTTCATTAGCGTTGTTACTAACTGACCCAATTTGTTCTCTCTGAGAATTATTCTGTGTGATCTTCAAAATAAAGTTAGGCTTGGTTACTGCAAAAATTCATGTACGCAGTTTAAAAATCTAAATAAAATAGCAAATAAATAAGCAAAGTAATTATTATTACAAATTACTCCTATACCTAAATCTGCATTAACTCAAGACGCTGCAGATAGATTGTAATTGCCCAATAAAATTAGTTTACTTCTTGGAAAGATTTCTAAGGTAAAGTTATCTAAAGACCTTTAGTAAATTTTTTGTTTTTTCATTCTTGTCATAGGAATTTTTCAAGATTTTGAAGTTTTCCATTAAAACTCTTTTGCATCATTAAGTATAAAAGCTTTTTTTTAATTTTTGTAAAAAAAAACACTTATTGCACATTTTCTATACTAAATTTGAACAAATTCAAAAATTAGATTTTGTTTTATCAACAATTTAGTAAGCAAGTGTTCTTAATTATATAAAAATCAACTTCAAAACTTATCAGAAAACACTTGCAGTTGAACTTTCAAAATTCCAATAATTATAACCAACAAAATCCTCATAATACATTGTCTACACTAAATTTAAACAAAATTCAAAAACAAATTTTATTTAATCAACTATTTACTAAAGAAAATTTTTTTAATTATTAATTAGTTGCAACAAATTTTGAGAGGGAACTGTAGAAGCATTTTTTTGATTTCTATAAACATAGTTTTGCAATTTATCGATAGTTTATGTTTGGATTTTTTGATCATTTTTTTAACAGTTTATGAATTTTGGTGCTTTTTGACATTTGCACTTTTAAACCGTTTTTGGCCAGATTTTGATTCTATCTAAAAATACTTTTATATTTTATGACCGGATTTTACATTTTTTTAAACCAAATTTGTATACTTTCTCACAATATTTTGATGATTTAAGGCCGGATTTAGTTGTTTTTAACTTTTTATTAATAGACTTTTGCACTTTTCAATAGTTTATGGTCGATTTTTGCTATTTCAAACATTATTTTGATTTTTTTAGCCGGATTTTGTTGTTTTTGAAGATTCATATTTTATTTACATTTTTTATCAGTTTACAGCCTGATTTTGATGTTTTTTTAAAAGAATTTCAATGTTTCAACGGCGGATTTTGCAATTTTTGTAATTTTATAAGAAAAAGGCAGATTTTGATTTCGATTTAGCTTTCTGACCAGAGTTTGTTATTTTTGATATTTTATAAATGTAGTTTTTAACAGTTTATGGCCAAACATTTGACCAATTTTTTATTAAATAATAAAACTAATTTTTTTCAAAAAATTTAAATTTTTTTTTTAATAATTATTAAAAATTTGTAATAAAGATGTTGAAATTAATTAAAGGAATGAAATATTAAATCCTCTACTCCAATCATTTATTCAAGATGCGACATGTTTCGAATTTATAAAAAAAACGATTTAGTATTTCAACATTTCAACTCCAAGTTGCACATTTCTTCTTAAAATTAAATGGTCACAAATTGGCTAATTTGTGAAAAATAAAATTTAAATTTTGACAAAATACATTTGAATTTATTTTTTATTAAATAGCAAACTTAAACTTTGATAGTTTTTGGCTATTTTTTTGTACTTTTTGGTTAATTTTTGCATTTTGTCACTTGGTTTTAAATTGTTTGTTTATTTTGAAGCCTGATTTAATGACTATTTCTTATTTTTACAGCCAAATTTTTGTTCTTTCTGATCAATTTTTAAATTTTATTGCTGAATTTTAGTATTTTGTGTTCAATCTTTTGTACTTTTTGGCTAATTTTTGCACTTTATGGCTTGATTTTTGTTTATTTTGAGGCCTGATTTAGCTAATTTTATTTTAACTGCCAAATTTTTATTATTTTGAATCAATTACAAGCCATTGCTAAAATTTGATACTTTTTAAAAAATTTTTTGCTAATTTTTGCATTTTATGGCTCAATTTTTGTAATTTTTCTTTATTTTGAAGCCTGATTTAGCTAATTTTTATGTTTACTGCCGTATCTCTGTTCTTTTTTATCAAATTTTACATTGCATTGCGGTTATTTGATCATCTTTAGATTATATTGCCAAATTTTTGTTCTTTTCTTTTATTTATTAATATGGCGATTGTTTGTGCTAAGTGTAACAAAAATATTAGTCGTTATGACGACAACATTCAATGTATTGAAAAACATTACCATACACTCTATATGAACCTAATTGAAGCTGCATTTTGTCTTCTGAAGCAATCGGGGGAGATAAAAAGATGGAATTGCAATGAATGTGAAAATGTTGATTTAACCTCAAACATAAACAATGAAGAACTTAAAAATGAAGAAATTATAAATAAAACTATAGAAATACAAGCAGGTGAGCTGAATGAAATAATTGAAAAGGCAATCAAATCTGCCGTAGAAAAAATATTACCGATCATTACCTATGAATTGAAAAATGAAATAGATCATTTAAAAACAAATAATTTATTGTTGATAGAAGAAATCAATAAATTAAAACAAATTACATCCTTGTTGACTCAAAAAGAAATAGAACCAGCCAATGAACTGCTTAAAAGCATAAAAGTTGTTAAAGATAAAAGCGTTAATAAAGAAGTTTTAATTAATGATATACAGGAAACTGTAAACAATGTTCAAACCATAAATCTGACTGAACAGAGTTACAGCAATAAAGTGAAAAGTCAATTGGTTCGAGCGCAGGACAATTCGAACGATTCAAGTAATGTGGGTAGCATACCTAACAAAGCAATAACCGAAAAATCAAAACCTAAACAAGAGGATAAAGATGGCTTTACGGTAGTCACACATAAGAAGAAAAAAACTTTAACTGGAACATCAAATGAACAATCAATATTGAAAGCAGCACCATCGTGCTCTCATATTCATATATTTAACGTAGCCTCATCAGTTACCAAGGAAGATATGGAAACATTTATGAAAAATAAACAACTGCATTTTTTTAACTGTCAACAGATAGCATCTAAACAACCGGAAGAATACAGCTCATTTAGAGTGGCCGTGCCTAGTGATTCTGTAGATGCTATAAAAGATCCAAAAATATGGCCAGCGGGAGTAAAAATCAAACGTTTTTTATTCCTAAGGAAAATGAACAAGATAAGTTAACTAAAAATACTGTATCATTATCTTATATGCTTTTCTTTAACATTCAATTTATAAGATCTAAAGTTAACTTATTTGAAGCTTTTTTAATGAATAATGATAACAAATATAATATAATATGTCTCTCAGACCATTGGTTAAATCAAGATGAGGCAATTTGTATTAACAACTTAAACGTTGCAACAAGCTTTACTAGAACAACACACATCCATGGCGGTGCATTAATACTTGTCAAACCTAATGTAAAATACAGTAAATTAAACTTAGATAAATTTTGCATTGAAATTCATGGTGAATTCTCAGGGATAAAGTTATCAAATTGTAAGTGCATAGTCATATCTGTATATCGTTCTCCTTCCGGTGACTTTAATATATTTATAGAGAAGCTAACAGAGCTCCTAGCTGAATTTGCAATAAACGGTAATTCCATAATTATGGGTGGAGATTACAATGTCAAGTTTAATTTTAATGATCCAAATGCCGTATTTCTGATAGATCTTTTTAATAGTTTTGGTTTTAGTCACATCAATTCTCAACCAACAAGAGGACGCAATTGTCTCGATACTATTTTTTCTAATAATTTAGATATTTTAACAGATGTTGCTTTAGTTGATATGCATTTTTCTGATCATCTGGGTATACAAAGTGCCTTAAAAATTAATAATAGCAATGAAACAATTGTTCAAAAGAAAACAAGACCCATTACAGAGTTGGAAAAATTTTCTTTTTATAATCAAATATCTGATTTAAATTTTAATAATTTTATTAATTTCACTGATTGCAATGCTAACAATCTTGTCAAAACATTTATAAAGACAATTACAATATGCTTCAATGAATCATTTCCTGATAAAGAAATTAAGATTAAGGCAAATTGTGTGGTACACAGATGATTTAAAAAGAATGCGTAAACACGCTCAGTTTTACACGTGATGTATATGCAAAACATCCAACTCCACGTAATAAAATATTGTATAAAGATTATAAGACATCTTATGAAAAATGCATTAAACAATCTAAAATTAATGCTAATAATAACTTTATATGCAACTCTAAAAATAAGAGTCAAGCTATTTGGCAGGTTATTAAAAATAAAAAAGATAAGTTGCACTCTGTTGATACAAATATGATTGATGCTGAAACATTTAATAATTTTTTTATCAATGTAACTAATAATATATTAAGTAATATAACTACCATCTAAAGACCCATTGTCATTTATGAACAAAATAGATGCTGATCTAAACTTTAACTTTAGGGAAACAACTTACAACGAGGTTCGTGATGCTATAAAAGATCTGAAAAATAGCTATAGTAAAGATATATATGGGTTAAAAGTAGACATTTTGAAAAATGTTTCAAATATTTTAGTTAGTCCAATAACAAAATTGTTTAATGCATGTATTAATAAATCTATTTTTCCAGATGTTCTTAAAAACGCGTTAGTAATTCCTATATATAAAAATGGAAATCGGGAAGATGTTAATAACTTTCGTCCTATATCCATCTTACCTATTGTTTCAAAAGTTTTTGAAAAACTATTATCATACCAAATAAAAGACTTTTTTGAAAATAATAATTTGTTTTCTAAAACCCAATTTGGCTTTAGAAAAGGACAGAATACAACTAAGGCAATTGAATGTCTTATTTTTAAAACTATTGAATGCTTTGAAGAAGGAAAATACACAATCGGATCCTTTCTCGATTTGTCAAAAGCTTTCGATTGTGTACCACACAACATATTACTAAAAAAGTTAGAATTATACAACTTTTATTTCAAGAGCATAAAATTAATATCATCTTATTTGGAAAATAGATATCAGACAATTTTGTATGGTGACATAAAATCAAATAAACTAAAACTACTAAATGGTGTCCCTCAAGGATCCATTCTTGGGCCATTGCTGTTTTTAATATATATAAATGATCTACCACAACACCTTGGTCAGGCTAATGTTGTGTTATTTGCAGATGACACAACTTTAGTTTGTACAAATTCTTGTATTGAGACAGTAGTGACCCAAAATGCAAACCTTAACCTGAGTGCTGTAGATTGGTTTGATGCCAATCGACTTGTTTTAAATAAATCTAAATCATCAAACATATGCTTTACATTAAAAACCATGTCTTTACCTCTAAGTATACCAAAATTTGACGATTCAGTCAATTTTTTAGGTTTAATAATAGATCAATCGTTAAACTGGATTAGACATGGTGATACTTTGTCAAAGAAAGTAAATAAAAATATATATTTTTTACGTTTATTAGCAAATTCAGTGTCTCAAAATGTATTACGAACTGCATACTTTGCATTCTGCCATTCTGTGTTGTCTTACAGTATTTTAACATGGGGACATAGTAGTTCTATGTCAAAACTATTTAAAATGCAGAGACGAGCAGTACGCATAGCGGCAGGAATAGCGTACAGAGATGATTGTCGACAAAGTTATTGTAATCTGATGATCTTAACTCTTCCCTGTGTGTTTATTTATGAATGTCTGTTGCATGTAAAACAACATATCCAGAACTATGATTGCCATGAAATTATGCATAATTATTTAACAAGGAATAAATCACATTTAATTGCAAATTATTCCAGATTGGTAAGAACCCAAACTGGATCTAGGTTTTATGGTGTAAAATGTTTTAATGTTTTGCCAAACATTATCAAACAGCTTGATATTGTAAAATTTAAAAAAACAGTCAAATTATATTTATGTAAGAAAGCATTTTATTCTACTGAAGAATTTTTATTAAATAATTTTAATGATATGTCCTAGTTATTGTTTTTAACTTTTTAATATGTTTTAGCTAGGCTATATTTTAATGTGTACATTTTATAATACTCTATATAACACTTTTTGTTTTTCATGTTGCGTAACTTTTTTTTTTTTTTTTTTTTTTTAATATTTAGTTTATATTTAGTTTTTATATTTAGTTTATATTGTGTAAATTTGTTTGCTATTTTGTACTTTGACATGTGTAACAAATTTTGTTTTGATAACACGAATAAAATTATTATTATTATTATTATTATTATTATTTTATTTCCTGATTTAGCTATTTTCAGTTTCACAGCAAGTTATTTTCAATTAATTTTTTTTCATTTTATGATCAGAATTTCGTAGTTTTTGTTTATTTTGAAGCCTGATTTAGCTAATTTTGATTTTTACTGCTGGATTTTGTTCTTTGCGATCTATTTACATAAAATATGACAAAATTATATATATAAAATATGTTCTAAAATCACGTTTACACATGATATTTATCAAAATTGACGCAGAAAACTTATTTACTGCATGAAAAACGCGCATAAAATTTATTTTTAGTTTAAAATTCGATCGAAAATCACGTTTATTACAAAAATAAATAAAAATTGACATAAACAAGTTTATTGTAAGCACAATATTTGCTTTGATTGGTGCAGTAAACCTATTTACAGCATGAAAAACGAACAGAACCTATTTTAGCATAAAATTCGCTCAAAGTGTACGTTTACTGCATAAATTATATCAAATTTGACACTTGCGTTCGGCATAAAATTTGTTCTAAAACCAAGAAATTAATTAAAAAAAGCTTATATAAGCCCGGTTACTGAATTAAATAATTGAAGAAGAATTCAAAAAAACTCAAAGAAGTAAGTAATGGTTTAAAAAATTAATTTATTAATAATTGCGTATAATACCCAATTGTGGTATGAACTTTTAGAACGTTTATCAACATATGTGCAAAATTTATATTTAAGACAAAAACATGGCTAAAAGTTGCACACAAAAATTCTTTGAAAAAATAGATTAGAACACTAATTTATTGTGTAAATTTGTCAAGAATTATTAAAAAAACTCAACTAAAGCAAATAAAATAACTAAATTTTTTTTATAAAGCTAGGTTATAAAAAATTTATAAAAAAATTGTTAAAAATTCCCTTTGAAGCAATAAATAAAAAAAAACAGGAAACTTATTTGTTGTAATTGATTAAAAATTGAGCAGAAACTATAAAATTTGAGGGGCTTTCTAAATAATCTTTATTCTAGCTTTAGTCAAAACAAGGTCCGACTTTTGGTCTAGACCCATTTTCATATTTATGAAGAAAATGTAAACAAACTATGCTTACTACACACTTTGAAAGAAACCTGAAGAACAATCTTGTTATGGACAATCTAATCATTGGTTTTAAGGCATTTTGGGGATACATAGATTGTCAAAACAAGTTGAAAATTTGTCAACATACTTTATGCTTTAACAATACCGAATAATATTTTCAATTTTTTAGACAAAAATTCCCAAGAACCAGCCTATACGTGGATTGCATATAAGCTTTTCAAAAAAATTGTTTGTTTTTAGGGATATCAAAATAAGACATTTCACGACAAAACAGAAAAATGTAATTGGTTCTGCGGCTAGTTATTTACTTCGGTAAATGTTCTATCACAACAAAATTGTGGATTAAAAGAAAAATTGATTTAAATTTCAAAATTTTTATTAAAAAAAAGATTTTTTTAGGTTTTTGTGTTTTGGCTCTCAGATGACAAAACATGCTCAAAACATGTGGATGCGTCCTTCTGAATAACCAAAAGTTATTAATGACTTTTTTAGTTATATATTTTAAACTTTTCTTTCTATTTGCTGCTTCGCACCGTGTTAATTTCAATGAGTGCAAAGCCTTGTATTTTTTGTGTTCAGAGAAAGTTTGATTGCGATAAAGTAAATATCATATTATTTTAGACTACAATTTGTACAGTTTCTAATATCCACTTTTATGAACCACTCTAACTGTGAAATATAAGTTATGGTCTTTTTGTTTATACTCGAGAGAAGTGGGTATTATTACATAACTAATTATTTATTTTTATACTAAAAATCTACATTACTAAAATTAAATTAAATAAATTTAAAAAAATCATTTAAAATGAATCAACAAAAACAAATTGCACAACATTATGTAAAATAGTTCAACCTATTTATATCAAATAGACAGAAATTAATAGAATTGTATATTACTAATAAATCACTATGAGAAATAACAGAAATAGTTGAAATTTTAAAACATATAACTGATAAAAATGACGTCGATAAAGTAACTTCAATATAAACGCAGCCAATTTTTATTTCACTCAGAATAATAAATAATAAACATGTTGCTCCTGCAAGTTACACTACTAATTGTTATTTGCTATAACACAGAAGCAAAAACAGGAAAAATAATCGGTGGCAATGCAGCCAGAATTACAAGCTTTCCGTTCATGGTTTCCATACGAGATAAAACTAATTTTCATTTTTGTGGTGGCAGCATTATTCAAGATAAATACATATTGAGTGCAGCACATTGCTTTGTAAAGTAAGTTTTACTTTAACAATTTAATATTATTGGGCGATTATATATTTATTTACAAGAATATAAATTAAAAAATCATTTATCAAATATTTTATGGTTTATGAGAAAAAAAAATTATTTTATTAAATTCAGTTGGATTTATTAGAATTGGCTCACATTAATTACTACACACAATCGAACTGTTTTTTGTGTGCTCCATTGTCCCAATCGACCAGGTTAAAGTAGCCAAAGGTTGTTTGAAGAGACAAAATAATGTTAGTATCTACAGCATGGGAGCCAAGCATCTAAACAAGTTACTTTACTTGAGTATTATATTTTCTAATGGTTGCTGTTTTATATTACAGTATGATTGAATCTGAAGTAAGAGTTGTGATAGGAACCAATTCATTATTAACTGGAGGCGTAGTGTATGGGGTGAATAGAATAATCAGACATCCGGGATATAACGACGAAACTCTAGCAAACGATATTGCAATGCTTGAATTAGTGATGCCTATTGTAGAAACTAAAACAACAAAAAAGGTCCTTCGATATAAATGCTTGGAAGATGGCACGCTTCCTGTCACGGCCGTAGGATGGGGAGGATGTCTTAAAACCGATCAAAGAAAGCAGTCACCAATATTACAATATGCAACATTACAAACAGCATATAATAGCTATTGTAAGTCAACTTGGGGTGTTTATTTTGGTTCGAATCAAATATGCACATTGTATCCCGATAGAGGTATATGTTTTGGTGATTCTGGTGGACCGTTATTGTATAATGGTTACCTTATTGGTATAACATCTTTTTGTTCGGAAGAGTTTGGTTGTGCATCAATAATGCCTAATGTCTTTACCAAAGTTTGTGATTATGAGTCTTGGATAAGATCGAATCAATTACATCCGGTAAATTTGTAAATGTAGATAACACGAGATCAAAAAAATAAGTAAAATAAATTAAAATTGTATGTAAACTTACATGCAATAACCATTTTTCTTTTCAAACAGGGTTGGGTAATACAAATGTTATTTTATAAGGTTACGTTAATGTTGTTATTATTTATTATTATATGATACTGAACAAGTTTTCAACTTAATGGTTTAGATTAAGAATTACTCATTATTATTTATTTTACAAATTTATTATGCCAATAAAATATACTTGTTATTATATGATTTACTAATTTTTTTATGTATACCTAGTCACGCTTTTTCCTTTTGGAGTAGCAAACAAGGTGTCGGGCACACCGAGCCACATAGAAGACATGTGTATGTTTGGATGCCTATATGAGGTAACGGATTCATTTGGAATTAACGCTACGCTCTGCATCACTTTGTTGGAGACTGGTTTTTTTTGCGAAATATAATAAATTTCATGAGAATCAGTTTTTTGTGCTATTTTGTGCAATAAAAAGGTTTTATGCGCAATTTATTGTAAATTTTATAAGAATTATTTTGTTTGCTAATAAAAGCGCTGTCCATTTGTTTCATTATGAATTTTTTAAGATAAATTAGTTTTTTGTTTCAGTTTCATGCAATAAGTAATTTAGTATTTTTTTCCTTATATTAATTAGTGTCCAACAGCATCTCTATGTAGTCTAAATAAATTTACTAAACGTATCTGACACCACAAAGATGTAGTTATTTCTCTCTTTCTTGCTTCGAGAAAGCGGTCCAAGTCTAGACAAATCCCCAGCCAACACTTTAATATTGTAGACCTTGAGCCCATTTTGGCCTTTGTTCTTTCACGTTGTGTTTTGCACAAATTTCTCTTTCCCAAATAACCCATTTACCTACAAGCATATCAACAAAACCAAGCAACATATTCCTTTCAGTCCAGTGAAATGCTTGCCGATAGAACACACGGGCACACCCCAATTATTCTTCCAGTGCACATAGATGAATTCAGGACATGGCCTAGTGGAGATGGCGGAAGAACCGTATGACCGACAGATCATTAAGGAGACAGTTGCTATAAGTATCTAAGCAGCTTTGTAGGAGGATTCCTAAACTAAACAGAAGTCATAGCCAAGCGACACAAATCCCACCGGACACATCCGTCACTTGAACCTCTAACGGAAAACGATGACGACTCCTGCAAGAAACTGGAACCGAATACGGACGGACTCCTAAAAACATCCCCTGGAATGGACTGGTTAATGAGACAGCTTCTTTATGCCGAGTAACTGGCCGACCACCGTCACCACATAAATCACCACGCGCTCGGGAGCATAGCACCAACCGCTCTTGTTGACGCATTTCTAAAGGGCCACACTTGCAACAGAGAGTCCCAGAACCCAGGGTGGCTTGACCAGCAGATTATCAACATAGACCTGACAGGAACCTTCCTGGTATCCCAGCACTTCATGCCGAGAAACCAAACGCAATTGCCCCAAGTCCTCATCCACACCTGAAGAACCTCTGCAGGAAGTTGCCCAAGACCCGTTGATCATCCACATCGGGCAAACCACAATACGAAAAAATCCTTGAAAGTGTTGCGCTCTAGGGCAAGTAAGGGTGTTTTTTTAGCTGCATGAGAAGTTTTGATAGTAGTTGTCTATCTATACTTAAAGAGAATGTCAAACTGTTTTGACATTTCTGTACAGTAAGGTTAGGCAATTCATCATGTATCGTTTAACGCCACAACAAAGCTTCCAAATTGTAAAAATTTACTTAAAAAAAACAATCTGTTCGCGAAGTTCATAGTGCTCTTTGTCCATACGGTCAACATAATCGGCTTAGTGAGCAAGCAATTTGTGCAGTTATTGATCGTTTTCGCACTAATTTTATTCTTCTCGATTCAAAACCATCAACAAGACAAAGAAATGTGCGTACCAAAGAGAATATTGCTGCTGTAGCGCGAAGTGTTGAAGATGACGCCGAAATGTCGACTCGTCGCCGTTCTCAACTTGTTGGTCATTGTCATTCAAATACGTGGAACATTTTAAGTAAGGATTAAAGCCAACTGACCATCGTTTACGTCGCATTTTTGCTGATTGGGCTAATTTGAAACTGGCCGAAGTTGAGCATTTTTATCGAAGAATTGTGTTTAGTGATGAAGCTCATTTCTGGTTAAATGGCTTTGTCAATAAGCAAAATTGCCGGATATGGAGCTAAGACAATCCTCAAGCCATTAGCGAAACGACAGTACATTCATTAAAATTGACTGTTTGGTGCGGTTTACAAGCTGGCATCATCATCTCTTTCGAAATGAGGAAGGAGCTGCCGTTACGTTGAATGGCGAGCGCTATCGAGCCATGCAGACTGATTTTTTGTTTCCAATAATTAATTGCTAAACATTGATTTGGTTCCAACAAGACGGCGCAACTTGCCATACAACGCGCTTAACCATCAATTTATTGCAAAATCAATTTGGTGACAACTTTATTTCCAGAAGTGGTCCTGTTAACTGGCGACCTAACGCCTCTCGATTACTTTTTGTGGGGCTATATCAAGTCATTGGTTTATGCCGAAAAACCAACAACTCATAAAGCATTGGAAGCCAATATTCCAGCCATCATTGACGCCATACGGCCAGATTTATTGGAAAAAGTAGTGAAAAATTAGACTGATCGTAGCAACGGCGGACATATGCCAAAAATCATATTTAAAAAATAAATGCCATGAAATTATCTACCAGATTATAATAATCAAAAATTCATTCCAACAATATTTCTGTCTTGTACTATTATTTAAAGTTCTCAAGCTCTTAAAAAAACACCCTTTACTTGTGATGGTATCAACCGCGCTATCTCCGGGGTGTTTCCCTCTCCCCGAATCGCTTCCAGACCGGGAGGACGGTGACACTGGCACTAAGAGTCACGTCAAAGACAAGTCGCAACAAGTGCCAATATCTACTGCCACGTCATCTTACATGATTCTTGGTGCTCCCCAAAAGTAATGTACTTGGCGCAAAATCCCGATACTGTCTTATAGCATATTTAGGCTAGACATCATCGTATTAAACTACATACAAAATAAATATAGCAATCACATCGACTCTTAAACTTGACGGTTGTGATTTTCCTCTACAAATACCCGTTCCAGTAACAAATAACCCTGGAATTGTAAATGTAGTGAAAGGTTTGTTGACTTGCTCTGTAGGAATTTGCCAATAAGCAGATTTTATATCTAAGCTATTCAAATAGCTAACATTCCTAGCTTAGTCAAAATGGAGTTTATAAATGGTAATGAATATGCGCACGGTTCCAAGACAGAGTTTAATTTCCGTCAGTTTTTGGGATCATCAAGATAGGAGAGCTCCACCCCATCCACCGCAAGATCGTGGTAACTTTCACGAGTTTTTGCATGTGAAGACTCAACGGAAATAGTTATCGACTATGACGGACAATTTTTTTTTTCTACCTGACCTCTCGATGTATTCACTACATTTAAGCTCAAATAACTTTTCATATTTTTCACTTTTGTACCAAAAAATCCGTTCCCTTCACCTTAAATTTGGAATTATCCATACCAATATCACAGAAATCTTCCCGCAAAACTAGCGTTTGATCTAAATTTTGTATTATTATAACCACCTCAAATATTTATATCTTCTCCCCACTAGCTGAACACACCGACGAAATTTCTTCCATTAACTCCCATCATTTTTAAAGAAGAAGCTTTATTAAAAATAGATGCCATGGGATTTTCACATGTCTAGCTCTCGGCCAGGAGCTTGATAACGAGATCACCAACTAGACCAAAACAGGTAGTAGTAAATATCATATTATTTTAGTACAATTTTCCACTTGTATGAATTGCACTACCTACAAGACCTGTGCACAACATTTATATTTGTGAATTTGTAGAATATGGGTATAGGCTTGTTGTTTATACTTGTGGGAAATGGATATTATTACGGGTTATTTGTACAATATACTATTTTTTACAAAATACATAACTTATTGTTTATTTTTATACTAAAGAGCTTCTACATACGGTAGTATTGACTAATGGGTTCAAATTAAATTAAATAAATCTAGAAAAAACATTTCAAATGAATCACCAACAAACAAATTGCACAAAATAGTTTAACCTATTTTTATCAAATAGAAGATAAAATTGCATATTACTAATATATCACTATGTGTAATAACAGAAATGACGCACACTGACGTCGATAAAGTAATTTCAATCTAAACGCAACCAGTTTTTATTTCACTCAAAATAATAAACATGTTGCTCCTGCAAGTTGCTATACTAATTGTCATTTGCTATAATGCAGAAGCAAAAACAGCAAAAATAATCGGTGGCAACGCACCCACAATTAGAAGGTTTCCGTTCATGGTTTCCATACGAGATAAAACTAATTTTCATTTTTGTGGTGGCAGCATGATTGAAGATAGATACATATTGAGTGCAGCACATTGCTTCGTGGAGTAAGTTTTACTTTAACAATTACATTTAATATTATTAGGCGATTGTATATTAATAATTAATTATTTGCCAAAAATTTTATTGTTTAACATTGCTTCGTAGTTTAACATTATTTTATTAAATTCAGTTGGATTTATTAGAATTAGCTCACATTAATTACTATACACAATTGAACTGTTTTTTTTTGTGCTCTATTGACACAATCAATCAGGCTTAAATGGGCCAAAGGTTTTTTAGTTTGAAGAGGTAAAAGAGACAAAATAATTTTAGTATCTGCAGCTTGTGAAGCATCTAAGCAACATACCTACGCTTCTTCTCAAATTTGAAATATTATCTTGCTTTACTTGAGTATTATATTTTCTAATGTTTACTGTTTTATATTACAGTATGATTGAATCTGAAGTAAGGGTTGTGATAGGAACCAATTCATTATTAACTGGAGGCGCAGTGTATGGAGTTAATAGAATAATCAGACATCCGGGATTTAACAACGAAACTCTATCAAACGATATTGCAATGCTTGAATTAGTGATGCCTATTGTAGAAACCAAAACAACAAAAAAGGTTCTTCGATATAAATGTTTGGAAGATGGTACACTTCCGGTCATGGCTGTAGGTTGGGGAGAATGTCTCAAAACCGACCAAACAAACCAGTCATCAACATTACAATATACAATATTACAAACAGCATATAATAGCTATTGCAAGTCTACTTGGGGTGTGTCTTTTGGACCAAATCAAATATGCACATTATATCCAGATAGAGGTGTATGTGTTGGTGATTCTGGTGGACCGTTATTGTATAATGGTTACCTAATAGGTATAACATCTTATAATTCGGAAGACTTTGGTTTTTCTTCAATAATGCCTGATGTATTTACTAAAGTTTGTAATTATAAGTCTTGGATAAGATCGAATCAATTGCATCCGGTAAATTTGTAAATGTAAACAGACTGCGAGATCAAAAAATAAGTAAATACAAATAAACATTCTATTTTATAAAATTACAGGGATTAGTTATATTTATAATTATTTATTATTGTATAATACTTAGAACAAATTTATGTGAACACATTGTATTTTAACTGAATGATTTAGTTTAAAAAATACTAATATTTAATTTTTTTTTACTTTAAAAATTTGTAATGCAAATATAATATACTTATTATGATATTGAAATTTTTTTTAATTTTGTTTTAAATATTTGTACAGGGTGATTATAAATGTTTGGGATTATGTAACTATCTAATGTATGTTTGTGCCGCTCTACATACAGCTAGACACGAATAGTGTGTGTGTGTGTGTATAATAGGCAACTTAATATACACAAAAATTATGTTGGTTGTTATTAAACAGCCTTTGCCAGTTTTAAGATTTTCAATACGGGGCATTAGTAGTGACGTCACACAACAACTGTTTTATACATAAGTTTTCTTATGGGAGATAATTATTGGATTTAATTGTGGCCTTATAAGATATTTTTCAGCAATTCAGTGTTTGTGCAGTGATTATTTGTTCAACAAGGTAATATTTTATGTATAATATGTAGATAATTAATAACACAATTTTAAATTAACACACATTAAAATATTCACTACAATATAACCTCACAAAATGTTTTAATTAAATTTTAAAATACATTTATTAATTTAAGTTAATTAATTATTTTTTTATTATATCTATAGTATTTTATATTCAGTAAAACTAGTTTATGATAATAGGTAGTATTTTACTCAAGAATTGACTCAAAAAATTAGGTTTAATGCTTCAATAATCCAAGATATATTATAGATAGATTATATTTTTGTTATTTGTTTATTAATACGGATGTACCAATCCATTTTATAAGTTTTATAAATATTTTTTAATTATATATATTTATATTTTTAAATTTAATCATTATACATTATATTTGTTTATATCAATAAGTAGGCGATTGTGAAAAAGTTTATCACCATTTGCCATTCAAAATATATCCTATTTAAAATATATACAATTATATTATTTTATGTAATAAAAACAAACATAATAAATTAGTTAAATTGCTTATGTTTTAAAAATTCAATCAAGTAATAATTAATGTTGATTATGTATGTTCTGATTATGTAACGGAACTACGATAATGTTTTTATTTTCAAAATTAATTTTATTTTACAAAATTTATAAACATTAACAGTATAGAAAGATGATCCTAAAAATAATCAGTTTCTTTTATGAATAACAGTCAATATTATTTTAGTTTCACAATGGCAAATTTTTTTTGTCATTTTCTGCGATTGCAACCTTTTTTAAGGATAATAATTTGCAGCTTAAAAGAGGTGAAAATTCATTTGCTAGCGGAAACGTATGCCAAATGATAATTGATGCAACTGCAAATCCGATGCTACTCAAAAGTGTAGTCAGAGCTAGCATGAAAAAAATAAAATACTATATTCAAGTAAGTTACCTCTAAAAACCTATTTATATTTAAATATTTGGAGCAACTTATTTATTATAAATATGTTGTTTACAAATATCTATTGATAAAGAAGATGGAATAATTGAGGCTACTTGTTCTTGTCCACGAGGGCAAATCATATGCCATCATATGGCTGCCTTGTGCATATATGGCCACAATAATATCAGTATTACTGATACAGCTTGTGTATGGAATGTTCTAACACAATCTGATATTGGTAATACTGATACAAAAACATTAGATGATTTTTATCCACCCGAACATTCGGATTATTGTGCAATAAAAGCAAAAAATAGCAAAGAAGAAGTGGCAAAATTTGCTAAAGAATTAAACAAAAATGTGGGATTAGCTTGGCTGCTTCGTCCCAGTACTTTAAGAAATGTTGTGGAATTGAAGATATTTTGTTTTCAGCAGAACATATGTATGCTGATAACAAAATTAAATATTTTGAGGATCGGTCTAAGGTATCAGAAGACCAAATTAAAAATGTGGCAGAAGTTCCCGTAGGGCAAAATTCCAATGAAAATTGGTTGATCGCCCGAAAACATAGATTGGCGGTCAGCAAGTTTGGGCAAGTTTTGTCAGCTTGCAGAAAAAAAATTTCTGCTTCATTCTTCAAAAGTTTAATGAAGGGTTATACTTTAAATACAATTGTTGCTGTACAGTGGGGAAAAGAGCACGAAGCACAAGCCATACAAAAATTCGAATCGGTAACTGGATTCAAAGTTACACCTACAGGATTATGGTTGGATAAATCAGGCTATCTAGGAGCCAGCCCTGATGGTTTTGTTGACAACGCAACTCTTGAAGTAAAGTGTCCTTACAAATATAGAAATGTTGATTTGAGCGAGGTTTTAAAAAAGGATAAAACCTATATTATATATAAAGATTTTGATGGTAAAACTATAATAAATCAAAAACATCAATATTGGGATCAAATACAAGGGCAGATGTTTATAACAAACAAAACCATCTGTTATTTAATGATATGGACCTCAAAAGACTACGAAATTGTAACTGTACCAAGAGCAGATCAATAGAAAAATAACATAATTGTTTTAAAACAAATTTATAATGAGAAACTTGTGCCATATATGTGTGGTTTGTAATGTGCGCCAAGCAAACCATCTTGAAGAAAGAAAGAAGAAAGGTGGGGTTTTTAGTCAGTAAAAATCTGACACTACTGGACAGTACGGGCTGCTCAGTGTCTTTTGAAGACAATCCCCTTCCTACGCGTTAAAAAAAATAACTTTATATTGCAAAAGATAAAAAACAAAATGTTTTCAAAACATTGAAAATATTACTATAAAAAAAAAACAATCAAGCCATTAGTCAATATTTAGAAATCATACTAAATATATACATGGTGATTATAAATGTTTGGGATTATGTAACTATCTAATGTACGTTTGTGACGCTCTACAGCTAGACACTAATTGTGTGGCTGGTATAATAGGCAACTTAGTATACCCAAAAATTATGTTGGCTATCGTTAAATTCATGCCTTTGTCCGTTTTAGCATTTTTTAATCTCAGAACAACGTCGCAAATAGAATTTGTAAAATGTAAGCGCAAATGAAAAATGCTAAAACGGTCAAAGGCATGAATCACAGTACACATATTTATTGTGTGTATTAAGTTGCCTATTATACTGGCTACAATATTTGTGTCTAGCTGTAGTAAAAATGCGCAAATAAAGTTGCCCATCTTAGAATTCAATAAAAATATTTTCATATGTTTACATTGTTTACATGTTTATAATTATTAGTAGTAAACTCTCGAACACAATCCGGAATAGAATACAGCCATTTCCCATTATCAAACCGCCCATTCCTAACTTAGGATTCAATAATAAAAATATTCTCTTCATTTGTATACATTTATAATCTTGCTTGTTTGACAGCTGTCAAAACAAATAGTACAGTGGACAATTTTAAAAAGGCGGCATATTTAAAGTGATTACATAATCCCATTCATTTATAAACTCCCTGTATATGTATATATAGGTAATTGGATAACGGGCAAAGAAGTCACATCAGTTGTGAAATATTAAAAAACAAACATAGCTTAACTGTTTTTAATAAATATATATGGGAAATTCCATTACTTTTCGACCAAACTTAAAAAATGAGTATCTCCAAACTGGATCAAAATTAAATATGTGATAGTAGGTACTAAAAAAACATATTTCCCAAATTATCGACTCATTAAGTCATGATCTCAATTTTTGGGAGTCTCTTAAAGTTCAGAAAAACACCAAAAAATCACACTTTTTCGATAATTTTCAATATTTTTTTTCTCAGCGTAGAGACATTTGAAAAAGCTCTGCAAAGTCTCATTCTTTTTGTAATTTCTTGTACTTTAACATGTTTTTTTTATTTCTTTGAGCATGGGCCGTTTAGAAAATAGCCTAAAATTACAAAAATAGCCCCACATTGAAAATGCCGAAACAATGTCAAATTTCAATAAAATTAGGTCTAATTTAGCTTAATTTTTTTGTTTTGAATTGTTCTTTAAAATTTTGCAAAGTTTTTTCCGATCGAACCTGTAAATTGTGAGATATCACTTTTTAAAGATCAGTAATTTGGTCAAAAATGCTCATTTTTGTATAAATTGAAATAGCTGTAACTTTTTTCTACCTAAATGTTTTTTGATGAAATTTTTAGAAAACATTCCTTATTTGTACCTTAAACACCTCTTAAAGTTTGGTTCTTGGGAATTAAAATGGGCCAAAGTTACAGTACTTCAAAAGTTTGCAAAAACAGCGTTTTTCACGTCAATATACCTGGCAATAATTTATACTTACTCTTTTATTTTTGCAACAAAAAAAACTACATTTTATTGCATTGGTTTGAACACATCTTAGACTAAAAATGTGCTTTCAATAGAAAATGTATAATTTTATATATATTTATAGATTTATTTTTATTTTTAATGTAAGACAAATACATAATTTTTGCTAAAATCATATCATTAACTACCGAATTTTAAATATGTAATAATAATAAAATACTATCTAATATACCGTCAAAAAAATATTTCTGCAACTATTTTCATCATAATTATTTATAAAATTAAATTAATTAATTTTAAATTCTGTCATATTTAAATGTTCTATAAGTTTTTTTTTTTTTAATTATCCCTTTTTGATTTTTTTATTATTAAAAATTGATTGTGACTTTTGTTTTTTCACAGTCAAAAGATGTATTTTTAATGTCAAAACTCTTTTTTCCAGTCGATATAAAACAATGGTGTTTTCTTGTTCCTGGTATGGTTTTTACACTTGAATATCTACTATATAATTTTTTTTTGTGTTGTTGAACTTCTTTGTCGGAAACCCACAATGATCTAAAAATATAGAAATTGTTTAATTATTGAAATAAAAACAATCACTTTTTTAAAACAGCAAAATTTGTAAAACAAAAAATTATTCACATTATAACCGAAAATATAACAAATAAATTTTGTTAATTTAAACAAATTTTAAATCTTACCGAATGCTTTTTAATTCTTTATGAAGATATTCATACATTTCTAATGGAGTAGTTATCTGATTTTCAGGTGAAGCTCTCAAGCAATGTCGCATTACAGTTCTTTTGACCGTTCCTCCAATACCGTCGTTAAGAGTGTTTCCATGGCTGGTTGCAAAGAAGTTGTATGATTTTACTTTCATTTGGAAGTTTTTTTCATGACAGCATACATTAGCTAAATGATTCCTGTATAGAATAAATACTAATTGAAAATAAATTTCTTTACAAATATAATAATATATTCAACTAAAATTAGATTTTGGTATAAAAAGTTTTGATATTATGTGACTTATTAAATGTAACTTACTTATTTTTATACTTAGTTGGTGCTCCATCAGAAAAGTAAATTGTGTTATCTATCCATGAAAATTCAAAATTTATTGTATTAATAAATTTTTCTAAAAAAGCGTGCACTGCGTAGGAAAAGTGATCTTTGGTATCACTTATAATACAAAAACTAGAACATTGCAATTCTTCAACACCAGATTTTTTGTAATACATAACAAAAGGGTGAATTGTTGCTTGCGAGTTGTTATAATGAAAAGCCTGAACAGAATTTTGAATTATGAACGAATAATTTTCTGAAAAATCCATAATAATAATGCATGTGTTGGAAGTCAAGTTTTTTTTACAATGTTCAAAATAGTTTTTTTGTGAATCTGCTATAAAATGATAAATACTTAAATTCCATAATCCAGGATTATTTTTAAAAATTTTAAATTTTTCAGTTACACTTTGTAGTGATGCTTTGCTACCATCATCTACCCAGCATTTGTAAATTATTAATTACTTCTTCTTGGTAATTACAACCGTCATTTATTTTTTTTGTAATTTTATCTATCCCCGGGCATTTACTACATCTATGTAGCATGCATTTAATATTTTCCGTATTACAAAACGCAATTTCTAAAAGATCTCTATATTTTATTTTTTTATTTAAAGCAGATAGTTTTAGTTTTATGTTTTTGTGATCTGCACATACGCAGATATTATGGCTTTCAGGATCTCCAGCTATAATGCATTCAACTTGTCTTAAAAAAGCAAAGTACGAAAATTTTAGTAAGATATCTAAACTGTCACAATAATCCTCAATAAAATTATTATACAGATCGTGAACAGTAAAAAGGAGCAATCTTTTTTGAACGCATATTTTTTTGCCTGATGTATCGGTAGTAGACACGTATTCTTTTTTCCAGGACGTATATGACAAATATTTTCATCTACATAATATTTTTTAATTAAATTCTGCACATTAAAAGATATTTTTGTATATTCCTTTCTTTTGTACGATTTTATAGCATCTGGAAATTAGAATAAAAATTATATCAATTAAAACAAATAAATCAATTTGCTTTAAATGTAAGTAACTTAACAATATTTCTATCAAATTTTAATAATAGTCGATAAGCATAATGCGAGCAATTAAAAAATTGACAAATTTTTTGATAATTCCATTTTTTAGGCAAAAGTGATAAAATTTCTATTTTTCTCAAAACAGTTGCTTTTTCAAATTCTTTTTGTAGATTTAGCATAACTTCTTCCATAGATTTTTCATTTTCAACTAAATCAAGGTATAAACTGTTCGGAACTGGTAAATTGATTCTGTAAAGTTGCTGACAACTTTTCGGTAAATTTTAAAAGCACTTCTTGTACTAAATCTGCTGCTTCAGTATTTTTATTTAACGAAGAAATTTTTTTATGTAAAGGTAAAATATATCCAAATTTTGCAAAATATTTTTTTTTTTTATCTTGACTTATACTGGTGAATATAGAATCTGACAAAGCAGTAGACATTTGAGATTCGCTAGAGATAACACTGTGTGTTGATTGACTAACATGTTTTTCTTGCATTTGACTCAACATAGTTCTATTTTGGTCATTTGGTTGACAAGTACTGCGAGTCTCTCGACTTTTTTTTTTCATGAACTAATTTTGAAGGTTGTGCTTCAAGATTATTTTGCAAAAATACATTCATCTAAAAATATTTTAAACCTTTGAGCGAGAAATTTAATGTTAAGAATGTTTTAGATAAAGACAGCATAATATATTAGATAAAATGGATGTTCAAATCATCAAATATTTCATTCGTATAAAAAATATCAATTATTTTTATTTTTAAAATCTTTTGAATTTGACATATTTTTTCTGATCATAAAACAGAAGTATTTTTTATTACCTAAATTTCTAAAAAAATTAACATTAGAGTATTTGAAATAAATGAAAACGTGCGTTTTTATCTATACATACTAAAAAAATGTATTAATTAATTAATCTGTAATAGTTATGCTCACCTGTTTTTTTTTTTCATTTTCAATACATTTTAAAATATTTTGTTGACATGTCTTGCAATATTTATCACCGGGTATCAATTTTAACAAAAGATATTTGTAAGTATCTTCACTTATCTTCAAATTGATAATTCTTAAATCCGATTGAATTTTATTTTTATGGTTTTTGAATAGATTGCAACAACATTTTTTATTTGTGCTATAATAAACCAAAGATTTACTCATATGATGATGACAAATTAAGCCTTTAGATGTATCATGAAGCTCATCGATTCTATACTTTAAAAGCAATTTATTGTTAATACTCAATTCTTTGATATTATGATTTTTTTCTAAATGTGTATATGTTTTTGAATGGCACTCAGTTTTTGTTAAATTTCCAATATCACAATTTTTAGTTTGTACTTTCATTTTATTTTTAATTATAAATAAATACTTTTATTTTATTTGTATTTCAAAAAATTATTTATATACTAAGCATAATGGTATAAAGTATGCTTCTGTCTGTTGTCAATAACAAAACAAAATTGTAAACAATTCTCTATAGCTACGACGCACAAGGCCACTTATTTATAAATACAATACACACATTTTTCGAAGATAATAAAATACGTTTAAATCTTTGGGGATCTTCTCGGATATAAAATACCGTTTAGTAAACAAAAAAACTTGAAACATTTGCAGTCAGGTTTTTAAACAATGGTGATAAGCATGTGACTATAAAAACTATCAAAAAATTTTTTGTATTATTTACAAATGTATTGTACATAAACATCAATAAACATAAATTATCCAGCAAAAAATTTTAGTTTGTTGTGAGCGCACTTTTTGCTCTCAAACTTCCTATTGTGAACTGTTCTTGAATTTTGTTCACTAGTATTTTTTGTAACAATTATGTATAATAGAAATTAATTATTTATTTACTTACTATTTTAACTATAAAAAATACAATTTCTCAAATTGAATTAATCTTTTTTTATAATTAAAATATTAAGTAAACAAATAAATTTTTATACATAATTTATTTGTTAACTTATATTTTATAATTTAACACATGCATTTAGATTTTGTTAAAAAAATAATTTAAACAAATCTTTCTTTTGTGTTCAAGAATGTATGTATTTATTTTGTTATCATTACCAGATACGATTTTTATTTTTAGCAAAAAAATACTTATATAGAACAAAGTTACAGCGAGTTCATTGTATACAAAAATGAGCATTTTTAAGTAAAATACCAATTTTGAGGAAATTTTGAAATAGAAAAATTTGAAAAGTAATTAAAAAAAATAATGCAAATTAGACCTAATTTTGTTAAAAAATTGATATTGTTAATTAAGCTTTTTTTAAAACAAACCACGCTTAACGGAATTAAAAATAACTTAATTTAAAAAAAATAGTTAAAGTAAAAATATCACAAAAATTGAAAATTATTCAAAAATGTAATTTTTGAGCGTTTTCTGACAATTACAAAAATTGAGATAATTACTCCACATCTAAAAATGTGAGAAAAACATGTTTGTTGGTAGTAAAAATTGTATCATTACCAAGTAAAAACGTTTTTTTTGCATTTTTTTTTTTTTAATTTTGGAAGTGCTGTAACTGGGACTCAATATAATTCCCAAGAACGAAACTTTTAGAGGTTTTTTAGGTATATATGAGGAATGTTTACTGAAAATTTTATCAAAAAAAATTTTGGTAGAATAAAGTTACAGCGGTTTCAATTTATACAAAAATGAGCATTTTTGACCAAATTACTGATCTTTAAAAAGTGATATCTCACGATTTACAGGTTCGATCGGAAAAAACTTAACCTAATTTTATTGAAATTTGACATTGTTACGGCATTTTCAACGGCCCATGCTCAAAGAAATAAAAAATAGCAAAATTTAAAAAAAAAACATGTTAAAGTACAAGAAATTACAAAAAGAATGAGACTTTGCAGAGCTTTTTCCAATGTTTCTACACTGAGAAAAAAAAATTGAAAATTACCGAAAAAGTGTGATTTTTATGTGTTTTTCTGAACTTTAAGAGACTCCCAAAAATTGAGATCATGACTTAATGAGTCGAAAATTTGGGAAATATGTTTTTTTAGTACCTACTATCACATATTTAATTTTGAGCCAGTTTGGAGATACTCATTTTTTAAGTTTGGTCGAAAAGTAATGGAATTACCCATATATATATATATATATATATATATATGCAGTTTAAATCTGAAATTAAGATAAAACACAATGCACGTTTGCTTTCAAAATATGTACTGTGGCAACAACAATCTGATAAAAGAAACATAACAAGTATCACATCAACTATTGGTTCATATATAAAAACAATCAATAAAAAAATTAAATCTGTTAAAAAATCATAACATAACAGTATATCAATTATTAGTCAATATTTATTAATCACACTAAAATCCTATATATATATTTATAAGATGCTTTTTTTCAAACCGCGACAAGTCATTTACATTTAAAAAAATTTGAAATAGTTAATTTAAAAATATCTGTAATCGTTCTGTGTTATTGAATATGATTGTTTCATTTTGTAATTGTATTTCTAAATTCTTACAAAAAATCACTACATTACAAAAAAATAATATTCAATGATATACATCAGTAGTTACAAATGTTTTAATATTGACTTTTTAAATTTTCAATATGTACTTTAAATAGCTCCTCCTATATACATATATATATATATATATGTATATATACCTTTTATTTCGACAAGGCTTGGTCGTTTCACATAGTGAAGATGAGATACTACGGGCCGTCAACGACGTTCGAAATCGGCTACAAAGATGCATTGGTCAAGAAGGATGGCAATTTGAACATACCATAAATAATTGAACACTTGTTTTAATTATCATATTTTTTTACTTTCACACTCTTATTTGAATTGTTGAATGAAATACTTTCAAAGGATTAGTATTTTTTAATTATCGTAAATATGCAAAATATTAAAAAAACATTTTAATAAAAGTTGTTTCTTTTAAAAAAAACTATCAATTAATACCATACTCGACCTATGTTGCCATTTGAAATTTTAAAGTTACGTCCGGTTCCGGGTACTACCGGATTATTCTGGTAAAAAATAAATTTATCAGTATCCTTAGGTTCACTTTGGTAATAATTTTTTTTGTCTCAGTCACATTCGACCAAGCGTTGTCGAAATAAAAGGCTGGTACGGGTGGTCTGAGACACCCGGTATATATATATATATATATATATATATATATATATATATAAAATAGTACCATTACATTAAGCTGCAGTTTTGAAAGGAAGGATTGTCGTGATGATTGCTAATGTTCGATAAAAGACAGTATCATAAAAAGAATATTAAATGCAAATTATCATCAAAATTACACGAGTCCACCTCTTGTATTAGCGGATGTTGTAAATTTACAAGTGCGCCAATAACTTGCATGATTTTGGTAGCATGCTTAAACAAAGAATATGGAATGAAACTCAATATTTTAAAACATTTCATTGGTTGTATAGCTCTTTCAACATGAATTCTTGCTTTTGCTATAGTTTCTGTTTGGTGCACTTGATGCGGAGTAAATTGAGCATTCATTAAAAATAGAGGTATATTTAGGTTTACACCAGCTGGCAATATATCTTTTAATAAAAATCCCTTATCAGCCAAAATAAGATCACCTGGGCACATTTGCGATAATATACCACAGTGAAATACAATTTTTTTATCAGAAGTTGACCCCGGATATAAACTGCTTATAAAAGTAACAACACCGTTTGGTGCAACACCAATTAATGCTTTCCAGGTATTAAGATGTTTGTAGGAGCTGTACGTAGCTTTTTGTATCCTCATAGATGAACGAGGAACCATTGTTGCAATTTCTGTACAATCTAAAATTATTCTACAATTAGTGAATGTGCTGAAACAATTAGGTAAACAAGTTTGGTTTTTACTACGTTTTGGAATTTCACTCATAAATTGTTTAAATAACACTTCATGTAAAACATGAACCCATGTTATAACTATATTGCTCACAGTTGCCTGAGAAACCTGGAACCTTAGAGCAAGATCTTCATGCGGAAAATTTTGTCTTAGTTTCATCAGACACATAAAAAGTTGATCAATTTTACAAGCTTTTTGACGTTCCATTTTAAATAATAATTTATCTCTAAATTCTCTAATAAATGAAACAACGCATAAAATGTTTTGGAGTCTGGCAAACCGGTGTATAAAATGACCAACTTGTCATTATTTGCAACATTGGCAAAAGAAAATCTCTTTGAACTACTGCACTCAATTTTTAATTGTTTTTTTTTTTAATAATTTTCTGATTCCAGTATAACAGAAGGCATAGGTACTGTTACTGGAGCAGCGGATGTTGAAGGCTCAGCAAATGTCAATATTTTCCATTAAACTAAAATCAATAAAATATGGTTATTGATATAAATTTAATAAAATAATTTATTTTTAAATTATACCTTTTAGCAGTATTAGGTGTTGATGCAGGTATTTCCTTAATTTTTTTTCTTTCCGGACTCTTAAACTGAAAAACTTTTGATTTGTTACGAGCAAATATTGATGGTCCGTTTTCTTTTTTTCCATCAAGAAAGTGACAGCTGCATAAAAAAGCTCCAGGACCAGGTTCAACATCACGTCTACTCAAATTGAATAATAAAACATAATTAGTGTATTTGTTAGTATTGATATAATTGTACCATTTGTACTGTAGATTGAAAATACATAATTGAATTAAAGTGTAATTTTAAACTTGTTAATTTAGATTTCTTACCGAACAATTTTTTTTCCATTTGTTTCTTATTTTAAAATCTTTCGGAAAACTAAAAAACTTACATTTCTCTCGCATATTATTATGCTTACAATCGGGAGCCCAACACAGAACCATTAAATACCTAAAATAAAATTTTATTTGATAATAACTGAAAATATATAATAAAAAAATGCTTGCAATCTGCCAATAAAACAGTCCGAACATGTATAATCAAAATTTACTCGACTAAAATCTTATTTAATTTGATGACAGTGTGATAATGTTTATTATAATTTCATTAATAAAGTCAATAATTAAAAAAATATAAACTGCTATATATACAAATAATTAATAAACAAATAACAAAAATATCATCTTGGATAATTGAAGCATTAAACCTAATATTTTGAGTCAATTCTTGAGTAAAATACTACCTATTATCATAAATTAGTTTTACTGAATATACAATACTATAGATATAATAAAAAATTAATTAATTAACTTAAATTAATAAATGTATTTTAAAATTTAATTAAAACATTTTGTGAGGTTATATTGTAGTGAATATTTTAATGTGTTAATTTATAATTGTGTTATTAATTATCTACATATTATACATAAAATATTACCTTGTTGAACAAATAATCACTGCACAAACACTGAATTGCTGAAAAATATCTTATAAGGCCACAAGTAAATCCAACAATTATCTCCCATAAGAAAACCTATGTATAAAATAGTTGTTGTGATAATCCACGTTGGCGCCAATGGCGCCACTGTCGTGTGACGTCACACTAATGCCCCGTATCTCGGAACAACGTCGCCAATAGAATATGTAAAATGTAAGCGCAAATGCTAAAACAGCATGATTTGCATATTAAACACACACACACACACTATTCGTGTCTAGCTGTAGTAAAAACCATGGGGGGTCAAGTAACGCCAAAAAGGCGTAACCGTGGCAAAATGGAGTACTAATAGTACAGCCACCATCCACCTGCAGCGCACCCATCGGATTTCTAGTATTTTTACCGTTGGTCCTACTGGCAGTTGGCTATGATTGTTTTGTTTGACATATGGTTTGACAAAACACATTTGTATATTGTTATCTATCATATTGTTTTGATTTGCTTAACCAACAAGGCTGAACAATCAAAAAATATATAAATAATATTATAAATTTATAATAAATTTAACAGTACTTGTTAGTACTATTTATAATTATGGTTATATATTGCCAAGTGCCAGGATGCAGTGTTAAATATGGAGAGCCCAACAACATTAAGCTAAGGCATTTTCCCTCTGATATTGAGGTAAGTACTTTTATATCTAATTACATTTATATTCAGAGCATATAACTCATTAACCGCTTATAATAATAATTTGATCATTTAATATATCGAAAGTGTACATGACGTATCATATAAAAACATTGATGTATATATTATTTATCTGAAAAACATCAGAAATTTAAATATTTTTACTTTTTTTAGTTTAATTTTGTATAGTATTTGGAGTTATATAAAATTAATTTAAAAAAATTATTTGTTTTGGTCTTATGCCCGTATAACACTGATCTATAATTCTTTATTGAATTATATATATAAAAATATTTAAATCTTAAAAAGTCTCTAAAATGCACAAATAATCATCAATCTTATTGTAGATTGAAATTTTAAGAATATTTTTAGTTTTTCTTTAGAATTAACACAAAAAATGTACGCATTAACAGTTTTAAGAAAATATTTGGGTTATATTATAAATGCTATTTCTTATATTTTATGTGTTAATTATAAAGAAACTCTAAGAATGTACTTAAAATTTCAATCTATAATAAAATTGATGATCATTTGTGCATTTTACAGACTTTGTAAGATTTAAATATTTTTATATATATAATTCAAGATATAATTATTGACAGTGTAATACGGGCATAAGAATTTGTTATTTAAAAATAGTTTTAACGCAGCCTAAATACAGGCAATTGAGTAAATAAAACATTATTTTTTTAGGTGGCTTTGCAATGGATGAACGCAATCCAATTGGATTTTCGACATTTAAGCAAATCGCAACTTCGAAATCGAAGAGTTTGCGATCTCCATTTCTCCGAAGATGCATTTTTTTTAACAACAACAACAATACAAATTTAAAACGAAGAGCAGTTCCAACACTGCGTTTACCACCGATTAAAACTTTGGATTCTAATTTGATGGATGTTCCTGACGAAGATACAAGGGTAGATTTTCCTGTTGCTGCAGTCGAATCTCTAGTGAATATGGACCATTCACATTCTACAAAGAGAAGACGGAGCTGCAGTCCAATAGAAAAGATTATAAACACTAAAAGAAATCCAAAAAGAAGAAAGGGATTACTGCATGCTATCAACATTACTCGAAGCAGTGAGCTGGATCCAAAGTGCCATAAAATGTATGAAATGGCAAAGCATCTTCAGAGAACGGTCCATCGACTTGAGAGGCATAAAGTGACAAACAAAGAACGTCTGAAAGAAGCTGAGGAGATGCTGAAATCGGGTAATTTCATAAATTCTGTGAATGATACTACAAACCGTTTTATTTGTTCACAGATCAATATGCAGAAGAAACAGCCAAGAGGACGCCGTTACACTTTGGAGGACAAACTGTTTGCCATATCCTTGATGAAAAATAGCCCAAAGGGATACAGGTCGGTAATAATAATAGTATTTAACCTGTTTGAATAAAATAAAATTTATTGGTATATATTGTAAACTTAACAACAGAGAGCTTGTTTATTAACATGTCTAATAAAGGTAAATTATAAATGAATTGCTTAATGTTAAAAGAGAAATATATAAAATTTTATATTATACAAACCAAAACATATCATTTGGTTGAAAAAAGAACTATGTTAGCCAATTCTTATTTACTTCTTTTATGAATTTTAAACAGTTTTTTACTTACATTTTTATTTATAGTTAGTTGATTCATGATTTGTTTAAATATTATTAAATATGCATTGCTTCTAAAAAGTGTAATGTAAAAAAAATTACAAAAAGTTTTTAGAACAAGTCTTTTCATATAACAATTGTGCGTAGTTAGCTTTACACGATAAATACAATGTCGTTACCTTCTGAAAATTATATTAATAATGATTGTGCAGCTTTATAAAACTAGAATGGTTGGTGAGAATGAAAATATAGATAAAAATTTATTTTATAAATTAGTTGCTATTTTTTTAATTATTTTGTTACAATTTAAAATTTTTTTATATAAAATAAAATCATTAAAATGATTTTATGTAACATATATTTGATTATTTATGATTATTTCAAATATTAAACAAAAAATTAACTTAACTAGTAATAATTTATTTGGATAGTAAGATCATACAAGTGATATTGCTTGTTTTGCAAGTTAAGTTTACAATATAAAACCTAAACTAATTAATTTACTATAAAAAAACAAATTACAAATAAGAGTAAATCTATAAAAACAATGGTACGATCAAAAGATTTCAAGTTTAGATTTAATATTTAATTTAGTTTTGCTAGCACAAAATAGATATAGTGATTTTTTGTTTACTGATGTGCTGTGTACTGGGAATTGAAAGTTTTTATAGCTTCTTATTTGACAAACATGTAGGATTGATTTTTTTTGTTTGTTTGTTATAAATCTACATTGCGCTTTTATAGATTTATATACAAATAAAAGGTAAATGTTGTGACAAAATTTTATATTATATTTTTTTTTTTTTGGGCAATTTGTTTGAAATGATTTTCCCGTGGCAATTAAGAATTTTGTACTATCTGCTTTAAATATCTACGTTTTTTTGTTCAATTCCTGAAGAATTGCAAAGTTTTTGTTTTTTTTTCTCAGTTTAATATTGATTATAATAAAGTAGTTTTAACTTGAAGATTTATTGCTGTTTTGCATTAAATACAAAAAAGATGTCATATGCAGTATTGCACTAATGATTTATTTAGCTAAATCAATTTCTAAAACCTAATTATATTGTAGGTTATTGCAAAAAACGTTTGCTCTTCCATCCAAGAGAACTTTGAACGATTGCCTAAAATTCATACCTACAAGTTGTGGGATAAACAGAGAATATTTGGAAACTCTGAAAAATACTATTCAACATGTAAAACCATCAACAAAATACTGCTTACTGCAATTTGATGAAATGTCCCTTACATTAGGACTAGATTTTAATTTATTTGCAGATAAAATTGTGGGCTTTCGAGACACCGGTACTAAAAACAGTAGTATTAATATTGCGGATCATGCTGCAGTTTTTATGGTATCTGGCATTGCTAGTGATTGGAAGCAACCTATTGCTTATTTCTTTACGGAACATGTAATGGCTGCTGCAGACATTGCTCGTAATGTCAAAAACATAATCTTGGCACTTCGTAAAATTGGACTGCGTGTTGTGGCCACTGTCTGTGATCAAGCTTCGACAAATGTGTCTGCAATTAAATTACTGAGTGAGAATACGAGTAGGCAGTATATGAAACGTGGAGTAGAATATAAGTCGTTAGGATTTGAAGTAGATGGAAAAGAAGTAATACCACTATACGACCCTCCACATTTGTTGAAAGGGATCAGGAATAACTTGTTGAACCATGATGCTCGATTTATCTGGAAAAAATCAAAAGAGCAGATGGCATCATGGAAGCATATACAAGAAGTATATGAAATAGATAAGGAAGACTACAATACCAGCGTCATCAGCCATATAAACGATACCCATATTTATGAAAATAAAATGAAGAAAATGAAAGTCAACCTTGCAGCCTAAGTACTATCGACGAGGACATCAGCGGTTATGCGGTTAAGAAGTTCCAAGCCAGAGGTTGCAGATACTGCAGACTTTTTATTGTTTATGGATAAATTGTTTGACAGTGTCAACGGTTCTCGGGAGATCGCTAGTGAATCTAAACCGTTACGATGCGCAGTAAGTATAAATTCCCCGCACCTAGACTTTTGGGCTGAAGCTATCAAAGTACTTGAATCGGTCAGATTTGCAAACAAAAAAGGTGGTTGGTCAATCCCGCCTTCGGTTACCAACTTTGTTGTAACACTGCGTGGCATCCGATGTCTATGGAAGAAATTGAGTAGATTTGGATTTAAATTTCTTCGTTTGAGAAAATTAAATCAAGATCCTTTAGAAAATTTTTTCGGTAGTATTAGAAGCCACGGAGCGCGAAACGTGAATCCTACGTGTACTTCTTTTATAGCTTCATACAAATGCCTAGTCATTAATAAATCGCGAGTCATACATTCATCCGGGTCGAATTGTGAAGACGACAAACTAGAATCGTTGATAAGTCTTGAACAATTTATCGAAAACTCAAAAAAGTTTGCCAGAGAGAAGAGGATTGAAACAGAAGAATTAGACGATGGAAATCACTTAAGAAATGGACAGGAGGATGACCCAGTACCAATAGAAAGATGTCTATCACAGAATGTGGTAGAAACACATGGGTATATTTCAGGATTCTTAGCCAAAATGGTATTGAAGGCAGTAGGTTCATGTGAACATTGTAGAAAGCAATTAGTAGCAGAACCAGGTTGCGACATTCCAAGTCACAGGCTGATTGAAGCTAAAGCTTATTCATCAAAAGCATTACTTAGGCCAAATACTAATTTTTTGCAGGTCTTCAGTAAATGTAATGAAATTCTTCATTATCATTTGCCGAAAATGGCCCAGGAAAATGGTATTTCTAATAAGCTAAAGCTTAAGGTAAAGAGCTATAGTGACATTAACATTTTTAACTGTAATACACATGATTTGTTTAATATTATAGTTGATAAAACTGTAATATTTTACATAATCATGTGGGTTAAGAATGTTAATAAAATTTTAAAGGGAATTGATGGTAGGAAAATTAATGATATAGTAAAAGAAAAGGCACATGAAAAATATTTGAAACTGCGGTCAAAAAAGAACGCAATCGCTAGACTTAAACAGTTGCAGACATAATCTGTCTGTTTGATGTTTTCAAGTGTCTTCGCTTTTAATAATTTTATTGTTACAACATATTTCTGATTTTTGCTTGATACTAATTTTTTGTTTTTTATTTGTTTCAGCACACAACACATTATATTTTGGTCATTTACTTAATAAGTTAATAATATGATTAATATGTATTTGTTGTATTTTGCAGGTCATGATCATCAGCTGAAGGTCGCAGTGGGTAATTTTTATATATATTTTTTAATTATTAATTTACATTTTTACTTTTCAATTGTTGTTAATTTAGCATTGCACGATGATGATTTATGTATGAAAATTATATATTATATATTTATAATAGAAAATAATATTTCATACACTTTCTGAGTGCATATTTTTTAATAAATTTAAAAATGATTTTGTAATAATATAATTTGAAAAGATTAATTATAATTTTTCAGCAATTTTATTGTATATGTATGTATAATAAATGTTATGGTTTATTTCAATATATATTTTTTTTTAACTAATTAGTATTGTGTGTAATAGTAATATAGTGTATGTGTTTAGAAATTATGATTTATTTATACAAAAAGAAAAATGATAAGTAAGTAATTTTTAAATTTATTTATTATTGTGTATATTACTATATAAAAATACTATAAAGATTCTGCTTAAATATTTAAAAAGTACTCTTAGTATTTTTAAACAATTTAGAGCAGTATTTATATAATACGTTTTAGTATATTATTTAACTTTAATTTGAATATTTAAATTATACACATATTTGAACTTCCCGCGCACCCCCACTCCTCAAGCGATGGTAGCGTTTTGGTGGATGGTGGAACTACTAAAAAATCACGTGACAACGTGGTTACAACGAAATACATGAGAGTCGCTGATCTATTTGTTATCTATGAGTAAAAATGCGTAAATAAAGTTGCCTATTTTAGAAATCAATAATCAAAATATTTTCATATGTTTACTTGTTTATAATTATCAGTTGTAAACTCTCGAACACAATCCGGAATAGAATAGAGCCATTTTCCATTATCAAACCGCCCATTCCTAAACGAGGATTCAATAATAACAATATTCTCTTTATTTGTATACATTCTTATAACCTTGCTTGCTTGACAGCTGTCAAAGTTGAACTGTCAAAACAAATAGTATAGTGGACAATTTAAAAAAAGCGGCATATTTAAAGTGATCACATAATCATTTTCATTTATAAACTCCCTGTATTTAATAAAACTTACGTTGCATCAGCTCGGGCCGATAGGTGTCCGCCCGAAAGCGGGACACTTTCTCGGGATGTTTGTGAGCTTGTTCGGTGCTGGGCGGAGATGTCCACCGGGTCTTTAGTGACTCCCCGGAAAGCGTTTCCGGGTGTAGACTGGCCTGTCAGCCTACCATTTTCGTTAAGTTCTCACCTTCCAGTAAATTGACTTAGGGTGTTCCATTGTGTGACGCATGGGAACTAGTAAATTGTCTGGTAAGGTTGCTAAACGTCTTTTGGTCGTTAGTGTTTTCATGTAGTAAGAGCCGATCATTGGTTTCTATGGCAAAGTCCACTAGTTTGTTTCCAGGGTTTTTGGATAATATAATTGGTCTTCAATTTGAAAAGTTCATCTTGTAGGTACGCTAGAAATTTCTTTACAGCCCACACAATTGCTATACATTCCAATTCGTTTGAGTGAAACTTTTTCTGAGGCTCGGTGAGTTTGGCACTGGCATACGACACAACATGCTTTTTGTCGTTCTTTTCTTGGTATAATACTGCTCCAAGACCTAAGTTACATCCGTTTGAAGGGTATTCCTAGTCTGAATTTTGCTAACTGGAAGGGTCGGGCCAGTGCGGCTTTCATGGTTTCAAACGCTTGTTGTTCGGCGTCCGTCTACATAAACGAGTTCTTTGCTCTTTGCATTTTCATGTTGGGCTGGCTATGATGGAGAATTTGGGGACATATTCTCGGAGCCAGGTACATATTTCTATGAAGTGGCGGAGTTGCTTCTTGTTATTTGATGTCGAGTAATCTTTGACTGCAGCCAGATGATGTCGTTGGTTATCTTCGGCACTAACTTGATGTTCCAGGTATTCGACGCTGTCCTTTCCAAACTTGCATTTTGGCGTTTTACATTTCAATCTGTATTCTTGCAGTCGTTCCAGGACTTGGCGGAGATGACCAATGTGGTGTTCATAGTTTTGACAGTAAACCATGATATTATCTTAGTAGACCAGAACAATTGTACCCAGGAGTCTATTCAACACCTTCGACATAAACTTCTGGAAAATCGCTTGTCCATTCTTGAGTCCGAATGGCATCTCCGTATATTGGTAAGTTACTCCATCCGGAACTGCAAAAACGGTGTACGGCTTGTGGTTTTCTAACATTGGCATTTGCTAGTATCCGGTGGTTAGGTTGAGTTTTTGTAAAATTTGAGCATTTCCAAAATCCTTTAAAGTCTTCCTTTGAACAATGCTGTCATTAAATACTGTGTGGAACTCTTGGAGTAGGTCTGTTAATTGGGCCTGATTTTGGAACAAGTTGGTAGGAATCTCAATTTCCTTCTTGGTCAGTCTGGGGTTGGTTGTTGTTGTGACTCGTATATGATAGACCAGCATTTCTTTTAGTAGTGCACAATTGCCGGGAGATATCGTCTTTCTGCTTTGTCATTCCTGAACCTACAAGGCAATTGGTGGTTTTGTCATGGTAAACTGATCTTACTTGGGTTTCTTGTTTTGTTTTTTAAATATTTTTTTACTGTTTTTGTTGTTGTTGGGTCGAATCGAACAATTTGCGTTTCTTGGTCCGACCCTCTATTTGTTTCCAGACTGAGCGGAGGTAGCGAGAATGTTCACCGCCGTTGTTAGTTTTGGAGTAGCCCGAAAGGGTTTGCAGCAGGGTAAATTGGTTTCTACTCGGATAGCGGTTTCTATTAATTGTTTCAAAAATGATGACGTCCAGCGACTGCTGTATTTGAAGCTCCACCATGGTTGGAAAGGTGTTTGCCATGACATTCTGTGGTATGGGTACACACTCTGCGATATAAAGCGGTCTGATGTCTTAGGTAACTATCGACTGGTTCTTTTGGCTTGTGAATGGAAGTGGTTAATTCTGGCAAGCTCCACTGGGTCCGCGTACTGCCGAAAAAATTTTTGTTTACAAAAGTAGGGCTTTTTTGAGTATCGACCTTTGATGGCTTTTACTGTTCTTTAAAGTTGTTGAGTCGGCACTTTGTGATATGTTTTATTTGGGATTTCCTGATCTTGGAAATATTGTTCGACAGCTTTGAAGAATAATTTTGGATCTTTTTTGGACTCCCCGCCAAAGCTTAGTGGTTTGAGCGGGTATCTCTGGTTCTTTTGGTGTGTTGTTATAGCTTTGCAACCTTCAGCAGTACATCATTTTGCCGCTTTCATAACATGTTCTTTTGCGCGCGTCCAATGTTTATGTCCCTTTTCTTCCTTTCGTCCATCTTTTCCTCTTTGTCCATCTTCTCCCCTGCTGGTTCGGTTAAAATCGAGAGAATTTTTGTCGGTGTCTTCCTTTTTACTAGAAGTAGTGTTTGTGGTTATAGAGGCATACCTTGCCTCTGTATGCCCTACGTTGGGCTTCCGTTTGTCAACATCCTCTCGGTCTGGGGACGACTCGTGTAGGGAACAAAACTATCTCGGGATGTTTGTGTGTTTGTTTGGTGCCCGGCGGAGACGTTTATCGGGTTTTGGGCGACTCTCCGGAAAAGATTTCCGGGTGTGGAGTGGCCTAGGGACGAGTGTGTATGGATTTCCGTCATCGGCGGGTGCAGTATCACCGGGAAATCCCTATCTGGTCTATGGAATAAACCTAATGGTCAAGCCCCCAGGGATCGGCGACTCCCAGGTGCAACCAGGGATTGCAAAGTCGAACGACGTTGAGTAGGTGCAATGTCCGCTCAAAAGGCCATTCTGAAACGCGTCAACGAGAGCGATAAGTACAATACCCCCGAGCGAGTGTCTAACTTCGTGGGGTCGGTGGTTGGCCGCTTCTACAGTACTAAGAAGTTGTGCTGGCGTTAGTGTGTGGATCGAGTTGTATCGTCAACCAATCCATTGCAGGTGACACCATCTAAGGGCTATTCGTGGTCCAGGGTCTCGCAGGGGTTGTCAACGTTGTTCCGTTTTGTGGCGTCGGACATCTTCCAGTTACACTTTCACCTTACTTCAATTTCACTTTCATTTTGCTAAGAATTTTCCTGTCCACTAGCTACTGTGAGGGTCCGTGATCAACTGAACTTTTTGATAAAAAATTGGTTACTGTGGAAACCATCAATAAAGCGGAGAAGGCGACGAACGCGCTTAGTAAGCTCATGCTGAATGTAAGGGGAGACAGTGCAAGCAGCAGGAGGGCAATGTGTAGGGTAGTGGACTCGATCATGCTTTACGGTGCACCAATCTGGTACTGCTTACAAAGGTGCAGAGCTTTAAAAGTAGTTTTTGCTAATAGAACGGTAGCCACACGTAGGATTTAAGTGATGGCAAGGCTATTTTCGATTCACTTGCTAGCAAAGAAGAGGTCGTATACCCCGGGTGCAAACGGAGATCGAGTACAAAACCAAAGTCAGGAATGATTTGTTGACAAACTGGAAAGTGGAGTAAAGCCTACCTGGAAGCACAGGTGAATGGACAGAAGGCTGACTAAAAAAGTTACACTTTATTTGTTAAGATAACATGAATAAAAATTGAATGGTAGTGGCCGTTACTACGTGATAGTATATTATAGAAAATAAATAAAACACAATTATTATGTACTATATCACAAACATATTTAAACCGTGACTAGTTTCAACCTTTTTACGAAGCCATCATCTGAAGGTGATACAAACAAGAATGAATATAAAAGAGAATTTACATAGCATATATACACAACAACAGTAAAACATAAAGTATATGGAGAGGTAGAAAATTACATTGAAATTATTATGATTAAATATTATTATGAATTACATACAATAATACAAATCGGACAAAACAGATTAAATAGATTAAACAGGTAGAGAGAAAATTAATGAATGGCCGATTTTGCTTAGAAATAATTATGACACAGAACATTCCGCAAAAAAAGGGCAGTATTAAATTATTTCAAACAAAGGAGATTTATATAAGTCGGTTTGGTCATTAAGCAAATTGATGGAAGAATTATTTTTTGATGTAGTAATTTTAAGGGCTTTTAATAAATTTAATTTTTTACCTTTAGAACAATTGTAAATAATTTTAAGTTTGTTTATATCTGGGAATATGTGATAATTTTCTAAAAAATGATTTGCAAAAGTACTATTTGAATGCCGTAGTCTGAAGGAGCGGTAATGTTCTTTAAATCTAGTTTCGAAGTAAATTTTCTTTTATATTCATACTTGTTTATATATGGTCTTGTAAAAATGTTGAAACTAGTCAAGGTTTAAATATATTTGTGATATAGTACATAATAATTGTGAATATGATTTTTTTTTTTATATCGTAGTGAGTTGTTGGCTCTCAACAAGTGGCCCTTAAGAATAACTTACGCATGGTAATACCTTCCGCTTTTCTTCTCTGCGCAAATCCTGTTGTTATAATGTCCCTGTCTAAACTAACCTAAATTTGGCGCTACTTTGAGGTGGGCTGGTTTTTGCCTTGCGGATATTCACGCATCATCTGCGGCACACATGCTGTCCCCGGCCCCTCTCTCCCTATAGCCCCTACTTTTGTCTTTTGTCTTTTTTGTCATTTTGCCTTTTCTTATTTGCACTGGTATCTACCTCTGCATTCTCTTCTTTCTCCCATCCTTGTGTTATTTACTCTGATTATATAATTTGTTCTCAGATGTGCTCTTAGCTTACTAAGGTCTTTGTTCACTTTTTCTTCATCGTATCCCCTCTCCTCCATGAATAATTTATGCAGTTCCATTAGTTGTATTCCTTTTGGCAGTCCTAGATTTGTAAGTTTTACCTCCAGTGATATCCTTGTATCTCCATCAGGAATTACTTCTTCATGTTCTCTCGTTGCCAGGTATATTCTGACTATCTGAAAGGTTGCGTTCTCAGTCAGCCTCGAGATAGCATATCTACCATTTGGTATTTGCCTTGTTGTTTCTGTTATTCTGCTTTCCTTCAATATTTCTTTTCTCTTTCTCCTTATCTCTGCAATTTCGTTTGGTATCGTAGTCTCTGTAAATGTTCTCTTTTTTTCTTCTGTTCCACATGTTATTTCCAAAAGAATTGGATGAATAGCCTGTTATTTAATGAGCCGTATTTTAAATTTTTTTTATACCCATACATTTTTTTTGCTTACTACTCTGTTATCCTGCTTCTTTGAAATACTCATGAGGTGATACTTTGCATATCAAACGCGGTACCTGATATCTAAACAGTACTTCCTTAAAATTTCAACTTATAAATTAGGGTACTGTCAAATAAGTTAATTTCTACATAACAGCATATTTAGGGTGATGATGCTTGTCTCAGCAGTTATAGATAAACAAACTTTGTTAAGGCAATCAATGATTACCAGTAGAAATCTGTTTAGACTATTGACCTGTGAAACGGTCCCATCAAATTCACGGAGATGGTCTGGAAAAGAAAGTTAACTAGTTTTGGTTTGCCCATAAGACCCAATCGGGATACATATATATTTTTTTGAGAATCGCAGACTGTAAACCTATTAACAAACAAAATATATTACGTCCGCTTTCATAGATATTCAAAAATGCTCTTGCTGAACTTGTTTTAGGGTTCAAAAAACCCAAAATGAGCAGAGATATTTGTTCGTTCTTTGTTTGGAAATCGATTAAGGTGTTCTGAAACATCTAATAATTTTTAATGAATATCATTTGAAAAATGTAAAGTTAGGTTGGGTATGGTGTTCTGGAACATCTGGTAATTTTTGACAAATATCATTTAAAAATTATTAAGGATTCTAGACAACGCACCAGAGATCACTATTTGAACATCTTTTCTGTAAATCAAACGTATCTTATTTTGGCTAAATTTAAGGATCTACTGGGCTTATAAAATATAATAGCTACAAAAATTGTGGTTGGTAGTTTTGCTCAAAGTTCTATTAGCGTAAGCAATAACTCGGTCTCGGTCTTCGTCATCTTTCCGCAATGACAACCCCTATTTCCACATCTGAAGCGTCGCTTTGAATTACAAATGTTTTCTTGAAATTGGGTGCAGCCAGGATTGGAGTACTTACCAAGGCATCTTTTATCTTATCAAATGGCTAGCCTGCTTGTGTTGTCCAAGTAGTTTTAGAGCCATTATAGTGGACGAATTTAGCACAAAGCAGCGGTACCACGAGCAAAGACCATTAAAATGTTTTTCTTCCGTCCTGGCCGTAGTCATGCCATCTTTGCCACTACTATATCAATGTCGGTTTTAAGATTTAAACCTCTAAACACTCAAGCGTTCTTCAAAATTATTGCTGATGATATCGTTATATCTAAGTATATAAAAACGCCTGGTTCCATCTTTGGACCAAATATAGTAATGTACATAATCAGTTGTTGGACAGCATTGTTTAGCTCAATAAACGACCTAAAACGGAAAAGCTGTTTTTTCTTTTAATGTTTCCGTTAAGGGTATGAGCCATAAAGCACTCTTTATATCAATGCTAGAAATGTATCTAGCCTGAATATTCACAGCAGCAAGGGTTCTAAATTTTGAGTTCTCGAAGTTTATCCAACTCTTGGCAGTGTATATTTGGCCTAAAACGTGTTTTTTTAACATTTTACCATTTAAATTAAATTACAATTCTATGAAAATATGTGAACAAATACTGTTCCAATTCCAATTCCACTCATCCACTCCGCTTAGCTCAACGCAAAATTGAAATCATCCGCTGCCCGGAAAATATTTTTGAAATTTGAATTTTCTGAAATCCACACAGAACTTGTATGAGCCATCCTTCTTAGGAATCATCAGAGCTCCTCTTGTCACTAGTGCTACGCTCTGTCACCCGAAGATCCAACATGCTGGTAGCTTATGCATTCATTAATTTCTGCATGATAATACAGGTATTTAATTGGTAAACGTTGGGTGGTAATTTTATCCGATATTTCACCAGTGCAACTCAAAACACCCATTGAGAATTGCGTTTAAATGAGTTCTTTTAGCAAAAGACAAATGATTGGCGTTCAGCAACAAAATTGCAGAATTATTTTTATTGACAAAGTCCTGAGATGTAACCAAAACTTATTTGGGATAATATTTTTTCTTGACCAGAAATTTACGTGTTATGTCTTAGTTTGAGCACAATACATACATTAAAAATCTGGACATTTCATTTTAACTCTATAGGAACAAAAACCGGCACAACTAATTCTACATACACTTTCTTTTGGTTTCATCCAAATTCCCATAAGTTGTAATTTTTCACAACCACTTATCCCATAAAAATTCTTTTGGCTCCTAAATCAAGAAGACTCGACTCCATAAATCTTAACTGTAAGGACACTCATCTCTATTCGTTTGACTTAGAATAAAGTCCAATGTTAGTTTGTTACTATTTAACGCGGCACTATTGGGTATCGGAACCAGCTCTAAGCTGCTTGCAGGCTCCTCCTGCCATTTCCCGACTTACTGGAACATTTAGGGCATTTCAGCCAAACAAGAACCTCGACAAAAAGGTTTTTACCAAAATAAACTAAACTTCACCAAATCATAAATGAATTCTAACACTTGGGAGATCTTCAAACGAGTTTTTCACCAAATTTACAACAAATGCGCCTAAGTGCCAGACAAAACCATTTTGGCAACTGAAGGACATTTCCAAAGAGTTTTTCTTCAAATTTACGGAAAACAAGCTCAGTTACAAGAAGAAACAGTTTTTACACCTGGATGACGTCTCCGGCAAAGTTTTCACTCAAAAATCGAGACCGATTAACCAAAAATGGCAGATGATAACAGTATTTTCAGCAACCCGGGGCAACAGCTCCTTTGTTTGTGCATATCTTAGGAAAGCTATAACTACACCTCGATCGGAAAAATGGACTGCTTTTGAATCAAAAAGGGACATTACCCCTTAGTTCACTCGGTACATCGACAATCCCAAAGTTTGTAGGATTCTCGCATGAGCATCCAGTGTACTAAAATCACGGCACTGGAGACATGGTTCAACAATTGAAACGTGCCACCACTCAAGTGGGAACAGCTTTTGAAACTAACTTGACCGGTGAAGTCGAGAGATATATGGCAAGATGTAAAAGTCATGTACAACCGTCATACGACACTAGCAAACGTCGAACGAAGAATCTTTAGATTTGGTAGATGTGTTCCTTGCAAAGAAAGGAGCTCTATTCCGACAAACCTATCTCACCACATCTGAGGGTGAGATGATTAAGACAATAAAGCGGTTACTTCATTACAGAATTCAGCACCCTACAGACGCTCAAACTTTTGAGATACTAGACGACTTGGTTGCAGCAACAGTCATCGTGAAGTAAGAGGTGCGCTACTGATTTAAATTATCCACTTTTTAACTAACTAGCACCTTCGCCACCAGCAAAGGCCAATCATCAGTTTTTCCACTTACAACCACTAGTCAAAAATAATTCAACTGGAGCAATAGGAAAACTTTCATAAATACCTGGTACTACTCTACAGCAAAACTTCGAACAAAGTAATCGTAGAATCTTTAATTGAAAATTACACCGCACCACTAAAATTCCTAGTGGCCTCTAAAATTGAGGTTAATATTATGCTAGGATACTTTTGGTTACATAGAGACTTTGGACTACACCCAGAAGTGCATGAGAATCTACTGGAAGCAGAAGTACCTTCCTAGCTCAGTCACGGATAATAGCGTTTCTGACCAATTTGTAAACAGCAGTTTTTGGGCATATTTGCAAAATACCATTTACCAGCCGCCTGTGGCCTATCAGATTCACCTTACCAACAAGGTGGCGAATCAAGTAAGTCTATACGTACTGAACGCAACCGAAGAAAACTATAGAATTGTTAATTGCCGGCATAATCAAAAAATTCTTCCGCGACTTGGGCCCCGAATTACCAAAAAGGATGAAAAACCTAGATTTTGCTTAGATTTTCGACGTCTGTCACAAGGGACTAGGCCGCACCATTGTCCAGGATCCAGTAAGTTTTGAGAAAGATTTTTTAGCCGAATTCATTCACAAAAATGGATCCGGATCTATGCAAATAACTACGGCCAAAGCCAGCAAATATCTCACTGCCTTCGCGACCTACTAGTTTAAACTAATGATATGGTAACGACATACTAATTTACTCGGAGAACTACGAAGATTATTTGACGTTACGTACAAAACCTTGCAAGTGGCATGCCCGCTAAATGAGTTACAAAACAATAAGAAAACGTTCAAAGCGGAATCGAAGAAAGCATTTGACGATGTTGAACGCTCCTTTGATCAAACGTTAAAACCTGATCGACTTAGGCCAGGACTTTTACAGACTTATGTAAGGCATAGGAAACTAGGAGAGATAAGAGGTAACGCAGGTACCACGGTAATGAACAAGAACGCATCGCTGTTATCTGGGGTATTAAGAAATACCGTCTGTATTCAGAAGATGACTTTTTGTTATCCGTACTAACAATAGGGCGCAAGTGTGGTTGTCATATTCCAGGAGCTACCAAACATTGTTGAGACGACCTGAATACAAACTAGTGGACCATGTGACAGACGACCTCGACCGTCTAGTACCTCCCTTAGATCAGGAACGGACTGGCTGAGTCTGAGGAAAAAATATCTCAAGCTAGCTAGAAAGTGCAACAAATGGAGAGATCCAAAAGCCGATGCAGTGTCTCCACGTACAGGCCATCATTGCTCGCTACCATGAGATACAAGCCAAAAAAAAGAAAGGATGTCCGACGACCCAGATCTGGGGTACAAGATTGTTAAAACAGGGAAACTATACGCATGCTGGCTGGGATCAAATTACCAACGCAAAAAACCGTTCTAAAAGATTATCCTTGAAGTGAAACAAGCGGCCACCCCGAACGCGATGAAACGATTCTAGCCATTTCGACCACCTATCATTGGTTGGGACTAAAAAGAGCACACATACGAGCATACATGGAATGTACACGCGCAAGAACATCCACAACCCATCAGACAATTTTATCGTTTTAAATACCCAAGAATAATCCTCTCAGACAATGGGCCTCAATTTACGAGTCAAATGTTTAAAGACGCAGTGCAGTGTGTCCACCAGACAACCGCCATCTATAAAAATATGCTGCACTAAAGAAAAAAAATACGAATCTTACAAGACAATCGACCAAGGAAGCATTGAGACAGACTGCTATCTTTGGTCGTGTATCAAACACACCAAAGAGCCAACGCAGCCACACAACAACATCAAACGAGGCATTACTGGGAGCCAATGTTCATGAACCAGGTGAATGGGATACCCCGACGGGTCAGCGACCAACGGAAAACAGTCCAGAAGAACGGAAACTAAGATTACAAGGATTTCGTCAGCGCCAAACCGCTTACAGAGAGCGCAGAAATCCGTGATGTGAAAACCCAGCTGTACAATTTACCCGGGGCTCTGACCATCACTTTGTGGCTTGGTGCAAATTGGATTGGCAGCAAAGTGGATTGTGCTAAAACCCATAATCATGCTCACAGGAGACCATTGATATTGGGTGGAAGATCACACCAGGCCACCAGTTTAAACTTTGGACTACTTCAGTTCAAACTACTCTATAGTAATCATGATCTGGAGTGACTAACCTACTCGCCCTAGTGTTGGTCATCAAAATATTGGATTTATAATCCTCTCCTCTAACTTAAAGACTTGTTAACAAACTTTTGGGAGGGTGGATGTACACTAAAGTTTAAACTACTTGATTGTAATCCTGATATAAAGTGGCCCACCTAAGTGTTCGTCATCAAAAGATTGAATATCAGCATTGGACAAAAAGACTTCTATATTATTTATTCTAGAAGAAAAGTTTTCTTAAGACATATTCAAATTAATAAAAGTTATTGGAAAATTTAAAAATAAATAGCGATTTTAAAGCATTTTGAGTGAGGGACTTTAAACTTGTTCATATTCATTTAAATTTAAATTGGTTTATTCTCAAACTAAATGATGAAATCATTGATTTGTTTAATCTAATTTCTTTTGGGAGTGTTGCTAAGTAATATATTAACAAATAATCTTTGCCACTATTCCACCGTTATTACAATACTGGCATTGACTGAAAAATGTAAAGACCAAAGCATATATCTAATATTATTTATGTTTTGCATTTAAACAAACATATTTATGCTAAATAAGTAAATAATTTTGTTTGAAATAAATTGAAAATGGACAAGCTTGCGCCATCTATAATTATAGTATACCAACAGTAGTTCTTATGTTAGTTAAGAGAGGTCGCCACGTACCAGTAAAAAGGAATTTATTCAATTTTATCAGACAAATAACACTCTTTAGCAAATGGTAAGTATTCGATTAGGAAATTACTTACAGATATAATTAAAATAACTTTAAAACAACTTTAAGAATTCTTGTATATTTGTTAATCATTCATTTACAAATATTCAGCCTGCACTTTATTAGATTCAATCCAATCCTTATATTTACAAACATTAGTAAACACATCAGCATATATTGACGCACAACCGGAATTGGGTCCAAATGATGAAACACCAATTAATTTACCCTTATAAATTAACGGACCACCAGAATCACCTTTACATGGTCCTTTACCTGGATACAAAGTACAAATTGTGTTATTAGTATATTTTTCATTCCAAATAGATTTGCAATAACTAGAATAAGCGGTTTGCAAATGAGCCTGTTGCAATATATCTGAAAATTCCGTATCATTTGTATTCTTATAACCCCAACCAATAGCAGTTACATTATAAATATCATCATCTAAACAAGATTCATATATAGCAACATTTGTTTCTCTGGTTCCCATTACTAATTCCAAAATTGCTATATCATTAGTAAAAAGTGTCTCGTTATATTCGGGATGCATTATTATATTATAAACTCCGAATACTTTGCTTCCTGTTGATAAAGCACGGCTTCCAACATGTACTCGTAAGTTTGCTGCAACGATACTGAAAAATAATTTAATTAAATAATTTTCAACTTTAATTTAATATCTTACTTTTTGAAACAATGGGCGGCGGTTAAAACATATCTGGAATCGATAAGTGAGCCGCCACAAATATGTCTTTTTTCATTTGTTCCTATTGACGCTATGAAAGGGTAGTTAGCTAAGTCAGCATCTTCACCACCAACTATTCTGTTTTGACGTGAATCCACTTCTCTGACACCCCAAAAAATGAACGACAACAATGATACGGTTAGTAGCAACATTTTGAATACGTATCAGAACAATGGAAATTGCTTGTATTATATACCAAACTTGAGTATTTTAGATATGTACTGATTGATATGAATACCTGAATGAAAGTATTTGTTAGATAACAGTATAGTTATTGCGAAAAGCGGAGAAATTCCACTCAATGAGTAATTCCGCAATGTTTTAAAAATAATTTCTGATAATATTAGTAACTTGATAGTAATACGAATATTTTACCAATAAAATGTTTCGAACCCCAAATTGAAAACTTTTTAAATAATATAATGCAATATACCTTAATAACACGTTCATTATTTTTTAGTCTTAATAGAAGGTCGTACTCAATGCAAAATTACATACTTTAATCTCGACCACTCATATCGCCAATGTGTTCGAAACCTAGGTCATGCAATAAATATCAAACATTGCTTGTGATATTACCCAAAATAATAATTAAATAAAATCATTTAATCTAAAACGAATGAATAGAATATAGCCGCTTTGCAAATTTGATATAATAACAATAATTGATAGGTCGAGAACAGTTCTTAAAATGAGTTATAAAAAACATTTATCTTACTCTGCATAAATTTTTTTTTTATCGTTTACAATTTAGGAGATATTAATGGTATTGGTAGATGCTATACTAGTAAATATGAATTATATTATACTTTAGGGTGATATCAAATTCTTATATTGTCATAACCTAAACAGTTGTCAGGTGTCTGTGACATTTTATAGTGTTATCTTCAAGTTTGCTTAACATTGTCATTTTTATATTATTGGTTTAAAAAGGTAAAAATGAGTAATTTGCAACTTAAACACAGAAGGTCAGAACTTTTTTTATCAAAAGAAGGCAGCTGCCTGAAAAATATCTTTGAGACAATGGTGACAGTGTATGGAGAAAATAGCTTGTTCTTTTTTAAGTCAAATACTAGTGCAAGAAGTTTAAATCTGGCAGGAAAACCATTCATTATGAATCAAAGTGTGAAAGATTTCTAGAACAGCGAACTTACAAAATCATCAATAATGTACGTTCATAAAGGTTTTCCACTACCCAAGAAGGCAAAAACGCAATTTTCTGCACAAAAAGTAATGACCATAGTTTTTTGGGACGCCGAAAGAATTCTTTTAATTAAATTTATACCAACTACAATAACGAGGAATGTCTACAAAGAAGAAGAACTTGAAAGCTTACAAAAAAAACACAATTCTGCTCAGAAAACACAACAACTGCAAGATGCATAAATCTCAAATTGTTTAAGAAGTAGTAAATAACTGCAGTTTTAAGGAATTACAACATCCTCCTTACAGTCCAGATCCAAAATTGGGTAAATTCTTGAGAGAACGTCGTTTTTATGAAACGACGACTTGGAAAATGCTGTAGAGTCGTATTTTGCAAAATTGCCAACAAAAATCAAAAGCATAACGTTGGAATAGGTGTGATATTTGTATTAGATGATATATTTTGGATTAGTTCTGATTGGGATAAAACAGTTCAAAGATAACTTTAGCAGATTCTTCTTCTTCTGGTGCCTATCCGTATCGAATATTGGCGATCATCATAGCTATCTTTACTTTATCTGCTGTAGCGCGGTATAGACCCACCGTTGTTGTGTTGAACCATGTGCGCAGATTCTTCAACCAGGTTCTTCTTCTTCCTGTTCCTCTTTTTCCCTATATTTTTCCCATTACATGTTTTAGATATTGCAGTTTCCTTGGTTTTATTGTCATCATTATTTCCTTTTTTTTACCAATTCTGTTTAAAATATGTTGATTGCATGACATGATCCGTCCAAGGTATTTTCAGAATGCGGCGGTATAACCATAATTCATAGGATTCTAGCTTTCTGCATGTGGCTTTTGTTAAAGTCCAAGCTTTGGCTCCGTATAGCAAGATTGGAAATATGTTGCACTTAAGTAATTTTATTTTTGTTGGTATAGGTAGGTCGTGTGTTTTAAATATCTTGACATTTTTGTGAATGAATCCTAGGATTCGTTAAATATTGTGCCTAGATATTTGTATATTTCTACTCTGTCTATTGTTTTGTTGTTCACTCTTATTTGGTTTTGATCATGATTCTGTTTGGGAATTATCACGTATTTAGTTTTCTTTATGTTAAGTGCAAGGCCATATCTTTGGCTGTTTTCTTCTACTCTGTTTATAAATATCTGGAGATGTTTGTGACTGTCTGCGAATACCGCCGTATCGTCTGCGTATCTTTTATGTTGTTTATGAATTCCCCGTTAATCTTAATTTCATATTCCGAACCTTTTGAAGAGTGCCTTTTGAAATATTTGTTTTGAGTATACGTTAAATAGTGTTGGCGACAGTACGCATCCTTGCCGAACTCCTTTTTTTATTTTAATCTCCCCTGAGAGCTCTCCTTGAATGCGTGCAGAGGCTGTTTGCTTCCAGTACAAACTACTTATGATATTTAGGTCATGGTGTTCCAGCCCTATTTCTGTCAGTATCTCTATGAGCTTACCATGTTGTACATTGTCAAAAGCTTTTTGATAATTGATGGAGCATACATGTACATCGCAGTCCACATTCCTGCATCTTTGAACGAAGACTTGGACGGTAAATGTAGCCTCTGTTCTTCGCATATCTTGTTTATTCTCCGGTATATGATTTTCAGAAATACGGTAGTCATTAATTTGCTTTGCACTAGGTTTTTTAGGAAACATTATAAACGTCGATTTTAGCCCCGGCTTCGGTATTTCTCCTTTTGAGTATATCTTGTTAAATATTGCTGTTAGCCATCTTATGCCGTCTTTGTCAAATAGTTTTATTAGTTCGCTATGAATGTCGTCTGGTCTTGGAGATTTGCCTTTCTTAAGTTGTGATATTGCTTTTGAGACTTCATCTGTTGTTATAATCATGAAGTTAATTTCCTGTCTTATTTGTCTCTGCAAAGTTTTGTATTTTGCTTGGTTGGTTTTTACTTTCTTTCTTTCCTCCATAATGGCGATGGTGGGGGTTCTACAATGTAACTTTCACCACTCCAAGGCTGCTCTGCTACTCCAACTGACATAGGGAGGAGTCGACATCGCCCTAATCCAAGAACCCTGGGTCGTGGGAACCAAGATCTGTGGGCTGGGCTCTGATAAGTACATGTTAAGCCACGCTCGTGTATCTTGGCAGATAAAAGTATCAACGCTTTTAAGATGCCTAACTACAGCGATTGCGACACTGTCACTGTATCAATGGCCCAGGAGAAGGAAAGTCCCCCAGAGGGTTTCCATGGCATTATCAACAAAGCCAACCGAGTAGGGGCGGACGTGATCATTGGAGCCGATGCCAATGCCCACTACACCATATGGGGCAGCTCGGACACAGCCGTGAGAGAGGAGGTACTTGACATTACACTCGTTTTCGCTAAAACGCCTAACCTTGTAAGCAATTGGAAAGTGTCAAAATAACACTCCTATGCTGATTATAGGTATATAGAATTTAAGGTAGACATACAGATACAAACAAAGCCTAGGTTTGTAGACAAACGAAAGACTGACTGGGGTAAGTATAAAACTACCCTATCGGGTTTTCTATTGGAAAAGCCGCCCCCAACACCAAAAACAGGGGATGAGCTAGACATCTACCTGTAACAAGGCCATTCGCACATCATGCAAAGTCGTGAGAAGGAAAAGTAACAGCAAACCACGGTAGTGTTTCAAAAAACACTAATGAGTGGACTGCCTATAAAAACAGCCTGCGGAATTTCAAAACGGAGGTCAGGAAGGCCAAAAGGTCATCCTTTGCTCGGTTTTGCGAACAGATAGAGGAAACCTCAGAAGCAAGCCGACTGCGAATTATCTAAGGATCCGGCAGTCCAAAACTTCATACAGAAACAAGATGGAAACTGGACAACCTCATGTACAGAAACGCTGGACTACTCATGGATACACACTTTCCAGGCAATGAAATTAGTGTAGTGGACTCCACCATAACTGCTCTACCTTGGTATCTGGCTGACAGAATTGTAGGTGGAGACAAGTTAAGATTGAGCATCAAAAGCTTCAAACCCTTTAAGTCACCTGGACCTGACGGGATCAGTTCAGTTGAGCTGCAAGAGGCCATTGATATAGTTATACCTTGGTTGGAGACTATGTTTAAGGCATGTATAAACCTCTCAAACATCTCAAAAATTTGGAGAGAGGTCGAGGCGATCTTCATCCCACAAGGAGGAAAGGCCTCACACTCCCCCCCAAAAACCTGAGACCAATCAGCTTGTCATCGCTCCTGCTAAAGACGCTTGAAAGACTGATTGACTTGCACATGAAGGAGGCACTACACCCTGAAATGCTCTCAAAGTCTCAGCACGCATACGCAAAGGGGAAATCCGTAGAACCGGCACTCCACGCCTTGGTAACCAGACTGAGAGCTCGATGAGGCATATGGAGTTCACGATGGTTGTCTTCCTTGATATAGAAGGGGCATTTAACAACCTGAAGCCTGAAGCCATAGAATCAGCCTTAACTGGACTAGCAATAGACAGCGCTCTATGTCACCTGATCGGAAAAATGCTCCGTGAAAGGAACATCAGAGCCACAATAGGAGAAACCCACATAAAAAGGAAAGTGAGTAGGGGAACCCCACAAGGGGGCGTCCTCTCGCCATTGCTTTGGAACATCACGCTAAATGAGCTGCTCCTCCAACTTAGGAAATCTGGCTGCAGGGTCGTCGATGACGTAGCAATAGCGGCCTCAGGGAAATACCTCAATATAAAAGTTACAACTTGTCGAAGGGGCCCTCTCGAAACTAGCGCAATGGTGCAAAATGTGTGGCGTAGATGTCAACCCGGCGAAAACCGAACTAGTCGTTTTCACAAGAAAACACAACATCCCAGAATTCAAGCTCCCAATGCTAAAGATCAAAAGTTATCATGGAAGCTCAACATAGACGAAAGAGTACGGGAAGCAACGGTGATGATGATAACGGGAGCCACGAGAACGACGCCTACGAAAGCCTTGCAGACAATCCTGGACATAGCCCCGGTCAATCTAATGCTATTACCACAGCACTCAGACTAAAGTCGGTGCAAATGTTGACATCGGATCATTGTGGTCACGCCGGAATAATCAATGAATTTAAAGGGGTGCCCAAAAACATTGACCGCTGTCTAGCAACACCTGCTTTTGGCAACAAATTCTCATACCACATACCATCTAAAGAGGAATGGATGGAGAAGAAAGGTATACTAGCAGGACACACGCAGGTCTACACAGACGGCTCACGGAAGAAGGCGGAAGTAACCGCCATAAAAGAGGCAGCAGAGTGGCTGATGGTAAATGGGAACCCTGGTGAACAGATCAACATTTACAGCAATAGCAAAGCTGCTCTCAGGGCAATTACTAGCGTGTGCACCAACTCAACAGTGGTCTCTGACTGTCGGAGAAAGCTGAACGAGCTGGCAGCACACACAAACTTGAGACCCAGGTAACACAGAAGCGGATGAGCTTGCAATGAATGGCACAAGCCTGCACTCAACCGAAATACTACGGGATATTGGTATTCCATTTGCCTTGTGTAAGGAGACCATAGCCGTAATAACCTCGAACCTAGCGGAGCAAAGGTGGAGGGATGAAGACACCTGCGAGGTAACCAGGCAAGTATGGCCTCACCGAAACAGGAAAAGAAGCACCAACATCGTCACTCTAAAAAGAAACGATATCAGACTGGCAGTGGGAGTCATCACGGGACACTGTCCCATTGGCAAATACGCTGAGAGACTGGGTATAGCAAAGCGGGACACTGCAGAGGCTGCCTGGACGAGGAGGAAGAGGAGAGTGTTCAGCATTACTTATGCCAATGCCCCTCTCTGTCCGCAACACGATTGCTCTTCTTCTTAGGCCGACCTTTCTTTGATGACCTCTCTGACCTTGCATCACTAGATGCGCAGACTCTCATGAAGTTTGACAAAATCCCCTCAAACCACTTAAACCTAACCTAACCTTCCTCCATAAGCTTTAGTATTTCGTCCGTCATCCAGCTTTTTCTTCTCTCCTGCTTATCCACTAGGTGTTCGTCTTTTACTTTGAGCATTCTAGATAGGTTTTCTAGTGTTTTATCTGTATTATTCCTTTGCTCTTCTATCTCTTTACGAACTATTTCGCTCGTTCTTTCAAACTCAATATTCAACTTTTTTGTAATAATTTTCTTCTTTATTTTCTTCAGTCTAATTCTGAAACTTCCCATTAAAGGGCAATGGTCTGATGATATATCTGCTTCAGGATAAGTCTTAATTGATAGGCAGCAGTTGCGAAATCTTTTATTTACAAACACATAATCGATTTGATTTCTGATGATGATGTCCATGTATATAATCGTCTGGGTGGGAGTTTGGTATACTTCTTCAACTTCTTCATCTGATTTGTCGCCGGTTGGGGCATAGACTTAAATGATGTTCAATTTAATGGGTGTGCTTTCTATTTGAATGAGTAGCATTCTTTCTAATATTTGTGAGAAATGAATGGTATATTCTTGAAGTTTTTTTGATATTATTATTCCCACTCCGTGCTTGTGTTGGTCGTTAGTATTTCCGGAGTTTTAGACCTTAAATTCCTTAACCACGCAGCATCCTGTTCTCGGCCAGCGCATTTCACTGATGCCCATTATGTCTACCCCAAGTTTTGTTTATTTCTTGGATGGCATTTTGAATTTTGCTATTTGGGGCCATTGTTCTTACATTCCATGTACCGATGTTAATGGTTCTTTGGTTTACTTTTGTTGGTTTTTTTCTCGTGCTATTGTTCAAAACTGTCCTCCCCGGAGATCCGATTGGAAAACCTAAAACTCCAAACTGATTTATTTTGAAAATAGCTATGATGATTAGTACTAGGGATATCCTTCTGTTGGATCTTTAATGCAGTGGTTTCCCATTGCCTTCGGCATCTTCATGCCGTTGACCATGTGTGGTTTGTCCGCCTTTTGGAGTAATTTCTCACTTCAAGGACAAGAGGGTGCAATTACTCTTGTCAGCTCATCCACCCGAAGTTGTTGGCTGGCAAGAGGAGATTACTTGTTCCGGCAATCATTCGGTCGACAGAGCCTCGTTAGTTATCTAGCAGGGTGCACCGCGGGCAGGGGAGGTTGTCATTTGGGCTGACCTTTGGGTTGTGTCATCACCCCTTACACATTCAGTTTAACACATTGGTTCAAAACACGTTAGACTATGTTGTTTACTTTAGATCAGTTTTGATTAAACAATTTAGGACACTTTGCTTTACTTTAAAATATAAACATTGATAAAAAATAAAACTTGTGAATTTAATTACTTTTCGATTCATTTATTAATGAGTTGTCACATAAACCATTGAATATAATAAAATACAGTGTCTCTATAAATGTCTAGGATTATGCAATCACTTTAAATGTGCCGCCTTTTTAAAATTGTTTACTAATTGAATTGACTATTTCACTAGAGTGGCACAAACGTACATTAGATGATTACATAATCCCAAACTTTTATAATGACCCTCTATTATAGAACACTCATTCATATGGCTAAACAGCGCCAAATCGGATGCAAATTGTGGTGGCGCAATTCTATACTAATAAAGTTCAATCTAATAGTAGTAGAGCGGCATACGCTCGTTGTTGAATAGTGTGTGTAATTCAGAGTTGGGCGTTAGTGACTAACAACTTACTAATCAATCATTAGTCATTAATCATAATATTTTTTTAATTGATTAGTTATTAGTCATTTTATTTACGCATACAGATTGATCATTAGTAAATTACTTGTGAGTAATAATTAGTTAATTTATTTTTTTTGTATTTGACTATTTTTCAATCATCAATCACATTGCATTTGTTTTGATTAATAATTTTTAATATATTTTTATTAAAAAAATTATTTCAATTTTTTTTTACAAATTTATTTAACGCTGGAGAATTTCTTTGTTGGGCCATCACAAGCCGCTTAGATGGCGCTAGCAGTAACAAATAACAAATAATATAATATAGAAGGAACACTTGATTGAGACAACGGAGACGAACGGTTTTCTGCCGTCGGACCAAAGAAAACGTTACGCGATGATGTTGCGGTACGCAGTTGTGTTGCGGAGTGATGGTACGCAACGATGTTACGCGACGGTGTTGCGGTACGGCAGATTGTTGCAAGTGTGTACGCAGAATAGTATAAAATGACAATAAAAGCAAAGCAGGAATTTTGTGTAAAATTACAAAGTAATTCTCAAGATGATAATATCGACAGACAACACAATAACTCTGTTGAAGACTTTATATCTGAAAGTTTGTGTTTACCAACAGAACATATAGTTGAGAGGTGATATAAAACTTATATGTAATAGGTTTGCTTTTACAAAAATACCAAACTCGGTGCAAAATCGGTCAACTCATACATATATAAATAAACAACTTTGATTACTGATTACTAAATAAATAAATTTCAAATTAAATATCGATAGCTGCAATTATGGCCTCGCTAGTTCACGTTCTTTCATGTTGATTATAATTTGTATTTTAATTTATTATACAGAGTCATTAGTCAAAATTACCGGAACACCTAATTAATTCTCTAACCGTAAAAAAATTCAAAAAAGTTTTTAAACAAAAGTAAAAATATTTTCATTTTATCGTGGAAATTTGTTAATTTTTTTCTTCAAATGGATCACCCTATATATTTTTACATTTTTTGATTCTAATAATTTTTCGTAATTTTTTTTTTATAATGCACCATTTTTTAGTTTACATCCTGTATATTTTTACATTTTTTAATTTTTAGAATTAATCTTAAACCTAATCTTAGAACTAAAAAATGTAAAAATATACAGTGTTTATTTTGTTATAGAAATTTGATTTTTTTATAATTTTTTAAATGGAACACCCTGTATACTTTCACTTTTTTAATGATTTAGTTATTGTTTTGTTATTTGTTTTTGTTGTTGTTGTTCTTGTTTTATTTGATTGGTTAAAATAAATGTGTATGTTTGTGGGAAAATGTTCTTTATTTGAAGTTCAGGAGTTTACAAAATTTCTACAAAAAAAAAATGAACATCTGTATATTAAATTTTTTTTTAATCAATAGTTTCTTTAAAACCAACAACTTTTTTATAAACTTAAAAAAAATGACGGTAAGAAAATTATTTAGGTGATCCGGTAATTTTGACTGACCCTGTATAGTATATGAATAAATAAATAAATTGTTTATTCTGAATTTTACATATTTATGGAGGTTATGATTATAATATTTATAATCCAGTTTTGAGAAGAGACAATTTTAAATTCGTCAACAGTTAATGCTGACGCATGCATTATACATAATATGAAACAATCATATCTGAAAAGTTATGCCTTGATGCAAAATTACTGGCAATCGCATTGTCAATGTAGGCTATGTAATTGAAAAATTAATATACTGTTTGCATTCCAAAATTTGTACAGGTGGAAATTTAAAAATTGACTCAGAAATTACACATGATCTTCATAGTGTCGTAATATTAAAACGTGCGGCTTGTGAAAACACATACAAAATTCAAACAGAAGAATGGTTCCCAGACTAACAAAATATCAATGAAGCACTTATTAACACCTCTGCTGTTTAGAGCCTAGGCCATTATGTCAATTTGTAGTACATTTAAACATAAAAAAGATTTTTTTAGTGTGATGAATGTCCCCCCCCCCTATCTGGATCAATGTACTATTTAATCGAAGGCCAATTATGTAAGGTATGGATTGATTCAACCTGGTTGAACATGGAAGAAGCTGGCTAACAAGAACTTAAAAAAAGCTGTACAGAAAGGTCAGATTGATAAAGATGAAGGGCCTTGGATTCTGGTCATAATTATAATTCTTCGTCTGGAATTGCTGTAATTATTGGAAAAAGAAACAACCAAAGTTTTTTATTTGGGTGTTAAAAATAAGTATTGTGTAATTTGCACTAGAACATTAGATACACATACCTGTTTCAAACATTTGTCTGGATCTTCGGGAGCAATGGAAGTTGACACAATCGTAGAAGGCTTTTCGTTTAGTGAAAATTTACAAAATTTGCAATTTTAAAAATTTATTACCGTTGAGGATTGAAGCGTTTTTGCAAAAAATCAAGAAAAAGTTTTGTATGGTAGACAAGTACAAAAGGTGTAATGTACCAACTACATGATCAAAAATTATGGCAAAAAAATGTACATCTATAAAAACAACACAAAAAATACCCCGTTTGCAACCAGAAAAATGCTAACAGGTTCAAAAATAGTTATTCTGCAAAATATTGCACAAAAAGCTATATACAAGGTTGGGCAGAATAAGGAGCAATTTTAAAAATCCCGCTAACTGCGCATATCGTTGGGAGGTGGTAGGGGCGCTATCGGCTATGTTTCCTGCGTATTAGCATTTAGTAATAATGGACCAGTGGTTTCCTTAGCAGCGCGCGTAGGCTGTGAAAACGTTTTATCAAAATGGTAATTGTTACGTACGAGGGGCTCACAATTGTGAGTACGGGCATGGCGCGCCCTAGGTGCCCTAGCTAGACATACATTTTGCTTCCACTAGTCTTGGGTGTAGTCTTCTCTAACTATAATCTTTCCTATCAGTCTCCCTTGACTAACTCTTGTTCTTTTCCCCCGATGCTAGGGGTTACTATCTTCTATTTTCTCCTCTTTTCTCTAACTCCTAATCCTACGGTGGTGGACCTTACCCGTGCTAAGAGGATGCATGTCCAGAAGGAGGTCAGTCTGGTCCCTAACGAAAGGAAACCTGGCAAAAGGTATAAATTGCACCCCCCCTCATTGGCTAGTAAAAAACTAGGAAACAACCACGAGGTGGTTACGGGCTACAGCTCGGACTCCCACTCTGCGCAAGCAGGCCGCCCAATCGGATCTGATGTGAGCAACAATCCATTCTCGGAACGAAAGTTTTCCATAAAGTCCACCCGTAAAGGGAGACCCTCGTCCTCTAAGGACGATACAAGCAACAGGCTAACGCAACCCGGGCCTGGCACTAGCACTGATGCAGAGCTGAATCAAGAGGCTTCCAGCAAAAAAGAGGTGAGCCTATAGGGATAGAAGGGCGGCTTACAAACTCCTCGATAAATTTAAGGGCATCTCGGAGGAAAAGCGGTCTGATCAAGACAAGGCAAAACTCAAGAGGGCCCTTAAAGTAACAAATGAACATGAGTCAGCGGCAACCCGGAGATCGTCCAAAAGAAAGGATAGGTCGATGGATGAATCCCCGCTCGTAGGAAAGAAAAGGGCACGGTTAGGTCCGTCGCCACAGCCCAACAAAAAGGGACTCCCAAAACGCTCATACAGCGAGGTCATGAAAGATCACATGGTATGGGCGGTTATGGACAGAGGTCACCGAGATGGGAGCATCGCGCCAGCCAAATAGGGACTGGTGGAAGCTGCTCTCTTGGGCAAATACCTAGACATTCTCCAGAAGAATCCAGGCCCAGCTCCTTGCTGCAGAGACGCAGGCTGGCATCAAAAACACATCAAGCTGGCTTGTGCAGATCAACGATCAGCGGACCTGTATAAGCAAGCCATCGGGGAAGTGGGACAAGATCCCGAGCAGACCGAGATCGAGAGCCTGGATCTCGACGGAACCCTCTGACCCGAGGACAATACTGAAGATAATTCAGACCAGCAATTCCACGCTTCCAACTGAGGATTGGAGCGTAATTAAAGTAAGCGAGGCAACGGGTATGAAAAGACAAGTGATTGTCATCCTCAACGGAGAATCTTTAGCGCCACTGGCCGAAAGTAAGGGAGTGATCAGCTAAGGCTTCAAGCTCCACCACACTGAATGTCTACAAAAGTGGCCAAAGAACCCCAATCCCCTCGAGGGAAGGGGAGCCTCGGTCACATTCAGACAGTGAGATGTCAGACATGGGGGTCAGCAACATGCTCGGACCACCCCACCTAGGTGAGATAAGCAAAGCATTGGAAAATCTGACGCTAATCTCTGACACCGAAGACGACAACGACCAAACGATCGTCTAGGTGCCAGAAATACATTTCAGCGATGGTGGGGGTTCTACAATCTAACCTTCACCACTCCAAAGCAGCCTCGGCTGCTCTGCTCCTCCATCTGACAAAGGGAGGAGTCGACATCGTCCTAATCCAAGAACCCTGGGACGTGGGAACCAAGATCTGTGGGGTGGGCTCTGATAAGTACAGATTACTGTACGCAAATAACGCAGGTAAGCCACGCTCGTGTATGTCAACGCTTTTATGATGTCTAACCATAGCGATTGCGACACTGTCATTGTATCAATGGGACTTTTTAACCTGGACATAGCCCCGGTCGATCTAATGGGCAAGCAACTTGTCATTACCACAGCACTCAGACTAAAGTCAATGCAAATGTTGACATCGGATTATCGTGGTCACGCCGGAATAATCAATGAATTTAAAGGAGCGCCCAAAAACATAGACCGCTGTCTAGCAACACCTGCTTTTGGCAACAAATTCTCATAGCACATACCCTCTAAAGAGGAGTGGATGGAGAAGAAAAGGATACCAGCAGGACACGTCTATACAGACGGCTCACGGAGGGAGGACAAAGTGGGCTGCGGAGTTTTCTCCAATGACATCAACCTCAGAATCAGCCTACGCTTGCTAGACTACTGCAGCGTTCTACAGGCGGAGGTAACCGCCATAAAAAAGGCAGCAGAATGGCTGGCTGATGGTAAAAGGGAACCCTGGTGAACAGATTTACAATTACACTGATACCCAAGGTGCTCTCAGGGCAATTACTAGCGTGTGCACCAACTCAACAGTGGTCTCTAACTGTCGGAGAAAGCTGAACGAACTGGCAGCACACACAGAAGCGGATGAGCTTGCAAAGTATGGCACAAGCCTGCACTTAACCGAAGTGTTACAAGATATTGGTATTCCATTTGCCTCGTGCAAGGAGACCATTGCCGAAATAACCTCAAATCTAGCGGAGCGAAGGTGGAGGGATGAAGCCACCTTCGAGGTAACCAGGCAAGTATGGCCTCACCGAAACAGGAAAAGAAGCACCAACATCATCTCTCTAAAAAGAAACGATATCAGACTGGTAGTGGGAGTCATCAAGGGACATTGTCCCAATGGCAAGCACGCTGAGAGACTGGGTATAGCGAAGCGGGACTACTGCAGAGGCTGCCTGGACAAGGAGGAAGAAGAGAGTGTTCAGCATTACTTATGCTAATGCCCCTCTCTCTCCGCAACACGATTGCTCTTCTTAGGCCGACTTTTCTTTGATGACCTCTCTGACCTCGCATCACTAGATCCGCAGACTCTCATGAGGTTCATTCACGGCTCAAAATGGTTTGATAAAATCCACTGAGGAGGGTTGTACTTTTAAGAACTGTGGTAACACAACTGAGGCCTATCTGAGCGTTAGCTGCCACTTAAACCTAACCTAACCTAACCTACGTACAAACGCGTCGTGCTTCTCGCAACCATTTCAACATCAACCGCAATCGACCGGTTCCGTCTGCCTGTGCCAATAAAACGTGGGTTACGAACTTTGAGGAGACTTTGTCAACAAGAAGAAAAAAGCCTAGAAGACCAAAATTCTGAGAATATCAAGCGTGTAAGAATTGCTATCGAACGAAGCCCGCGTCGTTCAGCTTGCCGACATAGCACTGCACTTATAATTTTAAACAGAACTGTCAGACGGGTATTGCAGAAGAACCTACAAACAGTTCAAGCCTTGAAAAAACGGATCTGACAGGAAGTGGACCAAATTAATCAAGCAATACTGCGGAACGTAATGAATAATTTCAGATCACGATTGGATAAATGTGTAGGCCAAATCGGGCGTCACCTTTCCGGAGTTATTTTCAAAAAATAAAATTATGAATGCTTTTTATGTTCTTCAACTAGATAAAAAATTCTTAAAAAAAAACAAAAATCTGCTTTTTAACATCGCTCCTTATTCTGCCTCACCCTGTATTACAACGCTAGTGCAGAAGTTAGTAGTTTTGTAACTGATTTGGAACAAGGGCTATACCACATATTTAATCTACATGCCAACTGTAAGGAACATTATTGCTCTTATGTTGGAGATATCAGCAAAAGTGAACTAAATCAATCCAAAACAAATGGTCTCTTTAGATTCATTCAAAGTGCATTATTGTGGTACAATTTAATATGGGAAATAGAATCAACATAACAAGTAAAGGATCATATTATACTAGAACTCATTTAGCAGCTCTACGTTACAATAAAGGTTTTATGTGGCACAAAAGTCCGTAGAAAAAACTATCTGCACGTAGTCCAGGAAAATATTTTAAATTATATATGAAAAGACAACTAAGTTAAAAAAAAATGCCATAACCTCCAATCATGTAGGTAAAAAAGCAAAAACGCGTAAATAAATAGACCAATGGCTGAACAACCACCAATAGCTCAAGTTGAAATAAACACAGAATGTAATCCAATATTGGATAGCTTGCAAAGTACACCGGATGTTCAACATTTGATCAGCGTTGATACTGTAGGACAATTTGTTAACCCTACATATTGGTCCCAAATAATGGTTAAGTAAACGGCTTTAAATTTTGGTTTAGACTGTAAAATCCGAGAATGGACGAATAAACAACAATCTTTTACAGCCTAATACAACCCCAACTCTGGAAGAGTACCTAGCATGCTACTTTGTTTTACACACATCTAAAACTCAACTCAACAAAAAATACATATAAATTATAATAATAAATTCAAATTTGTTCATGCTTTTCTTAATTCTTATTGTTTCTTCTATTTGTTTTGTTGTTGTTTGATTTAAGGTTTATTTCAGTTAAAGCTTTTAATATATTTGCAAATCTTATTTTAATGTGAACATATCTATTCATAATACTTAATTGGTCCGTTTTAGAAATATCTTGAGTTGTGTCTAACATTAGATAGTAAAATTGTGCCGAATTAATCTTATGTACTAAATGTCCAAATAATTTTTGTTCCAAATAGGGTATTATTTCTTTTTGTATTGTTGAACTTAAATACCTTATTGAACCAGACGGCATATCTATTATTTGTTTCATTATTGGGTCATAGTTTGCAAGAAATTCAAGTTGATAAAAAAATTTCATTGTAGTTATCCGAAATTTCTTCACAATGACCGCGAAAAACTAATGAATTTTTTGAAAGCATTCAAGTTATACGAAATAAGCTTTCTAATACCATTTTCCAGAAACGCGCTCTGTATTGAGTTTATTCTTCCGTAACTCTATCAATTGTTTCATTTGTTTTCCATAATTCTAGAATAGCACATTGCACTATGTTTTATTATTCTGGAAGATAAACTTCTTCAATCCCTTTACCAGTACGTTACTGAGACAAAACATTTGAAAACAGCCAACATGGATGACAATATGCCGCATAAAATAGTTGAATAACATAACCATACGCCTGGAACGCGACTGTATTTTGTGGTAGAAGAATATGCTTTTCCTTGTCGGAAATACTTTTATTCAAATAGGTTCCTATATCGTGAGACAGCTTAGCTTGTGGGCCTTTCGCATTGCAGACCCTTGCTATGCTCAGCCCCTGTTTAGCTTAAAAAGTTTATTGATCAGCAGAGATTATTTAACAGTTTTTGTTTCTTCTTTGTGAAGGTAAATTAGAAAAACTCAAAAGTCTGATCATTCCAAATTCTATCTTACTGGTTAGGAGTACACGAATCAAAATATATGAGGGAAGATAAATATCTTTATTGAAAGAGCCGTTGGGGCCTTAGATAAAGCAAAACTGTATTCATATTGTAGCAGCTATAGCTGAAACCTTAGGTCATGATTTAAATAATTTAATTGTTAATAGGTAAGATTGCTGACGATAGTAAAAAGAAATTCTTGAAAGTTAAAGAATTCAATAGATCATTATTGCACTAGGATGGCAAACTTATACCTGACAGGATTATGTGGAAGCAGGAAGATAGATTACCCTGGTTTTCTGGTGAATCGCCTTACCTCTTAGTGGTACTGTACACGGGCAAAGGTATACTGCTAATATTAGTAGTGATACTGGCTTGTTTGGAATAGTGCAAGCGTGCTTGACACGATATGACTAAGCGATGGCTGCAATTGTGGTATATTGGCTAAATTAGCCAACGTCGGTATTTGAACCCTTACCGTTACCGATTACTGTATGGGGGCGGGGGATTTGATTACTACGAAAAATACATGCGCAATAGCGCCAAGTGGCCAAAGCGATGATGGGCAGCGGAGGTCAAAAGAACATGGCCCATCTGTAGATGATTAAATTGGCGGAACAACCAAACACGGACTTAGTTTTTGGCTTAAAAGTAAATTTCTCTAATATCTGAGATTTAAAAAAAAAAATAAATTCTGTTTATCATCTCGAAGATAGAAAACCGCATATCTTCTTTTTGACTGAAACCAAATTAAATAATAAAGATCCAGATTGCTTTAATCTAGTAAAGTCTGATTATCATCTTGAACATTTATTTGTTAGCTTACAGGGTGTTTGTGCCTACATGCACAAACAACAAGCATATTCTAGACGGATTTTCCCGATAAGACTATTTTTGTAATAGGCATATACCGTTCTCTAAATAGCCCAACTCCGAAAATTTTTGAGGTATTTTCTGAAAGTTTTGACAAGCAAGGGGGATATTCTTGACGTAGCAATACTCAAGAATATTAAAGCCCAGGTGAGCATAAGAGTTGTAAACAAACTAAGTTCAGACCACAACCTGGTAGTTCTGGAGATTCTTGGAAGGTATTCGCGGGGAAAGGGAAAGTTTGTACATAAAACGAACTCTGTTCGCTCAATATGAGTCTAGACAAAATAACCCAAATCACGGAACATCCCAGAACTTGAAAGGGCCGTCGCAGACCTGACAAGCAAAATCACAGTAGCTATAAAGAAAGCTACTAAATCATTCACCGTTTGGGCCGACAACCTTTTAGGACTCTAGCGCAAGACGAAAAACTTAATGCGCGAACGAATCGCGGCCAGACGGCAAATAATTTGTTATCCGGACTATTGCGAGCCAATAAATATACTAAACCGTCAAGTCAAAGAAGCCATTAGGGCTCACAAAAATGAGAACTGGAAAAGAGCCATAGAGTCCACCACCGCAATCCAGCAAAACATCTAACTATGATTCACGGCAAACGCGGGTTAGTCTATTTATTTGAGGAAAGTGCCCCCAACACGGTTTGGGAGCACACTGATAGAGTACGCTGAGAGGTTCGCAACCGATTGGCAGATTGCGAAATCAAATACCGCTAAAAAGCGCTTGCCCCTCCAAGATAGTGCAAATAATTTTGCGACTTAAGCAAGCAATAAGGCTCTTAAAGCACTCTCGCCAAAAACGATTATCATTTTTCGGAGACATGAAAGAAGTTGTATGTTATAAACATCCCCAAACCGGGAAAAAAACACAAATTTTTTTCAAAACTATCGTCCTATTAGTCTTTTATGTACCTTGAGTAAGGTCGTAGAAAAAATCATTTTGAAGGTAGTCTTAGACCACACCGAGACGGAGAGATTGCTACCCGATCATTAACACGGGTTTTGTCGAGAACACTCAATTGTCCACCAACTAGTTAGGGTGACAACCACATTGCCGAAGCGTTTTGGCAGAGAAAGTCTACAGGAGTAGTATTTTTCTACGTTGAAAAGGCCTTAGACAAGGTGTGGCACAAAGGGCTCTATATTAAACTTTTCCGCTTTAATTTTCCAATTTGTTTTTAAAAAACCGTCAAGCTATAAGGTCACATTTCCACGCTGCGCAGCATATCCGCCGGGATCCCGCAAGGATCGATTCTGTCTCCGATTCTATTCAATCTGCATGTCTCCGACATGCTCTCCGAGGTAAACGTAGTCAAAACAGCACAATATGCTGATGATATTACACTATAAACTATAATAAAAAAATAAAACAATGTGAAACCATTTATTTATTATAAAAAGCAGCTTTATACACAAAAAAAAAAACTTAAAAACATGAATCTTGACAAAAATTGTAAAATTTTTTTAATAAATATAATCCAATAATTATTATGCAATGTGAATTTAACACCATTTAATTGCTTATGCTTATGCTTTATTGATTTGTTTTGTTTTAAATTCAATTGTTAATTACGTACGAGTAAAGGATTTTGTACGGCTTAAAAAAGTAGTGATAATTGAGTTACTTCACAAATAATTATTCACACAAATACCTATTAGGTTTTGGGAATATATTTAGCTACGTACTTTGGCATTGCTTAGTTTTGAGGCTATTAAGGTACTTTACAACAGTTGGAGAATATTCAGACATAGACTAAAGAGTAACCAATAAGAGTGAGTATAACAAAAAAGTATTTTTGAACTATCTAAGGTTATCACACAAACTCAAAATGTATGTTTTAGGTGTGTGGGGCTATATTCAAAAATTATATGAAGGTTGAATTTATAAGCACGCAAACAATGTCGGGCCGTAGCAATATCTCGCTGATGCAAGGCAGACAGCAAGTTAAGCGTTTGATGCGTCAGTTATTAAAAATATAAGCCCTAACAAATATGATAATTAATTCTGGTAATTAAAAGATTAATTGAGTGTTACATTATGCAATAAAAGCTAAACTCAAAATGAAGCATTGTTAATGGCATTGCATCATTATCTATATAATCATCAATAGTATTTTGATGATCTTTATCCCATTTTAAAAATAATCCCATTTCAAAAAACCATTTGAAATGTTTCTTCAAGTAATGGTTAACTGCGCCGTCTTCTCGGATTAATGGAAAAAAATATGTATCTAAAACATTTATAAAACGAATTTCGGACAAAATTGAATTGTTTATGTTTAATGTACTCAAATACCCAGTAGTTGTAATTGCGGTAATGTTTTTATATTTAGCAGTATGAACGTATGGAATATGAGGATTTAAACGCAAATATTCATCAGTGTCAGTGTTATAAAATGTTTTACTGATATATTTATGAATTTTATTATTTAGATCAAAGATCGTATGTATAGTATAATTTGATCCCCAAACATTAAGTCCTGCATCTACAATATCATCAACTGTACTAGTTTGTTTCTTATCAAAGCTTATGAAAAGAAACGAATAATATAAACCTGAAAATATTGAACTTATTATCAATGAAAACATTAGCCAGAACGTGATAATTATTTTAATAGGAGTAGTTTTAAGATAATTGATGTTTTGAAAAAGTAGCATTGCGTAAATTTGTAGTGCAATTTTAATGTTACTTATTTGTTTACAAACTGACCGGTGAGCTATCAAATATACAATAAATATTATTAATATGGTTAATAGTATAGCATACCATATGCTTTTTTGAAAAATAAATTTAATTTTTTGCCAATTGGCAATTGTAGGTGATTTTGGTACGGCAATAATGACTGACATTTTTTCATAAGCGTATAAGTAATCTAAAACACCTATTTGACCGTCATTAATAATAGAAACTAGACTTACATATACATATGGGCTAGCTACGAACACCTGTTCTGCTTTAAAATTATATACGTTTCCAACTTCGTTTAAAAAGTAATTTGCAAAATCATTTTTAGCCTTTGTACCGACATATGTAATTGCACAACCTTTAAAATTTCTAATTGATTTGTTATCAAAATAATCAATATTACTTTTATTATTACAGGTACTTAAAAATATTGTTTTAAAGCTACCGCAATTTTCTTCAGGAATAGTAATAGTAAAATTTGAATTAATATCTTCAGTAGTTGTATACACAAATAAAGTATAAGCAGCAGCATTAAACGGTTTGCCGAATATATGATTTCCGCTTACCACTATTCCAAGCATTTCCATTAAATTATTCACAATCACAATCTGGAATTCTGGCTCTACTTCGTATTCTGGTGAAGTTCTGCGCTGTGTTAATGGACCTGCTACAAATTTTGTTATGCTTTGCTTGACTTGGATATTTTTTGATAGTTTATCAATTATCACATTGTCAGAACTACTGCTATAAAATATAGATGTTTGTAGATGTATGTATGGTGCGTGGATGTCTATAATGCATTGAAGAATATTAGTAGTATCTTCTTCTTTCTAATCACAAATTAAAAAAAAACATTATTAATGATTGCAATTTTAGCAAATGACTTGAGAAACATATGTTTTCATGCGTGTTTAAAATTTTGGATAAAAAATTTGTTGACACAATATAGCTCAAAACTATTACTATTATTAATAATATTTAAAAGCATTTACCTTGAAATTTTGATTTAGTTGTAAAATAATCATGTTTCCTGGTGTTATGGTCATTAATTTAAATAAATATATTAAAATCATTATTGTCTGCAACAAAAATTAAATGTCAAAAAATTTTATGTGAAGAAAGTAAAAATAATTTAAAATATTTAATGATACAACTTATTCGACATCTTAGGTCTCTTTCACATGCAGATTCAGCCGCCTAAATTCTAAAAAAAATGGAATTTGGATTGCGTCGCTCATGTCTTATTTAAACATAAGTATAAACTGAATCTTTGATTCTGAATTTGCGTGTGAAGTATTCTTCAATGAGAACATGAATTAAGTAGTACTGTAATAACATATTATTATTACAATTTAAAACTCCCGCGGTACCTCATATTCCACCGGATGAGCTGCGCGCAATCTTCCCCCACTCTAACAAATGAAGTCGGTGGACCAGATCAAGAACATCACAAACGTCTCTTTCTCCCGCAGCAACCCGAACCCGACGGAAGAGGAAACAAACGCCCAGGACAACTCCGGTTGCCAACAGCAACGCCATCAACGCAGAAACGACCAGCATCGATGTCGCCAAACCACCCGGCATCCAAAAAAGCAGACCAGGAAAATCCTACAGCTAAGTATCAATACACTTTATCCCCGTCCCCAAAGCCCTCCAAGAAACCAAAGCCTTATTTAAAGCCATGGCCCCCATGAATAACGCGATCATTTCTTTTCACATTTTTAAAAACAAGGCCTATATCACAGCAAACATTAACAACCTAGAAAGCTATACGACTCTCTTTTCTAATCACATTGGAGAACAAATTTATATAAAATCATCGTCCCCCAGAACCTCACGCGCCCAACCGCCCCCCAAGCCCGCTACCTAATTTGCGTAATAAAGAACGTTTCGCATAGCATCACAGACGCGGAAATATTCCAGGCCCTGGTAGACTCCGGAGTCGACGCGATAAAGGCGATAAGAATTAAATCGCGAGCAACTGACCAGTTCACCACTCTTGTTAGAATAATATTGCATTCCTCAAATACGATTGACTTCCTACTCGCAAACGGCCTAATTATTTTCAAGATTCTCCACCGGGAAAAAACATCCCTTTCTTTCCTTCCCCAACCCCTCCAATGCACCAGATGCCATAAATACCATGAGACCAGGGAACCCTGCTATAACCCCATAACCTGCGGATTATGCGCCGGCAATCACCATACACATACGTGTAACTCCACGGTACTTTAATGCACCCTATGCGGCGCAACGGACCACGCAGCATTCTCGCATAAATGCCCCTCCAGACCTAAAACCCCTCTTTCCCAAGAGACAGTCGTGCCTCTTAAAACTACCGACAAACCCACCGACTCCGTCGAGACCAACATGATGCGTTTCACGACAATGATGCTGCTTGCATTCTTTCCAAACAAAAGAGTGCGAGTGGCGGAGTCGGTAAACCGCTATGCCAATCTCGTCCTCGGAATCCAAACCCAAATCCTGTACACGGGTAACACCGTGCACATCACTTGCGAACCATCCCAATAATGGCCGTACACCAAGGCATAATAGCGTCCCTTAACACTTGCGGTTGGTCGCGAAAAGCACACTAATCCAAGATCCAGTAGTCACGGACAAAATTTCAATTCTGGCTCTTCAGGAAACAAAATCCACCTTCAAATCCAACCTATCTCTCCCCAAATGGCCCTGATCTGCGATGCCCTCCTGCCTGTCTCTCCCGTCACCAACCCGGACCCTTCTTGGACGGACTTGGATGTGGCGATCGAACTGCAAAGCGCGATCGGCATGATATCCATCTTCTTCATCTACATAAATTCCAACAACCCATTCCCGACAGATTTCTGGGAAAATCAATCATCCTCGGAGACATGAACGCGCGTCACCTTTCATTCGGAGATCACTCAAAGGCATCGAGTGGCTAACTCGACTTTTTTATTAACTACCCTTTGTTTCGCCTTAACTGCACTACCCCTACATTCGCGAATCATAATGGTCACTCCTTAATAGATCACATTGTGATCACACATAACCTCATCGCTCACTTCGACCTTTCGGCCCAAGTGTCCACTAACTGCGTCACGAGTGACCATAAGCTCCTTCTAGAATTTACCTCTCTAATCAACCCTCCTCTACCCCCACCAACTTTTATTACCTATCGCGACTACAAAAACGCAAATTGGACCGCGTTCCAACGGGACATATCGATCAAACTAGCCGAACCACCTCCGCTAAACACTCTTCAAGACATCGACTCCGCGATTAATATATACTTTGACGCAGTCCAGTCGGCATCTCTTTCCCACATCCCCACCAAGGTGAAAAACCTTAAACAAAAACCCTCTCCCTCCCCCCATAGTCTTTCTAATAAGAGAGAAACACCGCACCTACAAATTTTTCCAACGTACCCGAGACCCTTCCACAAATCTGCATCAAAGAATGTGGAAATATATTCAAAATTCGACAAGAACACTTGTTGGGCAGTACAAAACAAAAAAGATACCGTAAACTTTATGGCGCAAACAACTCCACTAAAACAACGCTACTGGCCCAGAAACTCGAAAAGTAAACAAGATGCTAGAAAGTGATTTAATAGAACCATCAAGAGCCCTTGGAGTTCACCTGTAGTAGCGTTTAACAAGAAAAACAACAAAAATAGATTTTGCATTAATTTTCGCCAAGTTAATAAGGTGACAATTAAAGACGCATACCCTTTACCATTTATAAACTCCATACTCGACAAGCTCAAAGAAGCAAAATATATTTCCACTTTACATTTACAAGACGGTTACTGGCAAGTCCCACTGGACGAAGCAAGTAGAGAAATAACTGCTTTTACAGTTCCAGGACGTGGACTATTTCAGTTCAAAGTTATGCCGTTTGGATTACATTCTGCACCAGCAACATTTCAAAGACTTTTAGACAAAATAATTGGACCAGATTTAGAGCCAAAGGCATTTGCATATTTAGACGACATCATTGTCTTGGGTAAAAGTTATAAAGAACACCTTGAAAATTTGAAAGAAGTATTTCAGCGACTACGCTCGGCTAATTTAAAATTGAATTTAGACAAATGTAATTTTTTTTAAACAAATATTAAATATCTTGGACATGTAATTTGTGAAGAGGGAATTAAAACAGATCTAGACAAAATAAAAGCGTTCCTCTAGATACCACCACCAACCAAACCAAAAAAAGTTTGCAGTTTCCTTGGAATTGCATCATGGTATCGTAGGTTTATTTCATCTTATTCAAAATTGGTTAGCCCATTGAATAATCTTTTATAAAAAGGAAACAGGTTTCTTTGGACAAATAGTCAAGCAGAAGCTTTTCAAAATTTTAAAGACAAACTAACATCAGCACCAATATTGACATGCCCAGATTTCAGCAAACAATGTATTTTACAAACAGATGCGTCAGACATAGGGATAGGAGCAGCATTACTACAAAAGACCGACAAAGGAAATAAAGTAATTGCATACGCAAGTTGCTCCCTCAACAAAGCTGAGAAAAATTACCACACAGCAGAAAAAGAATGTTTAGCTAATATTTGTACTATTAAAAAAATGAAACATTACATAGAAGGCTATAAATTCATAGTCGAATCAGACCACCAAAGTCTTAAATGGCTACAAACTATGAAAAATCCCACCGGACGAATCGCAAGATGGGTAATGGATCTTCAACAATACGACTTTGAAATTAAATACCGCAAAGGCACACAAAATCAATTAGCAGACAAACTATCCAGACAACCATTCGAAGTACCATCAACAACGGATAATCTGATCATTGCTGACTTAACAACAAAACAAAATCTGATGTTGAATTACAACCAGAAGAACATCCAAAGTTTTGCCTTACAGATAACCAGCTGTACAAACAAATCTGGGAAAGCAATAACTACAAAAATGCCGAAAACAACAATCGTTGGAAATTATGCATTCCAAAATATTTAAAAGAATATGTACTAGCTCAAAATCATAATGTTCCAACTGCAGGCCACTTAGGTATTGCAAAAACAATAAATAGAATAGCAGCACAGTATTATTGCCCCGGCATGTTTAAAGACATTAAAAACTTTGTACACAGTTGCAACACCTGTCAGCAATATAAACCACAACAAAACCAGACAGCAGGTCTAATGAAACAAATTTCAATTAAACATCCATGGCATACTGTGTCCATTGACCTAATGGGCCCTTTCCCAAGATCAAAGCAAGGTTTCACATTTTTAGTAGTAATGCAGGACAAATTCACAAAATGGGTAGAATGTGTTCCAATACGAACAGCTACTGCAAAGAAAGTATCAGAAGTATTTAACAATGACATTATTCTAAATGCCACAGGAAAGGTAACAGCAGACAATGGCAAACAGTTTTTAAGTAAAGAGTTTACAGAACTACTGTAAACTTCACCAACACATACACAAAGTATTATCTAAAAAAAACAAAACTATGTTAAACTAGTATTATCCCCTTTCAGATTTTATGAGTTGTTTTTAAAAGCTTACACTGCGTCTAAGAATGCATGATAGATTTTATATAATAAGACGATTGTAAATTTTATTATGGTGTGATAGCTCAATGGTAGGTCCCTTATCCACCAGGGTGGTTTGGAAGTCACCTGATAAGCTGTTGGTCCCATCAAACCTCTTTAAACAAGTCGTAGACTTGGCGATGTAAAATAGCCGTAAAAAGCACAATAAATTAATTTTTATTTTCTTATAAAATTTGCATACAACGTTAATAGTTTTGCTGTATATATAGCAATTGTATTATCAAAAAAGTTTGTATTATAAAATGTTACTAACCTGAAAGTATTGGTGCGACCAACTGAAACGTTTTATGTTACATAAAATAAATTGCTTATTTAGTAATGTAATGCAATGCTTGATGGAATAGCTTTTATTATATTTGTATTGTAGTGTATGTAATGTTCTTTAGGTACACGTTGATATGATATTTATTTTTACAATCGATAGAAAATTATTATTATATTATGTCGAAACATCAAAATCAATAAAAAACATTAAAGAAACTTTACTAGTTTTTTTTTTGTGAGAGCCGGATGCTAATTTATCAAAGTATTTTTCGGCCAAAGCTTTCAAATGCTGTCCGATTTTTTTTTTGTACCATAGGGCTCTGACCGATATTTGCAGACTTTGAAATGCCTCGAGATAGTCGAGGTGGCTGTTTGCAATTGTCCTCCAGATTGGAGATCCAAACGTAATTTGATACTCGTGTAGAGCTTGTTTTGGATCAACAACCCGCTGTTCCGGCGTAGCATTGGGACTAAAAGGTTTTTTGTCATCATGGCTTTGTCTGTTATCTGTTCAGCGGCGGGTCATCCTTATTGCTCTCCAAGATGCCACTGACCTCTCAGTGGACTCTTTAGATGCGCTTTAGATTCGTGTCTCTGTCAAAGAAAGGGGAGCATTTGAGTTCTATGCTGTTGGCAAATGCTTTGGCTTTTCCCTCGATAGAATATTAAAGCCCATTCACACCATGAATGACTGGTATTGGGATTTTCCAGTTTTGCAAGGCGTTGGAAATTTTCCACATTAGATTTGTAACGTTCAAATATTATATAAATATTATTTATTTATTTGGTCTTCTTTTGTTGAACGTACCTACCTTTTTCGCGAATAATTTTCGAAATACCACGCGACCCTCTGACCCCGCGAATTAACCACGGATCAGTACGACTATAAATGAATAGTCGAGCTGGGGCCGCGGTTTTGAAAAGTACAACAGGGTGCGGTTTTGGGTTCGTTTTAATAAACTATCACATTATCATTTGTGTTAACTGCAAAGTGCTATTAATTAAATTGAGCGAATGAATATAATGAATATAATTCTATCTACGCATCAATAATTACTTGCTATACTATTTGTTTACTTTGGACGCGTTTGGAAACGATGTGGTAAGTGTTACAATCTTTACCTCGGTCATCCCCTAATTTGTACAATTTTAAATTACTAAATTGGGGCGGCATTGGGTCGTATTAAATGGGGCCTATTTAATACGACCCAATGCCGCCCCAATTATATTTTTGATCCACTATATGAATTGATTGTTATTTGGACTTCTCTGTACGAGCCGAAACACGTGGATTATCCACACTTAAAAAAAAGTTGTATGGATTATCTATCGACCTCATGGAGCCTGTATCGAATGAGTAGCTTGGATTTGGAGTAATAGAACCAGAAAAATAATTTGTTTAAGTATTAAAATCCCACCATAATAAGATTTAAAAGAACCCTTTTTTCTATGTTTTCCCATTAGGTTTAAGGACAATTAATTTAATTTTAATGATACTTATAATTGTATTTTTCAATATTTTCTATAAAATATTGTGGAGACCTATAATTTGGACACAATTTAATTTGTTTTTTTTTATAATTGTTTATTGTAGCGATTTCCATTTATCTATTTATTTTTGTTATTTTGCAAACACTCCCCGTAGTTCTACCGGCATCGGGCGCCGTCTGCCAGTGCACCAAATAAAAACGGTACAAGAAAACTGGAGCCCAACGTGGGGCCCGAGCAATTAAATTAATGAATAGATAAAATAAATATATGGAAACTGTTATATTTTATATTATTATAAATATTATATATGTATGCTTATAAATGTATTTGGCACTGTTAGCCGTTCTAGATAATCCAATCCAAGCGCAAAAATTTCAAAAAAATTAAACTTTTTGTGGCTGGTTTAACATATGTGCAGGGTGACCAGATTTACAAGTAAAAAAAAGTATAAGTTATATATCTATCACATAGTAACTGACCATTAAATTTTTATAAGATATGTTTTTAAATAGATTTTTGTAAAATTTTTAGCAGAAAGAGAAATTAATATTTTAAAATTGGCAATTGAAAATTTTAGGTTGTCGATTTTGTTTTTATTTTTCCTAAATATTTTTGTAATTTTTCAAAAAACGTAATTACGTAATGACCGTAATATTTTTATCACCTAGTCACAAAATTTGCAACGAGTACTCTAACAAGTATATCATTTGATAAAAACTATTTCTTTAATCTACTATGTCAAATATTACTAATTCTTAAATAGCAGCTGTCAAAATATACACGATCTAAGATGATATTCATTAACATAATACTTCTAAAATTACAAAATCTTACATAACAGCTGTCAAAATATAACCAATGAAAGATGATCAACTATAAAGATACTTAATCTAAATGTGAATGTGAATTTTGCACTTTTCAACCGTTTTTAGCCAAATTTTGGTTCTTTTTGATAACATTTTAATATTTTATGACAGAATTTTACCATTTTTTGAACAGTTTATGGTGAATTTTGGTACTTTCTGACAATATTTTTATACTTTACGGCTGAATTTTGTTATTTTTCACATTTTATGAATTGAGCCTGGCACTTTTCAACAGTTTATGGCCAGATTTTGCTATTTTCAACGTTTTTAACAGAATATTGAACTTACTAAATAATTTATGCCAAGATTTTAATAGTTTCTAAAAATATTATTTTATTTCATAACAGAATTTTGCTATTATTGACATTTCATAGAAAATACACTTTTTGGCGGTTATGTTTATGATGTTTTATGAATAGTATTTTGGACTTTTTAACAGTTTATGACCGCACATTGCTGTTTTGTCATAAATAAAACATTGTACTTTTTATTAGTTTATTAGATTTTGCTATTTTTGATATTTCATACATAGAGTTTTAGACGCTTTGACGGTTTATGGCCGGATTTTGCACTTTTCAACACTATGGCCAGATTTTATTTTCTTACAATATTTTGATATTTTGTAGTTGGATTTTGCTACTTTTCTTTTTTTAATGAATAGAATTTTGCACTTTTAAAAAGTTTACGGCTAAATTTTGCTAATTCATTTTAGAATTTTGCACTTTTCAACCGTTTATGACCGGATTTTGGTGCTTCTTGACAATATTTTGATAGTTCTTGGCCAGATTTTGCAATTTTCTAGTTTTTATAAATAGAATCTTGCATCTTTTAACAGTTTATCATCGGGTTTTGCTATTTTTTATATTTCATAAATAAAATTTAGGATGTTTCGATAGTTTATGGCCGGATTTTGGTGCTTTCTAACATTTTTTGAATAAAGTTTTGCACTTTTCAACACTATAGCCAGATATTAGAGTTTTCTAACAGGATTTTGATATAGAATTTTTCACTTTTAAAAAGGTTATTATGGCTTAATTTTGTTAATTCATTTCAGAATTCTGCACTTTTTAACCGTTTATGACCGGATTTTTGTGCTTCCTGACAATATTTTGATAGTTTGTGGCCGGATTTTGCATTATTTTAGTTTTTATAAGTAGAATGTTGCACCTTTTAATAGTTAATGGCCGAATTTTGCCGTTTTGTCATTTTATATATAGAATCTTGCATTTTTAACATTTTATGACCGGATTTTAGTGCTTTTCAACACAATTTTAATATTTCATAGCTGAATATTGCTATTTTTTTACTTTTTATGAGTAGAATTTTGCACATTTCAACCATTGATGGTCGAATTTTAGTGGTTTCTGACAATATTCTGATAATTCATGGCCGGATTAATAGTTTTCACCTTATATGTAAAGAACATTTCACTTTTCAACAACTTATTTCAAGAATACAATCTTGCACTTTTTAACAATTTATATCCCATTTTTTTCTAATTTTGATATTTCATGAGTAGAAAGTGAGAAAGTGCCAGACTTTTAAATTTTTTCTTTATTTTAACAATATAAAGTAGTTTTTGACCGGGTTTGATTACTTAATGTCTAAAATTTATTTTTCTTAAGCCGAATTTTGTCTTTAACGGCCGGATTTTTGAGATTATAATAAAATTTTAGCAATAAGTTAGTTACTTAGCATTCGTTTTTGTCAATTTTTATATTTTTAGAAGAATTTTTGAAATTATGTACTTTATAAGCGGATTTATTGATATTAACTACAAAGTTTACCAATTTTAAGCAGGTTATTAAAGTTATTGGTCGGATTTTAATTTTTCTTGTCAAATTTTGTATTTATGGCCGTATTTTTAAAATTATGTGTATATTATATGTATGTTGATACTTATGGGGTGTAAGGGGTGATGGCACTAAACCAACCCAAATGACAACCTCACTTGCACGTAGTACACCCTGTTAGTGAACCAACGAGGCTCTGCCGACCGAATGTCTGCCGGGATAAGCGCACACCTCTTGTTGGTCAAAAGCTTCGGGTGGATGAGCTGACAAGAGCAAAGGCACCTTTTTGTACAGGGGACGAGAAATCGTCGCTAAAGGCGGATGAATCAAGAAATTATCAACGGCATAAAGATGCAGAAGGCAACGGGGAACCACTGCAGTAAAGATCACTCTAGATATCCTTAGTAAAATCATCATCATGGCTAATAACAAGACTAAAAAATATACCGGAGCAAATAGTCCCCCAATCGGATCTCCGGGGGGAGGGGGACAGTTTTGAAAAAAGCTATGAAAATAAGTACATGGAATGTGAGAAGCCTGCTCAAAGCAGGTAAAATAAATAGTTTGACAGCAGAGATGTAAATATTAAGACTGAATATTCTCGGAATAAGTGACCTAAGATGGCCAGAAACGGGAATACATTTCACAGATAAAAGAGTTATGTATTACTCAGGAAGTACCGACAAATCAAATAAATATGGAGTTGCTATCATGGTGGATAAAAATATACATAAATCAGTGACCAGCTTTATACCCTACTGAAACAGAGTTATGTTGATACAGAGCCCTTTGCATAACAGAAACATAAATATCATACAAATTTACGCACCAACAGCGGATAAATCTGATGACTAAATCGAACAGTTTTATGGAGAACTACACACGGTGCTTGAAAGCACCAAGGAACAAGATATTACTATTGTCATGGGAGGTTTTAATGCGAAGGTGAGCGAAGGAGCAGTAGAGGAGATTGTGGGTAGGTATGGACTTGGAGATAGAAACGAAAGAGGCGTGTCGCCTAACAGAATTCTGCCAATCAGAAAATCTAATAGTAAGTAATACCTTCTATAAACTGCACAAAAGAAGGCTATATACATGAAAGTCTAAAATACCAAAATCCGGCTATAGAATATCAAAATATTTTCCGAAAATTTGTCCATAAACTGTTATATACAGCGATAAAATGTTTAAATATTGTCAAAAGTACAAAAACCCGGATTAAATGTTTAAAAGTATAAAATTTTATTTATGAAAAGTCCGAATGTGGTCCGTTCTAAGTGTAATGTGTACACATTTAGAGGTTGTACCATAGGAGTGTGTGTGTGAGAGAGAAAAAATTAAAATCTTGAAAAGAGTAGGTTTGAGAATGAGTGCATATCAGCGTAACCTTGGAATTTTCCCCAGTTGCAGTTTTTAGTTTGTTTTCGGTGTTATTCTGGCACGAGACATACAGGGAAATAGTCGTTGTTTGGTAAGTAGGTTAAATGGAGACTCAGAGTAAAGTAAAGCTTTGTTGATTTTGCAATTTCGGACAGGCAGAGATTTGCCGAGTTTATATAAAATGTTGTAGATCTCAATTAAATCAAAGCGTAAGTTTCAACGCAAAAAAAATTCTTAGTACTTGGCTTATGTAAAATATTAGTATCTCTTGGTTGTCTAGAGATAAATTTAGGGGTATAATACAAAATGCGGCTAAAGAGGATTAAAATCCGGCTACAAAATAATTTGGACAAAAACTTTAATAAAATTGGTCAAATTTTATACATTCTCAAAATAACATTTAAATTCCAGCCTATAAAAATTAAAATCTGGTCGGAAAGTAATTAAATCCGGCAAGAAACTTTAATAATATTCTTATAATTGGTAAAATTTTGACATGATTTCAAAAATCTGGTCTTTAAAGACAAAATCCAACTTAAAAAAATTAAAACCTAACCTAAGTATCACATATATATATATACACATAATTTTTAAAATACGGCCATAAATACAAAATTTGACAAGAAAAAATAAAAACTTTAATAACCTGCTTAAAATTGGTAAACTTTGTACTTATATCAATAAATCCGCTTATAAAGTACATAATTTCAAAAATTTGGCTAAAAATACAAAAATTGACAAAAAAGAATTATAAGTAACTAACTTATTGCTATAATTTTATTATAATCTCAAAAATCCGGCCGTTAATGTCAAAATTCGGCTTAAGAAAATAAATTTTAGACATTAAGTAATCAAATCCGGTCAAAAACTATAATAATCTGCTTTATATTGTTAAAATGAAGACATCATTTTAAGAGTCTGGCAATAAAATAAAAATTTTTGTCTAAAAAAATTAAAATCTTGTCTTAAAATATTGAAATACCAAATCCGGTAAAAGAATTTAAACCCGTCCATGAAGTAATTAAGTCCGGTCAAAACAATAGTAATATAATAAAATACGAACATAATTTTAAATATTTCGCCATGAAATATCAAAATATTGTCAGAAAATACTAAAATATAAAAGTGTTTGCACTTTCTACTCATGAAATATCAAAATTACAAAAAAAAAAATATAAATTGTTAAAAAGTGCAAGATTCTATTCTTGAAATTTCAAAAAAGCAAAATCTGGAAATGAGGTAAAAGGTAAAAACTATTAATCCGGCTATGAATTATCAGAATATTGTCAAAAAACACTAATATTTGACCATCAATGGTTAAAAAGTGCAAAAATGAAATGTCAATAATAGAAATATTCTGCTTTGAAATATTAAAATATTGTTGAAAAGCACTGTTAAAAAGTCCAAAATAATATTCATAAAATATCATAAACATGACCGTCAAAAACTGTATTTTCTATGAAATGTCAATAATAGCAAAATTCTGTTATAAAATATAATAATATTTTTAGAAACAATTAAAATATTGTCATAAATTGTTTAATAAGTTCAAGATTCTGTTAAAAACGTTGAAAATAGCAAAAGCCGGCGTTAAACTGTTGAAAACTGCAAGACTCAATTCATAAAATGTGAAAAATAACAAAATTCAGCCGTAAAGTATAAAAATATTGTCATAAAGTACTAAAATTCACCATAAACTGTTAAAATAATGGCAAAATTTTGTCATAAAATATTAAAATGTTATCAAAAAAAACCAAAATCCGGCTAAAAACGGTTGAAAAGTGCAAAATTCACATTCACATCTTAGATTATATATTTTTACAGTTGATCATCTTTCATCAGCTGCTATTTAAGATTTAGTAATTTTTAACATATTAGATTACAGAAATTGTTTTTAACAAATGATATACTTGTTAGAGTACTTGTGTACCCGTTGCAAATGTTGCGACAAGGTGGTAAAAATATTTCGGTTATGGACGTTTTTTGAAAAATTACAAAAATATTTAGGAAAAATAAAAACGAAATCGACTAAAATTTTCAATTGCCAATTTTAAAATATTAATTTCTCTCTCTGCTAAAAAAATTTCAAAAATCCATTGAGTCAGATTCGAGATTGCGTTGTTTTTAGTTTAATCATTAGATTTTAATATATTTTAAAACAAAAAAAAACTGTTGGAGTGCAAGTTTTTTTGATTTAGAATAGAAGGGTTAGGGACTTAAGAATAGAAAAGTTAAAAACATATAACTGATATAAATTTAATGGTGGTGGCAGTTACTATGTTATAGATATATACTTATACTCTTTTTTTAAAATATAGATGGTGAAACTAAAAAATATACAGAAGTAGTAGAATCTTTTAAAAAAGATCATTTAGAATTAAAAAATGAAGTTAATATAAACAGTACTTTAAAAAACATTTTGCAATAAAAAAATATTTCAAACGATAGAAACCCACAACAACTTACATTTAGCGGAGCTGTGAAACGGAAAGAGCATATTGTAATAGTGAAGCCAGGGAAAAACCAAAACAATGAAAAAGTGAGAAAAGACATAATAGAAAAAATAAATCCATCAGAATTAAACTTAGGCGTGAAAATGGGCAAATCAACCAAAGATGGCGGAGTGATACTGAGATGCGAAGATCAGGTTGCAATTGAAACTTTAAAAAATGATATACAAATAAAATTAGGAAATGATTAAAATTTAAACGATCCGAAATCAATTAATGAGAATCAAAGTAATGGATATACATGAATCTGACAATGACAATAACCTCCTTGAAAAAATTAATAAGCAGAATAAACTTGATCTAAACAGAAATGATTTCAATATAGTTTACAAATCAAAAGTTCATAATAAGAATTTTACTATTACTGCTGAAGTAAATAAGAAAACATTTGATTTGATAATAAATCGAGAACGATTATGCATTGGATGGAAACGTTGCAGAGTATTTGAAGAGCTTGGTATTAAGAGATGCTTCGAATGTCAAAAATATGGACACAAAGCAACCGAATGTAAAGAAGAAGAAACATGCCCAGTATGTGCTGGTCCTCATCCACAATCTAAATGCACATCAATAATAAAAAAATGCTCAAATTGTGATGCTGCTAAAACTAAATTTAAACTTGATTTAAAAACGGATCATTCGGTTTGGGAAACGTTAGTCTGTGAGAACTATCAACGAGTTGCAAAAATTAAGAAAAACTATATTGATGATCAAAATCAATAGCAATCATTGAATATAGATTATAAAAATACTTTAAAAAGACAAGAGTTCACTATTTTAAATCAAAATGTTCAAACAATTGACAACAGCAAAAAAGCCATCAACAACTTATTGGCTGACCACAACTGCAATATTTTTATATGTACAGAGCACTGGAAAACAGAACAACAGTTAGAATTGCACGCGTTGGACCACTTTAACTTGGCATCAAGCTTCTGCAGAGATAATAAAGAGCATGGAGGAGTGGCAATCTACAGCCGAGCTAACATCAAATATCGGTGCAGACATGATATAAATATGTTAACAACAAAAAAAGAGTTTGAATGTGTTGGTAAGGAATTTACGACGCAAAGCAAACCATTAGTTGTAGTTGCAATATACAGGCGACCATTAAGTGACATTGATGTGTTTATGTATAAATTTAATAGTTTGTGCGAAAAACTAATTTAAAAAAATGCTTGTTTTGTTATTGCAGGAGACTTCAATATTGATTTAAGAAGTTCAACAAAAGCCAAAAATAATTTTATCTCTCTTTTGGGTACATTTAATCTTTCCCCTGCTACTTTAGAATATACACGCGTAACAGATAACTCTATGACATGCATTGATAACTTTTTTTACAAATTGGCCTGATAATTACATTTGCAAAATAATTGATTCTCACATATCAGATCATTACGGATTGAAACTAAGCTTCAAGTTAAATAACTACAATTTTAAAAATTGCATAACATTTAAAAGAGTTTTTAATGATAGATCTACTTCAATGCTGGTTTCAAACTTGGCTGCTAACGACTGGACAAATGTATACAGAATGCATGAATTTGAAGTAAATGAAAAATGGGCTTTATTTCTCAATACTTTATTGCTTGCATTTGATGATGCATTTCCGCGAATTAGAAATGTAACAAAAAATAATAACAAACTCAAGGCATCAAGTGAAATACAAGAATGTAAAAAGCAATTAGATATCTTATCTATTATGTCGTCGGTTGATCGTAAGTACTTACAAGATTATAATCAGATCAAAAAGCACTACAACTATTTGTTGCAATCACAAAAGAAAAGCTATTACGATAATCTAATTATAAGTAGCGATAATAAACAAAACACCACGTGGAAAATTGTGAATGGCTTGGTCAATAACAATAAAAAATTGGACACAAAAATCAGAGATAATTCACAATCGGTTGAAGATGAAATGAATCATTATTTTATAAATATTGCTCACCGCTTACTTAGTAGCCTACCACAAACAGAAAATGATTTGAGTCATATTGATTTTAATAATAAATCTATGTTTTTTTGTCCAGTTACAAATAATGAAATTTATTATATTTTGAGTAAACTAAAAAACAAAGAACTGCCAATTCCTATTATTAAATCATGCATACATGCAATAGTTACACCGTTGTGTCATATCATTAATTGTTCTTTTAAATCTGGAATGTTTCCTGATCAATTAAAATCTGCAATAATTAAACCTATCTATAAGAAAGGAGATGCGAATACTTTTGAAAACTATAGACCCATTAGCATTCTGACAAGTTTTTCTAAGATCTTTGAAATAACTATTAGTACAAGAATCGTAGGGTTTTTTAAGCAGTGCAACCTTTTTTCAAATAACCAACATGGATTTCTTAGTGGCCGATCTACAACAACTGCAGCTTTTGATTTTATTACAGAAATATTGCCAGCCTTAGATGACAAAGAGATTCCACTTGGAGTATTTTTAGATCTATCTAAGGCTTTTGACACTATAGACCACAATATACTACTGAATAAATTACAAAGGTATGGCATAAGAGGTACCGGACTTCAACTGATCCGATCGTATCTAACAAACCGACAACAAAAAGTCATATTATCTTCGGACAAAAAAACTGTAGCATCTGATATGTTAAAAATTAACATGGGTATTCCTCAGGGAAGTTTGATTGGCCCTATTTTGTTTGTAATTTATATGAATGACCTGCCTACAATATTGAGTAGTGAAAAACAGATACTTGTTAATTATGCGGATGATACAAGCATCCTTTTATATGATCAAACTACTGACGCAACTATTGCACGAGGGAATACAGTATTAACAAGTATTTCTGAATGGTTAGCAAAAAACAAACTTATTCTTAATTCAGATAAGACAAACTGTCTATTTTTTAAAACCAACAGAAGTAAAATTCAGCTACCTAATGATATATGTCTTGATAATCAACAATACCAACTACAAAATCACTGCAAGTTTTTAGGACTTCACTTGGATGACACCTTAGGCTGGTCAACTCACATATCTAGCTTAAAAACTAAACTAAACGGAGTAATCTATTCGTTAAGAGTTTTAAAACTTAGTTAGTTAGTACAGAAACACTAAGAACCGTTTATTACACAAATTTTACATCTATCGTGAGATACGGTATAATATTCTGGGGATCCGCCAGCGAATCGAATGATATTTTTATACTTCAAAAAGCGGCAATTCTACACGAATTGCCGCTTTTTGAAGTATAAAAATCTGTGATATGGATTATACACAATCATGCAAAGGTGTATTCAAAACGCACAATTTGTTAACTTTTTATGCTTTGTATGTTTATGATTGTTTAATATATATTCATAATCATAAAAACCTATTTGTGAAAAATACTGCAATCCATTCATATGAAACAAGAAATTTTGATTTATATTTGTATCCGTGTCATAATTTAACAGCTCTTGAAAAAGGTCCAAAATATGCCTGTATGAAAATGTATAACTGTAACTTACAAAAATTTAAATATTAATTTATTTAAATTAAAAATTAGATTGTTGTTAATTGATATAGAGCCTTACAAAATAGATGATTTCTTTTTAAGCGATGTAGTGTTATAGAATTAACCAACTAACTGTGACGTTTTCTTTTTCTTTGTCATTATTACTGTAATTGTATATTTTGTAACTATGATTATTTTAAAGAAATAAACGATTTATTATTATTATTATTATTATTATTATTATTATTATACCTGTAAAAATCTGGTCACCCTGCGTATTAATAAATATTTTGATTTGTAAATCATTGCTTTGTTTACCATAGTTATAAACCAAAAACAATAACAAGAGATTGTATTTATGTACGTTATACCACAAACATCCGCTGGCTAATTTAATTACAGTGAAAGTAGTATATATCGTCCCTCAAGGGACCGCTATATCCGGCCGGACGTTAAATCCGACCGTACAATTTTTCTGGTAAATTTTTAAAATTAAAGAAACGCAAAAGTAAATAAACAAAACCTTTATTATTTTTTATAACTCAAACAAAAATAATGTATTTAATATAAAATATTTAACAAAAAACGCAAATGTATTTGTAGAGAAAGAGAAAGACATTAATAGACTTGTATTATTATCACTTCGAAGTTATAAGCTAATTCGACAATTAGATTATAAAATAAACAATTAATAATAGTATGAATATTAAATATTACAAACAAATATAATTATTATTATTAATGCATTAAAGTGAATTTAATTAAAATTAACAGCAACAACAAGTTTATGTACAAACTGTTACAAGATAATTTTATTAACTAAGTAGATTAACAATTTATTAATGAATTGAACTGACTGTTTTTAATTCTAAATAATTATGCAATTAGTTATGAGGTTTTCCGCTTATCCAATTCCTATGTATATTTGCACATGCACAGTTTGTTGTAATACCCCCCACTCCAACTCTCAAGTCTACACAGCTGACAGCACTAACAGCAGTAGCATCTGCGCAAAATAATAAAACGCCTTCAGTTGAATGTTTACCACTACTCAGACAAGGTCATACATTATTTCATCATAAAAATGTCAACACAACAAAAAAAACAAGTGATATTAGGAATAATATGCGGAATAATAGAACAAGAATTCATAGCAGCAAAATATAACAGTGCAGCACTTCCAGCTTCAATAATATTTTGCGAACAATCCATAAAATGTGGCATTAAACCGGAAATCAAAAGCGGTTCCTTACGTTACGAATTTATAAGAATCCCTATATCATTCTGGGTTGAAATTGATAATAAAAAATACGACCCTGCAAGGAAAATAATGGCAAAATTAACACCTAATATGAATATGGATTATGAATACAATAGTGAAACGAAAATATTACATGGTGAACATAATTTGATGCTTCAAGCTTATGAACATTTTAAAAATAATTATTGTGCTGATAAATATTTTTCACTCGCACCGAATGAATTGAAACAAATTAGGAATAGAATTGATTCAAGAATTAATGCAATGCAAGATAAATTAAATAATAAAAATAAATCAGTTGTGAAATCATTGCCTGAAGATACTAAACTATTATTAATAAAATTAAACTCAATAATTACTGAGGAATTTATTCGTGGTAATATATGTGCGGCTTGTTTAGCATGTGCTTTTATTTTTTATGAAGAAACCAAACGGTTGAATATAGAAGCGGATATTGTATGCGGGTCTCAAAGTTACAATACACATGTCACCCCTATGCATTTTTGGGTTGTAGTTGCAGGTGTGGTGTACGATTCAACAAAATATATTACTAAAGAGAAGCTTAAGACTGATATTGATAAGTTTCGGTACTACGAGGGGCGTCAACAGGTAACCTGCCAGGATGATGAGATTATGAAGGAACTTTATGAAGATTTTATGCGAACTAAATCGACGAAGAATTATTTTGATATGGCTCCAGATAATTTAAATAAGATAAGAAAAAATATTCATAAACGCGTTGGAAAATTAATCAGTAATCTCTAATCTTGTTTTTTTAATTAGTTTAATGAAATAATATTATTGCTAATTATAATTTTTAAAATTAATAAAAGTTTTTTAATGGAAATAATTTGTTTGTAATTTATTTAAAAAAATTATATTAAAGAACGAGTTTATAAGACACATTTTTACGCAATTATAGAAAGTTTAAGAATGAATTCGAAGGTAGTTTATTAAAGGACAAATGAATTCGGCTCCGAACTGTAGATTACGCAAGGGTAAGTAATATCGATTGCTTTATTTTATTCAGTTATTTTTTCTTTGACTCATGGTAAGTAACCAATTTTTTTTATACAATCATTTTATTGTTAGCTTGGCTCAGACAACCTCACATGGTTGACTGCGAGCGTGATGGGATTAGGACCTGCCTTGTTTATTGTGAGTGAAAACATGTTTAAGGGCTGTAACGTGTTGTTTGGTAACTGCCGTTACAGTATCCTATAGAATTTTATGATAATATTACAAAAAGAGAGAATTATCAATATTACGTTATATTTAAGTAGTAAACAATTAAGTAATTAAGTTTTCACATACTATTTTGGAATTACAATTAATAATAATGAAAAATGAGATAAAATTATAGAAAACATTGTGAAAAAAATCACAATAGCTATAGCTGCCCTATTCAAACTTACCAACTAAACTAGAAACATGTCAAACTGTCAAATGCATTAAAGAATTTAATAACATACAGGAATAAATTAAAAATACAGTGTGGGCTATAAAAACTTAACACTTTTAGCATTGTAAACGCATTGTAAAAAATATTCCTAGACCATCACCATAGGCGTAACATATTTTTTTGTTCTAATTGTAATTTGTAATTTTTTGTAATTTGTAATTTTTATTGCCAAAATTGTCATACATTAAACTAGTAATTTTCATTACCATTAAACAATATTGATTGGCATAATGACGCCTGAGTTTAGAACTCGTGTGCGTCGTGAGGGCAAACAATTTTGTTATCGCTAAATACAATATATAAAATACAGAGTAAGACAAGTAATAAAAATAATCATAAAAAAATACTTAAAACAGTTTTAACTAAAATGTTGAAAACAAAATAAGTTTATAGATTACAAAGTAATCAAGCACGAAAAACAAAATAAAAACAATCACAACACTCTAACCAATTTGTCAAATGACGATTGAATAAATAATTTTAGTTGCAAAACAAAAGTTTTTTTATTGTTTATTTGTTTTATCTTAAGCGGAACTTCATTATATAGTTTTGGTCCTATATATGAGATATTTTTTTTATTTAAGTTGTTATGTATATTAGGTAATTTTACATTTAAATTTGTTTTTTGTCGTGTACTATAGGAATGTAAATTTATATTTTTGGTATTGCTTTGAAATTTAATAAAAATTATTGCCTGCTGCATAAACAATGATTTTATGTTTAGTAAATTCGTTTCTGAATATAAACTTTTTGTTGGATAGAGGCGTTCTTTTTTAAATAAACATTTGATTAAATAATTTTGCGTAATCTGTAATGGTGTTATTGTGTTGTCATAAGCTGATCCCCAAAATTCTATTCCGTAACGTAATAATGATTCAATTAGGCATTTGTATACAACTATTTTTGTTTTGTATGATAGTATGTTTTTAGTTTCATTAATTAGGTATTTTATTTTACGAATTTTACCAATCAGCTTTTTAATATGTGTTTTCCATTTAAGGTTTTTGTCAATTTCTATGCCAAGATATTTTACTGAATCAGATTTTTTAATGTAGATATCTGTGTTTGGTAAACAAATTTCCATAGGAGCATCTCTTAAACCCGAATTTGTTAGAGAAAAGGCAATGAATTTTGTTTTTACAAAATTACAAGAAAGTTTATTTGAGTCCAACCATATTTTCAATCTGTTCAAAATTGTAGCTGATAATTCTACTGTTTGTGACCAACTGTCTCCTGCTATCGTAATGACGGTATCATCGGCATAACTGATGATATTTCCATGCGGTGTTAGATTAGCAATGTCATTAATATAAACAAGAAAAAGTATTGGTCGTAGCACTGTACCTTGTGAGACACCTATTTCTATTTCTCTTTCGTTACTAAGAGCGTTATCAATTTTAACATGTTGTCTACGGTTGCTTAAGTAGTCTGCAAAAAGTTTTAGTGAAAGTCCTCTAATACCAATTTTTTCTAGTTTTTCAAGAAGCATGTTGTGTTGAACAGTATCAAAGGCTTTTGCCAAATCAATAAATATCAAAATACATTTCTTTTTACTTGCTAATTGTTTATTTATTTGTTCACATAAACTATTTATCGCATTAGTTGTGGATTTTCCTTTTGTAAATCCATACTGATTAGTATGTAAAATATTATTTTGTGATAAATAGCTAAACAATCTCTCCTTTATACATTTTTCAAATATCTTAGCAAAATTGTTGATACGATCGCCAGCTTTATAAATAGGTGTTATAATACTCATTTTGAGTTGGACTGGTATAACAGCAGTAGTGATTATTGTATTAATTATATGTTTAAGTGGTTTTAAAATGTATACATGTGCCAGTTTGATAACATGGGCTGATATTGTGTCAATTCCCGGCCATGAACAATTTTTTAGCGAATTGATGTGATTAATAAGTTCAGAATTGCTTATGAGTGAAATAAAAAAAGATGTATTTTTAGTATATGTAGAAGCATGTAGATGTGAATTTTGTGTTGGATCTATTTTGGCGGCCATTTCTTGACCTATTGTTGCAAAAAAATTATTAAACTTGTTAGCTATAATTGTTTTGTCCGTAATAATGCTGCCGTCATTGCTTTCTTTAATTTTAAAAGTTGTGTGTCTTTTTGGTTTATTAGCTGCATTATTTATTGATTGCCACAATTTTTTAAGATTGTTTTTATTTTTAGTAATTTGTACTTTATAGTAGTCGTTTTTCACTGATTTAATTAAGTTTGTTAATCTATTTCTAAATTGCTTGTATTTTGTTTCTAATATATAGTTTCCCTTATTTTGCAAATAATAACATTTCATTTTATCTCTAGTTTTGATTGAGTTTATAATACCGGCAGTAATCCATGGTTTAAGTTTTGTGTGTTTGTCTTTGAGTATATGTTGTGTTGTGGCGTTATTTAAATGTGTTGTAAAAATGTGAATAAACTTGTCATAGGCTTTATTACTATCATTTATAGCAATGATGTTTTCCCATTTTTCCAATGAGAGTGCATTTAAGAAAGATTGTTCATTTAATTTTTTAATAAGTATTGACTTGTTTTTTATATTTAAAAAAGACTCGGTTTTCATATAACACAAAATCGCGTCATGGTCTGTAATTGAGGTTTTTAACACTAAGGGTGTGAAGTGAAACTTTTCAGAGATAGATTGTGACTTTTTAATGAATATATGATCTATACATGACGGCGAGGTATCAGTTTCTCGAGTTGGTGTATTAATATAGGATACATAGTTGTTGTTTTCAAGTATATTTCTATAGATTAATGTATTAGTGTTTGATTTGTCAAGAATATTTATATTTATATCACCAACAAATATTTCTATTTGGTTTTTATTTAGTACGTCTAAGAATGTTTCTAATTCATTAAGAAAAGTATCAACATTACTTGAGGGTGGCCTATATATAGCAGTGATTCCAAATGTTACGTTATTAATTGTAAATGTATTTCTCATAAATGAAACTTGCGCTAATTTGCCTATGGATTGACATGCCATTAATTCGCTTCTAATATACACAATAACACCATCGTTCTGATTATAATTAGCTTTATTGTAAAAAATATCATATTTTGTGATACTAAATGGTTCAAGATTGCATATGTTCCATGTTTCACTCAACACAATAACGCTAAAGTTTGATGTTTTTAAGGTTTCTAGTAGTATTTGTAATTCATTAAAGTTTTTATTAATGCTTCTGATATTTAAGTGAATTATACCAAAGTTATCATTATTAGTTTTGACTGTATTATTCAATTCCTCAATGTTATTGCATGTAATTGTTTTTATTTCGTTCATATCTAAACTATAATTTTGAGATAACAATAAGTTACTCCAGTTTAAATTATATAATGCAAAAACAGCAAATAAAATATTGTATGAAAAAAACAAACAAAGAATTCAATATGTATTAAAAAAGAGAGATTTTTTTTTATTCATTATTTGTATCATCAGGCTGGCGGTTATCATGTTCATTTGTGATGTGTAGTAGTTGGTTTCTTGTAGCAATTCGTTTGATTATCAATCCCACCTTAATGCATATGTAGCCATCCTGTGTCCATACGTCGGTATATCCAAATGTATGTATTGCTTCTTTTAATAGCTTGTTGCGTTCTTCGGTAAGATCTTCTCTTAATATTATACCACTTTCCTTTAATTTCTTTTTCTCTTTAAATACTAACGAGCGCATTTTAATATTTGTAAATTTTATCAGAACTGGTCTATTTTTACCCATGATAAATTTCCCAATTCTATGACTGTATATTTGATAAATATCGATATCAATATTTAATTTATTTTTAAGGTTTCCTATAGTTTTCTTTTCTATATTTTCATTTTTTTCTTCGGGTATTCCAAATAAACGTAGGTTGTTGGTTTTGCGGGATTGTTCTATCGCATCAATTTTTTCAGTTGATATATTTATACTCTCGTTTTCTTTCTGGAGAATTGTTTTTAATACGACATTCATATTGATTTAACGTGGTTAAAATAATATTTTTTATAGAATCTGCCATTGCTTTAATAAAATTATCTTTTGTAAAGGCGTCGATTATAACATTTAATATAATAAATAATTAAAATAAACACAAAGTACATAATACATAATCAAATCATTTTAAAACTTAATTAAAAAACAACTTTTTTAATGATTATATATATTTATATATAAAATAATGACAAATAAATAAATGTACGTATTTATATGGTTAATCATTGTAGAGAGTACATGTTTTAACTCGTAAAAGATAGACATGAATATACCGTTCTATCTAGCAGAGTGGTTTATTAGCAAACTATTTTACAGAATATTTACATTTATATATACAGCCCAGAGATTTAACGGTTTGGAAAAAACAGAAAAAATTGGAAAAAAACACGGTTTTTTCCGTTTTTTTCTTGAGAGCTGGAAAAATTGGAAAAAATTGAAAAAAAAAATTCTGTTTATTCCAATTTTTTCAAACAGGAAACTTAAAAAGTAAACCAAAGACATAATATTTTTTATAAATTACAAAATATTTTATTTTAAAGTAATATAACAAAACATTTACACTTTGTTATCCAAAAAAGTAAAAACAACAAATACAAACTACAGGAAAGTTTATTTAGCCAAAGCCAAAGCCACAACACTTAATGGCATTTCATCGTCAATGTCCGACTTGTCCGAGTCGGATTCGTCGGCTTCAGAGAAATCATTTAATTCAGATTATACAGCATCATATTGCTCTTCATTATGGACACATTCAGTATCCATATCATCTTGTTCTAATAGCGGAAATGGCCTAGAATTATAAGCAAATTTGTCATTTTCGTATAAATTTAAACTAGATTGAATAGCAACAAGTTTTTGAACTTTATTTTTTGAAAGTCTATTTCTTTTATTTGTATGTATGACACCATGTAACGACCAGTTTCTTTCTGACGAGGCGGAAGATGGAGGCCCATTTAAAATTCGAGAGGTAACAGGTATAAGCGGTTGTGAGGTACACAATCCCTGCCACCATATAACAGGATGGGTGCTGCTTGCGCATTCCCATAACGAATTCCTATTATAAAATCCTGTTCATGTTCTTAGGTGGGCTAAATTTGCCATGACTTTTCCTACATCTAAATTGGATAACCGAGCTACTTCTGAAATAAAATCAATAGCCATCATAACTTGGTCCTCATTTAAATGTTTTCCTTTAAAACGGGGGTCAAGAAGGTTTGCCGCAAAATGAATAGGTTTACAACAAAATATGAAGAGCTCTTCTACATATTTTAACAAGTTTTCTTTAAGATTTCCTTTAATCGGGCCCTCTGCCTGGGTCTTATTTAATTTTTTAATATACTTAAAGACAAAGGGCACTTCTGATAATAAAGATTTATTTGACTCTATCAGTTTTATTGATTTTGCTATAGGAAGCAGGATATGTGTAAAATGTTGTAGATATTTCCAAAAGTTATCTGTCTAATAATTTTTTTTTTAATTGTTTGGTGAATGCCCAAATTATCTACTAATACAGTACACTGCAAAGCTTCCTTGTTTATTAAAATTGAATTCACAGTCATAAATAGAGCACTCCATCTTGTTTTTGCGGGTACTTTTAGAGAAATTATTTTATTTTTTGGATATTTTTCTGCTTGAGCATTTTTAAATGCTGCATATATTATGTGTTAACATTTAAAATATTTACATATTTTTCTAGACTGTTGACTTATTTTTCTAAATAAATTTTCTTTCATAAAGTCTTTTAACAGCAAATTTAGACTGTGAGCTGCACAACCAACACAACATATATGAGGATGTTTTGTATTTATAATTTGCCAAGCAGTTACTATTAAAAAAAACTTTTGTGGTCCTATTTCTTCAATAACATTTAAAAGTTCGTTACTTATATATGCTTCAGTTTCTTTTGCAGTGTCTCGGTGTACCGTTTTGTAAAATAAAGGTGTAGGCGTGCATATAATAATATTAATAAGACCGTCTCCAAGTATATTTGTCCACCCATCTGTAATTAATGATAAATTATTGGGTTCCAAAAGCCTTTGATCTCGATCTGTCTCTACACGTTTGTACTCGGCATTAAGTAAACTTGTTGATAATGCGTGAACGCTAGGTATTTGGTACGTTGGTCTTATCATTTTAAAGACTTTGTCCCAATATTTACTTTTTAAAAAAGATAATGGAGCCCCAGAAGCATAAATGGCTCTAGCTACAGCTACGTCAATTTTAGCAGACTCTGATACAGATATTTTATCAAAAAACTCACTCAGTAATTGTTGTTTTTGACTTTGACAGCTAACTTTCCTCCGTTTAATTAGTAATGCAGATTTGGAAGATGAGTTGTTTTTATCTTTATTGTCGAAAGTATATTGAGATCTTCTATCAACGTAACGGCCTCTTCCGCCTCTTCATGGCTTTTGTTATCGTTTGTAAACGACGTCGAACTGGTTGAACCGGTTGAATTTAATTCAATTTTACACATGCCATATTTTTTCTTTATGTCTAAAGGACCTTTACAACATTGTTTTAATATATGAGTCGTCATTCGAGTTGCATTTGGAAAAGCATATTTGATGCAACAAAATTTACAAACAGCCACAGTCTTGGATTTATTTTCTGTTTTTTCAGCATCAAATAGTTTCCAGATATCTGAAGAAGGCCGCACCATATTTTTTTGTATCTGTACTCTGTAAGGAAACAAAAAAAATGTTACATGTACAGAAAGTACAGATACAGAACAGAATCCAGCAACCCTAACCTAACATATTCAGCCGATTATTATTTACCTCATATATAAAATATTATGATGCACAACAACTTACGTTAAAATGAATAAAAAAATTATATCCAATTACAATATCAAATAAATATTATTAACTTACCATACAAAAATCACAAATATACATAAAATCGTAAGCCGACGATAGATCGAGCCGACTGTTTCACTTTCTTATTTGTCCCGGCAACTTGTGTTCGTGTAGTTGTTGAATCTTTTCGGGGATTTACCAAAATACGGAGGGGAATCACCCCTTTGCATAGCCGCGCGCGTCTTATTCTCTATCCTGTTTATTACATGCATTTTTTAATCAAAACAATTTATAAATATTAATTGATTTTTCCGGGAAAAAAACCGGTTTTTTTTTCGACACTCAATTTTTCCGGAAATTTTGGAACTCTAATACAGCCCCTAATCTCTTAGTTGTTCAGGCTGACCAGACATACTCTTTTTAGTAACATATAATCTTTTGGAAGTTAGAATACTCTTTACTCTTTTTATTCAAAATAACAAAAAATATACTCTTTTTTTTTAATTGAGTGCTAATAATTTCAAACTCTTTATCCGGCTTCTAAATTAACAACCTAGTCTTTAAAATTGCAAATCGGGCTTTTAGAAATGAAAACCCAGTAACTAACTTGTTAAAATTTATTGCAAAACTAATAATCCGATTTTCAAATTATAACCTATATTGATAAACTGTTAATTTGGCTTTTAAATTATAAATCTGGTTTTTAAAGTATTTGGTTTTTAAAAGTATAAAAAGGTCTTCAAATAATCTAGACAAATACGGTTGAAAAGTGTAAAATTCTATTTATAAAATGTTAAAAATAACAAAATTCTGTCTTGGAACAGAAGTTGAAAAGTTTCATTTTTTATGAAATATTAAAAACGTTAAAATCCGGTCATAAACTTTTAATATGTGCAAGATTCTATTACTAAAAAGTAAAAAATAACAAAATATTTTCTTAAAAGCGGCAATAAATTGTTGGAAAGAACAAGTACAAGATTTTATTCATAAAATGTTAAAAACAGCAAAAGGTGGTAAAGGGTGCAAAATTTTATTCATAAAATTACAAAATCCGGCCATATAGTAAAAGCATTAAAATTCGGCCCTATACTGTTAAAATGTTCAAAAATCTATTCATAAAATGTTAAAAATAGCAAAACATGGCCATAAACCGTCAAAAAATGCAAAATTTGGCTAAGAAAAATCAGCATATTGTTAGAAAGAATCAAAATCCTGTTGAAAAAAAGCAAATTTATTTTTATAAAATAACAAAAACATCAATATTCTGTATACAGATGATTAATTTTGTATAAAACAAAATACGCCAATAGGACTCAATATATTTTATTAATTAAAACATTCTAAAGATACGTGAACGTTTCAATAACTTCTGTTGTCTTCTTCAGCACTAAATACAAGATAATTTATTTTTTTAATTACACAATGAAATGGACAGAATATAAAATAGTCAAAAAGTATTAACATTAAGCTAGTCGAATAAAAAAAAAACATAAAAAATATTAAAATACATGAGGAATTTTACATATTAAAAACAATTTAATCTAAATAGTAAAATAGGATACAAATACAACATATTAAAAAAACATATAACTTATGTAAATTATCTATTATTTACTCACCATATTTCTTTTAGTGTTTAATCTGAATTTGATTATTAAATTTACCACATAAAGTGCCATAATTCTTAAAAACTATGTTACACCTATATAAATGGTATTTTTTCCCAATTTTTAATGTATATGAGGGTATTTTCACAAGTTATATGTTTAATATTTTTATTAAAAGAAATTATCCATGCGATTTTAAGTTAATAATATTATGATAGATTACACTTAAGTTTTCACTGTCTGTTTGGAAGTTACAAGTTGAGTTTTTTCGAATATGTAACATTTCACTGCTCAATCTTTTTTTGTATGATGGTTCCACATCTAATATCATTGTTTTGTTGAAATCAAAGTGGTGACCCTCTTTTATGTAGTGACTACAGAGGCTTGTTTTTTCTAAATTATTTCTGCAGTCACGTTTATGTTGGTTAATGCGATCTACTAGTTTTTGTTTTGATTGACCAATGTAATGTTTGCTACAATTATTGCATGGAATTGAATAAACCGTATTTTTTGTAAACATAAATGGTGTTTTGTCTTTTAGCTTTGTGAATAGTGATACTACTGTTTTTTGAGAATTGAATGTTATATTAGTGTAATTGTCTTTTAACACTTTTTTTAATTTATGTGATAAGTTATCTACGTATTGGATGGAGTACCAATTTTTATTAATGTTGTTAGGTTCTTCTATATTAATAGGGGAAGCTTCTATGGGTTTATTATTATTAAGAATTGTATTTATTAGTCGAATTGAGTAACTATTGGCAACTAATTTATCTCTTAGTGAGTTAAAATTCTTTTTGTGAAATCTATGATTACTTAGGCTTAAAATTCTATTTTTATTCATGTTTATTATGTTTATTTTATGTGTCAATTGATGATTGGAATAATAGTTTAAAGTTCTATTGCTATCACATGATTTTTTATATAGGTCTACAATGATTTTATTATATTCTTTAATCAATAATAAATCTAGAAATGGTAATTTATCTTGTACTAAATGTTCTATAGTGAAATTTAATGATTCATGGAAGTTATTAAATACTGATAATATCTTGTCAATTTTTGAATGAGGTAAGATGATCAGGGTACCATCCATATATATTGATAATGATAGAACCTCACATTCCAATTCTTTTAAGCACTCATTTACTAATTCGTCCATCACCAACATTGCTAATAAGGGGCTGATTGGAACCCCCATTGGAGTGCCAAACGTTTGTTTGTTAAAATTTCCATTGAACTGAAAATAACTATGTTCAAAAAAATGATCTATTATTTTTATAAATAATTCTTTGTCAATCTCTGTGTATGTACTTATTACTTCCCATTTTTTGTTGATTATGTTTAGAACTAAATCTTTAGGGATATTCGTAAATAGAGATTTCACATCTAGAGGTATTAAAGTGTGGTCATCAGGAATTGTTATATCTTTTAATTTATTTATTACTTCAATGGAATTTTTTACATTGTATTTAAAGGAATTAGTTAAATTATTAAGAATACTGGAAATGAACTTTGAAAATTTGTAGTCTGGAGAATCATCGCAAGACACTATTGGTCTTAGTGGTCTATTTTCTTTATGAATTTTTGGTAATCCGTATATTTTTGGTGGAATGGCATTTGTGCTTTTTAGTGATCTATGTTGGATGACCAAAATGTAATTCTTTTCTAGTAATATGTCAAGAAAATTATTAGTGGATTTTTCATATGAAGTAGTAGGATCTTTTTTCAATAATGAATAGGTACAATTATTGAAAATCAAGTGAGACATTTTTTCAATATATTCACTTCTGTACAAAAGAACTGTTCTATTTCCTTTATCAGCTCTGGTTACTATAAGTTCAGGTTTTTTTTTTGAGAATGCATTTGGTCAAGTTGTAATTTTTTTGGTGTACAGATAGTTTATTTCTATTCGGGTTGTTATTGTTCTTATTAAAATAGTTAGTTATGATGTTAGTGCTAAATGCATCTTACATTATTTTTGTCTATATCTGGAGGTTTGTCATTGATACAATATTCTATACATTTCAACATTGAGAACATTGGAAATTCATTAAAAATATGGGCTATAGAAAATTTGGGGCCTTTTTCTAATATGTTTATTATATTATCTGGAATATTTAAGTCAGTGGTATTTTCTATAAAATTACAATTAGGTTTATTCAATTCATTATGCGTAATGTCAGTTAAATGTTTTAGTTTCTTAATTTGTTTAAATTTAGTCTGTTGGTCCATCAACCATCAACTTGTCACTTAAAATGTTGTGTTCAAAGTTTTTTAAAATGATTACAGGTATAATTTCTTTTAATTTACAGAGAGTGTTAACAATATCTGTCTTAATATATTTAATTTTAAAATGGATTGTTTCAATTTCTATGTTTAATAATTTTTTTTTAAATAAATTAACTGTGTTATCTAGTTTATTAGTTATTTTCTTATTTACATTGAGATTAAGAAAAGTACATTTGAAATTCGATTGAATGTGGTTTGGAATTACTTTATTTTTACGACAATTGAGTAAGAAAATTTTATTATTTAATAATTTAACCTTTTTTATATTCATCAATATTCTGTTAAAAAATGCAAAATTCTATTCATTAAATATCAATAATAGCAAAATCCGACCATAAATTGTCAAAAAGTGCTAAATTCTATTTACTTGTATGAAGTATCAAAATATTTCAAGAAAGAACTTTAATCTGTTAAAATGTGCAAAACTCTATTCATAAAATTTCAAAATTTGGCCATGAAGTATCAAAATATGATCAGAAAACACCAAAAGTGTAAAATTCTATTTATAAAATGAAAAAAACAGCAAAATTTGGCCATTAACTATTAAAAGGTGCAAGATTTTATTTATAAAAACTAAAATAGTGCAAAATCCAGCCACGAACTATCAAAATATTGTCAGGAAGCACCAAAATCCGGTCATAAACGGTTGAAAAGTGCAAAATTCTAAAATGAGTTAACCAAATTAAGCCATAAACTTTTTAAAAGTGCAAAATTCTATTTATTAAAAAAAGAAATGCAGCAAAATTTAACTATGAAATATCAAAATATTGTTAGAAAATTCTAAAATCTGGCCATAGTGTTGAAAAATGCAAAATTCTATTCATAAAATGTCAAAAAGCACCAAAATCCGGCCATAAACTATCGAAACGTCCTAAATTTTATTTATGAAATATCAAAAATAGCAAAACCCGACCATAAACTATTAAAAGATGCAAGATTCTATTTATAAAAACTAAAAAAATTGCAAAATCCGGCTACGAACTATCAAAATATTGTCAGGAAGCACTAAAATCCGCCCATAAACGGTTTCTGCCGTAAACTTTTTAAAAGTGCAAAATTCTATTTATTAAAAAAAGAAAAGTAGCAAAATCCAACTATGAAATATCAAAAAATCATGTAAGAAACACTAAAATCTGGCCATAGTGTTGAAAAGTGCAAAATCCGGTCATAAACTATTAAAAAGTACAATGATCTATTTATGACAAAACAGCAATGTGCGCTCATAAACTGTTAAAAAGTTCAAAATACTATTCTCAAAATATCAAAAACATGACAGTCAAAAAGTGTATTTTCTATGAACTGTCAATAATAGCAAAATTCTGTTATGAAATATAATAATATTTTTAGAATCAATTAAAATCTTGTCATAAATTGTTTAATGAGTCCAAGGTTCTGTTAAAAACGTTGAAAATAGCAAAATCTGGCCACAAACTGTTGAAAAGTGCAAGACTCAATTTATAAAATGTGAAAAATAACAAAATTCAGCCGTAAAGTATAAAAATATTGTCAGAAAGTACCAAAATTTACCATAAACGTTTAAAAAAAATGGCAAAATTTTGTCATAAAATATTTAAATGTTTAAAAAAAAACAAAATCTTGTTAAAAACGGTTGAAAAGTTTTTTAGATTAAGTATTTTTACAGTTGATTATTTTTCATTGGTTATATTTTGACAGTTGCTATGTAAGATTTTGTAATTTTAGACTTATTAAATTAATGAATATTATTTTAGATCGTGTATATTTGCAGCTGTAAATTTAAAATTAAGTCATTTTTGACATATTAGATTAAAGAAATTATTTTTAACAAATGATGGAGTACTCGTGTATTCGTTGCAAATTTTGCGACTAGGTGGTAAAAATATTACGGTTATGGACGTTTTTTAAAAAATTACAAAAATATTTAGGAAAAATAAAAACAAAATCGACAACCTAAAATTTTCAATTGCCAATTTTTAAACATTAATTTATCTCTCTGCTAAAAAAATTACAAAAATCTATTGATTTGATATTGCATTTTTTTTAGTTTAATCATTAGATTTTAATATATTTTAAAACAAAAAACTGTTGGAGTGCAAGTTTTTTTGATTTATAATATAAGAGTTAGGGACTTAAGTGTTAATAACATATAACTTATATAAATTTAATGGTGGTGGCAGTTACTATGTGATAGATACATAACTTATACTCTTTTTTACTTCTAAATTTCTCACTGTCCTATTTCAATTATAAAATTAATTTTTCAGCGGATTTTCTTTTGGCATTAACGGACAAAAATTATTCAATATTTTTTATTAATTGTTACAAACCGGTCAGGTTTCGGTTATTTGTTTATATAAACTTCTTCAGAGCTGAAAATTAAAATTAAAATTTTTTTAACAAATATATCCCAAATACAACACTTTATTTCCAATGAACCCTCAGTTACCTAAATTATATGGCCTTCCCAAACTACACAAACCTAACATCCCCATAAGACCCATAGTATCTACAACCGATTCACCAACATATAAACTGGATAAATTATTTACTAACATATTAACAAAAAACTTACAAATTACACCTAAACACACAACTATCAACTCTATGGAACTAGCAAACACTCTAAAAAACATTAAAATAGAACCTAACGATACAATGATCTCCTTCGACATCACCAAACATACCTATACCTGAAACTATTTCTGCATTACAAAATACATTATCAGCACTAAACATAGACACTGAAGAAATAAAGAACATAATAGAAATTGCAAAATTTCTCACTTTAGAAACAATTTGCACATATAATGAAAAAAACATATAGGTTAACCGATGGACTACCAATGGGAGCATCAAGCTCAACTATCCTAGCAAACATTTTTCTCAATACAATCAAAGAAAAAATACTAACTAACAACAACCCACTACACAATAACATAATACTATGGCGTAGATATATAGATGACATATTTTGTATATTTAGAGGGCAACCAAATGACATAAATAATTTACATTCATATATTAATAGCTTAACTAAAAATATGCAATTTACAATAGAAATAGAAAATAACAATCAAATAAATTTTCTTGATCTGACAATAATCAAAAACAATTCAAACAAACTAGATTTCAAAATTTACAGAAAACCAACCAATTCAGGCATAATAATCCCTTTCAACTCAAATCACAGTTTCAACAACAAATTTGCAGCTTTTCACTCCCTAATACATAGAGCACTATCACTTCCACTATCATCTACACATCAATTTCCCCTCAGCACAATAGACAAAATAATTAAGAAACATACACAAAAAACACTACTTGACAACATATCACTTCTTACACACAACACCAAATACACAAACAACCAATACAGAAAGTTAACATATTACAACAACACCAGTAACAAAATACAAAAACTATTGTACAAATACGATCTTAAAGCTTCACTATCTAACCCTAACACTATCAAAAATAACATCTGCAATCAAAAACATACATCAGACAAACTGACTAAATCAGGAATATACCAAATCAATTGTCAAGATTGCACAGCTTCATATATAGGACAAACTGGTAGAGCACTTAAATACAGACTCAAAGAACACACTCACAAAAATCACAACTCCACTTTTTCCAAACACTTACAATACACAAACACACTTTCAATATCAAAAACAAAAATAATATAAAACTCCTACACCAATGTAAAAAAGGCTTAAAAATGACAATACTAGAATCATATGAAATAGACAAATTAAAAAACAATAAAAACTACAGATGCCTAAACGAACAAATCAATAACCCATACCAACATATCTATACGTTTTTAAAAAACAATAACCACACTACAGTTAATCACTCGACAACAATAACCACAATACACAATAACCAATTAATGTAACAGTAACCACAACAAATTCACACCACCCGCAACACACAACAACACCTGTGAAAAGAAATGAAAAGTAAGTTTGTTAAAATCATCTATGTAACATATATATATATATATCTATAATTAATGTAATATTTTAGAACTGATGATGGCCTAACCGCCGAAACCGGTCTTAATATATAAAAGTAAAATCAGCACAATAAAGTATAAAATTTTTATTAAAATACCCTAACCTCAATTATTTTAAACTGTGCAATAATCAGAAACAAATACTACTTAAAATTTAAAGTTATAACATAAGATATAAATATAAGTTAACATAAATCTAACATATTACAATCAATAAAAGTATAAAAATATCCTAACCACAAAACAGTCACATGTTCAACAAAGAATAATGTTGCTTACCAAACTAACACATTAAAAAATTATTGTTGTCAATACACACTGTGCAAAACTCAAAGATGATATGGTCAAAATAATGGGCAAACTAAAAAACCTGAAATGGTTTTGTGATGGCTGTAATGAAAGCATAACCTTAAATGTTTTGACATCTGATGAACCAGCCAAAATGATTCAACAACTTCAATCTAAGGTAATTAGCACCCTTGAGGATAAAAATCGCCTTTTAGAAGAGAATAAAGCCTTGCTTGAGGATAAAATAATACAATTAAATAAACCAGTGCCGGTAAACCAGGCATCTAAATTTAATAAATTAGAAACAACGTATGCAACCAAAGTATCGTTTCCAAATACGTGTAATGGTATGCCTACTCAAAATATATCTACTCAAGAAACGTCAACAACATGGACGTCCATCAAAACAAATAAGAATAAACAAATACAAAAAGATTTGTCTAATGCAGTAAAACAAACTAATGAACCCTTAAAAAACATAGTGAAAGCACCACGCAAGATTATATTTGGTTCGGCGCCGTCCGAATCCGGACTTGCAGCAAAGGAACAAAAAGCATGGATAGCGTTAAGTCGAGTTTCCCCTGATATTTCTATTCAAAACCTAACTAATCATATTAACAATATTTGTAAGAATTCAACCATAACAATTGATCAAGTATATGAATCAAAATATAATAAAACCTATAGGATTGGAGCAGATATAGAGTACAAAGAAATGCTTATGAAACCAGAAAATTGGCCCAGGGGATCTAGAGTACAGCGTTATTACTTTAACAACAAAAAAGAACAAGAAAAAACGGTATTATAGCCACTACATCAGGATAATTTTAACATTATCCACCAAAATGTGCAGTGTCTTCGTAACAAAATAAACCAACTTGAATTACTTGCAGACGAATATTGTCCAGATGTATTATGTATCAGCGAGCATTGGCTTGTACACGGAGAGTCACCATCAATATATGGCTATAATCTTGCATCAATATGGTACAGAACATCAAGTATCCATGGAGGTGCTGTTATCTACACGGATCATAAACTGAAATGGAAGCCCAGAAATGATATTAATCAATTATCAATTGAGAGCCATGTTGAATGTGCAGCAATTGAAGCAGAAATTTGTAATGTAGTATCTATAATTATATGTATGTACCGTCCTTGTGATGGAGATGTGAATTTGTTTATTGATATTTTAACTATTATTTTAGAAACATGTATTACTGATGACAAGAAACAAATAATATTAACAGGTGATTTTAACATAGATATTTTGAAAAAGTCTAAACAAGTCTCGGAACTTACATTAATCTTAGACAGTTATAACTGTAAAATATTAATAAAAGACTATACAAGAGTAACACATAAGTCGCAGACATGCATTGACAATTTTTTTACAAATTCAAATATACCAACACTCTCTTATGTTATTGACACTGCAATAGCAGACCATTATGCTATTCAGCTCACGTTTACATCTGTAAAATCTAATTCTATTGTAGATCAAATTAACGAAAACTATACACGTATCTACTCAGCCAAAAATATTAAAAACTTTTGTCAATCACTTACAAATGAGTCTTGGGTAGATATTTATAACACCGATGATGTAGACGCTGCGTTTTGTAAGTTTATACATCACATTCCTATAATTAAAATTAAGAAACCAGCAAATAAAGCAAAAAGAAAATGGATTACTAATGATTTACGTGAAATGAAAGAGTGGGTTAAACTAATTGGCGACCTTTGTAAATTTAACCCTATATTTAAACCTGACTATGAGTCAATTAAATCCAAGTACACGTTATCTTTAAAAGATAGTAAATGTAGATATTACAAAAATTACATAAATAATTCTGAGAATCGAAGCAAAGGTATGTGGAATGCAGTCAAGCAGTTAACAAATAACGGCAAAAAAGGAATTACTTTACCTGAAACCAATAATTTCTCAGCCCTTGCTGATGAGTTAAATAATTATTTTGTTAATGCATTAGGCAATAAGGGACCACTCAATAGTGTAACTTCCAATCACACTAAGCAAATAAACTTGAACACGATTTATTTGTATCCAACAAGTAGGCAAGAAATTATGGAAACTGTACAATCATTTAAAAACAAAAATTCATCTGGAATAGATGAAATCTCTCCTAAACTGCTAAAAAATATAATTGAATTAATTGCCGACCCATTATGCTTTCTCATAAATAAATCATTAAGTTCCGGAATTTTTCCATCAATTCTTAAAATTGCTTTAATAAAACCTATCTACAAAAAAGGCGAATTAAATCAATTTAACAATTATAGGCCTATCAGTCTTTTGTCAGTTTTTTTAAAAATAATTGAAATTATAATTGCTTCATTTTTGAATAAAAATAATTTTTTTAATCATTTTCAACATGGATTTACACATAGAAAGTCGACAGAATCAGCAATTGTTGATTTTGTGCAAGTAATTGTGGACTCGTTGGAGAAGAAGGAAATAGCTTGTGGGTTATTTCTAGACTTGTCTAAGGCCTTCGACTCCCTAGACCACAATCTACTTGTTGATAAATTAAATAGAGCTGGAGTGAGAGGAGTTGCCGGTAAACTTATAAACTCATACTTAGCCAATCGTGAGCAAACAGTTATACTAACAACTAATAATAAAAAAAATCAATCCTCAATTGTTAAAAGCAACAATATAGGTGTACCTCAGGGTAGTACTCTAGGACCGCTACTATTTATTATATACTTGAACGACCTAAATGATGTAATTGGGCCATTTAGAAATAATGCAAAACTTATTAACTATGCAGATGATTCGAACATAATTGTTCATGCTCGAAATAATACAGAATTAACTGAAACAATAAATCTTGTTGTTGAGAATTGTGTACAATATTTTGAAAAAAAATAAATTAATTCTTAACCAAGATAAAACCGGCTCCATATTCTTTAAGACTGACAATTCTAATGTATTACAACAGCCCATTCTGGAACTTAGATGCTTTTCATGTGACGTAATGAGATGCTCTAAATTTCTTGGTGTTCAATTGATGAAAGTCTGAAGTGGTTTAATCATATTGAAGATTTATGTAAAAAAATAAGCTCTATAACGTTTGCTTTAAGAACACTAGCAAATACACTTGACATTGATGCACTAATAATGTTATACTATGCTAATATATATAGCCACATTCAGTATTGCATTATTGTTTGGGGTGGCTCAACAGCTCTCAATGATGTCTTTATTTGTCAAAAACGCGTTATGAGAATAATTTTTAAACTCAAATTTAATAAAAGTTGTAGAGGTATGTTTAGAAGCAATAATCTTCTAACAGTGCGTGCAGTCTACATCTTTAAATGCCTTCTACACATAAAAAAACCCAGATTTGTTCTTCAAACATAAAAAAAATCATCGATATAAAACAAGAAATGCAGAAAGTTATCAGTATCCCATTCATAGACTTACAGTTACCGAACATAACTGCGAATATAGCTGTCTAAAATTTTATGATAAATTACCCAGCAATATTAAATCTATACAAACGCTAAACGTATTTAAAAACAAATGTTTCAAATTACTATGTGATGTAGAACCGTACAATGTTAATGATTTCTTGGTTATTTAATTATTTTTTTTTTGTTTCTGACTTGTTTCAAACAGAAGAAGAGATAGAAGATATAATCAAACAACTGAAAATAAGAAGCGCGCCAGGAGAAGATCAAATAACCCATGACGTAATAAAAGCTATAAAAAAAGAAGTAGCACCAATACTGAAAAAACTAATAAATAAAATGATACAAACAGGTGAATATCCACAAATACTCAAAAAAAAAATTATAAAACCAATACACAAAAAAGGAGAAAAATCAAAATCAGAAAATTATAGACCACTATCGCTTATATCAGTGTTAAGCAAAATAACAGAAAAAGCAATATATAACAGACTTATGACACACATAAACAAACATAACATAATAAACAAAAGACAATATGCATTTCAAAAAAACTCAAACACTATGGGCATAACAACTGACATAATACAACACATAGCAGGAAAGCTAGATGACAAACAGTATGTAATACCAATATTTATAGACATGAGGAAAGCCTTTGACACAATCGACAAAGACAAATTGATCAACAAAATGGAAATTCTTGGAATAAGAAACACAAACTTAAAACTACTAAAAACATATATTAAAAACAGAACACAAAAAACAAGAATAAACGACATACTTAGTACATCGACAATAGCAGAATATGGGCTACCACAAGGTGGAGTACTAGCGCCAATATTGTATATATTATACATAAATGATATATATAATATAAACTTAGTTGGTGAAATATATACATATGCTGATGACACATGTATTATATATCACGGAAAAAATAAGAAGAGATAGAGAGAAACATAAATGAAGACGTTAAGAAATTAACTAAATGGTACGACGAAAACATACAAACAATAAATGAAGAAAAAACAACGTATATGATAATAAGACAAAACAACACAAAAGATATTAACATCAAAATTGAAATAAATAACATACCAATTACTAGAACAAAACAGACAAAATACTTAGAAATAATATTAACTGAAAATCTCACCTGGGATACACATATTAACAAATTATTAAAAGAAAGCGCAGCAACAATAGGAGCTGTGTATAGAGCTAGGGAATGCATTACAAAAGAAACTGCATTAAGTATCTACCATTCACTATTTTTAGCAAAAATTAATTATTTAATAAACATATGGGGAGAAACAACAAAAACAAACATTCAAAAAATTCAAAGGCAACAGAACAAAATTCTAAAAATAATATACAAACTACCAAAAAACTAACACAAACAGAAGAAGTATACAAAATAATTAACGAAACAAAGATAAACGAAAAAATAAAAATAGAAAAATGCAAACTAATATACAAAATTAAAAATAAAGAAATTAAAACCAACCTCCAAATAAAATGCAACAAAGAAATTCACGGACATAACACAAGAAGAAGAAGCAACATACATGTACACACAACAAGGACAGAAAAAGCAAAACAAACTATACTAGGCAATGGACTTGTCACTTACAACCAACTGCCTGAAAGTATCAAGAAAATAAAGAATTATAAAGAATTCAAAATTGAAATTAAAAAACACTATATATTAACAAGATCTAATTAGAAGAAGACAGAAGCAGATAAATAGAAACATAAAATGGTGCCCCGAATACGAAGCTCTGCAGCCATCCACATGGAAACGGTGTAGAGCAGCAAGTGGGGAGAAAAAAAAACAAATAATATAAACTGTAAATATGTAAACATTTTATAATAAAAAACCTTCAAGTTTATACTAAACTGAAAAAAAAAAAAAAAAAACATGTATTTATTTGTGTATCTATATGTATCATGAACCAAAATATATATTATTATTATTATTATATTATTATTATTAACTTAAACATACAAATCCATTTTAGTAGATTGATGGTCATAACTTCCTTTGGATAATTATGGATAGCCAAAATTAAACTGCTAACACTACACGCCATTAGTAAAACCACATCTGGTTGTTATTGTTACCAACCTGATAACTTTTTTTTACTTGAAAAAATCTGGTCACCCTGTAGTTGTTATTGGATCGAACGTAAGAGGTTAGGGGAAAAACATTAATTATTAAAATGTCATTAATTCTATATTACTATAATTTGAAAAAAATGTGCAATATAATAACCCCCGGTCGGAGAATCGCACACGTCTTCCTGAACGAGTAACTTTTGGTTGTGGTAGATATTTCTTGTTCGGTGTTGAAATTAGTTGTCGATGTGGTTCTTTGGCGAGCTGTACGAGAAATAGGTATCGTTTCAGCATTGTCAACTAATATGTCGATATATCGAGGGTTTTCTTAACATCAAAGAATAAAATACCTATGGTATTTTTTAATCAAAAACCTGTTAGTATTATTAGTAACTTTTGCTAGTTGATAGGTTAGGGAGAGATCATGTCTGAAGTAGTGTTGATAATTCTATTCAGTTTCTAATTGGCCAATTTTGTGGAAAAAGGTTATTTTTTCCTACCTTTGGGATTAGAATGACATTAACTGTTTTCATATAACGAAAAATATTTATATAATTTGTGAGGAACATTACAGCTTTCGGAGCCTGGTGCAGATTTTAGTTTGAGATGTCTGATGATAGCTAAACCGCAGCACAAAACGCGCTTATATAGCCAGACGTGACTGGATGGGATGTAGCAAACTGGGATACAAAACGTATTCGAGCGTACAATTCAAAACGCGCGTTCAACGTAAATATCTACGTAGGTGCGCGCGAATATTTTTCTACGTGCTTTTAAATAATAGTTTCGTGTTTGCGTTGTACTTACCTTCTAGATTAGTTTAGACCCGATTCCAGAACTTTTAAACTATCAGATAAAAGAAAATTACTTAATAATCAAAAAAGACCTGTGGATAGCTGAGATTGACTACTATTCTGCCGTAGTTTATCTGTGAGTTGGTTATTTTTATCATTCATTGGAATTCATGGTTTTGCCAACAAACAAATACACAAACTTTAATCATTTCCCTTCATTTTATCTTTTTTTATAATCGGAAGGACTTTGGTCTGCTTAAACCAGTTTGGGAAAAGTCAATAGAGTATAAAAACGCTAATTTAACTTTTTTTATTGTAGAATAAATCAAATGTGCCCATAAATTTATACTAAATCTAAAATATCTAAACAACAGTGCATTTAGTTATTATTACAAAAACTTGCCACAATCTGTTCAAACATTTTAATTATGCTGATTGATAAATTATGTTTAGTATAACTAGTAAATTTATTAAAAATAAATTGCAATACATTTTTCCAAATTTGTAACAAATGGGATTGTGCCTGTAAGTATTATAAAATCTTGTTGCAATCTCTTTTTAACATTTTAAACTTATTATTGTATAACGTAATACAAACAAGTGCACTAATAAAATTAAAAATCTAAATTACATTACATTTTAATTACCAATACTTAAAATTTTGGTTGATTTAAGACATTGAAATTCGCAGTAAACTTTTTCAAGAAACAATACAATCGTTGCTATAGCTAATCCAATAAATAATATAAAAATCATTGGCCATACATGATCAATATTTAAAGGAATAGGTTCTAAATTTTCGATTATAAAATGTATCTCTTTCAAATCGTCCTCCCATTTCCAGAATAAACCTGTTTCCACGGCTCTTTGTAAATAATCATTAATCGTAGAAAACATCGGATGGAAATCGCTAGTTGCAAAACAACTATAGAAAGATGTATCTTTAATTATTTTATACTCATCAACACCAATTTGAATTAAATCTCTGTACGAGTATTCATAGTAATAAGAGGTAGTGAAAAATATTAGGTTTCGTTTCTGAATTAGTTCTTCTTTTAGATAATTCCGCATATTTTCTAATTGAAATAAATTACTGTAAGCTCCTTGTATTGTTTGTTTAGTTAATATTTTTTCTTGTAAAAATCTACCTAAGTAATTATCATAATATAACGGATAATCAGATTCTATAACATCTTCAATGGTTTCAATGGGTTTTTTGTAAATAGGATTAACAAGACGGGAATAAAACAAACCGGTATATGCGGATAATATTATCAAAGAGAAAATTACCCATGAGATAAAAATAAATCTAAACATCCATTTTTTGGGTTGATTAATTGATTGTCCTATGAATAAACCATACATTTTTAGAATAGCTACTTGTAATTGCTCGTAGTGTTCTGGGACTATGGATAATCGCGCTATAGTAAAAACCAAAGCGGTAAATATTACAATAGTTAATCCAATTATTAACCAAAAGTTAGTTTCAAATGCAGCATATAAACCAACCCAACTAGGTAAACGTTGAGGTAGTGGTACTAGATATACAAAATCGTAAAAGTAATAAGGATAAGTTACCTGTTGGTATGAGTCGCACACAACTAAACCAAAGAAAATTGTATTGGTTGTTCCTGATGTATCCTGTAACGATATATTCTTCCGGCGAGCTAGTTCATCGATGATTGTCTCATCTATACCAACATAATTGCGATAGGTTCTAGGCGATTTATTTCCAAATGGTTTGTACCCATTGTTATTGTTATTATATTGCAATACGCAGTCGGTAAAATCATAATCATTTATGACATTTTGAATGGTTTCAACATCAATTTGATTACATTTAAAAAGTTGGGTTTTTGCCAAAATGCAATATTTATCATCCGGCTTAAAAACATAAATGCCTGTTTTATCAACAAATACTGTTTTATACGGTTTTGTATGCTCTTTATTTGAATAATACTCTTGAATAATTGTACGTATATCTTCGGTACCTGTATACACCACTACTAAGACTTTATCTATTAGAATATTAACTTCATTATAATTGTAATTCTTCATTTCTAACGTGTTAAATATTCTTGTAAGAATCATGCTGTGAGAGACTATGAACACGCACAGCTTTGCTTCAGTAAATAATATATTATTATTTATGTAGATGCCCGAATATATAGCCCAAAATATACCATTTTCTTCGTAATACCATGATGGACGAGATTCTTTTTCAGGTATAAAAGTCTCAGATAAATATGATTCAACACCGACAAATGCATTATGCTTTGCAATATCTGTCATTATTTTATTGGCTGCCATATTGCTTTTATCATATAAGATAAAAGTCGTATACTCAGAAAAAGATTTGATGACTTTGCCGACACATTGGGGAGCCTCAATTTCGATCGACTTATCAAACTTAAAAAACAAATATTATTATGAGTTATGTAAATTATATCTACAACATAGTAATTAATATAAATCAGTACCAGTGAAATATTATGTGATGCGTATGTAAGCTTGCATAGAGCAAAACCACAAATTATGAAATAAATCAACATACTTCATGCGTTGATAGTGCCGTAGTGAAGTAAAATGTACATTAAAAGTGTATAACAATACATTTAGTCAAATCGTCAAAACCATTAAGGATAGTGCAAAAGCACATTATCATCAATAAGTCGTAAAACAGATAATCGAAAAAAAAAATAAAATAAATACATTTAGAATTCTGTATAAAACGAGCTACGAATTGGCTCAACTAAAATTAATAATATAGTACTTTTATTTTAGAATTACAATCTTTACAGAAATAAAAACTCGTACATGTATAACACGTCAAAACTGTATAGTACGTTTGAACGGTATATGAAATAAATAGTCATTGCTTAAAACTCGAGCTGAGACATGAATACCTATAGAGCTGAGCAAGTCAGGACAGTCAATAATTTATACGCATTATATTGCATTTATACGCCAAAAAACGAACAAACTTTTTTTGAATCTGTTCAATTTTTCCGGTGTATGAAGACCACACATTTGAACAATAGTCGAGATGGAGGCGTACTAGAGCGTTGTAAAGGATAGTTAGAGTACAAGGTTCACAAATCCTAAAAGTTGTTAAGCTTTAGCCACGACAGTACCGATATGAAATGTAAATGAAAGGCTTGAATCAAACGTAATGCCTAAATCGCGAATAGTGTTAACTCTTAACAACATTACATTTATAAGAGAGTAACCATATATCACCGTAGACTGACGTCTAGAAAATGTCATCACTTTGCACTTGTTTAATAAAGAAAAAATGTGTACTTCTTCATTAAGTAGTACAGCATCATCCAAAAACTGAATTTTTATAAAGATTTTTATATTGTCCGCAAATCAAACTATTGATAAAGATATTGAACAATAGAGGTTCAAGATGTGACCCCTGTGGAACACCCAACGTAACATCAATATTAGTGTTAGATAAATAGGATTGAATCCACAGTAACAAGGTGACATTAACTCCAATACCACGTAGTTTCATAATTAGTATCTTGTAGTCAACGGTATCAAAAGCTTTTGAAAAGTCAGTGTTAACTGAATCTACCTGGATTCTGTTTTTGAGCGCATCTGTTATATAAGATTCGTACAACAAAAGATTGGAAGATGTCGATTTGCCAGTTCGAAAACCGTTTTGATTGAGAGCAATTTCAGATTGCAGAATGACAGTCAATTGACAGGTAACTAACTTTTCAAAAACTTTTGGAATAACTGATAAAATAGATATAGGTTTATAGTTTGTTACATCATTTTTACAACCGGACCCATAACTCACATTTGTTGAGAAACCAGTTAATCTATCAGGCCCTGGACAGTTGTTGGGTTTTAATAGTGATAGTTCGTTGACAATATCAGATATTTTTAAAACAATATGCGATTCATTTATATGGGTAGAAATAGATGATGGAGAATATGTGCTGTGTGATCTCATAGATGCCGTCAGCGGACTGTAAACTGACCCAAAAAAAATCAGCAAAGAGATTTAGAATGCCATCAGTAGTGTCAATTTGAGAATTACCATTTGTTGTAAAAGTTGATGGTATTTGATTACTGCTACGTTTAGATTTGACGTGCCCCCAAAAAGCTTTAGGATTAGATTTAATCGAATCTTTCACTATTTTATTGTGATTAGAACAACACGTATTAGTCAATTGCTTACACTTATTACGTATAGAACTAAATTTGTGGTAGTCAGCTGCTGATCTAGACAGCACATATGCTTTGTGTAACTTTTTTTTAGTAAACACAAGTTGTCTTGTGAACCATATTGGAAATTTATCAGTTTTTTTTATAACACTTATTTATTTTGGGCACATAATGGTCAATTGTGTCAAAAACTAAGGAATAAAAACGGTGGCATGCTTCATCAATATTACAATCGACAAACATATTATCCCACCCACTATTTAAGAAAAAGTAATTAGCATCCTTGAAATTATATTGTATCACGTTATCTTCGCCACACCATACGTTGTCAGGTGTATTCTGCAAAGAGTCAAATTTTAAGACTACATCTAAAGCAGGATGTTGAAGATCGCATGGTACAATAGGAAACAGCAATTCTGTAAGTCTCAAGTTTGAAGAAAATGCCAAAGGCGCAACAATAAATCTAGCAAGAAATTTATGTCTAGTATGTAGTTTAATTGATGCGAATTAATATACTGAGCAGAAGCACCTTTCTTTCCCTTTTTTCGGCTCATTCATTTCATTTCATTTCATTTTATTTTATTTCTTTTTTTTGCGTCGTATTTTATTTTAAGGAAAATAAATTATTTTTTATTTTTCTATTGATATCATTTATTCACCTTTACATATATGTCTATTCTTAAATCTGCTGCCTCATGGTGAAGTTCCCGCATAGTTTACTCAACGATGCGAAATTCTCTGCGCGGTAAGTTTTTCTTTTGTAATACATTTATATTCATTAAGTTTTAATTATTTGATGTCTTGCATAACCTTTGCATAACCGCGACCTTCCCATGTGGCATGGCTTGATTTTAAATTATGTTTTTAGGTATTTAAGGATCAATACACGTTGTTATATTTACTTAAATAAATTTATCACGGCGTACGACGCATTATTTTTTCTACATCCACACGCTGGTCCAACCCACTACCCTATAATCCGACAAGCACCCGGAGGTTTTGTCACAATACCCAAACGTGTTAGCAACTAACGTACTTTTAGGACAAGTGGATTCCGTTTTTACACCAATATGAGACGTTTCTCCGCAATATATTTTTTAAAAGTGGAGTTTTTATTTAGTGCTTTATTAATTGTTTACTCGTTAAATATAACTGCAAATCTTTAACCCAAAAAATGAAGGCATAGAATATTGTATGTAGTTCAACATATAAAATAAGTGATGACTGAAATCTTATCGTTTGGATATTGAGTTGGTTAGCGTTTTGTCCTATAAGAACCAATGTTAATTTAAAATGGCGCAAAACGTGTCAACATTTTTCTAGAAGAAAAGGTTCACCGATATTTTTGTAGATGTGATAGGATTTCAGTATGTAATGTTTGCTATTAATATTTGTTCATAACAATACTAGTAGCAGCACCCCATCAGGACGCTGTGACTAAACCCGAAAATTCTCTAGCGTTAACTACAATATTTAATTTATTTTTAAACTGCCAGTATACACATATTTTTATAAAAACAATCCTATAAGAATTTGCTAAAAATAGTAAAAACAACAAAAAACTCAAACCAATCCTAACTGGGCAAAGATAAGCTTTTTTTTACAAAACAATATCAAAATTCAACTCAAGATTACATAACCCTGTATAAAATTGAACAAAAACATATGATGATGGGCTTCCTTGCCGATACGGCTACATTGCGTTAATCATGTATTATTGTATTATTTTGGGTTCCGTCATGCATACGCCAGAAGCTGTTTTTTCCTAGCTTGTTTTTAAAACTTCTGGCGCACTTGGGGCATGCTAAGTCTCCATTCTTGTAATATATGTAGACAAGACGTCACTATGCAGAAATCTACCGGCTCCGGCCAACAATCGGAATCGCAATCATACGGTACTAGGCTTCGATGTCGCCCGTCCAGCCGCCACCAAAACGACTGGAAGCGGTGATGTATCAATATCTAAAGCACTATTTTGCCCTCTCTGCGGTCAACAGCGCCATAACTTCTATTTGACTATTCAAAAATATCGCATACATTACTTTCTCTGCCATCGCCGATGGCATTGGGGAAACGGTGTCAGTGACACCCTCCAACCACAAATCCCGTCGATTCCAACCTACCTCCGACCTACTTACTTTCTCATAAAGTAAAGTAAAGTAGTTTATTGGTGCTATATAAAATATTACAATTTTTTTACAAAAGTCCAGTAAAATACTAAATTTAGATATTACAATAGTAACATTCGCACACATATACACAATTATAAAATACACATTAAATTTGTTCTGATAAAAATAGGTATAACTATAAATAAAAAAACGACAAGAGTGATATCTGTCTGTAGTTTTTAGCTAAAAATCTATCACTTTTTTTAAAAACAGGAATTAATTTTGCAACTTTTAGTTTTGAGGGAAAAATACCTTTTTCAAATGAGTTATTGACTAACAGTGTCAGCGGAGGAGTAATTAAGTCAGCAGCATCTAAAAGCAATGAACCAGGAATATCGTCTATACTGGTAGATCCTTTGGCGCTAAATTTTACAATGCAATTGAATACTTCAGATTTGGTCACGTCTGATAGAAACATGGTATAAGGCGAGTAATAAATAGAGGCCGTTTTTTATTACTAGTATTTGTAGTAAAATGTTCTTTGTTAAACAATCTACTAAACACATCACAAATTAAATTAGGATCATCATGAACATGACAAAAACATTTATCATAGCTTCACGGACGCTGAAGTTACCCAACTCCTAGTGGAAGCCGGGCTTGAAGCACTGAAGGCAATTGAAATAAAACCGCGCGCGACCGACCGCTTCACCACCCTTGTTAGTGTCATCGCTTTTAACCCTGCTACCATCAACGCCCTACTGGCCCAAGGGCTCATAATATTTAAAACGTTCCACCGGGCCGAACTCTCTCTCCCATCCCCTTCCCAACCCATACAATGTACACGATGTTTTAAATTCCATAACACCCAGAAACCTTGCTACAACTCCATCATTTGTTGTATCTGCGCCGGCCCAAACCCCAACCATACATGCAAATCAACAGTGTAGAAATGCACACTATGCAACGGTATTGACCACGCTGCATTCTCATAGAAATGCCCTAACCGCACTTCCGATCCTTTCTCCAAAAATACCGTAGGCTCTCTTAAAAGTATTGACAAACCCTCTGAATCCATTGAAACGAACCTAACACAATGTATGGCACTAGTAATGCTAGACCTCTACCAAGGTCGAATTGTCAGCATCATAAACTGCTGCTTCTCTCAATGGCTAGACACCCTATACACGGATAATACCGTCTACATCACATGTAAACACAAACAATAATAGCTGTACATCCTCAACCAATCCCTAAACTCTTACAAGTGGATGCAAATGTGTACACTCGTCCAAAACTTGGTCCAAACGGACAACATCTCCATCCTGGCCCTTCAGGAAAAATTTCTCTCCCAAAACAAATCTATCACTTTCCAAATTCATATACTTCTATAAATACCCGGGCCAATCAGAGGGCGTGGCTATTGCCTATGATGCCTTCCTTCTTTTTGAACTTTTCCACCAGTAACCCCGATCCGTCATAGACGGACCTAGATGTCGTGGCGGTTGCGCTGCAAAGCGTAATCGTTAGCATATCCATTTTATTCATCTACCTCAACCGCAACAAACCATTCCTGTCAGATTTCTTCAAACATGTTGCCAGCCAGCAAAAATCAATTATACTAGGCGATATGAATGCCCGACACACTTCGTTCGGCGGATCTCCTTATTAATTTTTGTTTATTCCAACTAAGCTGCCCCAGTCCTACTTTTGCTAACAACAATGGTCATTCCATCATCGACCACATTGTGATTGCACTTGACTTGATCCCATATTTCAATCTTGCTGCCCAAGTGTCTCCAACCAGCGACTACATGTTTATTTTTATTAACCCCCTTTCCGTCCCCCAATTTTCATAAAATATCACGACTACAAGAACGCAAAAATTCCGGAACCTCTTTCTCTCAACTTTTTGCACGATATAGGTAGTTCCTTTCTCATTCTCAACAAAGTCAAATTACTATCACCAAATCCCATCTCCTCACCCTCATCTGGGAAAAACACATAAGCCTATCATTAAAAACCATTGGAACAAACTAAACGCTAAGATCCTTCGCGATTTGAACTGTTACAGAGAAAGAAAATGGAAGGAAGTCACCGCCGCCCTGGACTACCGTGAAGGAGGTAAATTTACGTTACGCCACGCGCCAGGATAAAGTCACACAGTTTGCTGCGGCAACACATGCTATCCCCGGTCTATCTCTCCCTGTACCCTCTTTTTCTCCTGCTTCCTACACTGACATCCATCTTTCCTTTTTCCCATTTTTGCTTTATTCAGCCTAGATATTTGCTTTGTCTTTAGGTACCTTCTTAGTTTTTCTATATGTTCATTAACTTCTTCCTCGTCTTTCATAAATATATTGTTTAGCTCCATTAAATGTATCTCCTTTGGTGGTCCTAGATTTTCCAGTTTTACTTCTAGTGAGATTCTAGAATCTCCTTTTGGAATTAGTTCTTCGAATCCCATGATTGCCAGATATACTCTAACCATTTCGAAAGTTGCATTGTCTGTCAACCTCGAGATGGCGTATATGGCGTATGGAAATTGCTTAGTCAATTCATTCAGTTTTCTTACCTTGAGCAGTTTTTTTCTTCTTCTCCTTATCTCTGCAATTTCGATTGGTACTAATCTTTCTTTTCTTGTCTATCCTTTCTCCGTCTATTTCTTGGTAGGCATAATTGTCTTAGCCTTCATTGTTTTTTTTGCTTCCATTTAGCTTCTCGCTCCTCCTTTCTTTGTCTTTTGTGGCTTTTGGTCTGTGTGCTTCCTTCCATTTTGGTTTATCTAAATCTTAAAGCTTCAAACTCCTATCTTTTTCCTCAGTATTGTCGTTGCATGGTTTCTTAGTGGTCTCGATTTGTTTCGTCACTAAGAGATATATTAACGATTGTGGATTTGTAAATTTTGTTTTCCAATACCTTTTGTAACTCTTTTCTATCTTCCTCCCACGTTTCGCACTCTACTAGCGTATGTTCTGCGTCGTCATGCGTGTTTTCTTGACAGATGATACATCTTTCTTCTTTCTCTATCTTAATTATTTTTTGAAAAAACTTACCAAAAGCTCCAAGTACGGTGAGTAGTTGTTTTGTATAGTAACCGACCTTCACCCGAAGTACCCGATGTTTCTGGCAGCTCAGACGTTAATATGCGAGTCGTTCGCCAGCCACCCCTCTCTTCGACCGACCTTCAGGAAGCAACCCCCACACCTGAAGACTATTTCCTGCCCACCACCGAAGAAGATCTCCAGGAACTTCTTTGCTCACCTAGGAAAAACACGGCCCAGTAAACACAAGTTTAGATAATATAAGTTATTATTTATATATGGTGTAAAAAGCGTATATGGTATATGTGTATTCATATAATATACATTTCTTGTACACGTAAGATATGTATATTTGTATATTATACGTTAATATTTTCCTTTTTTTCCACCGTTGATTAATATACGTATATTAACCAGTAAAATACTCGTATAAATAACCTGCATATATCTACGTATATTTAACGTTTATTATTTCTGGGTTTGGTTCGCAGACCAATTCTGTTTTTGATGTTCGTACGCCCGAGGCTACCCGAACGCGTGAATATAGTTTGCGAAGTGTATGTTGAGATGCATAATTCATCATTTCATTAATTTTATCTATTTGTTATCAACCATAATGTGCACGTGCTGCGTTAGCCGATACAGCTTTAAGTTGTTACAGTGTTAAAGTGTTGTTTATTTGAACTGGAAGCGCAGATTTAGGAGTACCAAGATGAAATACATAATTGTGTAATTGTGGTAAGTGTTAAATCTGCAATAACATCTTTGTTTCAAATAAAATGTCAGGTGCACCATTTTTTCTCTGTACAATGCAATTATAGCCATTACAGTAACATTAATATCAATTTATCGATTCATTTTTTTCAATTTAAATTTAATATTATCGATTGCTATTGTTATATATAGTATTATAAATACATAGCATACTAATCAAGTTGTTTAAAATAAAGATTACCATTTCTGTTTCATATAAGGCTGTGAAAATACACACAGTATTATATGTAATACCTTTATATTTTATGTTGGAATGATATGGCACATACGATTACCAGCGCTAACGAAAGTTAAGCAACGTCCGCTCCGCTAACGACTTGGATGGGGTGACCCAAAAAGTGATGCCAAGATGTATATCAGAAATACACGTTTAATCGCCGGATAAAGTTTAACCTATAATACACGTGTATTTTAATTGAAGAATATATACAAATATTTTTATTATATATTAACACATTTTTTACGTTGAATATAAGTGTAATGTACACGTTTAAAATACATATAACGGGTATGTATATTACACACTAAATATACGAGATATATCAGTATAATATACTTAACAAATAAACAAATACTACACTTAAGTGTAATACCAAACACAAACGTATCTTAAATGTAACTGTGTTTACTGGGGACCACAGGACAGTACCAATCCCTAAGCCTAAAAAACCCCGACGCCAACTCGTATCGCCCCATCTCCCTCATCGGCATTTTGTCAAAAGTGCTGGAAAGGCTCATCCAAACTAGTCTCCAAACTTTCTGCGACGATCGGAATATCCTTTCTGAATCTCAATTCGGATTTAGGAAGGGCATCTCGACCCGTCACGCTATCTTCAATCTCGTGTCGGACCTGACCTCTTCAGTCAACTCTAAAAAATGCACTTTTGCCATCTTCTTAGATATCCTGTGACATGACAGACTCATTCAGAAATTACTTTCAACAAAATATAAAATCCCTCCTTATTATACATACATAGCAAGACAAATCTCTTTCGAACCCCATTCTTGCCCTCCGCAGGGGCACCACAAGGTTCCAACCTTTCTACCACCTTCTTCAATATATACGTTATAAACATTCTCCAACCCACAAACCTATGGATTAAACTACAACAGTAAGCGGATCACACCGCGGCGTGGGTATTCTCACAACTCTCCCGAGCTTGCTAACAATCATCTCTAAACATACTTTCCCAACCTCCAACGGTGGCTCCAGAAATGGAAGCTAACCGCAAATCCCAAACAAACCCAACTGATCCTATTCATCCAACCTCCACATCCGCCATAACAAATCCTACATCCGCATCTCTCTTTGAAACCAGGACATATCAATTAAATTACTTATTTGGGCATCACCCTTCTCTCCACCCTCAACTCTTCAGTAACCATCTCGGCAATTTGCTTACAGGTCCGCCAGCGATTTAACCTCCTAAAAGTTCTTTAGAGTACCAACCGAAAACCCTCCTTCACACATATCAAATGTTTATTCCGCCCCTGATAGAATACCACCCATCACCCTTTCCATCGTTTGGTAAAACTATTAACTTTATCACTGTCTTGAAAGGAGAACTACAAGAAGAATTCTCAACTTTCCTCCCTTTGTTCCTCAAAAAACTCTCCATTTTTGATAAGTGTTTCAAAAGAGTGCAATCCTGCGTAGTTTTCTCCGACATGATGACCTGTTTTGGGGAGTCGTTGGTCGCCTATCATGGCCAATCCAATGATGTTGAGCTTTAATTAATAATGACTCAATTCCGCACACCTCTGCTCGACGAGAACTTTTGTGTTACATATATAGTCATTCCATCTCATTCGATTTCAAGTCTTCATATCGAATTGATTAAGCTCGGAGATGTAGTGCCTCTAAAATACACTAGGTTTCGGGGCCATATATAAATTTAAGCATTATTACAAAAGCTTAAGAGACTTTTAACTTTGTATTTATCCGAACAATTTAGAAAGAAATGACCGTGGTTACCACTCGTTTAAAGGCTGAATATTTATTTTAAAACACACTGGAACACTTCTTAAAAAAACAATCCAGTAATAATAGGAACATCATATAAAATAACATTTATACATTTTTTTAATACAAAAATATTTTACAAATGTGTTATTTTTCCTTTTTTATATTTGTTGATTTCTTATTATAAGATTTAATATAAAAATTAACAAAAAATGCCATTAATATTACAACATCAGGGGCGAATGATGCACCAACGTATTTATTATAATCACAAGAAGGCATCAACATAAATGTAGTATTTAATAACATGAAACCAAATTGAATCTAAAAAAAGTTTAATTATTTATTTTAATATCATGAAGGTGCATACTCACCAATTGAATAATTGTTATTCTTTTCTTAATCCATGTTAGTTTTGATTGAACGTTTGGTCCCAAAGCAGATAAAAAGTAATAGGAATACATTATTATGTGGACGAAACAATTAATTGTAATTGCAAAAGTTCCCATACCACCTACAAAATAAATATTGTGAATTTATACGATTTTGATTTTGTTACAGGCGCAATCCTGAAGTGAGTATTAGCTCTCTAAACAAACACTCAAAACAACTTTTGTTGATCCTTTCTGTCTACAAACACACCCCCATTCACTCATCCAGGACCAATTTACCAAAATAAAAGTTAAAGGTTAAATAAAAGATGTATTGACAAAAAAAAGTTGATAAATTATATTACAAAATTGTGAAACAGTTGATAAATGCTTTGTAATATTGACAGTTTTTATGACAGATTTGTTGAAAATAGTTTGATAGTAAGACGGTTCAGTTTCCAGATTTGTTAAACAGCTATCAAACGCTTTATCAAATTAACAGTTGCCAGTTCAATTAACAGGTTTGTTAAGATCAAAGTTGACATTTCATCTATGTAACATAATTGTTTTGTCAAATTAAAAATTGATAGATGACTTGATAAATTTGTACAAACTGTTGAGTTTTTTGTCAAACTGATACGTCAAATTTGTGAAATAGTTGACAGCATTCTCAAATTGACACAATTGATACATTTGTAAAATAGTCGACAGATGTCAAATTGACAGTTATCCAACAAATTAGTCGAAAAATATATTTATAGAAGTACTTCTAACCAATTCAATGAATTGACTGCAGACCATATACCAAGCTAAGAAGAAATTTTTTAAAAGTGCTCCAAAGTTTCACACAATGGTTTGATTGCTGATCAGACGTTTGACCTAGAACCAATATCTTTGGTTTTACTAGAATTTACTATAATACCAACATTTCACGCGTTTCATAAAGATCCTGTTGAGCATGTAGCATATCTGGAAAAATAATTCCATCAAAGTGCAAAAAATACTATCAAAATATTCAGTATAGTTTGCAGCTTTTCAATGTTCCCAAACTTTTAGAAATTGTTAGAAAATATCACCAAAATTTGAGCTCAATTGTGGGTGCTCACCGTTTCTTCACGAGAGAATTTGGTCGCTACTACCGTTACACTAAGCAGGTTATGCACCGCATTGTAAAAAAAAATTAGCGTGAGTTCACTGTATATAAGTGCGTAAGTCACCAACAAGACGAAGAAGAGTGCAACATGAGACAAATGTCGCAGCTGCAGCGGCCAGTATTGCCGGTGAGCCACATTTGTCATTTTCACGCCGTTCTAAACAATCAGGGCTTCCAAACACGTCAACTTGGCAAATTTAAAGAAAAGATTTGAGCCTACATCCCTACAAAGACATATTGAATCAAGAGTTAAGGACAACGGATCAGGGATTACGTCGGAAGTTAGCTGATTGGGCCGTAAAAAATTATCCTGATTTTGGCTAAAGAATCATCTTCTCAGGCGAAGCGCATTTTTGGCTGAATGGCTTTGTTAATAAACAAAATTGCCAATATTGGTGCAAGAACAACCCACAAGTGTCCTTGTATCTTAAAAAATTTATGTGTAAAACGACTTATGGCATGGCAGTACCATCGGACCTTATTTCTTCTAAAATGAGGAGGGAGCATAACCGTCAATAGCGACCGCTGTAGAGCAAATTTGTGTGGCTAAAACTTGTGAATATCGATATTGAAGAGATGTGGTTCCAACAAAATGCGCTACATGTCATACAGCTAAGGCCACGCTCGATTTGCTGAGGGAGAAGTTTGGTTAGTTTACGACAAGGTGAATGGCCATATAACTTTACACCCATGGATTATTTACTTTGGGGCTACGTCAAAGAATAAGTCTATGCATACAATCCACAAAAAGAATAATTGTATTAGTCTGGTGGTCTGTGTGGAGATGATGGAAATAATGGAAGCAAGGTGGTAACCCCCAAAACGTTTGTCGGTGTATATTCGTAATCAAAGTAATGCAAAGGTATTGCGATGGTGTTGATATGTGTTTTTTTCTTGAAGTCCGGAAATGGGTTACGTCTACACTCAGATGCATGGGTATTATTTCTAGAACGGTCTTTGTGTAGTGGTAAACGTTTTGGATAGAGGGTCGCATTGATACTTTTTGGAAAGACAATTAGTTCTAGTCTACAACTTTGTTGGGTATGGTTGCTTGATAGTCACTGATTTTTTGTTGTAACTGTTACCAGCACGGAAGTCCGAGAATATTAGTACAAGAAGACAATACGTAGATGCCTCGCCTCGAAACCCGTTAGAAAAGTTCTCCAGGTGCAATGGGTGTCACGTGACACGTTTTGGGCTGGAGGGTTTTGTTGAAAATCCTCTAAAGGTGTTTCTTATGTGCCCTTCTATGCTGTTGGTATAGTTGTAGTCCCGTAAGCGTTCCTATAGTCTTAATGGTAGACAACGGTACTTTTCAATATTGCAGGGTACTGCCCACATTTCTACGGTACCCGCACTGGCCGTCTCTATTATACCAACACAATTCAAACCCCATGTTGTTAACAAATAGTGTCCAACGTGGAATAATACTGCAAGAGAGAAGAACGAAAATGTTGAAGAAAGAAATCTTTTCTAACCGGGCACCATTTGCACCCAAGTCCTACAGCATACTAGAAAAACTCGACTACACGGTAGATGATCTACTGGTCTACAGGAGTTTCTGGATTGCTGCAAATCAAAAAACAAGAACACGTTTTTGAAGCTGCGTGTAGATGAAGAAATATCATCAACAATGGAAAGGTACTATCACCTTCAACGAGTGAGCTTTTTACGTAACAAGATGGCATATGTCACTGTCTTCACACATTTTTACACGCAGTTATGAATTGATAGATTGGTATTAAATTCTAATGAACACGAATTTTCATAAGAGAGCGGATACTCATCACTGCTAAATAACAAACTTGACGGAAGCTGTCGCACTGTAACCGCCAAAATACACAACGTGACATTTTACCTCCTTGCAACGCTGACATACCAAAGGTATACTTGACAAAAAAATAAAGCCTGCTATACCCGCACAGAGAAACCACCGGAAAAGTTTGCGAATTGAGCCCGGGCAAGCCCACAACAAGATAAGCGTAGCCCACACCCATGTCAACATCAGCACGCAGGAATCCATGGAGCAGACACTCCGGACTAGCAAGAGAATTAATCATAAAACCTTGCACTTCTTCAACAAGCACCCTAAAAAAAGTAAGTTAACCGCCATAAATTATGGTTCTAGATGGACTATGTAGCATCACGCATCCAACATTTATGTGCAAGAGTAGGAACTTGTAGACCTGTGCCACCAAGACGTTGAGGCCAGAGCTTTAAACAAATTATTTTGTAGAACAGCCGACCAGATCTGCTAAGACTCCATAGGCTAGAATTCTGTCTCACCGTCTAAGTCAACCAAACGACGAATATACCGGATTATGAATTCAAAACCTTCTTGAGTGAATTAAGAGATAACATCAAGGCACAGAATAAAAATATACTTTATAGCCAGAGTATGGGAAGGGCTTAACAAAGATTCAAGTGGCACTATCCTTGTCAAATGGATGTATAGCCTCGACCTTGAAATAGTTAACGACGGTAGGAAGTCTAACTCCTATATTGACCTAACCATGTGCTCGGAAACACTATATGACAAAATAAATGGGAAGAAAACCTGAGCATCCAGCAAAACATTTACTATGAACTAAACGCATACAAAGACAAGGTGGTGAAAAGCAGTATGCTTCACTGCTCTGGAGAATCAAGGAAGATGGCCTACAAAAATACAAACAAAACATAATAACAAAGGTCAACAAAATGAATATAAAAAACCTGGAACGCGAAGATCAGAATTACAATTAAAACTGTAAAACATATATCAGGGACTTCGCTCGATGTAATAAACCAGGAACAAAAAAAAAAATCAATTCCCAAGGAGATGGAAGAAGGCCAAGCTGGTCTTATTTGAGAAACCTTTCAAAGGTGACAAAACAGCAAGCTACAGACCATTATGTTTGACAAACGGTTTCGGCAAAATATATGAGCACATGATTGTGTCTAGGCTCAAGGCTGAAGTGGAAGGAAAAATATCACTGGATCAATATGGCTTCATAAAAGGAAGATTTACAAGTGGCACAATGAATAAGGTTTGGAACTAGTTGCTGAAGCCACCAGCTACAATTCTGCATATTAATAACTGTGGACATAAGAAATGCTTTCAAAACGGTATCATGGAAACCTTAAACGTTATGGGAGAGTTCCAACTACCTCATAGATAGAAACTTTAAAATTGGAGACAACGAAAGCTTAAGAATGTCATGTGGGGTACCACAGGGATTCATTCTAGGCCCCCTGTTGTGGAATATCTACTACAATGAGATGTTAAAAATTGAAAGATTAGAAGGGGTAAACCTGGTATATTTTGTAGACGACACTGTTGTCCTAGTAGCACCCAAATCGGCTGAAAATCTGGTAACAATCGCAAATGCTACTCTTGAAAGCATTAATCAAAAGTTACAGCAAAAAGGCTTGAAAATTGCAAAGCAAAAAACTGAAACCGTATCATTATAGGGAGTACAACGACTGAAGGAACTGATCCTGGAAATAGTAGCAGCAAGCTTTGTCACCAAAAACTAGGAGTTTGACCACAATCTCGAAATGAAAGATCATGTCAGAAAAACCACAGGAAAGGCAGGCAGAGTTATAAACGCCCTAACAAGAATAATGCTAGAAGAACCGTCCTCAACAAAACAAAAACTGCTATGCTTGGTTGCGCATTACTAGTGTAGTTATATGACTGTTTTGACGGAGGCTGTACTGGTTATTGCCCATATGCCCATAGATCCCATGGCAGAGCAAAGAAATCGCTCATATAGACAAGACCAAACTTAAGAACGGGATACATGAAGAAACAATTGCCAAGTAGCAGGACAAGAAACACCGGCAAAGCAGTATGGACTAAGACTCTAATACAAGATGTAAGGAAGTGGGTAAATAGAAGGCATGGATTAATTGATTACAACCTTTTGCAACTATAGGCGCACACTGCACTATGGAGATTACAGCTGAACACATCTTCTTCCAATGTCCAAGATGGACTAAGGAAAGAATGGAATTGAACATATACATCGAAGATACCATCACTAAAAACAACATGGTAGTTATAAACTACATAATAACCAAAACTGGACTAGGATCCATAACTTTGTAAAGATGATAGTCAGTAGGACTGAGTCTGATGAAAGAGTAATAGATCTAGACCCATAATCAACAAATAATAAGAAGACCAGATAAATACGGACGTACCTTTTCTGATGCAAAGCTTAGTCGCTAACTCCAGAATTGAGCACTAAACGTCAAGTGGAGTTGGGGTTTTACTGAATAAGAGCCCCATACACAGGCTAGAAAAACTTTCCCAAAAGCACGATAAAAAAAAAATCTACCAACGACAGCAGCTTCCACCAACCTGTTTACACCGATCACTCTATATGCCATATGCAGTGAGAATCATTGCTACATCCCAATACATCGTTCTTATACAAGAACTGGACTTTGGGTGAGTGTATAAAGTTGTACTTATAGGGCACTGTACTCTGGGTGAATACGTGTGAGTGAAGATACAAATTTAGACACAACAACATGCAACACAGACTTTAGCGCTGTGTGTCTTCGACTTCAACGCCTCCCAACTGCCGTCCAAAAACCTTGTCGGCTGCTCTCCCAACTTCCAATAAAAATCTGCCGGTAAGAGACCTCTTAACCAATAATCAATTTTGGTGCACACCACATTTCTACGGAATAAAAAGAATTGGAGCGTTTATAACCCATTCAATAGCGTTAAGGAAAAAATATTCATTGGCTATATGATACTTCAGCGGCAACAAGTATATATGAACTAGTGCAGGTAGCAGCTATCGATAGAACAAATCCAACAATGAGTTTACCTTCTACGTGAGTGATCTCGCAACCTGGCTTTCACCAGGTGGATCGTTACATATCTATAAAAAAATATCAATGCGTAACATTTGTAGCAATACCCACTACAAGTAAAATTTTTTTCATTCTACCTTTGACAGCATATCTATTGTATATTTTACTTTTTATAATTATACGTATTTTCAGTATAAGACCTAAAATAAAATTATACAGACACTTACCTCCAGTCCATTTAGTAGATATCCATGTGTAGCATACAGTAGTTGAATGATGGTACACATGCAAACACGAAACTTGATTCTTTTTATGTCTTAATATGAAGAAACATGTTTCTACAAGTTCAATCAATTTCAAAATAGTAGTAATATGCATTAAAGTTAACATTTTCATAGCAGATGGATCATCAGAATAATCAACTGGCTGACATACAAAAGAGTACGTCGTTAACCAACCATTTGCACAAAACTAAAAATAGAAAAGTATATAAAATTTGTTAGCTATTAATAGTACATTTTACAAACTAGTTTCGATATAAACAAGTTACTTATTTAAAACCCAAATTCGCATAAACAGAACTAATCATGTTACAAATATCATATTTGGCTTCATCTTATGTGTTATATACTTACGCCATATAGCAAGTAGCAGCATGATATCACTTGTAGCAAATTATATATTTGGATCAATGGTTTTATATTGTAAGCTGGCCTGTTTTTCATAAATCTAGGTAGTAAAACTAGTACTGTTAATAAATAGGCTGCGAGAATGCCCATTAGTGGAATCGGATCTGTCATCAAAAACCATCCTGTTACTCTGTCATCTAAAAAATAAAACATATTTTCCATTATTTTTTTCTCTGTTTTTGGACGTAGAATAATCTAATTTCAGATGATAGTTTGGCCATTTTTAAACTAAGAAGTATTAACAGGTTTCTAAATCAATTTATTGTTACAAGTTTAGCGGAATATTAATGACGAGTAATACTGAGACTTGTAGAGAAGAGACTACTACCCATTGCAATCCTTACATAATCAAAAAAAAAACATCTCAAATGCTAAGCAGTACCTTAGAACACACACCACAACCAAAAGCTGTCAGTCGTATGGCAAGATTGTTGATAAACAAGGTATGAAAACCTCGGCATCATTAACAACGTAAGAAACATTAAAAAAAAATGCCAGAAATCTCACTTCCCAATTGAACCAAGACTTCAAAGCAGATGGTATCGGTTGTCAAGTTGAGATTCATATGAAGAAGAAACCTCAAAAGACTAAATAAAGTCCTTGACTGGAAGCTGACCTACCCTAGCTCCAGAAATGATTGCCATAGAAGTCCTCTCGCAGCTTCTAGCAGTACAACAGATCCCCCAAAGTCTTCATATAAATGACCGGCAATTGACAAAACAGCTTATGACATTTTCACAAATTACCAACGACACCATCAAACAAGTACCTGTCAACAAACAGGGTGCAGTGAAAGCTATCTCAAAGCCTCCAACATAACCAATAATCTGAAAACATTTGAGACAAGAAGACTTAAAGCTTGACCAACTTCTACCCACCAGCAAAAACCTTGCAGCAACCGTGGAAACAGCTTAAAAAGAACTTCTAGTCTTTAAACAAGCCTAATCTGATCCTACAGTCAACTTCTAAAACGGTCTAAGACTTCAAATTACAACCAAAAGATGCCCTTAGACAAACTTTCTTCTGGAAATCTCGCGTAAAAAACAAGTGAGCAAAGACATTTTCATTGTTTCCAATAACCAAGAATCCAAAGAAAAAGAAATTTTGAATTTGCTTGTACTACCGAGGATCTTGAATACAAACAGTAACTTGAAACCTCCAAAAAGGTTGCATTCAAAGAAATTACAAGAAAAATGAAGAATCGATTTTTTCAGACCTTATAAGACACCTGTCGATGCGTAACAGAAGCTATCATAACACATGCAGTAATTAAACGAGAAGAACGAATTAGAGATGTCGTGCAAGACAAAAAATGTTGATTGAAGAACTCAGTAAACTCCAGCTTGTGGAAAATTCCACAGCACAGCAAACTTTACGCTGCAAAATACCGACAATCGAAATAGGCAAAACATGAGCAAAGCCACGGTTGATATGAAGGAAAAACTTCTAACCAAATTTGCAAAACAGGTTAACATTAATACTAAAACCACTGTATCCAGGAACTTTTATTTTTTTTCTAATTTAGGAAAAAGTAGGACACTTTCAAAAACATTAAAAACTTGACTAAGCAAGAAAGACTGGACAAAACAAACATGCAATCATGGAATTTGGATAAAAAAAATACTAATCTGACGACTGTTGACTACCGAGAACTCATATAGTCTAGAAAAGTATATTGCCTAGACTTGCGTTAATCGAAACCAGAACTCATGTCGCCTACAAATTTGGAAACAGCAAGTTGGAAGCTAGATAAAAGGAGATGATGAAGAAGCAAATACCACAAAAACACAGAGATTTTCTTCGACAAGCTGGAACGCCGCTTTTCCCAATTTCATGTTTTTAACCTAGCCTACCGAAAGCAGCTACTGAAAGCCATCAGACGCAATGGTCACAGTAAGAATTGTCATACACAAGAATAACAATAAAACGACAATAAGTTACTCAGAAAGTACACCAACCCACTCCTCATGGTCAACTTTTTGAGAGAGCTCTCCAACATTGAACTCAATAATTGGGACGTGGACAGCTTTTGGAGACATGATAACTCTACCCTGAGAGTCGAGACAAATAAAAAAGGCTAAAGAAACTTTAAGTCTAAACAGAAACCCTGATCAGCAATTCCCAAGTTTGCCATTTTTCCGGCTCATATAAGTGTCCTAAAGAGCTCACCAAAACTGCCAAAAATCCATATCAAAGCCAACTGTCTTCACCGCAACTGTTCAACTTTGACCCGATCAGAACTTCTCGTCATCACAAGAAAACTCATTAGCAGAAATACAGGTAAATAACGCAGGCACTACTATTTTTGAGAAATAAAAACCATCTTCGATTAGAACCGATAATGCTCACCAAAGCGTTAGTAAATTAGATTCAATTTAGTAACTTAACTTCATAAGAGTCCAATCAGTAAATAAAATTAACACAGCTTCCTAAGTACGGTAGTATTGAACCCAACACTAGCAAATACTGCACACCAGAGTACTTGTTAAGAATAAAGACGATTAATTCTTATTTTGCTCAGATTACAGAAAATTAAACAACGCAATCCGGGATAAGCTTGTCTTTGTCCAAGATCTATAAAATTTTCCGCAAATTAAGAGGATTGAGTATCTTCTTTACAAAGTAAAATTTTAAGACTGTTTACTGACTGGTTCCTATGACAGAAAATCAAGATCCTGTACGAAAATGAATTTCAAAGCCTGCTACAGATTACCGTAGTTTGCAAATATTCCACTGCCTTTCCTATACCTGATTTTTTTGCAACATACCACGTTGTCTCTACTAGAGCACATCGTACTAGCGTCTGGAGCCAACTTTTGCCAAGGGACAATCCTGTTCTTGGTAGACCTCACATTCTGTTCGCCTCAGATAATGAAGGATATTGTCAGGTAAATAGTCCCTATGCCAACTTTTCTTGATTGTTAAGCCGGTGGACTTGTTGGAGATAGTAGAGGCTCCTCCGTGCTATAGAAGATAAACCCAGCGGGGATGGACAGGTTGACCAATGTGTATGAGAACTACTTGAGGCGTGTACCTAAACAAGTTACGATATAGGCTTTATCACATGTAGCCTTCAACGCATGCAAAATTGTAGAGAAAAGGCCAGCAAGTGGTAGAAACCGGTATAATGGTAAAACTCGGACATTGCCTAAGCCAGCGGCTATGCACTCTTCAAAAACTATAAGCCTAAACAGAAACTCTGATAGACAATCCCAAAATTGGAAATATTATGAAGACTCACCTTTTCGGTTCATAACGATATTCTGGGGACAATACTAGACACCCTCGACTCCCAAACAAAAAGATCTTTTCTTGTCTTTACCGGAAAGCTCAGAACATCAGGTAAATAACGTTTTAACTACTATCACCTTCTTAATTACATCATAGCTATCAGAAGAAAGTAGTCCTCAAACTTCCGTAGTTTTGAGTGATTACGATCATTTTCGACTACGGACAACAATGCTTACCAAAGCTTAGATGCACTAGATTCAACTTAACGATTTAACTCTCTCCTACAAGAGTTTGATCTTGTTTCACAATCCGACAAAAAAAACCATTGTCATATTTGAACCCAGCATAAGCTTGGCTCACACCAATTTTGAGTGGACTACAGTAAGCTAAAGCAAGTTTATCTTCAAGGTCTATAAAACCTTTCCCAACTTTGATCAAACAAAAGTCTTTACAAAGTAGAAGGATGCAAACATCTCACCATCTTTGCCACACCTGATTGTGATTTAAAAACATTTTCGCTACTTTCTAGCAGAATCACTAGGAGATTGTTGCCTTTTTTAGAAACCACGAGGAATCAACTTACGAAGTTTCTTCAAACTACAAAGCTTCTCTGAACGTAGCTGGCAATTAAAAAGCCGTTCAAAAAAATTAACAAAAAACAAGGCCGCACTGGATTGGCTACACACCTCCAATTGACCACAACTACGTCTCAAATTTATCCTACAGTCACGTAGAACTAGGAAGAGTCTTCTTGTAAGAATACATTTTAATATGATGAGAAGGCTTGCTGTGTTTGTTTGTCAAAAATCCCTAGGTAGAGTGCGAAGTAACTCTGGGCTATAGCAGGCAACATGACGAGGACATCCCAATTTGGGACTCTGCAACTTCATGGCTAATACTTGTTCTTTTCTGCCTTGACGCTACTAAAATCAGAAGCTAGAAGTCTCTCTCTTTCTGTTTTCTTAACTGTACAAAGGGAAATTTCCTACACGTCTTCTTTTTCCACTCTACTCCTACTTTTGACATCCGTTGACGAGAAGCCTTGCAGATAAGTTTAAACCAACATACCAAAAAATGATAATAGTTTATAAAATGTTAGTGAAAAATTGTAGTTGTAGGTAGTGAGCTTTTCACAAAAAGCTAGGTTACAGATCAGGTGAAGGAGAAGGCAGAACAACTGACCGCATTTGGAAAGAAAAGCGGAGTAGGTAGACCATTAACCCACACACGCAAACTTTAAATAACTAAACGAACTAGAGTAAAAAAACAGTTTGCCACCTCTGAGGGAAGAAGACCACAATGTTTACGGTCTTATACATGCTATAAAGCTGAAAGGTACCATTAAAAGTGCAATAAGAAATCTTGTAAAGTTGTACAAAACTTCAAACAAGTAGCCATTGAATAGATAACTACCAAGTAGAATCAGATTAGAGTCACTTTACGGACAAGGTAGAAATCATAAAAGCCGCGAAATTAAGCAGAAGTAGACCAGCTCATTCGGCACCTACGGAGCCGCAACAGGCTACGTTAAAAGAACAAAATTCTATTTAGTTTATGCATGCGACCTATAAAGAGCTAAAAATAATATCCATGCCCTGGTGTAAGAAGCATGTCCCAAAAGTGTCTTTATGAAGACAAAACTTTCGTAGGAATGCACCCAAATGCAAAACTTGCAAAGAAGGTAAGAGAGGTGAGTAACGCAGCAGGTTACAAGCAGATTATATGATCCTCATCATGAGTGGATGTAGGATTAAAGTCGTGCAGAAAGTTGGCACAACCAGAACAGTAAGCTGTTTGTAGTGAGCGTAGGTGCAAGGTCCAGGATGATGGACCTGATCATCGGCATGAACAAGGCGCTAGTGGTTTGCAAAAAAAAGATGTCCGTCATCATAAATGACAATTTGGTAAAATGGTAAAAAAAATAAAAAACAAAGCGTTTTTGTTTACCCTTGAGAAGAAAAGCGGGATAACCATAATGACCAAAGAAGAATTAGAGAAGGCAGTAGAAGTGAAGTCTGTGAAATTGTCATCCAACAATAAAAAGATGTACCTGCACAGACGTGGGAGAGAAAGTCGCATCTCTCAAGTAGAAATTTGCGAGTCACGTTGCAAGAAGCGATATATTGAGATGGGACAAAAAAAAAATAGAGTAGAGGCCCTACGAACATAAAAGAGGAAAAGAAAGACCACCTATGCGCTGGCACGACGATCTCAAATGAAAGGCAGAGCTGACATGAATACGAGTGGCACAGAACAGAGAACGATGGAATCAATTGGGAAAGGCCTATGTTCAAGAATGGACTTAATGGCTACTGATGATGATGACGTAGTAGCGGTACTCATCTGACCAGACGCACACTCGCGTTGAGTACGGGTGGTGGACAATAACTTGACTTGCGGGGTGCCCCCAGGCTCTATACTAGAACCATATTTGAAAAACCTATATTACGACGACACACTTGGTCTAGTAGTCCCTGAAGGGGAAGTGACCTGTTCTGATGATCTGACAATCGTCACAGTGGGAGTGGCAATGTCTGAGACTAGGATGAAGACAAAGACCGATAACGGTAGACAAGATGGATGCAGTGGTTATTGTAGATTGGAAGAAGACCCGCTCAATGGAACTGTTGATAGAAAGCAAATGGCTCGAGGTGTAGGTAAACAGGGTGCAGTTTTTCTCCACCCACGTATAGGAGACTATGCAAAACGTGTGACCATTGAGAGCTGACTGCAGTAAGTATAGTGTTAACTGGGTACAGTGCCTAGGAAAATCCATGTCAGACAGAAAGGAAGTATTTAATTAGTAGAAATTGTACTGTGCAGCGCAGACTAACAGTGTTTTAGCTAAATACTTTCTACTTCTTTTATTAAAAATAAAAACAACAAAATCCTTATCAACAAAACGGAGAATGCCGGGCAACACCAATTACGTAATTTACCAGATAGACCGGCCCTACATTTGAGAAGTATTAGAATTAGACCAGAATGAAAAGGTAGAATATACAACAACAACTAAGCTAGAACAGGCCAATTACCGGAAACATACGTGGGCTTCTCTAGCTTTCTACAGTTATTACCGATCAAACAACTACTAATACTGTAACAAAAAATAACTGCATCTGCAGTCAGACGCTGCCAAAAGATTTTCTGCAAATACGAGTGATCTTTTGTCACTTCAAAAAGCTTAAAGTATAAGTACCTAAACCAGCAGATATGGAGTAAACAAAAACAAAGCACTCAAAAAAACTATGAGATGACAAAACGAACTTGTAGTACTCCCAGCGATGCAGCAGAACGTCATCCAAAACTTTAACGGAGATAAAGCCGCTAGATACCTAGGCAGAAAAGAAACCTAGAGAACATTTTGAAAACTTACTACTGTTCAGAAGTATAAATGGATGTCAAAAGATTGATCCAGAACTGCCATCAAATGAGTAGGCCCATACAAAGTCACCCGGCAAGACTACCTCAGTACCAGGCCTAGAGAACGTAAAGTTTTTAGAAGCACAAGATTTTTACTGCAAAAAACATTACTGCTACTTACAACCGCTAAGTAAATCATGTCACACCTAGCAAAGCCATGTTAGAAGCAAACCTTTCCTCAGAAGGCACCTGAGCCAAAAAGCAATAATAAACCTGGAAGGTAGACATCGACAAAGTAGCTATCGGGGCAAAGAACGCCGCCATGACCTATGAATCTGAAAAAGTACGAGGATGGGTTTGCACCAAAATAGCTCGGACCAGAGTAGATAATTACCAACGCTGGAAAGAATTGCTACTGTATTGATGACAACCTTTCCAGCACAAACCTTCAAGTTTTCTTATGGCTTAAAATTCTTATCAATCCTAAGGTGAATATACTGTTGCAGAAACTCTTCTTCGATCCGCGCTGGTGATTGAGAATCGCCTTAACTGCTTTAACTTGTTTACCATGCAAGGAAAAAGTGATAAAAAAATCGAACTGCTGTAACTAATTACGACCCGAATAATTAATCCAGTCTTGTAGCCTCAACAAACTTTATAATCAGTTAACCTAGAGGAATCAATATCAAAAGATGCTCTTGGTAATAAAAAAAACTTTTGGCACCGCCATGAAGAGATCAGTTAACGAATGGATAATTTGAATTATTTTTTAGGTTTTGTAACGGTAGAAAAAATTGTTGGACTGGGACAAAAACTTTAAGAATTAAATGATTTGAGGTTATGGTTATAACTTGTGAATATAAATTTTATACTTTAGTATGCTATTTTTATTATAAAACCGATTAGGCCATCATCAGTTAATCTATAATGGTTACACGAATGTAGTTGTGTATTCTATTCTTAAAATTAGATTCACAATAATAATTTTTTATACAAACACTATTTCTGTGGATGGAGTTCTTATAAAAATATGAATATTAACTGAGACATTATTGAAATATGAAAGAAATTATTAAATAGATCACATACCTGCATACTTAACAAACAAATCGTTATATAATCCCATCATCAACAGTATATGGTGAAGCAATATGAATAAGCCTACATTGTAATAGCTTATATTTATACTTTTAAATCTGCATATATAAATTAACACAGGTCAAGTTCACATTTGCTAATGGAAATATTCCTGCATTGGTTGTCTGCAAATATAAATTTGATCATTTTTTAATCATTTTATCATTCCAAATCAAAAAATGCATCGTTTTAAATTATAAATTAATTAATTTTTTATTTAAAACGGCTTTTAAAATAATTCCATAAATGCAAATTAGTCAATAGTTTGTTAAAAATTATACTTTTTAGTAATTTGGAATGTAAATTAAATTTGAAAAACAAAACAATTTATTCATTTTCTATAAACAATGATAATAATAGCAAGAATTATTAATTTTAATATGAATATGTATTGATAGTTGAGCCTTGAAGTAGTAAGTAGTAGTAACAGTAAAAATAATTCATTTAAGAGCAGGAAAGTTTGAGTAGTTCAACTTTAATCAATCAACATTATCATTAACACTGACTTTTGATGCGTTTCAATTTATAAGATAATGCTAATACGCCAAAATGCCATAAGATAAGTAACTATAACACAAGAAGAAATAATAGGTTCCATTATTGTGTTATTGCTCAGTTGAAATTTAATGTAAATCGAACTTTAGCCGATCGTTTTTATTCAAATACAGTTTGATATTAGAAAAACCGTTCAGTTACACACTTTTCTTTAGAGAAAGCTCCAATAAAAGATTTATTGTTGTTGGTAATTGTAGTGTAGTCTGCATATACAGTGCGATCAACAAAGAATGAGATTTTCCAAATATTTCTTGGAAATTTTTTAGTGTTTCCCTTAAATAAACTAATCCGGAAAGTCACCAGTACTCAATGTAGTAATGTTTTTGTGAAGATCAAATTTACAATATATGTTGTTTTTAGCACTGATGAAGGGGATAGACATAGCCCGTGTAGAAGTATTAAATAAAATACTTTTAACATAAGTTTTTTTTTGTTTGTCCTATTTGGCCACCGTTACCCTACCCATATTATAAATATTAAGGACACCGAAAACAGTTAAGAAATAATAATAAATTGTTTTATTATTTCATAGAATTTAGTCATATAGTATAATAGACATTTTTTAATTAGTTGAATTAATGTGGGCCCTTAGGAACATGGATAAAAAACTTGATAAATTTGTAATATATATACTATAATAATCATCATCAATGGATCTTTATCGCATTATTTTGGACGGATCCAATCAAATTTTAACAAGGTATTCCGGAAACATTTCTGTATTGGTGACCCTAGAGTGAAAAAGTGGAATAGTCAGGATTAGTACCTAAATTTGCCGCTATAATATGTCTTCATCTTCTCCTGATGCATCTCCATTACTGAAGGTTTGCGACCACTTCTTTGAATGGCTTCCAATCTGCAGTTTTTCTAAAAAGTTTTTCTACTGTAAGTCCCTTCCAATTTCGAATGTTCCTTAGCCATGATAACGATCTACTTCCAACCCCACGTTTCCCTTCTATGCGCTCTTCTATTATTACTCGAAAAAAACTTGCGTTTTTTTATTTAGGTTAGTAGTTCAAGATATTAAGCACGTTGTGTTCCACACCTTTTTAACCCATGAGGTAAGACCAATCATAAATGCTTTGATGACTAACACTTGGGCGGGTTGGTGGGTCACAGTAGTAAGAAGTAACTCGCCCACAAAATAAACTTTGTTTGCACCCACTCACCTAAGCGTTAGTTATCATGAGATTTATTATTAAAGAATTCTTTCATATCTAAATCCAAGCACACTAGAGGTGGGGCAAATTATAAATCCTTTGATGACTAACACTTGGGCGGGTGGTTTGGTCACAGTAGAAGAAGTAACTCGCCCACAAATTAAACTTTGTTTCCATCCAAGCGTTAGTTATCAAAAGATTTATTGTTAAAGAATTCTTTCATATCTAAATCGAAGCACATAAGAGGTGGAGTAAATAATAAATTCTTTGATGACTAACACTTGGGCGGGTGGGTTGGTCACAGTAAAAGAAGTAACTCGCTCACAAATTAAATTTTGTTCCCACCCACCCAAGCGTTAGTTATCATGAAATTTATTATTAAAGAATTCTTTCATATCTAAATCCAAGCACACAAGAGGTGGACAAATAATAAATCCTTTGATGACTAACACTTGGGCGTGTGGGTGGGTCACAGTAGAAGAAGTTACTCGGCCACAAATTAAACTTTGTTCCCACCCACCCAAGCGTTAGTTATCATGAAATTTATTATTAAAGAATTCTTTCATATCTATATCGAAGAACACAAGAGGTGGGACAAATAAAAAATCCTTTGATGACTAACACTTGGGCGGGTTGGTGGGTCACAGTAGAAGAAGTAACTCGCCCACAAATTAAACTTTGTTTCCACCCTCACCCAAGCGTTAGTTATCATGAGATTTATTGTTAAAGAATTCTTTCACATCTAAAACCAAGCACACAAGAGGTAGGATAAATAAAAAATCCTTTGATAACTAACACTTGGGCGGGTGGGTGGGTCATAGTAGAAGAAGTAACTCGCCCACAAATTAAACTTTGTTCCCACCTACCCAAGCGTTAGTTATCATGAAATTTATTGTTAAAGAATTATTTCTTATCTAAATATCCAAGCACACAAGAGGTAGGACAAATAATAAATCCGTTGATGACTAACACTTAGGCGGGTCACGGTAGAAGAAGTAACTCGCAAACAAATTAAACTTTGGTCCGCCTGGTCCTTAATCCTTGGTTCAATTCGGTTATTATTGCAGTTCTAATGGTGTCGTCTTTCAATTGTTTGATATCAATTCTTTGTCTTGATCGTGGTCGCTGGGCTCTTGAGTTTAAGTCTGAAAATCGCTGCAACCGGGATGTGATCAGAGTGTATATCTGCGCAGGGATATGCTTGAGCTCTTTGTACTCCCACCTGAATCTTTTATTTATTAGGATGTAGTCTAGTTGGTTTCTTACTACTCCGGTTTTATTTTTCGGTAATCTCCAGGTGTAGAGCCGCCTCGGTAGTAATTTAAACCACGTATTGTTAATTGAGTATTCTTCTTCATTGCAGAATTATAGTAGTCGGTCACCTCTGTCATTTCTTATTCCTAGGCCATATTTCCCGACTATGCCCTCTGCCTTCCCTTGACCAAGCTTTGCATTAAAATCTCCAATTATTAGATTTAAATGGTGACTTTTTGTGGCTTTCATCTTTTTTTTTATTCGAGTATAGAATTGTTCTATTTGTTCGTCGTCTTTGTCTGCAGTGGGTGCATATACCTGTATTATATTTCGTTTTAGCTTCTTTTGGTTGTAACAGAGCTACTCTTTCTGAATACAGTGTGAAATTTAAAATACTTTGTGTAAATTGCTTCCTTATAGCTACTGCAACTCTATGCGTTTTCTCGTCGTTTCCCCCGGAGTAAAACAATATGTAGTCGTCTATCTCCACCTTTCCTGTTCCGAGCCATTTGACTATATCCAGACGTTTCGTTTCTTGTATTACGTTTTGTATTTTCCAAGGCACATTCCATGTGCCTGTTTTAATTTAGTTCCTAATTAGTGCCACCGTGATTTTTTGCTCCTTGCCCCATTTAAGTGGCGCCGGAACTCGAGGACATTTAAAGTGTGTGTCATTTCATTGTGGTTTTCTTGGGATATTCATAGGGATCTTTAATGCAGTGGTTTTCCGTTGTCTTCTGCATCCTAACGCTGTTGACCAGTTCTGGTTCTTCCGCCTTTGGGGACAATTTCTCGCCCCAGGGCAATAGGTGCCCTTGTCAGCTCCTCCACCCTAAGCTGTTGGCTGACAAGAAGGTCCACTTATCTCGGTAGACATTCGGTCCAGGCTCAAATTTGTTTGAAGAACTGCAACATGTTTCACCACACAGTGACATCATCAGTCAGATGAATAGTGCATCAATTCAATATCAAAAAGATAAACTAAACTCTCATCAGGCATTGAGAATAGTCAAACGCAAAGCATTCGTTTCTTGCCAACAGTAGTGTCTCAACAACAAATAAAACATTATAAATGCAAAAAATATCAGAAATTTATTCCACTGATCCAATTTCTTGGCATACAAATTGGTATGGGACTAGCATATTTCTTACGTTTGCAGTAAAATATCAAAATACGTATATTTAGTATTGGGAGAGTAATTGAAACACAACAACTACAAATGAGTGTAGATTTTGCCAATAGTTTCTTATGGAATTTTAAATTGGTGCCATGCTGCATCAGCAATATATTTAGAATACAGCAAAGAACTATCAGGGTCATAAGTAGACTTATATTATAGGTATTATAAGATGGCCCTAATCATTTTTCAACTAAATAAAATTCAATTTAAAACCTTTTTAAAGAAGTTACAACAAATATATATTATTAATAAATTAAACCATGGTAATTAGAAAAACACCAAAAACAACACCAAACAGAGAAAGGAGGCCCCAAACAGGAGCGATTGTGGTAAGCAAGGAGACAGATCGAAATTATGCATAAGATGCGGAGAAAAAGGGCATCAGATAGCCATATGCAGTAATAAGGAATATTGTATAGAGTGTAAAGTAAGAGGACACAGAACAGGAGTAAAAAGATGCCCGCTCACATACAAAAGAGAAACGAGAAGACCAAGAAAATAAGCAGAAGACAAAAATCCAGATAATTGGAGACAACACGAGAATGAAGACACAAACCAAAATGTATAACATCATTCAAACAAATATAGGCAGAGGAAGAGAGGCGCAAGACCTATTGATGACAACAGCGATAAGAGGAAAAATAGACATAGTAATAGTGAGTGAACCAAATAATAACAAACTAAGTGGGGAGTGGATAAAAGATAAGAATTCAGACGCAGCTATCCTAACAAGGGGTAAGTGATAAAGTAAAAAGGAGGGAATAGTGTGGGCCGATATAAGAGGTCTGATAGTGTACCGTTGTTACATCAGTCCAAACTGCAATATGGATTATTATCAGTAGTGGATAGAAGAACTAGAACACAGCCTAAGGAAACAAAAGAGCAAACAAATTCTGATAGGAGGCGATTTCAACGCAAAATCGCCAAGATTAGGAGGTACCAAGTGCGACAGAAGAGGCCAAATTCTTGAGGAGATGATAGCAGCCGCAAATCTTACAATATGCAATCAAGGAGATAAACCAACGTTTGTAAGCGGAAGATCCAAATCATATATTGATATTACCATAGCAACATGGGAAACGGCTGGAGTAGTAAGGGGCTGGACAGTGAAAGAAGAAGAATCACTGAGTTTACATAAATATATACAATACAGCACAAACGGAAAAAGAAGACAAAAGAGAAGGAAAATGGAACCTAAGGAAGATGAAGCAGAGGAAGTGACTGAAAACGAGAACATAGAGGAAAGATGCAAAAGGTACTCGGAAAAGTTGAGGAAGCCCGGGGAAGAATGAATCAATTCCCAGATACAGAGAAGGAGGAAGAAAAGGACCGTACTGGTGCAGCAAAGGGGTCAAGGAGAGCAAGAAGAAAGCAATACAAACAGCAAGAAAAGTCAAAAGACAAAGAAGAAAAGGAGAAGATTCCGATGAAACTGAAGAAGAACTGAAAAATGACAAAAAAGCTTTAAAGGAAGCGATCAAGGACAGTAAGAAAAGATGCTGGGAAGAAATGTTAGAATCCATAGACAGGGATCGCTGGGGCAAACCATACAAAATAGTAATGAATAAATTATGAAGAATGAAAGCAGTGTGCTTAAAAGAAGAAGAAAATGAAGTAGTAATTATTGAAAAATTGTTTCCCACTGGAGGAATGGTAGAAGAATCAGCAGGAATAGCTGACAAAACAGAAGCAGTCTCTGCAACAGTGGAGAAGATAAAACAGATTATAAGGGAACTACCTAATAATAAGGCTTGCTGGAAGGATGCAAACCTAGTACTAATTAAGAAAAAGAAGGAAGCAGGCAAAACAACGACGTATAGATCGATATGCCTGATCAACATATTAGCGAAAATTATGGAAAAAGTTATCGAACAGAAAATAGAAGAAAAGGGAGGATCAGAACAGGAACAATATGGATTTACAAAGAGAAGAAGGACTCTAGGAGCCACTGAAAAGGTAAAAGCCATAGCAAAAGAAGCAAACAGCGGACCATACAGAAAAAGACAACACTGTGTCATAGTAGCGCTAGATATACAAAATGCGTCCAACAGCATACTATGGGAAGCAATTATAGAAACAGCAAAACAAAAGAGAACTAACAAATAAAACTACCAAGATAATATGGAGTTGCCTTCAGGAGAGAAATCTATTGACCAAAAATGGAAAATTTTGGTTGACTAGAGAAGTACCACAGGGTTCTGCACTAGGTTCTAAACTATGGAATTTAGTTTATAATCAGCTACTCAGGATGCGGCTGCCGGAAGGAGTGACAATAACGGCATTTGCAGATGACGTGGCTCTGGTAGGTAGGGATATAGACATAGAAGTACTAAATGAAAGGTTAGAGTTGGCAATAGAAATGATAAAGAGATGGATGAGAAATAAAGGGTTAGATCTGGCTCCGCAGAAAACCGAGGCAGCTTGCCTATCGAGAAAGAGGACAAACAAAGGAAATGAAAAAATACAGGTAGGTGAACAAACAATAACCATAAGAACAAAATTAAATACCTTGGAGTTACACTTGAAGCAAAGGGAATGGAATAAACAGGTTAAGGAAGCAGTAAGAGGAACAAAAAAAATAGAAGGAATGCTTAGTAGGCTTATGCCAACAAAAAGAGAGCACCAGGAGAAGGGGCAAGAAAGCTAATAGCAACTGCGGCTAGAAGTACTATTGTATGTCGGAGAAACATGAAGAGAAGCTTTGAAGACAAAAAAACAGAAAAGAAGTAAGAAGAGCTATGAGAGCAAGTTCGTTAAGGATCTGCAGGGCCTACAGGATGGTGTCGCAGGAGGCACTAGAAGTAATTGCGGCGACACTACCCGCAGATTTGATAGTGTAAAAAAAGATTAGGTATAAAGAAAATGGTAAATGAAAGAACTAGTAAGCAAGAAGCAAAGAGACAAGCGAGAGAGAATATGACTGAAATTAGACAAAGACAGTGGAAAGAAAGAGAAAAGGGAGAATGGACAAGGGAACTAATACAAGAAATAAAAGAATGGGTAGAGAAAAAACCGGAGACGTGTTATTATACAAAACAACTACTTACCGGACATGAAGCCTTTAAAAACTACTTACAAAAAATAAATAAGATGGAGAAAGAGGAAAAATGTATATTTTGTCACGCATGATGACGTAGAACATACGCTAGTAAAGTGCGAAGCGTGGGAAGAAGATAGGAAAATGCTAGAAAAAGTATTAGAAAACAAAATAGACAAATCTACAATCATTAAAATATGCCTGAGTGACGAAAACAAATGGAGAGCACTAAGAAACTATGCAACGACAGTACTGAAGAAAAAATAGAGAATATTGAAGCTTTGAGATTTAGGTAAACCAAAATGGAAGAAAACACACAAATTAAAAGCCACAGAAGACAAAGGAAGGAGGAGCGAGAAGCTAAATGGAAGCAAAAGAATATGAAAAAAAGTAATAAAGAGGAAAGAAACAAAGAAGGCTAAAACAACTACGCCTGCCAAGCAATAGAAGATGAACAGAGAGACAAGAGAAGAACATTTACTGAAACATTAGTACTAACAGAAATAAGAAGGAAAAGGAGAGAACTGCTCAAGGAAAATAAGTTGACGGAATTGACTAAACAATTTCCAAACGGAATATACGGCATGTCAAGGTTGACAGAAAATGCAACTTTCGAAATGGTCAGAGTATATCTGTCAACCAGGGGACACGAAGAACTAATCCCAAATGGAGTATCAAGAATCTCACTACAAGTTAAACTGGCAAATGTAGGACTACCAAAGGGGATGCACTTAATGAAGCTGCACAAAAAAGGATACGACGAAGAAGTTAATGAAGATATAGAAAAACTAACAAGATCACCAAATATGATGGACTTCCCAATGGATTATTGCATTGCTTTGTATGCAATAAGAGCATGTGGGATGGGGAATCCTTCAAGAACCATCTTGGAGGTAAATAACATTCTAAACAAACTTAATACTTTAACTAATGTGTCTATTCTGAACATATTTTAACATCGCTGTAAAAATTAATTTTTGCCTAGCAACGTTCAAAATGTTAATTAACATTGCTGTAAAAAATGTTCAGAATGCGGCTATAAGATATGATGGGTTAATCGGCGCTATACCGTGCGTTGCGTCACTGCATGAACCAAGACGTTTGAATTTATAAATTTGGCCGTGTCTGAATTTAATAAATTATTGATGCAATCGTGGTCACTCAGTTACGTCATCGTCATATACGACAACTGAGATCTGTGCCTGTTCTTATCTTACTAGTTACTAGTAATAGTATCATGGTAAACGAATGTTAATTTATTTTGTATTTATAGGTAAAGCCCATAAACAGATGATTGTGAGTTTGGAAGAGAGTTTCCAGATCACTGTTAATATTTTGCGTGAAAACATGCGTTTATGCGAGGAACGCAAGATGATCGAGTACGAGCGTATGCAGAGATCGCGTCGTTATCATCACAACAACGCTCAAGAGACTGAAAGTCATTGCAACATGTGTGACTTGAAATTCATGGGCAAAATCGTTGTGCACAGACAGTAAGTACAGATTATATATGTTTTTAGTTTTTTACATTTTTTTGCATTTATTTGGTAGTTTCTTCACAGTTTGCGGTTTCTTTAACATTCTGCTTGTTTCTTTAATTTTTTTGATAGCTTCTTCAACAATGTCAGTTTCTTGAAATTTGCTCGATTCTTCAATTTTCTGCTAAATTAAACTTTTATATACTCAATTCAAGAACAAATGTTTTTTTTTTGTTTCATTTTTCTTAAGTTTCGGTTTTTTCTTCTACCTTTTTTAATTAGTTTATGAATTTCAAAATTATTGAAAGAAATAATGTTCTTCTAGTTTCTTCATTTTTTAACAGTTTTGAAAAATTAAATTTTTATTGGTTGTCAATAACAAGAAAGTTTGAAAAGAATTGCAGGAATGATTAATTTTCTTCTACTTTCTTCATGTTTTTCTTAAATTCTTCTATATTTTATGAAGAAATTCGATCAAATAATAGAAGAATATTCATCTTTTTTATATTGCTTGAGCGATTTAAGTTCTCTAATATTTTTTTTATTTTCTTCAACTATGTTGAATTTTGTCTAGTTTCTGCAATTTTTTCTTTGAACTGAAATTTGTGCATGCGCCAGTTTAGTCTTGCTCATAGGCTAGTTTAGTCTTAGTAATTGCAATGGGTTCATAACAACCTGCACAAAAAGTGATGGTCGGTTTACTGGGACGCTGAAATGATTTTCATAATTGATTATATTCCAACAAGCACTACAATAACGGAAAATGTCTACAAAGATTAAAAATTTGAAAGCGGAACACACAAAAAAACCACAATAATGCTCAGAGAACTCTGATTAAACACTACAACTTTAGGATACTTAAAGAACACATTTTTTAAGAAGAACAAATGCGGTTTTAAGGAATTACACATCTACCTTACAGTTTCGACCTTGCTCTGTGATTATTATCTCTTAAGGCTTTTTATCAAATAACGACTTGGATTTTTTTTTTCGAAAGCATGGTATTACTAGAAAAACGTTGGATTAAGTGTATTTGTGTTAATGGTTCTTACGTTGAAAAATAAAATTTTGTTTCTCCTCTGCTCGTTTTCATGCTAAAAATTTAATGTCTATTGCAAAATAAACTTTAGGCAGAGAAGCATTCAGAGTGTTTTCCGGAACCCAACCCAGCAATGTAACTCGGCTACATTTTTTTTTAAATAGGCGATGTTTTTCTACTTCTATATTTACGTTCCCATAAAGATTAGGCAAAAAACCGGTACGTTACACGGAACGCTTGAATTAAATGTCGTACAAATAAACGCTAGACATTTGCAAATGTAATTTGACTAAAATACTTGATTATCAAATTATAAGTAGAAATGAGAAAGACGTTAAAGTTGCTGTTTTTGTTATAATACTACAAATCAAGTTAGCGGTCGAAATGGTCTTCACAACACCAGTATGGTGGCCTCAGTCAAACTCAGTTTTACGAGAGTAAAATTAATTAAAACCTTTGATCCACAGCTATCAAAAACGAAATAGCAAATTCCATAAATTTTGATGACGTGATTGAAGAGTTTGCATCAAAAAGGAAATATTTAAAAGTTCAAGACCGCTAGCATTATCAACCTAATGTTCTGCCTATGTACATCACTAGCAAAGTCCAAGACCATTCTAGGACTCCACTAGATAGTGCACACCAGCGGGCTAAGTCACAACCAGGGATTGCACTTACGTCAACCTCAACAAAAGACAAACCTTTTATCTTTACTAACCCCATTATGACATCGCATCTTGCAGCCTCGTAAAATGCATTAGAAAAATTCAAACTTAAGAAATTTTAACGTTCAAACAGTCGACAAACTAACATGGCACGATGTTCTCCGCAAAATGTCTACGGCCACAATTTTAAATCAAAATATTACATTAAATCAATATAATAATTAAGTAGTTTAGTTAGTTTATACATAAAAAAATATATTAATGATCTCCAAAACGTTTGCATTTTTGTAACTGACCAAGAATAAATGTACTAAACAATTTATTTCCAATTTTATTCTCTAGTGACACCTAAATACCAGTAAAAATATAAAATTATTCCAAGGCGTGGTTTCACAAACGGCGTCGTAAAAAAATATATTTTTTAGCCTTGTTCAAATGATTGAACCCGGCTCCGCAAAAGCTTGCGCCGGCCCTGATGTTGGGGTGTAAATGATTTACTATGTATGTAAATATGAAACTGGATTTTTTGTAACCAACCAAGTCTGGTGAGTAAGCCGCATACAAAAGTATTTTCCAACTAAACGCCTCAATAGTTTCCTTGACCAGTTTTGCTGTGTGTGATGGTGCATTATCATGAAGCAAAATCACTTTGTGTTGCCTTTTTGATATTCTGGTAGTTTTTCACGTAACGCGTTTTTTTTTTTCATTTCAAACTTTATCCGTGGTCTTTCACGTTCTTCGTTTCTCACGTCTAAAACGATTTTTTTAAATCACTCAAAACATAGTGATTTACCGTAAGCTACGACTAGCATTCGATGTGATGCTGCAGCAGTTTTCTTCAAATGGTAACAAAATCAATGCATCCCAAGTCCTAAAGAGCTGTTGTATGTTTAAATAAATATACATGAACATTTCCCATGAAAATCAATGCTGTCCGCAAATCGTAGTTTGCAGGCACAAAATTCGACATGTTCAACGTTGTACAAACTATGCTATTATATGAAACTTGTATTGTTGAGAGTTAAAAATCTTTGTCAGAGATGATCAACAAGGAAATGGCGCCAATGACGCGGTTTGACGATAACTACCTTGGCAGCCAGCGCCATCTATGTGCGAATTTCGGTTTCATATTATATATTGATAATGATTATATTCAATGGGATTACCTCTGAATGTACAAATTACATCATCTATGCATCGCTTCCATGTGATTATATTATTTTGTGATTACTGTAAGTGTTAAGGAATATGGTAGCTAAAATAATGCAAGAGGTTTACAATATAGGCAACCAAATATACACTTATTGTAATAATAAAAAATATCTCTAGGCTATCCTTGACCATAACCATAGGCGCAACACACTTTTTTTGTGGTAATTATAAATAATTAAAATAAATACTAAGTACATAATACACAATGAAATACTTTTAAGCTTTTCTTACTTTTACCAACTGCATCTAAAGTAAATAGAACGAAAAACTGAAATAAAACCATTCTATGTTTTAATATATTTATAAAAATTCATTGCCATCCAATTTATCTGCAGCACACTTATGTATGCTCCTTAAACTAGATGAATAAAATGATTTATCACAATCTGTACAATGGTAAGGTTTCTCCCCAGTATGTCTTCGTATGTGAGTTAACAAACTATTTCTATGAGAAAAGGTTCTTCCACACATCTGACATTTATGATTCTTTACTCCAGTATGTACAACCAAATGCCTCTTCAATTGATACTCCAGTTTAAAAGTCTTATTGCATTCTTTACATTTATGTTGATAAGTTTGAATATTTTTATGTCTATTTCGATCAATAGTACTAGCTTGTTTGCAAAAATGTCTTAAGTGGTGATTGTATCGCCCCCTGGAGAAATATTTTCCACAAAGTTGGCATAATACTTGCGTTTCGTGCCATTTATTATGAAAGTGATAAGAACTTTCTGTTTTGCAATGTTTATCACATAGTGCACATATGAAATCTCCAACGTTGTGGATCATTTTGTGAACTTTTAAACTTGTAGATTGGTTGAATGCTGCAAAAAAAAATTACAATCAAAATTTAATTCATCTTAAGTACTAAACAAATAAGGATAGTCGGTAAAGAGCCTGAGTTAAAAACAGATCACCCCCTACAATCAAAAAGGAGCGCCGAGTTAGTTCAGAACGTCTCTGACCATCAATAAACAAATACGGGGTCGATCGGCACATTGCAGACGAACTTTTCTTAATGTCTGTGATCACCCTGTATATCAAAATTTTACTTTTACACCGCCAATCAGTTTTGCAATGCAAGATTAATTTGTTCACTTTGCATAAACTGGATGAGAAGCTTCTTAAAAAATATCATTTTGGCAATAAACTTCACATTTTGAAATACAGGGCGAGTTAAAAAAATGTAATCTTTGAACATTTTCATTCATTTAGTTTAGAACGTTGTGTATCAATTACAATCAAGGAAATAAAAATAGATCAACGAACAGATTACATGCAACATTAATTAATGAAGTAAAACCTTACCTTTACCACAGACATCACAAATATAAGATTTGATACCAGTGTGTATCCTAAGATGCCTTGTTAGATTTGAGTAGTGCCGAAACGGCATTCCGCAAATTTCACACACGTACGGCTTCTCACGCGTATGCAAGCGCATATGAGCCTGCAAAGTCATCGGTCTTTTAAAAACCTTTGGGCACATATCGCATTTCCACTGGAGAATATGCTCCTCCTTGGACCGATGTGTTGCTTTGTGTTGTTTTAGAAGTTCCATTGTTGGAAAATCAGTCATTTCGCAAGCATTGCAATTCAGCGATTGGATTAACTTCCTAGGAGCAAAAGGTTGAACGATTTTAATACCAGCTTTGATAAAATCTGCTTTGCTATATTTGGGATTTTTATTTGTATATTTTGTGCTCAATTTGATGTTAGGTTGCGAGATGTAGTCATGATCGTTGATTAGTTTGTTTGATGCTGCGTAGAGTAAACTCTTGGTTTGTTGGCATTTTTTGAAGAAATTATGGGATGTTATTATGTTCATTGTGCATATGTAGCAGATGGATTGGGGTAGTTCAATATCATTGTATTGGTTCACCTGTAATAAAAATAATGTCATGTCAACAATTAATTAAATAAACCGCCATTACAATACAAATAATTTACCTTACTGGAATCCAGCACAAGTGTACGAAATAAACGTATCTTATTACATACAACCAACTGGTCAAGTTTATTGCAGCCAAAAAGAGCGTAGAATAATACCCCAAAATTCCCTATTATTATTATCTACCAAAATGAACATCAAAATATCCCAGGTAACATTACCACATCAACTACATGAGGCATAATCAATTCTTAAAACGTCACCGCGCAACTACCCCCGACCAACAGCGCAGTAGCAGCTCAGAATCGACATTCGAAGATGTAAAGTAGATGTTGGATCGGCTACTGTTGTTGAACCAACCGGAACTAAAGGAGCGTTTTGTCGACGTTGGCAACACCGGGTTAGGTGCCTTCTTGTAACAGGAGGATGAACCTCGAAAGCGCATCATAAGCTACACAAGTAAAAGTAGTATTGGGCGGCATAGTGATTTACACGCAAAACCACAGACGACCACCCTCAATATTTGAAGTTGGTGATGGTAAGACTTCAGGAGTACGTTCGTCCTAAACTGTAGTCCAGACAAGTGCAACTTTAAACAAGATCAGATTAGATACATGAGATACAATCCACCCTTAAAAAGTCGCTTTACGTTGGTATGCAACTAGCCCCGACCCACATCGAATCGGCCACTGCTGAACCAGCCGCGGCTAAGATTGCGTTTTGTCTTACAGACCGACGTCTGCAATACCGCATGGGCGCTGTCTTGTAACAAAAAGATAGACCTCATCGTGTTTAACATGCAAAACCTATAACATTTGATGTCGGTGATGATGAAAGATTTCAAGTGTACACACGGCTTAAACTGTGATTCCGATAAGTACAGCAAGAATAAAAACAAATCAACTACATAAACCACAATCAACCTCTGAAACGTTACCTCACGTTGGTGTGCAACTACCCCTAAACATAACGCAGAAGCAAAGCAGCTCAGTAACGGCAATCAAGATGTTGGATCGTCTTGCAGACCGACACATGCAACACGGATCGTATAACAGTAGGACAGTCTTCATAAGCTGCGCCAGTAAAATGCTTAACAAAACTCAACTTAGTTATCACAGCAACGAGTTAGAGTCTAACAATAGTGTGGGCAACTAAGAAAACCGGGACTAGGCTAGGAAGCGGACGACAATTAAAAAACTAGTACCAAGAATAGCGCGTCAGACTGCTTGTTTGCAGCGCAAACATTTGTCGTAACCACTAAAGCTCCACAGAACAAAGCATAACCTGAGGTCTAGCAACAACGTTTCTGTAGTAACAAAATGGAATGTCGGACAATTATATAGACTGTAAAAAAGTACAGACCGTACTTAAGCTTGACTGAACAAAGAGCTGCAATATTCAAGTTCTAACGCCGGTGACTGCTTCTGCAGGACCCCATATTTGACCGAGAACGTTTTTAAGTAGCAAAAACAATTGTGAATTGATTTCCTAACGTAATCATCTTAAAAAAGCGTAGCAGACCCAGAACACAATCATGAGCGAGCAATTCGACTGCCATCAACCGACCTGTCTACATCGAGAGAGCCCACCATTACTCACCGGCTGAAGCGATCGCGACAACCACAATTACAATTTTCATTGCAAAAGCAAAGTACTGATGAGGGATTGATATTAATTTATTAATATGATCATCACGTAGATAATTTATCTGAATTAATTAACTCAGATATTTCTTTCAGGATGGCAGATCCCAACAAAGACATGACCGATGCAGAGATCCTCCTAATGATGTTTACGCAGCAAGCCCAGAACAAGAAGTTCATCAAGAAGCAATTCGCTAAGATCAACTCTCTCGAGCAATTCGTCCTCCACCTCATCGAGGGCCAGCCGCAGTGATGATGGAAGAAACCATCAAAAAGACCTGGCCAGGTACCGCTCACCAGGCCCGCTACATTTATAAGAGCCTTGCCCTCCACCAAAGAGGCCCCGATCGAGCCACCACGGTCCAGCAAGCGGCAAAGCCGCCCCAGGTCTCCCTCAAGAGGCGACCCGTCAACTCCGCCGACGCCTCGTCCAGCAAGGAATATGTAATTCGGAATGTGCCCCACTGTATCACGGCTGTTGTGGTATAGGCTGGCCTTATAGCAATGGGGGTACATTCCAACCTCCACGACTCGAATGGGAAGGAACGAAAAAACTTTCGTACGCGGGAGCTCATCCAAGCTCCTCGTTTAATCTTACAAGAATCCGAGCATAAAGCTACATGCGCCGCGTGTGGTGGGCCACACACCGCTAGCTATAAGGGCTGCCCAGTTTATCACAAATTCCTCAAAGGCACTACACTCATCCTACTAAGAGCACACCCAATACACGCAAGAAGCAATCCTATGCGCAAGCAGCAAGACCAGCGTAAAGCGCAATTCAACAAGCTAAAAATCAGGTGTTGTTCCGCTTATTCCAAGCGAGCGACGAAGATTTTTGAAGATCCAAATGCTCGATAGTCCGAATCTCGGCCATAACCGTGATACAATGTTCACCACAATACCTATGTTACGCCTTATAAGGCGGCACAAATGTGCATTACGTAATTTCTAACTCTTAATGAATTGTCAGTTAGACAGAAAGGTCTATGCCACAATGATGTGACAAACTTCCAGCACTAATCCGGTGGTAAGGGTTTAGTCGGTATGCATCCTTGAGGAAACCCTTGTAAAGCCATCATAAATCTCACTACCTTCCTGAACGGAAAAGCAATAACAAGCTTGGTCAAAACAGAGAACTCCTCACAAACTTTGTCGCCAGTCCAGCAGGTTATCCAATACACAATAACAGCGGCTCAATTTAAGACGAGATGAGAAAGACAAACTTCGCTACCCTTGCCTTTCCCGACAGACCGATAACCATAATGTCAAATAGTCAAGCGTCATTGTTGTCCCTTTAATAAATTCCAAACTGGTTATGACCTGCATAAACACTCTGGAAGCAGTGGTCACAACCTTCAGAGTTTGCCTGGGATGGATACCAAAGAACCCGGCGATAAAAAGAAACCTCATGGCAAATCAGCTCGCCCAAAAAGAAGCAAAGCGGACATCAAACCCGCGCTCCAAAGCGGCAATTTGGAAAAGAGCGTTGAAAAAAGTGTATGTGGTGTAAATGCCATGGGTTAGTCAACATTACCTAAATAATTCTCTAACCGTTAAAAATTTCAAAAAAGTTTCAAACAAAAGTTTTTTTGGTTTTAAACAAACTAATTTATAAAAATATTTTTAATATACAAGGTGTTCATTTTATTGTGTTGCAACATAAACGATAAAATTTTCTTTCAAAGACATGCTCTGGGTGAGCGTATGAAACAATACAACATGACAAACGATATACGAGTACAAACAAAAGATGAACGCAGCTGCATTGTAGCCTCAATGCACAGAAATACCTAACGCCGGAACCCTTCATCTGTTTATTTGCCACGGTCGTCAGACGGCCGCTCACTATCCACCTACGAAAGTCGCGCTGATAACGCAGCGCAGCGACTGAACACTTATTTTCCAGCCAGATCTCGAAAAATCAAGTTAAGCTTAAAAAATAAGATTTCCGACCTCTATCGACCTAACCCTGATAGTCAAAGTCAACCCATAAGCGTTTTCACCATCACTAACAAGCCGTCAGTGGGGTTTTGCATTGACTGATAAGTTCAAGAGCACATCCAAAACGACTCCCCTAGATTGTTACCACCTGAACAGACTCCAGATGGCAATCAGTGACAATGCAAATGAAGAAATGGCATTCTTCATTGCGCCAAGATTGACTGAGTAACAATTGGTTCTAAACACACAAAAAAGACAAACTACATAGGCGTCTCCACCATCTGCGCATAAAACTATGCTAACTTAGAAGGGAGCATCAGCGAGAAACAAAGAGTATCTGACTTGATAAAAAACAATTTTAGATTTATTGTGTGCAAATTAAATTAAATTAAAAAATCTCTTCATCACCAAGCATGGTGCACACCAGCATCGACACCCGAAGCAACACCAACCTCAACGTCGATCAGAAAACATCAAACTGACCAAAGTTATTGAAGAAAATCCATCATCATCATTATCTATTATCCCCTTTTCACGCCACTGCAGGTGCATTAGCCTCTGCCCATAATGCTGGCAACTTACAATGCATTGTGGATTCTGAACCAATGGAGATATTATTGATCTACTCTGGACCAGAGTTATCTCTTAAAACCCCGCGTTGTCAAGGGCGGTCGAGGAGTGGGAGAAGGCATAAACGTTTGAAATAGTTTCCGTTCTAAGATTCGAACCCAAAACCTTCGGTGCAGCAACAGTCGGATGCCTAGATTACTTCGCCATGCTCCCAAAGCCAATACCTAAAGTCAAAACAAAAAATGACACACAAGATGTTCTTTAAAAAAACGTACAAGAAAAACTGCAGTGGTGTACCTCAAAATTATCATTTTCTCGAAAAACTATGACGATCATATCCAGAATGTACGACAAGTTTTAGAAATGCTACAAGAGCACGACATTAAAATACCCCGGATACAAGATCACCACCAAAGAGAACAAACATCCTCCCAACCACAGAGAATCAACTCAAGTTTCGTAATTTTTAGGCTGATATGAAAATCTAAATCTTCGTTGGGTCTGCATATGATTCTGAATATGTTCCCAAGTATACCGATCTGGCTCTTTCCTGAGGGATCCGCTAGAACCCTGCGGCGCAAAGGTCGTTTGAAGACCCAACTGCAGCTTCAGAAGCCAATGCCGTAAAAAATACCAAACTTTATATACAAAATTAATGGACAAACAAAGTGGTTCACGCAACATCCAAGCCCATACGCTAGCGCTACTTCTGCAGTATGTCAGCAGAACAGACCAATCACCAAAAATTACTGTTAAAAACCCATCAAAAGTCTTGCTTCCTTTTAGAACGCAATGCCCAAATGAGATATCCCTAAGCAATACCAATGATTAATTAGATTAGAGTTAAAACCCGGGCCAAAGCACTCTTGGAAACCGACTGACCGCGCACTCGGATTTCGAGATACCCAGAGTGAGCGCACCATTGTCGTCTACCAATCTACCGAGAAACTGAAGACTTGTAAAAGATCTGAAAAACCTGGCAAGTCCAAGCATAAAAATCCAAAGTACGGTGCTTAGAAAATACCAACAGATTCGGGCTAATCCGTCTAAAAACTGTCCTATACTCAACCAAATTAGGAGGTAACGCTTCAAAGATTGTGGACCTAACTGTAATCGATGACGGTTTCAAACTGTGCCCCATTACTAAACCATAAGATCCAAATATGATTTCCATTTCAGAAGAAAGGACATCAACCAATTTGCTTCACTTTGGTAACATAAACGAACACCAATGGCAAGATGTGCACCTTCACCAACTTGTGCAGAAAGTGGACCTCCATGTCAACAATCGCCAAAGACTTAACATATTAGATTGCGTACCGCTACTTGTTGCTACCGGAAATAAACAACAGAATGTCACCTCACCTCTACGGATTTGTGACGGAAGGTCGCCATGTTTAAGAACTTCCTTTTTTTAAGCTCGATAGTAGCGGCGGGAATCAAGTGTTAATTTAAAATTGATATCAAAATTGTCACATGAATTCTTTGCAAAAAAAAATTAAATGACATTATTGAATTACCTTATACATATAAGAATCTGATATATAATGTAGTGGTAGAGAAAAACACCTATAATTACAAGTTAAATATTATATATTGATCCAAAAGTAGCAACCTGCTCGCACCTTCCTGGACGCATACTAAAACTTAATATAAAATTAATAATTACCTATAATTCTAAAAAGAGTCAAGTCAACTAATGACGCCAAAACATCGGAAAGATTGATACAAAACCGCCTTATCAGACAACGTGTTACCAGAATGACCAATGCGACCATGTGTTTGGCCGTAACGTCCGTAACCTCCGACCCGCACTCGTATTCAGAATCAAGAAGTACAAATTGAGCAGCAGCGACTTAAAAAAATATCTCTAGAGTGCCCATCCCAGTAACTAACCTGTCATAAAGCGAGGACACAACGGGAATTCTCGATTCGATCATAGCATCGTATCCTCGTCACCAAAACTAAAACATGATTAAACTCAATTAATTAATGTAAGTCATTACAATAGGGTCGAAGCGAGTAACGCCGTTGTGGCCGCACACTAACAGTGTCAACAACATGCTAAATGATTCCCAACATCGTATAACATACCACACAATTGCCCCCCTATCACTAAATCCATTATACTAAATAGATACTTACACATATATCACTTCCTATGTACTTCTCTAAAAGAGAAATTAAAGTTTCACCATCATAAAAAGCTGTGGAGAAGTCGATGTGTGTTGGAACTACATCCAAACAAAGTCGACATATTTTATTAAATAGTTTTGGCGTTAATGGCACTTCATTGGTCATCACATGTTCCTTTAATTCTATAAAAAAAAAAACAACAATAAAGAAAAACATTTTTCAAAATTGTTAAAAACTCACCTGCAATTGGAGTTTCCATAATATAATTCTGCGAGTTGACTACATCTACTGAATCCATAGTATCATCAACAGATTCTACAAAGACGGGTGATTTTGGTTCCTCTTTTATTTCATCCATAGTTGTTGGTATATTCAACGTCAGTATTAAATCTTTTAAAATGGATTGATTTTTCCAAATTACTGCTGAATTATCAGTCTGGGCTGTATCTACATCTTTGGCTTCAATATGTTCAGCAACAAGCTACAAAATTGTATAATTCGATCAACTCATAAATTTAGAAAATACAAGAGCTAGATTAGTTTTGATCCCATAAAGGCAAAAATTATTAAATAGAAAATATTTACCCCTATTTCAGTCGGTTTTTTCCTCCTTGATTTAATGTTCTTCTTGATATTATTTGTAGAAGATATCTTCCTAATTATAATCGCAGGTTTCTTTAAACTATATAATTCTGTTGGCTTACTAACATCATTATATGTAGAGGGCTCATCATTTGTAATAATTTCCTTATTATTGTTAGAAGCAGATTCTGCAATTGTCATACTAGTAATATCAAGAGGATCCTTAATATCAAATAATGGTTGAGGTGGAAGTAATAATGATGGAACTTCTTCAAATTCATCTTTAAAGTGCAAATTGCAAAAAGATTTATTTCGTAATTGCATCGTTGTTAAATTACTAAGATCCAGCTGTGCGGCTTTTTCCCATTTAGCCCGAAACTATAACAAAAAAGGTGTAATGTAGTGAGTCTAGAAATTGTTGAAATTTGTAACTAATGTTATATTTTACATTTTTGTCATATTTATACACATTTACTTAATGAAATCAAATTAACTTTTGCAGAACCCTATAAATTTTATACCTATATCGTTTTTGCACGGCCCGCACTTAACCTAAAAAATAACGAAATTACACTTAGTTTATAAAATTCAGATCACAAACATAAGAGTGGTGTGGATAAGTAAAAAAAAAAATAAACTAATTCCTTGATGGCAAACACTCGAGTAGACAATTGTGACACTTGTTTCATAAAATGCGGTCAGGTGGCTTAACAAGATGTTCTCGCCCCAAGGTTTGTCATCAAAAAATCGGATGTTAATCTCTTCTGGTGCGTTTCTGCAGCTAGCCAACATTAGAGGATAACCGACAGTTAGTGGCAAGTTTATACACAAACGGATGAAGCCTGTCCCAGATGTTCAGGGAACCATGGATATGTCAAATTTTTGGAAAAGCCCCAGAATTTGATTTTATGACAGAGTTTTAGTGCTTTCTTACAATATTTTGACGTTTCAAAGCCAAACTTGGCTATTTTTGACATTTTATGAACAGAATTTTGCACTTTTCAGCAGTTTATGGCCGGATTTCTGCTACTTTAACAATATTTTGATATTTTATAGCTGGAATTTTGTAGATTTCCTACATATAAATAATACATTTTTCAAAAAAATTTATAGCCGGATACATTTTCTAGCAATATTTTGATATTTCATTACCAAAGTTTGTTAGTTGACATTTTATGAAAGAAGTTTTGCACTTTTTTACAGTTTATGGCCAGATTTTGTTTTTTTCTAACAATATTTTGATATTTTAATATAAAAACTTGCTTGTTGAGCTGACTGCTTTTTCATCATGTTCCTTCTGATTTAGAATGTCGTGCATCATTTTTTCAATGATCTTCAATTTTGTTGCGCTCTCTAACATGTTGTTTATTAAGTTATCCAGCGTTAGCACGTTGTCCAGCTCCTCATACAGCCAGGAACTTTTCGCAGTCGAGCAAGGTGTGTTCGGAGTTATCTATTTCATTGCAATACATGAATTCCTCGCTGATAGATTCATGCGTTTCAAGTATGTCCCAAAACAGCGATGGCCTGTCAGGAACTGTGCGACGTAGTAAGACACTTCACCATGTTTACGGCTTAGCCATAGTTTAAGACTGTTAATTAACATTCTGGTTCGATCCACTCTATTTCCCATGCTGCGAAAGTATCGCTCCTTGTTGTGGTCTTCCTTCATATTGACTCCAAGCGTAAAAGATCTCTCATTGGCAAGCAAGTGCATCGGATTTACACCCGCAATTACCTGAATTGCACGTGTCGACACCGTCCGATACGCGGACGCCAGTCTGATCGCAGCCTTCGTCTGCGATTTTTCTCGTACTAAGTACAGTCGTACAATATAGGTCCCCGTACAGCATTATGGAGTCCACCACGGAACACATCGTCCTTCTGTTGCTTGCCCTTGCCCCTCCCAGGTTTGGCATAAGTCTGCTGAGTGCAGTCATTAATCTTTTCATTCATCCTATTATTCTGATGCCTGGATACTTCCGGGTCTGCTGGCTCTTGATAATTTTGTTACCCACCTTCAACGTGATCCGTCTGGTGCCTGAAGCACGTCTTCTGGTCGCTCTATCCTAAGTACGTTGCCGTTGTATATATTCCACTGTGTTGATCCTGGGACCGAACCCTGTGTTACACCACAGGTCATACTAAGACAGAGATTGTCGCCCACTAGGATTCTAGAATGCTTTTCTCAATAAGCGCTTTTCTAATTCCTGGCCACGGTACAGAGTTGAAAGCGTTTGTGACATCCAGAGTAACCCGAATGGCACGTTTCTTTTTCCTTTTTGCTTCTTTGATTGCTTTTTTAGCCAGCTAGATTGCGTCTATGGTTGACCTTCCTGTCCTAAATTTAACTGATGGTCGGATAGCCCGCCACACTTCCGGTGTTCCTCTACGAGCCTGCTGTTCATAACATGCTCAAATAGCTTCCCCATTGTATTTATGAGGCACAGTGGTCCCGGCGAATCGTTTCTCCAGAATAGGCTAACTTCCGTTCTGGAAAGGTGCCGTCCTTGATTAGTTTCTCAAAAAAAGTAAACAGTAGCTCAATTTTTTGTTCGGCTAGAACTTTGACTATTTCTGGCGGAATTGTCAGGGCCAGCAGCCTTTCCTACTTTTAATTTACTGCCCGTCTTCCTGACTTCTTCGGCAGTGCACCCAGGGTCTTCGTCGATTTGATTCTTACTGCACCTTATTTCATTGTGAAGCGGAAACAACTCTTTTACCACCTTCAAATGTTTCTGGTCCGTGAGCGATGTTGGTCTGGGCTCGACTAAGGGCCAATATTACAATAGTGGTTTAAACTGCAAGTTTACTAACTGCTAGTTAAAATTTAAATCCCTAGTTAGTGGGAACGCGTATTACAATTGTCTCTATATTTTATGTCAACAAAGTATTTAAAATCTTAACCTATAAATTGACGCGTCAAAAAATTGACATTAAAATTTTATTTAATAAATATATTGAATATCTAACAACAACAAAAATGCAAATTAATAAATATGGATAACTTCTTATAAACAATAATAAGTTTCCAGTAATCACTATTAATATAATACACCCATTTCTTATAAGTAATAACTCGCATAATTTAAGGTTATTTAAACTGCTAGTTAAATCGTTAATCGCCCATTTCCGCCAGTTAGCTATCCAGATATTTTAATCCACAGTTAGCATTAATCCACGTATGTGTGAGTTAAACCACTATTGTAATTTCGGCCCTTAGTTAGACTTGTCCTTTCGGCCATTTGTTTTATAAGCCTCCTTTTGACTGCTACACATTTTTTTCTGGTTTCCGAGATCTCATGGTTTTCTGCTTGATCTAGCGCTTTTCCTCCTTTCAAAGTGTTTCATCACATGCTTTAATAATAGAATTCATAACATCACTGGTTTGTTTGAGTCTCCAATCTCTGTTTAACCAGATTTGACAGCTGCGCTGCTTGTCTGGTGTAATGAAACAGCTTTTCTTGATTTTTTTTTCCGGAGATTCAGAATAGTTCTTTATCCACAAGTTCCACATAGATATTATTGTGGTCGCTCAGGTTTTCCTCGCTGCTGACCTTCCAGCTGTTTATCTTTTTATTATCAGACTTTTAGAGCAAGTCAGGTACTTCTCGTAAATGGGTTTGTTGCCTCGGTTTACAACGCGACCTCGTCCACTTAACACATTACCGCGCTTGTCCTCCTTCGCCGAACCCCAGAAAGGTGATTTGACGTTAAAGTCGCCACATACTAGTGATGCTATGCTGCTGCTTCTGATATCCCGACCCAGTTTGTGCAGAAATCTCTCAAACTGTCCAAAGTTGGAGTTTGGCGATATGTAGCAAGAGTACACTCAACCACACAAAGCCTATGCCCTTTCCAGATTTGAATACCTTTTGGTATGGTACATATATTGCAGCATCTTTGTTACTGTCAATTAGCCATTTGTACAATTTTGCCATAAACTTATTCGGCTCAGAGATAGACGTCAGGTTGATAACTTTGGTGAAGCAGGTGTGGATAAGCAAGTAGCCAATTTATCTCTGTTCAGGTTAGTTTGTAAGATTTTTAGTGTCTTTGGGTTTCTGGACGCGCGCCCTTTGCCTTCACCTCCTCTACTAATTTCCTGTATGACAAACAGCACATTGTTTCAACCCTGTGGCCTTTTACCTTATACAGGTAACAGGCATAATCATTTGTGCATTCTCTAAGTTTATGGCCCTGTTCGCCGCACTTGTGGCAGGTGTCGCCCGCTTCTTTTGCTTTGCATGCATTTGCCACGTGTCCTACTTTCCTGCACTTGTAGCACTTTGCCTTGTCCTCCATCGAGACCTCCCAGCTGGTATTCTGCTGCCTTTTTTTTGGGACTGTAAAAAACGCTATCTTGCTATCCACCCTGCCTATTGTTTCCGGTATTCTGATGCAGTTTTCGGTTACTTGTGGGGTCTTCACTGCCAGCACCTTGTCTACAGCCTCCTTCACCTCTGCTGTTGTTTTTGTTGGGTCCAGGTCCGTCAGCATTAAGTTTTGTTCCTGCTGCCGAGCCACCACTACTGCCATAGTCTCTAGCTTACTGCATATTGTTTCTCTAAATGTATTTCTTGATACCTTTGATTTTTAACATAATGTCGCACTCCCTGGTCCTGCTGATGCTATTTATGTTTATACCGTCGACGTTCGCTTTCATGATCCGCATTATGTATTTCCCTTATTATAAAGGTCACTCTGTCGTCGCCCACCACAAGCCCTGCCCCTAGAGGAAGGATTCACTCCAGTGGGCAACAAATCCAAGAAACAGAAGTTACTTTACCGGCCTATGACGCCCGATGCCCATCCCAGCTCTATATACAATTTACGAAAGAGTCAGAGCATGTAGCAACATGCAAAGGGCCGCAAGCTATAAAAGCTTATCTCAAGCTCAAGTCCAACGTCAGATCCCAGCTCCTCCTCGAAGCACACCCAATGCTCGCAAAGAGAAATCCTATGCGCAGGCAACGGAAAACCAGGCACAAATACTTCAGTAAAGAATAAGCTTCTCTATTTCAAAACCTGGGCCGGATTTTGTTATTTTTGATATTTTATAAATAAAATTTTACACATCTTTAGTTTATGCCAGATTTTGATTCTCTCTAAGAATATTTTTCATATTTTGCTATTTTCCATGAAAATGTGTACACTTTTTAAAAGTTTTGCCATCAAAAATTCTACTTTTTAACCATTTCGGTTTTTAAATATAAAGTTTCATTTTTTACACCGGTTATGATCAATTTGTGTTCGCAGAAAAGCGGTTCGCAAGCAGTTCGTGTCACGCCTCAAAAGCCGTCCTAATATGCGATCCGGACAGTTCACATGCGGTTCGGCTCGGTTCGATTATTTATCCGCACTTTAATAATAACGTAAAATAAACACTACAAAATAAAAAAAAACACGATTTTATACTTATTCAAAAGATAAAAATATTAGGAAGTAGTGAATGCAAAAAAAAAAAGATAACTTTAATACGGTTACTGCATGAGTATGGTCCGCACATTTTAGTATTATTTATTAAAGAATATCTATAAATTTACCTCTAGTTTGCACAAATAACAAAAACCGGTCATCAAATTTAGTTTTGAAACATCAAAATATTATCAGAAAGCACCAAACTCCCGGCCATAAACTGTAAACTTTGTTATGGAATCTAAAGAAAAAAACATCAACATATTTTTAGAAAACATCAAAATCTGGCCAAAAACGGTTAAAAAGTGCTAAATTCTATTTAAAAAACATTAGAAAATAATAAACTTTGGTTTTAAAATAACAAAATATTATCAGAAAGCACCAAAAGCCAAAACTGTGAAAATAAAGTGTAATTTTGTTTTATGAAATCTCAATAATCTCAAAATTTTGTTAGAAATAGCAAAATTCGGTTATAAATTGTTGAAAATGGTAAGATTCTATTCATAACATGTCAAAAATAGCAAAACCGGCCTTGAAACTTCAAACTATTGTTAGAAAACATCAAAAATCGGCCAAAAACAATTTAATACTGCAAAATGTTATTCATAAAATGTCATCTATAGCTAAATCCGGTCTGGAAACTTCAAAATGTTGTTCGAAAGCACTAGATTCCATCCATGAACTGTGAATCTAATCATAAAAAGCAAAAAAGTAGGAAAATTTGGTCGTAAAATATCAAAATATTGTTAGAAAGCATCAAAATCCGGCAAAAACAATTTAATAGTGCCAAATTTTATTCATAAAATGTCAAAAATGCAAACTCCGGCTATAAACTGATGAAATATGTAAAATTGTGATTCTAAAAATGTCAAAAATATAACATCCGCACCTGAAACATCAAAATATTGTTAGAAAATAACAAAAACCGGCTATAAACTGAAAAACGCAAAATTCTTTTCAAAAAGTCAAAAACAAAAAAACCCAGCTTAGGTGATATTAAAATATTGTCGCAAAAAACTAATATTTGACCATAAACTGAAATATGAAAAGTCAAAGTTGGCAAAATAAAAAAAATCGGCTGTAAAATACCAAAATATTGTCAGAAAAATTCAAAACCCGGTCATAAACTGTTAAAAAGTTCCAAATTCAATTCATAGAATGTCAAAAACAGCAAAATCCGGCCAAAAAGTATAAAAATATTGTCAAAAAGTATCAAAATATACCATAAACTGTTAAAAACTGCAACACTTTATTTAAGAAAAGTAAAAAATGGGAAAACTCGCTCATAAAATATTTTCAAAAAGAACCAAAACCAATTTTTTTTTCTAAAAAATTCGGCCAAAAACGGTTGACAAATCAATTCTGTTCATAAAATATAAAAAATAACAAAATCCTTTTTAATTTTCTTTTTTTTTACAAATTTTTATACAAATTTTCATGAAAAATAGCTATGAATAAATATTGAGTTCTGCCATAAACTGTTGAATGGGGCAAAATCTAACCCATGTTTTAAAATAGACGTCGCCCTGTATACTTGTGAAAACGTTGGTCAATTAAAAATTAAAAAATAAATGGAAGTTAATCCTTCCATTTATTATTAATTTTTAAACTACGATCAAACTACGAACCAACTAGCGGTAAACAACCTTAACGACATAAAAGACACCGACGAGCGCCTCTGAAGTAGTCATTAGGGCGCATCGAAGCAGACCATCCAAAAGCAGATGGAATCAACAAAGACGATTGCTTAGATAACATAATGTGCCCACCAAAATTAAGTAAACGTCAAAAATGGCAGTATAGGATTGCCACAATATTGCCAGATGGATGTAATCCCAATGTAATATAAATATATCTAAGGACTAATAACTGGGTAAGTACAATTTTTATTAATATATTTTACGTGATTTTTCTGTGATGTCTATTTTAAAGTATTCCTGTAAATACCCTACTTGTCAAAGTTCCTATTTTACAAACTGTGATAAAAATCTGCATTTCTTTTTCCGAAGGATGCAGATAGAAAAAAAAGTGGATGAATATTTGTGGTATTGATGGACCCATGACAAATAATTTCGGTTATGTGAAAATCATTTTACTCAAAATCAATTTAAAAATATTATTCGCAATAGTCTAAATTGGAATGCTGAACCAAGTTGTTTGTTAAATACAACACTTCATCCATTATCGAAAAATAATTTAAATCAAATAAATAAGGAAAATAAAAACTGTGATAGTTAAATAATAAAATTGTACCATCCATATTACAAAGTGAACCATTAAATTCAAATGATATTGAACCGTTATCTGAGTTAAATTTAAATAATATTAAACGTAAAGCTAATGAATTGACAAACAGCAGTTTTAATTCGGTTCCTGTAAAAAAATTATGTGAAAAAGGAATTATGACCAAGTTAGGGTTATCAAAAAAAAAATTGGCTCCTGAAATGTAACAAATGTATCAAATTCACCGGAATACTCAAAGCAAAGTATCAAAGCTCAAAGCTAAACTTGCAAGTAAAAACGCTGAATTTGATGCATTAAAAATGATGTACAAAAATGATCAAGTAGAAATAATTGAACAGAATTTAAGTAGCGTGGCAAATGATTTTTTTAATAGTCAGTTGAGAAACGGTCAGAAAAAGCCCTCAGCTCGCAGATGGACTGTAAATGACAAAGCATTTGGTCTGTCCATTTACAAACGTAGTCCACGAGTTTATAAATATTTACAATTTCATTTTAATTTGCTGTCAAAGAAAACATTGCAAGATGTGTTATCAGGAATTAATCGATCAATATTAGATCAATTAAAATTGAAAATTTCAAAATTAAGCGAGTTGGATAAGTATTGCACACTTATGTTTGATGAAATTGCAATATGCCCTGGCCTTCATTTTGACTGTTCAAAAGATATAATTGTAGGCGTAAGTGTAAGCGTAAGGCAGACCATGTATTAGTTTTTATGGCACGAGGTATTCAAAAACCTTGGAAACAAGTCATAGCCTATTACTTTACTGCAAATACAATTCCAACAGATATATTAATGGAAATCTTAGTCAAAATTATTTTGGAATTGCAGGCTATTGGATTAAATATTGTAGCGACAGTTTGTAACCAAGGTTCTACAAATAAATCGGCAATAACTCGATGTTCTGCACGAACCAATAGTGAATTTAATTTTCAGTTTATTGTAAATAACAAACCAATTTGCATTATATTCGATGTTCCTCATTTGCTAAAAAATACTAGAAACTCCTTATTAAAATGCAAAATTAATTTTGAGGCAAATAAATTGCAAAATTTGTTTATATTGAGAAAGTTTTTAAATTTGATCAAAAAAGATCGCTTAAAACTGCACCAAAATTAAAAAGTGAGTATTATAATTTAAATAATAAACACTTAAAAATGAAGATCAAGTTTGCCGCATAGTAGCTTAGTTCAACAGTGGCAGCTGCAATTGAAACTTTGTTAACTTTTAATGCAATACCATCAGAGTCAATGTCAATGTATACTGCCGAGTTTATCAAAATGATTTACTTTTTATTTGATTCGTTAAATGGGTCTGGTGAAAATTTTCCTCCAAATAAACCATTTAAGTGTGGAGTATCATTATCATCTCCACACATAGAATTTTGGTCAAATATGTTGAACAAAATTAAAGAGTGGAAATTAATAAATTTAATGACTGACGCAGATATATCAAATCAATATTCATTTGTTCAGGGCTGGCAAACCACAATTAAATCAGTTATGTTCATAATAAATACACTAAGTACTAATGAAGAATTCAAAATTTTAAATTGTAGAAATCTTAATCAAGATCCAGTTGAAAATTTATTTTGCACAATAAGGCAACATGGCGTTTGCAATACTCATCCAACTTATCATCAATTTGTTGCAGCCTTAAAAACTGTAATAATTAACAAATTAGCTTTGCCTTTGAAAATGAAAATTGTGAAATAGATGACTCTGTACAATTAGATGATCTGACATCCTTTATCTCAGGAAGTTCAGAAAATTTTGATAATCTTACAAATGATCCAGATATGGAGCTTGTCTATATATCAAAAGATGACATAAATGCAATAGATAGTCAAGCACTCGCTTATGTCAGTGGTTATGTTTTAAAGAAAATAAATATTCCAGAGGGCAGTCAATGTCATCAAATGCTATATAGTAGTGAAGTAACTGAGAGGCATGTGTTCACGCAATTGAAAGATAGCAATAATTTATTAAATTTTGCTTCTAATGAAGTAATCTTTTTATTGGATGACATACATAAGTATGCATATTCAATATTTAAATATAAATGACCATACAGATAAATTGGAAGTAACCTTTAAAGCTCATTTTAAAATGAAATGCGAAGAGTTGATTTTGAATGTGGCTGTACGATTATTCATATATCAATACGTACAGGAATCAACTAACACATCATATTAAAAAAAACAATTATAACAAAAAAATGCGGAAACTAATACAAAGTTCTTCCAATTAATCTGCGACTTTAAGGTTTTATAAAATTATTATTTATTTTTGTTATTTATTTATAAAATATTACACATTTTATAAAGATTTTTCAAAGTTATATTATATTAATATAACCTATTTTTTATAATTATTATTTATTTTTGTTACTTATTTATAGAATGAAAATTTTATTGTACAAAAAAATTTTGAAGTTATATTATATTAATATAACTTATTTTATAGAATTATTATTTATTTATTCACTTGTTTTATAGAATTTGTTTTTAGTTTATATTTTTTGAGTTCATTTATATATAATTATATATGACCTATTTTACATATTATTATATATATATTATTTTACTTATTTATTTTACCTTTTTTATTTTATTTTATGGTTTTTAAAGTTATAAAATCTGGTCATATAATAGAATTATTATTTATATTATTTTCCAATGTTTTTTATTTCCCAATATCTTTTATTTAAACGTTTTTATTTTTGTTTCATGTTGCCAACATCGGATAATCCAACCCTATCCCCCATCCCCGGTAAGTAATTGTACAATGCAATTGGATTAATCTAAAAGGCACCTTACACGATCAATAATACTGACATTCCAAAATACTGACAGTATTACAAAATACTGAATCAATATTTTGTTCACCTTACACGGTCATTCCACACCGCCAGTATTTTCCTCAGTATCATAAGATACACCCGCTAGTATAGAAGTATTTTAGTATAGATAAACAAAAAAAAAACGTGCCTGCAATAATTCTCGCTTTTTGTACAAAAGGCAGGGTAGTGCTCAAACGATAGATAAAAGATTGGTTGAAAAAGCTTGACACTCGCACACCAAGTTGCAGAATAATATATTAAACGCTATATAAAATAATTTTAGATAACAATTTTAAATACTCAAAAAAAAAAAAAGATTTATAATTTATTTCAAATGCTGGATAAATATAGTTAATATTAAAAATAAGAAATGCTAATATGTTCTTACACGCATTGATGTAACTTATATTGTTGCTTTTTTTTTAATTTAAGATTATTTGAACAAACGTTACTAAAATTCAGCAACATTTGCATCGGAATTGCAGCTCTGTACTGAAGTACTGATGTAAAATGACCTTACACTATCAGTATTACTGTCAGTATTTCCACCACTTTGTGGGCGTGGCCAGGCGGGGCCATGATATTGAAATACTGATGCTTGGATTACGGATTATCCGGAAATACTTCAATATTTTCATCATTCTATCAGTACTAGACCTTACACGATCAATAATACTGTCAATATTTTAGAATATTGACAGTATTATTGATCGTGTAAGGTGCCTTTAATATTGTTTATTTTTCTGTTTCATGATTCCAATTGTGATTAATGACGTTCATCATGATAAATCTATCCATTTCAACTTGAATTCTTAAATATATTTATATTGAGTGTTAAAATGTAATTTATTATTAAATAAATAAATTGAATTATATTTATATATATTTATTTTTATTTATTTCAGCTACAGTCAGTCAATAAAATGAAGTCGGCAAAATATATTAATTTAAGCATGTGCAACTACAAAATTTACAATAAGAATTTTATTTAATATTTAAATTTGTTTTGCAAAGTTAATTAAGCATATAATTATTACTTTCTAGACATCAATTTGTCATACAGGATCAGTCAAAATTATCTGAACACCCAAATAATTCTCCAATCGTACAAAATTTCAAAAAAAGTTTTCAACAAACTATTGATTAAAAATATTTTCAATATACATGGTGTTCATTTTATCGTGGAATTTTTTAAAACTTTTTTTTCAAATAAAACACCTTGTATATTTTTACATTTTTTGATTCAAAAACTAATTTTGAGTAGTTTTTGTAAAAAGAACTTTATTATAAAAATCACCATTTTTGAGTTATAAGCAACCTCCTAAACTCCAAAAAAAAGAACCTTTTATACACATTTATTTTAACCAAACGAATAAAAAATACAATAACATCAAAAACAAATAACAAAACAAACAATTATCATTAAAAAAGCAAAAATATACAGTGTTTTATTTAAAAAATAAATATTTTTACATATTTTTAGTTCTATGATTAGTTTTAAAATTAAATTTAAAAATGTAAAAATATACAGGGTGTTGGTTTTATTATGGAAATTTGGATTTTGTATGGAACTATTTTTGCTTTTTTAATGATTGTTTTGTTATTTGTTTTTGATGTTATTGTTTGCTTAAAATAAATGTGTATGTTTGTGGAAAAATGTTCTTTTTTTTGAAGTTTAGAAGATTGCTTATAACTCAAAAATTGTCCATTTTATAAAAAATACTTATAATTAGTCTTAGAATCAAAAATGTAAAAATATACAGAGTATTCCATTTGAAATAAAAAGTTTTAAAAAAATCCACAATAAAATGAACACACATATTGAAAATATTTTTAATCAATAGTTTGTTTAAAATCAAACAACTTTTGTTTGAAACTTTTTTTGAAATTTTGTATGGTTGGAGAATTATTTAGGTGTTCCGGTAATTTTGACTAACCCTGTATATTATGATTATATATAATTATTTATTCTATATATTTATATAGTTTTTGTTACATTTGAAATCAAAGTTGATAGGTAAGTTCTATTATAAATCAAATCTATTAGTAAATTATAGTTACGTAATGTTAATGTATATTTTATTAATATATACGTGTTTAAATAGATACTTTTTTTTATAAAATTAATATTTGTTTAATTTTTTAATTAATATATATATTATTAATTTTAATATTTATTATAACAAATCAATGTTATACAAATTAATAATATAAAAATAGTACGTTGTCTTCAATATTATTAAATAATAAAATTTAAATATTTCCCGCAATTAATCACTTTGCGCTCGAAGCGCTCACAAGTGGTGACGTGGAGAACTAATATCGCGATTCTGACGAATAACATGGAGCTCGTGCTTCAGTGTTCTGTGAGTTGCTCTAAGCGTACAAAACACTTTCCTCATAGAGCTCTGATTTTCGTAATACAGCTGAATAATTTGTAGACTAATTCTTTCCGTGATAAAATGTCAAACATTACTTAACAAAAATACCATAACAGTTTGACTCAGCGCATGCTTTATCTAACATAAAACCCCTACTAAAAAAGTACCTCTAAATGAATCACCTATTAGATACATTTATGTCAATCAAAACACCTTGAGATTGAGATTATGTTCGCTATTTTCTTACTAGCAGGCCAAAGTGATCTGTGTAATTTATCGTAAAAATTTGATTTAATAAAAGTTGTCACAATTGACAAATAAATAGACGTTTACTCATGACAATCTTATTAGTATTACCGTTGATTGATAAATTTACTAAGATACGCAACTTGAAATAAAATACCGTTCACGAGATATAGATGGCACTGACACAAAAATTTATAAACGTTTCTATTACGTAAATTCTGTTTACAATCGTTATGATATTCTAGTGAATAATGGTGATATGTATAAGTAAAATATTTATAATAATTGCAAAATAAATGCAAATACAGTTTCATTAATATTTTAATTAATATTTTGACGTGTATACGCCATCTACATGTCATGAACATAATATAATCCCAGGCTGCGTATCTTAGTATATTTGTCAATCAACGGTATTACACTATTAAGCACTTTACTAAAACGTAAATAAATCGACCCTAATTGGGATTACTTTTTTTTTACTCTTAGGTGATTGAAAAGTCAACTACTGCATGTTGAAAAAAATACACGTATTTGTCATTTGATTGATATGTTTATTTTTTATGTCATTTTTGTTTGTATTAGGTTAAATTAAATGTAATGTAAACAATACATGCGTTATTCATATGCCAATAAAATTGATTTGTAAGACGTGAACATAGCAAAATTTCAACATCGGCTTGTTGACAAATCCGCCGCTAGATAGCGTATTCCTTAGCTGCAATCCCCCATAGTGATAAATATTAGTAAAATTGCTTTCGGTGTGCCATATCACTTGTCATATGGATTACATCAATTACTAGGTTATCCATCGCAACATCAGAGGTGCGATTCCGATAGAACGGTGCTAAAATTGTAGCAAGTTTGTTCAAATAAGCTTAAATTCAGAGAAAAAAGCGACAAAAAATGTTAAACCAATGTGTAAGAATATATACGACGATTTAGGAAGTGCGAGAGAGATGCTTTAAATCACTTTAAATGCCGTAAAAATTGGTGGTGGGGGAAGCGAAAATTTAGTCGTCAATTCATCTAAATCGTGATTTACTTTTTGATGACATTAATTATTTTTAGGTTATCTACTTGTCAAAGTGACTTTTGTGTTGTGTACCAATTAAAGTGTTGTGGATGTTGTGTTGTATCTATTGTGTTAAATGTAATGCTAGTGTTAAATGTGAATTGTGTTTGTAATACCTAAATATTTTATATTAATTGTATATTTTGCTTATTTGAATATATTTATTATTAATAAGTAATCTATAGTTTATTTTTTATTACTATTTATTTAGGTTTATAATTTATTAAAAGAAAAATTAAGATAAGTAGAAAAGGTTTGTTCTTATTGTATAATATTACAATTTTAATGAAGCCCAATTTGGAAAAATTAAAATTTTGTGATGCTCGACAAACTACATATTTCAAACGCAATTAACGCTTGTTAATGTAATAATATTAGCATGTTGGAAAAATATCTGCCAGATAAATTTGAGTCAGTTTTGCAGAGTAAAGAGAGGAAAAGCTTCATAAATTTGTAATAGAAGCCAAAGCAGTTTCAAAGAAACACCAATATATTCATTGATGCTGTCTACCGTTCATAGCAATCTTGTGGTTATTCTTATTGTTTAGTTTAACATAGTACATTCTTTAATATATTTATTATAAATATTGTTATTATATTCTAGGTTTTTATTAGTGAGAAAAAAATGATTTTTTTTTAATAGTTTATTAAATATATTTATTTTGTAGCAAGAACCTATGATTTTTACCAACATTTTACTGATTTTTTATACGTTTTATGTTTTCATTTAGTTTTTGCATTTTTTATTGAACATTTACTCTTTCTATGAAACATATAAAGTATAATATGTATCAAATGTTTATAAATTTTATCAAGCGTTCCTTATTTTTAAAACGCATTAACAGTTACTTAGCATTTAAAATCATTTATGAACCATTTAAGACTATTAGTTTCTTTTTTGCAGGTAAACATTTTTAACTAAAATTTAATTTTAATAAGCATTTAATAATCTGCAATTACAATTTTTAATCGAAATAATGTTACGTACAAATTGATAAACATTTTGTAGCTTAAAAACAACATGAAATCTAAGAATTGAAATGTTTGTTATTTAAATGGCAAGTTATTATTTTAATAATATAGTAGAAACATAGCAGCTAGATAAATTTGCACTAGAAGCCTTAGAAACACCAATTACTTTATCGATGCTGTTTACCGTACATAGCATAGCATTCTTATTATTATTATTATTGCTTAGTTTAACATACTTCTTTAATATATTTATTATAATTATTATTACTGTTACCGATATGTTCTAGGCATTTATTAGTTAGAAAATATGAATTTATATTTTTTAATCGTTCATCCAGTATATTTATACTGTTTTTGTTTTATTCATCATTTTATAGCAAGAATCTATTATTTTAGACCTTGCATTTACTAGTTTTATTAAACGATTCATATTTTTAATAAGCATTTGCACTTTTTGTTGAATTTTTACTTTTTATCGAACAATTACTTTTTTTAGCAAACGTTTATAAATTTTATCAAGCGTTTCTTATTTTTAAAACTATATTTATCCAGCGTTTGAAATAAGTTATGTCTATTTATGATTATTAGCATTTATCTTTTTTGTGCAAGTTATATTTTTATCGACCATTTTAAATTGTTATCTTGCTATCTACCAAACATTTAATTTGTAGGTTAAAATAAACATCAAATATATCACACATAATTATTTCAAAATCATCATATTTATAATAACAAAGAAGCTGTGTTAATATGGAGTAATTATTTATAGAGTTAATTTTTAATTTTTAATTAATATTTATATTTTAATTATTGTTTTGTTCTTTTTTACATTAAGTTTTGCTCAAATTCAAAATTCCCGCGTTTACAGTTTGTGGACGCCTACGCATAAATACGATGTGATTGGTTACTACTATAATAGAATGATGTGTGAACGCCACCATTAAAAAGCAAACATTTTTCGAATCGGCGGCCGGTTGACAGCTATCGGAATCCCAACTCAGATGCGTTCGTTTGACCCATATTTTCTTTAGAATTGTACGTGCAGCGGGTCATACGACCTAGCAAATGACCAATCAAGTTACCAGTCACGTGATAACTGCATTCTAAACCAATTTCATTCAACCAAGACCATTGAAGTTAAAAATTCAAAAATCGATTAAAAATATATTATCCATGTAAAAACTATTAAAGAGTTCTGCTTAGTCATTTACAAAACAACTAGGCGTTTTATAAACCAACTGATTTTGTAATAATCCGGGGATACTGCACAAAATACTTGTTTGATTAACGGTAGAGAATTGCCGGGTTTAGTCGCTTCGTCCTGTTGTGATGCCACTTGTAATATTGTTATAGAAAAATATTAAATCCTATCACATCTACGAGAATATCGGTGAACCTTTCTCTCTAGAAAAATTTGACACGTACAGCGCCGTTTTTAAATTAAAATTGGGACAAAACGCCAACCAACTCAATATCCAAACGATAAGATTTTAGTCATCACTCTTTTCATATGTTGAACTACATACAATATTTTATGTCTTCATGTTTTTGGTTAAAGATTTGAAGTTATATTTAAAGAGTAAAAAATTAATTGCGCAGAAACGACTTATTGCATCAAATTTCTACAAGTTTGAGGACACAGATTAAACTTTCTTCTACAATGTGTGAAAATTTTATTCAATTATATTCAGGCGTTTTCTTGCTGAGTTGGATACTGTAAACCCTTATAATAGCGCAACTATTCTCTCCCCTCAATAATGAATTTAATTTTCTAGATAAAGCAGTAGATATTTTAGCAAATTTTGTATGGATCAAGAAGAAAAAGTTGCAGCAAAAATATGAAAAGAAACTGCTTCTTGACCAGCAAAACAAGAAATTGCAGCCTCTTAATCAGCAATAAACCATACAAATAAACACCAGCCGTCACAGAATAAATTATGCACAAAATACTGGAAGTTTATCTATAAAAAAAATTAAACAAAGAACTGTAACTCCATCTAGTATTTTTTGAATAAATTATGTATATATTTTATTATTACAGACAATTGCGATTAATCAGACCCGATGAATATAGTCTGGTTTTGATCCGATTATGCAAAATAACAAAAAAACTTGATTTAATTCTGCAAGTCGACGCAAACAATTTTATTTGAGAGTTTATTATATCATTCTTGGTTAATTTGAATTATTAAACACGGCGTATTAACTTTTACTGAACGTTTGTTTGTGTTAATTCGATCATATCTTCCCGATAATTTCCGACCGAGCAACGCTCACAAAAAACATGTACTTTATAAACAAACAAATATGTTAAAAAAATATACAAAACTGTTTAATGTTTTTTTAATTATAAAGTTATAACTTAATTTAATTTACTGACTTGATAAAGTATTATTAAGTAATATAATATTTAAGTAATGTAAATTACTGTTATTTCTGATTTCAACAAACAAATAATTTAGGAGAAATTAATTTAAAAATATAGAGAAAAATCAATAACATAATCTGAAATTTGACATTCTTTAAAATGTATGATTATATTAGTTATATTTATCATCAGCAAATAATCAAAACTTTAGTGATATGCGAAAAAATTGCTACCGAAAACTAAACGATAAACAGCCAGGAGATATCGTTGTTGAGATGAGAACTGATGATCTAAAAAAACAAATTATAGAAAAAAGAAAAGAAATTAAAACCATCAAAATTAAAGATTGTGAACTAAAAGGAAAAAAAAATAATAACTTTTACATAAATAAACAACTTACTAACTACAACAGCAAAGTATATTACAAATGTAGACAATTAAAAACAACAAAAGCATACAAATACATATGAACAAAAAATGGAAAAATCTTTGTTAGAAAATCTGAAAATGATAAGATCTTACAAATTCATTGTCTAGAAGATATAAAAAAACTAAAACAATAAAAATCAAAATAAATAATATACATTACACGATATAAACAATCACCCATCCAAAATGAACTCTTTTAACATTATATTTTCACAATATTAGAAGCGTTAAACAAAAACTAAACAAACTAGAAATTATCCCAAAGTTATATAATGAACCATCAATAATATTGATAGCAGAAACATGGCTATATGAAGATCAGGAAGACTACTATGAATTAAAAAACTACAACAGCGTACAAAACTCAAGAAAAACGAAAGGAGGAGGTGTAAACATGTATATTAAGACAAATATAAAATATAAAATAATAACTAACAAAACAATTAACTTTGTAGAATTAATTACAATATTTCTAACAGAGCTAAACATATACATATCATCAATCTATAAGCCACCAGAAATAACAAATACAGAACTACTAAATGTTCTTGAAAACAATATACTTAACACAAAAAAAAACACACATTGTTATGGGAGATATGAATATAAATCTAGCAGAAAACTCAAATAAAACCAACACATAACAAAATGATAATAACAGAACAAGGATATCAACTAATGAATACGGCTGATAGTACAAGAACAAGCAAAAATAACAAAATATCAATAATAGACCATATAATAACAAATAAACCTGTACTAATGGAAAGTTTTGAAATAAAATATGCTCCATACTCTGACCACATGAAACATCAAAGAAAAAAAAAATGAATATTAAATAACAAAAAAATATAAAATAAATTACGTTAATATTAAAGAAACATTTGCTAAATATATTAGAGAAAAACAAATTGAAACTTTTGATACATTAATTGAAATAATGACAAAACTAATAGAAAATAACACCAGAGAAGTAAAACTTAAATATAAACAAGGAAATGATTGGATTAATACCGAAATACTAAACGACATAAAGAAGAGAAATGATTTATATAAAAGATATAAACAAAATCAAACAAACGCTATAATCAAACAAAACTACATTACAATGAAACATTACTTTGATAAAAAGGTAAATGAAAAGAAAAAAATGTACTATCAGAATAGAATAGAACGTGTACAAGATAATCCAAAAAAAACATGGAATGAAATAAATCAAATTATAAAAAATTAAAAAAAAGATATATCAACAAAAACCGACGAAAATGGAACAATACTCACAAATCCTGAAGACATAACCAATACAATTAATATATACTTTGCAAACATTGGAAAAAACCTTGCAAACAGTAAACCTAATAATTCCACATCACTCAAAACAATTAACATTTAACCCAACGACAAACGTAGAAATTGAAAACATTATAAACAAACTTAAAGATGGAAAAGCACCTGGAAAAGATATGATAACATCAGAAGTTATTAAAACTGTAAAAAATGAGTTAATACCGCTACTAACTAAATTAATCAACAATACAATATTACAAGGTGTATATCCAGAGTGTCTAAAACCAACTGTTATTATACCTATATTTAAAAAAAGAAACAAACATCTACCGGAAAACTATAGGCCTATTGCATTACTCTCTATTGTAGCCAAGATAGTCGATAAAATAATTTATGAACAAATATTAAAACATGTAGAATCACATAATATTATAAACACTCGGCAATACGCATTCCAAAAACAAACCGGTACAGGCTCTGCACTTACTGACATAATGCACAACGTCAACAATGCACTTGATGTAAGAAAAGAATGCCTTACAGTATTTATAGACATGCAGAAAGCTAGAAAAAATGGGAATTCGAAAAAAAGAACTAAATCTAATTCAAACTTATTTAAAACAAAGAACCTTACAAACAAAAATTAAAAATACACTGAGTGCAGTAAAATATAGTGATTACGGTATACCACAAGGTGGTGTGCTTGCACCACTTCTATATATTTTATATATTAACGACATATTTGAGTTAAAGCTAAACGGAAAACTATACATATACGCAGACAACACAACTCTAGTACATACAGAAATAAACAAAACAAAACTGCAACACAAAGTACAAAAACACTTAAATAAAATTAATGACTGGTATAATAACAACCTATTAACAATTAATGAACATAAAACAAATTTTATGTTAATATCACGAAAAAAAGAAATAACAACATCTATCTTGTTATCTATAAATAACAAACAATTATGCAAAGTCTCACATACAAACTATCTTGGAATTACAATTACCAATAACTTAAAGTGGGACAAACACATACAAAACCTTATAACAAAAAACACAATAGCTATAGGAGCCCTATACAAACTAAGCAATCTAACTACACAAAAAACAAGAAACATTATCTATAATGCTATCTTTAGCTCACAAACTAATTACATGATGACCGTATGGTCACAAACCAACATAAGAAACATAGATAAGCTACTTCTTCTTCTTCTTGGTGCCGTATCCGCTAGCGAATGTTGGCGATCCATCTGGCTATAATGGTTTTATTGACGGCGGCGCGGAACAATTCCACGGAAGTCTTCCCGTACCACTGTCGCAGATTTTTTACCCAGGACAACAAAACAAGGCAATAAAAACACTATATCAAATGGACAAACTAACACCTACAAATAAAATTCACAAAAAAACCAACCAACTTACAATAAAAAACAAAATCTCACAACAATGTATTATCTTAATAAAAATGATACAACTTGGTCTAACTAAAACAGAACTAAAACTAACAACTAGAAAAGAAATTCAGACACACAACACACGAAGAAAAGGACACTTAAACATGGAAGTAAACAAAACAACATCAAAAAACCAAAGTATAACTGTCAAAGGCATTAAAGAATTCAATAATATACCAGAAAAAATTAAAAATATATGCAACATAAATAATTTTAAAATGAAACTAAAAGAATATCTGATAAAAAAACAAATTAAAGTTAAAACTAAAACTAACACACATTATAACACCACACGATAAGAAAAAAAAAATTATTTCCAATACCAGGCCCCAGGATTCCTTACGGATGGATGGCGGTACTGCAGGAATGTTATATTTATATGAAAACTTTTTTGTATACATATATGTATGTATAAATAATTTTAATAATTGTATTAAACCACAAAAAAAAAAAAAACGCGCCTACCGTTCGTATCAAATATACCTACTTCTGAACGCACTTTTAGTAAACAAATTATACCTATTTCTGAACGCACTGCTCCTATACAAATAAACGTATTTCTGAACGCACCCTTAATCAGTGTTGCCAGGTACAAGGTAATAGTAGTATATGAAAAATCTACTACCCAATTTTAATGTTTACGATAATACCGTAATCTACCGTAATTTTTAAATAGGTTAAAAAAACAAGGTTAATCGCTTTTACCAAGTTTATTTATTTATTGTCCTCATAATGTGTTTAAAATGACAAAAAATAAATTTATGACCATAAAAATATCTTTACAATGCAACTATACAAAACAAATTTCAGGCCATTTCAAGGATCCAAAGTCTAAACACTTGGATGTTAAGGAAATACCCTATTTCAAATTTAAGGAAGTATTATTTACTTGTTCTTGGTTCAATAAGTTCAATTTGAGTTTAGTTTAGTTGAATTAGTTAACTTGAATATTTTTGAACGGACAGTCAGTGAGTGTACAGACTTACATGTCTTACATCAATAATTGATTTATTATTAATCTTTAATTGATGATCAATTATATTATATAACAATATAGATCAGTAATAATTTTATTATTAATATTTTGAGTAAATTATGAATATAAACATTCTACTACATTTTCTACTATATATTTTTTATAACTCTACCGTAATCTACCGTAATTTTGACGCTTGTCTACTATAATTTTGTTTGTAAAATCTGGCAACGCTGCCCTTAATACAATAAAGTAAAGTTAACATTGAATTTAATCAGGGGAAGAGGACTAGCCTCACCTGCATTTAAGAAACATTTTTATGCCCGTATGATCTATAATTCTTTATTGAATTATATATATAAAAATATTTAAATCTTAAAAAATCTGTAAAATGCACAAATAATCATCAATCTTATTGCAGATTGAAATTTTAAGAATATTTTTAGTTTTTCTTTAGAATTAACACAAAAAATTTACGAAATAACAATTTTTAAAAAATAGTTATGTTATATTATAAATGCTATTACTCACATGTTATGTGTTAATTATAAAGGAAACCTAAAAATATTCTTAAAATTTCAATCTACAATAAGATTGATGATATTTTGTGCATTTTACAAACTTTTTAAGATTTAAATATTTTTATATATATAATTCAAGATATAATTATTGACAGTGTAATACGGGCATTAAACATAATTTGTGACAAATTTAATAGTGAACGCGTACAGGATATTGTGAGCGGATCGCTCTTTAAGAGCGGACTGCTCTTAAAGAGCGGTTTTATCTGCAGTTTCCGGTTTTTAGGTTGCAGTAGTTACCAACCATGTAAACAATCACCAACTACATAAACATAAAACTCTAAAATCTGACGTTTGATTTAATCAGTAATTATAACATATTTGTTGTGCTGTTTATGTGATTTGTGTAAGTTGTGTATTAAATATCTGTATTATAAAAAATAAGTAATAAAAACTCATAACAAACAAATTTGAATGACAATTACTATTGTCAATTTTAAATTAACAGCCAATTCCCGCCGCTTCCAATCGAACGCAAACAAAGAAGATTTTCAAAATGGCGACTTTCCGTCACAAATCGGCAACGGTGAGCTGCCATTTTGTTGTTTATTTCCGGGAGCAACAAGTACCGCTCTTAAAGAGCGGTCCGCTCATATGTTCCTGTACGCAACCTTTGTGTTTGCGCACGTCACTTTTTTGCTTATAATTATTAGCGTTATAAATAGTGTAATGCCCAGTTTCACCAACGTCTAATAAAATTTATTCGTCGAATAAATGCCTTATTCGCCCAATAAACGTTTTACCAACGTTAAATAGCGTTATTCGTCGAATAAATCTCCTAATAAACTAACCGGCCAAAATGCATCGAATAACTCAACAAATAACCTCAAAACATCTAAGTGTGACATTTGTATATTGTAAATAATAAATGTCATGTTCAATTCATTTGATAATGTTGATTTCAAAAATCGTTTTTGATTAAACAAAGAATCTACGCAATTACTATTGGAAATAATTACAATTTGGATTCTCAAAATCAGCGGAAAAATCTCATTTAAAAGTATGTAAAATTTACAGTAGATCATCAATTTTATAGTAGATTATAATTTTAAGAACATATTTAATTTTTTCTGTATAATTGACGCAAAAAATGTACTCATTAGCAGTTTAAGAAAATAGTTGGGTTTATATTATAATTTTTTTTCTTACATGTGTGATTATAAAGAAAAACAAAAAATGTACATAAAATTTCAATCTACAATAAAATTGATGACAATTTGTGAATTGACTTTTAAATTTTTTAATAATTTGTGGTTATGCATGCATAAATACTGGTTCATTTGAACTTATTGGCGAATTTTCTGTCTACTATATTACCAACTTGATAAAAATCACGGAATAGTTATTTAACCTCCGAGATACCTTGGTGAAACGTAAAATGACTTATTTGATGAATAAATTTTATTCGACGAATTGTTATTTGACAATTTATTAGGCGTTGGTGAAACCGGGCATTAGGGAAACAATTTTAAAAGTGTTTGCGCATGTGTAATATAATGTTACGATAAAAACTGACAAGTAATCAAACTAAAAACATAACCTAATGATATGTTATATCATAAGGGCAATCAAATTACTTGCATATTAATATCTTATTTTAAAAATGAATTGATTAAATAGTCTTTCAATGTTTGGCAAAACAGTATTAATTGTAATTTGTAGAAACACAGAGATAAGAAAATCTTATGATTGCGGTTTATGGCTATATTCATTATGTCTAATACACATCAAGTAGGCGATACATTTAATTCCGCTAATTTCATAAATAGCGTAACAAACGATAACGTTATATTTATAAGGTATAATTATAAGTATAACGTAGACTTTTATAAGCAAAAAAGTAATGTGTGCAAACACACTAATATTCAGTAATTTATTTAAACTTTATACTAATTTGATAAGATAAAAATGCTTCAAAATTAAGAGTTCTAGAAGAAACAAGCAACATTCTTAAATATGACCAGAAGGAATCGCGCTAAGCAAATATAAGTTTTCATAAAACAATGTGCTGTCCAACATATGAATGGTATAAATAACAAAATAATAATGCTCAACTTAAACCTGTTTGGCAGTACCTATAATTCTAACTTGAATTATATTTATAAACATAGATGAAATGTGTGTAAAATGCACAAATGATCGATGTTATTGTAGATACATAATTCAAAACTCTAAATTAGCCGTTTTCTTTTTACACTTACTGTCAATATGATTTGACAAAAATAATTAAAATTAATTTACAAAAAAATCTGTCATTTCACACTTTTGTAAACAAAATAAATTACAAAAATTAAGTGCCTTAGTCAGCATCAATAAGATAATAAATATTTGCTTACTTTAGGGTTTAATGGAAATACTCGAAATCCTATATTATCACCATGTTTTGTTGAACATCCAGTCATCAAACAATGCAGTATTGGAAGACTCACATTTTGGATTGAAGAATTGTTATTAAATTTATCACTATTTATCACACATTTTAATTGAGCATCATCACAAGATTTTGGCAATAGCAGGGATGGAACTGCTCGCCTCTTTAAATTGGTTCTATTATGGAAGGCTTCAAATCGATCCTTATCACAAAAATGAAGATCACATACAAATTTATTCATCAGTTGTGATTTGGTCAAGTGACGAAAATCACGTTGAATGGCATCCATCCATTGTGATGCCAGCTAAAGAATAAATAATTTATAATAAACTCAAAGTTTATCATGGCAATTGATCATTCAAAAACTGATCTGAATTAGGTGTCTGTTTTATTAATACAGACACCTGTTTCAAATTACAGTAATTTCAAAATAATAGCAGAGAATGACCAATTGTATTCCTTAAGTAAAGGAATAGAATTGTTTACCTCATTATCATTACGAGGAAATGATCGCATTCTAATGTTCCTACCATCACCATATCGCACTAAACACCCTGGAACTTGACAATTCATTATTAACACTATTAAACTGTTAATAATTTTTCACCAATATCAATTTGTTTATTATAGATGAAATTTATTGCAGGTTAGCTTAACATAGTGAACAGTCAATGTTGCCAATCTAAGCATTAATCATAGAATAGAAATTGAATAAAGAGATCACTTCATGTTTAATAAAATTTCTGTTGTAATAGACCATTCCAGAGTCTTGTCACAAGTTCTTGCAATATGGCAAACATGTAGCACCTACAGATTTGTTTGCTTGAAATCTTTCCACTAGATTAAGTTAGGTATTGTAAGAATATATCATATTATATATAAATGTACTAATTTTTTTAAATAAAAAATTAATTTAACAGAAAACTTAAATAAATGAAAATCTTTAAAAATCGCAAACAGATAACCGTTTAAGTAAATAATTCGCAAAAAAATAAAAAACTAAATTTTTCACATAAAATTTGCACAGAAACTAACCCATTCAACACACAAATAAATGCGGAAAATACAATTTTTTTTTTATTAATCAATCAATTTTATAACTACTTGAAAATGATATAAATATATCAAAAGTCAGTTAAAATAATCATGCATCATGAAACATAAAATAAATTCTCGTAAATGTCAACAAATAAATAGGGATTATGTTTAACTGCAAAATTTCGTTCAACATAACCTCGACATGAACGAGTTCATCAAGTTGGTACAACGTAAATTTACCGTTGAACTCGTTCAAGCAATGAACTCGTGATGAACTTGAATGGTACAATTGGCCCTTAGAGAGTCTAATGCAGCACAGACATTGCATACTAAGCTTATACATATAACCGGTAGATTAGCTAGAACTCCTGGGAAGTTGAAACACAAATTGAATCTAAATGTTTGGCTAAAGAGTCGAAACCACTTTTATTTCTGCACAACTATGTACAACGGTACCAGTACCAACAGTCACACGTTATCCGATACTTAAGAAGTGAGATATAAAATTTTCTGACGACCACAAAATAAACGTTTGTTCATTTCTGGAACAAATTCGAGAAATGTAATTATGGCAACGAGTGTCTGTCGATGACTTGTTGATATCAATCCTTTTGTCTGGGTTGTAGATTATCGGGAAGTAACAGGAAAAGCTGCAAATATTGTTCGAAATGGGGAAACCAGGCAAGGAGGTCCTAGTTAGCCGTTCAGGATCTCAGGAAAATTTTAGCAAAACGGTTCAATTTTTGTGCATATAAAAGAGGATGCAAAGCTTTATGTAAATTTATCAATTTTTAGATTAGAGTTTAAGGCTTTATTAGACAGTGGGAGCTCGCGTACTTGCATAAGCAATCTTATTTATAAACAGTTGACTAAATTAAAGCATTCTATTACCGACGTGGTGACAGTAGCAAACGGCGAGCCGATCCAAATCCTAGAATCTGTAGAATTACCAATAGTAGTAGAAAATAAGGTGTATATAATAAATTGTTTAATTTTAGATAAATTAGTTGGTAATGTTATTTTAGAAATAGATTTTTCGGCAATTTCTGGAATTGTTCCTGACCTAAACAAATATGTGTTTGTTCTCAACGGAGAAGTATACACAGCACTATGTCAATTGAACAACTGGATATATTAAATAAATTAACCTCAAAATATCTTGAGGCGACGGTAGAATAGGGTCATTGAAGAAAGTCAGAAAAAAACTGGAGATGGTTGGTTCTGCGTGGATTTCCTCCGAGTAAATGATTTAACAAAGAGAGATGCTTATGCGCTCCCTTATGTCTGGGCCATCTTAGACCGTTTAAGATCTGCGCAATACCTCTCCTTCTTAGATATAGAGAGTGCATATTGGCAAGTTAAACTCACTAAATCTAGTTTAAAAGGTTACCTACACAACTTTTAATAGAAACAGTACTTGGGCCTAAACTAGAACCCTTGAGTTTAAATATCTAGACGTTATTTTTATAGTCACCTCTAATTTTGATTCGCACATAAAGGTTTTGAAGGAACTTACCAGTTACCGCTACTATTAATGCCATAGCAATTAATATTTACTTCATAAGCTCGTTAAAGATAGTTCACCATTAGATATTTCGGATCCATGAAAAATGGTGGTGCCTAGGTCGTGCCAAAGGCGTATTATATCGAATAATCACGACGTGGTAACCAGGGGACATTTGGGTAGCTTTAAAACTTTTAAACGGGTAGCGCAGTATTACTATTGGCCTCTCATGTTTGCGGATATCGCGCGATATTCACGTCGTTGTGACAATTGTTTGTCGCATAAGGTGAAACCCGCTGGCTTAATGGGTACCCATGTTGTTGATCGTCCATATCAAACTAAATAAAATATCAAAACATCACTGAAAAAACATTAAAATCTGGTCATAAACTGTTAACAAGTGTAAAACTCTATTTATAAAAAGACAAGAATAGTAAAATTCGGCTATAAAATTTAAATATTGTCAGAAATCACAAAAAGCTCAATGACTGTGTTGCCGGTCCCAACCCCGGATAAAGGAGGAGGATTCTAGGGTCAAATTAGCAATCTGCCCAACGCAAAAAAAAACATTGCTTCTAGAACTGCTAATACAAGCCTCGGACAACGGACGAAACTAACGGAGACAAACAACGTGCGTCCACGGACACGAACATGAAAAAAAACACCTACTGAGAACTGTTAGAACATATTCGCATGGAATAGGCGGGACCAAGAAATCATCATAGAAATGAACCACCACCAGATCGACATATATGACCTTTCAGAGACTAAACGCAAAGGCAAAGGCACGCCAAAATTAGAAAACTACATGCTAATCTACAGTGGGAAAGATAAAGCGGAAGGGGCAAACTCAGGAGTAAGCCTACTAGTACACCAAAAATTCGAACAACAAATAGACAACATCCAGTACACAAATGATCGAACTCTAAAAGTCTCTCTAAAAATCGGCACAGAACGAATTCACATAATATCTGTATACGTTCCCAATGCCAGCAAGTCTATAGAGTGTTGTGGATTTCTACGAAGAACTGCAAGAGGAAATAAACAGAATACCCACTGGTGAAAAACTCATAATCATGGGAAACCTCAATGTCAAAGGCAACGATATACTAGAAGGCATCAAGCAAAAACACAACAAAGACGTACGAAACGACCAACGAGAACTTCTTATAAAATTCTGCTCCCATAATGAATTACGCATAAACCCCAATACAAATACACATGGTCAAATACTAGAGGACAAAAATCCATAATCGACTGTCATAATAAATGTACACCCCACGCAAATCCTGGACGTGCAGATGCTAACCTCGGCCAACATAGGCTCCGACCAAAATCTACTACTCTGCAAAACGCGGATGAAAATCACTCGCACCAAGATTGAAAAACAGCCGAACTACATATCGTTCGAGAAATTCTGCGTTTATACATTGCATTTAAACGAGGTGGTAAGATTTGAATTGGCAGTAATTGCCAATTAAAAACCCCACACCATGTGTTAACAGACAGCCTTTGTTGGTGAGCTCGTACCATAATGTATGGATTTCCTAATGACCAGATATGCTCATTATGTATATTGTTAATGCCATCTCTCGTGAACATAGATTCATCGCTCCACAATATTGAAGTAAAGGTTGACGTCGTTCAAGAAGCTATTGAAAAAATGCAAATCGTTGTGCTGCATCCATCGGTTGGTTGTAGGTGTTTGTTTGGATAATGATATGGGTAAAGAAATTCCCTATTTAAAGTTTTCCAGACCAAATTTTTAGATAGTTGTAAACGGGCGGAAAGTCGCCTAACGGTGACCCCTGGTTCATCAAGAACTGCGTAAACAATTTGTTCCTCTTCTGCCACGGTGTGCTGTTGATGTTGACCTCCACTACGGCGATTTCCAATTCCAAATTCACGGAGCCTTCAAAATGCATCCAAAAATACGCGACGAGAAGGCTGCCTTCTTTCTGCGAAATTTTGATTGATAATCGCGACATGCAGCTAGGGCATTACCATTACAGAATCCGTAAACAAAAATGATATCTGCGCATTCTCCGTTGTTGAACAGCATTTTTATCAAATTTTACTAACCGAACCAAAGAAAACGATTTTGAAAAATGTTCATCCACTCACACGTAAAGTAATGTTGTTTTGTTTGTTTTTTGCTAAAAAAAAGTTTTCTAAATAATGTGTATTTTTCGACTATTTCGAAAACGAAGCGAGATAGACAAAAAAGTTATTTAGATTTTCTGTTCTGAAATTAAAAAATTTACCCAAAGTTTAATTTTTCGCCTCCAGTTAGGAAACACCCTGTATATATTTTATTTATATAACAGATTGTTTGATTAATAGTAAACTTAATTTCTAGATAAAGCAGTAAAAGTAATTTTTTTTAGCAATTTATGGTTAAAAAAAAAAGATAAAAAGAGCTGGTCCTTGTTCAGCAAAAGAAGAAATTGCAGCCTCTTAATCAACCATACAAATAACACCAGCCGTCACAGAACAAATAATGAAAAAATACTGCAAGTTTATCTATAAAAAAATTACTGTAACTGTAACTCCTTCTAGTGCAATTATAAATTATGTATTTATTTCATTATTAGTTAATTCCGCTTAATCAGACCCGATAATCATCTGGTTTTGATCCGATTATGCAAATAACAAAAAAAATTGATTTAATTTCGCAAGTCGACGTAAACAATTTTATATGAGAGTTTATTATATCATTCTTGGTCAATTTGAATTATTAAACGCGGCGTATTAGCTTTTACTGAACGTTTGTTTGTGTTAATTCGATCACGCCAATGTCTTCCCGATAATTCCCGACCGCGCACTAGAACTAAGTAGTTATTAACAAACAAAAATGTTAAAAAAAATAACAATGTTTTTATATTTATTGTTATTAAACTCATATAATGTTTTTAATTATAAAATTTCAAATCAATTTAATTTACTGACTTGATGAAGCATTATTTAGTCCGAAAAATAAGCGATGTAAATCATTGTTATTTCTGTTCCTGAATCGACTGCATATCCATAAACTCAGCATGTATTCATAACGTACATCAACAAACAAGTAATTTAAGTGACATTAATTTAAAAATATAGAGAAAAATCAATAACACAATCTGAAATTTGTTGTTCTTTAAAATGTATAATTTTAAACAAAAAATAAGCCATATTTATCATTATCAAATAATCAAAACTTTAATGCGAAATAAACGTTCGTATCAAATATACCTACTTCTGAACGCACTGTTATTAAACAAATTGTACCTATTTCTGAACGCACTGCTCGTTTGCAAATAAACGTATTTCTGAACGCACCCTTAATTCAATAAAGTGAAGTTAGCATTGAATTAAATCAGGGGAAGACGATTAACTTCACATTTTTAAACATAATTTAAATTATCACAAACTTAATATTCAGTAATTTATTTAAACTTTATACTAATTTGATAACATAAAAATGCTTCAAAATTAAGAGTTCTAGAAGAAACAAACAACATACTTAAATATGACTAGAGAGAATCGCGCTAAGCAAATAATAAGTTTTCATAAAACAACATGCTGTCCAACCTACAAATGGTATAATAAAAAAGAAATTGAATTATATATATAAACATAGATGAAATGTGTGTAAAATGCACAAATGATCGATGTTATTGTAGATACATAATTCAAAACTCTAAAATAGCCTTTTTTTTACACTTACTGCCAATATGATTTGACAAAAAGAATTCAAATTAATTTACAAAAAATCTATCATTCCCAAGCTGACCAGACATACTCATTTTTAGTAACATATACTCTTTATGAAGTTACAATACTCTTTACTCTTTTTAATTCAAAATAACAAAAAATATACTCTTTTTCCTAATAATTCTAATTGTTTATCAATAAAAGTTTTTTGTTTTTAAGTACTTATTAAATTTTACTGTATTTACACTATTGAGCAGTATTTTTTGTTTGTCTTTGCAGGACAAGTTTGTTCCAGTTGACTAATTGGATGCATTTATAATATTAATTAGGATTACCGCAACCTATTTCATATCTACGCCATTATTAAGACAGTTTTAAAAAACAAAGTACACTTTTTTGTTATTTTATTTTATCCTATTATTAAAGCACTTTTCAAATCCGCTCATAAAATATGAAATATTTTCAAAAATAATCTGGGCAAAAACGGTTGAAAGTGTAAAATTCTATTTATAAAATGTTTAAAATTTTGTCACCAAAATCTGACCATAAACTGTTGAAAAGTGTACAATTCTATTCATTACATTTCTAAAATAGCAAAATCCGGCCTTTAAACATGAAAATATTGTTAAAAAGTAAGATAATCAGCCTATAAACTGTTGAATTTTTCTTTTTTTATAAAATATCAAAAATATCAAAATCCGGTTTAACAGGGTGCAAGACACTATTAATAAAAAATGAAAAATAACAAAATATTCTCTAAAGAACGGCAATAAATTCTTGAAAAAACAAAAATTAATTCATAAAATATCAAACAGCAGAAGCTGTAAAAAGATGCATAATTTTATTCATGAAATTACAAAATCCGGCCATAAAGTTTCAAAATATTGTCAAAAAGTATTAAAATCCAACCCTATACTGTTACAATATTCAAAAATCTATTCATGAAATGTCAAAAATAGCAAAATGTAGTCATAAAGTTTAGAAAACAGCAATTTTCTTATCATGAAATAAATAACAAAAATACCAACATTCCGTCGTAATCAATTAAAAAATGCAAAAAGTCTATTCAGTAAATGTCAATAATAGCAAAATCCGGCCATAAATTGTAAACAAGTTGTAAATTCTATTCACAAGACGTTAATAATAAGAAAACTCGACCATAACGAATCAAAATAATGCCAGAAAGAACTATAATCTGTTAAAATTTGCAAAATTCTATTCATAAAATGTCTAATGTCTAAACCAGCTATAAAATATCAAAATATTTTCCAAAAATTCGGCCATAAACTGTTAAATGCAGCCATGAAATATTTAAATACCATCAAAAGTACAAACATCCGGCACAAACTGTTAAAATGTATACCATTTTATTTTATATATGAAAAGTCCGGATGTGGTTCGTTATGTGTGTAACGTGTACACACATTTAGATGTTGTACCATAAAAGTGTGTATATGTAAGAAACAAAATTAAAAACTTGAAAATGGGTTTGAGAAACTGCATATCAGCATAACATTGAAATTTTCCATAGCTGCAGTCTTTAGTTTGTTTGTTTGCACGGAAATAATCGTTGTTGAGTAAGTTATTCTTCAATGGATACTGAGAGTAAAGTCAAGCTTTGTCGATTCTGCGATTGCGGACAGGCAGAGATTTTGCAGCGTTTATATAAAAAAATAAAATGTTGTTAATCTCCATTTAATTCAAGCGTTAATTTACTCAAAAATTAAGTACTGGGCTTATGTTAAATATTATAACTATCTTTTGGTTATTCAGAGATAAATTTAAAAGTGGCAAGTTGTAGGTTTTGTTTTAAATTAAATACAAAATGCGGCTAAAGAGGATTAAAATCCAGCTACAAAGTATGTTGGCCAAAAACTTTGATAATCTAAAATTAATCAAATTTGGATTCTCAAAATAACATCCAAAATCCAGCCTATAAAAATTAAAATCCGACAAGTATAAAAATCCGTCAAAAAGCTTAAAATTTGGACATCATTTAAGCTATTAAAGACAACATTCGGCATAAGAAAATTATAATTCAACCATAAATACTAAAATTCGATCTAAAGTTGCAGTATTTAAAAAATAATAATTGCTAAAATACGGATATAACGTCAAAAATGTACAAAATTCGACAAATAAGAACTACGGCGGATTTAAGAAATTAAATCCGGCCAGAAACTTTAATAATGACATATTCTCAAAATCCTAGTCAGTAAAAACAAAATCCGGCTTAAAAATTATTATTTTTATTAAAACCTAACCTAAGTATTAACATCCGGACAAAAATTATAATAATTTTTTATAAAAATTGATAAAATACAGACATAATCTCAAAAATCCGGCGATAAATACAAACTTTGACAAAAAAAAATAATATCAGGCTAAAAACTTTAACAACCTACTTAAAATTGGTAAAATTTGTACTCAATATCAATATTAAGGACAAAATCCGATTTAAGACTATTGAAATCTGCTTATAGAGTAATTAAATGCGGCCAAATTCTATAATAATCTGCTTTATATTAGTAAAAATGAACATAATTTTAAAAATCAGGCCTTAAAATACAAATTTCTGTCTAAAAAAATTAAAATCCGGTCATAAAGTATTAAAATCCAAAAAAAAAAATATAAAAATCTTCTTAAAATTGGTCATACTCTTAAAACTCTAGTCATAAAATACAAAATCCGGCGCAAGAAAATTACAATCCAACCATAAAGTAATTAAGTCTGACCAAAACAATAGTAGTCAGCTTAAAACTGGTAAAATACAAACTTAATTTAAAAAATTCGGCTATAAAATATTAGAATAGTTTGAAGTGTAAAATTCTCTTCGTAATATGTTAAAAATATCAAAACTCGGTAATCAAAAAATTGTATAAAAGCACTAAAATCGGGCCATAAACGGTTGAAAAGTGCAAAATTATATTCACAAAATGTTAAAAATAGCAAAATATTGCTAAAAATTAACAGAGTCTGGTTATGAACTGTTGAAAAGAGCAAGGTTCTATTCTTAAAATGTAAAAAGTATCAAAATCCAGTCATTAATGCTGAAGTCTTTTAATAAAAAATGAAAAATATTCACATCCTGCCATGAAATATCAATATATTGTCATAAAACACCAAAATCCGGCTAATAAGGGTTAAAAAGTACAAAATGTTATACATAAAAAATATCTAAATTTGAACATAAACTGTTTGTGCAAGATTTAAATCATAAAAATTGAAAAATAGCAAAATTCAGCAATGAAATATCAAAATATTATCAGAAAACGCTAAAATCCAGCCATAAAGTGTTTAAAAGTGTAAAATTCTATTCATGAAATGTCAAAAATAGCAAAATTCGGCCATAAATTGTTGAAAAGTGAAAAAATCTTTTTATAAAAGGTGAAAAAAATTAAAATCCACCAACAAACTTAAAAATAAAATATTGAAAGAAAACACAAAAATTTGGCCATCAAACAATAAAAAGTGCAAACTCTACTCATGAAATGTCAAAAATAGCAAAATTTGGCTATGAACTGTTGAAAAGTGAAAAATTCTCTTCATAAAAAGTAAAAAACATTAAAATCCGACCATGTAATATCAAAATATTGTCATAAAATACTAAAAACCGGACATTAAGGATTGAAAATTGAAAAATTTTACTCTTGAAATGTCAAAGATAGCAAAAACCGACTATAAGTTCAAATGTTTTTTTTTTCAAATAAATTATTAAAATAATAAATTATCAAAATATTGTAAGAAAACACTAAAAATCAGCTATCAAAAGTTAAAAAATGCAAAATGTAATTTCAAAAGTAGCAAAATTCAGATATGAAATGTCAAATATTGTTAAAAAGCACCAAAAACCGGTCAACTATTAAAAAAAGGCAAGATTCGAATCATAAAATGACAAAACAATAAAATCCGGCCATAAACTGTTAAAAGGTAGAAAATTCTATTGATTAAAAAACGAAAAGTAGGAAAATCTAACTATGAAATATCAAAATATTGTAAGAAAACACAAAGCAAAAGTCTATTCATGATATGTCAGAAAGCACCAAAATCCGGCCATAAATTAAGTACAAGTTTTGTTGTACGCCCATAAACTGTCCAAAATTCTATTCATAAAATGTCAAAAATCTAGACATAAAAAGTATATTTGTTTTATGAGATGTCATTAATAACAAAATCCTGTTATGAAATATAATAATTTTTTCAGAAACAATTAAAATCTTGTCATAAATTGTTGAAAAGTGCAAAAATTCCGTTCATGAAATAATAAAAATAGCATAAACTTTAATATTTTATTCATAAAATGTTAAAAACAGCAAAATCCGGTCATAAAGTATAAAAATATTGTCAGAAAGTACCAAAATTTACCATAAACTGTTCAAAAATTTCAAAATTCTGGGATAAAATATTTAAATATTTTCAAGAAAAACCAAAATTCGTCTAAAAACTGTTGTAAAGTGCAATATTCACATTCACATCATAGATTAAGTATTTTTTTAATTAATCATCTTTTATTACTTATTTATTTTTATTAAATTTTGACAGCTGCTATGTAAAATTTCAAAATTATAGACGTAATAGGTTAAATAAGATCATTTTTGACAGTAGATTATTTTAGATAGTGTATTTTTTGACAGCTGCTATTTAAGATATAGTAATTTTTGACATGTTAGATCAAAAAAATTATTTTTAACAAATGAAACTTGTTAAAGTACTCGTGTATCCGCTGCAAATGCAGTAAAGTTCGGTTATAACAAACTCGAAAAATGTACCAAAACCAGTTCGTTATAAACGGTAATAAAATACATAGCGTTGAGCTTATGAGAAAATTTTCGTTGTTTCAAATTAAGTACGTTATACCCGAGAGTTCGTTATAAGCTGGTTCGTTATAACCGGACTTTACTGAGTTAAAAACTACTCGGTGGTAAAAAAATTACTTTTTTTGAAAAATTGCAAACATTTTTATTTGTGAAATATGAAAACAAACGAGCATTTATTTTAGTTTAAATATTAAATTTTAATATTATTTTTTAAATAATAACATTAAAGATGCTGAGTGTGATATCAAAAAGTACAACGTTTTAACCCTACACGCCAATATAGTTAGCCAGATGTTGGAGTGCAGTTTTTCTGATTTAGTATAGAAGACTTAAAGATTTAAGGGTAGAAGGGTTAAAAACATCTTATACTCTTTTTTACTTGTAAAAATCTAGTCACCCTGATCATTCCACACTTTTGTAAACAAAATAAACTACAAAAATTAATTGCCTAATGCCCGGTTTCACCAACGTCTAATAAAATTTATTTGTCAAATAAATGCCTTATTCGCCCAATAAACGTTTCACCAACGTTAAATAGCGTTAATCGTCGAATAAATCTCCTAATAAACTAACCGGCCAAAATGCATCGAATAACTCGACAAATAACCTCAAAACATCTAGGTGTGACATTTATATAATGTACATCACAGCCTCCTCTAAAAAGTAGAGACGGCTGTGATGTACATAATGAATGTCATGTCATTAATGCTGATTTCAAAAATCGTTTTTGATTAAACCAAGAATCACTATTAGAAATAATTACAAATTAGATTCTCAAAATCAGCGGAACAATCTCATTTAAAAGTATGTAAAATTCACAGTAGGTTTATATTATAAATTCTTTTCTCGCATGTGTGATTATTAAGAAACACAAAAAATGTACTTAAAATTTCAATCTACAATAAAATTTATGACAATTTGTACATTAATGCCCGTATTCATAAAACATTTTTGTAACGATTCATTATCAAACAAATCATTATAATTTAATGAACATTAAAAATATAATGATATTCATATATAAATTGTCATTAGTTAAATTATTTAGTAACTTTTTAGTTACTTTTGTTTTTTATAAGTTATTAATATGTTAACCTATACAATATAACCTCAAATACTGTGAATTAATACAGATAATTAGACATTTTTAAATCAAACAGATGTGTCAATTTAATGATTCGTTTTGTTTTAATGGACCAAAAATAGTCCGTTAAATTAAATGAATAATTTAATGAACATTATTGCTAATGAGTGTTTATGAATACAAAAATTCATTTCGTTATAATTTTAACAAATCATTATATATTTAATGACGTTTTATGAATACGGGCATTAAAGTTTTATCTGTAATTATATACCGCCAGTGTAATATGATCATAGCAACAAATATTTTAAATTTTGTGTTGATATGTTCTTACTTCACTAATAATTCGAGGTTATGCATGCATAAATACTGGTTCATTTGAACTTATTTGGCAAATTTTCTGTCTACTATATTACCAACTTGATAAAAATCACGGAATAGTTATTTAATCTCTGAGATACCTTGGTGAAACGTAAAATGACTTATTTGATGAATAAATTTTATTCGACGAATAGTTATTTGACAATTTATTAGGCGATGGTGAAACCGGGCATTAGTCAGCATGAATAAGATAATAAATATTTGCTTACTTTAGAATTTAATGGAAATATTCGAAATCCTATATTATCACCATGTTTTGTTGGACATCCAGGCATCAAACAATGCAGTATTGGAAGACTCACATTTTGGATTGAAGAATTGTTATTAAATTTATCACTATTTATCACACATTTTAATTGAGCATCATCACAAGATTTTGGCAATAGCAAGGATGGAACTGCTCGCCTCTTTAAATTGGTTTTATTATGGAAGGCTTCAAATCGATCCGTATCACAAAAATGAAGATCACATACTCTTTTATTACTCAGTTGTGTTTTGCTCAAGTGACGAAAATCACGTTGAATAGCATCCATCCATTGTAGTGCAATCTAAATAAATAATTTATAATGAACTCAAAGTTTATCATGGAATTATTATTAAAAATTAGTTCTAAAAGTTTTTTGTTTAGATATCGTTACTAATTATCTTTATAATACGCCAATTAACAAAATTACAATTTGAATTAATACAGACAATTAGAGTAATTTCAAAATAATAGCATGAATTGTATTCCTCAAGTAAAAGAACAGTATTGTTTACCTCATTATTATTACGAAATGATCGCATTATAATGTTCCTACCATCACCATATCGCACTAAACACCCCGGAACTTCACAACAAATTGACATTATTGTTGTAACACTATTAAACTGTTAATAATTTGTCACCACTAAAGATTAGTTTATTTATTATTGATGAAATTAATTATTGTAGGTTAATTTAACAGTGAACAGTCAATGTTGCCAATCTAAGCAGTAAGCATAAGATTTCTTTTATATAACAGACCATTCCAGAATCTTGTCAGAAGGTCTTATAAAATGGCTGCAGCTACAGATTTGTTTAGTGTATATCCTACTGCTTGGAATCTTTACACTAGATTAAATTAGGTGTTGTAAGAATATGATAGATATATGTATATATAATACTATTAATTTTTAAAATAAATAAACTCTAAGGGCCGGTTGTACCAATTAAGTTCATCTCGAGTTCATTGCTTGAACGAGTTCAGCGTTAAATTTACGTTGTACCAACTTGATGAACTCGTTCATCTCGAGGTTAAGTTGAACGGACGCCGTCGGGCAGTTAACTACAAATTTTGCAGTTAAACATAACCCCTATTTATTTGTTGACATTTACGAGAATTTATTTTATGTTTCATGACGCTTGATTATTATTTTAATTGACTTTTATGGCGAGATATATGAAATTGAATTAACAAATTACATTTGCATTCAATTTGATCATGGTATTTTTTCACCAATGATAATAAAATAGTTTTTTCAGATGCACTGAAGCTTAGTGATCTTTAACATCCATAATACTGTATTAATTTACAAAGTTTTAAATTAATTAAATTATATATTATAATAATAGAAATAATATCAAATAAATTCAGTAAATTATTTTATTATTTTAATTTATTACAACTAATTTTGATATATTTATATTTGATTAATTTATTTAAAAAAAAAATATTTTTTTGTATTTCCCGCATTAATAATCAATACAGCACAATTTTTTTAAACTTAAGAAAACTAAACATTTGTGCGCGACCCATAAATCTAGGGAATTTCCTAGATATAACTAGATTCCATGCCATCAACTTGAGAAAAAAAAATAATAACCTAGTTTAGTTAACCGACGTATGGTACAACCCAAGCGCCGTTGAACCAAGGTCAAAGTTGACTCCCCAGTTAGTTGAACTGGCAGTTAACTACATATGGTGCAACCGGGCCTAAATGAATGAAAATCTTTAAAAATTGTAAACAGCAAATAAAAAATCTCATTTATTACACAAAATTTGCACAGAAACTAACTTATTCAGCACATAAAACTCACAAAGAAAATGTGTAGCATTATATAATTAAAATTTGCCCCGAAAACCGATTTATAAGGAGAAATACAACAAACATCGCGCAGAAAATAAATAAAATAAAAAATCTATTATTAAAACAACAAAAATTCCAAAAGCTATCAATTTATTGAGTAATATGTATCAAAACATCTTGCAGAAACTTCTTTTACCAGTTAAAATTAATTAAAAAAAAAGTACAATTATTATAATTAATCAGATTAGCAAGAAAACGAAAGTACTGACCAAGGAACGGAAAGCAATAGACAGAGACTCTCCAGAAAATGCAACTTGAACAAAAAGATCAAACAGGAAAGACTGCAAAGAATTCAACACAAAACAAACCCTTAAAGCTATTCAAAACAACACTTGAAAAGATCAAAATAAGATGAAAAATGACAAAAGAGAAATTGTCATAGAAAAGGACAAGACTGCAGAAACCATCGAAAGATTCTAAGTAAACTTATATAGCCAAGTAGTTCAATCCGAAATCAGCGGACAGGGTCGAAAAAAACAGTCCCAAATATAGGGTCCGAAGAACTTCAAGAGATCGATAAAGCAGAACTAAGAGCAGCATTACACCATCTGAAGAACAACAAAATACCAGGCAAAGATCAAATAACTAGCAAAATGCTGAAGACTGGAGGAGAGGCCTTGGAAAAAGCAATCCTTTTTAACAAATGCCTCAAAGAGAGCAAAATTCCTGACTCATAGCAAAACGCAGAGGTAATTCTCCTTTTTAAGAAAGGAGATAAGACACATTTGGAAAACTACAGACCAATCAGTCTACTGTCCACCTTTTATAAGTTACTAACCAAAATAATAACAAATCGACTAACTGAAAAATTCGATTTTTATCAATTGACTCCAGGTACACAAACTTGTTTAAATACATCTATAAACCTACATCCCTACATGTCAAAATAAGAGAAAATTTGACGACGAGGAAAGTACCCGTCAAAAAAGACATCCGGCAAGGCAACACCACCTCGCCAAAATTATTCACTTTAACGTTGGAAGACGTGTTCAGAAAAACTATCAAGGGAGAGAAAGAGAGTAAGCATCGATGGTAACCGCCTAAATGGCCGATGATCGCCCTCATTAGCAATGACCCAAAAGAACAGGAAGAAATACTAAGCGAACTCGACGAAGCCTCACAAACTGTAGACCTGCAAATAAACATATGCAAAAAAAGAAAAATCATGAGTCCGAGTAACAAAATGGTCAGCAGCAAGAATCACACTCTAGAAAAAGTCGAGGAGTATATATACTTGAGGCATAGCATCAAATAAGGGTCAGGAACTGAATGCAGACTGCCCAACAAAGATCGACATGGAAGCGTATGGAAGAGGCCTATGTTCAGGAGTGGATGAAATCAGGCTAAAGAAGAAGAATCAGAAAAGCGTGTTTTGTATAATAAAACGGTTTTTTTACACAAAATTCCTCAACAACCGACGAGAAAAATCATTTGTGTCACAAAACACCTTATTTTAATTTATTTTGTGTCTCTTTAGAACGGTCTTACAATACAATCAGTTTTGCAAGGAAGGCTGCCGGCGCGGATATAATTTTCACTAAATTTCTTAAGAATACGGGTCCATAACAGCAGAAAATGGCTTCTACTCAAACATACTTAAGAGATCTAAAATCATAGCAAATACCAAGACCTGGTAAACCAACCACTGAAGCAGCCAGCTACAGACCAATTGCACTCCTTAGCGAAGTTCGTACCTTTCATGCCTTCCTTTGGTTAGATGGAATTGGGAAGAAGGTGGGTGATTAGCCCTATAGGCTGTAGAGTGATTGGTTGGGTGTCCTCTTTGTTATATTTTACTAAAAATGGACTAGAGCGCATAATAAACATATAGAAATTTAAAATAAATGAAAGAAGAGAGGCTGTCATCTGCTACAGAAAACTAAGAAGTACTCGGTCATTAAGTATTATTTTTATGTATCAAATTAAATGTTGAAATTAAGGTTAAGTGGAAGAACATCAATGTGATAAACTTCGCCTTTTTTGTAGTTTTGCAAAATAAAGATTATTATTATTATTATTATTATAATGCGATCTAATTGATCGGTCTCCTGACGGAGTGTTGCTCCTTGTCAGGTTCAGCCAGGTCCGGGTTGAAGTGAGTGCTGAGTCTGTCGAAGTATTTTTCGGCCAAAGCTTCCAAATACTGTCGCAGCGGTGGTATCCCCAGGTAGTTACAAATTTCTTTGTTCCTGATGTACCAGAGGGCTCCGACAATCCAACAAAGGGTCAGATTTTGAAATGCCTCAAGACGTTTGAGGTGAATATTTGCACCTGTTCCCCAAACTGAAGATCCAAATGTGATTTGCGGCCTGATAGTGCTCGTGAAAATCCTGAGCTTATTTTGGATTGACAATACGCTGTTCCGTCGTAACATCGGGACAAGACAATTTTTCGCCATCTTTGCTTTGTCCAGAATAGCTTGAATATGCAGCTTGTAGGTAGTAAATCCCTTGACGAAAGTGATGCCCAGGTACTTAGCAGAGCTCGACCATGGGATTGAACTTTCGTCTAGATGTACCCTTCCATTGGGTTTGTGACGTCGCCTGGTGAAGAGGACAGCTTTGCTCTTCTCAAAATCGGTGACCTGAAGCTGTACATTAACGCCGTATCATCGGCGTATTAGACCATTTTAACACAGTACTTCCTGCCCGATGGCATGTCAGCAACAAAAAAGTTAAATAGCAAAGACGATAGAAGAGAGCCTTGAGGTACCCCAGACTCGATCGATTTGGAGTTTGACTGATAGAGTTCTGTTATTTAGGTAAGACGCTAGAAGCCTTGTTCGACGCAGAGGAAACCTTTGTCTATGCAATTTAAGTAGCAAACCTTCGTGCCAAACGACATCGAAAAAGACCACCTCTGTGGATTTTTCAGTCTAAAACCTTCGATAACGTGCTCGGTCACTCGATTTAGCTGATGCAAGACTGTCGAACGCTATTTAGCGGCGGATCATCGTTGACAATACGTAAGAAGCCCCTAACCTCTCGGTGAACCCTATCAATGTGCTCCAGATCAGTATCCCTGTCAAAAAAGGGGGGAGCATTGGAGTTCCAGGTTGTCAGACTTTCCCTCGATATCATATTGTAGCACATTCGCACCATGAATTACTGGTATTGGGACTTTCCTGTTTCGCAAAGCTTTGGAGATCTTCCACATTAGATTTACATCCTCTGTGGTCGATTCCATTGTTTTTTGCCAGCTCAGCTCTTTGTGCTGCTTTATAATGGACCTAACTTCCCTGTAAAGTTCATTGAGAATTTCTCGATCTACTGGATCGCGAAGCCTTCTCGTGATAAAACAAGTGTATTATCTGCCCGAACCTGAAAGGTTTTAGAAGCGTTTTCTCTGGTTTCTCAGAAAGCAGGAAACCAAATCACACCTCCAGAACAAGCAGTGTTTTAGTTCGAACGAAGTACTTGCGTTAACAACACACATCAAACGTGGGTACCAAAACAAACTAAAAACCTCAGCTGTATTTATTGACCTCATCGCAACCTATGATGATGTCTGGAGAAAAGGATGACTATTTAAGTTGATCGGTGTAGTATTATTCATCAAAATCTACAAGTTAACAACATGTTACAAGACAGACTATTCAGGGTGTATCTAAACGAGAAAACAAAACAGGCAATTAAATAACGGCCTACTTCAAGCCAATGACATTGCATTGGCAACACAGTACCACACCTTCAAAGAAGCAGAAGAAACACTGACCATTGCGACCGTGCAGTCATATTTCAAAAAAAAATGGAGGCTGTGCATAAACCCATCTAAAACTGAAACTTTAATCTAAATAATAAAGAAGCCTCCACCACCCTCACAACCAAATTCAACGGAACAATACTCCGACACAACCAAGACCCAAAATATTATGGCGTTACCCTTACTTACAAGAAACACTGCTGCTAAAATCCGAACAAGAAACAACATTGTACAAAAACTAGCAGAGACCACCTGGGGCGCCCAGACTGCCACTATTAGAACTGCAGGCATAGCCCTGGCCTATTCCGTAGCAGAGTACTGTTCCCCAGTATGGATAAACAGCAAAGTCGATATCCAACTAAATAACACAATGAGAACAGTAACTAGGATAGTTAAATCCACACCAAAAGAATGGCTGCCCATCCCGAACCACAAACTCAAGCCCTACAGAATCTATTCGAAAAAATACAAAAAAAAAAACGAAGATATGAGAGCACCCCCAAATCTAGGTTAAAATCAAGACACGCCCCCCTAACTTCACTGAACAACAAATTGATATGCTACAAAGTTGTTAGCCATGACCGAGAAGAACTGAAAAGAAAAACAGAGAAATTCAAAAGCTATAGTCTCTTGAACATATCTTATCTACACTCCATCTACTGTGTGTTACTATCTATCTGTGTGATACTAACAAGAGGACAAAATGAAACATCACATCCAGTGCAAGCGTTATTGAACTCATGACCTCAAGCAAATCTAATGATCGCGACCTGTGCCGAAAGATTGGGACTCAAGCCCATTTATCAGCTCCAATCGTCGAAGTTGGCGGAGCAAAAACAGACATTTTAAGCTGTCTCATCCCACATCTCATCATGCGTCGCTTCGTATACATGTGTTCTAAGTGCTCTAGTGATACCTATGGTCACTGACAAACTGCCTTCTCTTGTAATAGACAAATACGCATTAAAAATACCCTAGCCAATACCGACTTCCACGAACCACAAGAAATCAATTTATTAATTAGCACAAGTTATTCCTATGACATTCATATTGATGACACAATTAATCTTTCAAGAAAGTAAGTTTGGGTGGATAAACTCTGATCAACTGCCAACCAAAACAGAAAGCAAGATTTTACTCCGATTATTGGCTACGTAGGACTGAATGAATTAGTGTCTCAATTTTGAGAAATAGAAAAATACAATCACGATAGAGTACTTGTACTCTATCAACCAAAAAAGTGAAAAATATTTCAAACTGAACACAACTCGTGATGCCACTGGTTGCTTCCAAGTAACGTTGCCATTCAAGGAAACTCCGAATAAATGATCGAACTCGAAAAATGAGAAAATCTATGACCAATGTAAGGGCTTTATGCAAAATTTGTAAACTTAGAACATATGAAACAAACAATTGGTAATGTACTTCATCATTGCGTAATCAAAGAAGCAAGTTTGACTACAAAGTTACGTGTGGTATTCAACGGCTTTGCATCCACAACTGGCATACTCATGGTAGGCCCCACTCTGCAGAATAATTTGTTTGCAATCATGTTGAGGACCAAACAATTTGTCATTACGGCTACTATTGTTAAAATGTATCGGCAAATTAATGTGCGACAAGAAGACCAGAAATATCGGAGGATATGGAGAAGAAATTTACCATCATATGAGGTCACCACCTTTACCTACGGCATGGCAAGTGCTGCATATTTAGCTATTCGGTCTCTAAAGAGAATTAGCAGAAACCGACTCAAAGACTCCCAATCGAAAGTCGAAGCTGCTTACAGGACTTTTACGTAGACTATTTTATCTCGGGAACAGATACCATTAACGAGCTTATTTTGTAAGTGACAACAATTTTACAAAAAAGTAGTTTCAAATTGAAACAATGGACCAGTAACAGCAAAACTATTTTCACCGATTTTATAGCTGATAGCAACGACTCCACGACAGTGCTACCGCGTGACAAAAGAAACAGAGGGCTCTTGGAACACAACCACAGACACAATCAGTTACCGATACAAGGATTCACCTGTAAACCCAATAACTAAACGCAATATTTTCAGAGCCATATCAAAATCTATGATCCAATAAGACTAATTGAACCGATAACTTTTATCGGTTCAATTAGTCTTATTACAGCAAAAATAATAATACTGGAATTGAGGAAATTAAAATGTGGATGAAACGATCCATCACCTGACTGTCATTAGCTGCTAGCTCGAATATGCAATTGCTTTTAACATTTCATTAACAGAATTTTGCACTTTTCAACAATGACAATGACAAAATTTTAATTGTTTCTGAAAATATTATTATATTTCATAACAGGATTTTGCTATTATTGACTTTTTGCCGGATTTTGGTGCTTTCTGACATTTCATAAATAGAATTTTGCACTTTTCAACCGTTTATGACCGGATTTTGGTGCTTCCTGACAATACTTTGTAGCCGGATTAAGCAATTATTCAGTTTTTATAAATAAATAAATAAAACTTTGCACCTTTTAACAGATTGTTGCAAGTGTGAACGCAGTATTAGGGTTGTCTTGTTTTTTTTTAAACGGTGTGGTTACGTTTAGCGCACGTAGTCAGGCGCACATTCATAGTGTTTTTTGCAATAATTATTATGTATAAAATGGAAAAGTTCTGTTGTGCTTACAAATGCTTACATATGAACTTTTAAAAGGTCTATAATACTTCATAGATAAGTTAATTGCACAACTTATCTATGAAATAGTAGTTTAACTCTCAATCAATTCCTATTTCGTTTTAAAGTTTAAACATTTATCAGAAACATGTTTTATTTTTTGTTAAAATTATAATATGTAAAATAATAATTTTAATAAAAACGAAGCAAGGCACGCGTTGCAACATCTTAGTCACGTACGCATTGTAGACGAATATTGTCGAATGCCCACCCGAGGCAACGTTCGGCTCGTCTCCGTTGTCTCAATCAAGTGTATCTTCTATATTATATTATTTGTTACTGCTAGCGCCATCTAAGCGGCTTGTGATAGCCCAACAAAGAAATTCTCCAGCGTTAAATTGGAATATTTACAAATTTTTGAAAAACTGTATAATAATGTAGTAGACAAATACTAACTAATATGTTCAATTTATTCATGTGCTTTATATTAACATTTTTACAGCATTGTAATAAGACTTTCTAAACCCACCAAAAGTAAGTATGTCAAAAATAATAGTATATTTCCATACCTGAACTCACCGTTTGTATACAAATATACCTATTTCTGAACGCACTGTTTGTACACAAATGTACTTATTTCATAACGCAATGTTCGTTTTCTGAACGCACTGTTTATTTACAAATTCAATTATTTCTAAACGCACCCCTATACAAGCGCATTACAATAATAAGCTAACATGACTACAATTAAAGCAAAATAAAGAAAAAATTAAATATACTGTGTTCACAAACCTTATTTTAAAAGTTTTTTTCATAATAAAAAGAATCAAGGTAATGTTTGTTTTTTAATAATGTTGAAACAAGTCTTCATAATAATATTATTTGCAATTTAAATAAAGATGTGCTATCTATATTTAAATTGCAGTTAATGTGGAGTATCTCCTTAATATGCACTTACTTTGGTAACTAATGTGATAGATTCAATAATCTTGTTGTTTTTGTTATCAAAGTTTTTATTATGTATTAATATTAATCCGATCACCGACTACTGCAACCTTAATAAATATTATTTAAATTCCAGTATTAAAATGTGTTTTCTCATGGTTTATATTCTGTCAATTCATGACAATCACTAACAGTACAAACATAAACCACTTCCAAGATGTTCTTCACTATTTATGCTTAAAATTAAAGAAACTATAATCAAAATAGTACTACGTACTTCTGCACTGCTGATTTCTGTGCGATCATTATACAATTCCAGTGCTGTTTGTGCATTTTCTAGATCTTCATCAACATTGCCATCACCTAACTGCACGCATGGAACCCAATCAGGATGATCGACATCAAGTAGTTTTGCAGGTTCTCCTACAATTTAAATATCGTATTAAATTATACGTATTATAATTTTTAACTTACCAGTTATAAAATGTAAATCACAAATCCGTATATAATTTAATTTGGTTTCATTTAAATCTGTTACGTTTAATAAATAAATCCATTTTTCCCTTCTTATTTTAGCTAATTTACTTTTAGATATTTGACCTGAGTATTTTCTAGCAGCGGGAATTCTATAAAAGTGTCTTTTATCCCTACCTGCACGGGATCTACAATTTTCAATTGTACAAGTTATTGTCATTATTTAATGGTGTTAATAAAACAGTGTAAGTCCTTCACTTCAAATCACAATTTAAATAGATATGAACTATGGGAAAAAGTTTACTATAGTCCCGGTTCACCGATTTTAACGAAATATTTTTTTTATGTTCTATATGTGTATATTTAACTAAAATTACAAAAAATTTGCCTCGCTCTCGTCGTTAAACAATTTTAAACAACAATTAGAAATACGATTTTGACACATTATAGATAAACCGATAAACCTATTGTGCCCACCAAAAGTAAGTAAACAACAAAAATGGCTTTCAGTTTCATGCCACATGAACATTAAATTAGGGAAACTCCACTAACTTCACTTGCATTTAAAAACATTTTTTAAACAGGTCCGTATTCACCGCTTTTGTCAAAAACAATACTTTTTTGTTTAAAATAATTAAAGAAACACATATTGAGGTATATTTTTTTAATTTTTAACAATATGCAAATCTAATAACGCTTAATTCAAAGATTCACATTTTGTTTGAATAAATTTGCAAAAACAAAACAAATTTTACATATCATTTTTAAGATAACAATTCAAAGAAACTACAAGAAATAAAGTGAAACAAGCAATGACAATGTAGTGTGCTTTGGAATAGTAAACAATAGTTTATCCTAAATTAATAAGTTTGATATCAACATATCAAAATGAGGAAAAAGTTGTTGTTTCTATCGAGAATGGCACCAGTATTCAACAAATTGCAAGAAATTTTAACAGTAGTAGAATCGATACCTAGAAAACATAAGATATAAAAGACGCACTGGACAAGGTCCTAAAAAAAAGCAAACCAAATTCAGGACCGGTTTTTAGTTGTATCATCTTTTGGCATTCTCGAACATCTACAGCTAAAGTTCTTCAAATCAGGCTCAGAACAACTCATAATGTGGAAATATCTGTACCAGATAATTAGGAATAGACTGAGACCTATGCAAAAACCTGTTTCAACTCCGTATCATATAAGATATCGTTTACATTTTGTTTGTGAACATGTCGCATAGCAAATTTGACAGTGAAGACTAGTACTCTTCACAGATGAGTCACAATTTGTCACAAAGTGTATACCGAGGTCCATATGAAGGATATTTTGCACAAACCATACAAGTGGTTTGGTCGGAGTTAATCTTGATGAAAGAAACGGAGCTTTTGCTAGTTCTAGGAAGATTAAACAAAAAAACGGTACATCAATCTTGTCTTGAGAAATTATGTTGTAGTAGCCTTTTGTAGTATAAGCCTAAACTTGTGCTTATGCAAGACAACGCAAGGCCCCATGGACTGGCCTAACCTAAGTCCTGATCAAAACATCTTTAGGATTTGTTAGATAGACGTGTTCGGAGGTTTCCAGATTTACCTCAGACCCTTAAACAGCTAACAAATGCCCCAATCATAAAAAAAACATCCGTCGGCTGGTACAAAACTTGCCTCAAAGATGTCAAGCAGTATACATTTTTTCTGGTTATTTTTTTCCATTGGGGCTACAACTCGTTTCTATTCTCAATATGTATTCAAACCTTCGCAACCTCTGCGCTTTTATTAACTATGTCAGCTTTGTCTATTAAATCATTTAATTCATAGTTTATCCTAATTCTGTACGTGTTTTCATCTACTCTCACCGGTTCAAACATCCTTCTCAATAATTTTTTCTCCGCGTCTCTCAATCTATTTTCATTTGCGAGTAAGGAGATGGCACGATGATAAGCCCAACTCAAGTCAACCTCGCCTGCGAGCGGTGCCCGCTGCATAAAAACTAAAGGGGCTCTGGCAAACTCTTCATTTTCCGCTGTGATCTGTCGACCTCCCTTGGTCAAAACTGTCAAAAAGCAGGAGCAAATTATACCCTAGTCTCGGAACCAAATAAGAAGATAGCAGCAACCAGGAAGAGATGGATTATGGTTAAACATGAAGACGGGGTTCTCCCAAAGACAACCGGAAAGGTGACATGTTGGCGGAATGGGCAAACAAAAACGAACTCTGTGTCCTGAATAGGGGGGAGTACCTACGTTCCAAAAAAACGGAGCAAAATCCTTCATAGATGTGACCCTGTGCACCTCTGAGATGGTAACAAAAATCAGCAACTGGCATGTGGGCGAGGAAGAGAATCTGAGTGATCGCATGAACATACATTGCAAAGTCAGGCCGAGGAAGGCAAAAACTTGGGAGAAGACAAGAGAAATCACCGGATGGTCTTTCCGCAATGAGCAAGAGGCAAAATTCCTCTCAAACCTAGACCTATACACAACGTGAGTGGAACACACCGCTGAGGAGCTGAAGGAATCTATAATAAAAACCTGCAAAAAGACTTTAAACAAAAAAGGGGGCAGGGTAAACTACATAGAGTGATGATATTGCAAACATGAGAAGGAGATATATAAAAATTAAAAAGACTGTGACAAGATTAAACAGATAAAAACCCAAGGGACATATACGCAACAAGCACAAGAGGCATACGCAGGTGAGAGAAAAGACCTTAAGAAAGCAATAATAGAATCCAAGAAGATGGCCTAGAAGAAACTGTGTGAGGAACTAAATAGGGATATATGGTGCAAAGGATATATAATTGTCACAAATAAAATAGGACAAAGATCCCCAATAACACTGTCAGGGGAGGAGATAACTGCTGAAGCCAAGAAACTCTTTCCAGACCTAGGCAGAACAACGTGGTTAGAGATAAGAACAGATATGGATATGATACCGGAATGTACAGAAGAAGAAATACTTAAGGCAGGTGGCAAAATTAAAAGGAAAAAGGCTCACGGGACAGACAAGATACCGCCGGAGGTGATCAGAGCGATAGCAACAAAAAGTCCTCAACTCTGCGCGAGGGTCCTTGACAAACTCATCAAGCAAGGCATCTTCCCCAAGGACTGGAAAAGGGCAAAATTAGTACTAATCTAGAAACCTATAAAAAAAAACGTAGACAAGGTATACCGACCCATATGTCTACTGAACCCACTGGGAAATCTGTATGAGCACGTCCTCAACACGAGACTTACAGAGGAACTAGACAGGAATGGAGGCCACACTTGATGCACTTAGGCATGTTAGGGAAGCAGTGGGGCAGGTAGCTGAACATTCTACACACAAACTGGCGGTGTTGATCATCTTTGATATAAAGAATGCTTTCAACTCGGTGCCCTGGAGGGGACTAATGGAAGAATTAGAGAGAAGGAGAATTTCAACATACACTATCTACAGGATAGAATCATAGAATGCAGCTCCAGAGCAACTCTGGAAATGACTTGCGGGTCTGTCCTGGGTCCCACCTTGTAGAATATATATATTATAATGGTCTGCTGAGAGAACAGATGACACAGGGGATTACCACAATAGCATATGCTGATGATCTAGCTATGGTTGTCAGGGGTAACAGTATAAGGGAAATAGAAGAGGAGGCAGAGTGGGCGTCCTATAAGATAAGAAGGTGGATAAAAAAAATGGGTCTAGAACTAGCAACTCAGAAAACAGAAGCTGCTGTCCTGGTGGGTAGAAGAAAGGACATCACAGTTGAAATCAACCTAGGGGATACAACAATGACATCCCAAGGCAGCATCAAATACCTAGGGATGAGAATAGGTAAAAACTGGAGTATAGGCCCTCATATAACAGAGGTAAAGCAAAAAGCAGAGAAACTTGTAATGGCGCTGGCACGTATCATGCCGAATGTAAGGGGTCCTAGGGCAGAGAAACGTAAAGTTATGGGTGCAACGGTGGACTCAATATTGTTGTACTGCCGTACCCATCTGGATAGAAAGCTGCGGCCAAGAGAAAAATGGCAATTAGAATAGCCAGTGCCTATAGAACAGTTTTGTCCAAGGCTGTACAAGTAATAACGAGCACAATCCCCATACACCTCCTTGCCAAAGAGCGGGCCGAAGGTAAAGGAAAACAACCAAAGGGGCACAAGAAAGACAAGAGAGTGGAAACAATGAAAAAATGGGAAGCAGAATGGCAGTGCAAGGGTGACGTCGCCAGATGGACACAGACCCTCATACCCTTGGTGACACCGTGGGTAAACAGAGAACATGGTAACCTGAACTACCACCTCACACAGATCCTAACAGGCCATGGTTGTTTTGGGTCATATTTAAATAGAATGTGCCTAGCAGAACAGGACGAATGCCCCTATTGTAGAGAGAAAAATACCCCGGAGCACACACTGGTGAAGTGCTCTTGCTGGAGAAGCACCAGAGAAGAGATGCAGCTAAAAGTCGGTAAAGAGATAACCGTAAACAACCTGACCACACTCATGCTTGAAAGTGCATACAACTGGAGGACCATTGATGATGGCATACGGAGAATAATGGCAACAAAAGAGGAAGAAGAGAAAGCAAGAGCAGGAAGCCGAGGATAGTAGGATAAATAGAAGGTGTCCAGACTTTGTGAAGAAATACCACAACGGTAATCCCGCAAGGCTTGGAGGGCTTAGAGGTTAGGGTTTTTAGTGGGTATACGGGTAACCGGGAGCCACACACAAAGTGCGTAAGGCATTTTTGCCACTCAATAAAAAAAAATCTATTTTCATTGTTTGCTACTGTCCATGTCTTGCATGCGTATGTTATTAGAGTTTGATATATTATTAGCTTTGTTGTTCTGCTTAATATTCTAGATAATAACTATTTGCATAACTTGCCCTGCTGCAATTCTTCTTTTTATGTCCTGAGTATTGTCGGACGCGTTTAGTTCTGATCCTAGTTATGTAAATGTGTCTACTTTTTCAAATCTGTTTCTTTCTGTGGCCCTGTCATTCTTTCTGTATTTTGTCTTTGCAGCGTTGATACTTAGCCCTACTTTTGTTGCTTCACTATCCAGTTGAATTAGTGTTTGTGTTAGGGTGTTCTTGTCACCTACTGCATTTTGTTAATTTAGTGGTTTCATGTTCTTGTTTCTAATTATTGTTACTATGGTCAGGTTGAATACCAAACACAAATCAGCTCCCTGCTTGAATCCGCTGTTTATTTCAAACGTTTTTTTTTTTCTGAGAAAATTCTCCGCATACTTTTTTATTCTGTTTATACTGAACATTACTTAGTAGGTTAGTAGTCTCTTTTTTGTGTATGGGCTTTATGATTTCAACTTCTCAGTTTTTCGGATTTTTTTCCTGTTGTCGTATGTTCAGTATTAGTTTATGTATTCTTTTCTATTAGAGAAGATTATCCCGTTTTTGTCATTATAGCCGATTATCTTGGGCTTAAACTTTTTTGTTTGACCCTTTTTTTGTAAAACTTTTTACTTGCACACTCTTTTCTCATTCGTACTTGTTGTCTCGTGTAAGAACTGTTTGCTAGCAACATCTGCTATGTTTTGCATTGTAGTCTTCTCGTAGTATGAGACTATCTTATTCTGAAGCGTTTTCTGTGGGGGCGTAGCCGTTCATAATTGTTATGTTAATAAAACCACTTGTATGCGCATTTTGCATATTCTCTTACTTACGGCTTTAAATTCCAGTAAAGCTTCTCTAGCGTTCTTGCTTAGTACGAATGCTACGCCTGACTGTCCTTGTCTTTCCGTGTTTTTGCTATAAAATAAAGTATATTTTTGCTTATCTATTTTTCTTTCCATCTAATTTCCTGCAAAACGGTAATTTTTATTTTGGTTTTTCTAACTCTTCCGCTATCTCCTGCATGTTTCCAGCTTGTAACATAGACCGAACGTTATATGTCCCTAAAGTAACCTATGATCTTCTTTTTCGTTTGCGTTTGTCGACACTGTGTAATCCATTCAATCCAAGGCTGTGTTTTTGCTTTTGTAACTAGTTGCTTTTCACAATGTTGGATAGTTAACCCTACGGTCAACCTTCCTCTACGGAAGACTAGTTCTACCGCTCTCGTTTGCCAAGACCCCACTTTTTATATGGGTTTTACCACCTCTAGAGGCTTTTAGAAGCTTCTTGGAAGTAAGAGTCGGTATTGGTAAAAGAAGCTACTCAACAGTCTCTTCCTGTGCGATTCCTATGCACTACCCTTTGAATTCATTACTACTCTTTTATTATCACATTCCACTAGTATGTAGTCAATTATCAATTTTTCTTTTTTATTTCTTATTTCTTTGGTATCATGTTATTTAATTGCTTTTTCTTGTTCGGAGAAGGATATTATCAATAGCGGACGCAGCTCTAGCCGGTGGTCTGTGTGGTTTCCGTAGTGGATTTGGTGGTGTTCGTGGTGGAGCCGGTAGTAGAAGTGAAAGTATAAGAAGTAGAAGTCGTGGTCGTGGTAGAGACCACAATCGTGGAAAACAAGATCAACAAGAATGGGTCGCTTAGTACGTGATGACAAGATCCGTACATTAGAAAAATCTATCTATTCTCGCAGTCCATCAAGGAGTTCGAAATTATTGACTTCTTTATTGGATCCAATCTTAAGGATAAGATTTTGAAGATTATGCCCGTACGGAGGCAAACCCGTAGTGGCCAACTCGTTTCATGGCTTGCGTTGCTATTGGTGATACTAATGGCCATATGGCTTGGTGTTAAGTGCAGCAAGGAAGTAGCAAATGCCATTTGTGGTGCTATTATCTTAGCCAAACTGTTCGTCGTTCCAGTAAGTACAACTGGTAAATGCGGATCAGTAACTGTACGTTTAATTTCTGCTCCTCGTGGTATCAATTGTATCTGCTCCAGTTCCAAAGAAACTTCTCCAGATGGCGAGTATTAAAGATTGTTATACTTAAGCTTGTGGTTAAACCGGTAAATTTTGGCAATTTTGATTTGTTTATGAAGATGCCCCTTACCTTATAAAGAGTATTCTGATTATTTGGCTAAAATACATTGTTCCATTACAGCCCGAGTTCACACTGTAGAACAATCCAACTAAGATAATAATTTATATTAAATAAACAATATCTTATTTTATTGTACAAAACTCAAACGCATTCTTTTCCCATTATTATTTCATATCTTTTCACCATACTTCTTTATCTCATATCCATAGCTCACTAATAAAGTGTCTGCTATATACAGGGTGTTAGGTAAACATGCGGCAAATTGAAAGGGCTTTTTCAGAAATCATCATAAAACAAAATATTCTTAGACTGAGCCAAGGAATAATCCCTTGAACTTGCTTAGACATGCTTAGCGTTGAAAACAAAAAACACCGAAACATTCCTTTTGTCTGTTTCTACGTAACTAACATTACAAACCTACATCAATACAGCTAACGCCATCTTCAATATTTGCGTAAACTATTAGTTTCAACACATTCTGATCAGATGAAGCGCCTACATGGCTTAATAAATTATTATTTTCTATCCAATAGACATGCCAATTAACATAAATATAGTAATTATTAATACAATAATACATGTAGCGACATCTCATATAGTATTTATGAATATTTGTTTACAATAAATGCCACGAGATAACGCCAAAGTGTGGACATAGGCGTAGTCAAAATATTTTTTATAATAATTGGCAATTTTATAATTTAATTTTAGTGTTTTTACGGTATATTAGTAGTTTAATTATTATATATTTGATTCATTTTTTTTTTAATAATTTGAGGTCTTAACAAATGGTTATTAATTTTGCACTATTTATTGTTAATTATAATATTGTACATAACATATTATTTTTTTAGTATTTTGTTTCAAAACTTTTAATTACGTGTTTTTTTTAACTTAATTCTTTGCAGTCTAGTTAATTTTATATTATTTTTCACATAATCTTAACTCTAATTAAAACCTTGCTAGTTTATTAAAAGCAATTTTTGCCTTTTTGTTTCAAAAATTTAAAAGTAAAAGTATTAGATTCTGTATTAGAGTTACAAAAGGAGATCTTTAAACATGCAGTTGCTACATGTTCAAAAGTCTAGTTCACTGCAGTCCGATTGCAATTTTTTCGTACTTAGAGTATTCAAAAATGGAAAAAATTGTATAATTTTAAAACTATACATTACATTTTATACAAACTTGGCAACAATGTATCTCAAAAAAGTACTACAAACTGTAAAAAGTATATTAAAATTAATTTGATCAACTTTGCATAACCTTAAAATTAGTGAGCGCCACGAGCTTGTTACTAACGTGGACTCTCGGTGATACCGGTCTCCGTGGGAAAAACTCGAACCCACTTCCTATAAATCCCCTCCCCAAGAGACCAAAAAGATAAATTAAATGATAATCGATGGTCTGTTTGAAAAGTGTGCAACACTCTATATTTAAAAAATAAAAACATTAAACATTGAACATATATAAAGCAAGTTTGGGTGGTCATATGCCCAAGGTACGATAAGTAGCGAATAACCGAACATGCAAGTTTATCTTGAAAATGGCCTTTTGGCCCGCGAATGATCGTGTGACGAAAACGGTGAAACGCGTAGCGCTACGAACGACCCCGATTTCCGATAATGTACTCTTAAATATCAAACTTTAAGCAAGCAACGAAGCCCCTTGCACGAGGTTTACAGTGTACATCGGTACAATCTTAACAAAGAGAAATATTTTAAACTTCATATATAAGTATATAAACATGTCATGTGACGCATGGCAAGTTGGTGTGAAGCACAACATAAATATTAATAAAATAAAGAAAACATGTAATTTAGTAAATCAAGCCTTGACTTCCTGCGATGATCCTCAGCTCCAGATCGTCCTCCTTGGCATCCGAACTCCCAATCCATCATCCAAAGTGATGACTGATCCAACGGGATGTCTCGGTATATGGCTAGAATGTCCAATATTCAAGTCCTCAGAGCCAAAACCCCATCTTGATGACACCAACGTACATATTAGTCTCAATGACCAAAGTAAACAAATAGACTTAAAAGAAAGAAAGAAAACCTAAAACCACACGTGCAATTACTACACAACAGTTACACTTAATTAATATCAATGAGGTGGATTTAGTACCTGAGATTGGGTAAGAGCAAATCGATAGCCTCCATACGGTTATGTATATATACATATGTTTCAAGTTGAGCTTCGTTGGACGCCCATATAATATTTGCCATGAGGGTGGTGAAAAATCCGCACAGCGGTAGGATTAATTTTCCGCTCCAATAATTAGCAGGTGCGTTCCATATAACACTTAACCCGTCATATATTCACTGGTACATACCATAAAATTGCCACAAGCCGTGAGGTTACACCCTCCTGTCGGTATTTAATAATCAGCAAACACACCACCACACTTCGAGCACCGGATGTGAAAGAACCTCCATGTTAAAGTTTCACATAAACACCCTGAACCAATAATTAGTGTTGTCAACCGTGAATTATTACATGTTCCCAAAAGTGCCAAATGTAAACAACATGGTGAGTGACAGTGACAGATGTCAATTTTAAGATTAATTAAAATTTAAGTAAGTACCATCATAATAATATCTGAATCATTACTGGAGATCTTAGAAATCACCATTTGTAAGATCCCAGTACTTAATTAATCCATCATGTACTCTCCCAATCCACATAACCTCCAACTAATAACAAACAAAACATTCAATCGTAAAATCCCTTAAAACATTCCCCCCATTCCCTACATAGCAATAAAGCCATTCCCCGAGTAAGATCTAACAACATTTATCTCAAAAATTAACTCAAATACTAGTTTCAATCTTACTTCGAGAGAAAATAACCCTACTCGTAACCGCCAATAATAACATCACATAATTCCATCTATATCGTTGTAAAAATCATACCATAATAGTCCCACATATATATTAATAATTTCTTATTCCAGAATACACCACAAGAAAAGGCCCACAGAGGCAGAAATAGCCGAAATAATTAGTCGGGATCAACTCACATGGTAAGTGTCAACCATTCTCTTAAATCTTAACAATTACTAACAATAGATAATTACTCCCCCACACTGACTTAATTAGTGTGAGTACAATTATAAATATTCATAACACAATCCTCAATGTCCGGCTAGCGGATTAATCATAGTGTATGTTGGGTTGCCTATGTTACAATAACTTCCAACAGTTACCTCGGTTGCCTATCTTAAATTATAATATATACTTTATTTGTTTTAGGAAACCAGCTGGCAGCTTCTACCACAGGCTTCTACGGCGAAAACGTGATGCTACAATATGTGTAGGGTGGTTTGCGGAACACGTTCCGGAAATGATAGGGTTATTGCAAGGCTTGTCTTATAGAATTTAAGACAACGTGTGCATTAGAACGGCTGTGGAAAGGAAGAAAGTGATGCTTCGGCCCTGTGTAGAGATAAGAAAAATATGCAAATTTTATTAACAAAGAATTGGTTGGTAATCAACTGGATACTTTTTATAAAGCAGATATTAAAATGCATCCAACTATCATAGAAGTTAACAAAAGCATGATAACTACTCATTTGAATGAAATGATTTACAAACTTCATGCAAAGAGTTTGATTCAGAAATGGGTTGTGGATTTTGCTGACAAAGTTAGAATCAATGTTAATTTGGAGCGAATTGTTTAAATTTAAACTTAAAGATTTTCTAATTTTAAATAAAAAAAATATAATTGATATTTTTTTGAAAAAAATGAAAACTTACAATTTAAGAAGACTTAAGTATTTCAAATTTAATTTAACTTTTTATGTATCAAACTTTTAAAAAATTTAAAAAAAATTAAATTGAAATTAAAAATTTTAATAGATTTGACAAATGTTTGTTGGCATTGTAATAACAATAATTACTAAATTTTGTAATTTTTTTTTAATAAATAATAATCTTTAAGAAATAAGTTTAATTATTTATAAATACTGTGCATATACACAAATCGTTGCTTACGTACAAAAATAATTATTTTGGATCCTTATACGGGCAATTTCATTTTAAACGGACCAAAGTTGACGTATTTTTATGTAAATTAATTAGAAAATATAAATTTGTTTTGTGTTTTTGGGTTTTAAGAGTCTAAAACTAAAATGGCGCCAGATTTGGATTTTACGGAAAATTTCTGATTGATTTTACTAGTAATTTTTATTTTCGAGTTAAATTGACAATTTTTAAACAAATAATGCGATTAAAAAACAACAAAAAACTAATTTATACCCACATAAACCAATCAAAAGACTACTAATAAGTTATAGAAACTACAAAACAATACTAAAGCAAATTTCTAAATGCACAATACATAAAATGAAGAAAATTTGACTATTATTGACTAACGACAACAACATTTTTTTTAATTTGTAATAAACCAAGTAAGTAGTTATCATCATATATAAATGCGGCAGTATTATATTTAAATTAGAACAATTTGTCAATGGTATCAATAGCTTATCTAATTAAGCCCATAAATTACATTATTAACATTAATATTTAATTAATTAATAGTATTAATTATGATTCACCGTCAATTTCAATCACAGTAACGGTATGAACAAACTAAAGATTAAATAAATAAAATAAATTTTAATCATAACTTTCGAACAATCTAGTATATGCCAAGTCAACAAACTCACTGCATCAGTCAGGGGCAGTGCAAATTTTATACATGTCGCCCTTGTTTTTTAAGATGTAAAAAAAAACATTGTTGCAAAGATTACATTTTTAAATTCTTTATTTTAATGATTTTTGTATTATTTTATGGTTTTTAAAAATAAAATTTATGTTAAATTGCAATTTTAATTTAACAAATGTGTTTTTTCTGTGCAATTTTTAGATCTTTAAAACAAATTTTGTGAGAATAATAAGTTTGTTTTGTCAATTTTGACAAATTTTAACTTAATAATTAGTTTTGCGGGCGAACTTATGTTGTAAACATGATTTTTCAACAAATTTTATTCAAAAATAAACTTTTTGCACAATTTTTATAGTATAAATAGTTTTTCTGTGTAATTTTGGGGTTTTCTAAGCAAATCTTATGCATCATTTAGATTAAAATCTTCAACATTCTATATATATTAAACTTTGAAGTCCGGATTTACAGTTTTATAAGCCGAATTAACAGTCCTGCAGTAAATTTAATTACGTTGATAGCCTTATTAACAATTTTTAAAGCCAAATTTACAGTAAATTTTTTTTTACTGATATTCTTGTGGATGTGGTAGGATTACAATAAGTAATGTTGGCTAAATATATTTTTCCACAACAATACTACTAGAAGCACCCTATCAGGACGCGACTAAACTCGGTAGTTTTTACAAACAATTAAAAAACTAATTCAGTAAAGCAAAGGCGACGACCGTAGCACAATGGTCTAGTGTGCGGGTTCGATTCCCGGCAGCGGCAATATCTAATTTGTTGAATATATTTCGATGCGGTCGTCTCCTTTGCAAGGCAATGGCAAACCAGCAAAGTATTTGCCTAGTAAACCCCTCTAGTGGTGTGGTTTGGATTCCACGTTAAAACTGTAGGTCCGGTATGTTTGTGTGGAACTATTATCGCGCACCACAAACATACGTGAGGGGTGCACTTTAAGAAGTAACGTGCTCATATTTATTTAATCGATGCAGCAACTAAACCATTATCTCCACAGCTACCCAATGAAAGTTGCGGCCACCGGAATCGCTCTCCACCTATGACGCCACAACAATATTTTTACCAGGTTGGTTCCTTCTTAAATACACACTCTCAATGGTAACTATTCTGCAGTTGTCTAATAGAAATTAGTATTTCATTATTACCTTCAAGGCGTGTTCAGAAAAAGCAATTTGCCCCTCTCTAGTAGTAAGCATAATACTATAATTAAAACTATATATGTATGTTATCGATTGTTTATTAAATAATAATTGAAATGACTAAGTAAGCATAATATAGTATACTAATTTATCATAAATAAAAATAAATGTTATTATAACGTATGTGTAAAACCTATTTATTTTTATACTTAACACCTTAATACAAAAAAATTATTAATAGTTGCTATTATTTACTGCTGGCTTGTAAATGAATGAAATTATTCAACAATGGTAAACTTGTTAGATTAAAATATGTGTTTCTTTATACTAATTAAATATTTTAAAAAATGCTTTATTTTGAAAACGTGATTAGTTGATAAAAGGTATTTGAAATCAATAATTTTTTAAATTTGACAGTTGGATATAAGAAAGAACAAACGTGTAATTTATAAATTGTTATAAATATTTAAATCTATGTGATATATACCAAATGTAACATTTCACTATAACATTTTTTGAATGTTATTTTGGTTTTAATTGAAAACAAATTTAATAGTTTTATACAATTCATATATATTTCGTAATTTTTAGTAATTATGCTTTTAATCCTAATTACAATGCTTATAATGCACTAAAAACAGAAGCTATATTTAATTGAATAAATGAAAAAAAAAATATAAAAATATACTTTAACAAACGATAATTACCCTCATTCCGTATCAATAAAAATAAATTGTGAAGGTAATATAATAAATTCAATCAATAACAAAAGTACTTAATATAAACGAAAATTTATTTATTCATGATAAAATTAAGAAATATAAGTTTCACTTGTATTGCTGTCGTCAGTATGGCAAAGGCTACAAATTAGTTAACACGTATATGAAATATTCTGCTTTATTCATAACTTATTAGTAACCATAAGCTTCATGTTTATTTAATCAAGTAAGTATTTGTTTTAATTAGTTAACACCACAATCATTATGCACCAGTTTGTGAAGCTAGGAAATTGTCAATAAAAATAAAAATCAACAAAAAACACGATTTAATTTTTACCATTGTTATAATAAACTGGTTTAAGATCTTCTACATGGTAATTTTGTTTTAAAACTCTATTTTTAATTTGCAACTTGTATACATTTTGTTCCTCTAGTTGTAATTAAAATGTTTTGACGCATTAGATAATTTGAATTCCTGTTACTATACGTGACTGATCACCTACTTTAAATTAAACAGACTTAGGCTACGTAAATTGTACTAAACTTAGTTTTTTATAAGAATTTTTTTTTAAGTTTTAATAAACCGGCTTTTTTTCTACGTTCGTTATCATAGCATAATTGGTAAATATTAACTTTATAATTGTTTTATTACTTAAATTTATAATATTACAATTATAAAATTAGAAAGTAATGTTTTTGCCAACAACTTATATTTTATAATATCATTTATATTATATTATATTTTATTTTTATTTATTTATTTATTCAATTGCCTTTTTACCTTTCGGTGTCAGGCGTATACATTATTAGTTTGTGTAATATTTTCTCCATTTCTTCCTATCCTTGGCTATCTCTTTTATTTCTTCCCACGTGTTTCCTTTTCTTGTAGCTTCTTCCTTTATTGCGCTGTTCCATTCTTTTCTGGGTCTTCCTCTTTTTTGTTCTCCTGTTACTCTTGTCTCATAAATTTTCTTAGTATTTCTTTCTTCACTCATTCTTCTGATATGTCCATACCATCTCATTTGACCTTCAATAATTTTTTATTGTATTGGTTTTATATTTAAATTCGTCCTATATGTCTCGTTCCTTATTTTATCTTTTCTTGTTTTGTTTTCAATCTTCCTAAGAAATCTCTTCTCTATAGCATTTATTCTTTCTATTTGTTTTCCTGTCATCGTCCATGTTTCGCTACTATATGTTAATGTTGGTCTGATTACTATTTTTACAATTTCTGTTTTTGATGTTTTTGATATTTCTTTTTTGTTAAAGAAAGTATTTTTTAACATGTTATATATTTTTGCTGTTTTTCCTATTTTGTCCTCTATCTCTTTGTCTAGTTTTCCGTTGCTTTGTATTATTGTTCCTAAGTATCTGTATTGTTTGACCTGTTCTATTATTCTTCCTTTTATTCTTATTTCGTGATTCAGTTTTTCTTTTGTAATTATCATGGTCTTTGTTTTTTCATAATTTATTTTTATGTTTATTTTCTTTAGTTGCTCCTCTATTATTTCCATGTTGTGTTGTAACTCTTCTTCGGTTTCAGCAATCACTGCCATATCGTCTGCAAATAGCAGTTCTGCTATTTTCGTTACTACCATTTTCCAATAACCTATTTTTACCATTTTCATTTTTTGCTTTGCCTGTTTTATTGCCCTGTCTAGCACAATTGAGAAAAGCAATGCGCTTAACACACATCCTTGCTTCACACCTTTTTTTGTTTGGAATTCTTTTGATTCTTCGTTATTCATTCTGACTATGTTTTTGTTTTCTGTGTACATGTTTTTGATTACGTTTATTATTTTCTTCTCAATTCCTCTCTCTTCTAGTTCTTTCCATATGTCCTCTCTCTTGATCCTGTCGAAAGCTTTTTCAAGGTCAACAAAGCATACGTGCATTACTCTATTTTTTTTAAATCATTTTCTCACTTAATTGTTTTATTATAAATATTAGATCCTGTGTGCTTCTTCCTCTTCTAAATCCACATTGGCAGTCTTCTATTGTTGTTTATAGTTTATCTCTCATTCTTTTTTCAATAATTCTTGTGAATATTTTGCTTGGTATGCTCGTTAGTGTGATTCCTCTATAGTTTTCACATTTCCTTTTGTCGCCTTTTTTATGTATGGGTAGAATAATTCCTTTATTCCATTCCTCATTATGTCGTTTATTAATTCCGTTATTTGTGTAATTCCCTCATCTCCCATGTATTTCATCATTTCCGGCGTTATTTCATCTGTTCCCGGTGCCTTCTCGTTTTTTATTTTCTTAATTGCTTCTATTACTTCGTCTTTTTAATTTCTTCTATTTCTTCCGTTCTTCTGTCATGTAGCAATTCTTCATCTTCTATTGTTTTCTTTTCTTCTGCTTCTTGTTCTGTTAGTTCTTGGAAGTATTGCCTCCATCTTTCCATTATCTTATCTTCTTCCGTTATTATTTTACCATTTTTATCATTTATGTTCATTATATTGTATTCTTTTTTTTTGTTTTAGATGTTTTAACGTTCCGTAAAATAGTTTTTGGTTTCGGTTGAAATTTTCATTCATTTCTTTTCCAAATTTTGTCCATGATTTTATCTTTGCTTCTTTTATTATTTTCTTTGTATTATTTCTCTTTTCTTTGTATTTTTGTAATCTTCTATTTCGTTGTTTTGTAAGTATCTGTTCCATTTTTCGTTTTTGTCCCTTATCTCTTTTTTGACTTCTTCTGTCCACCAATTAGTTTTTTAGTATCTTTGTTCACTATTTTTGCTGATCCACAGCTTTCTTCTGCAGCTTCTAGAATCATTTGTTTAAAAATTTCCCATTTTCCTTCTATGGACGTTCTTTTTTCTTTCTCTCTGATTTTTTTTTGTAGTATCTCTTGGTATGCCACTTGTATTTGTTCTTCTTTTAGTTTGTATGTTTTTATTTTTAACTTAACTTTTTTCCTTCTTTTGTCTGGTTTAAGTTTTGCTTTCCATTTCATATCCATTCGTAGTAAATGATGATTGCTTCCTATTTCCGCATGTCTTGTTACTTTTACATTCTTTATCTTGTTCCAGTTCTTTCTGTTAACTAGGTAGTAGTCAATTATTTATTTCTCGTTTCTGGTTGGTTGTGTTCTGGTGTATTTGTGAACTTCCCTGTGTTTGAATTTAGTGTTTGTTATTACTAGATTATTTTCAATGCATAGTTGAATAATTCTTTCTCCGTTGTTGTTTCTAATTTCTTCTCCTTCTTTTCCCATAGCCTCTTCAATTCCGTTGTTTTGGTTTCCTACTCTCCCATTTAGGTCTCCTAGTATCATTATGTTTTCTGCTCCCTCGTCTATTTCTTCTTATAATTTTGTATAGAAGCTGTATTTCTCTTCTTTTTTTCCGTATGCTACTATCATGGTCCATGTTTCGTTCTCTCCTAGCTTTATTTCTACTGTCATAATTCTTTCATTTATGTGTTTTTCTCTTATTGTATCTTTTATCCTTTCCGGAGCTATTATCATTCCTACTCCTCCTTTTCCTCCACTCCTGTCCACATTAACCAATAACCTCTATGTATTCTTACTATCCCTTGCCCTTTCTTTTTTGTTTCCGTTATTCCTAGTATTTCTATTTTTTGGTTTATCATTTCTTCCACCAGTTCAGCTTCTTTTCCCATGTATCCTCTTATATTCCATGTTCCTACTCTTTCTTCTTTATTTTTCTTTTTTGTACTTTTGCTATTTTTGTTCCTTTTGTTTACATCGTTTGCCGTCGTGTTTATCATCTTTCTTATACCATTTTCTCGCCGTGTATTTTTCTTTTTTTCTAGCCGTTTTCCTATTAGTTTTTTGGATCTTCTTTATTCCATCTATATTCCTCTCCGTTAATTATTAACTTACGGTAACCTATTCTTACCCTCTTGCCATTCGATTTTTCTTCTCTTGCTATGTCTCTAATTTCTTTTTGTACGTATCTTTCTTCATGGGTTAGGTCACTGTCAATGTAAATTCTGGTCCCTTTTAAATTTCTTCTGGCTTTCATTATTTTTTGTTTTGTTTCCCATGTTCCGGCTTCGACTCTTATTATTTGTTTTTCTTTATGTATTAGCTGAGCTTTTCCTATTTTGACTTGAATCTGAAGTATTTCTCTCAAGAAGTTCTCCACTTTAATTTGTTCCTCATTTTTATTTGTTTTTATGCCAGTTATTATAATGTTATTTCTTTTTTTCTGTCTTTCTTCTTTTTCAGCTTTATTTTCTAAATTTTTTGTATCATCTGTATTTTTTCTTGCTCCCACTTTACTTCTTTATCCTTCATTTCTTTCTTTAGCTCTCTAATCTCTTCTTTTAGTTCCTTAGTGTTCTTTGCCATCTCCTTCATTAATTCCTTGAACATGCTTTTTAGTTCCTCCATTTCCACCATTTCCTTCCTTGTATTTGTATTTATTTTGTCTTCTCGGCGTGTTTTATACTTGTTTTTTTTTTTTAATTTAATTTTCTTATTTCGGTTAATTCCGCACACTCTGGCAACGTCGCAATTACCGCTGTACAAACTACAAAGGTGTGATTTTCTTTTATGCCTGTCTTAAGTTATGTTTTTATTTGATTATTTTTATTTATTTTATTTTATTCTTATCTATTGTTAATTTTATTCTTTTCTATTTATTATTTTTATTTATTTTGTGATAGTGCCGCAGCTGTTGTAGATGGCACTCCTGTCTTTTTCTAACGCGCTCGCTGTATACTCGTCTTCCTTCCACACTGACATTCACTTTTATATGTTGGAGATTGTTTATTCGTTTATCACTTTAACACTCTTACACTGTTTCGTTATATTTTGTGTGCACTATGTTACTTCCTATTTTATTTTATTCAATAGCTTAATTCTTGTTTCTGGTTTGGCGATAAGCCTCGTATAAAGCGAGATTCTTTGTCGGCCGCACCAAAACACGTCTACTCACATACGCAATTCGAACTATTATATTTTATATAAACTCTGCATCTTATGAGTCCTATGTTTATTCTTCTTTCTCCTATTATCTGTTCCGCTATTGTTTTGTCCATTTTGAATATAGCGGTTTGTTTTTCTATATATCCTTTTTTTATGGAAATTATTGTACTTCTTTCTATGTTCACTTTGTTTATAATTATTTTCAGTATTTCTTCTCTCTTAATTTTCGTGCTAATATCTTTAATCATCAGCAGCTTTGTGGCTTTGTTGCTGGTTTTTGTTATATTGCAGCCTTTCATTCCATTTTTAATTTTTATCCATCTTTTTTCCGTCTCATTATTCTTTGTAATTAGTAACAACTCCTTTTTTTTTGTTTCTCTTACTTCCTTGAACGTAAATCCTTTTATCTGGGTTTTTGCCTGTCTCAGATACTATAACACCTGTTTCCGTTCCTGGTCTTCTTTCTCTATTTGTCTCCGATACCTGTCCCTGTGTTGGCACGCACAGTCTTATTTTTGTGTTAGTTCTTCTTCCTGCCATTTCCACAAATTTTTTTGCATCTCTTGTAGTAATTCCCGTTGGTATTGCTATATTTATTTCTTCAATAATGTTTTTGTTTTGATAAGCATTTTTTTGGAAGCTATTAATATTAATATCTCCTTATTCCCTGCGGTTTCGATTTTCTGCTTAATAATGTGTATCTTTCTCACATTTTTTCCGGTTAGATTTTTAACTATTTCTATATACGGCGATTTATCTTCTTCTTCTTCTTCCATTAGTTCAGGGTATTTTATTTTTGCTTGTTGTAAGATACCAGCTTCTTTGCCTATTTCATCTTTATTTATTAAAAGTCCTGTAATCATTTCCTTTCCCATTATTGTTTTTTTTCCACGTTTACATATTTATAGTCCGTATCTCTCCATTCCTTATTTATAATATTTTTTATATCCTCTTCATTAACTACTTCTAATATCTCCTTGTCCGAGATGAATTGGTTTTTACGGTTTTCTTCCCTATTATCTCCAGTTTCTATTGTCTGTGTCACATTTTATACCTATTTTTGTTTTATTTTCTTTCTCTTGTTCTTTTTTTTAACTTCTTTAAATTCCATTTTTTTCATATTTGTTTCTAGTTGATTCGCCACCTTATTAATTTTCAGTTTAGTGGTTGTACACTCACTGGTTAAATTTTTTAACTCTCTTATTAATTTTCCCATTATTTGGATTGTTGTGGGGTTATTTGCTCTCTTTGCCGCCTGGCGAATCTATTTCTCTTCCTCTTTTTTTATTCGTTTGACCTAATTTTTTATCTTTTTTTTTATCCGGCGGTGTTCTTTGCAAAATCCCGCTTTTTAAAAATGCATCCATCTTATTGCGTTTTTTGACCCTTGTCCTAGTTTCACTTTTAATTAAATATCAAATTGCTGTTTCCGCGTTTATGTTTTATTATGTAACACTAGACGTAAACAATAAACTTTTCTCCTTTCCACTGTTTGTTCTAATTCACAGCCTGTTTAAATTTTTTTAAATAACAGTTTATTCACCATCACTAAAATCGCCTTTATGCACTATCGCGAGCGCGTCCGTTCTCCGTCGGACATTGATTCTTAAGGTTTTTGTACAATGTTTCCAAAAACCGCCTTTACTATACACTAAAAAAAATTACTAATTACTTAGCAGTAATTAAACTAATAACAAAACAAAAAAAAACTTTTTTTGAGTCAGAACTCCGGCTACTCTGTTGGAATGAATAAAGGGTAGTATATAGTACTGAAATAGACAACAATAATGCCATACTTGTTGGTAACTTGATATCCATTAAAATAAAGTTTTGCTATAACATACCTACTTTATTACAAACGCAGAGTGGATTATCTACAAAAATAATTTTGAATAAATGACATGGAGATTGAAAATGTCCAGATCTAAGTCGACTTAGTAGGTCTTAGAGTGGATTGAAAACTTCTTAATCCAGGGCTTCTGGTTTAACACTTAATTTATCTAGTTAAAGTAGGTAGTTTTTTTGCTCTGGCTAAAGTTGTTTAAGTGTTATTAAGGTCAATCCGGAGAAAAGCAAAGCCGTTTTCTTCACTCGGCGACGGAACGCACTTCATGATAACGTCTGTCTCGACAACGTTCCCATACCGTGGTCCGATTCTGCCAAGTATCTAGGGATTACCTTTTACAAGGGGCTCACGTACAAGTTGCACGTGCAGTCAATACTCGATAAGGCTAAATTAGCTAAAAATCTTCTGGTTCCAATGCTGCTGCGGAACAGTGGTCTCTCTCTCCGGAATAAAGTCTGGTTATACACGTCTACCATCAGACCTATGATGACATACGCGTGCGCCGTCTGGGGAACCGCCGCAAATACGCATCTAGATAGGTTAGAATCGTTCCAAGGCAAGAACTTGCGGTGGCTCACTGGAGCTCGTCCGAAATTGCGATATTCAAAGCGATCTCGGGATTCCACCAGAAGCTTTGGCCGCAAAGTACTTCGACAATTTTACGGTTCATTCCAATCCTGATCTGGCCCGACTCGCCGAGCCAGATAAGGAAGTTTTGCGACACAAGCGCCCGGTTAATCAATCGATTAACATTTCCTAAAATTCCTTTCCTCTTCCCTCAGCCTATAAGGCGCATATGTCCCCTCTTTATCGACACTGTCTTGTCTTGTAACTTCCAGGCATATCACCGGGGGGGGGGGGGGGGGGGGGGGGGGTTAGTCGGTAGGCGCCTGCCTCTTGTGGGTGAATCCGACACTTTCATTCTTTAAAAGATTTTCCTCCCAAGCCACAAAAAAAAAAATAATAATAATTGAACTAAGCATAACATATTATAATAATTTATTATAAATATACATATATATATATATACTTATAAACCGCATGAGTTGAGATCCGGGTACGCAACAGACAACCTGAGATCCACCACTTACTGTTGACTAATTTTAAACTTGATAACAGAATTAATATCTACTTACAATATATACTCCAATTTTCATTAGAGGGGTAAAGAAAACTCACTTATTAATTTATGCATATTTCAAGCATATTTATGGTATAACCAGAGATCCACCCGAATGGCGACATGTATATAATAAGTGGAGATCCTTATGCTGGGTTGCACCAACATCAGTCGGTTCGAACCGTCCGTTAATTTTTTTTTATAAAGTTGCTTGTTTCGTGGTGTAGTGGGTATCATACCCGCTTAGTACACGAAAGGTCCCCGGTTCGATACCAGGCAAAATAAAACTTTTTTTTTTTTAATTATGGTTTTTAATTATTATTTATTTTAATTTTAAGTGATTATCACTCATTTACTTCAAATTTTATATTTTTATATATATTTTCAGATAATTTCAATATTTATAATATACATCATATACCTATATTCAACTGTTCGGGATGTCTTGATGCAAATTAATTGAATTAAATTAAGATGTAACGTTATTCCTTGTTTTAATTTGTTTTGTGTTTGTTAGGTTACATCATTTATTATATTCAATAATATATTTATATTTTAAACAAATATCTAACAAATAATCTTTTTTTAATTCAATTAATTTATATAAAATATAAAAAATTAAAACTTTATAGAACAAAAACAACCTATTCAGAATAAAATAAAGTAAAGTACTCATAATTTAAAAAAATTATAAATATAAATTTTTAAAAAAGTTGGTTTTGCTCTAGGATCGAACCAAGGACCCACCTTCCGCTTATTGGGCGGGTCTGATATCCACTACACCACAAAACAATAATTTGAAAATCAGTTAATACTGGATACTATAATGGAATTCTTATACACAAAAAGAAATACAATAAAAAGAACAATGAAAACGTTTATGATAGGTTCCATTAACTACAGTCGTTCAGAATGGCGAATTTGATCCGATTATTGACCGTTTTCTGTTACACCAAAATTCATCGGTCGGAATCCTCCGTTATTTAACACCTAAAAATCGACTGATTTGAACCGACCGAATTTCGGACGGTTATTTGAATTACGGTGTGTTTCTAACCTCAAAATTGTGAATTAATGAATTTGTTTACATTTGAAAATGGATTCATCAAGTTCTAGTTCATCTTCTTCAGGTGGTTTAGATGATATAATACATATGTTAAATATGATAAATTATTATTATATGTTATATTATTTATTTGGACAATTAAATTTGAAATGTCAATCGCTTTGGCGCATACATCGTAGAACATCGGGATCGCGTTGGTGCAAACACTCGGTCGCGACGGGCCGTCTAAAAACAATCGGTTTAAACTGACCGTTTTAACTTGCGGATTGCAACCCAGCAAAAAATATTATTGAATATAATAAATGGTGTAACACAAAACAAATTAAAACGTTAGATCTGAATTTAATTCAATTAATTTGCAATCAAGACATCCGAAAAGTTGAAAAACATATCAGAATTACAATCTAAAAATAAATATAAAATTATAAAATTTTAAATAAATACGAGATAATCACTTAAGTTAAAATAAGTAATAATTAAAAACCATAATTTAATAAAAAAAAGTTTTGTTTTGCCTGGTATCGAACCGGGGACCTTTTGTGTGCTAAGCGGGTATGATACCCACTACACCACGAAACAAACAACTTTATAAAAAAAAATTAACGGACGGTTCGGACCGACTGATGTTGGTGCAACCCAGCATTAGTATATTTTAAAGACACCTAAAATGAAAAACGAGATCCTGCAACGTTGCCGCGTCATTATCAAATCGGTTGGTGCGTTCTTATAGTTTTCCCATGCAATCTCACCCCAGTTTAATAATTTTTTTATTTTTGAATCTGAAAAACATCTGAATTAATGCAAACGTATCCATAATTTAAATAATTAATATTTTCTTTATTAATTTGGTAGAAAATCTTTATGTTCAATTTATTTATTAATAATTAAAATATTCTACTTTAATAAATTTCTTTATTTAACTAAATTTGCATTTTCAATGCTGTTTATAATTGATTAATTAATAATATTTAAAATTTGTTTTTTCCGCTAACCCAGATTTCCAGTTTTAAATTGATTTTGAATTTTGATTTTAAAGATAGAAATATGTCATATCTTGAACATTAAATATTTACACTTGAAGTTTGTGTTTATTTAATAAATTTAAATTAATAACATGTCTAATATTAAAGAATTATATAAATCGAATTGTTTGTTAATTACTTTATAATTTGGATTTTTTAAATGTTTTTTTTTAAATTTTTAAGTCTTCCATAAATGTTAAATATGTAATATTTTTAAAGAAAATAAAAATAGTTTGTGTTGAAATTTTGTGGATGTTTATATATATGTATATAACATTTTTATTGCACAAGTACACATAGAATTAAAGTACAAATCTACCGTAGTCTTTCAGTCATTGAAATTAAGTAAATTGTAATGTTTATTAAAAAAAAGAAAAAAAAAACATGGTGCATGAAGTATGATATATGATGCAGTAATATGATTTGTCAGGTGATATTGTTAGTCATTCGTTGTCATTAGCAAAAGTCAGGATATAATAATAATAATAATCCTTTTATTTACGGAAATAAAATCCTTTAAATTACAATACAATAGAATAAAAAAAAAATTAAATGTATACAAAAGTATAACTTAAAACTAAAAATAAGTATAAAACTTAAAACACATACAAAAATACAAAAATTACAAATACAAACACACTTACAAATTATACATATTAAAATTAATATGGCTACAATGACATTTAAAAGACTGTGTTGACACAACAAATAAACATTATACATTATCTTTAAACAAGATACATTGTCTCGTTAATTTAGACAAAGGACTATAACAGCTATAATTAGTCCTATGAACTTTTTGTTTAAAAGTAAGGAATTACGGGTCATTCGTAGTGGGCTAAAATTAAAATTTAGTTTTAACAACAATTCAGAACAGTTGATGTAGCCATTTACTAATTTATGCATAAAACATAAGTCACTAACAATTCTCCGATCTTTAAGTGGACTTAAATTAAATTGTATCAATAGCTGATCAGTTGGTAATGAAGATCTAATTTTATATCTTAAAAATTTTAAAAATTTATTTTGAATGGCTTCAATGTTAATTGATGACCCTTTTTGATATGGGGACCATATGACTGACCTATACTCTACTAGTAACCTTACTAATGACCTATATAACGTTACAATAATGATTGGTTGTAATTCAAAACAAGATCTTATAACAAATCCCAACATTTTACGTGCTCTGTTTGAGATGTATTGAACGTGGTTGTTAAATGTAAGTTTGCTGTCCAGTAAAATGCCAAGATCAGACAATTCATTCACTGCACATAGGTTCAAATTATTCAAATAGTATGCTTGTTTCACTATAATTTTTGTTCTACAAAATGTAATTGACTTGCATTTAGCCACATTTAAATGTAAATTATTATTAATGCACCATGTTGTTAATTGATTTAAGTCATCTTGAATTAATTTACAGTCTTTATAATTTTTTACATTTCTGAATAACTTTAGATCATCAGCAAATAATAAAAATTTACAATTTACGAAAGAATTTGCCATATCGTTAACAAAAAGGTTAAATAAAAGGGGCCCACAATGTGACCCTTGAGGAACACCGGAAGTAACAGATACTTCTTTGGATAAATAGTTATTTATTTTTACACATTGTGTTATTTTACTTAAGTAGCTTTTTATCCAATTTACAACGTTGTTGCTAAAACCCATGGCTGTTAATTTAGCAATCAAAATAATATGATCTACCCTATCAAACGCTTTAGCAAAATCTGTATAAATGGCATCTACTTGTAAATTATTTTCAAATGCATTTAAAATATATTCCTGGTATAACAATAAATTAGTAGTAGTAGACCGCCCTTCACAAAAACTATGCTGTTCATTAATGATAAGATTTTTTGACATCCATTTCAGTTGTTGGGAAACAATCATATCAAATAATTTAGGAATTTCGGACTGTTTGCAAATTCCTCTGTAATTGCTGATTTCTGATTTTGCTCCAGATTTATGAATTGGTGTAATGTATGATTGCTTTCAAAATTCAGGAAATGTCTTAAAATGTTTGAAATAATATGCCAATCGGTGTAGATAAAGCAAATACACAGTTTTTTAAAAAAATAAATTTGGAAGACCATCTGGCCCATAAGTACACGAATCACTTTATTCTAAAATTCCTTTAAATACATCATAAACATTTATCTTAAAACTATCAGAGCATGCAAGATCAGAATAAATTAAATCAAGTACAATACTATTATCACAATTTACATAGACAGCGGAAAAAAAGTCCGCAAACAAATTCACACAAGTTTTGACCATTATTACTTGTTTTATCACAATAAGACATGTAAACAGGGACTCCGTTAGTGTTTCTCTTCTCGTTTATGTATCTCCAAAATGCTTTTGGATTGTTTGAAATAATATTATCTATCCTTGAGATATATGCGGCATACAATGATTTGCTTAGTATTTTACATTTGTCTCTCAAACCATCAAACTTGTTATAATCATTTTGTTGACCAGAATTTTTGTAAGTACTATGCGTTATTTTCTTCTCCTTAATTAATTTAATTAAAACAGAATTAAACCACACAGGATAGCTGGATTGACGTACACATTTTAACGGTACAAATAAAGAGACAGCATCATAAATAATATTGTAAAATACTTTCACTAAAACATTTATATCACAGTTTAAATCACAGCATTTGAACATATTAGTCCAGTTTATAGTTGACAAAAACTCATTTAAAGCTACATAATTGGCATTTTTAAAATCCGGTATGTACTCATTGCACATCAAGGTTTTGGAAATGGTAGACATTTTCATTTTGATAGTAATTGCCGTATGATGAATACTATTATTACAGAGCAAATCGTTAGCTATACATGCTGCAGTCCTTTCTTCAGTTGTGAATAATAAATCCAGAAATATTCCGCGTGAATTTGGTATTGTATTCATTTGGAAAAAACCATACAATGCAAACAAATCAGAAATTAACTGAGCTGGCTTATTATTTGTAGACTCAATTTGCACTCCCATTTCATCATTTGACCACACAATTCCAGGCATGTTGTAATCGCCACTTATTATGAACTTGCTTTTTAGTAGAGATTCAAATAAATATTCAATTGTCTCACAATGAATCTGGTATTTGTCAATAGAGGAAGATAGAGGAATATAAACACATCCAATAACGTAAAACTGATCGCCGATGTGTAACTTGATAAATACTTGTTCAATTTCTTTAGATATATTAGTAATAATAGAAGATTGATAATAATTTATTATTGCAATCAATTCTCCACCACCACGACACTTAGTGCTGGATTCGAGAGAACGATCAGTTCTATATATATTATATTTATTTAAAATAATCTCAGAATTTTGTACATTTTTGGTAAGCCATGTCTCAGTTATTATTATAATATCGTAATTATTGCACTGAACATTTAAATTAAAATCGTATAACTTAGTGTTTATTCCACTTGCATTTTGATAGTAAACGGTTAATTCTTTTACTTTTTTGGCTGATTTTTGTTTTTTAAAATAGTTGGTTGGTCATTAATATATTTAATATAAATATCAGATTGCCCATTAGCTTTCCTTTCATTAAACTTTTCTTGCACTAGTCTCATATGTTTTAGTTGTGAAACAGATTTATCAGCTTTTATTTTAATGTTTGATTTTTCCAGAAGATTTAAGTTTCTAAGTATCTTAGTTGAAACAGCAGAATCATCAAACACAATTTTAATTGGACGTGGTTTATTAGAAATCCGACCAACACAAATAACCATCTTTGGTTCTGGCAAGTTTTCAATGGGCCCAAGCAACTTAGTGATGACTAATTTGTCGCTTTTAATTCTTTCATCTAACGAGACTACTTTTGGTTCTTTAACATTAAAAACCATTATATTAAATGCTCGTTTGCGGCGATCTTCCAATTCACTGATTACTGACTCAGATGTTACACTATCACCACCTTGAGTTTCTTTATGTGATGATTTTAATGATATGTTGGAAAACTAAAAAGAGGTCTTTTATATTTTACAATAATCCCAAGAATTCCAGAAATTATTAGATTATCTAGAATCTCCGAGTTGTTAAAATTATTTGCAAATTTGATTTGAAGATTTTTGAGTCTTTTGTAAAAGGGGATGAGGTTGGTTTTTTCATAAAGTAGTTTGTTTGAAAGATTATGGTTATGGGGGTGTCGGATTTTGGTAATAGTTCAAAGGGATGCCCTTTCTCCTACAAACAGGGATTGATAGTTGGTTAATTGGAGTTTAGGAATATTATGGATGCGTAGTCAAAAATTAGGCGGCAGATTGTCTTGTAATTTCAATTTCATTGTTTCTATACGTAAGGAATCGAAAATGTTTTGCTCGAAATCTAATTTTACATTTAATGGAATTAGTATGAAACTTGAAACTCAGTTTAGGATCAAAGTTAACTCCTAGATACTTACATATATGGGATGGGCTTAAGGATTGTTGGTTCATTTAGACACTAAGTGAATTTACATGGATTTTGTGATAAAGGATTTGTAGTTAGGTTTTTAATAGGTTTGTAAAAAGGCGCCATTTATTGAACCACAATTTTATTTTATCTAGCAAGATTTGCAATTGATCCTTAGATTGATTTAGAGATTTAGCGTCAAAAACAAGTTTTGTATCATCAGCATATTGCAGGATGTAGGAGGAGTTTGAATTAAAACAGAACGGGTTAGAACTATATATATATATCAGAACCAAAAATATTATATAGAAGAGGAGACAAAGGAGATTCTTGTGGAACACCTTGTTGTAGAGTGAAAGAATCAGAGTATGTGTTGGCTATGCAAACCTTAAGAGTTCAATGCTATAAAAAACCTACTATTATTTTAATTAGATGGTTAGGCACATCTAAAACTGATAGCTTAAACAAGAGGTTTCTATGCCAGACAGAGTAAAATGCCTTGTTTATGTCCATAAACAAGATGTTCGAGTGTCTGCATTTATGGTTTGATGTTTGGATGTTGGATAGTTAATAGTTACCTTGTTGATCTATTTTTTACAAAACCAAATTGTGTTATTAATATTTTATTGTTAATAAATTTTAGGAGTTTCTTTTGCAATATACTTTCAAATAGTTTACCAAAAACTGGAAATAGTGTGATAGGGCGGTAACTAGCTGGATAAGAAAGATTAGCATCATTTTTAGAGACACTTAAAATTGTTTCCATTTTCCATTCATTAGGAAAATTTTGGTGGAAAAAACTAAAAAAAAATTATTACGTGATTTTGAACGTCGTTATTGAACTGTTGTAAAATTTGTGTAGTTAGGAGATCATGTCTTGGTGCTGAACTTTTACCTTTACTTAAGAAGTCGTGATAGTCGTCTTTGTGTATTGCTTTGTCCAAAGGAGTATCGTCTGTCTACAAAATATGTCATACTAAGTGTTTACGTTTTTTAAATGAATTTTGTCAAAATCGTCACAGTTGGAGAAGGTAAATGCGTGGTTAAAGTGTCTTTGAAAAGTATTGGCAATGTCAATGCCAGATAAAAAACTATTCTTGAAAATCGGGTCTGTTAGTGATTGTATGTATAATGTACGTTTGTATTTGTGGTTGTTTAAAATCAAATGTTTTGAAAAATTAATTTTTTTTATATCTTTATTTCTAAAGGCTCTTATATGCTTCTTATACTTAATATTGAAGCTTTTAGTGGTTTGTCCAATATACACTGCGCGTCAGAGAAAACATGCCACCCAATAAATTCACGTGTGTTTTTAATTAAATAAATCAAGTTAGTATGTATACTGCAAAAACAAGTGGCTATGTAAACAGTAGAAACAAATTAACGGACCACAAAAAAAAAACTTAAACTGTCATAAAATTGTAAAATACTTTTTACAACACGTTTGTTGAAATCAATATGTTTACAAGCTCTATGCTCTAATACTACACAGGCTTTTGTAGAATACAGTGTAATCTGTAAAAATGGATGCAAAATATCAAAGAACTGTACAAATAGTGACATTGCTGGAAATTGGAGTAAGTCAACGGGATTTGTCAAGACAACTAAATGTTAGTCGCTTGACTGAGCAAAAACACACTAATAGTTTCTTGCAACTGGCTCTTATCGCCGGGCAGTTGCTAAAAAAAAAACAACATCCAGAGCTGTTTACTTTGTCATCATTTTTGCATTGAGAGATCAAACGCAAACCGCTACAACGCTCCAAAGCAACTTTTAGCAATTTCAAGAAACAGCAGTAAACGTTTCTACTGTTTGACAAAGGTTAAGAAAAAGTGGTTTTCAGTCCTGTTACAAAACCGTTGCTTACTGCAGCTCACAAAAGACGTAGACTTCCTTTTGCTCGAGAACACATTAATTGGACATTGGACGACTGAACACGTATTATTGACGGATAAGTGCAGAATCTGTTTTTATGGCAAAAATAGTCGAAATAAAGTATTCAAAGGAGCTGGCAAACGTTATGCTGACTGTACTCGGTCACATCGAGTTGCTTTTAGGGATAGCTCAATAATGTTTTGAGCAGGATTTTTTTTAGGCACACACGGATTTTGCTCCGTTTGACAGAGGCGCATTCACAGCACGACAATACCTAGCAGAGATATTGCCTTATGCTAGATTTGTTGGCAATTTTTTTTTTTTGATAACGCACGACTAAACACGGTAAAGATTGTATTACAGTACATTGAAAAAGTGGGTATTCCAAAATTGGACTGGCCTGGTCAAAGCCCGAATCTTAATCCTATTGAACATATTTGAGATCAGCTCAAAAAGCGTGTAAGAGATCGCGTACCTGCTACAACAACACGTGAAGAGCTCCGATTGGCCCTTATTGAGAAATGGAAATATTTTCCTCAAGCAAGCATACAGGACGTGCTAATCTCTATGCCAAATTGAATGAGCAGTGTGATCAAGAATAGATACCCCAACTAATTTTCATCACTTCTTGCCTCTTCAGTTCAATTTGTTATAATGTAAACTATAAGTGTATTTTCTCAACAAATTTAAAAATTCTCCAATTTTTGCTTAGTTGTCCCTTGTATCTCATGAAAACGTTGGACGGTATGATAAAAGAATTACTGAATCAATATAGAATATATTTATTGCAATAAAAGTAAGCAATATTTCAAAAGGTAGATAATTACTTACATTTTTTAAGTAACGCGCAGTGTATATTGAATTGCAATCACTACAATTTTGTTTATAAAAATGCCACTTTTATCCCAAATTCGTGTTTTTTTTTAATTTAATAATATTGATTTTAAATTAATAAATGTTTTAATTTTTATTTAAATAACAAGATAATTTTTCAGATATATTACCAAAATAAGTTAATGAACAATATTTCTTATTTATTTCTTTAGTGAATAAAAATATTTTATTAATACAAATTTTGAATTGCTTTTTGTTTAAAGTTTTAACAATTATAGATTATTGTATCCAACTATTTTTTAATAATACTATTTTTTTAATTAAAATTTTCTTTGTTTAATGATAAAAAAGTTGCTCTGTGGGTTAAGCAGTTAAACATTCATAATTTTTGATTTAATTGATAAAATTAATCTTTTGAAATAATTATATCTTGATAAGTTAGTTTTTATAAATTTCAAAGTTAAATTTTGATTCAATTTGTGAAATAGTTATATCAAAAAAAATAATTTGTTTGTTTTCTTCAATTTCTAATTTAAATTTAATTGTTTTATAAATATTATTTACAAAATTTAATATAATTTATTAAATTTTGTAAATCATTTTCATGTTCTTTAAAATAAATAAGAATATTATCAACATACCTATACCAAAATTTAATATTTTCATTAAAATTAGAATTTATTATATTAATTTCTAAATGTTCCATAAAAATATTTGCTTGAGGTATTGGACTTTCCATTGGTAAATTACATTCAAATAAATTTATAATTTCGTTAATTTTAAATAAAAAAATATTTTTTCATAAAAAATTTTTTTTAATTAAATTAATACATTCATTTGCTGTAATTTTAGAAAACATATAACATACATCTAAACTTATTAATTTACATTCAATTTCAGTTTTATGATTTTCTAATTTTTTAGATAGGTCTAAAGTATTTTTTATGCTAAATTTTGGATTATAATCATATGATTTAATCAATTTGTTTACATATTTTGATAATTTATAACTTGGACACATATAAGATACTACTGGTCTTATAGAAAAACCAGTTTTATGTGTTTATATTAAACCATATAATTTTGGATGTTGTCGATTTCGTACCGTAAGATTGTTAATTTCAAAATTAGATAATAAAAATTTTGAATTTTTAAGGCTTTTTCTAATTTCCGTTTTAAATGGTTCTTTTGGAATTTTGAAAAACCAAAGAAATAAATAAATGTTTGGTAATTATATCTAAATCTTTATATAATTACAAAATTTATAAACTTATTTCAAATAAACTATCTTATGTTAACTGTTAATATTTAATAAAAATGCCTATTGTTGTATAATGTTTATTTTATTAGCATGCTTAATTTTTAAAATTAAGATAATATTTTCTTTGAACAGTATTATATCAAGTAATTTTAAGATATAATATTATTTCTAATAACTATTGCACTAAATTTTGTTAAATCAGACTAAACGCAATTTATATTCACGCATTGCACAAAAAATTTATGCGAGTAATTTATAGATGTGTTGTCGCTAGTTGGTGTGCGAGCAGGACAGATATATTTAAAAAAGCAGCAACACTAGAATACTACGTCATTGCGATGTTGCCGCGCTCTGGATCTCATGTAAATACATTACTATAGGAGAGCGTAGAGGATCTCGTACTTTGCTTTGGATATACCTAGCGTGTATATTGTATATTTACTACTAGACCTCTTGCGGATTTTTTTAGAACTAATTTGCATGTTTTGGAGATACAAACCGTCAAGATGAGATCATATAAAAAAATTTAGGAATCATTTTTTTATACTTATTTTAGCATCTAGAATGCAATATACAGGTTTTTAAAAATGAGATCCGAAATCGGATCTCAACTTCAAAAACTGGAGTTCACCTTGTACTGTATATATGCTAAACGGATCTCATTGCCTACCATTGACCACTCTATATATATATATATATATATATATATATATAATATCTTTATTCAAAAGAGAACAGTACAGAAAATGAAATAAAATACATGTAGTCTACATAAATAATCATTGTTTTGAAATGGCCATCGACCTTAGTCTTTCAGCCTAAGTTGAATTACAAAAATAAGAATAATTTTATAACAAAAAAAAAAAAAAAAAAAAAAGATGATGTTATATGGAAGTGAGTGATGAGTGAACGTCAGTCTAAGATGTCGTTTGTCAAGTTCATAATATTTTGAAACAGAGGTTCAGCTGGTGTTTTAAATTTTGATACAACTGCTAGGTTTCTGGGTATTATTAAATTGGCTAGTATTTTGTGGTTGATGGCATTATTGGCAAATTTTGTTTGAAGCTTTTTTAAGCGTTCGTTAAGCGGGACTATCTTGGTTTTAGCATATAACAGTTCATTAGAGGGATTATGTAAGGGATTGTTAGGGTGACGGATTTTGGTGATAGACCGTAAGCATGTTCTTTCTGCGACATACAAGTTATTAAGAGTAGGTTTAGTAGAATTTAAAAATAAAATTGAAGCATAATCAAGTAGAGGACGACAGATAGATTTATAAATATGAGTTGCGCATGCGGTACTAATGCCGGCATTTTTATAGGTCAGCGAACGGAAATGTTTTGCTCTATTGACTATTTTGAATTTAAGAAATCGGGTATAGAAATTAAATTTAAGTTTGGAGTCAAAGGATACTCCCAAGTACTTGCATATTTGTGATGGGGCGATTAATTGCTGATTCATACGAATGCAAGGGGAGTTCATTTTTAATTTGTGATAAGGAATAAGAAGTTGGGTTTTTCGAGGGTTTGCTAGTAAGCGCCATTTATTGAACCATGTGTCTGCTCTGTCTAATAGTGATTGCAGCTGGTCTATGGAGGATTTTAATGACTTGGCATGTGATATAAGTGTGGTATCATCTGCATATTGCAGAATGTATCCATTTAAATTGCAGTAATTTGGGTTAAGGTGGTAGATGTCGTGGCAGAATAAATTATATAGGAGGGGTGAGAGTGGAGATCCTTGTGGGACACCTTGTTGAGGAGTAAATGAATGGAAATATGACGAGCGGATACGAACTTGAGAAGTTCGGTTATTTAAAAACTGGTTTACTAATTTTAACAAATACAAGGGCAGATTTAGGTTAGACAATTTAAAAAGAAGACCAGCGTGCCAGACGGAATCAAAAGCTTTGTTTATATCAATAAAGAGGACGCTTGATTGCTTGCCCTCTAGGTGAGACGTTTGGAGATTAGACGTGAGGATTGTGAGAGGATGGGATGTAGAATGACTTTTGCGGAAACCAAATTGGGTTATAGGAATATTTTTCTCAGTAAGTGTTAAGATTTTATTGTGAATTATTAATTCAAAAATCTTTCCAAGAACGGGAAGCAACGTAATGAGACGATAACTAGATGGATGAGACAAATTACAATTGGATTTAGGTATACAAATAACAATTCCCATTTTCCATTCATTGGGAAAATATTGATGCAAAAGGCAGTAGTTGTAAATTTCAATTATGTAACAGTGAATGTTTTCATTTAACTGTTTTAAAATGTTTCTTGTCATTAAGTCTTGTCCAGATGCTGAATTTTTGCCGTTATTTAAAACGTCAAAGTAAGTGTCTTTGTCAATGATTTCGTTCTGTGGCGTAACGTGCGTCTGTCTACAGAATGTATCATACCAATTATTTACGTCAGTTAAAGAAATTATTATTGTCAAAATTGTCAGAGTGGGAAAAAGCAAATGCGTCATTAAAGTGATTGCAAAATGTATTGGCTATATCTGTATCCGTAAAGCAGATTTTATTTGTCGTTGGGTCAATAATGTTAGGAATTGCATTTGTCTTTTTGTATTTGCTCAGTTTTTTTACTTCGTTGTAATACGTTTTTCCTTTTTTGTCATTGATTTTATTACATGCAGTTATATACTTGTCATTTCTGTATTGAAATATTAAGTTGTGAATGTTTTTGTTGAGGTCATTGAACTGTCTTTTTACTATTCTGTCGTTTGTTAGTCGAAACTCTTTATACAATTGTCTTTTGTATTTGATTAACCTCAAAATGAATGGTGGAAGGGGATAGTTATAGTTGAATGGAAGATGAAACCGTTGATAAAAATGTTTTTATGGTACTTGGTGATATGATGGGATACGTGTTGATGAAAGAAGTTGCATCTTTATTCACTTCATTTATGTTACAACTATCAAAGTGGTAGATGTATTCGATCTTAGGGAGAGAAAGAGGTTGGATATCAATTTGGAATGAAATTGCAAGGTGATCGGAGCATAAATCGGGAATAACATTTACTGAACGGATGATTGGTTCTAGATCTGTTGTACAAAGAAGAATATCATGTGTAGTGCATTGGTTGTCAGCCATTATGAATGTTGGGGGAGTGGGAATTTTAAGAAAATCGGAGTTGGATAAAAATTGTTGAAGATGGGGAGTTTTTCTTAAATTTAGATTAAAATCGCCTATGATAATAGCATGCGGATATTGTGCAGCTTTCACAAAGATATTGTCTTCAATGTTAGAGGTTGGATGATTATAAACCAAAAAAACATGAATTGTATTATGTAGAAATGGGATTGCAAAATGTAAGCAGTCGTTCAAGGGATTATTAATGTTAGGTGGGTTATCTTTTTTTAAAGAAACAGTTAGATGTGCCATCACTACGTAGCCTCCTCTGTTATTGTGATTTAGGATTGTGGAAGGATGTTGGATAGTAGACCAGTTTTAGAATGAAATAGGATTTTGGGTTTTAGTCTCTACAAACATTGCACAAGATGTTTTTTCTTTAATGAAAAAGTTTTTGATAAGGGTGGATTTACGTTGGAAACTATTTATGTTGGAGTATAAAAAATTAAGGCTAGGCATTATGGGATTGAGTAATAGTAACTTGTATGCCGCTTGTAGGAACAGTAGGGGGAGCATGGTCAGGGTTGAGGATATCTAACATAACAATGAACATGCGTTTGCGGGAAAAAGAAACTAATGTGTCAATGTTATATGTCTCAAGGAAACGTAGTTTTAGTTTTTTAATAAGCTCTTGTCTGTCCGTGTTTTTCGGGTTGTTAATTTTATGAAGATAAGTGTCAATTATGTAATCATGAATGGTGATAGGTGAATGAATCCTAGAAAATTTTGTAATTACTTGGTCAATATCTGCTGACCTCTTATTGGCTGGTTTTATTTTAATATTCGGGATGCCTTCTATGGGTTTAGTAGGTCGGTTTTTGCATTTGAAGGACCACAGCTCGTGTCCTTCTTCGTTACAAGAACTGCATTTGGTAAGTAAATCCTGGTTCCAGCTCGAAGTTTTATGAGGCCCTCCACATTTACTGCATTTGGGCTGTGCGGTACAGTTCTCTGTTGTGTGATCAAACGCGTTGCATTTGGCACATGGTGTTGGAATTGGAGCAGGTGCGTGACTTTCAAAAATAGGAAAGTGGCAACTTTTGTAAAAAAGGCCATGTTGCAGCAATTTTTGGTAAGCATCAACGTCGGCAGTAATTATTCTAATTTTATAAGTAGGTAGTCCGGTGGCTCTAGATATTATACGCCTACAATATCGATGGTTGATTTCCTTAGTTTTGAGGACTGCTTCAATTTCTTCTTCTGTAATATCTAGGTCTACATATGCTATTACTGCAGAGTATGATGCCATTGGTGTTTTATTTGGGGTTGGTTTGTTTTGTGATGATTCTTTATAGTTTTTTAGAATATCTTTAGTTTGTAATTCTTTCAACATGTTTATTGTCACTTCTTTTGTTGTGTTGGTTTTGATAATATATCCATTTTTAGTTGTCAATATTATGTCGTTTAAACTTACTCTGGTGTGACACCATATGTCTGATAATTGTATCCGTGTGAGCTTTTGTGTTGTCTCTACGTAATAAACATGTTTAAAGTTTAATTCTTTTTGTCTCATTATTAAAGGTATTGGTTGTTGTGTTTGTAATTTATTGTTTGTGTTGCTTGCATGTACTGGCATATTTGTTTTTGTAGTGTTACTATTAAATAATAGTATATTTGTTTGTTGATTTATAGAGTTGTTTGTATTTATATTAGTTATTGTATGTGTAGATTTATTGTCATCAGATGTTGATGGTTTATTAATTACATTTGTCGGTGCTATTGTTTTGGTAACTTTTGATGTACTTGTAGTTCTTTTTGTTGTTGTTTTTAAATTATTTGTTTGCGGTACTTTAAAATAACTCTCGCATTTCTTTTTATTAGAGCCTTGCGTTTTTCTAGGCCGTCCTCTTTTTCTTTGAGTTTGGGATTTATTTTCCCAATCGGTATCGGTCTGCGACTAGGACAGAGAGCGATTCACGCGCGAGTCACTTTCATCGCTGTCACTCTCGCACTCCAAGTTCATGTTTTCGTGCTCTGTTGCACTCATATGAGCGCTCACGATAAGGCCTTTTCGGGCAGAAACAGCACGGTTTTTTTTAATATTATATACACAACACTTTTTTTATTAACAGTAACACTATATACGATGAACAGATAACTAATTGTTGTTGGATAGGTTGGTTTTTAATCAGAGCAGTACAATACGTCTATGCAGAGCGATATTTCGTTGCGAATGAATGAATAATTTATTATTAATCATAATTCAAAAATAAATGTTATTATAACGTATGTATAAAAGCTATTTATTTTTATACTTAACTACATAATAAAAAAATATATTAATGGTTGCTATTATTTACTTTTGGCTTGTAAATGAATGAAATTATTCAACAATGGAAAACTTGTTAGATTAAAATCTGTGTTTTTTTCATACTAATTAAATATTAAAAAAAACATGCTGTATTGTGGAAAGTGATTAGTTGATAAAAGGAGCTTAAAATCAATAATTTTTTAATTTGTTGGTTAGACATAAAAAATAACAAACATATAATTGTAATTACAATTTTAAACTGTTATAAATATTTTAATCTATAATCAATGTGTTAATTTAATGTACCAAATATACACATTAACATTTTCTGAATGTTATTTTGGTTTTAATTGAAAACAAATTTAATAGTTTTATACAATTCATATATATATTTCTTAATTTTTAGTAATTACGTTTTTAATTCTAATTACAATGTTTATAATGCACTAAAAACAAAGGCTATATTTAATTGAATAAATAAAAAATATATACATATTTTGATGAAGGATAATTATCCTCATTCCGTAGCAATAAAAATAAATGGTGAAAGTAATAAAATAAATTCAATCAATATCAAAAGTACTTAATATAAACGAAAATTTATTTATTCATAATAAAATTAAGTAATATAAGTTTCACTTTTATTGGTGTCGTCAGTATGGTGAAGGCTACAATTTAGTTAATACGAATATAAAATATTCTGCATTATTCATAATTTATTGGTAATCATAAGCTTCATGTTTATTTTATCAAGTAAGTATTTGTTTTAATTAGTTTAGTAGCGTAATGATAATGCAAATACCAATTGTGGAAGCCTTTTTTTTAAGTTTTAATAATCCGTACTATTGTAATTGGTAAATACTAACACATACCATAGTTTTATCACTTAAATTTATATTATTACAATTATAAATTTACAAAGTAATATTTTTGCCATAAACTTTAATCTATCTGTTTAATTTTTTAATTAAAAATTTTAACTTTTTATAATCAATAGTTATATTATGTAAAATTATTTTTTATTTTATTAATTTAAACTATTTCATGTAGTAGTGATTGCTGTGGCTTGAGGAAATTTTAAAATACTTCGTGTTCTAAGTCCATCATTTATTTAGATACACCAATCAATTCATTTGTCTAAAAAGTAACTTATTAATTTAGTTTATTATGTATAAATTATTATCACTTCATAATTTATTTAAAATTTGATATGAACTAGTTATAGCGTTAATAAGCTTTACTATGTTTGTATTGCATTATTGCTATGGTTTTATTGCTGCATTTTAATCAAATATTTACAGCTTTAGTGGGTTGTTCCTGTCTATTTCAAAAAGCACACATTCTCGTGCGGATGCTCTGCATGTAGTTATATATAATTTGAAATCAACAATGTTGATGAGTAGTTTTTATTTACACACATTTAAAACCAACATTAAAGGTAAGATATACTTAGTTTTATTTTATTTTTTATTAGATGTAGCTGTAGTTATTATAATTCTCGGGTCGGTAAACTAATCAAAATTTTTAAACTTTATAGTTTTTTAATATGCTACAACATTGAAGATTTGTAGATTATAAGTATTGAAAAATAATAAGTTAAAAAAATAGCATAAATAAGAAAACATCATAAGTAAGAAAATATGTTTATAAAAGTCAAAGTATTACGGTTTTGGAGCAGGAAATTTGAGTACGAAAGGTCAACAGAGAACCTAAATTTAGCTTTTCTTTGTTTAAGTCATTTGTTTCATTCCTGCTGTTTTCTAATATGCAAAATGAATGACAGTTGTCACTAAAACGTCAAGTGAGCTAATCTTCTAATAACCAACACCTGACCACAGAAACTGCGCTTCCAACTATGGCGCCCCCTTCAAGTTTCTAATATGTTGCCCTGGTCTTTTATGGTTTAAAGAAATTGGAACGTTGTTGAGATAAACGTTCTTGTGCAGAATTAGCTCATAATTCTTAGAAAAAAGTAGAGCCTTGTTCTTTTCAAGATTAATTTTTACTCTCCATTACCAAATCCAAATCATAGGTGTCTTACAAGTCGCTTAGTTTAATGTCTTAAAGTGTAGAACAGTGCCGTATAAATTATGGACACATACAAGTTGAAATGCATTAAAATTTTACGGCTAGAGTCCTTCTTTTGAGATAAGAAAGAATAGGTTTTACTAATCTAAATTTAAACTTAAAATAATAAAGTCTGGAGAGTAGTTCATATTGCTACCTTGTGCAAAAAATAGTTTTAATTTTATCAGTAACTTTAGTTAGTTTATGGGTTGTGATAATTTGACAGTGGGTTTTTGGCCGCTCTTTGATCTTAAATTCTATTTATGATTATAATTTCTACCACCTTACTTGGTGTTGACAAAAGATTAATAAGGCGGTAATGTAGTAGAAAATACTTATTTTTCTCAACCTTTAGAACAAATTGACATTAAACTATGAGACGTTCTTAGCATTGCATTTGTAATGTTTGAAAAATAAAAATCTTTAAGTTTTCTTTGCCAATTCAGGTTTTTCATTAATAATGATATCTCTTACCGTAAACAGCCTACCCAATTTTAGAATTGAAGCGGTGTCAATGCGCTGTAAACACTATTTTACTTCTTTGTGGACTTGTTCCATTTGGTCTAAATTTAAATCTTTATTGCAGATCAGCTTGTATTGGAGTTCAAAGCTGGCAGCAAACACTTTAGTTTTGTTTTCTAAATCGTAATTAAATCTTTTGATGTTACAAATAAAAAAAGCGGTGTTAATTTAGAGAGATTTAACTATTCTCTACATTAGATTACTATCTTCATTAAAAGACTTGAGAGTGGACTTCCAGCGCTGTGCTTCCTGATTGCTTTTTATTTACCTTACCATTGAACCGGTTTAGCTCACTTTAGTCAGTCTGGTTTTGGGTCTGTCAAATGCAAATTAGTGATCTCTTCTACGATATAGAAAAAACAAAGCTAGAAAACGTATTTATTGCTCAGAAATAATCAAAAAAATGGTTAAAAAAAGCAAGTTTAGTTTCAAATTAATTACCCACAAATTATGCGTGTAATTTGCAAAAAAAATTATCGGAAGCTACATTTCCTATAAGAAATTTGTCATAAATCTTTTTGAAATAGCATTTATTGTTTAAAATAAATCAAAAATTGCTCAAAACACGCAAATATCTTTTAAAACTAATTAAAAATCAACTAAAGAACTCTAACATTGTGCAAAATTTGCAACAATTCTTTAGAAAATATATTTTTCTGTAAGAAATCCGTTATAAATCTACTACAAATGCATTTATTGCATAAAATACATTTGAATCGCTAATTATTAAAAGTCACTTTGCAGGATTTTGAGATAATCGATATAAAGTGTAGTTTAGTTTAGGTTTTTAAAGATTAAAACTTTACTTTTTTGTTGCATTTTAATATACCAAGTCAGGATTAAACGAAAGGAGTTTATTTTTCAACCAAACGGTGAGTTTTGGTTTGTACAATGTAAAATTTTATAAAAAAAATTAAAATCTTTAAAAATAAGCAATTCATTTAAACATGATGACTCGGTTCTCTCTATTACTCGTTGCCTAGTTAGTAGTTTATTTGTTGTTTTGCTTGTTATTGCCATGATCTAAAGACCGTAAGTGAGTTGGTCCCATCAAACCTCTTCAAACAAGTTGTAGACTTACTTTGGCGATGTAAAATATCCGTTAAAAGCCCAATAAATAAATAAATTTAAAAAAAAAACGCAAACTAAATTTAAAACTGTTTAAAAATTGGCTATGAAAGACAAATTGTGCTTGAGAGTTGCTGGAATTTCTTAAATAAAATTTATTATTACTCTTTTAGAAAACATATTTAATGCATAAAATTAATTAAAAATCAATCAAAAAATACAATTATGACTAATATTAAAAATTACACTTTCAATTAAAAATCTATTATAAATCTTCTACAAAACGTAAATAATGTGTAATATTGAAAACAAATTTCTTATAAAATATATATTTATTGTTTAAAATACGTCAAAAATCGCTTACAAAATGCAATTATTGTTTAAAATAATTATAAATTTGCTACAAAACGTAAACAATGTTTTTTTTTAATTGCTTTATTAACAACATTTTTTGTAAGAAATCCATCATCAGAGAACGCATTTTTTGGTTCAAATTCTTTCAAAAATAATTATAAAATGGTTAAAAACATTAATTGTGCACATTATTGGCAAAGAATCGCATAAAAAAAATTCTGTATGAAATTGATCAGTTAAAAAAAAAATCATTTGTTGGTTAAATTTAATCAAAAATTTATTTAATGAATAAACTGTTCGCAAAACATAGTTTGTGCAAGAAAAATGTTATAAATATTCTAGATAGCATATAATTTAGAAAAAAACACAAAACTCTAAAAAAGAAAAAAAAAATGTCAAATATTTTTATTTAATTTAATTTGTTCATATGTAAACGAATATTTGCAGTGCTCTTGATATTTCTTGAATGCATAAATGTTACAATGTTTCCGTTAAGTGCCACCAAAAGTGATATGTGATATGAAGTGATGTGAATTAAATATACTGTTAGAGACTAGTGTTGTTACATTATAATAAGATTCTTCATATAACACTTTTATTAACACATTCAATAATACACTCGACTATCTTCTCTGATTGATCGTCCCGGGTCTACCCCCCCCCCCCCCCCCTCCTGTTTGCCGATTCCTGGGATTCACCGTTCTCCTTTACCGATTCCTGAGATTCCCCGTTCTCAGTGACGTCCGAATGTTTCCACTCTCTTGCGGCTACGCCCTCAGATGCTAACAATACATTTCATTCCTTTTATAATAAATGATATTCTGTAACATTTTTTTTATGTTAGTTAGTTGTAATTGAATACAAATAGTTTTATACTACTCATATTTATTCAACTCGATTTCTTTAATTTTTTATCATTTCTATTAGCCTAATCATGATGCTTTTAATGCATAAAAACCAATAATTACAATTCAATTGAATTAAATTAAATAAAAATTATACATATTTAAAAAAATGTAAATAAGCCTCATTCGGTAGCAATAAAAATAAAAGGTTAAGGTAATATAAAAAATTCAATCAATAACAAAAGTACTTAATATAAACGATAATTTATTTATTCATAATGAAACTAAGTAAAATGAGTTTTACTTTTATTGCTATTGCCAGTATGGTTAAACCTAGTTAGTTAACACGAATATGAAATAATTTGCTTTATTGATCATTTTTTGGTTACCACAAGCTTTATGTTTATTTAGTAGTAAGTATTGTTTTAATTATTTTAGAAGCTTAATGATAAGCTTAAAATTAAAATAGATTTTGAATAAACCAAAGTATAGATATTAAGACATTGTTTAAAGATTTGTTTTTAATAATTAGAAATTTAAATACCACAAAGGAATTAAAAATTAAAAAAAAAACTTAAACAAATAAAAAACACAATTTAATCTATATCACTGTTGCTATAAACTAGCTAGATTTTGTAAATAGTATTTTTTTTAACTCTGTTTTTAGTTTGCAACTTGTATATACTTATTTTATCTTAACTAACGTTTTACATTATAATAATAAACTGACTTTATTTTCTAAAAATATTACATAATACATTTAAAATAAACAAAAATATTTATTACAGTTTAATGCGAACAAAACTAAAACAAAATGTCTATAAATACCAAAAAATAAAATAATTTAATTCAATTATATAAACAGATCTTGAGAAAACCCCTAGGCAAAGTTCAGCTCTACTGTACAGATGTACAGTATCGACTGCTCGAGCACTTATACCTTGCAAAATTATTAACAAAATAAAAACTACGCACACATCACTACATACATATATACGTATATACTCAAACACGCTTATATTTATATAACATTAAACAGCAAAAACATAATATTAACTATTCTTGAATAACACTTTTTATTTAATATATCATTCAAAATTAAACTAAACACATTTGTTTTGTTTATGGAAATTACATTATACTCGATTACTTAAAAAAAAATTTCTATATTTAATCCTAAACTGATTTATGGGCAAAGTTTTAAAAGTGTTTAAAATATTGTTATAAATATAAGAAATTCTATATCTAAAACTGTTTTTGATAACTCAGTTTTATGTTGTGGAGGTGTTAATATGCCCTTAAATCAAATATTTACATTATGAACGTCTGTTCGATATGTAAGTTTATTATACAAGTATGCTGGTTTTTTAGTACAGATGATTTTATGGTAAAAACATGCAGCGTATAGTTTGCGACGCTCATTCATATTTAACCAATTAACTTCAATAAGTTTGTGAGAGATCCTATCAAATTTTCTTATTTAAAAAATTAACCGTAAACAAGAGTTTTGCATTTTTTGATTTTTTTTTTGTACAGCTACATCCAAAAATGGGCCGTACAAACTATTGCAAAAATTAAAATGTGACAATTCAAGTAATTCGCAAAGTCTAGTTTTAATTTTGCTGCTCAAAAAGTATCTACTTGAATATATACTTATTAAGGCGTTGTATGCTTTTTGAAGACATTTATTAATATGCAAATTAAAACGAAGATTTACGTCTAATACTAAACCAAGATTTTTTGCATGATCTTTAAATTGTATGATTTTATCTTTGATTTTGATTACAGGATTTAGTTAATTTTTTGCTGTTTTGGTCAAAAAAGCATAAGTTCGGTTTTAGAGCTGTTGATAATTAAGTTGTGTTTTTCTGAGTTATCAACCATAGATTAAAGATCGCTATTAATTATGTTGCAAGCATTAATACTGTCTTGCAAAGTAAAAGAGTAGTATAGTTGAGTATCATCAGCGTAGAACTAATATTGGCAGTGTCGGATTGAATTTTTTAAATTACTAGCATAAATACTATAAAGTAGCGGCCCTAATATTGACCCTTGTGGAACCCCACTTTGTAATTGTAAAGGATATGAAAATGTTTCATCAACTTTGACTGTTTGTGTACGATTAGATAAGTAATTAGAAAAGAAACCAATTGTATTTTCTGTAAAAAAAACTTAAGATTGATAACAAAATGTTGTGATTAAGTGTGTCAAATGCCTTACTGAAATCTAATAAAACTAAAATTGTTAATTTGTTAGCATCAATATTACTTACAATATCATCTATGATAGTAGTTAATGCAGTCTCGCAGCTATAACCCTTTCTAAAGCCAGATTGTGTTTTCCGTAAGATATTGTTTTGTAACAAATATTCTCGCAATCAACAACTTTGTCTAAAACTTTTGAAAGCACAGGTAGCAAGCTTATAGGTCGCAAATCTTTATAGAATGTAGGATTGGATTTTTTAGGCAATGGGATTACGATGGAATGCTTCCAACAAGATGGATAAGTTCCCTCTAATAAACACGTGTTAACAATATGCGTAACGTATAGAATATATATATATGGACTGGCTAGTTTTATTAGATTAATGCTAATACCGTCTGATCCTTCCGCTTGAGATTTGATATTATTAATGATTTTTACAATATCCACGTTGTCGACAAGGCAAAACAAAAAAGAATTATTAATTAGTTTGTAATAATCTGAAAGTATATTACTATTAGTATAAATATTAGGAACGGATTTTACAAAAAAATTATTAATTTCATTAACATTTTTCAAAACTTGCGGTATATTTATTGTTTTTGTTGATAGTATGTTAGTTTTTCTTAAAACATTAAACATGTTATTAGAATTGTTATTAATAGTATGTTCTATATAAGCTTTCTTTTCTTTCCTTATTGCCGAAGTGGTGATGTTACGCAGTTGTTTATAATAGTTGCAATGGCCTAGCTCATGCGTTCTTTTAAATTTGTTATAAGTTTTGTCACGTTGTAACTGCATTAATCTGATGTTGTCCGTAACCCATGGCGTGGGAGGCTTAGTAATCCGACTGACTAAACGGAATATGCTTATTGGCCAGATTTAACAAATTGCTATTAAAGAAATTTAGTTTATTGTTTATTTCAGGCATATGAATCATATAGTTAAAGGGTATAGCATAAAGATCAGCATTAAATAAGATAATATCTAGGTTTCTATAAGATCGGTATGTGTGAAAAACATGACCAGTGTTGCTGGCTAATAGTAGTGTGCAACATATTATTTCGTGATCTGCAATATTTTCTACGCTGACTACATTTGCTCCAACAACTATGTTTGTATTATTAGTAAAAATTAAACCAATTAATGTGGAAGATTGATTTGTTATCTTAGTTGGTTGACCTATAAGCTGCTTCATGTTAAATCCATCAACCATATCTAATAACTGTAGTGTACTACATGCATCTAACTTCAGCATATCCATATCAAAATCACCCAAAAGAACAACCATTTCATATGATGGTACAATAATTGATAAAGTATTTTCAAGTGCATCTATGAAATATTTGTAAGTAGTTGACTGAGGTTTATAACACACGACAAAAGCATAATTTTTTTTTCAATTAGTATAGTGATCCAGCACTGTTCAATAGTGATTGAAGTTTTAATTTTTTGAAATTTTAATTTATTACATATATAGAAACAAGTACCTCCACTTCTACAGTAATGTTAAACGTAGTTGAATCTATATTACCTGTTAACCAGGTTTCACTAATTGCAAATATTTTATACTGTGTAGATAGTAATAGTTCTTTGATGTAAACAAAATGTGAAGGTAATGAAAGGACGTTCAAATGTGCAAATCTTATTTCTTTAGCATTCATTTTTAAATCATTTTAAAATGTAATAATTGAATAATTCTACAGTAAATAACTAATAAATAAGTAATAAAAAACAATAAAAAAAATTTGAATAAAATAAATACAAAAACAAAACAAAAATATGTAAAAAAAATATTTTCAAATGATATATAATTATATTCTTGCAAGTATATGTAAACAATCAAATTAGCTGAAATTACTTAAGTATACAAAAGTGCGTGTGCGTGAACAGAAAATTTATAAGAAGCGAATTGAATATAAGTAGCAATGTGAATATTTGCTTCCTAAAAAAAATTACAATAATAAATGTAAAAGAAAAACATTCAATACATCAAATAAATAACATAAATAAAACATACCAATAATTTTTTAGAGTATAAAAAGAATAGGAATCCTTTAATACGCATTATTTATAGCAGATAATTATTAAAATTCCTACTTTGATTTTAATTTTTAAAATTCTTCTTGCGATGATATTTTAATTAATTTATTATTAATGCTTGTGCAGATTTTTCACCAGTCGTCCAAACCTTCTGCCTGCCAAGTTGATCACACATCTTTTTATATAGCTCAGTTCTATACTTAGTTAAATCTTCAGCAATAAACCATTTGGTGCCTTTTAACATTTGTTTGTTATTATATACTAGATGTCGTTGTTCCTCATTCCTGAAAGATACCATCACTTGTCGATGCTTCGGTTTTTCAATATTAACTGGATTTTTCAGTGCCAAATCGATATATTTTATCAAAATATTTAATATCAACATTTATTTTTAGTTGTGTTTTAAATAGATATAAAACAGTATCCATTATGTTTTCATCTTTTGTCTCACATAAACCAAATAATCTTAAGTTTTTTCTACGCGTGTACTGTTCAAGTTCATCAATATGGCGCTCTAACTTATTGTTATGGGACTTAAGTGAATTAAATTCTTGTTCATGTTTAGTCTTCAATTCAATAATTCTTTTATCAATCACATTAACAACTTTGTTACACAATTTGTTAATAAATTCACCATCACTTAAAAATTCTTGCATCGCCATTTTGACCGCATTGCTTATTTGAGCATCTTCTGTGTCAGGCTCTCTATCACGTAACTTTCGACTCATTTTAGATTATAGATTTAATTGGTAGACACTATTTTATTAAGCACAATTGTAAATGTTACTTTTATTCACTGATTAGTATTTACACTTTAAATGGGAGCGATCGAACACACAACTACTCTGACCCAAAAACTTTGCATACCTTAAATTGAACTGACTTCCAATGTAAATTGTAAGTAACCTTGTTGTAAGTAGTTTTTTTTTACTATTTTTTTATAGTTTAAACAAGGCTAACTTTCTCTGACTATTTTTGTTTAGTAATTTTTATGCATTTAATAAATTTGATAAAAAATTATTTACTGTTTCATTGTTTTTTAAATTAATTTCAGTAATTAAAGTGCTGTTTGAAAAATGTAAAATTGTAATTAATGTGTTTTTGAGCAAAAAAACGTATTTTTAAACAATTTTATTGGTTACCACAAGCATTATTTTCAATTAAGCAAATTGTAACTATTCTTTTAATTAGTTTAGTAGCGTAATGATAAACAGAAAATTAAAAAAAAAGATTTTGATCAAACCAAATTATAGATAATAAAACATTGTTTTAAGATTGGTTTAGTCTTAAAATTTTAATAATAAATAATTTAAACACACTTTTATCGCCAACAATAAATATAAACAAATATTTATTAAGCATATATACAACAGTAAAACATATAAAGTATACAGAGAAGTAAAAAATTACATTAAAATTTTATTTAAAAAAAAAGATTATGAATTACAAATAATGATACAAAAAAAAACGGATTGAAAAAAGTAGAAAAAGGATTAATAAATAGTAGTTTTGTTAGTTTGGTTTTTAATTTTAGGCTAAGATCTTTTCCAAATAATGCTCGCTCACTCAAATATTGGTTATCAAAAAATTGGTGGACATGCGTATGGCAATAATGCAAATAAATAAATAAAAAATATTATTATAGCATTTGTAAAGTTTAACAATTTTGTTTGGAATCCAATCCAGACTTGAAACCAATTTGAGTTTGAGATGTGTGATTACCTTCTTACTCTAGAATGCTAACCCAATTTAAGAATCAAAATACAATATTTGTCTTTAATGGCGGATTTTTAGCACTAATTTTTGTACTCCCTGATTGCAATCTTTACTTCACAATTGTACCTGTTTAGCTCGGTTAAATAAATCTAATAAATTCAACTTTTTTAGCCGTTTAAATGACATGCTAGTGATTTGTACTTTTTTCTAAAAACACAACCAGTCAGTTTTGTAGACCGACTTGATCATTTTTTACACATTCTATAGAGATCTATAATTATTAGGTTGTCATCTTAGCTTAGGTCGGTAATAGCTGAAATATCAGTATGAGCAGCAATATTCTCAATGTTACGTGTATTGCAGTGCTGAAAACCTTTAACCTTTGGTTAATGCCCCAACCAGCTCAAAGAACCCTTGAGACCGCCACCAAAACCCAGACAATAACTAGTTCTCAAACTCTTCGTGCCGCAAATGTTGAAACATTTTAAACTTGCAACACCAAAACATATAGTAAAACCCGAGAAAAACACTTTTAAGTTAACAGACTATTCTCGCCTCCTACAATACTGCTAAAATCAAGTTAACGTCACCTAAACACTATTAACGTGCCAAATTACAACCAGAAGCTCATCCTCGAAAGTTAGGCAAAGTTTCTTAGCCAGTAAGTGGAGCAACATTGTCCAATCAAGTTGCGCCGTTCTGTTTCTTTTTTTTAATAAATTTTTGATTTTTATAGTTTTTAGTTTTTAAGCGTAGAACGACACCACAAAAGCTGCAGTTTCTTGGCAAATGGCCCAATATTTGTTTTGTTTTATAAATTAGATTTTATTGGAAACTATTGACAAAAGTTTTTACAATTTAATTTTTCGGTGTTGTAAATTTAGAAAACAGCAGATTTTTTTGTGCGTGAGATTGTAATGTTTAAAATTCATTTTGAAAATTTAATAAAAATTTTATTAAAAAATATAATTTTTATGTATTTTCAAATGATGGGCATACGAAGGCTATGTCACTATTTAAAGACTTTATTAATTAATTTAATTAACTTTACTTTTTTTACACTAAAATTATTTATAGAAAAGTATTATATTGAATTAAATTAAAAATAACAACGTTGTATACGTTGGAATTTGGTTTTTACATATTTGAAAACAAAAAATATGCGCTAGCATAATTTATTTTTCTTTTATGTTTTTTAATAATTTTTGTGTAATATATATTATATTTAGTTGTTTGTAATTTGTTAGTTTATTTATAAATAATGTTTTAGCACTGATGAAGGGGGTAGTGTAACCCTCGAAACGTATGCCTTTGTAAAAGATTGTAATAAATGCTTTTATAAAAAATAACTGGTTTTCCGTTCCTAAATTAGCCACCTTTAACCCACATTGCAAATTAAATACCAAGGACACTACAAAGAAAGAAACCTTACCAACTAAGCATAATATATTATACTAATTTATTATTAATATTAATTTAAAAATCAATACGTTATAAAACCTTTTTATTTTCATATTTAGTCCCGCCAGTTGCCGTTCTGGACTAAACCGTTGACAACGTAAATGGAATAAACTTAACTACAATGAAAGTACTGATATTTATTGTTGTTATTTTTAACTGCTGGCTTGTATATGGATGGAATTTTCCAACAATGGTAAGTTTATTGAGTTAAATTTTGTGCTTTTACAAATTAAACTATGATTTAAAATAAAATCGGTCAACAAAAAAAACCAGTCCGTAACAAATCATCTTTCTTACAATATTCTTATTGTTGACTCTATTTTGGATATATTTGCTGTAGTCTTAAGAAATCCCTACTTGACTGCAACGTAAATGTCTTTGCGTTCTTTGACACTTAAGTCAGCTGCTAGTACCATCAACCGCGTCTTAGCTAACTGTTTAAAATTCACTTTAATAACTGACTCAAGCAACATTTTTTTAAATTTATTACGGTTTATTTGTTAACCATCTATTGATGCCTACGTTGGCGCAGCATAAAGCAGCCTAGATTTATTCACGCTAGCAAGCAACTGCCGACTTGATTGTCTGGGTCTTCCTACGTTTAGCATTAGTCGTAACACAGATGCGGCTGTTTTTAACAGACTTTTGACTGCAGAGACAATTGCCAAGTGTGCTATCAGTTGGTTTCTAGGATAACCCCTAAGTTTTTTAAAAGTTTGTTGATTGACACGGGTTTGCATTTAATGCTATTGACTGCCCTTTTAAAAGCTTTTACTACGTTCAACCCGTGTTTCTAGACTGGTACTTTAAGGCTTATCTTCTTTTACCTTGCAACTTAGCTTATCCTTCTATATTAAAAAAAAAAAAAATCCAAACCAAATTTTAAGTATATGTTTTAAGTTTTTTTAAGATGTTAGCTATGCGGATTATGTTGTCCGCAATATAAAAATGGTTTGTCCATCTATGGTGATGCCTTTTGTGTATTAATTATTAAGTGTAATTAATTAGTTTTTCAAGAGCATACTTCAAAACGGTTTTAAACAGTTTTGGAGATATGATTTAACTAAGAATAATCTTTTCATATAATTTTACTGATATTGTAGAATATTGGTAGACATTCTTTCATAACCTCTATGATGGCAATAAACTTAACTCAAAAGCTATATAGAAGTCTACGAATGAAAGAGCCAGCAATTTGTTGTATTCTATTGATTTTTTTTTCTAGATTCTTGATGCTTAGTAGATGTTTTTTTGCTTCAAATTTAAAGCAAAATCCGATTGTTTGTTAATTTGTAAAAATCCAGTTTTTCAATGTTATTAAATTTATGAACAATTTTTAGAGTTGAATTAAAAGTATAATGAGTCGATAATTTTGCAAACCAGCTTTATCTTCTCTTTAGAAAGCAGAATAGTAATTGCATTGTGCCACTTGATTGTGCTATTCTGCAGGCAAAGGTTAAACAGTGTCTAGTTTTTCTATCAAAAACGTGTTTCCTGCTTGTACTGCTTCTACGACTATATTGTCTTCTCTAAGCAATTTGATGATATTTTGTTTTTGACAGTGCTGGCTGAATTTTTTTGGTAGTGATTTTTAGTTGCTCCTTAGATCCTTGGTCAAAAGTAGATTATTTTGGTGTTTAGATATTTTACGTAGTTAATTTTGTACAATTCTTGATAGAATTCTTCTACGTCCGTAGTATTTTTTTTATATTGGCTTTGATGGATCTTATTTGTTGTTGGTATGTAGGCTATTTTATATAGCATTAGTTATTGCTTCTACCTGTTTTCAAGTTCATTTAGATTGTGTTTATTACTATTTTGTGGTCGTTTCCTCTTTTTTTTTTCTAGACAATCTATAATTTGAAAATATAAAATTAATTTTATGACGAGGAATTTTCTATGTTTTATTGATCTTTATTATTTATTAGCTAAATATTGTTTCGTAATTTATATTATAGAAAAGTTTATGTTTTTTATATACGGGGTCCATTATGAAAGTAATACGCATTTCTATGAAAAATAGATTTATTGATCGTACTGGTACAAACGCTTAAAATTCTTTGAAATTTTCTCCCCTTGATTCAATACACTTTCGGAGACGCGTCTGCTACGCCTGGAAGGCACCCTAAAACTTTTCAACAAGGATGTCATTTAATAATCTTGTAACATGCTTTTAAATGTTTTCCACGGACTCCCAATGCTTTTCTTTCATCTCTCTTTTTAGTCGAGGAAATAAAAAAAATAGCATAAAGCCAAGTCGGGATTGTAAGGGAGATGGGGGACCACCGAGGTGTTGCTTTGGACCAGGAAGTTGGTAACAATGACGGCCGTTTGACTGGGGGTATTGTCATGGTGAAGCTTGATCGTGTCTTTGGTGTCAAACCTCACGCGCGCAATCCAGCGTTTCAATCTTTTGAGCACCTTATGGTAAAAAGTAGATGTGACAGTTTTTCTTTGCGATGCAAACTCAATTTGGACGCCAAAGAAGATAATGAGCAAAGTTTTGATACAAAACTGCTTAGGGCGAGAGGATGATTTTGAGTGCCACGCTCTGCTTTGGCTTTTGGGATCTGTGTCAAACTCGAACATCCAGAATGTGTCTCTGGTCACAACAGAGTTAAGAAAGTCCAGCGCTTTTTGAATCAAATTCCAAAAGTTCTTGACAGCGCAAAATTGCGCCGTGTTACAAAGACACGTCTTTCCGCTCAGAACAGTCAGAGCAAGTTGGCGATCGGCTGCGTTGGAAGGGCAGATCCTCCACCACATTTCCAGACTAGTTTTACCGAGCTAAGATAGATAGTTGCGTCATAATAAAATCATGCGTATTACTTTCATAATGGACCCTGTATGTTTAGTTGAACAATTATTAAAAATTTTAATTTTTTTTTCTTATTAGAACGAAGATGTATACGGAATCTTTGAATGCGCCTTAAATATCTATACAAATTTTAACAAACTTAGAACATCTTTATTTGGTGCTGCTAATAATAGTTTGTTAATTGATAAACTATCAAAAATAATATATATGAAACATAGAATAATAACAAACTTTAATACAAGTTCAAAATCGATTCATGAAGTAGATCACGAATTTGCATTCATACTATTGGATGAAATATTTAAAATTAAACAATATTTACCAAATTGTGAAGAAGATTTACATTGCATTTCTTATGTAAATCTTACAGCTTACTACTTAATTATTTACACAGGAAACGAAGATATTGAAAGTATTTTTAATCAATTCGGCAAACATTTGATATTAAATACTATTGTTTTGGATAAAACTGGAAATATATATAAAATGGAAAAATTTACTGATCATTGCGGGAATAGCTTTAGTAAAGTATTTGCAACCAAATGTAATAATCTATATAGCAATAATATTACATTATTTAATACACAATTAATCACCGACTTCAAAAATTGTAGTATTATTAGTTGGAACAAATATCAATATACTCCTCTTGAAGAAACAGGAAAATTATACAATTTTTCGCTTAATAAAGAAATTTTTAACTTAAAAGTATATCCTGGATCACCATTAGATATACGTTTTAGTAGATCGTTTGATTATGATTATATTTTTGAAAAATTGCCAACATATATATTATTAGTACCAAAAGCAAATCAAATTCCAATTTGGAAATATGGTAAGTTTATCTTTGATCGAGGTGTGTGGTGCGGATTAGGAATAACATCATTACTAACAATTGTTGCTTTATTTATTTTAAGCAAATTATCAAAATCTGATCCATTAAGAGTATCTAATGCAATTTTTATTGTTTTTGCAATATTAATATTTCAAGTAATAAAAACTCCTAAAAATAAATCAATTAAAATAATATTCATATTTTGGGTGTTTACTACATTAATTATAACTTCAGCATTCTCTGGATTATTTTATTCGTTTTTATTTAAAAATATTCAAGAAAAACAAATTAACAGTCTTCAAAATATTATGGATGCAGATTTATTTTTCTATGGGGACAGAGATGCCATTGAACTTTATTTTTCAGAAGGAACTTTTCTAGATAAATATGTACAACAAAAACACAAATATATTTCTCGCTGCAATAAAGACACGATAGAGTCTGTAAATGTTTTAGCAAAATATCAAAATTTTACTTTGTTACTTTATTATTATTGTTATAATAAACCCCATATAAGTAAGAGTAAATTAAAATTGCATGTTATCAATTTTTCTTTTAATTATCGATGTTCAATGATTTTCAAAGGGGCTCCTTTTGGTAGAATAGTGATAAGAAACTTTCAGAGAATGTTTGAAATGGGAATGTACCTACCAACCGTCGAACAAAATCAACCAATGAATGAGTTATTATTAACGAATTTTTATAAAATACCTAAAGAGTATAGAGATCCAATTTTAATAAATTATGACATGAATGTTTTGCCTTTATCAACAAAACATTTTCAACTTGCTAATGGATTTATTGTAATTGGATTGATAATTTCTACAATTATATTTATTATTGAAAAAAAATGGTTTGAATGTATCACAAAAATAAATAACTTTTATATTGCAAAATAAAAATCGTTTGGTTTTAATTTTTATATATTATTTACAATATTAGAGAAAAAATACAGAAATAATTAATTTTTTTGCATTGTTTACTTATATGACGCACACGTTTGATAAGAATATGGAAAAACTACTTATCTAATCTTAATCAAGTACAACATAAATACATTTTTAAACAATAAACAAAAAGTGTAATACTACAACTACAAATAAAAAATTGTTGCAAAAATTTACATTTTTTTGTCTAAATAAAACAGATATAAATTTGAATTACAACAAAATATATTTATAAAGAAATTAAATCACACAATCTAAAATACAAAATGTGGAGTTCAAGTTTAAATAAATTAAAAAGCAACTAATGGAATAAACATTAAGCGTATATCATTAAATACATTTTTTTAATATTAGAATGTGTGTAATTAATTATGGTTTTTAATTTTAATTGTTTTATTATTATTGTTTATTTCATTTATGTTTTATTAAATAAATTTTTAGAAAAAAAATAAATTTAAGTAAGTTTGTAATTAATAAAATATAATTAAATGTTAACTTTGTCTTGCATATCGAATTTAGTTTGTCATGTGTTTAGTTTTAAGTTTACCGAACATTTAATAAAAGATTTTTAAAGATAAACAAACTGTATTAATTGTGTTTTGTTGTTCTGTTTTAATAACTATTATGTTGTCTAAAATCTTTTAATTTTTTTTAATTGAAATGAATAAATGATATTTGAATTGTCTTTGCAGCAAAGCATTCAAGGCATGGATTCTGATTTGGAATAGACTGATCAAGTTTTAGAAAAAAATTATGTATCTCAAATTTATTAATTTTTAAATCTATTAGAACTTTTTCTTATTCTTGACCATACATTTATTCAAGATTAACTTTTTGACAATTTTTTTATATTTTTTCTTTTTTACTTATCTGATGTAAATTTTGGAAGTGACAGCCGTTGTAAAGTAAGCTCTTACTAATTTCGGGTTGTACGTTTGCTTTACGCTTTTGTACAATGTTGCTAAAAACCGCTTTTACTATACACTAAAGAAATAAAAATTACAGATTACTGTTACTATCATTGATTACACTAATAACAAAAAAAGAAAAACTCTTTTTGAGTCAGAACTAAAAGGAAATAAAAGGTAGTTATAGTATTTTAGTAGACAACAATATGCTTTGGCGTTTTTTGAGAAAACAAATAAAGCCATACTTGTTGGTAACTAGATATCCATTAAAATAAAGTTTTGCTTTTACATAGATTAGGCATACTAAATGAAGAACATTTAAAAAATTAATGATTGGTAGTACCTACTTTATCACAAACGCAGAGTGGATTATATACAATAATCATTTTGAATAAATGACATGGAAATCGCAAATATCCAGATCTAAATAGGTCTGAGAGTGGAATGAAAATTTCTTAATCCAGGGCTTCTGGTTTAGCACTTGATTTATCTGGTTAAAGTAGGTAGTTTCTTTGCTTTGGCTAATAATGTTTAAGTGTTTTTGCCAAGAAATTAAGCTATCTTGCAGAAAGCTATCATAAAGGTCGGTGTAATTAAGAGTGGCATCAATACACCGCCTCCCATGTTCCAGTTCCGCCACATAATCTGCTTGTTTATTGTTACGTATGTTTTTATGTCAATGATTATGTTTTTAATGTGAACATATAGCATCAAGAAAACTTTGGGAATCAGAAAATATTATTTTTTTTGGTTATTTATTTGCCTATATCAAGAACAGAGCCTTATAAATGATATATAGTTCTGCGGTGAACACAGATGAAAAGTTAGTTTTTTTTAATTTTAAAGACCAAATCCAACTCCAACTACGGCTTATTGTGGGTTAAGTTGAACCGAGCAGTCAATAACAATTTAAACGTTGTTAAGCCAGCTTTAAGAAAAGAATTTGAAAAAAAAACTCTTATTAATCATTCAGTCATATTGAGAGATCTCAATAAATGCCAAAAGTATAAGAGGACTATGAGAACTTTTTGCTGAAAAAAAAATGGTTGTCAAAAATATGTCATGCCTTCACCCATGCCAAATAGTTTGGCAACATATCTCTTGGTAAGTAGTTTATTTTTTATTTTCAGTGACATAATACCGGCTTCTACTTCAATGACGTTAATAGAAGGTAATTTATTGTTTTCAAACAGATTTGTAATGCCCTGTTTTGAGTACTGTTCAAAGTTTTTATGTTTAATTTACTGCAAAAAAAAGCAAGGTTAGATCTAACAAAGGCTTTGTAATAAATATAAGGATTTCCTGGTCTCTTTCACAGTAAGTGCCTGCAATTCTTCTCAAAATGTTAATGATTTGGAACAAAATTTTTGAAGTCTATTGAGGTGTCAAATGTGACACCAAGAAATTCATAGAACGGTACTTGAACAATAGAAACATTGTTAACTCAAGGACAGACATTATTAGGAATGACGTTACTGGATCAACCTAAGAAAAATATTGATCTACCATTGGCAAGAGAAAATTTTAAACAAAGCAAGCCAATTAATAGTCTGTTTAAGAACTAGATTAATGTTTTGGATAACACTATCTAAGAAGTAATCAGATAAATAGTTGGCAAAATCATCTGCATAAAAAATACTTTTTACCAAAGGAATAAAAGAGTGTACCAGGTCATTGATGTACATGTTGGAAAGCAAAGGGCTTAGAAAGCTGCTTTGTGGTAACTCAATAAAAATAGTATCGATTTTTTTTTTGCAGATGTTCTTGACAAGTACAACCGTTTTTTAAACACTAGCTTAATAACAATGTTGATAAACAAAGGAGGCAGTTTAAGATTAATTAGTACAACTTTTAAGTAGACTATGCATCATAAACTCTTTTTATATCTAGAAATGTAACACATTTTTTTCAAGCCAGAACTACTGTAACCTTTTCTAAACTTTGATCATATTTTCAAAAGTTTTTCAAACATTAGAGGAAATGGCTATTGGTCTGGAAGTAGGTTTAGATTTTGGTATGGTACAATCTTATAATTTTTCTAACCATTAAGAATTGTCCCATGTTCCAAGAAGGTTTAAATATGTCAACAAAAAGATTTAGTAAGCGAAGGAAATACTTGTTACATGTAATAGGAGATTTAGTCATTTGCCATTTCTGAATCTTTTCTGCAAGCTAAGGTTGAGTTTGCTCATTTGTATAGGTGCTGTGAAAGTATGCGGAAGAAAGTTAGCAACATTTAGTAAAATTACTACAAATTGGTGTTGAACATATAAAAGGACTACTTTTGTTATAAATTCTAAATCCCAATACTTATCTTTGATGAAAATGACAGGTTTAAGGATTTTAGTTACTTATTTATGGTTGACCATACGTAAAACGGAAAAAAGTTCTGTTAAAAAAACTGCAAAAAATAAAAAAAAAAATTCTTTGCGAAGAAAAAGCCTTTTTGCTTGGTCCATAACTTCTAGCCGCTCGGCGAAATATAGTAAAACTTTTTTTTTATTGTTTACCTCAAAACATTCTTTGTTCCACCATAAACAAGAAACTTTTTTGGCTTTTTGAGGCAAAGTTGGAAGCTTTGTGGAAAATGATTTGGCAGCTTTCACAAACCAGGTAATAAGTTGTTGGTAATTTGAAGACGGATTGCTTTTAAGTTTGGCAGAGATATATTTATTTATTTATATACAGTTTTTTTTTTTTAAATTTTTTTTTGCAGTTTTGATTGTAATAGGTTAATGGAGCAGACTGGGACTGATTGATACTTCTATAAATGTCCTGCAGTGTCATCACATGGAATTTTAAGGCAATATTATATAAAGCTTGACTAAATCAATTACGTCTATGTAAAAGTTAGTTGGCAACACATTATTTAAAGTAATAAAACCAAAAGATTCTATAGCAGTTTCTAATTCCAATTTATTGCGGTTATGATAATGATGACTTCACAAAGACTTTAAGACCTTAACAAAATATAACTATGATACTATTGTTTTCAAACATGCGGGTTCTAAGGCGGCTCCTCATGCGCAAAAACATAAATCCGCTACTGATATAATACTTTTTTAAATTTATATATTGTAAATACAATTTATATTTGCTTTTTTAGATTCCACGCGTGTTTGTTAGAGATAGAAAGAAAACTGTATAAACAGTAAAACAAATATGTAATGGATTGTTTAATAAAATTAATATATTAATGGTTGACCTGACCAAATTATCATAATATATTAAACTAACTTATTGTTAATATTAATTTGAAAATCAATACGTTATGAAACCAATTTATTTTTATATTTAATCACACCAGTTGTCGTTCTGAACTAAACCGTTGACGTCGTAAATGAAATAAACTTAACCGCAATGGAAATGTTATATTAATTGTTGCTTGTATATAGATAAAAAAATTTAACAAGAGTAAAATTATTACATTAAATTCTGTGCTTTAACATACAAATTATTTATAGATTTGAAATTAAATTGGTAAAAAAACTACTTTTGGGTTAATAACCTAAGAACAACCAAGCCCAGAGTGCAGATAAATATTTTTCCACACACTTTAAAGGTAAGAATTTGATTTGTCTTGTATTTTCTTTGTTTGCACCAGAACACAGTGATATGATTAATTAATAAAAGTTGTTTTCCATGCCTTGTTAGTTAGTTTAGATTAATGGCATATTAGCCTAAAAAGACTATTAATGCCAATTAGTTGCTCTAAATATAATTTTTTAAATACTAAGCTGTAAAATAGCATATTAAAAATAAAAATAAATAAGAAAAATAAAATAAACTATTAAAAATAATAGCAAACATGACTAATAATTTCAACAGTGTCTAAGGTGTAAAAAGTCATAAACACTGCTGAATTTTATAATACACAAACATTAAACTCATGAGCCTGAGCTCGACTCGTGGTACTTACAGCGGCTTGCACAGCTGCCGGGCCGACTAGCTCAATCATCGGGGTTTGGTTGACCGGACTCCTGCTGCTCCTTTTAGGGCGCCACTCTTAAGTCTTATTTTTTACAAGAGATAAGAGAAACTCCACACTTTATATTTTACGTTTTATTATTAACGATTAACTAACTATTACTATTACTTTATACAGTTATTAAACACTAACAAGAATATATCCGCTTTTGCGATACTAGTGCACACACGTGGCTTTTTGATCTATCGCACACCCGTGCCTTTTTGATCGTCTTACAAGAGTGACCTGGTCTTCTACCAAGACAGTGAGGACCTCTATATTTTAAGTGGAGGAACAACGCGGCTTGTTTGAATGTATCGCACGTCTACATTTGGTACGTTACAGTTTTATACTCTAGTTTGTTTGGTCATACCCTCTTGCGGAAAGAAGAATACTTCCGCTAGCTCTTTTGCTGGTCTAAAAAGCGACCAATAAGCAAGGAGATAACCTCGTTAAAACAACCACAGATTGTCCGGGACAAGTCAAACTATTTTAAAGCAAAAAATAATTTTTTTTGAAGCTCTTGAAATTACTAAATCAAAAAATAATCTTTCTGTAAACTTGCTTAATGACCAAACCGATAAAACTGCTTTTACCTTTGTTGCTGTCAGTATAAAGAAGGATAAAATTTAGTTAACATAAATATAATATATTCTGCTTTATTATTAATTTCTTGGTTACCACAAGCTTTATGTTTATTTAATCAATTTGTTAGTATTTAATTTAGTTAATTTATTAGCGTAAAAATATAAAACTAATTTTGATTTTGATAAAGCCAAGTTATAAATATTAAGATAATATTGGCGCATATAAATATGCACTAAAGTTAATAGTAAACCTTTTCAACATTTGCTGTAGCTAAAGTTTTTTATTTCTATTCATGCTTATATTTAAGAGTAAATTGAGCCATTTCTTCTAAAAGAATTGTTTTTGGACACGTCCTTGTAGGATTTGATTATTACAAAAAAGTTTAAGCAAATACTACAGTATACAGCAACAACCTAGTAGACAAGAACTTAATTGATTATTTAATAATTTATAATAGTTAACCTCACACAACATACATCCACTATCTCATTATTAATAATAATTTATAATAATACATAACAAAACAAATATAATTTTAATCTTAATATTAACTTACCCCCTCGTGGGTACTACCTTGTCGTGGTGAGGGGGCTGAGTAACTTCTGCTCGAGCTATGCCGGCGAGAGTTTAAACTCTTGGCAGGGCCACCCATGCCGGATGGGTCAATGAGCAGAAGCCAAACCAAATGTACCCAAATTCACGCCCCCAGTCCGTGCCGTAAGTTGAATCTGACAGGGGCTTCAAAATCAGCACGGATTTGGCAACTACCGGAGTGGGAGAGCAATGCTCCGGTAGCGCAGTGGATAATTGTTCAGAAGTTGGTACAACTGGTCGGGTTGTGCCAATGGATAATGCTACCCGATCCCCGTCCGATGACAAATCGGATCCTCCAGCTTCTTCCTCGGCAAAAGGGAAGAAGGTTGGCAAATCTATTTTGCCAAATAATGGTGCCAGTGATGAGAAGGCGGGACCTGTCCCTCGGTTTATCCTGGTTACCAGGGAAGATTTCAACTTTGACAAAGTTAACCCCTTCTTAATCAGTAGAGCTATGTATGGACTGATCGGTGACACCAAATCTATCAAGAAGGTCAGAGATGGCCTTCTTGTGGAAACGGTTTCAGCCGCTCAGTCTATAAAATTTTTAAAATGTACTCGTATTGCAGAAATGAATGTAAATGTCTCAGCCCATAAAACTTTAAACTTCTGTAAGGGCATTGTTTACTGTAGGGATTTTTTAAACTGCACGTTGGAGGAAATTGTTGAGAACATGAGTGGTTAAGGGGTAATTGAAGCGCGTCGGAAAACGCGAAGAAACCCCTAACCATATACTGACGTTTTGTCACGCTCCCTTTGGCCTACTATATTTCTTTTCTTCTTTATTGAGTAGGAGGAGGACAGGGCTTCTCTTGCCGCCGTAACTCAGTGTAGACGGGGGTGGTAAAGAGTGAGCGCCACGGGATCTCTTTTAAAGTCCACCCTGTATGTTATTGATCACACCTCCTAATAGGTAGAACCCGATATCATATATGGATGTTAAGAAAAGAAAAAAAAAAGGCCAAGTTATCTAATATTTATTAGATTATAACTCTAAATTTAAAACAGAGTAAATTAATTAGAGATTAATAGCTCTAATTTTAATTAAAAAAAAGTATATTTATTAGAGATTATAACTCTAGTTTGAACAAAAAAAAAAATTAATAGAAAGATTCCGCTTCAATGATAATATAAATTTTTTTTTATGTCAATGATTAAATGTCATTGATATTGTTAGAGAGGTCGTACACAAACATTATAATAATAGTCAACAATAGCCGAATTGCAAAAAAAGATCCAAAATCAAGCACACTTGCAAAACCAATAAAGTAATGCCAATAATGCTTCAAAACAAAAATTCGATATAAATAATACACCGTTCAAAATCAATATTTGTTGAGTACAACACAATTTTGTAAAATAACAGACTTGAATTATCTGGGTAAAGGTATACATAAAAGTAAATTATAAGATGGTTAATACTCACTGTCGTTATGTCCGGAATAGCGCTATCCCTGCACAAGACCCTGTAATAGAATGGTTTAACCCGACACAGATACTTTAACGTCTTAACAATAAAGTTGTACCCTAGAATTCTACTTTAAAATTGAATAAGATTTTTTAAAATGCTTATAGCTAAACTTAAGTTCATGTGAACCTTGGTTCACAAACATGGATGTCATGCTTTAGAATACCAACTATTTTCATTACATCCTATACCAACTACTGTTAGTAATAGTTCATTTTATATTGAGATAAATCACCCTTACGTAGCTATTAACGAAAATGCATACTTATCCATGTCCAACAATTGTAAAGAAATTGTTTTGAGTCATTTTCTATGTGAACAACAATCTAATAAACAGTGTGAGTATGAAGTGATTGTAAAATCTTCATTAGAAAACTGAAAAATGATAGACACCATTTACAAACCTTTCGTATTTTTAGAATTTAATAACTTACTTGTATTAATTGTTAACGAACAAGAAACTTTAATCGAAAATTGTAATACTAATGTTAAGCATCATTTATTGTTGGGAACTTATATTATTCATAAAAATAATGATTGTCAATATAAAATTAAACAACTTATTATCCAAAACAGTGTCCAAACAATAAATGAATATAAATCTCAATTTATACTAAATTTAAACCGCACATTATTAGCTAAAGAAAATAGAATTAAATTAGAACAGTTGAATCTAAAAGTCCAAACGGAAAGATTAAATTTCCACACAACAACACATATCCACAGTGGTTTATTGTATTTCGTGTTAATTGTAATAGTGTTAATACCATGTATTATTTGTGCACGTAAATATGTCATAGATAAAAAAGTGTCTACGCAGAAAAAAGAATCGGATTTAGAACTCCAGGAGAAGTTCCATCCTAAGCAGGGAGGAGTTATGTGTCAGCACATCTAAGACTCTCACGCGTGCAGTTCCAAGAACATAAAGGAGTCAGCACCATCAACAGGTGCAATACCAGGAAAGCGCATATCGCACATTCTTGTTACTGATAAGGAATGATATAAATGCAAAATACACGTAATCACGGCAGGCATATTATATCCTTCCTTCCAAGTTAACACACGTTTCTCAATCGTTCATCAATAAATAAATATTGTTAACATTGCTGTTTAATTTCCATCCCCAAAATCGGTCGCGAACGTTAACTTAAATATAAACGTAATAAAACAGGAGAAAAGTTTAACGAACCCTTTATAATAACAAAACTAGTTACTGGAAACAAGGCATTAATTCAAAAAATAGGAGGGAATAAAAATGTCAACAATTTATGACGAACAGTACACTAAAAAAATCTAAGGCGACCTATTGTTCCAGACTCTTCACCATTGTCATCGGAGTCATCCACCTCACAACATCTTCAGAAATAGACATCAACAGAATCACGGATCAAGGAATGATACCTCTAAAATTAAGAGTATCACAAAACACCATTGATTTCTGGACTTTGATACAAATATATGATCTATCCAGTTTAAAATCTGAGTTTATCAAATTAAATGATAATTATCAAAAGTTAAATACTTCCTTTCATAATACAAAACACGGACTTAGTTATGCTAAAGAAATGTTCAATTATAAATATTTATTAGACCATATAATAAGTCAGACCCAATTTAAATTTGATCAATTGACGGTAACGCCAAATTTAAGACCAAAGCGAGGATTAATTAACGGTTTAGGAACCATATGAAAAGCCATAACAGGAAATTTAGACAAATATAACACAGCTCTTTTACAATTAAATAAAAACCAACAAAATTCAAAAGATATAACTATACAACAACTTAGTCTAACTGAAAAAGCTGTGCATACATTTAAAGATTCTATGAAAAAGTTACAACACAATCAATTACTTTTAGAAAGTAGGATTATGCAAATAGACTCTGTTATGAAACAAACAAGTTTAAATTCATTTGAAGATTACACGTTTATTATGCTAAATGTGCTGAAAAATACTGAGGTGGACGACAAAGACCTCAGAATTATAGCAAACATGTATTGGAACCAGACAGCAGTTGTAAAGATTGAAGGTAGTACAACTGAGGAAATAAACATACAAGAGGCGTACGTCGGGGTTATGTGCTCTCTCCTACTCTGTTCAACATTTACTCGGAACAAATATTTGAAGAAGCACTCAAAGGACTAAATGAGGGTGTTAAAATGAACGGGGAAATGATAAAGGATGTAAGATACGCAGATGATAGCGCTGTACTTGCCAGCAGTTTGGAGGGTTTGCAAGTAGTTATGAACCGTATTTATGAAGTAAGCAAGAAGTATGACCTTAATCTAAACATAAGCAAAACCAAGTATATGTCTATAAGTAAAAACAATTCAGCACCAGGGGTACTTAGTATCAACAACGAGCCAATAGAACGTGTAGAAAAATATTTATACCTAGGAACAATCATACACGAAAAATGGAACCATGAAGTTGAAATACGCAGCAGAATAGAAAAGGCACGAGCAGCGTTCAACAAAATGCGAACCCATTTCTGTGGCAACGACTTAAGTCTTGATCTCAAAGTGAGGTGCTATGTATTCTCTGTGCTGCTCTATGGGCCGGAGGCATGGACACTAACAGATGCAACAATAAAGAAGTTAGACGCCTTTGAGATGTGGATTTACCGCCGTATCATACAAATATCATACACACAGCACAAAACCAACGAAGAAGTGCTCAGAAGAATGAAAAAGCTAAAGGAAGTATCAATAACAGTTAAACAGCGGAAGCTTCAATACTTCGGTCACATTATGAGAAATAGCAAATACCGAATCCTACAGCTAATACTACAAGGCAAAGTGGATGGTAAAAGAGGGCCAGGCCAAAGAAGACACTCGTGGCTCAAAAACCTACGTCAATGGTTCGGTCTCACATCCATTGAATTGTTCCGACAAGCTGCTAATAAAGTCAGAATTACCATGATGATTGCCAACGTCCGCAATGGATAAGGCACAAGAAGAAGAAGAAATACAATTTTTACTCAATTAATAACAGCTATTGAGATTATTTTACAAACTTTGGACAATATTGAAAATGCCATTACTTTTGCTAAATTAAACATCTATTATCATATCAAACGTGGTGAAACGGTCGGTCTCGAGATTTTATTATTTTAAGTGATAATTAGTAAAATATAATTAGGTATTATTTAACTAGTGCCATCATTAATAGTTATTTAAAAGTTGTAGATATTAGTTATTTAAAACTACAAGTTATTAAGGAGTTGTTAACGTGTTTAATATGTATGTATTGTATTGTATTGTATTGTATTTTATTTTATTTTATTGCTGAAAATCTTCTCGATGTTATTGAACTTTACAGATAAGTATTACTTTTTATTTTTATTGAACTGCCGAAATGTATATATTTATATTTTTTATCATATAAATATTTGTGTTGTTTTTAACCTTATTCCTTTAATATTATTTTAATTAATTTTCTTGCCTTTGTACTCATATTTTCCGTTGCTTTCCGAAAGCTTATAAGTTTTCACAAAATCGTGAAACTAAAAAACTTTTTAACGATGCTCGATGCAAGTTAAAACAAAAAACTAAAATTGCTCAATTAACATTCTTAAATAAATCAGAAGCAGCCATCAAAGATAATCCCAAACAATTTTGGTCTTTTGTTAATAAAAAAAAAGAATGTTACTCGTTTACCCGGTATTATGACTTTACATAACAATATGGCAAAAACTGGACAAGAAATTACAAATAACTTTGCAACATATTTTGGGAGTACATACCACCTAAAAGCACGTCATTCGGATGTCAGCTTGATTTTTGTTTGAATTCGATTGAGTAAACAACTTCCGAGTGTGTTCTCCTAGAAAAAGTGAAAAAAGCATGGTTTATATTAAACCAAATTATCTGTAATTTGGAATATTAATAGTGCATGTGCTTCGCTAATTAATACTAAAGTTTAAATAAATTTAAACATTGATTTAATAAGATAATACAATAAGTTTAAAATAAGTGATAGACATTGAAATAATACAGTTCAGCGACCTTTTCGTGCACAAACGCAAAAAGTGTTCAAATAAAATATTTATATTTTTATTTTTATTTTATAAAAAGAAATAAAACAACATGCCATAGAAAATGTCAGGCGATTGTGATAAATGTGCAAGGCCTATTAGAAATGAGGTACCTTGTCATTGCAATGGAATTTGTGGTAAAAAATTTCACATAAAATGCGTCGGCATTACTGAATATGATCTTAACATAATTACTACAAAAAAAAATTTTTATTTATGTGCGATGAATGCATTAATTCGATTGTAGAAATACAAAGAAAAGTTGACAGCATTTTAATTACAGTCCAAAATAATAAAGAACAATTAAGTAAACAAGAAAAAGACCTTAATTCAATATCTAATTTACTAAATAATGGTATTCCTCAACTAAGTGGTGTGATACCTACTTACGCGTCAACTGTCAGAAAAGAACCACCAATTATTATAAAACCAAAGGCACAACAAGATGTCAAAAAAACAAGAGAAGAATTAAGAAAAAATGTGGATCCTACTAATTTAAAAATAAGTGGTGTTATTGGCAACAAAAATGGAACAGTTGCAATAAATTATGAAAATGCAAATGAAAGAGAGAAAATAATGAAAGCTGTTGAAGGTAAATTGGGAGATGATTACGAAATTAAATTAGCAACTCTAAGAAAACCAAAAATTAAAATTTGTGGCTTTAGGGAAAATTTAAATAAAGATCAATTAATTGAAAAACTTAAAGCGCAAAATAATTACATACAAAATTATGAAATAGCTTGTGTGAATATTCATGAAGCAAAAAACAAAAAAAGTGTAACATCATATACTAAATATAATGCCATCATTCAAATTGAAAAGGAAGGCTTTGATAAATTAATTGCTGCTGAAAAAGTAAACATTGGGTGGGATAGGTTGATGGTTTACGAACATATTTATGTACTTAGATGTTTTAATTGTTTGAGTTTTAATCATAAATCGGATGAATGTAAGGCAGAGACAAACTGCTCAAAATGTCTTGGAAAACATAAAGTTAAAGATTGTGATTCTAACGTTATAATTACGGAATGTATCAACTGTAAGAATGCTAATACTAAATTTAATCTTCAATTAGACACAAACCACCACACATTAAATAGAGAATGCCCAACATACGTACGAAAATTAGATGAAAAACGACAAAAAATATCGTACTAGCAATTAATGCAAACAAAAGTGGCTAAAAGGGAACAAAAAGCTATATCTGTCAACCAACAAACAATCTGCATACGTGTAGTGCATCAAAATATTCAGTGCATTTCTAATAAAATTGCTCAACTTGATGTTTTCCTTGGAGTTGAAGATCCGGACATATTGATGATTTCTGAACATTGGCAGTATATGGACGATTTAATAAATATTAAGTTAAGTAATTATGATTTATGTACAATGTATTGTAGAGAAAAAATATCACTTGGTGGTTCAGCAATATTTTTTAAACAATCACTAATAAACGAAGATGTAAAAATAATATCATGCATTAATAATCTATCAATAGAAGGAATATTTGAATGTTGTGCCTGTAGTTTTAATAAGATCTTTCTTATAACAATATATAGACCACCTACTGGTAATATCGACATCTTTTTTTCCACATTTGAAACAATGTTAATTTTAATAACAGAGCAGAATAAGCATGCGATAATAGGAGGTGATTTTAATATTGATCTTTTGTCAGAAAATAGAGATACTTCTCGTTGGTGTGATATTCTGTACGCGTATAACATTCAAATATCTATTCATGAAACAACCAGAGTTCATTATAACGGCACTGAAACATGTATTGATAATTTTTTAATTTTCGGTAATATTGAAATATTATCAGCAGGCTGTTCTTGTTCAGCTATAGCAGATCATTTTTCTCAGTATATAACATGCAAAATACATTATATGGATAATTTTAGTAGTATTGAAACTAATCCAATCTATAAACGCAATATAAACGAAAATACTGTGAATAATTTATATAATGGATTACATGATGAGCAATGGTTAACTGTTTACAATAATAAAAACGTGCACGAATCATTTCAAATGTTTTTTGGTAGAATTATGTATCATTTTCATTTAAATTGTCCTTATATTAAAGTGTCGGCTACAAAACATAAGAAAAATCGACCGTGGTTTACAGCAGAATTACTGGAAGCAAGACAAAACCTATCTTTCTTGCAAAGTATGGTCGGATTTCATTCAAATTTTAAAAACGAATACAAAACCCAAAAGCAAATATACGACAATCGATGCAATGTAGCTAAGCGACAATATAATGACAATTATATAAATAAGTTTAGCAATAAGTCAATAGCAATATGGAGCTTAATAAATAAAAATAAACCTAAACGTCCAACTTCTACTATAATAGTTAATAATGAAACAATATCAGATATAGATGCTGCTGAAGCTTTTAACAAGTTGTTTTCAGAAATACCAACTATTGATACTGCAATTGACGCATACACACATAACATTTCAATCAACTCAAATACTATTTTTCTAAATCCCATTGATAAAACAGAAATCCTCGAAATTGTCAATAAAATTAAATCAAGTTTTTGCAAAGACGCTAACGACCTAACTTCTATTATTTTAAAAAAATGTATCTCTGTCCTATTAGAACCATTGTGCTATCTGTGTAATTTATCCATTCAAAATGGAATTTTTTCTGACATTCTTAAAACATCGATGGTTATTCCATTACACAAAAAAGGTGAAAAATCAATTTTATTAAATTACAGACCAATAAGTATATTACCAGTTTTCTCAAAAATCTTTGAACATTTTTTTAATAATAGATTAATTTCATTTCTTTCAAGGCATAATTTAATTTCAAAGAACCAGCATGGTTTTCAAAAAAATAAAAACACAAACACGGCATTAAATCAAATTTTAGAATTTATAACTGAAAGTACAGATAAACATCTACCCTGTCTAGCAATACTCCTAGATTTAAGAAAAGCTTTTGATCTTGTATCGCATCCTATTCTACTTGAGAAAGCACATACTTATGGAATTAGAGGTAATGCCTATAATTGGTTAAAATCTTATCTTTTAAATCGACGCCAGTTTGTAAAATGGAATAATAATATTTCAAATATAACTCAAGTGATTACAGGTGTGCCACAAGGTTCTATTTTAGGTCCATCTTTATACGTATTATTTGCTAACGATCTTTTTCAAGAAGTAAGGTCAGGTTTATTAGTCGGTTATGCTGATGACACCACTATAATACTACAGGAAAGTTCTACAATTTCTTTAATAAATGCTGCAAATTTAGCTTTTTTAAAAGTAAAAAACTGGTTTATTTTAAATAAACTTATCTTAAATGACAGTAAAACAGCAGTTGTACTTTTTAAGCACCCACAAACGAACAATGTTACATCAATTAAAATTGACAACGTAGATGTTCAAATAAGTGATACAGTGCGGTTACTTGGTATCTATATTGACAGTTCACTTAAATGGGGTGCACAAATAGAGTACGTGTGCAAAAAATTAAGTTCAATGGTAGGTGCTCTGAGAATGGCATCTAAAGATTGCAGTAGAGATGTTGTTAAAACATTATATTTTGCAAACTTTCATTCTGTTATGAGTTACGGTATAATTCATTGGGGTTGCTGTAAGAAGGAATTTACCGAAAGGTTATTTTTAATACAAAAAAGAGCTTTGCGAATTATTGCTGGACTTAAGCCAAAAGAATCTTGTAAAATGTCTTTTGTTCTTTTAAAAATTCCAACTTATTTTAATGTATACATTTATGAAGTATCAAACTTTGTCTTCAAAAATCTAAATAATTTTAAAACTAACGGCCATTATCATATGTATAACACACGAAACCGGCAACATTTAGCTTTACCTCAGCACAACAAGCAGAGCTACAAACAAAATATAAGTTACACCGGCTCAAAAATGTTTAATAAACTTCCAACTTTTGTAAAAACTGCTAATACTACTTTTATACAAAAATCGTCTTAAAAAACTGTTGCAGCAGAAAGCTTATTATTCATTAGATGAGTTTTTTGAAGATAACTTTGTTACTTTCGATTAAATATTGATTTTTATTGTTTGTTTTTATTTCACTGTGATTTGTATTGTGACTATTATTTGCTATGTAGTTTTGTATATGTATCTCTGTATACCTTATTGCATTATCAAATAAATATGCTATTATTATTATTATTATTATTATTATGTCAACTAAAAAGATAGATGTTATGGGAGACTTCAGTATTTCCTTAGATGTCGTACTAAAACACTTAAAACGGCTCAAATTCAAACACTGTACAGGATTACCAGAGTTTTTTATTAAAGACATTTCTACTTTGATCGCAAAACCACTTACCCATATATTTAATTTGATCTTGTCCATTAGACATTTTCCTACAATTTGGAAACAAGTTAAAATAACTCCAGTTTTTAAACAAGGAATTAAATCAGATGTTGCCAATTACAGGCCTATAGCAGCTCTCAGTAGTTTTTCTATAATATTTGAAGGCATATTGGCTGAGCAAATATATAACAGTGTGTACACAAATAGGGGTGTAAGGGGTCGCACTTAACACCAAGCCGACTCAAATGCCAACCTCACCTGCACGTGGTGCACCCTGCTGGAAAACAAACGAAGCTCTGGCGACCGAATATTGGCTGAATAACCATAAATCAAGCAACCTGAGAACTAAGGAAATGTAATTCTCAAAACCTTCTACCAACTCGCAATGGCCAGCGCGGTAGAGTACTTCCCCTTAATATGGTAAAAGTGTCGATATCAAATTTGAACAGTCCCCAGGCGGGTAGAACAAGAAGTTCAGAATCCCGTACTGACAGTAAACTGCCAGTCTGCTCCAAGGAATATAGGGGAGCAAGAAATTGATAATGAACATTGCTACGTGTAATATTAGATCGGTGGCGTCGGAGGACAGAACAGAAGAATTGGAAGCGGAACTTGGGAAAATCAAATGGGACGTAATAGGTATAAGTGAGACAAGGAAAAGGGGAGAAGGGTACACCAAACTCCGATCAGGACACAAACTCTACCATAAAGGACACGAGGACTCCAGCCTGGGTGGGGTAGGCATACTGATACACAAGAGGCTAACACAGAACGTAAAACGGCTCAAAGCGATATCTGAGAGGGTAATATACGTAACAATACAATTAAACAAACTGGAAACGGTGAAGTTAATCCAAGCCTATGCCCCTAACAGTGCAGCCAAAGACGAGGTGGTACTCAAATTCTACAAAGATATTTGGAGGATTGGCCGAAAACCGAAAATCAATGGTGTTGGTGATTGGTGACTTAAACTGCAAGATTGGCGAACAAAGTAGCCCAGACAAGAGATATGTTGGTAAACATGGACTGGGCAAAAGAAACACAAAAAAGAAATGATGGCAAATTTCTTGGAAAAGGAACAACTTATCAACGCCAACACCTTCTTACAAAAACAGCAGAAACGCAAATGGACGCGGGCAAGCCTGGATAGCAAAACATTCAACCAGATAGATTACATCTTAACAAAGAACATGTATTTGATACAGAACGTCAAGGTATTGAATAGCTTCAATACTGGGAGCAACCACAGGCTGGTTAGAGCTCGCATTTGTATCAACCAAAGACTAGAGAGAAGCAAAAGTTTCAGGAGATCAGGACCCATACAAATAGACAGAAAGCAATTACAACACACCAACAAAATTCCGAACATACCTGGAGAACAATTTAAAAGAAGAGGAATGGAGTATCGGGGACATGAACAACACAAACAAGAATATCGCATGCACACTAATAAAAGCAGCAGAACCTTACACACAAACTAAAGCTACAAAACTAAACAAACTTAGCGCGCAAACACTAAACATGCTAGAAACAAGAAGACGGCTCATAGTAAACAACAAAAGATCCATAGCGGAGTACGCCGACATCCGAAACTATAATACAGAAGTGGCGCGAAGAGTACTCGAGCAACGCAAAGGACCGAAAGTGTTTAGGAGGATAACATTAAACACAAAAAAAAAGATTGTTAGAATCAAAGACAAGGAAGGAAGAGAGACCGATGGAAGACAGAACATCATAAAAACGGTACAAGAATTTTACGCAGACCTGTATCAGACGAAGGTTAAGACCGATATCCCTAAACAGGAAAGAGCAAGGAAAGTCAAGAACGTAAACTCTGAGGATATCCCGGAGATTACAAAGAACGAAATAAGAATAGCACTACAGCACATGAAGCAAGGGAAAGCAGCGGGAAAAGATGGAATAGTGGTGGAGATGCTAAAACAAAGAGGCGAAGCACTTGAAAATGCATTAGTAGCACTGTTTAATAGATGCATGGAAGAGGAAGATATACCACGGGCCTGGGCAAATGCATTCGTAACCATCATCCATAAAAAGCGGGACACCGCAGACTTTGAAAATTATAGACCGATCAGCCCATATATACAAACTATTCTCAAGAATAATAACGAACCGTCTCACATCTAAACTAGACTACTACCAACCTAAAGAACAGGCGAGGTTCAGGAAGGGTTTCAGTACTACGGAACACCTCCAAACAATGAGAACACTGATGGAGAAAACGGTGAAATACAATATACCTATATGGCTAGCGTTCGTCTACATCCGGAAGGCATTCGATACGGTGAAAATATGGGCACTACAGCAAGCCCTAAAACAAGCTAGAATCGACCACAGATACGCAAACCTAATTGGCAATATTTATCGGAACGCCACGCTACAAGTCCAGTTACACGAACAATCAGAGAAAGTCGAACTTTATAGAGGCGTACGACAAGGCGATCCTATGTCACCCAAACTCTTTACTCTGGGTTTAGAGTACGCACTCAAAACAATCAACCTAAAGGACAGAGGCATTAATATCCTTGGAGAAAATCTCAGCCACATCATATTCGCGTATGACATAGTACTGATAGCCAAAGACAGGGAAGAACTCATCTCACTCATCAATGACATATACAGTGCCACAAAGCGTATAGGCCTGGAGATTAATTTCGGCAAAACCAAGTTTATGACATCAAATGTAGACGAAGAACAACATATAACGTTAGGTGACAACATAGTGGAAAAAGTAAACACATATAAATACTTAGGTCAAACTCTGACTATGGGAAAGGCAAACCAGGAACTAGAAATAAACGAGAGAATACAACAAACCTGGGCAGCATATGGCAAAATTAAGAACATATTGGCTATGGACATCCCCCTTGAACTTAAAACTGAGTTATACAACTAGTGTATATTGCCAGCAACTACTTACGGCAACCAAACCTAGACCCTCACGAGAGCCATACTGAACAAGCTACAAGTCAACCAGAGAGCTATAGAGAGAAGAATACTCGGCATAACTCTAAGGGACCGTAAAACAACGGAATAGATCAGGGACAAAACAAAAGTACAGGATGTCGTACAACACACAGCCACTCAGAAGTGGAACTGGGCGGGACATGTCGCAAAAAACCAGGACAAATGAAGCGGGAAATTGATCCGATGGAGACCATGGGGCAACAGAAGAAGCGTAGGACGGCCGCAAATGAGATGAACTGACGACCTAAAGCAAGAGGCAGGTCTGAATTGGTACCAGGCGGCACAGAACCGAGACGAGTGAAAAAACAAAAAGGAGGCTTATATCCGCAGGGTAAAGAACAACTAAAAAAAAAAAAAACACACAGATATTACTCCACATCAGCACGGATTTATGAAGAAAAGATCTACAATGACAAACTTGCTAAACGTAACGCAATTAATCTCCTCTAATCTTGATAATAATATCCAAACCGATGTTATATACACTGACTTTTCAAAGTCATTTGATTGCATTCCACATCGGTTGCTGATTAAATGCCTACAAAAGTATAATATAAATGATAACATAAATTGGTTCTTATTTGTCAAACAGAAAACAACACGTGGTTTATGAAAACAACAAATCCGTTCCTTATGAAGCAGTAAGTGGGGTTCTGCAAGGTTCTAATCTAGGCCCTCTACTTTTCATATTCTATATGAATGATGTATGTAACAACATGGTTTTTCTCAAATATGCGGACGATATGAAAATTTTCAATACCATTAAGAACATTACGGACTGCAAGCATCTACAAAGAAATTTATCAAAATTTAAAGAATGGTGCAACAGTAATGGACTTGATATTAATGTATCAAAATGTCGAGTTATGTCATATTCACGCTAAACTAATATAATAAATAACATACAATTATGTTTTTCCTGATAATGCAATAGAACGTACAAATCAATATAAAGATCTAGGAGTAATATTTGATAATCACCTAACATTCAATGATCATATTACGACGCTGGTAAAAGAGTGTTATAAAACTATGGGATTCATATTACGAACATGTAAAAGTTTTTATTCAATATCTACTTTGTATCAATCTTATATACTAACCAAGTTAGAGTATTGCTGCATCATTTGGTCACCATTTTGTTATAAATATATTACTATGCTCGAAGGATTACAAAAAGATTTTTGAAACATTTACACTACATAAAAAATGGCATTTATCCAATTAGAAGCTATAATTACAATTTACTTCTAGAAGAATTTGGTGTTGAATCAATTAAAAGTCGCCAGAAAATTATGTATTTAAAAACTCTTCATAAAATTGTTCAGTCTGAATATGACAACACATCATCTCTTAATACTATAGGAATCCATGTACCACAGACAGCATTAAGAAATCCACAAACATTTGTTTATAACACTGCTAGAACAACACACCACTCAAATTCTTCAATGATTACAATGTTCAAAAAATATCACGAAGTACAATATAACTCTGATATATTTGATAATAATCTTAGTCGTTTTTTAAAGCAATGTAGAGAATGTATGTAATTTCTAATTTGCGTTAATTATTTGTTAATTGCTGTAAATGTGATATTACCTTATTTTTTCAATGTTATCAACTGTAATAGTGTATATATATATATTCTTAAGTTTTTTATTTTTTAAATATTTTTATTTGAATCTTTTTTACATTATTTTTATTCTTTTTTTTAATTTAATTTTAATTCTTAAATTTTATACCAATGTTACTGTATATGATGTTTCTCTGTTACTGGACTTTAGGTCTGTTGGGAAATAAATTATTATTTTTATTATTATCATGCATAAAAAATTAAATAATAAATTAATTAAAATTAATAATAATGGGCAACGTGTGTATCGATCATCGACCCGCGTTCCAAGTGTGAAAAAAGTGTGAAAAACAGTGAGAAAATAACTAATTAAATGAGTGTAGAGTACATAAAGTCCGAGTGGAAAGCAGTGTAGCTAGAAAACAACAATAAAGGACATAGTAACTAACAGCGAGTGATCGGAAGAAATAAGTGAGGTTAAGTGTAAAAAGCAGGCGCGTAAAACGTGAACGGCGGCAAAAGCTGCGGCGTTGCCAGAGCGCAAATAAATACCCGAACAAAAGGAAAGTGAAACAGTAACACATGATAAACGAAGAAAAAAACAGTGGAAGGCAAAGAGCGAATACCATCAGCTGTGTACAAGAGTTCAAAGGAATAACAAAGAGGAAGAGAAGGGAGGAAGACCCGGAACAATTTGACAAGTGGGAGCAGAACGTCATAAAAACAAGAAAAAGGAAACAGATAGCGAAAGAACAAAAACCAGCTGAAACTGAAGAAATAAGTGCAATTAAGATGGAAGAAATATTAAGAAAACTAGATGAAATGAAAAAAGAATTGAAGGAAGAAATAAATGTGAAACACAAAGAAGCTAAAGAGGAATTCAATATAATAAGAAGAGAACTACAGAACACCAAAATGGAATGGGAGAAAGTGGCCAAAGAATGGAAGGATGAAAAAACCATGCTAGAAAACAGAATAAGACTAATGGAGGAAAAAATGGACAAAAGTGAAAAAATACAAAAAAGGAACAACATAATAATACAGGGAATATGTGTAAATGGACAACATATGGAACAAGAAGTTGAGCAAATAATAAAGCAAAAACTAAATGTAGTAGTAAAAATCAAAAATAGCTTCAATATCAAAAATAAAGGTAACAAAAATATAATTAAGATCGAAATGGAATTCTGGTATGACAAAAAGAAGATAATGGAGAAGAAAGGATTACTGAAAGGGACTAATATATACGTGGAGGACGACCTGACATACGAAGAAAGAAACATACAATTCAAAATTAGAGAAATAGCAAAAGAAGAACAGAAAAAGGGGAGAAGGACCAAAATAGGGTATAAAAAACTAATAATAGACGGTGTGAGACACGATTGGGACTCGAAAAGCAATGCACTAGAAAAAAACTGAAAAGCGAAGGAGAAAACGAAGAAGAATTACAACACAACGTAGAAATCATAGAAGAAAAACTGAGAAAGGTAAATATGAAGATAAACTATGAAAAAACCAAAACGATGATAATAGCGAAAGAAAACAAGAATCACAAAATAAATATAAACGGTAAAGAGATCGAACAAGTAACACAATACAGGTACCTAGGTACAATAATACAAAACAACGGGAAATTGGATAAAGAGATTGAAGACAAAATTGGCAAAACGGCAAAACTATATAACATGCTAAAGAAACCGTTCCTCAATAAAAAGGAAATTGCAAAGACTACAAAAACAGAAATAATCAAGAAAGTGATAAGACCAACTTTAACATATAGTAGTGAGACCTGGACAATGACAAAAAAGCAAATAGAAAGAATCAACGCAATGGAGATGAGATTTATCAGGAGAATTGAAAATAAATCACTAAAAGATAAGATAAGAAATGAAACGCACAGGAAAAACCTAAATATAGAACCCATACAAGAAAAAAATCATTGAAGGACAGATGAGATGGTTCGGACATATAACAAGAATGAGCGAAGTTCGAAACACTAAGAGAATTTATGAGACAAAAGCAACAGGAAAACAAAAGAAAGGAAGACCGAGAAAAGAGTGGAAGAACTCAATTAAGGAAGAAGCAGACAAAAAAGGAAATACATGGGTAGAACTAAGAGAGAAGGCGAAAGACCGGATGAATTGGAAAAAATATTATAATAAGCATTAAACTGTAAGCCTTACACTCGAAAGGGTAGAAAGGCATAAATGAATAAATAAAATTAATACACAGATAACAGACAGTCGATTACCATATTCATATATTAGAAAATGAAAACATCATAAAGTATTATTCAATAATCGATATAAAAGGATTTATTAATCAACATCAGGTTATATTTATACTAGAAATACCTCTAGTAAAAGAAATGCAATATAATTATTATGAATTACATCCCTAACCTATCTAAAAAGAAAATATGTACAACCTCATAGTCCCAAAAACCAAATACCTAATTCTTAATAAAAAACGATATGAACAAGTTAACATTCCATGTTAAGAAATAAGCCAAATGAACAATATGTGTCAAATGACAACAACTCCAATAACCACCAATAACCCTTGTTTGGTAGAGTTAATAAACTTCACCAATAACTAAAAACGTTGTAAAATAACAACCAGTTATCTAACAAAAACAAAAATTAAAAAAATATTAAGTAATAAATGGATAATGATCACCAACAATAGCGTAACAGCAACAACAAAATGTGGCCATAATGAAGACAAATTGTTACTCCAGGGATCCTATGTAATCACTATACCTTCCCATGTGAATTACACATCGCAGACCACATCTTAAAAGTTCATCAAAGCAGCCATCCAGTAATACGATATGTCAACCTACCAAACATACAGATACCTCAATCTACGGTAGAAGACAAAAACCCAACTCAAACATTGGATCTAGATAACATAAATCTAGACAAAATAAAAGAAGTGGACAACTTAATACAACACGCAAAACACGAAATTGATTTAATTAAACCTGTTCCATTTCATTACAATAATATTAGTGTTTATACTTTAATTATCTATGTAATCATTATAATTTTTATATGTGATTACCTTAGAAAGCTATATCCATGCCTGAGAAGAAAGATTAAAACAACTACTAAAAAAGTAAATGATCCTCTTGAGGATATTGAGTTAAAAAATTAATGTAAACCCTAATTTTTCATCTTAAGCAGGGAAGAGTTATATTAGTTACATTAAGATAAGCTGCGTTTGCATTTATGCACGTGCACTAAAGTCACCTTTGTCTTTGTTCTGTAAGATGCTGATACAGCGATTAGCACGTACTGAAATGACCGTTGAGATCAACGGATATAAATATGTAACTTGGATTTATTTGATTCATTATTAAACGTATATTCAACAAAGAAGTGTTTAATTTTTGACAAATTTTTATTACCAAAAACCTATCTAGTCTTTTTGTAAAACCAACCAAAGTCATAGAACAACAATGACAACATTGCGACCATACTCAGAAGGAGAATATTCATTTGTCTAGTTATATAGCCTTAAAGATTCAAACGGTTGTCTAAGTGAGCTGTACGGTTACAGCAATTTGATTTGAAAATCTTACATGGGCAATTCCATTTCAAACGGATCAGAGCAGGCGGAGGGTGCTCTGAGAAAGTTGCTTTAGTACCTTTTTCCGTTTCTATAACTTATTAGTAGTCTTTTGATCGATTCATGATGGTATGAAAAATCTGTCGTTTTTTTAACTTAATTTCATTTTTTGTTTAAAGATCACAATTTTATCTCAAAAAAAAATGACTACTGAAATCAATCAAAAATTTTCCGTAGAATCTAAATCTGGCGTCATTTTAAGCCTATACCCTATCTATAAGTCGCAAAAACTATAAAACCATTTTTTTAGTTTTCAGTGGGCTGAGCAAAAAGAAGCATATTTTAGATTTTTTGATGTAAATTAGTTGAAAAATATACATTTGTTTTGTTTATTTGGGTTTTAAGAATCTAAAACTCGAAAAAAACTGCAAAAATAGGCTTATTTTTCAAGATACTCTTACAAATACACATTTAGCAGCGTTCAGAAGATCTATACACCAAAAACATCAAAAACTGAATAGAAATAGTGATCAAGGTCGTCCTATTAGATATTGTGAGGAGAAAGACAAGTACCACATATGGATAACCAAAACCAACAAAATAATCACCAGTCGTGATATCATTTTACACAAAGGAACCACACACCGGTTTCTTTTGAAGATATGCCTCAAGCAAAAACAAACAAAACCACAAAAGTGAGTGCAAATGAGAAATCAACAGCAGAAGAAGCATAGAAATAGTAGTTGCAGCAATGAAAGAGCATAAAAATATGTTAAACCACACAACGTATCAAGGGTTATGAGATATGTGACATGAGTGCATGTGATTTCAGTTTGCCAAAGAGTTACAAAGAGGCTGTTAACAGCGATGAGTTTCAAAAATGAAAACGAGCAATAAAAGCTGAGTTATATAATCTAAAAAAAAAACTCTTGGGAAGCGGTTGAAAGACCACGCAATCAAAAAATAATTGAAACAAAGTAGGTATTTAAGTTAAAAAGAGACGCCAAAGGAAATCCATCTCAACTCAAGACTAGTAAAAAGAATCATTTGTAAAAAGTGATATATACAAGGTCTGGCTATTAAATAACGATACTGCGATTGCAGAAAGCGTGCTAGAGGAGAAGGAGGGAAAACAAATGCAGCGTTGAATAGCTGGAAGTGTCTACTATTACTATGTAACAGTTCAAAAACACGTTTTTGTTGCTGTAGTAGTATTTTTTCTATAGAAGTTAGAAACAAACGTGTTTTATTCTCGCGCCGGTAACATAAGCAACTGATCAATGTGAATTTTTTTGTTAAATTAAAAAAATAACTTTGATTGAGTGCTATAAGTTGTTGAAAGAGACCTATGTTGATCTCTATCTCGTGCGCATGTTTTCCAATGGTATAAACGGTATAAACCAAAGATGACCAACATCCAGGTCGACCTGTCTCTGTTTTAACTCCGCAAACAATGACCAAAATCAACTGTAATGACTGAATAGGTTCCTGCAGGTCAAGCTGTAAACCAAACTTACTCTTTGAAAGTTTTGGCAACACTGCGAGAACAAGTTTGTAAGAAACGGCCGGAGAAAAAACGCTCTGTCTGTGAAGCGTTATTTAGCCGTTAGAGGCACTCCAGTGTTTAAACACGAGCTGTAATTGGCTAATTTAGCTTTTTTTTTTTCTGTTTCTAAAGATTAAGTCTGCCTTAAAAGAAACCAGGTTTGAGTTGATTGAAGAGGTGAAGCAAAAATCGGAGCTCCTTAATGCTCTTAGAAATGAAGACTTTCAGCATTGCTTTGATCAATGGAAACAACGAATGGAACTGTGTGTGGCAAGGGGAGGGGAGTACATTAAAAAGGAGCATTTAATTATAGAAGAATTTTTAAAATAAAACTTTTTTCATAAGCTAGACCTTGTACACACCAGTTGCTAAATACAGTAAGAACTCAAATAAGCAAACCCATTTACCAAATGGATGTAAAAGATGCTATCCTGTAAGAAAATATTCAGGAAGAAATACCTGGAGCGACCCAGAGGAGAACAACACCCTGCCGAGATAGTAATAAAACATAGAAAATCTATATATATATATATATATATATATGTATGTATATATGGATTGAAAAAATTATACTGATCTTTTTATTTAAATTTATAATTATAAAAATATAATAATTGTGTTGATCTGATGCAATTAAATTTAATTTGTCTGACTAAAAAACTAATGTCGAAGTTTAAGAAGAGTATTTTTTGTGTGTGCATGATATTAGTAAACTATCAGCTTTTTATTGGCTACATCTAAAATAATCTTATCTAATTTTATTTTAATACAATTACAATATAACAATCTATTTAAAATAATTAACAATAAAAACAATAATTAATATCATAGACGAAGGCACGTATGTGTAACTGGAATTGCACAAATGTGAGAAGCATATATCGCAGGAGTTTTTACTTTGTTTGTTTATCTTCTGGCATGTGTATTCTAAAGCTTCTGGATAACTACGAACGCATGTTCTTATAGTATCGTATTGTTGCTCTAAAAACATTATTATTAAAATACATATTTAACTTTGATTCTTATAAATACTCAAACGCCTTATTAAATTTTAAAAATTAGAAATAAAAAAAATAATTTATAAATATCATAAATCAATAATAATTTAATGACTTACCGATGTTTATACAACCATATCGTTTTGCAGCTTCTTGTCTCTCATTTGAGACGGGAAATGATTTATTTACAAGTAATAATTGTGGAAACATTTCTCCATAGTCTAACAATTCACATACTACTTCTGCAGCATTTTCGCAATAATGATCGGGTCCAACACACGTGTAGCATATCAACGCGTTACCTGTAATTTAAAATGAAATAATTTTTGAGTAAAAATATTTAATTACTTTTTACCTGATGTGAAAACCAGTGCCAATATTATCAATATTTTATTGAGAGCCATTGTGAAACGTAAAACTAATTTATCAATGCATAAAGATTTGTTTATAAAATGTTTGATATGGCACTGAATAGATTATATTATCTTTTCGACTAGTCGATATCTATTTATTGAACAAATTAAATGATAAGAAATTTTATCTAATATATCTTAATATGATCAAATAACTAATTAAAAAATGTGAATAATAAATTTGAGCATTAGCTGCAATATTGCAGATTGTTGACCAAGTTTTTCTTTTATTATTATATTTTTTTTCGTTTCTTTCAATTCCTTAAACTATAATTCTAGAGATTTTTGTAAAATTTTAGTAACAATTTTTTTATTAATAAGTGCATAAAACTCTATCAAAAATTGCACATAAGACTAATTTATTGCTTAAATTGCAATTATACCTCTACTGCCGCGGCACGCGTCCCTTCGGCTTATTTATTATCGTGCCGTCTCGCGGCCCGGTCTGCTGGGATGAAGAGACTGCGAGAGTCTCTAATATTCTTTTATTCTTTTATTAATTATATATATATTTTTTTTTACATAATAATTATATTATCGATTTTTTTTTTCATCATAATTTAAATAATAATGTGGCTCTTATTTGTCTTAGATATTTATAAAATAAAAACCTATCAACCGTACAATTAGAAGTTACCATTTATCCTGAAGCAACTTCCCGTCAATTATAACAATCCACCCCCGACAAAACACGTGGCAGTCAGCCGCTTTGTCACAACTTGGCGTTCAACGGGCACCCAGGGCTCATTATCAAACTGGAAATAAGCCGGAAGTTAACACATGAAAAAAATAGTTCTTGAACGGTCACCCCCAAAAAGAAAATTTTACAATCTCCGAGATAGAAACATGGATAACGATCTTCAAATAGAAAACCCAGACAACAGAGAATATTTTAGTCCTAGAAGTCAAGAAATGGAACTGGAGCTCGGAGAGGAAGCAGCAGGATATCAACCGGAAACAGATAAGCTTAATTATTTGCATGATAACAATAAAATTAATTTTTCGGTAGTCAACTGTCCTTAACAAATACATGTGCCACCTGATGAAACTATAATTAAAGAGTTGCATCATAACAATAGTGTTAAATCAACTAAATTTAATTTTTCTTTACCTTCAGCAAAAAAAAATTCAAATTTATGAAATAAAAATGATTTTTTTTAACCATCAGGTGCAATACCAAAACATAAAAATGCCATTAAAAGTCCAAATTTGAAACTGTATGGTGTAAATTACGTCGATAAAATGAATAAAACATTAGATGACTTGGACGAAACGATGGAACGAATGAACTTGCATGTCTTGAAAACTGTTGATCCAATGGAGTTTAACAATAAACAAACTACTGATTTTTGTGTTAGTAACCCCTTACCAAACATAAATATAAGCCGTAACTTTCAATTCAGCGCAGTAGTAAATAGAAATGCTAACAATGGTAATCAATTTAGTCACAAATAAATCAACATATGTAGATACTGAGGACTAAAGGGGCTCGACACATGCAGGTTTTAAAGAATATCGACCAACAGATGTAAATCAACCAACTAATTATAACAGACAAGATGTACACAGGCAGCAGTACGAAACAAATTTGAGACCCCATTTTCATACTAATCAACTGCCAATGCAAGTTGAAGGTGATAGTAAAGATAATTTTAAGTATATACCACCAAATGTAAATGATTATCTACCTATGTATCCACCTATGTATCCACCTGTGTATCAACCTTCAGCAATACCTTCAAATTTAAACAACTATGCACCTATGTATCAGCCGTCAGCAATATCACCACAATTTAATTTTGAATATACACCCTATTTTGAAAACTATAGATTGCCGCCGGTATATCTAAATTCAAATCAAATGTCAAATGAAAGAATAGTAAATCCATTTAAGGGACAGACAAGACAGTTTTGATGGCAAACTGCCGCATCCTATTACATTTTACGCTATGGGGCATATTTTATTTATTAAAGACGTAAATATTTGGTATTCCGTAATTATTGATATGTGTCATACGTTTGAGACTTTAAACAACTTTTTCTAGAACAATTTTGGGGATTAGATAAACAGTTAGAAGCACGTGCTTTAATTGAAACGGGACAATACCATCCTTCCGAAGGATCATTAACGGTATATTTTCTAAAACTGTATGCGCAATCTCAGTTTTTTCATCCAAAGTACGACGACTATCAAATAATGCAAATTCTTGCACGCCATTTTGCACCAAATGTAGCAACTTGCCTTATAAGTGCAAACTCCTTATCGGAAGCTATTTCGCGATTACGGGCCGCAGAGTTTATAACTAGAAAAAAACATTACCAACCTATGCATTCACCGCAAAATAGCCAGCGAAACGGCCATAACCCGTCGCACTCTATTCCACCCGCAACCAATTAACAGTTTAGGTACAAAAACCAAAACAAAGGAAATCCAAAAATAGCACAAATAACGCTGGATCAAATAGAACCCCAATCCGAAACAGGTTATATAGCAGTCACAGAACAACAAAGTGTTGTAGCTGAAACTCCACTAAATTTTCATTTGGAAAACGAGTTGAAACCCACTTATTAGATCCGAAAGTAAGTAGCTTACAAAGGATCGACAATTTTATAAATCAAAACCCAATGGAGTCTTTATTAAAAGATGACTGTGATTGTATTAATTGTTCTCCCAACAACTGTACTCCTACTGTTCTTGTTAAAATAGCCGAATTTAAATTTCCAGCATTGGTAGACACTGGTAGTGACATAACTTGTCTAAATACTACCACTTTTGAACAGATTAAATCAGTGTTACCAGGACTGACTTTGTTTCCAGTTCAGGGAATTCGAATTACCGGTGCTTACCGCTCCAGACCAGGAAAAGTCACCAAGTACTACTTTTTTCTCTAAAACAATTTCAAGGAGATTTTGAATTTTTAGCAGTACCAGACCTATGTTATCTTATAATATTAGATTCTGATTTCATATCCGCTTTTATGATTACTGTTATTACACATGAGCAGCGAATTGAAATGTCCTATGAAAATACTGTAATCTCTATACCCACAGTTGCACTAGTCCACGATTTTAAACCGCCAACATCAGCCGCACTGCGTATTTGTAGTATAAACACCCAACCAGATATTTTGCCGCCATGCATAAAAAAAACTGTTTTTCTTACCAATTTATCAACAATCTTCTATTATCAGAAATAGAAAAAACAAAATTTGAGATCCTTCTTAAAAGTCATAGAGAAATTTTTAGAGACAAACCTGGTCTAACAGATTGGTATGAACATGAGATACATTTACTTGACACTCAACCTTTTGTAGTCAAACAGTACCCTATCCCTATAGCACACCGAGTAGCAGTACAATGCAAAATAGAAAAGATGGAAACTTGGGGGATTATCCAACGTTCTAATACTCTATTTTCTAGCCCGCTTATGACCGTGGTTAAACGGGACGGGTCCGTGAGACTATGTTTGGACGCGCGGCGTTTAAACTCCGTTACTCAGTCAAATACAGAGCTGCCTAGGACTATTGAAGACATTTTGCGCAACTTATCGGGAGATCAATACATTCTTCTTTAGATTTACGATGTTCGTACTGGCAGGTACCTATAAAACCAGAACATCGTAAATATACTGGATTCCGGGTCGGTTCACGTACATATCAATTTAATGTCCTGCCATTTGGCCTCAAGACTGCGGTATTAAGTTTTACCAAGTGTATGGATAGGGCATTGAGCCCTGCCTTAGAGCAATTTGTCCATGCTTATGTGGATGATTTGCTCATAACTTCTAACACGTTTGAAGAACACTTTGGTCATATTGATGCGGTCTTATCGCGGTTACGTGATGCCGGTTTTACATTAAAGTTAGAAAAATGCCAGTTCTTTTGTAAACAGATGAATTTTCTGGGTCATGTGTTAACTCCAGGTGGCATCAGTCCCAACCCAGACAGGGTTCAAGCTTTCTACGATTTTCCTACACCTAAAAACACGACCCAAGTTCAAGCATTTTTAAGACTCGCAAATTTTGACCGAGGATTTATTGAACATTTTTCTTCATTAGCAGCTCCGCTTACTCAGTTGCTCCGAAAAAACTGTAAGTGGTGTTGGGGGCAAGCTTAAGCTGACGCTTTCCTTTTATTAAAAAACGCTTTAGCCAATGAGGTTTTATTACATCACCCGCGTACTGACACTCCGTACGTCGTGCAATGCGACGCCAGTGATGTCGGAATTGGAGCAGTTCTGTATCAAATGGTTAATGGAACACGACAAGTAGTTAGCTAATTTAGCAAATTATTGCTAGATTGTGAAACGCGCTATTCTGTACCTAAAAAGGAACTCCTCAGTGTAGTTGCCACGCTCCGCAGATGGCGGGTTTTTCTCTTAGGGCGACCATTTGATGTGTACACCGATCATCGTGCTCTTGTGTATCTGAATAGATGTAGATTGTTTTCTTCTCGCATAGCAAGATGGGTACTTTGTTGCAGTAGTATGAGTTTACTATCCATTACGTTCCGGGAAAAAAACAATCTCATATCGGATGTACTATCTAGAAACCCCCCCATTCGTTTACATACTCCATTAAACCGCACGTTCCGTGTAATGACTTGCGTTGCAGATATTCGTGCTAAACCTTTACTAGCCAAACGCCCTAAAGCCCAATTGGCAGATCCTTGGCTTGCCAAAATAATAAATAATTGCCTACTTGAGCCAGCGTCTCGTTTTCTGTTTCATGATAACTTGTTGTATTTACGTCACGTTAACAGAACACCACTGCTACTATGTATTCCTGAAACACTTGTCGGCGTGTTTATAAAACTATACCATGATTACTATGCTCATTTTGGCATTTATAAAACATGGTGCGCAATACGACAAGATTTATGGTGGCCCGCTATGTTTCGAACAATTAAAAACGTGTTAAAAATTGCGACGTATGTCAACGCAAGAAAGTATCTCGTCTACCAAAGTTTATTTTTGAGCCCATAATACTTGAGGCTCCAAATGACTTCTTTGCAGCAGACATCTATTGTCCCCTTCCCCGTTCAATTGGAGGAGTAGCTTACCACTTTGTGACCTTTGACGTTTTCACTAAGTTAGTAGCCCTCTACCCATTAAAAAAAGCTACAGCTCCGGCTATAGTAAATAGACTAAAAAAACACTATTTTTCCGAAATTGCCATACCTGCTCATATCCTGACAGATCATCGAACGCAATTCACGTCAAAGTGTGGGAAACAATTTTTAAAAGATCATTTCGTTACCCCGGTGTATTCGTCCGTGCGACACCCTCAAGACAACCCTGCAGAACGGGTCCCGCATTACCCGTTCTGCAGGATTGTCTTGAGGACTTGGAAGACTTTTTCGAACCTATTCGTTCAATAACCAAAAAAGATGGGCTAAAGAGAATCCGTTTTTTGTCAAAATACTCAACAACGTCACTCACGAGTCTACTGGCTATTCTACAACCAAACTTTATTTTGGTATTTGCCCTGTTTTACCGCTGCGGTCTCTGTAATCATTGCCCGAAAACCCAGTATACGACTCTCATGTAAAAATTTATTTTGCGCGTGAAAACTTACAAAAACGCGCAAATCTCCGCATACAAAAGGGCCCGTCAATGGCCTACAAACCATTTGACGTTGGTGATTTAGTCCATCTGCGAGCAAATCCAACCTCGTCTGCGTTATGTCAAGAGACTAAAATAAAAGTTACCCTTCTTTGAAGGGCCGTATTTAATAAGTAAACGCGTCGCTACCAAAACGTTTATTCTTGTTGTGCCCGGAACAAAAACCGAACGTGGCATGTTTCATTCCTCACACCTAAAAATGTACTTTAAGGAAAGTAAGCTCAATATCCTCAGTAGTAGTAGTAGTAGTAAATGATCATTTCAATACTAACTGAGATGGGGGCAGATATAACGGAATATATTCTAGCCGCGCCGTGACGTAGGGGTTTCGCGGCCCGGTCTGCTGGGATGAAGAAACTGCGAGAGCCTCACTTGTATTTACGATTTTTACCGCTGCCGCCATTAGAAACTTTTTGCGGCATAATAGCAAAGTAGCGTACTGACAAACATACTCAACTTAATTCAAGTAGATGCGTCTGCCCTTAGGTGAGTCTAATATTCTTTTCTTAATTATATATATTTTTTTTACATAATAATTATGTTATCGATTTTTTTTTTTAATTATAATTTATATAATAATTTGGCTTTTATTTGTCTTAGATATTTATAAAATAAAAACCTATCCACCGAACAATTAGAAGTTACCATTTATCCTGAAGCAACTTCCCAGCAATTATAACAATCCACCCCCGACAAAACACGTGGCAGTCAGCCGCTTTGTCACAACCACAATACAATATTTATTAAAAATTATTCATAAAATTTTCTTAAGACAAAACTATTCATTCACATTACCCACCTACTTAAGCGTTAGTTATCATGTTTGTTTTTTGAATATATTGTTAATCCGTAATCTTTTTTAATCCTTTTTATAATTTACAAACCATTTATTAGAGATTAGATTAATATTTTTGTCATTTTAATTTGTTTATTTCTTATATATAAATATGTACTGTTTTTTTGTTAATGTATTTATGTATTGTCTGAAGAAGGCTGAGGTTCTGCCAAAACTGCAGTCACAGTGTGACGAATAAATGGTGATATAAAAACATAGTAATTGTTTTATTTAATCTTGTATTATGAATGATCACGTAGTAACGGTCAACTCTATCAACTATATTAAATCTGCCAGTACGGCAACTTTGACCAAACTTTATAAAAAAATAACGAAGAAACAGAAAATAACATCACAGAATATTTGGTTAAATCAGGAATGTATCCGGAAGAAAATTGTCTCTAAGTTTATCATTATTAGAAGCCCTTCTACATCTAAAGCTGCCAAAACATCCATCAAAGCTGCACAGAAGATATGGAATAAGGAAACAGTTTGGTCATTTTACCAAAAACTTAATGTCTTTCAGACATAATAATATAATAAAGTAGTACATTTGGAGTTAGCTTATAGAGTCCATCTAGTAATTTTTGATTTACTAGACGACAAAATTAGAGACATGATTTGTAAAGTAATTCATTTAAAGTATACCGAGCAGAGTAAAAAACTATATTCACTTGGTCTTCTATTTTGTTTTTAAATATATTTCCTTGCATTTCTTAAAAGCCTCTTTTGGACATTTGCTGTTTATTCTCTGGGGAGTTTGTTTTCCGTTTCTTCTCGTGTTTATAGACTGCTCAATTTTGTGCAACAAATCTTCCTTCTTGAGCAAGGCCGGATTGTTCGTCTGTTTTACAGTTACTGTTGACATTCAGTTCTATTAAGACCTCAACCTTTTCTTCTAGTTCTTTAACCTGCATTCTAAGCAACGCTTTTCTGTTGATTATTTCTTTGCTTTTTTTTGTTTTTAGCTACTACTAATACTTGTGAAGAACTTTGTGAGAGCATTTTTAAAGCACCGTTCTATTTTTTTTTTGACAAAAACTAATGCCGTAGTGAAACCTTTTTCCATTTTTTGAATGTTTTTATAGTAAATAAGTTTATGTTTACTCAATTTCTTTGGTGTTTTTAGATTTAGACATCTCTCTGTCCAAAAAGAAGAAGGTGATATCAAATCTTTTGATGATCAACATGAACAAATCATGATTATTATTGAATTGTTTTTACTAGAGTTGTTGTCAAGCAAGTAGAAGTTTCTCTTCTTTTCAAGCGTTAAAAGTTTTTTTGCGCAAGAAAAAGAAGGTGGTAATATTTAATATAAGTACACAACAACACCTGTAAAAAGAAAAGAAACAACTGATGAAACCGGTCTTAATATATAAAAATAAAATCAGCACAATAAAGTATAAATTTTTTATTAAAATACCCTAACCTCAATTATTTTAAACTGTCCAATTATCAGAAACAAATACTACTAATATAAGTACGTCACTTCAGATAATAATTATCAGCAAATAATTTAAACTGAAGTACTTATCCATCCGACAAAAAGTTTAGTATCAAAAAATTGAAAGTTTCTTCTCTCTGTCCAAGAAGGCAAAGATAATTTCCAATCTTTTGATGATCAACAAATAGTTTGAACTAGAGTGTCCAGCCACCCAGGCAACAGTTTGTTAACAAAAAAAAACTCAATTCGAGCATAAAATCGCCCGTGAATCACAAAATCAAATAAAATTGAAAAATCTTAAAACTACACAGAAAAGGCATTTATAGCAAGAAAACCGCATATAAAAATCATTTGCAGTATATTTCAAAATTACACAGAATATACGTTTATGATATCAAAATTGCACAAAAAACTTAATTTTAACTTAAAATTCGATCAAAAATCACAAAAACTTTATCAAAATTAACTTAAAAAACTTCAAAAATGTACAGAAAAAACATTTATAACATAATATTTGCTTAGAAAATGTACACAAAATATAATATCAATATTAAAGATATATATATATAGAAAAAATTAAATCTCAAAGTAAACTGTTAAAAAGTACAAAATTCTTTTAATAAAATGTCAAAAATAGTCAAATTCAATCATGAAATATCAACATATTAATAAAAGAACCTAAATCCAGCATTAAAACATTAAAATATTGTCAGAAAGCACCAAATTGCGGTTATAAACTATTGAAAAATGCAAAATTCTTTTCATGGAGTGACAAAAACAGTGAAATCCGGTCAAAAGTATGAAAATATTGTCAAAAAGCACCAAAATTAAGTCATTAACTTTTAAAAATAGCAAAATTTTACTATAAAAAGTCAAGAAATATAAATAGAAAGATTCAACATCTAGACTGTTAAAAATCTTTAAAATGTTGGAAATTATCTTCTTCTTTTTCTTCTCGAACAAACAAACTTCTAACGTTTCCAATTTTTTGGTGACTAACTCTTGTGTTCTCCAGTTTAAATTACTCAATAATAATTATAATCTGGAATGACCCACCCACCTGGCCAAGAGTTTTTTTATCAAAATATTGGATTCATTATTCCCGTCTTCTAACCTAAATACTTGCAAAGAAGAAAAACTTTATTTTTTTTGTTAAAACACTTTGCTCGGACACTTCAGTTGAAAATATTTTTTGGTCATCTGGATATCACCTTCGACTTTTTGGACAGAGAAACTTCAAACGCTTGCAAAGAGAAAATTCTTCCAATTTTTTTATACTAAACCTTTAGGCGGATGGATAGGTCACCCACCCGTCTAAATATAAATTATCAAAATAGTAGCACAAAAAAACTTTTACGCTTGCAACAAAAAAAATTCCCAATTTTTTAACAACAACTCTAGTTAAAACTATTCGATAATAATCATGATCTGGAGTAACCCACTCAAAATTAGATTTTACCTTCTCCTTCTTAAATAGAGAGACTTCTAAATCCAAAACACTAAAAAAATTGATTCATTTACTATAAAAAAAAATTAAAAAATTGAAAAAAAAAATAGAACGGTGCATATGCCCATTAAAAATGCAGTCAAATCTCTCTTAAAATTCTTCACAAGTATTAGTAAATCCAAAAATAAAAAAAAGCAAAGAAAAAACAACATAGAAGCGCTGCTTAGAATGCAAGTTAAAAAACTAGAAGAAGTAATAATGGATAAGTGCAACTATCCAAACAACTTCACCATAAGAAACAGCATCCGCTTAATGAAGCCCTAAATAAGAGATAGAACCCGGAGAAACAATACGCAGCAAAAACAGGGAAAGGTATGTTTACTTAATTGTAACCAAAAAGGGAAAGGAGAACATGACAAACCTGCACAAAGTGCTTGTAAAGAAGTTTGACACTCAGAATTTAAGCAGCAGGATGACGAGCGCAGTCACAAAGACCAAGTACAAAAATATGATGAAGTAACTTCAATAAAACGACAAACCAGCCATACTAGCAACGGCAGCTACAGAGACGGACTAAGGAGAAAAACAAATACAATTATCCTCAAGCCTTAGAAAAGCATAACATACGCCAAAGTCATAAAAAATATTAAAAAAAACAGGTAGCAGATTGTCCTATTGTTTGGATGCTTTTCTTTATCTTTGCGTGCCTACGATCCACTGGTTTAGCTTGCGAGAGGTACGTTACGATGGTGTGGTGCTTGACCTTCTACCTTTAAAATGCTGGCTTGTAACTTGGGTCTGGTTGTCCAATAGCAGAATCTTGGAGAGCCCCACGATTCCAAGATTCTGTTTGTCGCCTCGCTCGTAGCCGCTAGTACAGGCATTGTTTCGACCCACCTGATGCAGAGGTTTATTATAGTTACTGACCGTCGAATGGTGTTTAATTAACTTTTTGCATTGCAGAGTGTACCACTAGTTTGTCGTAGCCTGCATTTGTTCTTAAGAGTTCATCATTGTCTCTTATTTTGTATCCCAGGTCTACTTCTTTCGGATACTCAGGGCTGTCTACCCGTGTTTGGTACTTTTAAATTATGGTTTGGGTCTACAGACACGCTTTTTGTGCTCGTCAAACAGCCGCTGACAAGGTTTCTTCTTCAAAAAGACACAGTTTGGCTCTGTTTGGCCGAGGAGTTGTTTTGGCGGTGGCCGGATTTTTTGGTGGTATCAGCCTTTCGGAATTGTCTATCGATTTGACAACCAGCTCATTGCTGGCATTGGTAGCAAATTGGAAACTCTACCTTAAAATCAAATTCATGCTGAATGAGGGACTACCCGGTAAACTTCGCTTTAGCGTCTGTAAAAAATTTCAAGTATACCAACGCCCGGTTATCGCTCCGAAAAGTGAATGACTTGTCTTCCAGGTAAGCCCTATATTTTTTGATAGCACTTATTATAGCGTAGCATTTTAACTTTTTACAAGATTATGTATCGTTTAAGCTTTTCTTCTTAATATAGGACTGGGGCAGTTCTATATCAAAACTAATGTTGCAGGGCGGTTTTAATGTAGTAGAAGGCAGTGGACTCGATTTCGATCCTTACAAACGGATTTTTGAATCCTTGTAGTGCCATGAGGGGAGCGGTATTTTCAAATAACTAGGGACATATGTTTGTTTGTTTTTTTTTTACGTCGGAGGGATGAATCTTCAAAAGAACATCTAATCTATGGAAAGCTGCCCGATTCGATTGCCATTCTACAGCTTCGCCTACGAACTAAACACCCCCCTACTCTAGCCGTTTCATCGCGGCTCCGCTTACGCATTACTTCACGATGGACGTTGTCAATTTACCTATCTATCGGTTTCTTCTTGCTCTTTGGTATATATTATGGTGCGGATTACGTCGTACAGCCTTCTCCATGGTTCTTCAGCAGCCTGCAGGCCTGCCATCATATTTTCCTTGTTAAAGGCATCTCCGGTTTGAGCAGTGTAGCCACTTCTAACGTTTCCCCACCTGGGGCAGGTATACAGGGTATGTCTTACGTCATCGGTCCGGTCACAGTAAGTACATTTCTCAGTCGCTGCTCTGTGCCTGTCATAGAGGTATTTCCTGAAGCAACCATGCCCGCAGAAGGCTTGCGTAAGGAAATAAATCTACTTCTCCGTAAGGACGGCCTACTTATTTTTGGATATTTGGTATGAACCTGTATGTCCATCTACCATTGGTTCCGCTTTCCCTGCTTTCCTGCCACCTAGAGCTTATGTCTACTCTTGTTGAGGAGTTGTTGTACTTTTCGGCTCTTTTCCGTATCAGCAGCTCTATTGGCGGAATGGCCGCGATTACCCCTACTGCCTCTGTCGAAATGGTTCTGTATGCGTTACACATCCTGATCGACATCAGCCTTTAGAGTCCTGACTGCATCCTCATGACTCTTCTGTTTCCAGTTGCCGATTTCCAAGCTGGTGCCGCGTAGAGAATCTGCTATTAAAAGCGTTTTTCACATCCAGTGTAATAACAACGCATACTTGTCTATGTTGGTGTGCGTAGGCTGCCGCTCTTGATTTCGATTACGTTGTTTATTGCGCCTAAAACCGTAAACCGTACTGTTTGTCCGCTAGACCTCCAGTTCGCTTAAGTTTGTTTTTAAGCCGCAACAAGACTAGCTGCTCATATAGTTTTCCTTCAACATCTAGTAGGCATATTAGTCTATATGATGCCGGCTGGTTCAACGGTTTGTTGCCTTTTATAAGCAGCACGAGTTTAGCCTGTTTCCAGTCTTCCGGGAATGTACCTTCGCGCGCTAACTTATTATACACCTCTAACACATAATTAGGTTTGACATTTACAAGTTCTGTTAGCACTTCTTCAGGAATGTTTCCATGTTTTGACTAGGTCGTGTTTGGGAAAGAGGTGTTTGACATCCGCTTCCATCATTTGCATTGTCAGTTGGGGTCTTGGAGGAAAACCGATCAGTTGTTTCATAACAATCTTGTATCCGTCTCCCCATATATCACAGTCGAGTTTATCACAGATAGTTTTCCAGCATTTTTTCTTTGCCGCTTTAATGCTGTCCCGCAAAGTTTTCATGCTGTTTTTATATGCATCTTGCATATGCAGATTTATTGCCGCAGGATTCTTGTGCACTCCCTTTTTTTCTTCATGCATTGCTTGCGCAGATTGGCAATCTCGTTAGACTACCAATATACTGGCTGCATTTTTATGTATTGATTTCACTTCGGCAGGGCAGAGTTACAGATGTGCGTAAAGTTTTTTGAGAAGTATTTTGCAGGTGACGCGTTTTCCTCGTAAGTGATGTCGGCATCGGCCAGGGCCCGTTGCAGCATCTGCTTGTCAAGCCTTCTTGCGTTCCATCCTTTATTTAGGGTTGGGTGGGTCCTTTTCTGCTCTATGTCCAGTAGCTCAAAAATTATGTAATTGTGGTCACTCAGGGTTTCCTTGTTGCTTACTTCCCATCTTCCATTTTTTGTTGATAAGCATTCCGCGGTCAGGGTTATGTCTAGTATTGAGAAGAACTTATTTCTTTGGAATGTTGGGTTATTTCTTTTGTTCACACATATGAGGTCGTTTTCTGCCAGCCACTCGGTTACGATTCAACCCCTCTTATCCGTGAAATGCATACCTCATTGCACGGATTTAGCATTAAAATCTCCAACAACGATGGCTTTATCTTTGCATCTTCTTATTTTCCTTCCGATTTTGAAGAGTAGTTCCTTCAGGTTTTCTATCTCTCTGTTGGGGGACGCGTAGCAGCTGAACAATGTGAAACAGGTAGTTTCGATATACAAAAAACCGATCCCAAAACCCTGTTCTTTAATCGCTATGCGTCTGTCTATCACTTTTATGGCGGTGTCTAGTTGTTGTCGAATATCCAGTATTTTCTGTTTTTGATGGCGTTTTTGTTGGGTTCGCTTATTGCTACAATTTCTGCATTCAGATCATTAGCGGTGGTTAGAGCAAGGTCCTGTGCCGGAAGACTTCTGTTGGTATTAATTTGCAAAAACTTAAACAATTTGGGTTAACGTTCTCAGCCTTCTTCTGTACCTGTTATTTGGGCATTACAGTGCACGCATTAAGACTTACTTTGCTGTTTTATGCCCTTCTTTGCCACACTTTACGCATAGCCTTTCTTTATCTGTTTCCTTGCAGTGAACTTTTTCATGTCCATATTGCCAACACCTGAAACACTTGACTTTATTTATTCTTTCGATTATTCTGCAGTTCATCCAGCCAATCTTAATTTGTACCATCTGTACGAGTCTTCTAGAGTCTAGTTCGGCCATCACTAATGTAGCATTTTGTTTTTGCCCATAAGCTGGTCTTAATGCTCTTACCTCAAAATTATCTGCTTTAACTGCTAGAGTTTCGGTTATAGCTTGTTTTATTTCTTTCTCTTAGTGCATGGGTCATCATGACAAAGTCTCTTACTAATTTGTTTTGCGATTGAAGACCTTCTTTGCCACCGAACTTTTCTATCGCCTTTCTTACAAACTTATTGCTTGTTTCTATTTCCTTGTTACAAGGGAGTATAAAGTCATATTCGGCAGGAGCTTTCGAGATGTAGCCTTCTTGCTCTTTGATTCTTAGAAAGACATCATCTCTCCAATCTTCTTCTGTTATATTCTTGAAGATATTGTACATTTTTTCTCCAAATAGGTTCTTTCTCCTAATCTCTCTCATTTGAGTTAGTTGGCATTCTATGCACTGATTGGTGCTATTCCGTGTTAGGGTCTTTCTTTCTGTATTGCGTTCTGCTTTCAGGACTATTTTACGCCTTTTGTTCTCGCTGCGCAACGATTCCTCTGTCCTTGCCTGTGCGCTTCTTGTACTTTTGTCCAACCAGTATTTAAGCTTTTTGATTTCATATATTAGACTGGCGCTGCTTCTTTTAGTTCCGTCTTTGGCTTGTACATTTTTTGGATAACTTGGTCTAGCTTTGTTGCATGTGTCGCAATTTTTTCTGAAATCTCTCTAAATAGCTCTATTGCTTCGTGAATCTCTCCCTTGTTCTTTTCTGGCGAGTTAATTTCCATCGTTTTTCTTTTCTTCCACGACGTTTCTACTGTTGCATATCCCAGAGGTATAGTCTGTCTGGCACTATTCATACGCAAGTTTTATAGGGAGAACGCTCTTTCTTTAGGAGGAGTCCTTTGTATTGAGCTTCTCTTGTTGAAAATTTCCCTTTCTTCTTTTTCTGTTATTTTATTTCTGTTAACGTGGTCTTTGCCAGATCCCTTGCCAGTGTCGTTTTTTGCCTTGAGGTAGTTGGATAACGATCGGGGTGTGCCCTCTTGCACATACTTGTCCCCAACTGGTACTGGGGTATCGCCCCCCTTGCACCGTAAACAATGTATCTAGCGTCGTACCATCCATAGAGTGCCATAAGTCAGTACCGTGCTCATTGTTTGACACCTATCTAGGCTGAAAGGTGGTCGTAGTTGGAGATCCATTTTTGGAAAAGGTTGGAAAAAAAAGGATGTCGGGGTAGGGACTACTTTTTAGAGGTTTTCCCCCTCTGTAGGGTAAAAGAAAGAGTTTTTGGTTCCCTAGCCCTCGATACCTAATAGCATCGTGAACCGAAAGGTGGTCTAGAGTAGGCTGAATGGTTTGACCAAGAGAGGTCGACAGATCATAGCGTAGATTGAAGAGAAAGTGTTTTGCCAGAGCCTCTTTAGTTTCCATGCAGCGGGAGGTTGGCTGGAGTTGGACTTATCATCCTGCCAGCTCCTTACCCACCAGGGACATATGTTTGCTTCTTGATTAGGCAACTAATCTACAATGAATACCTTTTCCTATTCCTCTCCAAGTCTAAACTCGTGCAAACTCGAGATCACGCATTGATCTCAAAACCGTTGCATCGCGGGAGCCGCTTCCAATTTCTCCGGCTCAACACATTCAAATACGCATATGGATTAACTTACGCTATCTCCAAAAGGACGCACTGCTTCCTGTTTTGAAAGAACAAAATTGATTTATTTATTTTATCTACAACATTTTTGTAATCGTATTAAATCAATCATGTTTTGTATAGTTTTGATTTGGATTATTTTTTTAATACATTTCTGTTCTATATCTAAGTACTAATTTTATTATTTGTTCTTACTTTTTTTAAGTAATATTAAATATTATTATGTTACTTTTATTTACCCTAAAATATCAAGATAATTATGTATAGTTAAATGATAATAACAGTTCATAATATCAGTAACTATCAGTTTTTTGTTTTCTACATTTAAGAAAATTTAAAAAAAATATTATAGAAATTTTATTAATCTAATTTTAATTACAATATAACAATTTATTTAAAGTAATTAACTATAAAAACAATAATTAGTAACATAGTGGAAGGCACGTATATGTAACTGGAATTACACAAATGTGTGAAGCATACATCGCAAGAAGTTTGACTTTCTTTGTTTATCCTCTGGCATGTGTATTCTAAAGCTTGTGGATAACTACGAACGCATGTTCTTATAGTATCGTATTGTTGCTCTGAAAACATTATTATTAAAGTACATATTTAACTTTAATTGTTATAAATACTCAAACGTCTTATTAAATTTTAAAAATTAGAAATAAAAAAGAAGTAATTTAAATATATCATAAATCAATAATAATTTAATGACTTACGGATGTTTATGCAAGCATATCGTTTTCCAGCTTCTTGTCTCTCATTTGAGACCGGAAATGATTTATTTTCAAGTAATGCTTGTGGAAACATATTTCCATAGTCTAACAATTCACATACTACTTCTGGAGCATTTTCGCAATAATGATCGGGCCCTACACACGTGTAGCATATCAACGCGTTACCTGCAATTTAAAATGAAATAATTTTTGAGTAAAAATATTTAATTACTTTTTACCTGATGTGAAAAGCAGTGCCAATATTATCAATATTTTATTGAGAGCCATTGTGAAACGTTGTAAAACTAATTTATCAATGCATAAAAATTTGTTTTTAAATTATTTGATATTACACAGAACAGATTTTATTATCTTTTCGATTAGTCAATATCTGTTTATTGAACAAATTAAGTGATAAGAATTTTTATCTAATAATTTATCTTAATATGATCAAATAACTAATTAAAAAATGTGAATCATAAATTTTGGTATTAGCTGCAATGTTGCAGTTTGCTGACCAAGTTTTTTTTGTTTTCAAATTTTACACAGAACACTACATTAATTAAAATTTGTATAAACATTTTTTTTTATCAATAAGTGCATAAAGTTCTTTATCAAAAATTACACATAAAACTAATTTATTGCTTAATGTATTTATAGCATAAAATATATAAAAAATTGCGAAAGAACCCACTTTTTGTATAAATTTGATTAAAATGTACAGTGGCAAAGTTAGAATTTTTTGGCCCCACCGCAAAATATTGAGAATGGTCAACAATTTTGTATTTTTTTTAAATTGATTGCTTACTCTTGTATTTGTAGGTTTGATCGCATTTCACATTATTATTTTTAGGTATTTCCGCCACTGAATATAAGTATTTTATTTAAAAGAAGATTGTCACTATAGTAGTTTTTAATTTTAAGAAAAAGCACGTATAAACAATTGACATTAGCAATGATCACGTAAACAATTCCATTGCTGCATTCTTTTCTCATTTCTATACACATTTTTAGGATTTTTAGATTCTTATAGAGCGTGGGTGGGGAATGTATAGATAGTATATTCAATTCTAAGATATAGCAGTGATAAAGAATTTAATAAAGTTTCTACTTAATCGGTTCTTTTAGATCATATTTTAAAGTTAAATATTCTATCTATACTTTTCCTCCCATGAAAAGACCTAAAAATCTTAAAGATGCCCATAGACAAACTTTTTCTTGTTGGTAAATTGTCTTCTACTGGACAATAGCTAAAGTTCTTGTTTTATATTCCTGCACAATTTTTCATGTTAGCTGTATTTGCTTGGTACCTCTTTTTCTTTTTATCTTCCTTTTAAAGATTAGCTGCGGTATTTGGTACCTTGGTCCTCTTAATATATGACCCAGGTAGCTGATCTTGCGCTGTTATGATTTTAGCGTATGTTGTTTGTATGCTTTTTCTTCATAGTCCGTTTCTGTAAATGCCGTTGCTAGTATGTATTGTTTCTCCAAGCTCTATCTCTCATTTATTTAGGGCTTCATCAAATTGTGGATGCTGTTTCAGTAATAGTTTTATGGTAAAATTGTTTGGATGGTTGCTCTTATTTATCATGACTACCAAGTCTTCTATTTTGTTTTTAAGTATGTCGCTTTGCATTTTTTGAAGGCTTTTTTTGAGCATTTACTGTTGATTGTTCGGGAATTTCTGCTTTCTCACGTGTTTATAGATTGCTCAATTTTGTGCAATAAGACTTCTTTCTTGTGCAAGCCTAGATTGTTGGTTTCGTTTTCTTATTAGTCAAGCTTGCTGTTTGTTTTACAGTTAATATTAAGTTCTATTAGGATCTCAAATTTTTTAGTAATCAACATATTTGTGACTTATTCCAAATTATAATTATTATCGAATGATTTTAACTGGAGTTGTTGTCAAGGAATTAGGAGTTTCTTCTTTTTTCAAGCGTTAGAAGTCTCTTTGTGCAAGATAAAGAAGAAAGTAATATTTAATACTTAGATGTTTGACACTTGAACGGATGAGTAAGTCACTTCAGATAATGATTAGCAGCAAGTAATTTGAACTGGAGTAGTTATTTATTTGCCCAAAAATTTAGTATTAAGAAATTGAACTTTTTTTCTCAATAATTAATTTTATTAATTAAGTAATTTCCAATCTTTTGATGACAAACAATTAGATTGAACTGGAGTGTCCAACCACCCGGGCAAGAGTTTGTTCATAATAAATTGAAGGTTTTTTTTTTTGCAAGCATTAGAAGTGTTTATGTTGGAGGAGTGAAAAAATAATAACACTTGAGCATGTGGGTGGGTTACTCCAGATCATGATTATTACCGGTAGTTTAAACTGAAGAGCACAGAAGTATGTTATCAAAAAATTTAAAGTTTCTCTTTTTTGCAAACGTTAGAATTTTTGTTATTCAAGGAAGGAGATAATTTACAACATTTTGATAACCAGCACTAGGTAGTTTAAACGACGGTTAAACTGAAATTTTCCCCATTTACCTAAGTGTTTGTTGTAAAAACACTGTTCTTTCTGAAAATGTTAGAAGTTGCTTAGTCAGAAAAGGAAAAGATGATATCTAATCTCATGATGACCAACGCTTGATGAAACCATGATTACTATTGAGCAGTTTGAACTGGATTGAACACCCACCTGACTAAGAGTTTATTAACAAGAAATTGAAAATTTTTCCTTTTGCAAGTTAGAAGTCTCTATAATCCAATCTCTTGATGACCAACACTTACTCCAGATCAAGATTATTATCGAGTAGTTTAAAATAGTGTTTCCGCCAGCCTGCATAAAAGTGTGTTTTCACATAATTGGAAGTTTTCTCTAAATAGTATTTAATGTTAATTATTAGCAAGTAGGTTAAACTGAAATTTACACCCATCTACCCAAGTGTTTGTTATAAAAGAAATGGAAGTGTTAGAAGTGCAGAGAGAAGAAGGTGACATCCAATCTTTTTATGAACAACACCTAGGAGGGTGGGTGAGTAAAACAAAATCATTGAGTAGTTTGATCTGAAATTTATACCCAAGAATTTGTTATTAAGAAATTGGTTTCTCTTCTTTGCAAGCATTACAATTATTATAACTCTTTGTCCAAGGACGAGGAGGTGGTATCCAATCTTTTGATGATTAACATTTGGGCGGGCGGGTTCCAGATCATGATTAGTACCGAGTAGTTTCAACTGAAGTGGCAATTCACCCGTTCAGGAATTTGAAACTAAAAATTGGTAGTTTCTTCTCTTTGTGAGCATAAGAAGTTTTTTGTCCTAGAATCTATTTTTTTGTTGAGCAGGACGTGGGTGTGTGGTTGGATTACTTTAGGTTATGTTTATCATCAAGTTGTTTCAACTGCCCAAAAAATTTATAACAAAAAATTGTTACCGTTAGAAATTTCTTTGACCAAGGAAACAAAAATTATAAATGACCAACACTTGAGCGGGGGTCACTAATTATGATTACAAGCAAGCAGTTTCAAATAGACTACACATCTACCCGTTCAAGTAGAAACAAAGTGAAAATCTTTTTTATTAGCTGATCTAACCCCCAATAAAATTGTTTTTGATACATCCCTGAGTGTAACACTACTAATATTGGTGTCAGCGCTATTCTATTTTAGATTACCGATGATGGAAAACGTGTAGTACTGCATGACCAAGAACGTCACTATTTGACTCCAGAGAAGAAATTGTTTGCGGTTGTGCCTTGTATGAAAAGATAGCTAGTGCTCTTGCCAGAAAAACGTTTTACTGTAATTACAGACTTTTGTGCCATGGCATACTTAAATAAATGCTTCTCAACTTTGAATGCATTAGAAGCAATATTTCAAATCTCTGAAGAAAAGCGTATAAACATTTATCCCTCTAATAACTCTTGACATTATAAATGCGTTTAATGCTCAAGATCGGAAGAGATCCTCAAAGCGCTAGAGGAAAAAAAATAACAAATATCTTGTCAACATGATCGATAGCTACCTAGATGAAAAGTACTGCACTATAGGAAATGAAGAAAAAAATTAGATGTTCTAAGGTGTTCCAGGACTCCGTAGTTGGTTCAGTGCTGCAAATAAAAATGCCCCAAGGCATAAAAATCATTGAGTACGCAAATGATACTGCTATCGTTATAATAGAAAATAAGTAAAGAAATCTTTGTGGCAAGAGCTTAACATGTAATCGACCTAGTTGAAAAACGTCCAACTAGCTGTTCAAAAAAACAGAGATATTAATTCTATACGAAAAAAAGAAAAGACTGAAATAAGCCAATCTCAAAGTAAAAAAAAAACAAACGTTACATCAAAAGAAAAGATATTTAGGCATAGATATAAAATGAAACGCCAATATAGGCTACCATGCAGCCAGAGTCTCAGCAAGAACAGGAAAGAAGGCAGCAACACTGTCCAACTGTAAAGGGCCAAAACAGTCAACATGCAGTAGTCCACTTGACAATTCTCTATGACTGAATGAATAAGCTGAATCTGGCACACAGCTACGCAACACAAGGAACGGAAAAAATCTTTATAAAACCCAAAGAATATCATTGTTGTGGAAAAATATGTTTACCACATAAAATCGCCCACTACACTTGAACAAAGTTGGAAAATAATGAAAACTTACTTCCAAAGTGGTAAGTCTTCTACTCAAACAGTAAAAAAAATTGAAACAAATTTAATAGAATAGAAGTGCCTTTAACTCAGTTTGTGAACTAATTTGTGAAACGAGTTTGCAAAACTGGATCGTTAGTAAATAAAACAACATGATCACGTTCTCGACAAGTGCGCTCAACCAAAAAAAATAATGTTGTAGCTTAGAGTGTGCGTGAACATGCATCAACATCAACTCGTCATCGTTTTCAAAAACAGAATATTTCTCTTATTTTTCTGAAGAGAATTTTGCATAAAGACCTTGGTTTGAAGATCTACAAAGTTCAATTAGTCCAAGAAATAAAGCCTCATGACCATCCGATGAGTTTTCAGTTTACTTAATGGGCTAAAGATCGTTTAGCCTTAGATGAGCATTTTTATTTTAAAATCATGTTTTTCGATAAAACTCATTTTCATCTTGGAGGCTATGTGAATAAGCAAGATTGTCACATTTTAGAATCAGAGAAGAGACTATTGAACAGCCTATGCATCCAACAAGTAACCGTTTGGTGTGGTTTTTGATCCGACGGCATTATTGGGCCATTTTTCTTCAAAAATAAGCAAGGAGGCGCCGTTACCGTCAATAGCAAACGTTACTGTGCCATGCGTGAGTATGAAAAATGCTGATGTCAATTAACCGCCTAAGAGCTGTAATTTGACTTCGTAAATTTTTTTTTTGTGGGGAAACCTTAAGAAAATGGGTTACTCTAACCATCCAAAGACAATTGATGCCTTGAAACATGCGACTGGAGCCTAAACAATCAAAAATGTATTAAAAAAATGGGTTAATCGGTTGAGTTTCATTCTTAAATGAAAATGTCCAATCTTTCTAATAAACTTATAATTTTGAATAAAAAATCATTTTTTTTTTATTTATAGCCGATTCAAATTTCAAAAGTTAGATACCTTGCTGTGGTTGCTTCTACTTTTGTATCGCGTCTTTAAAATGTTGGCTTGTGAATTGAGTCCCGTTGTCCAATATCAGAACCTTGGGGTAGCTCGGTGTTGTTTCAAGATTCTGGTCGTCGCCTCGCTTGTAGCCGTACTGCTTTGTCCCACCTGGTGCAAAGATCCATTATAATTGACGTGACATCTATTAAGCCTACTCAATCGATAGCTATTTGTCTCTATGTGTTGCCTAACGGTTGCTGGATCAAGGGGGCATTTGGTTGTGACTACCAGCGCACTATCTTTCCCTATCTCTCTCAGAGTCCAAAACTTAATCTTCCAACCGTTGCATCGCGGGAGCCTCTTTCAATTCCTCCGGTGTAAAAAAATACTTCCGCTAGCCCCTTTGCTGGTCGTAAAAGGCGACCAATAGACGAGGAGATAACTTCGTTAAAAAACCCACAGTTCGTCTGGGACAAGTCAAACTTATTTGTGAGTTAATTTTTGACACAATTCACCAAACATGTTGTGAAACTTACCTGCGTGTTTGCCGTGCGCAATGACCCGAAAGCCAGGAAAAGGGGATCTTGGTAGTTGAGAGGCTAATATTCAGGTTTAGAAGAGTGTTAGTTCCAACACACTACTTTGGCCCTTGCTTCTGGTAAAAGGGGAGGTTAAACCTAGCTCAGTTTTAACCAATCGGCTTGTTAAATAACTTAAGGGTGAGGAATTATTTATGTGGTGATAGATGAAAGGTTCACAATGTGTTACGGTTGGAGCTCGATAGTATTCTGTGTGTTTGCGGAAGTCTTTCATTTACATTTATAAAACCTATATCGTTTGATTAGCCCTGGCGACTGCATTAGTTTGTGATGTAGCGTTCTATATGTGGCTACGTGCTGGGTGGGGAGATTGAGCAATAAAATTGACGGAGTTTATTATGGTAGATTTTAAACCTCCAACCAAACGTTCTCGCTTGTTTACGGACAAGAGAGGTAAAGAAGATAGTATGAGTACAAGTAGAAAGTTGGTTAGGTATTTAATTGTTAAATGTTCTGAAAATGGCCACAGTCTAAAGGAGGTGTCTTGCTTCTTAATTCATAGAACCATTTCCAATATTATTAACGAAACTTTAAAATCGTGTAAGAAGTTAAGAGACGGTACTTTGCTTATTGAAATAAAAAATAAAATGCAGAGCAGTAAAATGCAGGAATTAAATTAGAAGGAAGTTATTTCAAGGTATGAGTTGTTATACACAACTGTTGACAAATACAAACAAGAACTGGCGTTGCAAAGCGATATCGATATCAAAAAGCTAACCTGTAGAAAGGCTGGTGAGGTCAAAGATACAACATCTATAATTTAACACTCGATTCCGAACGGCTCCCAGATGAAGTTAAGGTGGCATATGTTACTCGCCCGGTTTGATCGTTTATTCCTAACCCAATAAGGTGTTTCCAATTCCAACATTTTGGACACACTGCAATTAGGTGCCCAGGTGTTGCAACATGTGCAAAATGCAGTAAGGAGAAACATGACTCTGATCCATGCAACAGTTCACCTTTATGTGTAAATTGCAAAGGTAAGCATCCTGTTTATATCCGAGATTGCCCGAAAATGAAAAAGGAAAGGAAGATAGCCAAGACCAGAATAACAGACAAACTCTCTTACTTTGATGCTCAAAATAAGTATAAAGCAATTGCGGCTTCTACTTTTTCTAGATCGTTTGCTGCAGTTGCTGAAACACCTATTGTTCAACAAACACCAATTATGACATTTACTGCTATTGCAGAAACTTCTTAAAGTAAGAACAAGGACTCTAATGTAAATGGTCAAAAACCGGTTGCTCAAAACCAAAACTGACTATGGTCCAATCTAAACCAAAGTCACAACGAGTGAGATTTCAACCAAAACCACTCAAAATGGGAGCTTATTCAAAGCCTAAACCATCTAAGGTATTGGCTCATATCGGGTCAAAACCAACTAAGGTGGGAACTTCTAAGTCAAAGTCTAAACAGGCTAAAACTCAGTCTGAGTCAAAGCCTGCAAAGACGGCAGCCCAATCTAGGCTACCGCCACCTGAGGTACAGGTTTTTAGCAATCCTGTGCCAACAGACCTTAATATTGACATGTCGTCAGAGTTGATTGATGTGGAAGTTATTCACGCACAACCTACCCTGACATATGAAATGATGTCAAATAGTGGGTGTTCTTCTACTCCCCCAGATGATAATTTAGAAAAAAATTCAAAAAAACGCTAATAAACAAAGAGTTGAAATTACGTTTTCTACGTAGCTTTAAAAATGGATTTAACCATTTTACAATGGAACTGCAATGGATATAATGCACATTACAAATCTTTTAAAATTTTATTAGCTAAATCTTCACCTATCTGCGTATCCTTACAGGAAACTAAGTTTAAGGTTGAAAGTTCAGTTAATGTTTGTGGTTATACTATTTATCAGAAAAGTCGTATAAATGTTGATCGTGCTCAAGGTGGAGCGGCATTATTGGTTTGTGATACAGTTTTCAGCAAAGAACTCCGTGTCAACACTTCATTAGAAGCAGTAGCCGTTCAATAACAACTTTTTTTCTCACTGACCGTTTGCTCAATCTATATTTCGCCGAACGTCAGTTTGGACATTCGTTTGATTAATCAATAACTTGAACAACTTCCGTCCCTATTCCTCTTTATGGGTAATTTTAATTCTCATAACACTTTGTGGGGCTCAAGTCAAACCGATGTCAGAGGTCGGAACTTGACCAATCTATTTTCAGAAACGGATTTAGTTATCTTAAATAAAGGTAACAATACTTATTATTCCGTGGTCAATAGATCGTTCTCGGCTATTGACTTTACTCTTTGTTTTCCAAGTATTGCAGCATTGCTGAATTGGGAAGTTTCGGAACATCTTTGTGATAGTGACCACTTTTCAATATTCATTCGTGTGCTTGGTCATAAAATCCATGAAAACCGTCATTGGAATTAGAGAATAAAAGATGCTGATTGGGATGGTTTTGTTTAAGTATTTGATTATGATGACAGTGTCCAGGCCACTATTGATAAAGATGTTAAAACTTTCACCGATTCCATCATACAAGCAGCTCATGCCAGTATTCCTCTATTCTTCAGAGAAACCTTGCAGAGAGCCCGTTTTTTGGTAAAATTTTGATTGTGAACAAGCTAAAACAACTTGCAGAAAAGCTAAAAAAGAATTATGGTCAGAATACGTTACATCTATAAATTCGAGAATCCCCATCGGGAAAGTGTGGGAAAAAGTCAGAAAAATTTCTGGCCGAACTGCATCTGTACCTGTTAGTGGGTTATTGTCAGGTGATCAAATTATTACCGATCCTCTTGATATCTAGAATATTCTGGCCAATGTGTATTTTAACGCTTCCAGTGATGAAAATTTTCAAGAGATCAAAACTAACATAGAGAAGAAACATCTGTCATTTGTTTCCGACGATGATGAAATATATAATGTTTAGTGTTTGGAAATTTGACTTGGCATTATCTGAAGCGCACAATTCTGCTCCAGGTGCCGATTTGATACACAATGCTATGCTTAAGCATTTAAGTCGCTCTGACAAACTTCAGCTTTTGGCAGTTTATAACCGCGCATGGTCAGCAGGGTACTGCCCTGAGTCATGGAAGCTGGCTATCATCGTACCAGTACTTAAACCTGATAAAGATAAAAAACTCTGGACAAGTTATAGGCTTATCTCTCTAACTAGCTGCTAATGCAAGTTATTAGAGAGAATGGTCAATAAGCATCTTACTTGGTTATTAGACTCAAGAGGTCTAACTGCTGATATACAATGTGGTTCAAAGCGTCATCGTTCTACGACTGATCACCTTGTTAGGCTGAATACAGCAATTAAAAATATCTTTGTACAGAATTAACATCTTGACGCTGTATTCTTTGATATTGTAAAAGTATATGACATAACGTAGAAGTAAAATGTTTTACGAACGCTTTATTCATGGGGTATTTGCGGAAGCATGGCATTGTTTATAGGTATTAACGGCATAAGTCAGTTCATCAAGTATCTGGTGAGCGGATGTATGTATGTTGATGACGTAGCTATCTATTGCGCTTTGAGAAACATACCAACATTGGAACGTCAACTTCAAATAACTCTCAACCACATTTTGAACTGGGCTAATAGCAATGGATTTACTTTTTTTACAAACAAAACGTTGCTCATTCATTTTTGTAGATGGCAAACTTTACACGGTGACCCTTTATTATTGTGACCAAATTTTAAAATACTCAAAGGGGGACAAATGGAGACTTTAAACATGTAGATAGAAATAATAGAGAGAATATCCTCTTTCTAACAGCATTAGTGCCGGACAAATTGAGACAATACTCCACAATAAACAGCAAATTTTTGTATGGAACATTTTGCTGGTTAAAATAAAATAATTAAATTAAAAGTAACATTGGCGCTCACACCCGCTATTGCCGCGGCGTTGCAGGATTTTAAAATTTTGCGCAAAAAAATGTGTCGGAGGGACGCTTACGCTGATAGGGGTACAGTTGGGGCGACATTTTTATTGGGGGGACAGCAGTCTTTGAGGGGGAGTGTCCCCCTCAAAGGGGACAAATGGTCACTTTACCCTTTATTATATCTTAAGGGACAACCTATTCCTGTACAGGAAAGTGTTCGATTTCTCGGTGTCACGTTTGACCGTGCTTTAACTTAGCGTCCACATTTAATAAACCTGCAATCAAGTTGTGTTCCGGCACTAAACTTGCTCAGGTCTTTAAGTGGAAAGTCATGGGGAGCGGATCGGAAAGCAATGCTACATTTTCATCGCGTTTTGGTGCGTTCAAAACTAGATTATGGTTCTATAATCTATGCTTTTGCAGCACCATCCACATTACGTATTGTTGATTCTGTCCACCATACAGGAATTCGTTTAGCAACTGGCGCGACCATCACTCTGTCTTTGGCGTAAGATCTTGACTGTTAGGTAAGCTGCTAAACTAAAAGCTAAGCGTTTGCATCCGACGTTTTCTGTCGTGCATAATAATGGTCTCGACGATTTATACAACATCAGGATACGGTATCAAAAACCTGTTGCTGTAAGAAATTGCAGTATACTTTGGGAACTGAATTTCCAACTCCTTGATGTCTATCAACTGTCTTACTGTCGCGATTCCTCTTGGATTTTTCAACGTCCAAGGTTATATACGGAGTTAACGAGAATGAGCAAAGCATCAACTTTACCGGTTGAATATCGAACTGAATTTGCAAAAATTTAAAAGAGGCACGTAAATGCAACTTGGATTTTTACCTATGGCTTAAAAAGTGGCGACAGAGTGGGTTGTGCTTTTCTGGTATATGAGCTTTAGTTTACATGTGGCTTGCCAAGTGTTTATACTGCAGAACTGTATGCTATCTACCAGGCTCTTCTCTACATCCAACTAAATGAAGGTACATTCTTTGTTATATGTACAGACTCGTTGATTGCATTAAATGCTATAGATTATAAATATCCTGATCATTATTTGCTAAAGGAAATTCATTCGATTTTGCTTCAGGTGTCTAAATTAAATGTCACTGTTTACTTTGTCTGAATCCCCAGCCACGAAGGTATCAGTTGGCTATAACTATCGCTGATAATGTTATTGACAAAGCTTGTGTTAAGGCTATTTGTAGTTTTTTACAACAATCAATGTTGTCTAGCTGGCAGACGGTGTGGTTTGCTATTCAAAACAACAAGCTCGATGTATTAAAAGCGTCATTACACCGTGAAATTCGTTATGCAGCGTAGAGAAGAGGTTATTCTCACGCGACTTTGCATCGGTCACTGTCAATAGACTCACAGGCATTTGTTGGAATCTGAGGTGCCCCAGTTTGTGATATCTGTAATGTTCCATTAACTTTTTGTCATATCTTAGTGGATTGTTGGCAGTTTTCGGAACATAGGCTTTTGAATTATCACTTAGTTTGTCAATTGTTTTGAGCGATCAGATTGTTGAAGTTGATCGCCTGCTCAAATTTATTCAAGAGAGCATACTGGGTATATGGATATAATTGTTAATTTATTGTGATTAATGTTACCGTATCGTAAAATCCAGCAGTGTTTAGGATCTTTTACACCCTAGACATTGTTGGAATTATCTAGTCATTTTTGCTATAGTTTTTAATAGTTTGTGAATGTTTATTTTATTTATTAATTTTTTTATTTATTTAATTTTTCTTAGGCTGATATGCCAAAAATCTAAACTAACTAATCCAATTCCTCCGAGATCCGGCTCAACACAATCAAATACTGCTTCCTGTTCTGAAAGAACAAAATTGCTTTGCTTTATTTATTTTATCTTCATCTTTGTAATCGTATTAAATTAATAAGATAATTATGTATAGATAAATGATAATAATAGTTCATGATATTTGTAACTATCAGTTTTTTGTTTTCTACATTTAAGAAAATTAAAAAAAAATAGAAATTTTATTAACCTAATTTTAATTACAATATAATAATTTATTTAAAGTAATTAACTATAAAAACAATAATTAGTAACATAGTGGAATGCACGTATATGTAACTGGAATTGCACAAATGTGTGAAGCATACATCGCAGGAAGTTTTACTATCTTTGTTTATCCTCTGGCATGTGTATTCTAAAGCATGTGGATAACTACGAACGCATGTTCTTATAGTATCGTATTGTTGCTCTGAAAACATTATTATTAAAATACATATTTAACTTTGATTCTTATAAATACTCAAAGGCCTTATTAAATTTTAAAAATTGAGCAAAATCAGTTTTTTATTATATAAAATCAATAATCTATAATAATTTAATGACTTACCAATGTTAATGCAAGCATATCGTTTTCCAGCTTCTTGTCTCTCATTTGAGACGGGAAATGATTTTCCTTCAAGTAACGCTTGTGGAAACATATTTCCATAGTCTAACAATTCACATACTACTTCTTGAGCATTTTCGCAATAATGATCGGGTCCAACACACGTGTAGCATATCAATGCGTTACCTGTAATTTAAAATATAACAATTTTTGACTAAAAATATTTAATTACTTTTTACCTGATGTAAAAACCAGTGCCAATATTATCAATACTTTATTGAGAGCCATTGGAAACGTTGTGAAACTAATTTATCAATGCATAAAGATTTAAATTGTTTGATACGGCTAAATAGATTATATTATCTTTTTGACTAGTCAATATCTGTTTATTGAACAAATTAAGTGATAACATTTTTATCTAATAATTTATCTTAATATGATAGATAAAAAATTAAAAAATGTGAATCACAAATTTGTTTAGCAACAAAATGCATTTAAAAATACATAAAAACGCATTTATTTTTATATTTTTTTTGGCTATTTTCTAACTATTATTTGACTAAAATACTCCGACATATCACAGTTTGGTCCTTTCTGAATGTACTGGTGAAAAAATAAAGCGATTATCAAATTATATGTAGAAACAGCAATGAAGCCAAAGTTGCCTTTTTTGTTAAAATTCTACAAATCAAGGCAATGTTCTCATTACAATATTTACATTGTTAATCAGAAGAATCAATTAATCGAAAATTGCGTAAGTATTTATTTGATGGTCAAGATTCAACTGATGAATGGTAATGTTCTTGAGAGCGGAATCTATCTGCATCATTCGTGATATTAAATGTAATTGATTATTTTTATGAGCTGAGATTGTTTTATTAAATTCCAAAATTGTTTTTTATAGGCATAGTTAACTGTTTTTTAACAATGGTTTGAGGTTTTGCAAGTTGGTTTATCATACTGTCATAATGCTCGGCATCTTCAGTATCGAGATAACCAGTTATGGCTTTAATTATGTGTTCCATTGCGTTTTTAATTTATTAGTTTATTTATTTATATATTTAAGTAATTTCCTTCTTCTTCTTTTTCTTAGCTATCATCGTGGTTATTCTGATCTTTAAAACAGCAGCTCGGAAAAGATCTTTAGAGGTGCAGCCAAACCAGTCTCTTAGGTTCCGCATCCAGGACATTCTGCGTTCTCCCACACTTCTCTTGCCTGCTATTTTCCCCTGCATAATCAGCTGCAGTACATTATATTTATCCCCTCGCATGGTATGTCCCAAATATTTCAGCTTTCTGATCTTTATCATGTGAAGGATTTCTAGGCCTTTTCCCATTCATTTGAAGTTTTGTCCGTCCATGTGATCTTCAGGATTCTCCGATACGTCCACATCTCAAAAGCTTAGAGTTTGTTGCTGAGGTGTTGGTGTGTGTTCAGTGTCCATGCTTCCAAACCATACAATATAATTGGAAATATGTAGCATCTTACCATTCTAACACGAAACTCTAGCGTTAGATCGTGATCACAGAAGAGATTTTGAGGAAGGCGGTTCTACCCATCTCTATTCTGGACTTGATTTCTACACTGTTCTGTTTGTTTGTATTTGTTATTCACGTACCTAGGTATTTGTACTTGGTTACCTTTTGAATATAGGTGTTATCAATAAGAAGATTTGCGTTAGGTGGTATACGTGCTTTTGAGATGATTATGTATTTTGTTTTGTTCATATTTATTCCATATTTTGAGCTAACATTTTGTGTGCGTTCCACTATTCTTTGCAGGTTTACAATGTTGTCTGCTACTATCACCGTGTCATCAGCGTATCTAATGTTGTTAATTGGTCGCCCATTAACAACAAGCAACATAGTTCTTCAGACAAGGCTTTTTTGAATATAGCTTCTGAGTATAGATTGAATAACATCGGTGACAGTATATAGCCTTGCTTCACTCCCCGTTTGATGTTTATGCTTTCTGTGGAATTATTGTCGACTCTCATCGTCGCTGTTTGGTTGCAGTACAGGTTTTCAATTATTTGTATGTCCTCGGAGTCAATACGTTTGCTTTTTAGGAGTGTTACAAGTAGTTCATGGCGTATTTTATCGAACGCCTTCTCAAAGTCTATAAAACAGGCGTGTACCTCGACATTCATATCCATACATCTTTGTAGTAGTACCATAATGCCGAATAATGCTTCTCGTGTTCCTAAGCCATTCCTGAATCTGAATTGAGTGTCGCTAATATCTTGCTCAAGTTTGCTGTAAAGTCTTTTATGTATTATTTTTAGGAATGCTTTCAAGGTATGGCTCATAAAACTTATTGTTCTGTAGTCAATGCATTATCGGGCATTTAACTTCTTCGGAATCGTAATAAATGTAGATTCCAGCCATTCTTTTGGTATTACGCTTGTTCTATATATGGTATTGTATAGGTCAACGATTATTTCGATTTCCTCATCTTTTATTAGTTTTAATAGTTCTATGGGCACTTCATCTGGGCCTACAGCTTTTTCCCCTTTCACGCTCCTTATTGCTTGCTCTACTTTGTGCTTTGTTATTTCAGAGCTAGGGCTATGTAGATGTTGTTGCGTTTTACTTTGATAGCATCTCGTGTCGTTGGATAGCTCTTCAATGTATTCTTTCCATTGTATGAGTTTTTGGGCTTGGTCTGTTATTATTTTGCCGGATTTCGTTTTTATAATCGGTGTCACTCGTTTCCTGTTAGTTCCTGTTAGTTCTCTAATTTTCTTATGTATATATAATGCAAAAGCATAATGTTATTGTTAGTAGCTACTAACTAAATTATACTAAACATCAACTATGCATAAGACACATTTAGTATGGTGTAAGTAGCTACTAGTTAGTAACCTTATAGTAGGATACTAATCAAACAACTATGCATAAGGCTGAAAATGTTTAATAATTACTATAATTTTATGTAAGTTGTCTTTGACCAGTGAGATGCTAGGCACACTGATGATGGATGCATATCCTTAAACTCGAAACCCAAAACCACTTCTGTTTTAATTATTAATATAGTATAAAATATTAACATGTATCAAATCAATATATAAATTATCTTATAATTAAAATAAAAATATAATATCAACATAAATTATATAACAATATCAAATAAAAATGAAATCTCAATTAATTTATTTTAATGTTGATTGTAAAATTGCAGTAAACAAATTAAAATTATCAAAAATAATAAACGTATATAAGTATTAAAATCATGAATTTAATTTACTTTCATGAAAACAATCTACAAATATTAAAAAAATGATTTTTACATTTATTTTTAAAAGCAAAATTACAAAATTAAATTTTTGTGTTAAAAAAAGAAATTACTAGTAATACCAAGGTAGTTAAAAATAACATTTTTTAGAGAAAAAACGGCATTGTTTTATTTTAATTAATGATGATTAATAATTAATTTTTTTCCTCATCGACTATAAGTATAGGTCTGTAGAACTGCTTTATATACTTTTATCTTTGTTTGTATCGATATTTTTTTTTTGTTTATTAGCACCTTTCCCAAGAAGTAGTATGTTTTGTTCGTCTATTCAAGTTTCTTGTTAATTTTGTCTCCCCTCTTTATCAATCATATTTTAAAAACCTATTTTATTGTTTCTACATCTATATTTATATTTGTATCCATTATTTCTCAGCTGCTTACCATGACTTTTTATTATTTATTTTTATTTCATTTCTTTCAGACTTTTATGTTGTATTTTAGATCTTTACTAAAATCCTAAAATATTGTCCGCAAAAGCCAACTATGCTATGCCAATTTGCTTCAATTTTTGGTATCCAATATACAGGGTGTCCGGAAAATACGTGTACAACGTTTGACGACAGACTCCTGACGTCAAAATAGGTCGATCTAAGCCGACTTAGTTATATAAAAAAAAAAACAAAAGTATAACAAAGTTGAAAGTATCTATTGTAAGAAACTAAGTAAAACAAAAACATTACTTAAGCAAATGTGTAAAATGACCGCCATCTTGCTGAATACACTTATTAACACTCTTTAAAAAATGATATTGGACCCTATCTAATGTCTCGGGATTATTAAAATGGTTGCCTGCATTTAAAATCCGCTGCAATAAATCATCGCGTGTGTTTACCGGAGTCTTGTAAACTTCTGTTTTAATAGCGCCCCACAAAAAGAAGTCACACATATTTAACTCAGGAGAACGTGGTGGCCATTTTACTGGTGCATCATTGCCTCTTCCAATCCATCGGTTGGGATATTGATGATGTAAGTAACGGAAAAATGGGGCGGGGCACCATCATGCATATACCACATTTCCCTCCGAAGTAAAAGGAGCAAATTCTCCAGAAGAATTGGTAATGTGTTTTGCAAAAAATTTAAATAAATATTTCCATCTAACCTGTCTGGAATAACAATGGGACCAATAAGGTAGTGATCAATAATACCTGCCTAAATATTAATTTTAAATTGATGCTGATGATGTGCAACTTTAATGGCATGTGGATTTTCATCGGAATAAATATGTTCGTTGTGCAGATTGGTTACCCCAGATCTTGTAAAGCATGCCTCGTCAGTAAACATAATTTTTCTACAAAAATTTGGAACAAGGATTCTTTTGTTTCTAATAAATTGACAAAATGTAAGCCGCATGGGGGGATCAGTCGGTAAAAGTTCCTGGACTTTTTGTATGTGGTAAGGATGTAACAACTGTTCTCTTAAAACCTCATTGACAATCGTTTTAGGAACATTTAACTCACGTTCTAAGAGACGGGTACTGGTACTTGGTTCTTCTTCAACTCTTTCCAGAATCATCTCTTCTGTTTCCACAGTTCGAGTTGTTCGCATACGACCCCTGCCTTCAAACTTTTTCTCAAAACTGCCCGTTTCCCGAAGATGACGCTTAATATTGGCAAATGTTTGGTGGTTTGGTATTCGACGGTTAGGAAACCTCTCCATGTAAACCCTAACACTCTGACGCCCATTTCCTTGACAAAACCATATACCAGGAGCATGTCAACTTTCTGAGAATTTGTATAATTTTCCATTTTTAATGGTAAAATGAACTTGTAATTCAAGAATGTTGATCGTATACTTGAGTAAATTTCATAGACTGGTGACAATTTGTCAATAATCGTCAAATTATTAAACGCCATAGCAACAAGGTCACTTAAAAAATTATTGTTACAGGTAATTTCTTTTTAATATTTACAAATTTTTGACGCCCTCTACCGACTAAACGAGACAATTTTGGATATAACTAAGTCGGCTTAGATCGACCTATTTTGACGTCAGGAGTCTGTCGTCAAACGTTGTACACGTATTTTCCGGACACCCTGTATATTGGTTTTGTTTTTTGTTTAGCAAGTTTAATTAATTCATCAATAAAGATAAGAGTTGGTTCATGCTGTTCTATGTCTTACTCCCTCTGTGGTGCTAAATGTTTGCGATCTTAAATGTTTGCTTATAACAAAGTTTCTTGTTTTTTTAAACATACACCTAATTACTCTAATCAGTTATTTGTCAACATTCGTATTGTACAGATATTTTTTCTTTTTGGTACTAGATCAAAAGCCTTCTCCATGTCTATAAAATTTCTTGTCCTACAAGCTGTATTTTTCTCAAATATAAAAATGATTTTAACTGACTTGATAATTATGAAAGACTTTAATCTACATTTATTTAATAGGAATACTGTTTACTGTATAGATTTTGCTGTTGCTAATGATAGCAGGTGTTTTTGGAATTAGACCTCGTTATAACGCGTACCATGATACAGGTAAGATTATAGATAATAAAACTTGGCTTGAATGGAATAAGAATGAAGATGACTTATTATATAATATTAAAAAAACCACCACTTGATTGTAGTATGTTTTTGCAGTCTGTGCTATGGATGAATAAAAACAATAAAAAATACGTTTTGTAATGAATAAACAACTAGTATTTAAAACTGTGTTTGATTTATTTTAACATATAATAATGTCATGTTTTTTTTCTAGCAATGGTCCAAAAAACATTGTAACAGTTCAAAAAAATTATGCAATCTTGTAGTTAAATTAAATCAATTGTGCTTGTAGATGTCTTTACTAAAAAAATTGTTCAGTAAGTGAGACAATTATATGACATCTTCTTCAAATTTGTTTGTTTGTTGACTGTTCCAAGCTATAAATCTTTGGTAATTTAAGAGTTCTTAAAGTAATCACTCTGAAAAAAAAACAGATAAGGTTTAAACTCTACAAAAACTAAAGAAGATTATTCATAAAGAAATTGCCAGAATTCCTCCAGATATAAGTGGAATATAATTTTAAAAAATGGCTCCATATGTGCATCGTCCGCCAAGACCAACATTTGGACATAATAATTATTAAAACCTTATTATACGTACTTTGAATAAATAGAAATGAGAGATAGAAAACTTCTTAACCAGCATAGACAAAATCATTAGAACTTTTTCGGGTACAAACAGGAGTAGAATGCAAAAAATGATTGCCTCCAAAATGTTGCTAATATTTAACCGGATAAAGTAAATAAATTTTGTAATTAATAACGTGGAACTTAATTCGTTGGTGTAAGTGTTGCAAAACAGATACTTTGTTCTGGAAGTAACTCTACAAAAGAAAATTGACATCGTAAATTTAACAGAAGGCCAAAACAAAGCACAAGGCCGATTAAAAGTATAATTAACCTCAATAACAAACACTAAGCTCTATCTTTGAATTAATAGACCATCTATTCTAGAAAGATCTAGTAATTCAAGAATTGAAGACTGCACAAGCATATAAATTTATTTACTGAAAACGCACTGATATAGTATAGTTTCTACAAAAAAAAAAATGATTAGAGCTTGGGATTTTTTAGTAGACATTTTGAAATTATCCTCCCTTGAATAGCAAACAATTTAAGTCTTAATTGACACCTTTTAGTTTTGAGAAGAATATAATCTTCTTTTGAGGTATTATGGTATCCCTTCACAGCTTATAGCAAACTTCCCGGTATTTTTAAGTGCTTCGACGCCAGTTTCAGCTTGCACTCGGTCATCCAGTAGTTAATTCTTTCAAAAATATCGCCAAGTTGTAGGCGTATGCCAGTAGTCACCTGTTTGGGTATGTCTAATTTAAACAAATCATTATAAAACACGTTGCATAGATAGGGATCCAGCACCGATCCTTGCGGCACACCACCCTTGACCTTGTGTTTCTTTCTATTTTCATTTATTATTACCCTGTTAGTAAAATAGCGTTTGATAACCTACATTAGGTGATCTGATGTTGTTTTTCCTGGAGGGCCTTAACCGTTTTGTCCCATGCTGCCGTGTTAAAAGCCTTTTTGACGTTTATTGTAATAAGAATCTCAGTTATTGCTTGTTCTTTGCACTATCTTGATCAGTCCAAGGGTTGACCACTATAATTTTTTCATAGAGTTTGTCTATAATATCAATGAGGCAGATGGGGCAATATGCCTTCAGGTCCTTGTTGTTCTTATTCGTTTTTTTTATGAGTTTCCAGATCGTCTTTTTTCAACGTCAATTTGATAATTTCAGCCGGATTTCTTATTCTTCATCCTTCCCGATGCTTTTTTCAGCTCCTTTTCCGTTATCTTTGTAGTGGGAATAGTGTTTACCTTATCTGCTTTTGCAGGTTTTCTGCAATGTTAAGCTCTCAAAGCATTTATTTTTTTATAATAATTTGGTACCCGTTTCTCCAAATATTATCTTCTAGTTTGTCGGTTATTTTCTTCCATTCCTTTTCTTTGGCTTTTGTGATTAGTATTTTTAGGGAATTTTTAGCTTCTTTATATTTTTTTCCTTTTACTCGGTTTCTTCCTCACAACTCTTTCTTTTTCTCATCCTTGTCGTTTCTCGTTTCTTTTGTACACATGCCATTCTGCTGGTTGCAACCTTCTCACTTTTGTTGGGCACTGCCTGAGCAATTATCCTCATTAGAGTGTTGAGAGATGTCTATAGTTCCTTTAATTTTCTGTTTTATTGCTTCCTTGTATTTTATCTTATCTAACTTGTGTTTTACTTTTGTTGGACACCATTTTTGTTAGTCATTGTTGCGTTTTTAAGCCCGTACCAGATATACTTATGTAAGCTTAAAGTTTTGAGCTTTTTAATTTACTTATCATGTTATTAGAGTACATTGTAAGGTCAATGTAGAAGGTCTCTTTCTTCCTCTCAAAGGTAGGCTTCTTAACATCGTTTGCAATCAGAATCTCTTCTACTCGGTGAGGAATTTTCCTCTTCTGTCTTCTACTCTGGAAATCCACTCTAGCAATTTTGTATTAAAGTCGCCTGCAATGAGTAGGTTTTTGGTGGTCTGCCTAGCATACTGTTCTAGAATGGTGATGTAGTCTTCGTACTCCGGCATGATGCAATTGCACTCAACTGGGTGATACGTAATAAGACCTGATGTTCTCTATATCTACCTACACGTAACCTTTTTTTCTTTTTTTATGTCCAATCAGAAGTTTATTATTTAGAATCCCAGCGTTAAAGTTTGTGTCGAAAAATGTTGGTTTTCCTTTCTTAGCTATCTTCTTGTTTGGATCACTGATTATAAGCACATCTATTTTGCTTTTTTTTGCGGTGGCCTTCCTACGTTAATTTGAATTGTTTGTATTTCTATTATCGTTTTCAGGAACCACCTTTTCTAGCCGTTTTTTTTTTCTCTCAAGGGTTTAACCGTTTAATTATATTTTGGGCAAACCATGCTGGCTACTTAGTGGCCCTTTTTTTAGTACGAGTAGCGTTTGATTTTGTTTAGATTTGGGCATTTTTTTGCTTTGTGACATTTCCCGCATTTGTTTCCTTTGCGCTCTTGGCTGACATTAGTGCGCTTTGTGCCAGTATCTTTGGTATCAAAAACATTTTGGTGGATTAAGCATTTCTTCCACTCTCCATGCTCCCCATTTATTCCCGATCCTTTAACTTCTAATTAGACTGTGCGCGTTCTGGCAGTATACTCCTTGCAATGTTTGGTCATTTTCTTGTATTTATTTAGGCTGATCCATTTTTGACATTGTAGGGCCAGATTTTTTGTTCTCCTTCTTCTAAGTTTTTTGCCACTTTGGTAATCCTGTTGAAGTACTTCACATCGTAATTGCTTTTTTTCAGTCTCATAATTCATTTTTCTTGGTGAATTTCTTATGTTTCTCTCCTTACTATTGTTGTTATTTAAAAAAGCCCAACATCGTCCTTGGTTTCTGAAGTTTTTGGGTACTTTTGGGTAAGCCTTTTCTGCAGACCAGGTGGCCACGTCGTTCCCTTCCACTATCTCCGTTACGGGGTACATTTTGCTTTTCAGATTCTTTCCTGCAATTTTTTAGTAATCTTTGGTAAGATGTTTTCTAAGCATGTATCCTCTTCCTTCATCTAAGTCTGGTTATGCTCTCAGTTTTTTTCTTTTTTTTTAGTTCTGCTATTTTTCTCTTATTATTTTCTTTTTTTGTTGATTCATGGTTTACTTTCCTTCTTTTATATCGGGCTTCTATTATTTCAGAGGAAGTCTTCTATGTTTCTACGTGAAGTTTGTCGTTCATTGTCTCACTAGTAAAATTTAAGACTAACTATTTTCTTACAAGTGATCTGATCACGACAATTTTTTTTTTTTTAACGCTAATGCAAGTTCTCTTCCTTTTTCTTATATCCTCATGCTCCGGTTCAGAGTTTGCATTTGTTGACTTTGCTCTTGATTGTTTTTTTTGCCAACTAAGTTCTTCCTTGCCGCGTCGTCATCTGTTTTGTTAGGGGTTTGCATAAGCTCTTGCTCTGCTTTTTGCATGTCCGTCTTTCTTGCCGTGTGTTTAGGGTTGCAGGTCTTTACAGGAGATATCCCCCTTACCGGTGGTTTGTTTTCCGAGGCATTGTTTAATTGTTCTTACAGGTTTTGGGTTTTCCATTCTTTAACGTCTAATGGAACACCTCTAGCGGCAAAGCCCTATTGCATCACTACTAACTTTGTGACCTACCAATGATAGGTTAAAATTGTTTCCAGCTTTTGGCTACTGGCAGCCGCACACTCTGATGTTTTTTGGTTGGCGCTGAGTTTCACTCAAAGGAAAAGAATATCTGGCTCCTTAGCCCTCAAAACCTAATAGCATTGGTTGCCAAAAAAAAAATCCAAAGTAGACCGAAGTGTTTGACCAAGAAAGGTCAACAGTTCAGTAGTAGAAACAAGAGAGAGAAAAGGTAGTCTCATTGCCAAGGCAAGGCTATCGTGCAATGGTGTTAGTCCGATTTGCAATTCATAAAGTCACTGGATTTAGCCTCAACTTTCTAAATTTTGGTAGTATTGTACTAATAACTAGAACTATAAACTTGCAGCAGAAGAACTCAAGGTTGATGAAGGAAAAAAAGTATTGTGGAAGAAGAACTATTAAACCTTCCTGAAAAAAAAATTATTGTCTGATCAGCTTAAGGTAGCCAAGAACGATAAAAATTGTTCAAAGTGAGGCACCTATTCCCTTAGTCATGTACATAATCCTAAAAAACATCTTTGTTATTTGCGGTTGATTAGTATTGGGAGTTTGTTTATTAGCTTCCAATGATGGTTTAACGGCATATTCTCGTCAACGGATATTTGGTGACCCAGGTACTAAAGCAAAGTTTGTGTAAACTTGCACTTAGCAGTAACACATTGTAGTCCATGCTTTTGTAAACGTTCAAGAATTAGTCTTAAATGCACCATATGATCTTTGTGGAAGTCGGGATACACTATAATGTTATCAAGGTATACGAGGACGCACTTTCCTAACAAACCGGCCAAAAAGCGTTACTTTAAATTGATACGTTGCCTTATCGGAAGTGGCATACGCGGTTAAATGTTTGTAGTTTTCTGCCATTGCAACCTGCCAGTAACCGGATTTTAAACCAAGTTTTGTAAAAATTGGGGCTGCTTCAAAATCCCTGAGTGTTTTATGACTTTTTGGTACCAAGTGTCGTATTGTTTAACCGTCGGTAATCGATGCAAAACCGTGATTAGGCATTCTTTTTCAAATTGAAAACTGAGCTTTGTTTGGAAATATACTGGTATTTTAACACTATCAATACGTTACACTGGACCACTAACTGGAACATCTCTACGCCGACCCTAGCTACGCACCCGGACCACCAACACCAAACTTTTGTTGCACCGTCGACTTCTTTGGGAACTTGTACCTTTGCCCCGAGTCCAGAGCTGGCACTTTACAAAGCGTCGTGCTTTACGTCCCAAACCCTGGGGACTACTCTCGTATTAGCTAATACAAAACCAACATGTCGTTCTCAGCAATCCTTACGACAATCGTTACTGGAAAAACAAACAGCAAAAGATCCTGCAACCAAAAGTAGACCGACCACCGGATGGAAGTGGAACAACCGATCCGCTCCTATGTGGAACCAAGTGCCAAATGCCACATTAACCCAACGAAACCAGGCCCACAAAGCTATGCTGGAACTGTGCAATGGCCAATACTGCCGCACTTGGACCCGCACATAATTTTCCACAAACTGACATTTTACCAGCTGCGACCAAGTGCAAACCAAAATCACCCCCAAGCGAGCAGGTTGGCAATAAAAACAAAGACCTAATTTTCACCCAAAACAATCCAAATTTGGGAAACAAACCAAGGGCCGTTCAGGAAAACACAAAACCTAGCACGTCCTCCACCAACAACGCGCCAAAAAACAACCCAGGCAGTAGAGCTTTCAAGTACTGTAGGCGCAGTGGAAAAAAACCACCTGCTCTGAATTACAATCACTATCAATGGGAAGAAGGTTGAAGCACTGGTAGTATCGGGAGCCACCCACAAGTTCACAAAATTACAACTACCACAAACAACGCCATTGAGGATGGCTAGATACCAAACTCAAGCCATCTCCTTAGTTTAATTAGACTACTACGCCACATTGGACTACCTTTGCAAATGCATTTTCTATAAAAAGGCCCAACGCTTTACGATATATTGGGTACCACCATAAACCCAAACGCCAGCTCCACACAAACCATGCTTTGAACGACAAGTACGCAAGTTCCCAACAGCTTTCCGCAAACACGTCAGGCCTACAACAACTCTGACCATCAAGCACCACATTGAACTGACCGACACCATACCCGTTCAATAGGCGAGATACGCGTATAACGTAAGGAAAAAGGAGGTAATCTTTGAATACTGTGCTCCAGTGGTTATAATCAACAAGAAGGACGGCAGGCCGCGGCTTTGCATAGACTACAACAGCCCGAACAAAGTCATCCAAACCGAAACAGCCTTTCTGCTCAAGATACAAAAGACTTTAAAATATTTTGGTGACGCCAAAGTTTTTAGTAAGATTGATTTGATTTGATTGACTTATCATTTTAAAGTGATGCTTTTTGGGGTAAAGAATCCACCAGCCACCTATCAGAAACTAATGTTTCAGGTGCTGGCAGGACTATTGGAAAACATCGTGTTGGTGTACTTAAACGATATCTTGGTCTACTCTAAAGACTACGAAAAACACCTAGTACATCAACGCCTAGTCCTGGAGAGACTTCTAGAGTATCAGCTGCGTTGTCACGTTAAAAAATGTGAATTGTCAAAGATTTGGTAGAATTGGGCCATCCAATCTGCGTCAAAAGCAACCAACCGCTCACACACCACCTGGCGTTGATTAGGAAACAAAAACCAGATACCACTTAAAAAAACTAGAATGCTATGCTATACTATGGACCACCAAGAAGTACTGGGCATACCTAGAAGATGAGCCATTTACGCTACGGACCGACAACCGGGCACTGGCATGGCTGAAAAATTCTACAGACGCAAAAGCGAAGTTTACCAGATGGTCACTTATTCTTCAGGAATTTGACTTCAAAGTGAAACATAGGCCTGCTGCTACATTTGCTGACTAACGCACTAAACAAGCATCACATCAATAAGCTGATTGCCAAATCGGTAGACGATTCCAAAAGAAGATCTAACCACCGCCGTTACAACCGGCCTGAGCTACCTCTACCATCTCCTCAGGACTAAATGCTCAAAAAAACCAAGTAAGAGTGCACACCTACCAGCGCACTTGCTCCACCAATCATAGCACTTACCTTTACAAAACTAAAAGAAGATAACCGTATTTACATTATTGTCAACATTTTTAGTATAAGTAAGTGCAGCTGATAGATCTGTCCAATTCGTTAAAGGAAATATTAGAATTAAAGTAAAGATCACAGATACTATGTTAACTTCCAAGAATGAAAAAATAGAGATAAAAGCCATGCTCATTAAAGTTTGAAAAACTCGTTAACTGCTGATCAATTGAAAAAAGTAAAGGAGGTTGAAAAGGTATATTTTGAATTGGGTGTACCTAAAAAGTGCTTTTTGGAAAATTCTTCTGACAAAAAAAACTGCGTTTTCGGTATTAGGCAGAGAATTGTACAAAAACGTATTTCCGTTGAACAACAACGTCTGAACAGTAAATTTGACTTCAAAATAGAATTCGTTTAGTTAGACAAAGTCATCGTTGTAAATAAAAAGTTTGAGGAACACGTAGATAAGATAAGGAAGGTTTAAAGACTGACCTTGATAAGATAGCAAGCATGTTAGCACACCCAGTACCCAGTAGTAAAATTAAACGATTTGTAGGACTTGCTGGTTGGTGCAGCCGTTTTGTGTCTAATTTTCCTATCATAATGGCACCTTTTACAGTTAAAGCGGATAAAACTTAAAAACTTATAAAGAAAGCTTTAGCAAATGCACCAATTCTAGCTGCGCCTGATTTTTCTAATTATTTGTGATTCAAAGCTTTGCTTCCAATTGGGCTTGGAGCAGTGCAGAAAAATAATTTAGAAAAACGCCAAAAAAAGCACAAACCCAACTTATAGCCTCAATAATAAACATTGACTCCTGTCCTACATATAATAGCCATCTATCTCAAAAGAATTTAGTACTTCAGTCCAACAGAACCGAAATTGCTTTGAATTTTGCTCAAGTATATAAAACTGCTTATTTTCAAATGATGTTTTATCATGGTATTGTTCAACAAGAAAAAGTATTAGCAATTGGGATTCTTGTAGAGATTTTGAAGTTGGATTTTCTTCTTTACAAATGAAACTTAAACCTTGATTAAGGTTTTGTAATGCATCGACTATCTGCCGATGAATTTTCATCTTTTCCAAAACAATTTTTGGGTTCTAATTAAAATTACACCTTGCTAGCCCCAAATGTCCCAACACCTGGCATGCTGACTCTACAGAAATGTTCTATGGTCAAAATACAGTCCGATCTGAAAATATCAGACTTTCCAAAACTTTTGCACTTTTTTGTCACCAGTTCCTGGACTATTAGCATTTTATGATTTTAGTCCTTTGGTCCCGTTGGTAGACACTAAATTTTTCGTATGTAGGCGGTAAGAGAATACCGTTTATTAATAAATTTAAGTTGAGAATCTTACATTTTAATAGGGAGTCAAGTTAGGTGAGGATAGCGGTCGGTTCTAAAAAAGAAATCATGGATTTCGTTAATCATTTTCTGACAATTAATCACATTAGTTGTAAAGGTTCCAGAAAATCCGTTTCTTTTATAAATGGATGTTATCCAGAGTTTGACATAAGGCTGAACTTCAAAAGTAGCACTTGGAGCTTAATAGAAGTTGGCGAGAACTTTCGTATGCTACTGATTTCAGTTATCCGTATTTGAATAAGATATTTAAAAAAAATTGAAATTGAAAAAGGTGTTGACCGAGTTTTCAAAACTAAACACAAAAAATTTAGAACTGATTGATAGAATTGGGCACCATATTAAGGGTCCTTTACCAATTTCCAGCTGATCATTGTAGAGAAAGACTATAAAGTTTAAACGGGGATACAAAAGCAAATTTTACTACTTGACGTATAGTGTGCATGCATATTAATAAAAACATTGACGGCATTGCTAAATTACTAAATATTGATATTGTTTAACCTTCAACTTTTTTTGCAGCTCATAAAGCTTATATGTTAATTTGTTGAAACTTGGAAATAATCGGTTTTTGACAGGTACCATGCTCATAATCCTATTGCTGCATAGTCTATTAAAATTCCATTTCTGTTTCATTAACGGATAATATTTGGAAACCTTCGAATGTCAATAAGCACTTCCAAATCTTTATTTCTGGAAATGCTTATTGACTTTTTTTTAACTGATTTGTTGTTTTTAAAGTCATTTTGGTACTATCAAATTGTTGTCAAAAGATATTTTTTTAAATTAAATACCAGAAAGGCATCAGTTATAGATAAAATTCTACCTATTATTCTCAAAACATTTGCAAATGAATTAGCTCCCATTTTGACTAAATTAATACTTTTCCAAATTGTTGGAAAATTGCAAATGTTCAACCTATACTGTAGCTTTAAACATTTCCAAAGCTTTTGATAGAGTATGGCACCCTAATCTTGTCAACAAGTTCTATTGTATAGGTGTTGATAAAAAAAACTGTAAATTTCATCAATAGTTTTCTTGGCAATAGAAAAATTATAGTTAAAATTGATGGTTTTAACTCTAACCTCAAAATTACAATATCGTCAAACATAGCAGAACGTTCTTGAAATTTCTAGGTTAAAATCTATAGCATCTATAAGCAAAGACCTCAAAACAATATCTGAATAGGGCACTCTCGACATAGTCAATTTTAACTTTAAACAAATTAAACAACGAATTCATATCTAAATCTTCTTCAATTTGGTGTTCCAATCTTACATAATCTTTTCTGGAACAACCATGTTGTCCACATTTCTTAATAGATGTAAAAAAAAAATTATTTTAGTTTAATTTTTGCATATACCATATACAAAACTTATTTTTGTCCTTGTATTAAATATTATACCCAAGTATGGGAAAGCATCGGAAACTACACTATCTCTTCTAAACTCTATTCAGAAACGAGCTATTTAGATCATTGCAGACTTTTGCATTTTCTATAAATCTTTTGTTACGGTCCATTTTTTATCTGGAGATCGGCAACCAAATGTACATCTTGGACCTGAAACGATTAAGGTAGTTAATAGTTTTCAACTTAATTGGAACTATTTAATTGTTAAATTAATTAATAGTTTAATTATCAGATATGTTAGAGATTAAGTGAAGTTAATTAATTAGTTGCTTACCTGCCGATATTGATGATTAATTGCTGGATGAGATCTGATATTGATAGTTAGCCGATCTTGGATTCCGCTAACTTCCTTCTACCAATGTAACATCTGGAAAAATAGAATTGTTATTAGTTGATTATAATTATTATTAGTGGGAATTATAATTAGAAATTGTTTAGTGTCAATAAGTCGGATTATCAACCAATTTTGTTGTTATTACTAGTTTAGGTTATGTGAGTTATTATAAGTTCACAGGTAAAATTGTATCCAAGGTTGTCCTTGAAGTTGGTAACGAATTACGGCAAGCAGCGTTGCCAGTTGTCAAATAAAGAAGATGTAATAAGATAAATCAATGTTTAATTTTTATTTTATAAAATTTTAATTAAAGATGTAAATATTTTTATTAATTAATAAAATAAAATAAATTTGTCAATCAAAACAAAACCTGATATGTTAGGTATGTTCCTTTTGCCAGTGAAGTAAGCCAAAATACTCACTTAACCTATAAATATTTGTTCATTTTTGTAATTAATGTTCACTTGTTGTTGGTTACAATTTTACACATTTTTAAATGATTTAAAAATCTATAAAAATGTAATCAACGACAATAAGTAAATTTTATTTAAAAAAAATCATATATTTGTATTATTCATATTATTGAAGTAATGATTTTATTTTATTTATTTATTTAATTTTATTTTTACATACGAAACATGTATGTAAAAATAAAATAAAATAAATAAATAAAATAAAATCATTACTTCAATAATATGAATAATATAAAAGGATTTTATAAAATAAAAATAGAAAATATAAAACATATATTTGTAGGTTAAGTGAGTATTTTGTACCTACCTGTAGATGATAAAACGGGCGTAGACAAAGTGCAACAGAGCAAACCTTTTCGTGTATATTTGGTTGCCTATTGTCAAAACTGTATTGGGAGATTAATATTTTTACTTTGTATTGCATATAAAAAAGCTCAATTAAGCAATGTTTGCATTTACCAATATAATTAATTGCGTTATCAATATTTTCATACAAATAAATTCTAATTAAAACATTTTTTCTTAATAAATTAATGAATAAATCATTAATTAAAATAGATTTTCTAACATTTAAAATATGTTATTTGACGAATAACAAGTTTTGTATATTCAGAGTCGCGATATTTAATATATTAAATAGTAATATGTACCTTCTGAAACCTACTGTTGCGACCGCGGAAGCGACAATCCTGCAGAAAGCGGAGATATGGGTTTCCAAAGATAGAATTGAGACACAATTTCGATGCGATCTTTGGTCCAACCAGCAAAAAATACGCGGCGTTTTGTCCGCGGTCCGCTTAAATCGCCTTGCTTGCCAAGTGAAAGTGAATTCTGCGCATGTCACAGAATTTGTTGAATTTAATTATTTATAAAAAGTGACTTATAAGATTGATAATGCAGAATTTATCAGAGACAGTATTTACAAGAGAACAAATATTAGTAGAAAAGTGGACTTTAGTTAAATTAGCTGAAACACTGCCAGATAACAATCTAATGGTATGGCTGAATTTTTTAGCGTCTCGCAAATTAATTTGTAATGCAATGATTTGCGAAAACTGTAATTATGCGATGACGATCAATTCAAGACCCGACAAAAGTGACGGATATATTTGGAAATGTTCCAGATGTAAAAAAAATAAATCCGTTTGCCACAATTCATTTTTTTCGAAATCACGATTAAATTTGCAACTGTTGATTTATATCATTTATGGATGGTGCCGTGAACTACCTGAGAATGAAATTGTGAGAGAGGCTGGTATTTCCGAAAATAGTAAGCACACTATTGTAGATTGGTGTAATTTTTGTAGGGATTTGTGCACTATGTGGGCGGAAAACAGTTGTACAATGTTGGGGGGGGTTTGATGAAGACGGAAATCCTAAAACCGTGGAAATTGACGAGAGCAAATTCTTCCACCGCAAGTACCATAGAGGTGCTTATCGGGATGGCCACTGGGTGTTTGGTGGAATAGAAAGGGGTAGCAAAAAATGCTTTTTGGAAGTGGTTCCTGATCGATCAGAGACAACTTTGTTGCCTCTGATCGAAAAATATATTCTACCAGGGACTATCATTATTTCGGACGCTTGGAGAAGTTATGCAAACATAGAACAAATCAATAATGGAATGTATGCACATCGGGTGATTGTCCACCAAGACAATTTTGTAGACCCCGATGATCCAGACATACATACGCAAAGTATAGAAGGTATGTGGATGCGAGTGAAAAGAAAATTGAGGTATGGTTTTGGAACTTCGGAATCATAATTTCCCTCCTACTTAAATGAATTTATGTGGAGGCAAAAAATTAATAAAGATAACTATTTTGAACATTTTATTTTGCTTGTTTCTGAACAATATCCAACAGAAAATATTTAAATTTTTAAATTTTTTATTATTATTTTATTTGTAAATATTGTAAATTGTAAATTTAACTAATTTTTTTTCTAAATTAATCACTATTTATTTAAAATATTGTCCATCCATTTAATCGTCACTTCTATCTGCTCTATCCTATTCGCAAACTTTTCGTGGTTTAGTAGTATGGTTACAGAAACAAACCTCACTAAATGTAAGTTTATTTTCTGTTATTAATTTATTATAGTCTTGACCTATCTTTATTTTGCACAGATGATCAAGCTCATTCCTATTAAATATTGATTTAATTTCACAACACAAGATTGTCCTGAAGAATACGAACAACCCGTACAAGAGACTGTTTTTGTTATTTTGAAAATATAATATTGTCAATCAACCGACAATAATTTTGCAAATTTGTTTGGCTGATAGTTCGAGATTAGTTGGGCAATTCAATCATCAACATACAACTGAGCTGATTCGTAGATTTATTTAATCGTCACTTCTATCATTGGATATTATTTGGCTAGTTTGGCCAAATTTTAATTAACTAATCCTATTCGCAAACTGCTCGTGGTTTAGTAGTATGGTTACAGAAACAAACCTCACTAAATGTAAGTTTATTTTCTGTTATTAATTTAATATAGTCTTGACCTATCTTTATTTTGCACAGATGATCAAGCTCATTCCTATTAAATATTGATTTAATTTCACAACACAAGATCGTCCTGAAGAATACGAACAACCCGTACAAGAGACTGTTTTTTGTTATTTTGAAAATATAATATTGTCAATCAACCGACAATAATTTTGCAAATTTGTTTGGCTGATAGTTCGAGATTAGTTGGGCAATTCAATCATCAACATACAACTCAGCAGATTCGTAGATTTATTATAAATGCAAGACCACAATACGAAAGAAGAACCTTTTCGTTGTGGAGTGCTTTCCCAACTAGGAATTTGGAAGATGCGCAAACTATTGCTGATGCTGGGATTTTGAATTCGGCTATCATACAAAAATTACCTTAATACCTATTTATTCTAAATATTTAAGTTATATGTTTAGTACTACCTTTTATAAATGTTATAGTTTTTATAATATATTATTTATTACGAGATAAAAATATATCAAGTGTTGTTATTTTTATTTATTGCAGGAAACGGAGTTTGTTATTTTATAATCAATGGCAAGTTTTTAAAGACATTATTGTGAATTATATAGTTTTACAAAACTTGCTTTTTTTTATTAATTCTATGGTCAGGCATTGAACTGTGAACTTAATAGCATTAGATAGATTAATTAAGCTACAATAACAATATGCTTTTTTATAATACTTAAAATTTTTACAAAAAGAATACAAACCTCCGATCTACACTCATAAAGTAAACACCGGCTCATCTGCTCAAACATAAAGCAATAATTTAGCAGTTATCTTGCATTAACATGTTCTTGTTGGCATGTTCTTAAGACACAATAAACCAGTTAGTAATATTAATAAAAAATTTAAAAATTTACATATCAATATATAACCAACAAATTTGACATTGATCAAATTAAATTAATTGAAAAATTGCAACACTGTAAATTGTGCTCAAAACACTTGACAATTCGTTACCAACTTCATGGACAACCAAGGATACAATTCTACCAGTTCACATCTTAGTTGAATCTTAGTTATTGGGGGAATTAATTTTATTATTGCTTAATTAATGTCTACTTACCATTATCTGATATTTAATCCGTGTATTGTGCACATACACAGGCACTGTCACTTCACTGTCAGTGTTGTTGTCAAACGCCATATTGATTGGTGGGCGGCGTGAAGTTGCTGGGACAGGGCGTGGTTGGCAATCCTGTGTACTGATGAAAGGGTGACAGCATTCACTTGGTTGTTGCGAATAATTTAATTGCGCATCACTTTCTCGCGAATCGTGGTCCGTTAAGCGTGGGTGTCCGTCTTCATATAGAGCAAGTGGAATAAATCCATGGCCATCCGAGCCGATTAACTGCTCTAGAAGATTTTTGTGGGTGCACAATTTATTGTGGAGGATTTGGTTTCCTACCAAATTAATATTTTGTAAAAAGTTTGGTTAAATGCAAATGTGCAACCCAACGCTTGATGCGGATTATTGACCCCACGTGGACCACGCGCGAACACTACGAAGCCGCACAACAACTTAGGTAGGATTAAAGTTTAAGGTAAAGAGACATTAATTAATTTTAGTTTGTGGTTATAGGCTTCGAATTCACATTTATCTTCAGATTAAATGTAAAATCTGATTGCTTCATCCTCCATACTCAATACTGCTGTATGCTTGAGTGAGCTGGTCAAGCAAAAATGAATAGGAGTGGATAGGAATTATTATCCGACTTGGGAAATGGTTAGAAAGAGTCGAGATCCAACGACTATTAATCAGGAGCTGTGACAACTGGATCTGGTTGGAAGGAGCTGTCCGTTCCTTGGATTTGTATTAATTTATATGTGTATTTTGTCGAATATCAGGTTCAATTTCAATTAAGTATTAACCAGTTAGCCAGGGTTTTCTTCACTATTTTACTATTGTATTAACCGTCATATTTTAACTGGCAACTGAATTTAAATTCATTTATTTCATATTCAAATCGATGATTCAATTGAACATCGGGCAACATAAATAGTTGTTAACATCCATGTTTGTAATATAATAATAATAATAATAATTTATTTGGTGTTCCTTAAACATAAAGTTTATACACAAGTCATGTAGAATACAAAGAAGACATAGTTAAAATGATTCATGCAATACAATAAAAAAACATATACAATTTAAATTTTACAATCAGTACATAAAACTTAAAATTGAGATTGATTCTCATGCAGATGGAAAATCTATTAATTTATTTTTAAACTCATTGATAGTGTAGAAGGCATTTTCATATAGAAACACTTTTAATTTTTTCTTAAACTGAGTGATGTCGAGCGAACGTATATAAACTGGCAGGCTATTATATAAAGAGATACCAATGTGGTAAGGAGATTTTTCATAAAACGCATGATAGTGCTTCTTCATATAAATTAAGTCGTGTTGTCGAGTGACCCTGTTGTGAAACTCACCAACAGTTATTAAATTGTTTTTGCTCGAATGAACAAAATTTAAGATTTTGTATAAGTATATTGCAGGAACGGTTAAAATTTTGTTAGTTACAAATAATGTTTTGCAAGATTCAGTTGGTTTAAGATTAAAAATTAAACGAAGTATTCTTTTTTGAAGAATAAAAATTCTTGAGGACGTTGTTGTATTTCCCCACACAATAATATTGTAGTTAATGTAACTGTAAACCATTGAGTAATAGATGGTAATCAAATGCTCAGTGTCATAATCATTTTTTAATGATGATAGCAAATAATAAGATTTATTAAGTTTGTTCATTAAATCTTCAATATGAGAATGCCACTGGAGATGGTTATCCACTATTACACCAAGAAATTTGGTAGAACCACTGCAGCTAATAACAGTGTTTTTTACTAAAAAAAGAGTGTTGTTGTTGAACTTGTTTAATTTATTTGAAAATTCGATAATTACCGTTTTACTAATATTAATGACCAATTGGTTCCTAGAGCACCAATTATTGAACTGTTCAATTGCACAATTAACTTTGTTTTGTGCGACATCTCTTAACTTATCGGAAACCACAATAGTTGTATCGTCGGCATACATAAACGTCCTACCAACACTTATATGTTTATTTAAGTCGTTTACGTATGCAATGAATATAAATGGGCCTAAGTTGCTACCTTGAGGTGTTCCGGAAGCTATGTTGTGTTCTGCTGATAGTGCACCGTTATATTTTACAAGTAATTTTCGATTTTTTAAAAAAGATAAAATCCATGAATTAATATTACCTCTAATTCCCAAGTTAGAAAGTTTTTCACTCACACAGTCAATATTTATAGTATCAAATGCTTTAGTTAGATCAAAGAATATACTGTACACGTATATTCCTTGATCTAACTCATCATTTATATGCTGTATAAATGCCGTAGTTGCAGTTTCAGTTGAAAAATTTTCGCGAAATCCATGTTGTTCTGCACACAAATTGTTGGTGAGTGCACAAAATTTATTTAATTGTTGACCAATCACTTTTTCGAATATTTTAGAAAAACAACTAAGTACCGATATTGGTCTATAGTTAGCAATATTTGCAGAATCACCTTTTTTTAATATAGGTGTAATGTGGCCTAATTTCAAAGTAGATGGAAAAACTCCTTGGTAAATTGATTGATTTATCAGTTTACATAAAATAGGGGCTAATAACAGTTGACATTCCTTAATTAGTTTTGTAGGTATAAGATCAGGTCCGGAACAAGTATTCTTTAGTTTTCCAATAATATTACGTATATCGCTCTCATTTACAGGAAAGAAAAACATTGTTTGGGGATTATTGCTTGATACAGTGCAGTTTGCATCAGTAATAATACTACTTCGTATTTTTTCTACAGAATCAATAAAATATTGACCAAAAGCATTTGCTATATCATTGTTATTTGTAAAAAAATTGCCGTTATAATTGATATGATCATTTGTATTTTTAATATCTTTGACATTTTGCTTTGCTTTAACTAGTTCCCAAAGCTTTTTATTTTTATTAGAAGAATGATGTATTAAGTTAATGTGGTAGCATTTTTTTTCAAATGATATATTTCTATCTAAACATTTCTTTTTTTCATTATAATTGTTATTTAGATTGGGACAATTAATTCTTTTTCTAAGCCAGTCTAGAGTTTTAATTTGATCATATTCTATTTGTAAAGACCGTGAAAAGGGAATTTTCTTACATAGTTTTGTACTTGTGTTGACTGTTTTTTGCTTCAGCGGACACGAAACATTCATACACCATATAAAGGTAGTATAAAAATTATCAAATAAGTCACAGATATTGGAATAGCAATACTCATCTGAGTTTACAAGACATAAATAATGTTTATTAAATAAAAATTTAAATTCATTAACTGCAGCTGGACTTAAATCTCTATTGTTTATTATTATACCCTTGTCAATTTTGCAAACAGTCATGCATAATTATGAACCAAGGTTCACATGAACTTAAGTTTAGCTTTAAGCATTTTAAAAAACCTTATTCAATTTTAAAGTAGAATTCTAGAGTACAATTTTATTGTTAAGACGTTGAAGTATCTGTGTCGGGTTAAACCATTCTATTACAGGGTCTTGTGCAGGGATAGCGCTATTCCGGACATAACGACAGTGAGTATTAACCATCTTATAATTTACTTTTATGTATACCTTAACCAGATAATTCAAGTCTGAGAAATTATTTTACAAAATTGTGTTGTACTCAACAAATATTGATTTTGAACGGTGTATTATTTATATCGAATTTTTGTTTTGAAGCATTATTGGCATTACTTTATTGGTTTTGCAAGTGTGCTTGATTTTGGATCTTTTTTGCGTATCGACTATTGTTGACTATTATTATAATGTTTTGTGTACGACCTCTCTAACAATATTAATGACATTTAGTCATTGACATTGATTTTTTTTAATTATTATTGAAGCGGAATCTTTCTAATAATTATATACTCTGTTTTTAAATTAGAGTTATAATCTCTAATAAATATACTTTTTTTTTAAATTAAAATTAGAGCTATTAATCTCTAATTAATTTACTCTGTTTTAAATTTAGAGTTATAATCTAATAAATATTAGATAACTTGGCCTTTTTTTTTTCTTTTCTTTACATCCAAATATGGTATCGGGTTCTACCTATTAGGAGGTGTGATCAATAACATACAGGGTGGACTTCAAACCTGGACTCCAGATTTTGGGGGCAGGGGAAGGTGAAACCTCTTCCAGGCGCGTCCCAGGTGGCGGATAGGGGATTGCACACGCGGACCAACACCATTGCACGGTAGCCTTGCCACGGCAATGAGACTACCTTTTCTATCCTTCTCTTTCCCCTTTGAACTATCGTTCGCTCTAGAACAACTCTTCGGTCTTTCTTGACTCACTTTCTGGTTATTAAGCTATTAGGTAACGAGGGCTTGGTAACCAAAACCGCTTTAACATCTTTTTCTTACAGTGGAACCCAACACTCTAAACCACTAAAAGGGTGCGCGACTGCCCGGAAGTCAGAAAACGGGAAAAAAAAAAGAAAATGAAACAATGCACAAAAGTTTAGATAAATATACCCAGGAGGAAAAACCCTCACCGTCTGCTGAGACGGTCTGCCACGTGGAATATGGGTGTGGCAACCTAAACAAAACTGATAACGACAATGGCAACGAAAACGGACAACGAAACTGGACTACAAACACTGAAGATAAGTCGCTGAGCAGACGTGGCTCAGCCAGACACGAAGACTTGACAGCGGAAGAACTTGATATCCTGCAAAATTACAATAGGCAAAGGAGTATTGGGAGGTCTCCTAACAGAGAACCTGTGGAGGAGTCCAAGTCGGAAAAATCAAAGAAAGAACCGACAAAACCGCAGGAATTAAAGGAAAAGGAAAGGAAAAAGGTGATTGATGAGAAAAAAAGACTAAGGGAGGACGACCCTCAAGGCAAACCTGCCGAGAAAAGGCGTAACAGCGTTGGAACATTGCCTTACAATGTAGAGGTAAATATGACAACGCTGGCGAAATGCATAAAAAAGTTGCAAAAAGAAGTTGCTCAAAACACCAGGGTGGATTTAAAAAAGGCCATCGACGAGGTAGCCCTAATTTTTCCAATGGTGGTTACCTCGCAACAAAAAAAGATAGTCGGAAACAACCAGGAAGAAGAATTAAGGCTTATAAAAGCTGAAACCGAAAAGCTACGATCTGCTAATGCAGAACTTTAAAAAAAAATAGACAGCATGACGGCAAATGCTATCAAAGAAGCCGAAGTTAACAAAAAAGAAGAACAGGAGCTAAAAGACAGAGTTGCGGCTCTTGAAGAAGCTGCGAGAAAGAAGTGTGAAAACGGGATGGATGAAAGAACGGAGGTACGCATGGACCAGCTACGGGAAATAAGGGTATGTGAAGGGTGTGGGTGCATGGGCATATGTGTAAAAGGCGTGAAAGGTATGAATGTGGAGGATGAAAGAAAGCTGCAGAAGGATGCAGAGGAGGTCGCACTAGTGGCTGCAATTTGGGAGGAAATGGGTAAGGAGGGAGGGAAGCCAGGGGAGGGTTTTCAAAAGTATATGCGGGAGGCGTGCCCTAAAAAGGCCTATAGACGGACAAGGGTAATAGTAGGGGTCCCAAAAAAAGGAGACAATGCTCTAGTTATTGTCGACGTGGGAGACGAAAACCCCATCACGAAACTGTACGGAGAAAAGGGAGAAGCTATAAAAGGCATAATTACAAGTGGTAAATTGGGCAAGGGAAACTTGGCATGCGTGGCGCAGGAGGCAAGCGCATTTTTGGAAGGGGAGCAGCTGACAATGGACAGGAACTACACGTTTCTGTTGGGAGCTGCGGAAGGTCAGGACGTAGGGGGGGAAGAGTTTCTGTCCATGACGGCAAAGGCGTTGGCGGCGGTGCGGGAAAGGGAAATAACAAACCTTTCGGTGGTATTGGCGTCGGGCAGAGAGACGGAGCGCGTCCGAAAAATTATGGAGTGGGTCTCGGAGGGCTCAAAGTTAAATATGACTATCCACACCCCCCGTCCTAAGGGGGCGGAAGGGTTGACGCAGGTGGAGGTAGGGGACACCTGGAGCAAAGTCGTCAAGAGGGGCAAAAGCCAATAGACGACGGACCTCCAGGTAGAGGGAAAGGGTCTGGGAAACAACTATGTGGAGCGGCTTAAAGCCTTAAAAATGAGGGTGGGAGAGTCTGCCGGAGTTAAGGTCCTTGAGGCCAGGGGGATGGCTTCGGGAGCAATTAAGTTAAAATTGCAGGGTGGGGGAGAAAAATCAATTAGTGCCTTTAGGGAGGCGTTAAACAAAGGCCAAAACGCGGAGCTGACGGTGAAGGCACTTAGCAGAAGGGAAAGGGTGCTGGTGTGGGGGATAGATGGGGCGATGACGTCGGTTGAGGTGCGGGACGCTATTGACCGAATCGTGGGGGCGCCGGAAGGGAGAGGCTGCGAGGTCAACAGCCTTAGGCCGCAGAGCAGCAAAATGGGAAGGCAAGAGCTCTACGCCGTGGTCACGTTAGACAGGGGTCCCCGGGCGCACATTCTGGACTTAGGTAAAATAAGTATAGGGTGGGCACGGTGCAGGGTGGAGGCTTTTACTAACATAGACCGCTGCTACAACTGTCAGGAACTCGGACATATGGCAGCAGGATGCGGCGCCGCGAAAGTGGGTAGGCGGTGTCACAAGTGCGGAGAAGTGGGGCACTTGGTGAAAGACTGCATTCAGGAAGCAAGATGCAGAACTTGCAACGTGGCAGGTCACAGGACTTCATCCATGGCCTGTCCAAAGTACAAGGAATTAGTACTTATAAAAAAGGGGGTGGGTAAGGCGGCACCGCCGGTTAAAGAATGCTGACCGTCGTCCAAGTGAACTTGAACAGGTCGGTTGCATCTAGCGACCTTGCGATGCAGTTGTGCGCGGAGATTGGAGCGGACATCGCGTTGATCTCCGAGCCCAACATACGCACGGCAACAGGAAGTGCCTGGTTCATGGACGATCGGGAGGACGCAGCACTGGTGGTGCTGAACAGCGGGTTGGGAATCGGAAAACGCGGGAGGGGGGAAGGGTTTGTATGGATTCAAGTGGGTGGGAGATTTTACGTGTCTTGTTATGCCTCGCCTAATAAGGCTTTGCAAGATCTGGAGGACATATTGGGATGCGTAAGGTCTCAACTGGGGGTGGGGATCAGGGATGCTTTTATAGGGGGGGACTTTAATGCCAAGTGCCCTACCTGGGGAGGGAACGTAGAGGACGGGAGGGGTCGTTTGCTAGCGGAATGGGCCGCGTGTAACGACTTGACTCCAATGAACGATGGGGCAGCGCCCACGTTCTGGAGGGGAGAGGCACGCTCGTATATCGACGTGACCTTCTGCGGGTCAAGGGTAGTGGGGTTGGCGACGGGGTGGGAGGTGATGGAAGAGGAATGCCTCAGCGACCATCGTCCCATCAGGTTCGGTGTTGGCAAGACGGCTCCGTCGCGCGTGAGGGACGCGGAACAAAGCGGGTGGGTAATGACGTCGGAAGGGCTGGAGAAAATTTGTAGGGATTTTGGGGAGCGAGAAGTGGGGGAAGGGGAAAACGCGGCTCAGCTGTGCAAGAGCATAAAGCATCTCTGCGATCTTCATTTCACCAGAAAGGGGCGTCAAATCGGAAGACGTCCAAAATACTGGTGGAATGAAGAGATTGCGGAGGCAAGGATGCTCTGCAACAGGGCGCGTAGAGCGCTGACAAGGGCCAACGCCTCGGGGAGGGGTAACGTGGGTTTAGTCGGGGAGTATAAAGGGTTAAGGAAAAGGTTGGGAGGGCTCATCAAGTCGGCCAAGAGGGGAAAATGGAAGCTCCTGGTTGACGAAGTTGATGGGGACATCTGGGGCAGGGGTTTTAAAATAGTGATGGGGAAAGTGGGTAGGAAACCGCCAAAGGTGGATACGGCGGTTCAGAGAGCGGTAGTAGGGGAACATTTTCCAGCGCAAGTGGGGAGGGTTTTCAGGAGGTGGCCAGTTGAGGCTGGGGACGTCCGACTCTTTACGGAAGGTGAGCTTCTGGAGGCCACGGCAAAGATCAGACCGAGGAAAGCACCGGGGCCTGACGAATTCCCTACGGAACTTGTCAAAGCCTTAATCGGACGGTGCCCTGAAACCTGGCTGAAAGTTTACAATCGGTGCCTGGTTGAAGGAAGTTTTCCGGAAGTGTGGAAGAGGGCTAACCTGGTCCTGCTGGATAAGGGGAAAGGTAGTACGGGGGCTAGGGCATATCGTCCAATATGTCTCCTGGACGTGGGTGGGAAAATCCTCGAACATCTGGTGGTGGGAAGGCTTTTGGAGGTGCATCAAGGTGACGCGGCCCTCTGCGAGCGTCAGTACGGTTTTAGGAAGGGTTTTTCAACCCTGAACGCGCTCGCGGAGGTGAAGGCAGCGGTAGTAGCTGCAAAACGTTTTAGCTACACGCACATAAAAGCGTGCGTGTTAATCACCTTGGACGTGATGAACGCCTTCAACACTGCCAATTGGGGCAGGATTTTGGGGGCGCTGGAAAACAGGGGGGTACCAGGCTACCTGCTAAATCTAATTAGCAGTTACCTGTGGGGTAGGATTTTGCTGCTGGGCAAGGGAGAGCAGAGGGAAGAGGTTAAACTGTCGGGGGGTGAGCCACAGGGGTCGGTTCTTGGACCCACGCTGTGGAACGTTCTGTATGACAGCGTGGTGAGCCTGGAGATGCCGAAGGGGGTAAAGGTAGTAGCTTACGCGGACGATCTGGCGGTAGTAATAACGAAGCGCTCTAGACTCGAAGTAGAAGAGGCTGGTAACTACGCCGTTAAGATAATAGAGTCAAAGATGAGCGAGCTAGGGCTGAAACTGGCGATAGAAAAGACAGAGCTTGTGGTACTTTCGTGCTCAAGGAGGGTACCACAAGTTCAAATAAATGTCACGGGGACCACCGTCAGGTCTAAGAAGAAGCTAAACTACCTTGGGGTTGTACTGTCCAGCAACATGGCATGGGGCGGGCAGGTGCGGGAGGTGTGTATGAGAGGAGAGAAGGCGGCCCGGTCGTTGGCGGGTCTAATGCCAAATCTAGGGGGAGCAAGGGCTTCCTACAGGCGCCTGCTGTGTTCGGTTGTTTCCTCCATAGTACTGTACGGTGCAGAAATATGGGGGGACACCTTGCGCAGCAACGAGAGGCAAACGGAGTGGGTCTTGCGAACTCAGAGGAGGTGCTGCCAGAGGATTTGCAGCGCCTACAGGACGGCGTCGACTGCAGTTCTTCTGGTCGTTGCGGGTACAAGGCCACTAGACCTTCTAATCCGTATGAAGACGGAAGTGTGGGATGGGCGTCTCTCGAGGAGCGAAGGGGATGAATGGGTGTGGAGAGAATGGCAGCGAAGATGGGAAGAGTGTGAGTCGAGTGGAGGTGGTAGTGAACTCGGGTGGTCAAGGCGGCTCATCGTAAACGTGAAGCGGTGGGTTGGCAGAGGTTACGGCGAGGTAAACTATTACCTCACGCAGGTATTAACGGGACACGGTTGTTTCCGGGCGAACCTGCAGTGGGTGAAAGTGTGCAAGAGCGACGAATGTTTGTATTGCGGGCAGCGAGACACGGTTGAGCACACCGTGTTTCGTTGCGAACGTTGGACGGAAGTGAGGGAGAAAATGATTGTGAAAATGGGCGGAGCAAGCGTGAACCCTGACAACATGGTGGAAACAATGATGGCGTCTCAGGCCGGCTGGGATAATGTGTCCACCATGATAGGGATTATTCTCCGGAAAAAAGAGGAGGAGGAGAAGGAGCTTGCTCCGGTAGAAGAATGGGGGGTGGGGGTTTTGCCTGGGGTGGGCCCGTAGCTGTTTTTTATTATTGTGTAAAAGTATGAATGGAAATGTTATAACTTTTTGTAAAAAATGTGTCTGTAAATTTTTTGATTTGTTTGTTTTGTAAAAACATTGTTTTTGAAAAAAGAGAGGGCGGCAGAAAAGATTAACTGCCGTCCGGGATTCTCCACTCCGAAGTAATGCTTTAATGCAATCCCGGGGTGGAGTAAAAACAGATATATCCCAATGGGAGGAGGGTTTTAGCCGGTAGGAACCCGGCACTACCGTGCAGCACTGGCTGCCGGTGTCTTAGCTGAAGATTTTACTCCTTCCAAAAAAAAAAAAAAAAAAAAAAAAAAAAAAAAAAACCCGTGGCGCTCACTCTTTACCACCCCCGTCTACACTGAGCTACGACGGCAAGAGAAGCCCTGTCCTCCTCCTACTCAATAAAGAAGAAAAGAAACATAGTAGGCCAAAGGGAGCGTGACACTTTTAATAGACATTGTTCAAACAAAATACAAGACATATTGCCATTTAAACAAATATTTACTCGTATTACAAGGCTTGCTAACAAATACTCACTGACAGAATAGATGTAGGACCAAAACTTTTAAAAGAGATTTCTTTAACCGTACTATCGACAAATAGAAGAAACTTTAAAATCAGTATTTGATGAGACTTATAAGCTACAAATATTTAAAGTCAATGTACACAGACTGCTTAAATCTAGTCTTCAATGTGATAGTTTCCGAGGCTGTAGTTTCACTCGTTGAAATTCAAAGATATTTTTATGTTTTTGTGGCATATTATGTTAAAAAAAATTAAGTGGAATACTAGAAACATCATTGCAAAGTTGATTGCCACATAACTGTTACCTCCTTCAATTGTATATAAATAGATTTACTATTTTGAACGCAAAATTTGAGGATTTTTAAAATTACAATTTTAATAAAACTGGGTTATCAATTAGCTTATTCCTGCTTTAAACAAATTGCAAGGCAAATGTGTGATGGTTATTAACAATGTACCATATCATTTGATTCAGATGAACAAGCCACCCACTATTATATAGGAACCCCTGACGTCTTTATTGACATTTTATGCATAAAATTTTGCACTTCTCAACACTTTCAGTCAGATTTTGGTTTTTTCTAACAATATTTTCTCATAACTAAATTTTGCTATTTTTTATAAAAATATATAAACTTTTCAACCGTTTTGGGCCAGATTTTAGTTTTTTGATTTGAACAATTTGCCATTTTTGATTTTTTATAAAAAGAATCTTGTTTTTGCAGTTTGTTGGTACATTACGACAATATTTTTGTACTTTATGAACAGATTTTGTAATTTATGACATTCTATTATATTAGAATTTGTCACTTTTTAACTATATAACCGATTTTTGAACCTTCTCTGATATTATTTTGAAATTTCATAGCAAGGAAATTCTACAATGGTTCGGACAAACGTCCCCATATCGACATCTCCGATGTTTGAGGTACCAAAACATGACGATTCCTAAAACTTTATATCACTAAGTGCAATACAGTGTAAATGCGGCTATTTATATTTTTTAGGAGTATTTTGTCTCCTTTCAGTTTTTGTGCTGTAATAAGCAAAAAATAGTCAAAAATCATATTCAAAATGGTGTACTTTATAGGAAATTTTCCGTAAAACATGATTCCGCCGTGGGGTTTTCTATACTTTTTGCGGAAAATAGGAAAAATACCATTTTATTGAAAATTCAATAACTTTGATTCCGCTACACCTGGAGACTTAAAATTTGAATATGATAGTACTTTTGATCGCAAAAGAAATAATTATTTTTATCATACGTTTTTTTTAAGTATGTATTTCTATAGATACATTTTAAACAGATTTTTCGAAAAAAATGATGATATAAATAATTATTTCTTGGTCTTTCATAATTTTGCAAAAAAAAAAAATTGAATCAAAAGGAAATTTTTTGTAGAACGATAATTTGATCTCTAAAAATAACCCATTTTTAGCACTTATGTGTTATATTCTACTCTAGGGCAAGCAAATCCATTTTTTTTCAATTTTCAGGAGTATCATATTCAAATTTCAAGTCTCCAGGTGTAGCGGAATTGAAGATATCAAATTTTCAATAAAATGGTATTTTTATCATTTTTTGCAAAAAAAAATTTAAAAACCAAGAGATCGTATTCTACGAAAAATTTCTTATATTATACATTTTTTTGAATATAATTTTTGACTATTCTTGCTTGTTTACAGCACGAAAACTAAAAGGAGACAAAATATTCGTAAAAAAATAAAATGGCCGCTACTTACACTGCATCTAGTTCTAACTTTTTTTTTTATATACCTTAGAAAAAAAATTAAGGAATCGTCATATTTTGGTACCCCAAACATGTGTACAAAATTTGAGTAAAATCGGAGATGTTGATATGGGGATGTTTGTCCAAACTATCGTAGAATTACCCAGCAGGACTTTTTTTTAGGATTCTATAAAAATGAATAAATTTTCCAATTTTATGAACTGATTTTTCCATTTTTGCCTTTTTATAAATCGAATTTTGCTTCAATTTTAGTTCCTTGTGACAACATTTTGATAATTCAAAACTGAATATTGATATTTTTAACATTTAATAAATTAGAATTTTAGTTTTAAACAGTTTATAGCCAGATTTCAATGCTTTTATCAATATTTTGATGTTTCAAGATAGGATTTTGCTATTTTTGACATTTTGTGAATAAAATTTTACATTTTTAAAATGTTTTTGGCCAACATTTGGTGCTTTCTAATAGTATTTTAATATTTCCAATACCGGGTTTTGCTATTTTTGACATTTTATGAGTAGAAATATAAACATTTCAAATGTTTTAAATTTGGATTGAGCTATTTTTCATATTTTATAAATGAAATTTTGAACTTTTCAATAATTTATGGCAAAATTTTGCTGATTTTAACAGTATTTTGATATATTTTTTAGCAAGATTTGCTATTTTTGAAGTTTTATAAAAAAATTATACTTTACAGCAGTTTATGGCTGACTTCTGACAATATTTTAATGTTTTAAAACCAAATTTTGTTATTTTTTACATTATATATAAAAATTTATATTTTTTAACAGTTAATAACAGAATAAAAAAAAATGACAATACTGTACTTTTTAATCCGTCTGATGAGAAAACCCTTTCAATATTTTGAGGTGAGACCCAAAGATCCTACTTACGCCACTCTATCTGCTAATTTATGATTTGATGCTTTTTTGAAATATACCACGGACATGTGGCAAAAATTTTGTAACAATGTGATTCATTATGAAAAACTGGACTAAACATATCACTCAAAAACATGTTTTATTATTCATATTAAAATCAAATGACAAATCTGATGCACAATATAAAGATAATATAATGAAGTTGCAATAGAGGTACTTTTAAAACAATACTTTTGACAAAATGACAACAAAGTTTTGTTACTTTTTCTGCTGTGGCATAATAAATTTAACCAAATTAGTAATGTATATGCAGATGTTAAATCCAATAACAATAATATTTAATAATAAACAGTAAACAATTTCAATTATAAGTGTCGATTGTAAAATTGTAGACATTTTTCCATGGTAATGATGCATAATGCAAGTTTTTTTAAAGATAATATATATATATATATATATATATATATATATATATATATACATATATTGTCCTAAAGTTGTTGTTCTAAAATATTAAAGAAACTGCTATTAATATATATATATATATATATATATATATATATATATATATAAATAGCGATATGTATATGTTCTTTACAAAAATAATAATGAAAATACAGGACTGTTTTTTAGGATTCTATAAAAATGATTAAATTTTTCAATTTTATGAACTGATTTTGCCATTTTTGCCTTTTTATAAATAGAATTTTGCTTCAATTTTAGTTCCTTGTGAAAATATTTTGATGATTTAAGACTGAATATTGATATTTTTAACATTTTATAAATTAGAATTTTAGTAATATTACCTTTGCCATATAAATATATAAATAAAATAAATAAATAATTTATAGATAATTTAAATTATTAATCAATAACTTATCTATCTAATTATAGATAAACAACTATAAAAGCCTGTAAAACGCACAAATAATCATCAATTTAATTGTAAGTTGGAAAATTTACGCAAAAAAATGTACGCTTTAGCAGTTTTAACAAAATAGTTGGGTTATATTACAAATGTTATTGCTCACATGCATTATTTATAAAGAAAAATTAATTCTTAATCTTAAATTTTCAATCTATTGTAAAATTGATAATCATTTGTGAATTTTACGGACTTTTAAAGTTTTATCTATAATTATATATGTATATACAGGGTGTTTCCTAACTGGAAGTAAAAAATAAAGCTTTGGTACATTTTTTTAATTTTAAACAGAAAATCTAAATTACTTTTTTGTCTATCTCGTTTTGTTTCCGAGATAATAAATAAATACACATTATTTAGAAAACTTTTTATTCAGCAAGAAAACAAACAAAACAATATTACTTTAACAAGTGTACGTTTATGCAAGCTTTTGATACTTGTCAAAATTGTTTTCTTTGGTTCGGTTAGTAAAATTTGATAAAAATGCTGTTTAACAACGGAGAATACGCAGATATAATTTTTGTTTACGAATTCTGTAATGGTAATGCCCTAGCTGCAAGTTGCGAGCATCAAATAAGATTTCTTTACAAAAGGCAACTTTCTCGTCGCGTATTTTCAGACTCATTTCAAAGGCTCCATAAATTAGGAATTAAAAATCGTTGTAGTGGAGGTCCACATCAACAGCACACCGTGGCAGAAAAGGAACAAATAGTTGAAGCAGTTTTTGATAAATGGGGTCAGCGTTAGGCAACTTTCCGCCCATTCACAACTATCTTAAGACATTGTCTGAAAAACCTTAAATCTTAAATGAGAAAATTCTTCACCCATATTATTATCAAAAAGTACAACACCTACAACCAGGCGACGTAGCACAGCGATTTGCATTTTCTCAACGGCTTCTTGAACGACATCAACAAGATCCTAACTTCATTAGTTCAATATTGTGGAGCAATAAATCTATATTCACCAGAGATAACATTAACAATATACATTAGGTCATTAAGATATCCGTACGCAGTTAGGTTACGAGCTTACCAATAAAGAAACACATGTTATGGGGTTTTTAATGAAGAACTACTGCCAATTCAAATTTTACCAACTCGTTTAAATGCTGATTTATAAGCAGAATTTCTCAAAAATCAGATGAAAAATTTGCTGGATAACAATGTTCCTTTATCCTTACGTAACAAGATGTACCAGCTCAAAGGAATACTGCCCCATGTTGTGCGATATGTAGTTGAATAGCTCATTACTTTTAACGATAAGTGGATTGGTAGAAGAGGTCCAGTAAACTGGATTGCAAGATTTCCTGATCTAAATCTATTAGACTTTTATGTGTGAGGACACATGAAACAATTGGCTTATGCGGAGCTAAACAACGTGGAGCAGCTACAAAAGATAATTGCAAATGCTACATTGCACATTCAAAACACAACAGATTTTGAAGCAGTTTATTATTATCTTTTAGTGCGTTGTCAAGCGTATCCATGCTTTGTAACATGACAATTGACAGCTGAGGCTACGTCCTGTGGAGCCTGATCAACTTCATGCGGAACGAAATCAAAAATTAATTAATTAAATAATTAATAATTAAAAGAGCCATTAAGTAAGAAATGAATAGATACACCCTATTCATAATTAATTATTTGACTAATATTGTTAGTGGGAGATTTGTTTGTATTATTCCGATAAATATTGTAAATAATTTTATTTGTAAAATAATATTCAAATCTACTACGAAATTTGTTTCCAATGTCGCGATAAAACTTGAAAAATAAAATGTATTTTTTTGTTCGGTTCTTTTACCGCTCTCCGCTCTTCAGTTCTCCGCGTAGAGAAATGATTCTTTTCATCAGGGTGCGTGAAGGCGATGACACGTATTCGCCCGCGCTAAATATATTGTAATATACCCTCGTGTTTTCCGAAGGCCGTCCAACAACTAAAGGTATTGAATATTATTTTAATTGCAATTAATGTAACCCCGTAAGCATTTATTTGTAATATTTAATGTTTGTAAACTACCACGTGTTATTCAATTTTAAAGGCCTGTGTAATTTCCCCATTAAATTGGATCGGCATGATGGAATTGTAATATATTTCCGAATAATCAAGGACATGGTTGTATAAAGGCAGTTATGAAGTTCGAAATAAAATTATGATGAATCGCATCGCAATAAAGTTATAATGGATTGGAATTAACTGAATCAAGCAAAGAATCGATTTGGAAAAGCAAACATCATGGCTGATTGGGATAAAGGAATTACCACGATGGATGAAGTACAGCACCATCGACACGGATAACAGATAAGAAATAATATATAAATAATAGATATATAATTTTAAAATTAAAGATTAAAGATTTTACACTTAAGAATTTCAGTTTTGAGATTTAATTAAAATTAAATTAGAGTTTTGGGTTATATTAGAATTAAAATTCAAGTTAATAACCTAATTGAAATTTATTTAATGACACGAAATTTACTTTGTTACTTGAGAATTTATACCATAATGTGCTAGTTTAAGCGTGTTAGTTTATGTTTATATCTAGGAGTACTCCGAATACGTTTGCAAACCTACATTAAGAAATTAGTATTTTAGGAATGACTTATAATTAACTGTTAGTTTTCATGCCTCTTTAAATTGTGTTTTGTGAATTTACATGACTTAACGGAATAATATAACGGTTACTCACTTCAATCTTTCAATTAATTTAATCGAACCCCACCCAGGTCTCCACTGGCAGCACGTGGTAAGCCGTCATGAGTCTTCCGCGGCTTTAATGTGCATTTCATCGAAGAAAACGTTGCATAAAATTGGAGCCCAACGTTCGGCGCGATTTGGCTTAGTAGAGTTCGTAAAATAGATAAATACTTTAAAATTCACATTTAGAATAATTTTGTCAATTTTTAAGAAATCACAATGTCTAAAGGGATATATGTGGATGACCTCCGCAAAGCTCAGGTAATATATGAATTAAAGATAAGGGGATTTTCCGAAATCACGGATGTAGACGTTAGTGAGTTGAAAATAATTTTAAAAGGTTTCATTAAAGAGAATATCCCATTAATAATTACCGAAGGTATACAAATGAATAAAGTAGATTTAGAAGAAATCAAAGAGTCTATAACTGATATAGAAAATTTATTAACGTCATTTCCTGGAGCTGATGCAAAAATCAGCGAGAGGAGAATTAAAACTAGACTAGGGCATGTTAGAGACAGGTTAGAAAGGTACACAGACTTTGAAAAGAGTGAGGTGGCTAAATTTAAGAAAGATACTTTGAGCAGGATCATTATATATGCTGCAAGAGCAACTAGTAAAATGGAGGTCTTAATTGAAACCCTCAGTAGCACGTTTGTAGACGGTGGACGAGCAAAAGCAGTTGGATTCTCGTGTTCTTCCGATGAGGAAGGAGACCAGAAAACGACGCCATTAAAAACTAAAACATCTTGTGTAGAACGAAAGCCTGACTTTCCAGTTTATAAATGTGGACTAACTTATGACGGAGAAGGGGATGCATTATCTCTACTCTCTTTCCTTGAAAGGGTAGAAGAACTTAGAATAGCTCGGGGCTATACAGAAAGTGCTTTATTTCAGTCAGCAATAGATTTATTTGCTGGGTCTGCATTGTGTTGGTTTCGGTCTATTAGAACTAAGGTGGTGAGTTGGCAAGAACTTGTAGGTTTATTAAAAAAAGATTTCATACCACCAGATTATGACGATGTTCTTTGGGATGAAATACGGTCCAGAAAACAACTAAAGGAAGAAAAAATTAGCATATACATAGCAATTATGGAGAACCTATTCACTCGTCTTACTGTTTTGCCCGATGAAACTGTTCGTATCAGGTACATCCGTAAAAATTTGTTACCAGTCTTTATTTCCCGACTTAGTCTGACTGATGTAAATTCAATTAGAGAGTTGATAGAGCTGTGCAGGAAAATTGAAGTTACCTTCCGACAAAATTCTATGCCAAAAGTTCATGCTGTAAATACTCAATATGGTAATAGTTCATCTAGTAAGTCTAATGCTGAAATCTCATGTTGGAATTGCAAAAAATCAGGTCACAGTTTTTCTGCATGTAAATCACCGCGTAAGGAAAAGTTTTGTTTCAGGTGTGGGAAAGCCGGTGTTACAAAATTATCTTGCTCTAATTGTACAAAAAACTAGGTAGTCCTCTTGTTATCAACAGTCGTAACAAGGAGAAGTCAATTACTAAACAGACTGGTAAAACATCAAAGCAAGAGTGGAATAATTGGATCAATGTAGTTAAAAGTTTTTATGAGTCATATCAAAGGAAACCGCAAAATATAAGTCCGGTATTTGTTAATAGAGAGAATGATAATCGTCCATATCTAATGGTAAAGATATTCGATTGCAGTGTATCGGCTTTAGTTGATACAGGGGCAAATCTCTCAGTTCTTGGTAGTCCGGGAATGGCATGGATTCGTAGATTTAATTTGAAAATACACTCTGGAAAATTTAATTCTGTTTCTACTGCAGATGGAAAGAAACACGATGTGTTGGGTTTTGTTAATATTCCAGTTAAAATTAATGATGTGTCACTTGTAGTTAAGGCAATAGTTAGTCCAGAGATCGAGATACCTTTAATTTTAGGTGCTGATTTCCTGGAATCCGTTCACTTTTGTGTAGATTTAAAATATAAAACTTGGTGCATGGATGTACCAGAACCACTGAACAAAAACTGTGTTTTGTCAACAGGTCCCGAGAATATTGCTGAGCTGACAGTTGAACAACAACAATCTTTGGATAATGTATTAAGAGCATTTAATTCTTTAGCAACTCCTACGTTAGGTCGTACTCATTTGGTGGAGTATCACATAGATACCGGAGATTCTATGCCAATCAAACAAAGACATCACGTACTCTCGCCGTACATGCAAGCACATTTGAACGCAGAGCTAGACCGTATGTTATCTTTAGGTGTGGTTAGACCTTCTAAAAGCGCATGGTCATCCCCGGTAGTCTTAGTTAAAAAGGCTAACGGAGAAATTCGTTTTTGTTTCGATGGTAGAAAATTAAATTCGGTTACAAAAAAGGATGCCTATCCCTTACCTCATCTAAATAATATTCTAAGTAGACTGTCTAATTCCAAATTTATTTCAAGCGTAGATTTGAAAAATGCATTTTGGCAAATTCCGTTAAACCAATCATCTTGTGAAAAAACAGCATTTGTAGTGCCTGGTAGGGGACTGTTTGAGTTTGTTGTAATGCCGTTTGGCTTAGCTAATGCGGCCCAAGCGCAACAACGGTTGATGGAACATGTTTTAGGTCCAGATCTTGAACCTCAAGTTTTTGTATATCTAGACGATATTGTAATTGCCGCATCTACGTTTGAAGAACACATAGACATCTTAAAAACGGTATATGCACGTCTTAGAGATGCAGGTCTTTCTATCAACATTAACAAATGTGAGTTTTGTCGATTGTCTATCAAGTATCTTGGCTTCATCATTGACCAAGGAGGTTTGCGCACTGACCCAGAGAAGGTTCAAGCTATGTCAAGTTATCCTGTCCCTACAAATGTAACTGAACTAAAAAGATTTGCAAGAATGTGTTCGTGGTACCGCCGCTTTATTCCACACTTTGCAACACTAATGGCACCTATTCATCAAATAGTAAACGGGAAAAGAAAAAAACAAGGTATAAGTTGGACAGACGACGCAGACAAAGCTTTCGTAAAAATAAAGGAAGCTCTGGTTAACGCACCCATTTTAACAAGTCCGGATTTCTCTAAAGAATTTGTTATGCAGACAGACGCATCAAACTACGGGTTAGGAGCAGTCTTAACTCAAGTACAGGAAAATCAGGAAAGGGTTATTGCATATGCAAGCCGCTCACTAACTAAAACGGAGAGAAATTATGATGTCACAGAAAAGGAATGTCTGGCTTTACTTTTCGGGGTGGAAAAATTTAGAATGTATGTGGAAGGTGTGAAATTTAAGGCGATAGTAGACCATCACTCTTTATTGTGGCTGCAGAATCTGCGAGATCCAGTAGGCAGGCTAGCGCGTTGGGCCATGAAACTTAGCCAGTACGACATGCAAATTATTCACCGAAAAGGGAAATTACACGTAGTGCCAGACGCCCTTTCTCGAAGTCCGAATCTTGCCATGATAGTTACCGACACTAACAAATTAGAGCCATGGTATGAGAAGATGAGTGAAAAAGTGTCTAGTCATCCAGAAGACTATCCACTTTGGAAATTGGAGGACAAGATGTTATACAAACAAACCCAAGTGCGTAATCAAGTACCTTTAGTGAACGAAATTGAATGCAAACAAGTTGTACCGCGTGCCTTTCGCAAACAAGTGTTACATGAGTGTCACGATTCCCCACTCGCCGCACATTTAGGTTATTTTAAAACTGTAGCTAGAGTAGCCGAGAGGTATTATTGGCCTCAGATGAGGAGAGACATTGCTAAATATGTAAAACACTGTCATGTTTGCGCAGCTCAAAAATCACCGAATATCGCACGTGCTGGTCATATGGGTAAGCAAAAGCAAGTGGAAGGTCCTTTTCAAATAATTTCAGCAGATATACTTGGTCCGCTACCTCGATCCAAGAAAGGAAATTCTCATCTGTTTGTTGTTACCGATTGGTATTCCAAATGGGTATTTTTATTTCCTCTTAAGAAAGCCACGTCTTCTGAAATATGTAGATATTTGGAAAATGACGTATTTTTAATGTTTGGAGTGCCGCAAGTTGTAATGGTTGATAATGGTGCACAGTTTGTTAGTACCCAATTCAAGAGGTTATGTACTGAATACCACTTGGAAAATATATGGTACAATGCACATTATCATCCACAAGTCAATTTTACAGAGCGAGGGAATAGAACTATAGGTACGGCTATCCGTTCATATTTGGATAGTAATAAACATAAAGAATGGGACGTAAATATTAACAAGATTGGATTTGCATTACGATCCGCTGTTAGCGAAGTAACAAAATATTCACCTAATGCTTTGGTATTTGGTCGCAACGTTTTTGTTGATGGGAGGTTACATGGAGCTTTTAAGAAAGGTAATATTACTGCACGTAATAGGGAAGAATATTCGGAAAAATTGATAGATTTTACCAGTGTCCAGGCAGATATTATCAAACATCTGGATCATGCGTATAAGAAGAACTCCAACACGTAAAACCTTCGTAAAAGATCTATTCAGTTTCAATTAGGGGATTTGGTCTGGAAAAAGAATTATGTGTTGTCGAAGGCCGTAGAAGGTTTTACATCTAAATTGGCTCCTAAATATATATTGTGTGAGATCTGTAAAGTTCATTCAAGTTTAGTATATTCACTGAAACGTGTTAGTGATGGAAACAATGTCGGAAAATGGCATATAAAAGATTTAAAACCATATTTTGGCAAAGAGGAAGAAGAAGTAGAACAGTCAGAGTAAATATGTCTTTGCTCGGTTGGTGTTTTCTTAAATTTAGTCAAAGGTATTCAAATCTCATGTTAAATTAATGGACTTATTATTATAATTAGTTTAGACTAGATATTTAGTTATACATAGATTAGTTAATCTTTAGTTAGATTAGTGTTTAGGTTAAGATATCGGTTAATATCTAGATTATTGTTTAGGTTAAGATAATGGTTAATACCTAGATTTAGTTGGTATTTAGTAATGGGTTAGTAAGGCGCGCGTCGTTAAATCATTTGTGTTAATTTGGGGTAATTATCTTTTTATAATTGTGAGTTGATATAATATACTAAAAAATATTTTCTCGTGCAGTACTCCCAAATATTTTTTGTTCGTGAGGGGGCAGTGTAACATGACAATTGACAGCTGAGGCTACGTCCTGTGGAGCCTGATCAACTTCATGCGGAACGAAATCAAAAATTAATTAATTAAATAATTAATAATTAAAAGAGCCATTAAGTAAGAAATGAATAGATACACCATCTTCATAATTAATTATTTGACTAATATTGTTAGTGGGAGATTTGTTTGTATTATTCCGATAAATATTGTAAATAATTTTATTTGTAAAATAATATTCAAATCTACTACGAAATTTGTTTCCAATGTCGCGATAAAACTTGAAAAATAAAATGAATTTTTTTGTTCGGTTCTTTTACCGCTCTCCGCTCTTCAGTTCTCCGCGTAGAGAAATGATTCTTTTCATCAGGGTGCGTGAAGGCGATGACACGTATTCGCCCGCGCTAAATATATTGTAATATACCCTCGTGTTTTCCGAAGGCCGTCCAACAACTAAAGGCCTGTGTAATTTCCCCATTAAATTGGATCGGCATGATGGAATTGTAATATATTTCCGAATAATCAAGGACATGGTTGTATAAAGGCAGTTATGAAGTTCGAAATAAAATTATGATGAATCGCATCGCAATAAAGTTATAATGGATTGGAATTAACTGAATCAAGCAAAGAATCAATTTGGAAAAGCAAACATCATGGCTGATTGGGATAAAGGAATTACCACGATGGATGAAGTACAGCACCATCGACACGGATAACAGATAAGAAATAATATATAAATAATAGATATATAATTTTAAAATTAAAGATTAAAGATTTTACACTTAAGAATTTCAGTTTTGAGATTTAATTAAAATTAAATTAGAGTTTTGGGTTATATTAGAATTAAAATTCAAGTTAATAACCTAATTGAAATTTATTTAATGACACGAAATTTACTTTGTTACTTGAGAATTTATACCATAATGTGCTAGTTTAAGCGTGTTAGTTTATGTTTATATCTAGGAGTACTCCGAATACGTTTGCAAACCTACATTAAGAAATTAGTATTTTAGGAATGACTTATAATTAACTGTTAGTTTTCATGCCTCTTTAAATTGTGTTTTTGTGAATTTACATGACTTAACGGAATAATATAACGGTTACTCACTTCAATCTTTCAATTAATTTAATCGAACCCCACCCAGGTCTCCACTGGCAGCACGTGGTAAGCCGTCATGAGTCTTCCGCGGCTTTAATGTGCATTTCATCGAAGAAAACGTTGCAGCTTATTGTGGCTACGTTGAGAACTTATTAAAGTAATATTGTTTGTTGTTACCATTGTTACAAATGTTTTTTTTACTAAAATTTTGCTAAATAGAAAGTTTTTTAATTAATGTGTATTTTTTGATTATCTTGAAAACGAAGCAAGATAGCTAAAAAAGTTATTTAGTTTTTTTGTTTGAAATTAAAAAAATATACCTAAAGTTTTGTTTTTTGCTTCCAGTTAGAACACACCCTGTATAATTTAAGATATAATCATAAACTAAAAAAATAATAAATAAATATACCTAATACTTTTTTATCGACTTTTTTTTGCAAATAAGTTTTTATCACCTATGACTAGTATGGGTTTGTGTACTATTGCGTAGTAATAATGTTTTGCATTAAAAGATAAAGCTGCTGCTTCGCACCGTGTATGGTATAAACCTTTTAATAAAAAGTTTATTCGCTTCCACCTATAAATTTGCAAAGTATTGTATTATAACATTTGGCATTATTATTGGTCATGTTCAAAATCAAGGTCTGTGAATTGTGCGTTAGTCTGTAAATACACGTCAAAATATCTTAAAAAATACCACATTGTTTCATTTCTGGTACCAAGTTTTTTTCCCCAGTTTTTGAGTTTTTGAAGCATTTTAATATAATTTAATCAATTGCTATGATCTCCAAATATGTGATTTGGGTTGTTTAATATATCACTAGACAAATTAGATATTTTTTATTTAAATCAAAATCTTCTGTTTATCTATGTGGCGATTCATGGAAAGAGAGATGCTAGGTATCAGCCTCAAAGACCGCGTCAAAAACGAAGAAATCAGAAGCAGAACAAAAGTAAAAGACGTCACCAGGAGAATAGCAGAATTGAAGTGGAGATGGGCGGTCCACCTGGCAAGACAAGATGGAACCAAATGGACCAAAAGAATCATAGAATGGCGCCCAAAGACAACGAAAAGAAGCGTGGGCCGGCCGGCAACAAAATGGCAAGATGATATATAAAAAAATAGCAGGAAAGAACTGGATCCAAACAGCCCAATCTAGAGAAACATGGAAAACGTTAGAAGAGGCCTACATCCAGAAGTGGATAAAAACAGGCTGAAGAAGAAGAAGAAGAGAAATGATTTTTGCATTCAATTTTTTGTACCAACTTTGTCTCATATGGCTTTACTTGTAGTAATATTTTTTTTTACACTGCTGCCATCACCGACTAGTTGGTAAAATTTAAGACTATGCATTTTAATGCTTTGTCTAAAACTTTCAACTATTATGTCAGACTTCATATTTGTCAAAGTCACTGTCCAGTTTTTAAAGTACTTGTGTTTTGCTGTAGTAGTATTTTTATTTTTTGCACAAGCACACATTACGCAGTACTTGTTTCTAACTCCAATATACAGGTTCTATTATGAAAGTAATCCGTATTTTCTATGAAAAACAGATTTATTGATCGTACTGGTACAAACGCTTAAAATTCTTTAAAATACTCTCCTCCTACATCAATACACTTTCGGAGACGTGTTTGCTACGCTTGAAACTCCTTTTGGATGTTTTCTACGGACTCCCAGTTCTTTTTTTTTCAGCTCTCTTTTCAGTCAGGGAAACAAAAAAAAATTGCACGAAGCCAAGTCGGAACTGTAAAAGAGCTGGAAGACCACCGAGCTGTTGCTTTGAACCACGAAGTTGGTAACAATGACGGTTGTTTTGACTGGGAGCATTGTTATGGTGGAGCTTGACCGTGTCTTTAATGTCAGTTCTCACGCGCGCGATCCGGCGTGTCAATCTTTTGAGCATCTTGAGGCAAAAGGTTGTGTTGACACTTTTTCTTTGCAGTACAAACTCAAAATGAACGATTCCTCGGACGTCAAAGAAGATAATAAGCAACAATTTGATGCAAAACTTGCTCATTTGCGCCTTCTTGGGGCGAGAAGGATAATTTTGTGTGCCCCGCGCTGCTATGCCTTTTCGGTTCTGAGTCGTACTCGAAAATCCAGGATTTGTCTCTAGTTACGACAGAGTTGAGAAAATCCGCTTCATTTTGAATCAAATCCAAAATTTTTGACAGCGCAAAATTGCGCCATGTTACAAAGTCAAAAAACACACTTCACGCAAAGACACGTATTTCCGCTCAGAACAGTCGGAGCAAGTTGGCGACCGGCTGCGTTGGAAGAGCAGATCCTCCACCACATTTTCCGACTGATTTTACCCGGCTGGGATGGGTAGTCGCGTCACAATGAAATCATGCGCACTACTTTTTTAATGGACCCTGCATAATAGTTTTCCTGTGCGTTCTCCTATTATACAACCTTAAAGATTAAAATTATATAATAATTTAATAATCTAAATATTCATCAACGTTTTCAATGTTGAGAGAACGATTTTCAATTATTTGAGTAAAATATAAATTAATAATAGATTAGACATTTTAAATGTTACTAATAAACTTATTACCTATCTAAATATTTGTCAACAATATTAGAAGCATTCAAAAAAGTTACTTTAATTTGTCTGAAATATGATATACAAACAGATTACACAATTAAAATAATAGTAACAAAATTAAGTACTACCGATTGTCTTCAGCAACAGTATTAGAGACTTCGAAACAACCTCTTTGAACCATTTGTCTAAAATAATATTTAATAATAGATTATAATTAATAGTTTACTAAACAACAGATAATATAAAAGTGAAATGCCAAAAAAATTTCTTTACAAAAGTAATATTTTTGTTTAAACAGTTTACCATGTTGTAAATGGCACACACACCTTTTTGCCAACATTTTTCTAAGATTTATAATTACGTTTGCTTTTTTTAAATTTCAATATTTGATATAAAGATTACTTACATTATTAATTACAGAACAGCTTAAACATTGTTTTGAATTTCAACGAGTTTGTGTGTTGTTTATTAAATATAAGAAGTAAAGTCAGATGTACTGAAGCTACCTCACTAGTTGAGATTTAATAATTGCACTACCAACAGTCAACAGAAACTTTAGCGTTTATTTAAATAGGTTGATCAAAATAGAAATAAATTTATTTGTTTTAAAGAAGTTAAGATATTAAAAAGTCTGATGTCTTTGTAATACTTATTTTAAGAAAATTAACAACTTTTAGTAAATTGAAACCATTACTTTACTACTAATATAGTTTTTTTTGTTTGGATTGGCAATTATATCATTTTGGAAAGAAGGTATTGAAGATTTTGTGTTACTACAATAAATTATTGTTTTTTTTTTGTTATGAAAAACCTAAAAAATTGATTTGTTTATGCCAAGAAATTAATAAAAAAGCAATTCTTTAATTATGTGTTATTATTTTTAACTATATGATTCATTTCATTTTTATTTTCGTCAAAAAGTAAAGTAAATAATAAACTTGATGAAAATATTATTTTTTTTAATTAAATTGAAAGTAAATCTAATATTTTAATACAATTGCAAAATTAATAGGTAAGACAATTTAATTAAATTAAGTATTTAAAAAATATATAACTAATACTACTAACTATTAAATATTATATTGCGTAATCTACAAAGAATGTACAATAAATGAATGTAAAATAATATCATAGGGGCGGAGTGGAATTCGTCATCAGTTGTGTCTACTCTAGCTCTATCATATCTCGTATATACTCTCATGATTCTTGCACTAACGCAAAGATAATACATTAAATAATTGAATGACATAAAGATATTATTATTTTTGTACATATTATTATTTGTAATAAACCCTTTAATATGGCCATATTAATGAACCAAAAATATAATAAAAAATAATGTTTAATAAAAATGCACTATGTCATTTAAAAATAAAACTCTTCCTAAATACGACGGTATTTTTGTTTTATTTTTAACTTATATAATAACGTCAGCATATAACTATTAAGGATGCTCTATTTTACTCGATGTTAAAGACCCCTTAATGTTGAGATTAGGGAGCACATCAAGCATAGACACCATGCTATATCACCTTTTTGCAAAAAATTACTCAATGACCATGTTGTAGTTTCACAAATCTTAATTCAACAATCGACAATTTAAAAACTAATTATTTCAAAACCTTGATTGATTAAAAGAATACATGTTTATACATTTAGTAGCGCATCTATTCTATACTCTCACTCAACGATGCTAAAATATTGAAAAGGACCCGCTCAACCTTTTCAACTTACATCACTGACTTGATCTATAAATTATATTATAAACAAAATTAAAATTATATCAACATAAATTACATTATAACGATTAAAATGGAATGTCAATAAATCATTTCAATTTAATGATTGCAAAACTGCAGTAAATCAATCAAAAATCAAAATCGTATATAAATATTGTAATCATAAATTTAATTCACATGTTTCTTTATCTATAAGTATTGGAAATATCAATTTTGTAAGTGTTTTTTACATTTATTTTTAAAAACAATATTAATTTTTGTATTATTATTACTATTTACTGTTAGGTTTGGCTGTTATTAGCGTTAGCAAGTGATGTTGCACTTAGTTTATCTCAACATAACAGATTTCGTGGTGAACAGATTAATCATAGGCGCATGAGTAATTATAAACCAGGTGGTATCATATGTGTTCGCAGTCCGTGCTATGGATGAATAAGAACAATAAAAAATATGCTTTGTAATAAATAAATAATTAATATTTAAAAATGTGTTTAATTTATTGTAACATATAATAATATCATTTTTTTCTTGTGAGTGAGTGAAGAAACGTAAAATATTCCCACGTTAACGTTTAAAACATTTTTGACAGTTTTAAAACATATCAACAAATTTTACAAATATTTTTGACTAATTTGTAACATTTTTAAAACGTTTTTGAAATTTTTGATTTTTTTTAACTATTTTTAATAACGTCATTCCTGATCATGATAACCATTGAGCAGTTTAAACTAAAATGAACACCCACCCGACCAAGAGTTTATTAACAAGAAATTGAAAGTTTTTTCTTTTTGCAAGTTAGATGTTTCTATAATCCAATCTCTTGATGACCAACACTTAAGTGGGTGAGCGGCCCACTCTACATCAAAATTATTATCGAGTAGTTTGAATTCTTCTTCTTCTAGCACACAATTTTTACACTCTGCCTACACGTACTTGTTTCCGCAGCCTGTTTTTAATACTTTGTCTGATTTTTGCGGTAAGAATATGCCGTCGCTTTTTAGGTCAGTAATCTGTTGTGAGATTTTGTTGGCTATGCTGCAGGTCGGTTCTGACACTAAAGCATAGTGTAGACCTTGTTCTGCACATTTGTTGTATAACAGATTTGTGGCTCTTCTTCCCTTGCCAAGGTTCATTTGTATGACATTTATATGCCTAAACTCCTAGTCGTGGTTATATTGTTTGTTCGTTTGCAGCTTCTTTATGGTGGTACTGTAGATGCACTTTTATTCCCAGCTCTGCGATTATTCCTTTATACTTTGGACAACTCATTATTTCTGTTCTGTGTCCAGTTTTTTTGCAGACGTAGTATGTATATTTATTTTACTTTCACAATGTCCCCGATCATGATGTTAAACATTTTCTGCTTTACTTTCATATTTGCAATTGTCCGTAGTTTCTTGTTTTTTTTTTTCATTTTATTTTTAAGCGGACATTGCTATTCTCAGTTTTGGTAATGCTGTCTATCATAACTTGTTCAGCTGCTACCCGTTTTTTAGTTATGAGGCCAATTTTGGTGATGATGCATATTGTTTCTTCAGGCTCTATTTCTCATTTCTTTAAGGTTTCATCAAGCTGCAGATGCTGTTTTAGTAATCAATTTATGGTAAAGTTGTTTGGATTATCTCTCCTATCCATCATGACTTCCTATTTTGTTTTCGAGTATGTTTCCTTGTATTTTTTAAACCCCTCTTCTAGTCATTTTCTGTTGATTGTCTGTCTTGTTTTTAGCTTCCTCGCTTGTTTATAGACTGATTAATTTTGAGACCAAATTGTTGTTGTTTAAGTTGGATCATTAACATTTGTGAGTCAGATGAGCGAAAAGTCCAGATAGGCAAAAAGGCCAATCCAATAGAGATTATGGCCAAAGATGAAGAGGAAAACCACAACTACGCTGAACCGACTACATCAAAAAGATAGCAGGTTTAACATCAATAAAAGCGGCATAAAACAGACAACAGGAAACTCCAAAGATGGATCAAATAAAAAAAAGTTGGGCGAGTACTTCAACCAAAAATACTGGTTCAAAATTAACAAACTCGGGGCCCACCCAACTATTTGTTATCAGGAAATTAAATTTGAGGGCCCACCCAACTATTTGATATCAGGAAATTAAATTTGATACTTTCACCCCTTATTTAGTGATAGCAAACATTTACAAAGAAGAATGGTCGCTTCAGTTAAAAGTACTTGCTCGACCACCATCAACAAATTAAGTGCCTACCCTCCTGTCTAACTGTTTGTCATCAAATTATTAGATTTGTTAACCTCCTAGTTGACAAAACTGTCAACTTGTTATTTAAAGCTTTCGGACAGTTACTAAAATAACCAAAAGCTGCTAATATGTAAAATTTTAAATAAATAACCAAAATTTGTCAAAGTCTACTGTGCCAACTGTCAAAAATGTTATTCTAAAACTGTCAAAAAGTTTATATAATGCGTATGTTTGTAAATTATAACTCAAACTACTCAAAACAGTTTACTAAAGTTTTAGTAGTTGCCACACACTTAAATTGTCCGTGCACAAAAAATCAAACATTGCTTAAATCAATTAACATTGTGCTTGTGTGTTTGACTCAAACTTTTTTCCGACAAACGCTCATAATGCGTTTGCTCAGACTTTGCAAAGAGGTCATCCTGATTCTTTTTTACCATATACTTCTTTAGTCTGTGCTTACCATAATTGGTACAGTCAATCATCATTTCTTGATCAAAATTTACAGATTATAAAGAGCATTGCAAATAGCACATCTAATTTTGTAACAATTTTGGTCCAACTTGCGTTGATCATCATCAACGTAAGATGTAATCAATGTTTTCTTTGTGATACATGGTATAAGGTAGATCAAATTTGTGCTGACCATCTGCCAACATTTTGAAACTACGGTCCTACTGCGCAGTTTTAATCTCACAAATGTATTTTTTGGTTTTCTGCTCTAGGTGAATATCCATCACGAATCACCTTCTCTTCATCAAAATTTATAAATTATAGAGAGCATTGCAATTCAATTTTGTATCAATTTTGGTCTAACTTGCATTGATCATTTTCAACGTAAGATGTAATCATTGTTTTGATTACACGGTTTATAGAGGATACTCCGCAATGTATATCACTCTGATGTGATATCTTGCCATTAATTTGTTGAATTTTTTGCTTTATATTGTACGCTATTATTTGTAAAAAGGAACTCCGAATTACATTCTCTTTCAGTAATATACAGACATTGGCAGTGGTGGCTTGTCTAAAGAGAAAGGAAAAAACAAACTTGTTGAGGTTATCGGTGACTACAAAGATACAACAATTTTTTTTGTGATACGTAGTATAAGGCAGATCAAATTTGTGAAACTACGGGTCTAGTGCCTATCAATTCAGCCGGTTTTTATTGTTTTTGCATTTGTATGGCACAGACTGCACACCCGTTCACATAGCAAGTAACATTCAGGATGATTCTCAGTAGGATTATTATAAAATCTATCCAATACCTCTCTGCGCCTTTCCTTAGATAGCACAATTTTCCACCAATCTTCAGTAACGTCTACATCTGACACATTATTTTATATACTACTAGTTCAAAAACTTGGCTATTACTTTCTGATATATCTGACTGTATCATTTATCGCAGATCTATGGAGTTATTTTACATGCTATGTACGAGACACCAAAATGCACAGAGAAAAGTCAGTTATAGTACAAACCAAAAACCAAAACCTTTCCAACAACATTAATGTTTTGATCGTTCACAACTGTAATACGGATATATAAATATATATAAATATACTTCATCATTTGCAACCTTTCTCAGCCTGATAATCCTAAAAAACTCTGTTAGCCTCCAAATTTAATAACACTAACATTGATACATCATACAACTTCACACACGTTCATTCCTGATTAATTTAAAATCAAGAATACATTGTTTGTGCTTTATGTCGGTTTCAAAAAAACTATAAAGAATTAATTTTATTTTTTTATTTGATTAGTAATTGAAAATTCATGATTTTTTTGGGGATTATTGCAAGTGGTGCGCTGTTCAGAGCTGCAGGTTCCTATCAGTGGAATTAAATACGTTTTATGCGGAGAGAACAATTTAATTTAAAAAAAAATACTTTTTATTGACATAAGATTGAAGTCAGTAATTTAATTTTTTTTTTATATTCAAATCTATCAACCGCAGCTAACTACGTAATATATTAATGTGTCAGTTGTATGAGAGCAATTTAAACACTACTACTTACAACAAATAATTCCAACACTCCCACTAAATTGCATACATACACATGAAAATGAAAACTTAGTTTAACAAATGTTTCATTCTAATAAAGTCATTTTTATTTAGGGCTTTTGTGAGAATATCGGCTGCTTGTACTTTCGTATTGACATATTGCAATTGAATTTGGCCTTTTTGATATTTTTCTCTTATGAGGTGATATTTAATCTCAATATGCTTAGTTCTGTGGTGAAAAACTGGGTTCTTTACGAGTTTTATGGCACTTTGATTGTCCACATTTATTATAAACGCACTTGTTGATATTTTAAGTTCATTTAGAAGCTGCTTTAGCCACATAGCTTCTTTCACGGATTCGGATGTGGCGATGTATTCGGCTTCCGCGGTAGAACAAGCGACAGTCTTCTGTAGTTGAGTGCGCCACGTGATGGTGCTTTCTCCGATCTTGAAGACATAGCCAGTTGTGGAACGGCGTGTTATGATGTCCTCTGCATAATCGGAATGAGAGTAACCGATTATTTGGAGTCTCATATCGTTTCGTCCATACGTCAATCCTTCATTGATTGTTTGTTTCAGATAACGTAGCACTTTCATTGCTGCATTCCACTGTGGAATTCCCCAACTGTGTAGTTTTCAACTCAGTATATTAGTGATAAAAGCAATGTCTGCTCGACATGCAGTTGCTGCAAATATTAGGGACCCAACTATTTCACGATAGAGAACGTTTTCGTTCATTTCTTCATAACTGTTTGATATCGAAACGGCTCCTTGTGCTGGTACAAAAGAAATTGTGGGGAGAAGCAGCAAACACAGCAGTGTACATTCTCAACAGAACTTTCAACAGTCAAATCAAGGACGGAACACCCCTCAAAAAGTGGTGTGGCAAGAAGCCATCACTTTCAACTTTTAATTCGGTTTGGTAGAAGGACAAACTTTCCCCTTCTTTCGACACCTTGTGTCTAATAAGTTGTGCCCTTACATGGGCCTCAATTATGTGGCTCTTGCGCATATCACCAACACGAAACATAAGACATAAGACACCATCACGATGACACACAACTGCATTTCGCGAAAATAGTAACGTCTGTGTACGTTTCTTAGGACGCGATAATTTAGCAAAAACAACACCCACCATAAATGCCTGTATCATTACTCCCGTTATACTTTGCAGGCATAAAACAAATATAGCTTCCGTTGGCATTCGGCTGCCGTACCCTATGGTATGTTGTGTTTCTACACTTTAGAGGAAGCATGATGTGAAGCATTTGATGTTGGTAACGCATGGTACCCAAGTTTTGTTTGCCATGTTTTCAGTATTGAGATCACCGTGTGTGAAACATATAATCCACCAGAAATGAACAAAGAATGAAGAGACTATTCCGCGTGTCCTCCGTGTAAAACAGTTCGCGACACCAAAAGATAAACTAATTCGAAAGAAAGTGTGCAAGTAGTGAAAATGATAGACTCAAGCTGCCTCATTCATATTGGCAAGTTCAATGGAAAAGAATACCGACAGTGGAAGTTCCAGATAAAATGTGCTTTGCGTGCAAAATGCGTGTACGACGTCGCCATCGGAGCGTCACCAAAACCAGCAGGCGTCCCAACCGACGAAAAAGAGAAAGAGAAATTCTACAAGTGGAATAAAGACGACGCGCTAGCAATGTGCATCTTAACATCAGCAATGGAACGAACACAAATTAACCTGATTGAAACATGTGAGTCAGCAAATGAAATTCTTATTAAACTCGATTCCATTTATGAACAAAAATCGGAAACGAATAAAATGTTAGTGCATGAAAAATTTTACCAATATCAGATGCAAACCACTGATACAGTAGCACAACATATTGCAAAAATAGAATCCTTAACGCGACAAATTAAGGAGTCAGGAGATGCAATTAGTGATGTTGCAATCGTGACAAAAATCGTTAGTACGTTGCCTAGCAAATATCATGCTTTTCGTCAGGCATGGCTCTCGCTTGATGAGACTAAGCAGACCATAGTGAATTTGACGGCAAGACTTCTTGATGAAGAAAGCAATTTAAACCACGGAAATGAAACCGATGGAGCCAGAGCAATGACAACAAGCGGAAACAATCCGTATTCGACCAAGAAGAAATTTGATAAGTCAAGAATAACGTGTTTTAATTGTTCCAAGAAAGGCCATTTCGCAAGCGAGTGCAGGGCGCCATCGAAAAAAGGACAAGAAACACAAAGCACGAACAGAAATCCCCCAATAAAACAAGGAGGTGCTTTCAACGTGGAAAGAAACCAACAAGCACTGTCAGCAGACAAAGAAAGAGAAGAAATCAGGCTGCTCGATAGCGGGGCATCATGCCATATGTCGGCCAATAAGGAATGGTTCGAAGACATGACGCCACTAAATGGAGTCAATGTCAAATTAGGGAATGATACCATCCTTGAAATCTCAGCAAAAGGAACATTTAGATTCAAAAAACGAATCGATGGTGTTTGGTATGAAGGACAAATGTATGATGTGAAATTTATTTTCTGAAGGTCAAATCACAAAGAAAGGATTCTCAGTCATCAAAGATAAATTCGACGATTATAATCTACAAAAGTAAAACTGTTGTTGCAGAAGGTTGCCGAACTGACAATAATTTGTATAAGATGTCATTTCGTAAATCAAAGAGACTCGATGCAGAAGCAAATGTAGTGAGTGGTACTCTCAAGCAGTGGCATGAACGCCTCGGACACGTGAATAAAGAAACTCTCAAGAAAATGCTGAATGAAAACTACGGAAATATTACAGCAACAAGTCAAGAAGGTTTCTTTTGTGAGAGTTGTGTCTTGGCAAAACAACACAAGCTCAATTACAACAAAATCGAAAGGTATGAAACGCAGCCCGGTGAACTCATTCATTCTGACGTGTGTGGTCCAATAAACGTGGAATCGCTCGGAGGCGCAAAATACTATGTGCTATTTAAGGATGATTGCACTAGTTACAGAGTAATTAAGTTGCTGAAAAACAAGAGCGATGTTTTTGAAGCAATTAAAAACTTCACTAAGAGAATTGACCGTGGCACTGAATACATAAATGATCATGTCACTTCATTCCTTAATAATGAAGGCATAATTCTAGAAACAACCGGACGATACAAGCCGCAACAAAACGGCAGGAGCGAAAGGGAAAATCGCACAATAATGGAAAGTGTAAGAGCAATGTTCTTCACCAAAGAACTACCGAAGAAATTGTGGGGAAAAGCAGCAAACAGAGCAGTGTACATTCTCAACAGAACTTTCAACAGTCAAATCAAGGACGCAACACCCCTCGAAAAGTGGTGTGGCAAAAAGCCATCACTTTCTCATCTACGAGTATTTGGCAGCATTGCTTACCTACATGTGCCCGATCATCTACGAAATAACTAGATAAGAAAAGTGAAAAGCTTGTGTTAATCGGATACGAAGATAATTCAAATAACTATCGGCTTTTCAATCCTGAGACCGGCAGCATTAAAGTTTCCAGAGAAGTTATTTTCAATGAAAATGCAACCATTGAAAATCCGACTCCACAAAGCATAGTAATCGACACATCAATTGAAGAGATCAACCATGAACAAGAGGATCAAGAGATAATTGAAGAAGTCAACCACAAACAAGAGGATCAAGAAAGAATTGAAAAAGTCAACCACAAAGAAGAGGCTCAAGAAAGAAATGAAGAAGAAGAATATAACAAGCCTGATGATGATATGTTTAATGAAAATCTAAATAGCGACGACAAAAGGGACAATGATGAGCCAAAAACACACAATCTGCGTGCAAGAAATAAAATTCCGAAACAAAAGTACCTGAATGATTTTGAACAAGGTGAGATAAATTTTACTGAAGTTTACTTACCTACTACCTACGCAGAAACGATGGAAAGCGACGAAAAGGACAAATGGAAGAAAGCAATCCAAGAGGAGTTAAAATCACTAGATAACAACAATACGTGGGAGTTACAGCATTGCCCCACGTTGGGTCTTTAAAGTCAAAAGCAAAGATGACCACACCATCTACAAGGCGAGATTATGTGCAAAGAGTTACAGCCAAGAGCAAGGGATAGACTACAAAGAAACTTTCGCCCCAACAGCAAGATATGACACCATCAGAACATTGTTAGCACTTGCAGCACATTACAAGCTCGAAATAAGTCAATTCGATCTTAAGACCGCATTCCTTTACGGAAAACTAGACGAAGAAATATATATGGAACCACCAGAAGGTGTGAACTCTAAGCAAAACATGGTATGCAAACTAAAGAAATCTCTATATAGATTAAAACAATCCCCGAGATGTTGGAATTCGCGTTTTAATGAATACTTAAACAAAATTGATCAATCAATCAATGCTTGATAGAAAGTTGTATGAGAGCAATTTAAACACTACTACTTACAACAAATAATTCCAACATGAGACACTATTAAAAAAAAATATTTTTCTATCTTTTTGAAATTTTCACTATTTTTTCTACTTTTGTGACTTTGCAAAGCATTTATAACTTTTAAAATTACAAAATTCGGATTCTGCGGAAAATTTTGCATCGATAAGGTACCAAGAAACTAGAAGTTTCTTTGCAAACGTTAGAAATTTCGTTACTTAATAAGAAGGAGAAAATTTCCAACATTTTGAAGACCAGCATCTAGGCGGGTGGGTGGCTTACTCCAGATTATAAATACCAATACGAGTAGGTTCTATCTGCAAGTGTTAGAAGACGCTTAGTCACAGGAGGAATAGATAATATCCAATCTCATGATGACCAACACTTTGGCAGGCAGATGAGCCATTTTAGATCATGATAACCATTGAGCAGTTTGAACTGGAATGAACACCCATCCGACCAAGAGTTTATACACAAAAAATTGAAAGTTTTTCTTTTTTTGAAAGTTAGAAGTCTCTATAATAAAATCTCTTAATAACCAACACATAAGTGGGTAAAAGGCTCACTCCAGATCAAGATCTTCAAATCAGTAATCTATTGTGAGTTTTTGTTGACTATGCTGCTGGTCGGTTCTGACACTAAAGCATAGTGTAGACCTTGTTCTGTACATTTGCTTTATAACAGATTTGTGGCTCCTCTTCCCTTGCCAAGGTTTATTTGTGTTACTTTTATATGCTTACTCTCCGAGGCGTGGTTATATTGTTTGTTTGTTTGCAGCTTCTTTATGGTGCTACTGTAGATGCATTCTTATTCCCTAGTTCTGCAATTATTCTATACTTTGGGCAGTTCATTATTTATGTTCTGTGTCCAGTTTTATTGCAAACTTAATATGTATTTTTAAGTGCCCCATTTAACCAAAGTTAAGGCATACTTTACGTCCTTCCGTTTCTACACAGTCGACAGTTATGTGCCCACTTCGCTTATCTTTGAGAACCTTTCTGACATTGGTTTCCAGAGTGACTTTTTAATAATGTCCATGATCATGATGTTAGACATTTTCTGCTTTAGTTCCATATTTGCAATACACCACTTTTTGAGCGTTTCTTTAAAGGTGTTTGTGCTTTTTCCTTTTCTTTATTTTTACGTTGCCATTCTCAGTTTTGGTAACGCTGTCGATCATAACTTGTTCAGCTGATACCTGTTTTTTATATCTTTTTTAGAGGTTGAAGATGATTGTTTTTGTTTTTCTCCTTAGTCTATCTTTGTAGTTGCCGTTGCTAGTATGGCTCTTTTGTTGTTTTACTGAGGTTCTTTGTAGTATTTTGTGCAGGTTTGTCATGTTCAACTTTCTTATTTTGGTTGCAATTAAGTAAACATACCTCTTCCTTTTTTTGATTCTTTTCCACTTGCTAGTTATGAGGTGATGATGCATATTGTTTCTTCTGGCGCTATCTTTTATTTTTGTAGGGTTTTATCAAGCTGCGGATGCTGTTTCAGTAATCATTTTATGGTGAAGTTGTTTGGATAGTCGCTCTAATCCATCATGACTACCTATTTTCTTTTTGAGTATGTCCCCATACGTTTCTTGAATCCCTTTTCTAGTCATTTGCTGTTAATTGTCTGGGGAGTTTGTTTTTTGCTTTTTTACATGTTTATAGACTGCTTAATTTGGAGGCTAAATTGTTGGTTTAGGTTTTCTTATCAGTTATGCTTACTGCCTGTCTTACAGGCTACACGTTGGTATTAAGTTCTATTGGAGTCTCAACCATTTCTGCTTGCTAGTTCTTTGAACTACATTCTAAGCATCGCTTCAGTGTTGTTGTTTTTTTTCCTTTTTTCATTTTGGCTATACTAAAACATGTGAAAAAACTTTGAGAGTGCTTTTACTGCATTTTTAATGGGTACATGCACTGTTCTATTTTCTTTGACAAAAACTAATGCCGTAGTAAGACATTTTTTTCATTTCTTCAACTTTTTATCTTAATCGAGTTTATGTTTACTCAATTTCTCAAGTGTTTTTAGATTTAGAAGTCTTTCTGTTCAAGAAGGAAAAGGTAATATCCAACTTCAGGTGGGTTACTCCTTATCATGATTATTATCGAATAGTTTTAACTGGAGTTGTTGTCAAAGAATTGAGACTTTGCAAGCGTTCTTTGTGCAAGAAGAAAAAAGAAGTCATATCTAATATTTTAATGATTGACATCTTTTATCTTTTCTTTGCAAGCATTAGAAGTTTTTCTGTCCAAAAAGTCAAAAGTGATATCCATTTTTTTTAATGACCAAAAATAGTTTTAACTGTATCAGAAGTTTGTTAACAAAAAAATTGCAAGTATTTATGTTACAAGAGGGAAATAATAAATCCAATATTTTGATAACAAACACTTGGAGTAGTAGGTGGGTTACTTTAGATTATAATTATTATTGAGTAGTTTAAACTGGAGCGCACAAAAGTTTGTTATCAAAAAAATGGAAGTTCCTCATCTATGCAAGCGTTGGAAGTTCCATCTTTCTGCAAGTGTTAAAAGTCTAGAAAAAAGAAAGTGATTTTTTTATGAGCAACATCTAGGCGGGTGGATGTGTTAACTCAAAATTATGATTACCATTGAGTAGTTTGAACTCACCCGCCTAAGAATTTGTTATCAATTGGAAGTTTCCTCTCTTTGCATGTATTACAAGCATTTAAAGTCTCTTTGTTTAAGAAGGAAGAGGTGGTATCCAATATTTTAATGATTAACATTTGGGTAGGTTAGTGTATAACACCACATTTTAATTACTACCGAGTAATTTTAACTGGTCTAGCCTAAAAGTTTATCAACTAGAAATTAGTAGTTTATTTTCTTTGCAAGCACTAGAAATCTCTTTGTCTAAAAATAAAGAAGAAAGCAATATTTATTTTTTGTTGATCAAATTTTAGGTGAGGTGGAATCATTTCAAATCATGATTAACAGCAAGTAGGTTAAACTGGAGAGTTGACTTACTCGCTCTAAAGAAATAAGTGTTTTCTCTTTGCAAGTGTTAGAAATCCTTAAGTCAGAAGAGGAGAAAGTGATATCTTTTTTGACCAATTATGTTTACCATCAAGTAGTTTCAACTGGAACGCGCAACCTCTTGCCCAAGAGTTTGCTAACAAGAAATTAAAAGTTTTACTTCTTTGCAAGAGTTAGGAATGTCTTTGAGCAAGAAGAAGTGATTTCCAATTTATGGATGACCAACACTTGGGCGGAAGTTACTAAAGATCTTGATTACCAGGGAGCAATTTGAACTAAAGTACAAACCCTTTCGCTTGAGTGGAAAATGAGGTAGAAAGCTTTTTTACCATTTTCCAAAAAAAAAATGTTTGTTTGATTTGTTTCTCTGTGTGCGACTCTAATGACGTTGGTGTCAGAGTTATTCCATTTTAGATTATCGATGATGAAAAACGAGTAGTATTGCTTGACCAGCCCACTATTTGACTCCAGAGAAGAAATTGTTTGCGGTTGTGTCTTGTATGAAAAAAATAAAATAAACAACGGTTATTATCTTGCAGAACTTTTGGTATTTTGAAAGCTATAAATGCTTTGCAAAAACACAAAAGTAGGAAAAACAGTGAAAAATATATTTTCTATTTTGATATTATAAATGATTATTTTGTGCATTTTTTAAAGCAAATATTTTGTTAAAAATTATTTTTTGCCCGACGTTTAAGGTGTAAATATTTTTTCAGTGCATTTTTGAGGATTGTTGCGTTCATTTTGATAAAGTTTTTATGGTAAATGTAATTTTATCATTAAGTTTTCTGCGCAATTTTGATATTATAAAACTCTATTCTGTGTAATTTTGAGTTTTTTTAACAAACTATTATATAAATGAGTTTTTATAAAGTTGTTTCTCTGCAATTTTAAGAGAAAGAAATGTTTGATTTTTATGTTAAAAATGTTTTATGTGCATTTTTTTAAGCAAATTTTATGCTTTAAATGTTTTTTGAGCTAATATTGATTTTTAGCTAATTTTATGCTGAAAATTAGTTTTTTGTGCGATTCTCACGTTGTAAATGTTTTTCTTGCTATATAAAGTAATTTAGAAGAACCGCATGGTATTGAAATAAAGAGTGTTTGGTAAAGTTTACATGAGTTGTTTATTTATTGATATTAAAATGTTTGTTATAGAATGCCATTTTATTTAGTCCGAAATATAACACTTAAATGACAATTTTCTTCTTGAATGCAAATTTGTTTGAACGTTCAAAGTTGTTCATAACATCTTCTAACAGTTCTTGATTAATTTTTTGCAATTTATGACAAATAACATTTTTTAATTCTTACAATATTTGGGGCTTATTTTCATGAACAAAAGACTTCAAAAAACTCCTAAACAAATCATAAACCATTAGGTCAAGAAAACAAGATGGCTAGATCACTTCGCCAAAATGTAAAATAAATCATTCTTGCAAAATCTCCCAAAAACTTTCATTGCACTTGCTGTATGTTGGCCTAGGTTCTATTCTGCTAAAACTATACACTCCCAACATCTATTCTTTGTCTCTGTAGTTCTGGCACCAAAAAGTTGGTAATCATTTCAATGTAGCTTTTCTTTTTCTTTGAGCCGTTTTTCGTCCACTGCAGGACATAAGCCTCTTCTCTGCTTGTATGCTGGCAACTTACATTACAAGGGACCTACAGTTTTAAGTGGATTCCGAACCACTGTAGAGAAATATCACTCCTCAGAGAAGGTATTTAGCCGTAAAACCCCACGCTGGCAAATGCGGGTTGGGGAGTGGGAGAGCGTATAGAACGTGAAAAGTATATCACGGTATATGGGAATCGAACCCACGATCTTCGGTACAGCGGCCGGTTGCCTAGACCACTGCGCCACGCTCTCCATCCATTCAATGTAGCAATCTAGGCCAATTACGCCAAACTTAGCAACAGCACACCAGACCTATGCAGGGACCATTAATACAACTGTTGTGGATTATCCATGGCCCAATATCAGCAGTTTTGTTTATTTTTATATTGAAATTCCGACAAAATAGACTCTGTGTTTGAATAACAGATTTCCCACTTTTAAAATAATTTATTGTACACAAACATACAATGCTAGACATTCCGCTACGCCATAATGACTAAATTGAGGAGTTGAATGTACCGGTTGTCCCCACTCTTCTACTTGCAGTTTACTAGCTGTATAACCAGTAGATTTGTGCATTACGCTATTGTGACATTTTGTAAAGAAGGGGACTCTAAATAAACGTTCTAATTCGCGCATAACACATTCGGCCGGGTTACTTTGTAGATGTCGAACCGCTGAAAAGACGGGACAAATTAAATTTTCTTGAAGAAAAGTACGCCACCGGGAAAAGATAAATTCAATTTCGTGGTCGGCCAATATTTGGAAAATAATTTTGTCAAGACAAATGATAGCTTATTTTAGAGCGTATAACAAGACCAACTTGCTAAAAACATCAACGGTAACAAAAATATAAATGACACCGCCTACAGACCGCGGGAGCGGGCCATAAAGGCTCACGGCTACTAATTTATTGAACTCACTGTTTAAGATAGACTCCAATTGTGGTCTTCTATTCTTAACAGATCGGAACATAGATGGCCACCATAAATCTCGCCGTTAAAACAACCACGTTTTATAAACTTCAAAATGACCATAAAAGGTATGGTACAGATCAATAAACTTCAATACAATAATTGTAAGATACAGAGGCAACACGGAAGTCATCTTCTGTCCGTAATCCGTAAATAAACTAAATCATCTTAGAGCATAAATCATCCTACTGGTTTAGAAAGAATTTCTAACCGGATTGCAGATAAGCGTTTCTCTGTAAGTTGTTCAACTCAAACGCGTTCCATAAATGCAACTCTAACCAAACAACGTTTTATTAGCATTAATTAGAATCCGCAATAATATTTTCCTTTCCTGAAAAAAATTAATGCTAAATTGGTATTCCTGCAACGTCAATATCCACCGAGCACGACGACAAGTTTGAAAACAAACAAGTGCTCGGTGGTCCAACAAAACCGTTAAAGAGCGACCTAGGAGAAACACCCGCGATCGCCTTAAAGCGCACACAACCTCTTTTTCATATACAGAGTACCGCTGTTTTCGATCAAGAAGGGTCTTGCTGAAATAACTGATGGTATGTATGTCTTTGGCTATCAACTAGTTGATAAAGTATTGCACCAACACCGATATCACTTACATTGCACTGTAGGCAGTAAGGGAGGTCAAACCGAGGATGTTACATTAGGGTATCTTTGAAAAGTATAGATTAAAGTTCCGCAAAAGATTGAATTTGAGCTTGCCCCCATGACCAGAACATGCCTTTTCTCAACAGTTGTGTCAAGGGTGCACCTTTGTGGCAAAATCTTTTGCAAAAGCACGATTAATATTAGCCAAAAGTAAAAAGGCTTACAATTGCTTAATGTTGGCTGGGGTAGAAAAAACTCAAATTTTTTCCGGATCGGCTCTAACGCCTTCATTACTTAACACATAGCCTAAAAAATTAAGTTGTTTACAGACAAAATTGCTTTTTTGAATGTTGATCGTAAAACCAGCTTGGTGTAGTTTTAAATGTGCAAGATGTGTTCAAACGACTTAGAAGTAACTAATAAGTCGTCTATGTTCATGTGAACAAAGGATCCAAATCCGGCTCAATACATACTAATGCTAATACATACACCGTGTAAAGCTGGATACTGCTGTCTTTAACCCAAACGGCAACAAGTTGAATTGATAGGCTATCTTACCGACACAAAAACCTGTATATTTTCAATGTTCTGGCTTAATGGGAATTTGCCAGTATAAGCACCTGAGGCCAGAGATGACATAACTTTTATGCCAGATAAACCTTGAAAAATATTCTCAATGAGGCGTAGAAGCTCACTATCTGGTTCTACGATTGCGTTCAGGCGCCGTGCGTTTAGGCAAAAACAAACCGAGTCGTCGCGCTTAATTGTTGTCATTCGAGGACTTACAAAAAAAGTTTCTGCTCTTTGAATAACGCTCTATTGCTCCCATTTTTTTATCGCAGTTTTATATAGTTTTATAAGCATTGTTTCGGACAGCGAATGCAAGAACAAAGGAGATACAGATGTACTGACAGAATTAAGAAATAAGTTAGCAGACGTCGAAAATACAAAAGAGACGTTAATAGAACAACAAAATACATTGCACGAAGAAATACGGTCGTTACAACTTCAAATGAAAGGCAAAGATGAAGCTATTCATATATTAAAAGACACTCTTCAAAAATTTCAAGCTAAACAACTAAATAATGTTTTTACTCAAACATCACCTAAAATAAAAAGCAATATCAATGTCAGTATTCAAACTGAAAACGCAGTTAAGGAGTACAAGAAATGCTATACTGACGCAGTCGTTCAAACACAAAACAATGATGATATTGAAAATAATAAAACAAAACTGCAAGTTAAAAAAAACGCAAGAAACAACTCTAAAACCCAAACAATAACATCCTTAGATAATGACTCCATAACAAGTAATACGTATAGATCCACGCATATCAAAAATGGAAATAATACTACAAAAGCAAATAGATCGACAACCAAAACAAATTATTCTAACATTTTAATACTTGCTGATAGTTATGGCAAAAATGCTGTTGAATTATTAAGTACATATCTACCAAAAACAAATTACAAAATTAGCACCATAATAAAATCAAACGCTACATTCAAGTATGTTGTAGAAAATCTTGAAAAGCATATACACACTTAAAAAAGATTATTTAATTTTATTTGCCGGTGAATCAAACGCTATACACAATGAGAAAGTATCATAAAGAATTAGAGAACATTATAAACGTAAGCCGTCATACTAATGTTTTAGTTTTAGGATGCCCATACACAAATCAAAAAGGATTAGATTCATTTATATATAATCATAATTTAAATATGGCAAAAACCATTCATAATGCAAAATGTAATCATGTTTCATATGTGGACACAAACAGTATTATAGGAAAACACTTCAAAACTAATTTTATTGAGTTTCACTATGCAGCCAAAAGGGTAATTATCCACAAAATTAGCCAACAGATTCTAACTGATCAAATAATTTCAAATAATGCAGGTTACAGTAATGATAGCGCACATGTAAAAGAAAATATAAATTCCAATTCTGAACCAATAGTAAATGAACCCAATCAAAATTTTCAACACAGCTACAAATACCTAACCGACAAATAAGGGCAGAGTATGATAACCTTACACAACACACGCTTATACATTTAAATATAAGAAGTTTAATAAATAAAATTGATGATTTAGAAATTTTTATCGACAATACAAATCCAGAAATATTATGCTTAACGGAAACTTGAACTTACGAATATAATATAGACAACATAAAACTTCATAACAACGAACTTGTGTCATATTATAACAGAAAAACGCATATACATGGAGGGGTAGTTATATTTGCTAAAACAACACTAAATTGTATAGGAATACCACAAATTGTCAATCTAACAATAGAAATGGAAATAGAATGTTGCGCCATAATCATCCAATCACAAAAACTTTGCGTTGTATCCGTATATAGACCACCAACCGGTAATTTTCAAACTACTTTTATACTTCGATTAGGACAAGTTTTAGATTATGCTACTAAAATTGCAGATTCTATCATATTATGCGGTGACATAAATGTTGACAATTTAATAAATAGTTCAAACATTAATATGCTTCGTGATTTATTTAATTCATATAAATTAATAAATAAAATCTATGAACCAACACGAATATGTTGTGACAAAAACGGAAAATTTTCTTCAACAGGAATAGATTATATAGTTGCAAACTTAAATAGACAACTTTACGTGTACTGTTGTCACTTGTTGCCTAGCAGATCACCTAGCACAACAAATATGCTATATACATCAACCAAATCATATTGATAATACATTAGGCAAAAAAGTACAAAAAGTACAAAACAGAAGTATAAGTGAACATAATTTAAGTAAGTTTCAACATTTGTTAAAACTGAATCAAAATAAATTTCAGATTACAGAATGTGTTAACAAATCTTTTCAAAACTTTATGGACTATTTTTTAGACAATTTCGAAAACGCGTGTCCACTTATTACCAGAAACACACGGTTAACTTATAATGTAAAATGGATTTCACAGAATCTAAAACAATCAAGCGAAAAACTTAAGTTTCAATATGCAGCATTAAATAAAAGTCCAAGTCATGAAAAAAATGAGGCATATAAAATTAACAAAAATACACACAGACAGTTAGTAAAAACAACAAAAAGAAAATATTTTGAAAATATAATAGATGCTTCTGAAAATTAAATTAAATCAATGTGGAAAGTAGTTAACACCGACTTAAAACGTAATAAAGAAAAAAAGGATATTGTATTAAATATTAACTTTTTAACAAATGCGAGTAAAAAGATTAAAAACCAGTTTGGACAAAATGACGTATCGGTTTGCACTACCTCTGACATCTGTATACATACAATGGCAGTATATGAACTTAGTGTATCAGAAGTAAAGTCAATAATACATAATTTAAAAAACAAGCAATCGACCGGCCCAGATGGAATATCGATTAAAGTCCTAAAATTTGTATGTAGCGAGATTGAAGAACCACTAACACTATTAATTAACCAATCAATAGTGCAAGGAGTATTTCCTTCAGCACTAAAAACAGCTCGTGTTGTTCCAATTCACAAAAAGGAATGCGAAGATAATACGGAAAATTACAGGCCGGTATCTATCCTGAATACATTATCAAAAGTATATGAACAAATAATTTCACAGAGGATATGGAACTTTATAGAAAAATATAATTTACTTAATATTAACCAACATGGATTCGTAAAAGAAAAATCAACAGAAACTGCTACTTTTAGTTTTATTGAACATATTTGATATTTTAAATATTAATTTAATTGAAAACAAACTCTGGAGTTTAGGTATCAGGGGGTCGGCATTAAATTTAATCAAGTCATTTTTAACTCACCGTAAATTATATGTTAATGTAGGAAAATGTAAGTCAAGTATATATGACAATCCATTGGATGTAGCGCAAGGATCCACTTTAGGCCCATTAATATTTATTCTATACATGAATGACCTTGTAAAGTTTATTACAACTGGTTTTGTGATCAATTTTGCAGATGATATTTCAATTATTGTAAAAGGAAAATCAGCTGATGAACTTCAAATTAAAATAGCAACTGCAATAGAGGAAGTAAAAGAATGGTGCAAAAATAACAAACTAATTTTAAACAGAGAAAAAACAGTAAATGTGCAATTTTTCAAAAATAGAACTTCAACAGTATATCCCATTCAACACCGACAGTACTAAATTCTTGGGTTGCTTCATTGACTCTGAACTTAAATGGACTAACCACATAGATTATATAAATAAAAAACTGAGCAGTGCATATTATGCAATTTCAAAATTAAAAAACACCCTTTCCCATTATTATCTAATGCAAATGTATTATTCTTTAGCCTATCCTCATATGGCATACAATATTATTGCCTGGGGAAAATCTCAAGAGTCAACCAGAATACAAGTCGCACAAAAACGACTGGTTAGACTAATTTACAATATGGATTATCGCGAAACTTGCAGACTAGTTTTCAAAAACCAAAAAATACTGCCATTTTATTGTATTTATATTTATAAATGTGGAACTTACGTCTACAATAACCAGCTTATGTTTGGGAAAAACTCTCAAAACCATGACCACCTAAGAAGGAACTGCAACAACCTGAGAATTCCACTTCATAGAACATCAACATTAAAGAAGTCGCCATCTTTATCATGCATTGACATTTACAATAAAATCCCAAATAATATAAAAATGTGTAAAAGCAAGACTAATTTTAAATTTAAATTTAAGGAATACCTTTTGCAAAATTGCTTTTATACATTAGATGAATATTTTTTTTCTTAATTTTTTTTTTTTTTTAAATTTATTATCTATAAATACTTTATTTTATTGTTATATAACTATGCTATATTTATATTATTGTACTATATATTAAAATTGTATTATTGTAATTTTTATTGTTTTAATATGTGTACTGACTTGACAAATGTCATAAACCTGTGATCATACTTGTCAAATAAATTATTATTATTATTATTATTATTATTATTATGCACAATGGGTATCGGCTATTGTTTCACTGTAAATGCTTTATTGTCACGTAAATGATTTTTGTGTTGGTAACCCGGCCAAAAATAAAAGACAATTATGTTCTAATAGCTTTTGAAAACTATTGCGCTGTGTCAGTTTTAAAGAAAGGTCATCCACAAATGAAAAATCTGTAGGGCCGGACAATGTACGTTCAACGGGTTCGGAGAGTTGCGCATGCACATCGCAAAGTCAAAGGTAAACGGTGTCTACCATAAGTAGTGGATCTTGATATGGTATTTTAATAAACCGATTGTGAATTGCAATCTCAACTTTATACCGGATCTAAAAATCTGATCCTAAAATTACCGGATAACTTAAACGTGGTATAATTAAGAATTCAAACTGTCTTAATTGATAAAAGAAGTGAAGTTTGGTACGTGACTTTACCGGCGGTAGTTTTATAAGCAGTTGATACTCTTATCCAAGTGGTGCTTCCGGCAATAAAAATTTGATTTGCTCATGCACTTCAGAAGCCATGCAAGTTACATTGCTTCCACTATTGATTAATGCGGGACACGTTAGTGGTACAAGCTTAACAGTAACTATCGGAGTAGTTTGTTCTAGCAAATTATGTTCAAAGTTACATTCTTCAGTTAACAAATCAGTCACGGGGTCTTAAATATTGGTTAGGTTGGTCCTTGATAAGCTTTCCACTTCCGGACCGGACAAGTGGATCAACGCTAGTTTTTCAAAATCTGTTGTTTTATTGTATGCAGGGAGAGTATTGTTAGGTACTTTTTTTTAGTAACGTATTCAGCTGTTGGCCATCTTCAAAACGGTAACAACCTGATTCAACAGTAGTTCTTGCTTTATGTTGTTGTTCCATTCAGCAAAATTGCCCAATAAACATTACTTTAAAATTTTGAAAGTTATGACAAATTTCTAAAATTGCATTATACCATATTTGAGCGTGCCCAGCGAATAACTTCTGTCTTCATACTACAAATTGATTAAAATCTACATTATGCTCAGCTATTGTTTGTTCTAAACTTTTTATTAAAGTAAGTGGTTGCAAGTTAATGCCATTAAATATTGGAAAGTCTCTACATGGGTTAAACGTATTTATGTATTTATAGAACACAAATTATTTGCTAAATTTACATTATTTGATACTCTTGAATGAGTATCCACATCGTAATACATCGGATTAAAATTAAATACAGGTAGTACTAATGCTAAATTATTTCTAACGGCCCACATCTCAAATATCCTAATCAATATTAAAGATTTTTCAACAAATTAAGAATGGGAACAAACTTCCTCTGCATGAACATGCAAAAAACACTATTTATATATGATCAAAATTTCCCGCCAGACGTATCACTCTTTCCTACTCCAGCAAACTAACCCCGCAGGAACAGGCAAAAACACTGAATATTGTTATAACTATTGGCACTATAATCAACTAAACCCGACAATTTAGAAGGAGGATTAACAGTTTAGCAGTAAATTAGACACGATAGTAAACAGATTTTAATTTTTAAAGACCTTATTTATACTATTAAAAGCTGGATTTATAATTTAGAGGTTGGATTAACAATTTGGTAGTTAAATTTAATATTTTGAAGACCAAAGTTATAGTTTCTATGCAGGATTAACAGTTTGAGACCGAATTTTTAAACGCCGTATAGATTATTTGAAGGCCAGATTTACACTTTTAAAAACTGGATTTATAATTTAAATTATGGATTATTAGTTTGACAGTAAAATTCAACACTTTGAAGAAGAATTTATCAGTAGAATTCGACACTTTAAAAACCGGATTAACTTTTTAAAGACCGGATTTACACTTTTAAAGAGTGTAGGCTAAATAAATAATTACATTTTAAATATTAAAAAAACGCAATTACACTTGTAAAAGCTGGATTTATAAATTGAAAGCCAAATTTACAGTTTGGTAATAAAGTTGGTTGCCAAATTTTTAGTTTGAAAAATCTGATTTACATTTTTAAAGGAAAAATTTATAGGTTGAATGCCGAATTAACAGTTTATCAGTAAATTTTAACATGTTAATAACCGGATTTATAACTTAAAAACCAGTAGTAACTATTTGATAGATAAATTTAACACTTTAAAGACAAAATTTACACTTTCAAAACATGGATTTATTATTTGTAACAGCCGGATTTGTAATTTAAAGACGGGATTAATAATTTGAAAATAAATTTTATTACGTTGGTTACCGAATTTTTAGTTTTAGAAGCCGTATTTACAGTTTTAAAGACCGGATTGATAATTTGGAGAGTTTGGCAGTAAAATTTAATACTTTGAAACGCAAATTTACCTTTTAAAAATACAAATACTTTTTATTTAATAATAAATTAGCGTTCTCTCACTTTAATTTATTAATTCAAATTGAGTTATCAATTTTAAAAGTCAAATTTATAACTTGGAGGCCGGATTATCACGTTGGCAATATTATTTAATACGTTGGTGGCAACAATTACATTTTTAAAAGTTGCAATAACACTTTTTAAAACTAAACAGATTGTTGTATTAACAATTTTAAAAACTTGATTCGCAGTAATACAACTAGAATTTATGATTAATTATTAATAATTTGTAATTTGGCAGTAAAATTTAACAAATTGATAGCCAGATTTTTATTTTTAATTGCTTTTTAATTTGAAAATATTAAGACTGGATTAATAGTTTGTGAGTCAAATTTAACACTTTACCGACTATTTAGTTTTAACAGTCGGATTTACAGTTTTAAATTTAAAGGCCAGATTTATACTATTTAAGAAAAATTTACAGTTTTGAAAGCCGCTTTTGCAGATTGGATTTATAATTTGGAAACCTAATTAACAAATTGTCAATAGAATTAAACAAGTTGGTAGCCAGATTTTCAGGCTTTTACAAAGCCGGATTTTCAATTTAGAGAACAAATTAATAGTTTGTTTAAATTTGTACCCCAATACTAGCACATTACAATATTTCAAGAAATTATGTCACTTATTAAATCAGGACATTAGTCCATGTAACCATAATTATACTTAATATGATAGTGTAGGTGAACCAGATACTTACTAGGCCTTGTTAGTATCTACAGCACCTCCATTCAACACTCTGTATAAATAAAAATAAATAACATATTAAAAAATCAGTTTATTGTAAAATGTTTACACAATATATTGATTATTATATCTATCCCCTTACATATTTTCCATTTTTCATGTACCAGTCGTAATATTCATCTGAATCTTGTCCATAGGCTAATGCAAAAGCAGCAAACAGCGCAAACAACATCGAAACCTAATCAGTAGAAAAACATATTCTTTTAATCTTTGCAACAATTTGTTCCAACAATTTTGTATTTAGAAATGATTATAAAATTAAATTGTAATTTGTTTTACATCAAATTTGAATTAATAAAACTTATATTACATAAAAGATGTCAAGCAAGAAATGAAACCACAAATCAAAATATAATTAATGGATATTAAGAAAAAACTTACGAGTTTCATTTTTAAATTGGCTGTAGATCTTTTTTCAATTAAATGTAGTGATGTTTGCACATTAAATTGCATGGTTTATATACGTTTCTTATTTTTGATAATTTTGATTGATTTACTACAATTACGCAATGACAATTAAATTGAATGGAAAATAATTAATAATAGGATGCTGATAAAAGTTTATTTTGAATAATAAATTACATTTTTTGATGTAATATTTAAGTTTCAACAATTTTAACAGTCGATAAAACTATGGTTATCAAGTTTGTGGACATTGATTTTAAATAGTTGCTGATTCTCGAAAAATCTATTTTTTTGGTTAAATGTTTTGTCCTACCTTTATTGCTCAAAATATTCTCCTTTAAAATCTATACACTTTTGCATCTCATGAAACCAATCTTCAAAACAATTTTGCCACCCTGAGCGAGGTACCTCCGAAACAAGTAATTTAAATGCTTCAACGGCTTCTTCAGGCGATGAAAAACGCTCGCCACGCATTTTATTTTTGATATGTTGAAATTGGAAGAAATTATTGGGCAATAAATCAGGCGAATATGGACAATGAGTCATTAATTGGATGTTGTTACTGGTCAAAAACTCTACATTTTGTCGTGTTGTGTGAGCGCTTGCATTGTCATGATGAACAATGATTTGCCGGCTTATGTTGTTCTTTCTGATTTCAGCAATAACTTCCGGCAAACAAATTGTGTACCAGTCAGCATTAACTGTCCTTCGATCCTCTAATGCAACAGTTGCAACATGACCCGTTTTTCCAAAGAAACAAGCAATAATTCTTTTTGAAACGCTTTGTGAACGCACCTCTTTTGTGGGTTGTGGTTTTAGGTTCATTTTGGAACATCCATATAGTCGACTGCTGTTTAGTTTCAGGCTCATATGAATATATCCAAGATTCGTCACCTGTTACGATGTTATATACCGAATTTGAACGACCCCTTCGAATTTTTTTAGCATTTCCTTGCACCACTTGACACGTGCCTGTTTTTGTTTTTCTTTCAAATAGTGTGGTATTCAACGACTGCAAAACTTCCTGACATGCAAATGATCGCGCAAAATTGTATGTATTTGTTTTGCTGCAATGCTTAAAGATGCCTCTAATTCAGTATTGGTCACATGCCGATCTGACAAAATTATTTCACGCACAGCATCAATATTTTTCGCGACAACAGAGGTGCATGGACGACCTTTGCAAAGATCGTTATCAAACGTTGGTCTTTTACGCTTGAGAGGACGTCTGTCCGTTGTGTGCGTTGATCATTTTGACGTGTTGTTTGGCAGCTAGTTGAGCGTTTGTCTGGTAAGCTGAGTTGTACTTGCAAATTTCAATGTGTTTGCTAGTAATTTAATACTTCCAGTTACAATTCTTCTTGTTTTCCTAGTTGGTATCCTTAATTGACTTTAGCTGGGACTTTAGGATAATTTTTCATTCATATTGATAAATTTTGCAGGCAGTAATTCTTCTGACCAGTAGAAATTTTTTGTAAAGTGGTGGTTTTTTCTTTTAAAATGTTTAATGCATTCTTAAGCATGAGCGGCATCACACAGAACTGGTATGATCCGCCGTTCAGGGCAATAAAAATGTTTGCCGGATTCTATTAAAAGAGTCTGCTAATCTTTTTTTTGCAGATCCAATATTTTGACTATTCTAAAATCTTTTAGTATTTCTTGAATTTTTGGCGGAGGGGTGGGAAGTCGTAATTAGCTTAATTTTTGGTTAGCTACAGATGTTTTAGAATTAAATCTTCATCTTCACTACGAGGCGTCACGATCAGCTTTACTAGTCGACTAAAAACACCAATTCGGTTGGTCAATTGGCTATTAACTAATTAAACTTCTCTAGACTGAATCTAAATTCTGTCTAGAGAAGTTTTCAAATGTTTTGAAGTCAATCAGATCTAGAGTTAAAATAAGTTTGCAACCGTAGACTCTACCTCGTGCTTTGCTCTTTTGTTTTTGTTGGCAGCAGGGCAAGGAAAAACATTCTATATTACTACCTTAAAAAATGTAGACTGTAAGCAATAAAAATCTCAACCACAAGCCAATCAAGATAAAAGGACGACATTTTTAAACATTTATTAATTTATCTAAACTAAAAGTCGGTGACAATTAACGTAGGGCAAAAAGAAACATCATATTTGTACTATCGCGATTCCAACACGACCCATTAACCTTAGTATAAGAAAAAAGATAAACTCGGAAGATGAATAGGATAGGCTTCTGCTATGGTGATTATGGACATAAAAGAGAAGAAAAATAAACAAGTTAGGAAAAGACAATGCAGTGTTAGTAATTAAAAAAAATTAAACACTATAAAGAAATAAAAATTCTCAACCCGCCAATGCCTGTCCCAAGCCAGGATAAAAAAGAAAGAAGGGGAGGAGTAACAACCTCGTAAAAAAACACAGCTGGCTCGGCTCATAGCACCCTGTTAAGGTTCCCGCCTGGGGCACAGGTAAAATCCAATCAACGGTCCCGAAGCCAGAAGATGACAAGAAAGTCATAATGGCGGAAGAGCTAAAAATAGCCGTTCTAAAAAGGGTTGGGCACTCTTTTGTGCAATGGTCTACAATAGGCCCCAAAGGCAAATTAACCACACAACGGTAAAAGGCATAAAAATTCAGAAGGCCAGAGGAAGCCACTATATTAAAGATCCGCTATGGATATCTTTAGTAAAAACCATCACACAAAAATAATGACTTTGTTCAATTCAAAATATTCTGGAGCAAAAACTACTCTTTCAATCAGATCTCTTGGGGGGGGGGGTTGAATAAAGTAAACAAACAGCAGAGTAACAAGCATAATTGCGACATGGAATGTAAGTTGCCTATACGCACCTGGAAAGATAGATAACTTTGTCTTAGAAATGGAAAGGCTTGACATAAATATACTCGGACTAAGTAATGTGCAATTGACGGGGTCTGGCAAACAGAACCAGAAACGGAACAATGTACTACGCGGGATACAACAACACCACCCATAGATATGGCGTAGCTGTTGTTGTAGACGGGAAAACGCAACAATCAGTAACCAGTTTTGTACCATACTCAGACCGCATCATCCTGTTAAGAATGCATTCAAAAAACAAAGTTCCAGTAAACATAGTACAAGTATATGCACCTACGGCAGACAAAGATGAAAACGAAATTGTTCTACCAAGACTTAGATAAAGTTATCAAAACCAATCGCAAAACACAAACTTTTTGTTGTAATGGGCGACCTAAACGCAAAAATAGGAGAAGAAAGGTACTCCTCCTCCTTCTCCTTCTCCACATCGACTTTACACATGGAAAGCACCATCAGACGGAATATTGGGCATTGTTAGAAATCAGATCGACTATATAATGATCCTCAGGAGATTCAGAAACACCATCAAGTCCGTCAAAACAATTTCGGGGGCGGACATAAGATCTGACCATAGCTAGGTAGTTGCTACGTTGCATGTACGACTGAAAAGAACCATACTTAGAACTACTAAGGAAATGATGGACCCTAAAAAGCTGAATTTGCGGTATGTGAAAAGGTTAAAAGATACATATACAACAAGATGAAACAACAAAAAGATAGATGAATCAACCAAAACACTCTAAACACTCAGAGCAGCACCGTGAATGAACATAAAGAAAACACTAAAAAAGGTAGAGATTGAAGAACTAAAACCTACATGAAAAATAGAGAAAGAATAAATAACACAGGAGATATTGGACATGATAAGTCTGCGCCGGCAATACAAAGACAATGATATGCGTACTATAAAAGGATAAACAACGACATCACAAACAAATTAAGAAGAGCCAAAAAAGAATGGTTGGTAGACTAATGTCAAGAAATCAAAGAATTTGATAACAAATATAATTTATTCAATATGCACAAAAAGATAAAAGAACTGTGTGGAAGCACTAAAACCCGCCAACTTGATATACTACTAAACAAAAACGGCAATCTGATTATAGAACTAACAGAAAAATTAGCAATATGATGCTAATATATTTAAGAACTATTCAACGATAATCAAACTACATCGACACAACCAGATTCTAAAAATATAAGCTCTAAGATTCTAAAAGAATTAAAAATTCAAAATCCGGAAAAACAACTGGTCCTGACAAGATACCAGCTGAGTTGATACAACTTATTAACAAAAATTCCATTGAAGTTCTACTGAATCTGTTTAATAACATAAGTTATGTGTGCATCATTGTGCGCCCACATCTGAATCCGGGAATGCAAGTGTCATCATAATGTGATGCTCCCGAGGTACCAGGAAACGCACCTGCAGCGTGCATATCAAAAGTGCGACAATATAAATAGCTGGCGCACGTATTATAAGGCATTCATTTGCTTGTTTGTGCTCCAGGCACATATTGTATTTCTATTAAGTAATAAATAAGTTCAACTAAATATTTATTTAAATAACCAAAAAATACCAATCGGTTAAGTCATATACGAGACGGGTGTTATTCTTAAAGTATGGCCAACCTCAACATTTGTGACACTACCAAAAAAGAATGGAGCCAAAGAATGTTCAGACCATAGGATCATTGCCCTGATGAGCCACAAGTTGAAAATACACAACCAAATATACAAAAAATTAGAAGAAGACATTAGCGACACGCAGATGGGATTTAGAAAAGGTATGGGAACAAAGAAGCACTATTTGGATTGAATGTGTTGCGACAAAGATGTCTAGACATGAACCACAAAATATACATTTGCTACATTAACTTCCAGAAAGCTTTTGACAGGGTCCAACATTCCAAACTACTAGAGATACTAAAGAGGAAAAACATCTATAGTAGAGATATAAAAATAATCTCTAACTTCTACTAGAACCAAACAGTTAAGTAAAAGTTGGAAAAGATCTAAGCGACAAGGTTAAAATATGCCGTGGATTAAGACAGGGATGTATACTGTTGCCTTTCTTATTCAATGTATATAGTGAATGTATCTTCGAAGAGGCATTGTCAGAAGAGATAGGAAGTATTGTCATAAATGTTGGAACAATCAACAACATACGATATGCAGATGACACTAACATTATAACTGACAACATAAAAGACCTACAGCGCTTAGTCAAATCAGTAAACACCCATTGTAAAAGATACGGACTGGACATAAAAAAGACAAAAGCTATGGTTACTACAAAATACCCAAACATTAATTATAATAGACCACCTATAGTCATTAACAACGAAAATCTAGAATAGGTATCTTTCCATAAGTACCTGGAAACATGGGTAACAGATAGTACAGAGCACACTAAAGAAATCAACTGCAGAATAGAACTTGCCCGATGTGCTTTTTTTAAATTAGGGAAAATTTTCTGTTATCGCAGCATTAAATTAGAGATTTGAAACCGATTGCCAAAGTGCTACATCTATCCTACCCTTCTGTATGGAATAGAGGCCTGGACATTAAAGACGAAAAAAAAAACAGAAAAATTGGAGGCATTTGAAATGGAGTGTTACAGGAGAATCTTTAAAATTTCATGAACCGACAAAATTACTAACAAAGCAGAACTGCATCAAATGGATAAAACCAAAGAGATCCATAAAACCATTAAAAACAGAAAACTTGAGTACCTGGAACATTCTAAGAGGAGACAGATACAACATCCTCAAGCTAATTATCCAAGGTAAAATTAGAAAAAAAAAAGAACTGTTGGCAAAAGGAGGGTATCTTGGCTTTGCAACCTGAGAGAATGGTTTGAGTGTACGTCTGCCGAACTGTTCAGGGCGGTTGTCAACAAGATACGTGTCGTTATGATGGTTTTCAATCTCCGATAGGAAAAAACTCAAAGAAGAAGAAACTCAATGGCAATTTTTTTACACTGGGAGCATACTAGCCGCTCCCGGTTACACCAAATCCCGTTACATACTACACATTGAACAAAACGCATCATTGCACTTTGGATTTCGCCCACACACATAATATAATTACCATTCAATGGGTACTGCAAGCATCCCGAGAAGCTCCTGCATCCCCTTGGACTACCAATTTTACCCCACTATCCTCTCCGGCGCCGTTAACATGGTTTTAAGCAAGTTTTTTCTGTCGGTGGGAATTATCTTCCACTCAGTAGCAGTGGGACCTGGCTATTGTAATTTATTTATTTACTAGTCAACGGAAGCCATTACAAATTAAGTATATATTTACAATTTAAAAAACATAAATTAAACATAAAACAACTAATATTAAAAATAAGAATAAAACTTAAATAGTTACAAAATATAAAAAAGGTCACGTGTAATGATTTTTTTTTGTTGCTAAGACCTTTAGCGCGTTGCGCATCATGACTTGTTCTTCAACTTCATACTTGCGTACGTTGTTGTGTTTTGGATAACGACGTTCCTTGTCCTTGCTTGTCGTTCTAAACAATTTGGCATCTTTGGCTTCTTGTGGTTGTTTTGGTTTGTCTCAGTTTTCTGGTTTAGCCCAACAATAACTTGTTTAGCGTGCGTACTGCGGTGCGTCCTATTCTAGGTTTGGCAATTCTTTATGCTAGGAGCGAAAACTTTTTTTTACGTAACGGCATTGTACTGGATTGGCCTGCTGGTGATAGGTTGCAGTAGTGTGATTACCATGTAAATTGTAGGTCATTATCTGACAACACAATTTTCGGATAGCTTATCAATAAAAAAATCTGTTGCTCAAGCGTCTTGGTAGTCTCGCATGTTGCTATTGTAGTTTTTCTTTATCCATTATGGTTAAGATGATTTTGTTTCCTGACTTTCTAGCGGGCCATCAAAACCTATAGCCACCTGTTTGCTGTCCGGATAAGTTTTTAGTGGTGTGTTAGGTTAAGGAATTCTGGTTTTTTATTGCAAAAATTGATCCAAAGTTTTTTTATTACAGAAAATTGACTAGAAAATAAGCAAAAAACTCCAAAAAATCTTTTTATTATACAAAATTTTCCAAAAAATGACTAAAAAACTGTTTTATTACACAAAATTAGCTAAACAATAGCCAACAAATCTTTTTATTGCACAAAACTTACCAAAAATGTTCAAAAAACTTTTTATTTCACAAAAGTGGCTAGAAAATGGGCCAAAAGACTTTTTAATTACAAAAAAATGTATCCAAACACCCCAAAAACCTTGTTACTACCCTAAATTGACTAAACAATGCTCAAAATTTTTTTTTTTGCACTAAAAATGTACAAAATACCTTTTACAAAGTTTATCAAAAAAAGTCTCAAAATTTATCAATTTTTTTTTAACTAAAAAACCCTTTTTATTACACAAAATTTACTAAAAAAAAACCAAATTTTTTTTTATAACACAAAACTGTGAACAAAAAACCTTTTTTATTGCACAAAATTGATAAACAATTTTTTTATTACATAAAATTGACTAGACAATTACCAAAAACCTTTTAATTACCAAAAAATAGACTGAACACCTTAAAGAACCCATTTTTATAGAAAATTGACTAAACAATAGCCAAAAAACTTTTCTATTACACTAAATTAGGAAAAAATACCCAAAAAACCTTTATATTGCACAAAATTGATAGAAAACCTTTTTATTGCACAAAGTTAATCAAGAAATTGCAAAAAAAAACATTTTATTACACAAAATTTAATTACCAATTTCTAAAGCACCATTTTACTACACAAAACTTACGAAAAAAAATTTATTGCACAAAATTGATCAAAAACAACTTATTTATTACACTAAATATTAGAAAGCACTTCAAAGATCATATTTGTTACACAAAAATTGCCAAAAAAATCTTTTTATTAACAAAATTGTTTGAAAAATGGCCAAAAAACGCTTAGAAAACCTATTTGTTGATCAAAAATAAATACATTATTGCAAACATTTGATCAAAGAAAATGTATTTAGGACAATCGTCAATAATTACTAAAATCATTTTTGCAGCATTCAAAATTCATTAAAAACCGCTTAGATTACAAATTTATTGCATAAAATTATATAATAAATACCCATGAGCACAGCACCGTTTAATAAAAGTTTGTACGTCTCGACAAGTTCCGAAAGATTGCGTTGATTATTTTGTCCCGTTCTGGGTGGCAAGTGGTAAACGTGGAATGATGGTGTTAAAGTTGGTCCGTTCTTGTTAATTTTTAGAATTTTCCGGGTCGTTTGCTATTTTGTGGTATTTTTAGATAATATCTTGTACGTTAGTGTTCTTCGTTTGTGCACGTCGGACTATGGTTGTGAGAATTTCTCCTTATAAGAGGCATATTTTGCCTTAATCTGTTTGGCACGCTCTTGCAAGGTGAATTTATAAACATTCCAGCACGTTTGCGTGGTAGCAAATCTGGCTGCCGTTAATTTGGAGCTGGCAAGAAATATGTCGTTGTGAGTCTATTTCTTAGTACAGCTACGCTACTTCTAGTTTTGGTCTCGACTGTTTCAATGGTTTGTCATGGCGGTCTTGATTTCTTGCCGCATTCTTACTTTCTTGGAATTCCATATTTGGTGAACCCAAGTATGTACTCCCGTAACCAAGTGCAGGCAGGCCTAAGAAGCTCTGGAGTTGTTTCTTGTTTTTTAGTAGCGTTTTTAATTTGAATGTTATAATCTCCAAGAACTAATAGAAAACTATTTTCAACGATTAAACGCATTATATATGCGGCTCTATCCATATCACAGAAAAGTATTATAGTTTAGCTTATGATTTAACAATCCATTGACATAGATCTTACCTACAACAAAACTAGTAGAAGGTAAGTCTAAAAACCACCTTAATATAATGCCAATCCAAGACAACCTTTAACCCAAAAATCCGACCAAGAAAAATAAAGAGAAAATAAAACCACTAGACAGCAAAACATAGTTAAGGTAGGAGTCATAAAAGCAAGGCCACTACAACAAAAATTGACATTAATGGCCAGCAAATACAAGATGACTTGCTAAATTTACCTGTTTATGACAAAAGATTTAACCTTCAACCATGCAAGTCTTACAAGCAGATCTACAGATAACTCAGCAAATAACGGGCAAAACACAACTCCAAATCTCGAAAAAAGAAAAATTTTTGGTAAAGCCAAAAGGTTTCCAAAAAATGTCTTCATTCATTGCTACTTGATTAAAAATGGCTTCTAATTTTTTGCATCAACACCTGCGGACCAGGCTGACTCGGCAGCTTTTTTGTCTATCATGTTTGGTGATGTGACTTCAAAAGCAGTTTTTATACGTTTGACTAAATTTAGTTATACTTGCTTGCACTGGTATTTCCGATCTAAAATCTCCATTTTTTTGTGTTTCTCGGATCTATTGAAAATGAGTTATTGCGTTGCTGGTTGGTTGGTTAGATTGGCCTAGCCTGCTTTGATTGACTATTTTTAAGGTGTATGCAGTTGCAGTCGCTGGTCTACGTAAAGAATTTTAGAAACTGCTGGCTTTAGGCAGTTTGACCGCTTGTCATTGGTCTAGTGGTTTGCAAGTTAAGCGTGGATTACGGATCGTAAGCGCTGCCTGGCATCCGTAACACCAATGTGGGGTTTTGTTTGTTTTGGTAGACATCGCAAGTCATGTGTCAGCAACATTCTTCTTTTCTACTCCACTTTTATTGTTTTGTCCAAACTAAAACTTTACGGATCCGGCTAGTCCCGCATATTTATCCTGTGCAATCTAGTTTATGTTGTTAGTTTACTTGAATTTTTACTGGAAAACAAGCGCAGGTGGTCTTCTATCCAGTAGCATTGTTTTTTGGAGGAAATAATTAACATTTTTTAACCTTTCAATTGGCCATTAGTTCACGTTTACGTCTTCACATCATGGCTTGGTTGTCGGATTGCTATTCGAGTGCAGAATCATTTCCTTTGGGGTACCAAATTTATAGCTGATGATATATGGTCCATTGTTGCTCAACATGATGTTTGGGTAACCAAATTTTGCAAAAGGCTAGTTTTTTTGCAGATTTGGCAAGGTTGTTGGTGGTGTGACTGATAGCAAAGGCTTTTAACTAACAGGTATTTATGTCCATGACAATTAGGATGACACAAATTTTTATTAGCGTACTGTCCAACGACTCTACAAACTCTATAGAAATAGTTTCCAGAGGCGGGTGTCAGGACTTGACTGTAAAACTGCTGTCTTTTAGACGGCACCAGTTTTTATCCGCACGTACGTAATGTACCTCAAGACGTATGTTTCGACGTCTGGCGCCAGTAGTAGCTTAGAAGGGTGTTCAGTACACTATTACTGGTTGTCTGGGTGGTCAGGTTGTGAATCCGGTTTCAAGTTGTCTACTCAAGTTTTTACTAAAGGGCAAAAACAAGTGGTCTTTTACCCAGTAGCATTGTCCTTTGGCAAAGATTAATAACCTTTTTGAACTTTTAACAGTTAGAATCAAAGAATTTTATTTTGGCGTAACGTGATGTACAACGACAGGTCAAACCATACATTTTGGTAGTACTAACCGGCCTTGGTTGTTGGATACGATGCCGTGCCCTTTCTTGCTAGAACTTAAGATAAGGCGTCGGGTGAATGGTTTTTGTTTCATAACGTGTGCAAAATTGTCGATTGACATCAAGTCAATCGACAATTTTGCCTGTAGTAGCAACATAAACTTGTTTTTGGTATCCTGGGTATCGGTCAGCCACACTAATAATTTGTTGTTTGTTTTTAATAATAACACTTTGTTTTGCAGTGGTACCTCTGTTTGGTGGTCGTGAACTGTAAGTTGACATAGTTGATAATGCACTCTGCATCCGCTTTCATGACCACTTTGCAACCGTTAATATGTAGAACAAATCGCAAGCCTGGTTTTAGTTGGGTTGGTTTCTTAAAGCCGTGAACTAAATACTTAAGTTTGGGTTACCCAAAGTTGCACTTTTTCTGATTGCATCGCAACTCATACTTTTGCAACCTTTCCAACAACCGCTGCAGATGTTTTAGGTAGTTGTGGTGGTAGTTGAACGAGTATAGAACAATATTGTCAAAATATACCAGCACAAACCAGCGAATCCACCTCGCCTGCACATTGGCAATGCTTTCTTTGACAGAATGTGACATACGTCAATATTTTTTTGGTTAACTCTATTTGTCAAAACTGTCATTTTCAAAACAACATATTAGAGACAAAAATGATTTTTAAAGTTATGCCATTTTAGTCGCAAAATGACAAATGTCAACATTTTTTAGATTAGATTAAGTCAATTTGTTACAACTGCCAATTGCAATGCAACAAACGTCAATATTTTTTAGACTAAATCAATTTGTCACAACTGACATTTGCAAAGCTACATGTTTTTCAAGTTATGTCATTTTGGTCATAACTGTCAGTCTCAATGCAACAGATGTCAACATTTTTAGAATTAAGTTAATTTAGTACGATATTTTTGTTACCCTGTATGTTATTATCGTACAATTTAAAATATTTATGTTTTAGAATGTAAAACATTTTAACATAAAAATCTAAAACAAAAATGTTCTTTGTGCAACTCAAGCAAATCAGGTTGCAGTGATGCGAAAATTACAAAAATAATTTATTATTTATTTAAAATATGCTCATATCAGTAATAATAAATCAATTTCCATTCAATTTAATTATCATTGCATGACTGAAACAATTCAATCAAAATGATCAAATGTAAGAAACGTATAAAAAGCAAGCAATCTTTTATTTGAGGAAGAAATATATACAATCAATTAAGAAATGAAGTTTGTAAGTTATTTATATTGTATCAATAATAAAATGAATAGATTTTATTTTAATTAGTTCACAATTAATTACTTAAAATGTAAATAATAAGTTAAGAATATTTAAAGAATATGTTAATTATACTGTTTTCATGTTTAGGCTTTAGTGTTGTTAGCGTTAGCTACAGTTTTTGCAGTAGCTTATAGTTCACCATGGTATGGTGAAGATTATGTCGACACTGACGATTCCGGTTATTGGTATGTGGATTGGTAGATCCGCCAGGCGAACATGTCTGGTTCTGACAATGATGCATGTTTTGGGAAGAGAAGATAAGTTAACATCATCATAATTTGTAAAAATTATAATTTTATAATAAATGTACAATTGAAAATATTATTTTTTATTAGTTTTATTCGTTCTAAACATTAGCAAAAAGCATAGTAGAATTAAATAAATCAAGGTGATCAGATTTTTACAAGTAAAAAGTTAGTTATCTATCACTACAAACAGCATCTGTCCCAGATTGAGCGGCTGAATTAAACCTTGGAAACTAGACTCGCCAACACGTTCGGCAAGCGCGGCGTTTTAAAATGCTAAACCCTTCCAAATTTTACTATGTCAAATTCAAATAATATAACCCAGGTGAGTAGAACAAGTTCACAACCTCACACTGACACGTCAGTCTGCCTCGCGGATTCTGGAAGAGACAAGAAATTGACAGACATACCTTAACCTTTACAAATAAGTAAGATAACTATTATAAAAAGAAACACCACCAAAAAACCAAAATTAATATTGCTACATATAACATCAGAACCATGCGACAAGAGAAACTCCTTGAATCGCTGCAACAAGAGCTTCAGCAAATAAAGTGGGACGAGACAAACTCGTACGTTGGAGGAGTAGCCATCATGATCCATAAGAATAAAAAACACCTCATCACAAAAATGTGTGCAATATCAACTAGAGTAATATATATCATGATAAAACTAAATAAAAAATACCAGCTCCAATTTATAAAATGTTATGCACTAACCAGCGCAGCAGATGATGAAGACTTGGAACAATTCTACAAAGACATCACGGCTGCAAAAACACCTGAAAAACCAAATACTGTGTAGTTATTGGGGACTTTAATGCAAAAATTGAAAATAAAACAGAAGACGACATCAAAAAAGTTGGCAATTTCGGCCTGGTACATAGAAATTGCAGAGGAGAAATGCTTATAAATTATCTCCAAAGTGAAAACCTCTACTGCATGAACACCTTCTTTAAGAAACCGCCGCAGAGAAAGTGGACCTGAAAAAGCCCCAACGGAAATGTAAAAAATGAAATCGATTACATCATCAGCAGTAAGCGAGAAATATGCACGGATGTATTGGTACTTAACAAATTTAATACTGGAAGCGACCACAGAGTAGTTAGAGCCACTGTACAAATTAACACTCAAATTGAACGCAAAAAACTAGTGAGAAAAACCGGAACAAATTGAGCAAAGAAAGACCGAGTATCAAGAGACACTACAGGCAAAATTAAAAGCAACTAAACCATTACAAGAGATGGACATAAATACCCTAGCACAGAAAATAACAGAGAATATACAAAGAGCTACAAAACGGTTATGCACACGATCACAACATAGTATTGGTAAAATTCGACAAAAAACGACAAAGCTAATGGAAAAGCGCCGGAATATTAGCCGACAGTCAAATGAATACAAACAATTAAACAAGAAAATCCGCACAAAAATCAGAAAAGACCTAAGATCATATAACACTAAAATGATTTAAGACACTCTAGAAAATAATATAAATATGAGGGTACTACGATCCAAGCTGTTGAAAGGTAAATTTAAAATATGAAAGATAAAAAACGAACATGGTATCGTCATTACAAATAAAACCAAAATCAAAAATGTGATTCAAAACTTCTATACGCATCTGTATAGCTCAACCGTTCCAGAACCAGAGCCAAGAATTTGGCAAAATGGAAATGAAAAACAGGCTGAAATGATCAAATTAGTTGGAGACGTCTTGGGAGAGGCAGTCAGAATACTCTTAAACAAGTGTGTCCACCAGAAAAAAATTCCAGACACATGGCAGAATGCGGAGGTTGTTCTACTATTTAAAAAAGGTGGTAACTCTAGCATGGGAAACTATGGTCCAGTAAGTTTGTCGTCACACCTGTACAAACTTCTCACAAAGATAATCACAAACCGTTTATCTAAAATACTTGATTTCTATCAGCCGGTTGAACAAGCAAAGTTTTGTAAAGGATTTGGTACGGCAGATCACCTGCAAACAATTCACAACTTAATTGAAAAGTGTACGGAGTACAACATTCCTTTTCATCATGCTTTCATCAATTATCACAAAGCATTTGACTTGATAGAAAAATGGGCGTTCTTAACAGCCATGGACGAGGCAAGGATAGACACGAAATATACGAACCTCATAAAATACATATATCAAAACGCAACATTCCAAGTTTAATGACCGATCAAATCCCAATCAACAAAGGCGTTCGTCAAGGAGATACGATCTCTCCAAAACTTTTTACATTGGCCATGGAAAGTATATTCAAAAAACTATCCTGGGAAGCCAGGTAAAAATATAAACGGAATATACCTACACCATCTACGCTTTGCGGACGACATTGTCTTGATAAGCAGCGATCTCAATGAACTGAAACATATGATGACCCAGCTACAGGAAACTTCTAAACAGGTTGGACTAAAAATGAACTTAAATAAGACTAAAATTATGAGTAACAAAGAATTACATATCGACAACCGTGTCTTCAAAACGGTAAAAGAATACGTTTATCTCGGTCATTCTGTCTAACTTGGTAAAGATAATCAGACTGCTAAGATCACCAGGAGAATACGAATGAGTTGGGCTGCATACGGGAAGTTGAGGCATATCCTAAAATATGTGAATATACCTATTAAACTCAAGAGGAAGGTATATGATGCCTGTGTTTTGCTAGTAGTTACTTATGGTTTGGAAACTGCAACCCTAACACAGAAAAGTGCAGAACGCCTTAGAACAACGCAGAAGGCAATGGAAAGATCCATGCTTGGAATAAGCTTGCGAGATAAAATACGCAATACAGAAATAAGAAGACAGACAAAGGTGAAAGACATCATCGAGCGGGTAGCTGAGCTAAAGTGGCGATGGGTTGGACATGTTGCAAGGCAAGACATTGTTAAATGGCGGTTACGACAATCAAAACGGAGCGTAGGAAAACCTCAAAAGAGATGGCTTGATGATATAAAACAACTTTCTGGCAGAAACTGGCATCAAATCACCCAAGACAGAATCGCATGGAAAAATATGGAAAAGGTCTATAGTCAGGAGTGGATGAGCACAGGCTGAGAAAAAGAAGAAGACATTCATTAATAATTATAAGCAATGCTAACAAAAACTACGTGTAACAATAGTATTTTGCATTATATTTTAACATTTCATAAACAGAATGTTACATCTTTTGGCAATTTTTAGCCAAATTTTTGTTTTTTCTGACAATATTTAAATACTTTTCTCAACTCTCAACATTTTCTGTTTTTCGCATCTCGTGAATAAAATTTTGCACTTTTCAACAGTTTATGCTATTTTAGACATTTTATGAATAGAATGTTATACGTTTTGACTATTACTTGCTGTTTTCGTCATTAAAAAAAAAATGCATTTATCGACATTTTGCTGTTTTTTACACTTTATTAATAGAACCTTGTACTTTTAGACAGTTTATAAACATATTTTTCTGTTTTTGACGTTTTATAAAAGAATTTTTACACTTTTGGTGCTTTCTTATTATATTTTGATACTTCATGGCCAAATTTTGACATTTTATGATCAGATTTATGCACATTTTAACAGATTATGACCAAATGTTGATAGTTCTGACATTTTATAAATAGAAATGTGCACTTTTTAATAGATTAAACTTCTTTTTTGAAATATTTTGATACTTCATCGTCAAGTAAATTGAATTTAGCATTTTTTGATAATTTATGGTCGGATTTTGCTATTATTGACATTTAATAAATAGAATTTTGCATTTTTTAACAGAATATTAGTATTTTTGTTATTTTATAAAAAGAAATTTTCTTTTTTTTAACAGGATTTTGATTTTTTCTAACAATATGTTGATTGTCCGGTCCTGGCGGGTTGTGATAAACATTACTGGTAAAGTGCTCCGGCGTTTTAATCGATTTACACGAGAAATACCGAGCGTTTTATTACATAAACAGAGAGTGAGGAGAAAGATAGTGGAATACTAAAGAATTAGCATAAATAGTGGAAGAAACAACAAGGTAAAAGTAGAATAATTGTAAATGCATTCATAGAAATACGTCTGAACTGATAAAAACAATAACCTCCGAGAAGTTGATTCGGGTTAGCGGTTGCGCGGTGAGTGACACAAAGCATAGTAAGGTAGCAAAGAACAGGCCCGTATTAAATATATTTAAATATATTCTGAATAACAAATAAATGAAGGAATATGAAGAAGATATAACTAAAAGGAAAAGGGAGGAAGAAATAAAGAACAAAAAGGGAGAAAATCACTTTAGAAAATCTAAAAAGGTACTGAGATCACCAGAGCAAAGAAAAAGAGAAGAGAATAAAAGAGTGGAGTTTGGAAAGGATAATAAAGAAGTAAAAGTGGAAAATACAAATAAGGAAATGGATGAACTTAAAGAAATGATGAAAGAAATGATAAAGGAAGTCAAAAAAGGGACAGAAGAACTAAAAGAAGAGATACAAAGCGTGAAAAACGAGTTAAAACAAATGAAAAAAGAACATGAAGAGAAGGAAGAGGAATGGAAAACGGTGAAGATGGAAATGATGAGAAGAATTGATTTATTAGAAACAAAAGAAAACGAAAAAGAGAAAAGAGAGAGGAAGAATAATATAATAATAACAGGAAGAGAAGAACAGACAGAAAACACGATTGAAGACATTGAAAAGTTCATAAAAGAAGAGTTGAAAGTGAACGTGAAAATTAAGAAGGCATACAAGATAAGTAAAGAAGGGAAGGTAAAAGTAGTGGTAGCTGAAATTGAAACATGGGAAAAAGAACAAGAAATCATGAAAGCAAAAAGCAACTTAAGAGGGAAAAAAATCTACATAGATAACGACCTAACAATAGAAGAAAGAAATATTCAAAAACAAATTAGAAATATTGCCAAAGAAGAGAAAGAAAAGGGCAATAGAGTAAAAGCAGGATACAGAAAAATGGAAATGAATGGAATACAATACACATGGGACGAGAAAGAAAAAGGATTGATAAAAAGGGAGGAACAGGGTGCAAAAAAATCAAAAAACTATTAGAAGAAAAAAGAAAAATATCGGCCAAAGAAAAAAGAAACAGAGGAAATGCTATGGAAAAGGAAACGAAAAAGGATACTGAATACGAAAACAACATTAGAATAGGAACATGGAATGTAAGAAGCGTAAAAGGAAAAGAGGAAGAAATAGTCGAAGAAATGATAAAACATAAAACAGCAATACTAGGAATTACGGAAACAAAAAAGAAAGGAGGGGGATAAATACGATACACAAGGGTTACAGGCTGATATGGTCAGGGACAGAAGATAAAAATAGAGCAAAAGGAGGTGTAGGCCTGATAATAGAACCAGAGAGAATAAAGAACATATCGAAGGAAAAATATATAGATGAAAGAATCATGACAGTGGAAGTCGATATAGGAAATGAGAAATGGACAATTATAGTAGCGTACGGGGTGAATGATGACGCAAGTAAAAACGAGAAAGATAATTTTTTCAAAAATATACAAAATGAAATAGATGAAGGTCATGAAAACGTCATAATATTAGGAGATTTAAATGGCAGAGTGGGAAACCATACTGCAGGGATTGAAGAATACATGGGAAAGGAAGGGGAAATGACTTGATAATAACAAACACCAAATTCAAACACAAGAATATTCACAAATACACCAGAGAAGAGCCTGCGAGGAACGAGAAATCCATAATAGATTACTTCTTAATAAACAAAAATAAATGGAAAAACGTTAAAAATGTGAAAGTATCGAGAGAAGCTGAGATAGGAAGCGACCACTACCTTGTGAAAATGGATATGAATATCAATATTGAAGCAAAGAACATGAGGAGAAAAAAGATTAAAGAAAAAATAAGAAGCTAAACAAACTAAAAGAAAAACAATATCAAGAGAAGTATCAAGAGTTACTAAATGAAAAACTAAAAAAGCAGACAAATAAAAGCAATATTGAAGATAAATGGAAAAGCTTCAAGAATAGCGTACTCGAAGCAGCAAAAGAATCCTGTGGCATAACAAAAATATCAAATCACGAAAAGAAAAAATCAGAATGGTGGACCGAAGAAATAAGAGATAAAATCAAGGAAAAAAAAGTAAAATGGAAAAAATACCTAAATTCAAAGAAAGAAGAAGATTATAGAAAATACAAGGATAAAAGAAAAGAAGTGAAATTAGTAATATTAGAAGCGAAAAAAGAATCATGGAAGAAATTCGGAGAACAAATGGCAGACAATTACAGCGAAAACCAAAAACTCTTCTACGGCACTTTGAAGCAAATGAGGAAAAAGAAAGGGTTCAACATGATGATTATAAAAGATAACGAAGGAAACATAATCAAAAAAGAAGAGAAGATAATGGAAAGGTGGCGTCAATATTTTGAAGAACTAACAGCAGCAGATTCGGAAATGAATGAAAAACAATATGTAACAATAGAAGAACAAGAAACCAATGAAGATACGGAATTCGAAGAAATAGGAATGGAAGAAATATCAGAAGCCATAAATAAACTGCAGATAGGGAAAGCACCTGGTATAGATAATATAACAGCCGAAATGATGAAATACATGGGAATAGAAGGAAAGAAACAGCTAACTAAAATAATAAAAGAAATCACGAAAACAATGAAAGTGCCAAAAGAATGGAATAAAGGGGTAGTAATTCCATTACATAAAAAAGGTGATAAGAGAAATTGTAACAACTACAGAGGAATAACTTTAAGCAGCATACCAGGGAAGATCATGGCTAGAGTACTCGAAAAGAGAATAAGAGATAAAGTAGAACACACTATCGAAGACTCACAATGTGGCTTCAGAAGAGGCAGAAGCACGCAGGACCTAACATTCGTAATAAGACAAGTCAGTGAAAAAATAATAAACAAAAGACGAGAGGCGCACGTATGCTTTATTGACCTGGAAAAGGCCTTTGACAGAATTAAAAGAGAACAAATCTGGGAGGTTCTGAGAAAAAGAGAAATAGATAAGAAAACGATCGAAATAATAAAAGCAATGTACACAAATAATAGGAACATAGTCAGAATGAATAACGAGGAATCCAAAGAATTCATAACAAAGATTGGAGTTAAACAGGGATGCATTCTTAGCCCATTATTATTCGACCTAGTACTAGATGATGCAATCAAAACGGCGAAAAGAAAAATGAAAACACTAAAACTAGGACATTGTAAAATGGAATGGCTATAATAGCCGAGTCAGAAGTAGACCTACAATACAACATCGAAATACTAGACAAAGAGCTAAAGAAGATAAATATGAAGATCAATATAGAAAAAACAAAAACAATGATAATTGCTGGGAAGAATAGAAAACATCGAATAACGTTACATGGAATGGAAATCGATTTTATTGAGTGTAACGGAAGATTAGATAGTGAAATAAACGAGAGAGTAGGGAAAGCGGGAAAACTTTTCAATATGATGAAAAATACTTTTTTCGGGAAGAAAGAAATTCCAAAAAGTATAAAAACGGACATACTAAAGAAAGTCATAAGACCCTCCATCATGTACAGTAGCGAAACATGGACGATGTCAGATAAACACAAATCACGAATTAATGCAATAGATATGAGATTCGTAAGGAAGATTGAAAACAAAACTAGAAGAGACAGAATAAGAAATGAAACGTTCCAAAGAAACCTGGTGATAGAACCGATAATAGAAAAAATCACGGAAGGGCAACTAAGATGGATGGGGCATATATGTAGAATGAAAGATGATAAACTTACAAAAAAGGTATATGAAGCTAAAACGACAGGTAGAAACTATCAAGGGACGCCAAGAAAAACATGGAATGAAAACGTAAAAGTGGAAGCAGAGAAGAAAGGAATTCAGTGGAACAAAATCAAGGCACTAACACAGGACAGGAAAAAATGGAGAGAAATATATAAACAAGATATGTAATTAGTAAATCATACACCCATATGGGTAGATTTTGATGAAAGATTAAAAAAAAAAAAAATGTTGATTCTTCTTAGCCGGTTTACAGCCAATTTTTGCTATTTTTGACATTTATAAATAGGTTTTAAAACATTTTAACAGTATAGTGCCGGATTTTAATGCTTTTTAATACTATATGGCCGAACTTTGTAACTTTATAAATAAAATTTAGCACCCTTTAACAGCTTTTATGAATAAAATCTTGTACTTGTTCTTTTCAACAATTTATAGATGTTTTTAAGAAAATATTTTATTATTTTTCATTTTTTCGTAATAGAATCTTGCACTTACATTAAAAGTTTATGACCGGATTTTAACATTTTTAATATTTCATAAAAAATAAAACTTTTCAACTGTATATAGCCGGATTTTAGTGCTTTCTCACAATATTTTAATGTTTCTAGACAGAATTTTGTTATTTTTAACATTTTATGAATATAATTTTACATTTTTCAACCGTTTTTGTCTAGATTCTTTGAAGACCTTTTTATACTATTTATAATTTAAAAGCCGAATTTACCGTTTAGCAGATGAATTTAACACTTTAGAGACCGGATTTACACTTTCAAACAGTTTTAACGGCCGGATATAATTTGAAAATCGGATTATTAGTTTTGCAGTAAATTTTAACACGTTAGTTACTGGGTTTTCAGTTCAAAAAGCTAAATTTACAATTTTAAAGACTGGATTGTTAATTTAGAAGCCGGATAAAGAGTTTGAAATTATTTGAATTAAAAAGAGTAAAAAGTATTTTAACTTCCAAAAAAATATATACTAAAAAAGAGTATGTCTGGTCAGCCTGAATAAATTGACATTCTTCTTACGTTCACCAAGTACACAACACGGATTATTTTTGCTTGTTAAGTCCGTAGGCGTAATTGGCGCCCACAATCTCTCAACAAGAATTCATTTTGCTTTATTTGTCTTCTCCACGTTAGTGCATCACTCTGACAACTAATCACCCTCATAAATCATTATTCTTTCATACTTGAAGTACACAATTTGGCAATTGTTATCCTTTTAGTAAAAATTCTGCTCCACTTTGGGGTTGTCCTCAAATAGCCGTCGAGCCAGTTTACATATTGCTGACGATTTTCCATTTTCTTTGCTATCACTTGCTATCGTGGTTTGCTGATGCAAGTTCTTACTTTACGGTCAACTTTAAGTGTGTTCCTTAAACCGCCGTTACCAGTAGTGGTACTCCGGGTGTGTCCTTCTTTTTTTTACAATTTAAAACTAAGTCCTCTCATCTGTCTTTTAGCCTTCCCTTGATGCTGATGTTTTTGGCCCGTTTGGAAATTTTGGTGTGGTCCATTTTATTCACTTGGTTTTTCTATTATCGTTTTTGTAATTTGACCCATCTACGTCTCAAGTATCTTCTCTGATAGCGCTTCTGATTACGGTTACTCTTTTGATTGTTCTAAAAGTTTATTTCTGTACTCGTCATTAATCTTTTAGATGTTTCTGCACGGGTTTGAGCGTCGTAGGCTAGGATTGGCCCTGCACAAGTTTTATAGATCCTAATTTGTCCCCTGTGTAGACATATATATTTTAAGGTTAAAATTGACAACAATGAATTGCTCAAATATATTTTTCTTGCCAATTTAGGTACGCCAATTTTATATTTAAAAACAAATTTAGCAATTTCCTTAAAGTTGTTGAGTAATCATCAAATATTTAATTAATTCAATTTTTTGAAAATGCATGAAACTCAATTTTACACACCAAAACCTATGAACCCACAAGAGGTAATTAGCAAAATGGAGCGTAACCAACTAGACAAAAAAGTTGTTATAAAAGTAGATGCAGCAAAAGAGGTAGAAGCACATTCACATAACTGATTCTCTGCGGGACCGTTTAAGTTTTTCATCAACAAACAAACAACAAATTACCAGTTTCCATTCTGCAACAAAATAAAACTTTAGCACCCGCAAACTGTCTATAAATAAATGGAACTGCAACAGTGTTTGTGTGTCTGTAGAAGACCTACAATGGTCTTCTTTTTCTGTAGCTATATTACTTGCAGGTTAGTCATCCATTTTGATTTATCTCATCCAGGAACTTTATATTATTATATATTATCATTAGAAGACTTGCCAGTTTTTACTTTTTGGAAAAAGAGTCTTTTGCCACAAGTCCACTAAACAAATTTGCACAGAGCTTAAGTGTTTCAGCTTTTGTCGATCCACCCTTTGTTTGTGGCTTTTCAAACGGCACATACATTTTTGTTCAGCTATTTTTGGCCACCAATTTCCTGATTTTATTAAAAGAGGTACATTTTTTACGTAGAAAATGGAAAATCTTCAAAAGACATTGGGCAGCCCGTACTGTCCCGTAGTGTCAGGTTTTTACTGACTAAAAAAATTGCACTGCAGTCCTATTAGGCCTATTGTACAACTCTGCTCTTTTACTACTTTAACAGCTCTGTCTTAAGGAGGTACATAGTTGTGTCATGTTGGCCATCGCGTCTTCCTTGCTTGACGTAACCATAACGCCGGTAATTAAAGAAATGGTGTAGAGTAGTACAATCCCCTATCCGCTGCTCGGGGATGTATGCGGTTAATACTTGTTATCATTTAGAAAACAAACAAAAATATGACTCTCACAACTTTATCTGGTTCTAGAAAACAAGACAAGATTTAAACCAACTTCTCGTTGACGGGAGGATCAACCGCCACAAAAACCTTTACCAACTTTTTCCTTCTCAGGTTGACCACAAAGGAGTTTCTGCACACGCAGCACTGAAACGAGTACGCTACTCAAATATGAACAAGAGATACAATGCACAATTACTCCGTTCCGTGCTACCTGATTGGAGCAGTAAAAGATGCCAAACACAAGACCCAACTACTATTGATTAAATGTTATATTTGACATTTTTGCTGTCTCCATAACCGATCTACGCAAATTACGCCACAACCAGCAACAAACCATCCAAATAGTCAATCAACGTTGCAATTGCATTCTATAGACTTAAATTGTCCAAAAATTAAAAAAACTACTTTGGCGAACAATAATTAAACTATGAATAAACCTAAAGAATGGAGAAATCCCAGCCGATGTTTGAGGCCAAACTACAAAGTGTAATACTTATCAATCAAATTCAAACAAACAAAGAAGAACAAAAAGATAAAGAAAATGATTTAACCCGTGTACACTTGCCAAGGAGTGTAAGAAACCTCCAGCCATTCAAAAACTATTTAGGAGCTGCTAGACAATTGTCGTCGTCATGGAGAAACATGATCCGGAAAATAAAGCTGACTATGCAAAACTGCCCCCAATCGAGCCAACTCAAACTCAAAACCCACACTTTAGTAAATGCTTGGATAACAATGACCAAAAGATAGGTAAGAGAAAAAAAAACTTTTAATAATTTTAGCAACACGACCAAAAAGAAAACTTTAAAAAACAACGTTACTACCACCTCAGCACGTAGCTACAAGCAAGCAAAGAACCTCAATAAACAAATAATCCCTACCAAGTTAGGTTACCCGCAAACACCGCGGGTCAGGATTATTACTCAGAAAACAGAACCCTAGCAGGAAAAGTTACCTGCAAAAGCCGCAAGCCGGCATTAAGAAAAAGAAGTTAGTTAGTTAATTTAGATATTTGGCAAATCAGCCTAAGAAGGCTATTAGTGCCGTAAGAAAAAGAAGAAGCTTGGTCTAGCCATAAGGTTAGAGAGCTCTCGACAAAAGCAGAAGTCAGCATCAAGACTACTAAGGTAAACGACAAAATAAATCCCAGACCACGACCTTGGATGAAGAACTCATTTCAAAGACACCGGACCACAGAAACCAATGTAACCAAATTTTTTTTGCCGCTAAGGCTACAATGGTTACTTTAAATAAAAGACAACCAACCACTTTCTAGACGTCATCCCAGTCTTCAATACAGTGGCCCAAACTCCGACGGATAAAAGAAAGATTGTTACTGGCGGAAGGCGGCAATTAGAAAAATTTTTTTTTTTTGGTTTGACGCTCTACCGTCAGAAGTTACCTATTGCACAACTAACTCCTACACTCCGGAAACTATCATCAAGAGTTTACCGCATACTCTCGGATCTAGACCAACTGCCTCCAAAAACAAAAAAAAGGCTCGGAGACAAAAAAGCCGCAAGGAAACTAAGCACAATCCCTGGTAGAATATCTTGCTGACAACGAGAGGTATGTTATTAACATTGAAAGATTGTCAAATACTTGATAATACATACCACACTCACATAGTCTGAACAAGGTGACTTTATTTTGTATAACCCCAATGATAGCAAATATCAAACCCAGCCATCACAAACATCTGCACGTCAGATTCCTATTGACCAACAATCGGCTGTAACTCAGCCAGACATCAATTGAAGCCGACCACCCGGCACCTAAGTACGCAAACATGACAGACCACCCGTCTTAACCTCTGGCAGCTACACAACTAGGTAGCAGCTATACCAAGCTGCCCCAACTGAAAAACTCCGCTACCTGTTGTAAAAAACTAAGCGGGTGATGTATCATGTCGAACTAAGTTTGCGACAGCAAATATTTCATGTTTTCAATTACCTAATGGGAGCACTAAGTCACCTGTGGTATAAAATGAACAGGCTAAGAATACAGTTTCAAATTTAAACCGCAACCATCTACGAGATCACGTGTGACCAAGTAATTGTCAACAAAGTCGTGGACAAGAAGAATCCGCCACACCAACAGTACACATCTCAATAGATGCCGGAACTCCAAACGTGACCAAAGAAAAGAAATCATGTCAAGACACCTCTACCCCGAGAATAACAAAAAATGAAGAAACAGAAATGGAATCGTCATACATTAGACACTTGGTGGCTAGCCAAGAGGGTCCCGTTCAAAAGATACCGATTGTCAAGCCCAGCAAATCTTTTGAGATAGCAATTGTACTACGTCAAAATCAACTGCACGAATAAAGACGGTTAGACCGGACACTCTGACGACAACAACATAACATGGCAAACGAGTTAAGAGCATACCGACCGCTACCTTGATTTCTAGTATTTTAATAAAAACAGCTACTTTGGCGTCATTGCTATTTCTACATATAATTTGATAATCTAATAATTTTTTACTAGTACATTCAGAAAAGATTAAACTAAATTTGGTCAAAATATTTTAGTCAAAAAATAATTGGAATAAACCAAAAAATGAATCCAAATATTGAAATAAATGAGTTTTTAGGTACTTTTAAATAGGTAATTTTAATGCTGATTGCAAATATAATTTCAGTAAAATATTCTGGGAAAATATAGTTTTATTCTTTCTGGTGACAACCAGAGACTTTGTCAAGGTTTTATTACTCCTTACTCTAACATATTATCCAGCTTTTTAAGATTTTGGCATATAAAGAGATATGCAATGATATCCTTTTTTCATTGAAAACACTTTTAAGTTTAACTTTTGATCTCACATAAACACTCGTTACCTATTATAGAAACGTTTGCGCCAGTATCTAACAAGCAGTTTTTTTACAAAATTTATAAAACGTAAACAAACCTTTGTAACATCATCTATCTCGCTTACTACTTTTGAAGTGATTGGTCTCTCGTTGGTGCTAGTACCTTCCTTAACTTGACAACTTTGCACCCTTTTTTGCATTAAACCTGATTTGTACGTGTCTGATGACCTTATCTACTGCAAAGTTGCCAGTGTATCTTTTCCTCATGCTTCTGATAACATCTGCATACAGAACACTCGTGCTTGGTCTGAGGATGGTTTTTATCATGTGTTTTCCGTTTCTTTCCTTGCTTGCTGGTTTTTTGCTTTTGCTACCGTTCATAATAATTTTAGCAATGTCATTTCTAAAAATCACTTCCAGAATATTGCTTCTTTTTATTATGTGGTGTGTGGATTTTTTCTTTGTACCGTAGACTCATTGTTGTTGGTTGTATTTTTTACGATATTGTCCGTTGTCCATTTTTGACTTTTACTGGCAGGTATGTTGTCGTCATCGTAAATCAATCCGGTAAAGACAAAAATGGTTTTGACTACCTAGCCCTAGATACCTAACTTTCGGTAGCCAAAAAGCGGTTTAAAGTGGACCAAGTGCAATTTTCGAGATGGCCTAAAGCAAAAACACATTTCTATAGTACCAGAATTAGCAAAAGCTGCAAAATATGTTAAGACTGCGCCATTTTATCATCAGACTGCAAAACGGAATACGCCCGCGAAATATTGCAATACAAGCTGGAGGTCGGTATGTAACAAGGATCATCAATGATGAACAACTGTTATACCGCACAATCACACCAATGCGTGCTCCCGACTGCATTACACAGTGAGCGACCTGATTGAAGCATCAAAATATGCAAAACACGACACTCAACCACCAATAGATGTCCTATTTGGCATTTTTGCTCCTTTCATATCCGATTTACGCAAATTACGCCACAGCCAACAATAAAAGATTCAACGTTGCAATTGAAAACTAGAAAACCAGATAGTGGGACAAGAGAACTACTCTGCCTCCCCCATTGCTAACCGCATCGATGCAAGAATAAAAGATAGACAACGGCAAATAGAAAAGTTAAAGAAAACCATGAAAAAAAACAAACAAAAAATGAAAAACTCCAACCTTTGCTTGCGGTTTAACCTAAAGGTAATACTTGTCGATTAGTTTTTAAGCAAACCAAGAACGATGAGATGACGGAAGATAACTCAAACCCGAACACTAAACTCAAATATCAAGTGAAAGCAGGAAATTCTTAAATAATTTAAGCAACACAAACAAAAACGACACCAAATGAGATCTAGAAGAAAAAGCGGAAAACCTTTTAATTCCAGTAATGCCACTGCAATGAAAAAGAAAAAGGAATAAAAACAAAACCGGTCTTAAGAAAAGAAAGAAACTCGTTATGACCAAAAGACCAAAGAACTCTCAACAAAAGCAGACGTTTGCATTAAGACTACTAAGGTGAACTTGTCACCTGCCAAAATAAATTCCAAGCCACCACCTTTAAAGAAGAACTCATTGCAAAGACATCAAACCCAGAAACCAATGTAAACAAAGTTTTTTCAATACAGTGGCCCAAACTCCAATGGGTAAATACCGACGCGGAGGCGGCAACTAAGAAAAAAAGACAACATCTTTGAAACACCGCTCACATCTTTCACCGATCTCTGTATGAGGTTTGCGCACTTAACCTTAATCTTATTTTAATCGCTTTCTATTATCAGCTAATCACAACAGGACACGCCCACAATACCAACTAGCGGCAGCGCGCAAAATTATAATATAAATCTAACGATGATACCAATAATACAAATTTCTATTGGGATAACCAATAGGAATTTTTATTATTCAGCCAGTAACCATCAAATATGGAAGCGGAGTCTATAAACAACCAAGGAAACGTTGCTACCGGAAGATGTTCGACGCCCACAATATAAATGACGATAAGTTGATGATGACCCTTCTTCTGTGAGTGAGTCTCCTATCGGAGGTTCCCTATCATCAATTGTTAGCTATCATCAAAGCTATTTGAACCTTGTTGACTGCAGCACGAAATAGCTGGATATTACTGCAGCCAAACCAGTCTCTAAGGTTTTTAAGCCAGGATACCTGGCGTCTGCCTATGCTTCTTTTTTCTTTGATCTTCCCCTGGACTATCATTTGCAGAAATGCGTATTTGGGCCCTCTCATTATGTGGCCTAGGTATTCCATCTTGCGCTTCTTTATGGTGTTGATAATTTCGCATTCTTTTTGCATCTTCTCTAAGACCTGACCCTTGCAAGACCCTAAAATGATGTCACCTGCCATGGGCTGGCTAAAGAGACAGCTGGCCACCGACGCCAGTACCGTTTCCGTGAAAACGGCTCACCACAAACCTCAGAAGGTAATACATGCGTTCGTGCCGCTACTTGAGCAAACATTGCGTCGTCTTAACGTCGTTCGACTAAATTCCCGGTTGCACCTGGAAGTCTCCGATCCTTAAGTGGTTCGAATAGCAGGTTATCCCATATAAGAGCTTACTCGGCCACTCCACACCTAGAAACCCTTTCCGGGGAGTCCCCCAAGACCCGGTGAACATCACTAAACAAACACACACACATCCCGAGAAAGAGTCCCGCTTCCAGGCAACCACTGCATCTCCCAGACCGGGAAGTGGCAAATAGAGCCCAACGCGGGGCATATAGAGCCAAGGTGCCTGTACGACAATCAACACTATTCTTAGAGAAAAAGAAGACACCGACAAAGGTATTCACAATGTTAACTAAACCAACATGGAAGAAGAACGAAAAGACAAAAATGGAAAAAATCCAAAAGAAAGAAAAACGACAAAAGTATTGGACGCTGATGTACTTATAAAAGTTGCATGTTTCTTGCAAGCCTTAACAACACACCAAAAGAATAAAAAAAAAAACCATAAATTTAATTAAAAAAAAATATTTTATGTAAATTGTCTGTTCACCCAATGTGAGACACATACACTAGTGTTTCAGGGTCCCATCATCACTGTGCCTGGCATCTTACTAGTCAAAAAGACAATTTACATAAAATCATAGTAATTATTAAACAGTTTGTGTTTAATAATGTCCTTCACACACAAACAGTTCAACGTTTCTCCTAATAGGGGACATTGGGTTACCACCTCCGAATCAGATAAACTTGCCCAAACTACCATTCTTCAAAGCCATTAAACAATATTTTTGAAATCAGCAAATCTCACAAACGGCCTATCACAAAGTGCTGACTCAACAACTCCGAGGAACAAGCAAATCCATCAAAGATCGATACTGGCCAGCCAACTAAGTACTTTCATTTACAAGCCAAAAAAATTAATCAAGAGTTACCTTTGACTCCAGGCCGATTTAAATTGCAGAGTATAGCCACACCACACAGAAAAAGTCGTGGAGAGGTTCCACCTCGAATACAGTAGTCTCTGGACATCATAATTTTTGAAACTTTCGAACAATTAGTAAAAACCGCTATCTAAGTTGAAACCTATTTGGCCTTCTGCAAACCCTTTTAGCCTAATCCAAAGCCAACAACGGCGGTAAACACTTTTGCCTACCCAAAACACGACTAAAACCAGGACAAACCGACCCAATGAACGCAACACAAATCACGAGTGAAGTGAATGCAACCGTCAAGATTGGCGACCAATACCAGGTCATTCCCTTTCTCGTCACATCCAGTCTGATTACGCGCTACTAAGCAATTAATGGCTGAAAGAACAGAAAGTCAGTATCGACTACTTCCGGCAATCTGTGCGCCGGTCTACTATAAATTGGTCACAACAACAACCAATCCCGGTTTAGACATAAAAAAAAATTGAGATTTCTACCAAATTAGGTCTGATTAACAGACTTTAAAAGTTTCACACCGTATTTAATAACAGCATTGTCCTAAAAGCCAATAAGACCATTACCCACTAAATTAATCTAGTAGACAAAACACCAATACAAGTTTTTAAATACACTCACAATGTTTGCCGGAATGCCCAAATTTTTAAACAGATTTTTAAACTATTAAGGAAATAAACGCGAGGAGTATCACCAGCTACTGCGCCCCGGTGATGCTGATCAACAAGAAGGATGGCAAGCCAAGATTTTGCAAAGATTACAGAAAGCTGAATGATGTCACCAAGACTGTAGCAGCACCCCTATCAAAAACTCAAGAGATTTTAAAAGATTTTGAAAGTGCCCAAGTTTTTACCAAACTCTACCTAACTTCCGGATACTGGGAAACACCAATGGAAGAAAGCCACAAGCCATGCACAGCAACTCCGCCGTTTTATAGGGATTTGTAACTAGAGAACTTTGAAGGAGGGGTTGCAATCAACCGTAAAAAAATAAACAAGCTAAGATATGCCGACGACACCACCTTAATAGCCAAGAAAGAAGACAAAATAATTGCTCTACTAGAGTCGGTCACACATGAGAGTCGTGAGGTGGGGCTAGAAATCAATTTAGACAAAACCAAACTCAAAGTAGTGGACAGAGCCAACACACTACAACTCACCAATCAAATTATTAGGGTTGCTAATTACCAAACAGGGAAGATGCAAACCTGAAATTAGGAGACGCATCGCAATTGCACAGGCGGCCATTACAAATTTAGCAAAGATCTGGAGATAGACAAATTACCAACAATAGCAAAATGATCTTAGTCAGAACTTTAGTCTTCTCTATATTCTCATACGGCACAGAATCATGGACCATAAAAACGTTGGACATACACCAAATAGACGCCTTCGAAATGTGGTGCTGAAAAAAACATAGACGGCACGCAAAACCAATACATCAATACTTAACGAACTTAGTATTAAAGAAAAGCTATCCACTACATACAGTAAACGCATTTTAAAATACTTCGGCTACATCGCAAAGAGAGAACAGGATAACCTCAAAAAACTAATAGTTCATTGAGAAATCGAGAAGAAAAAGGCAAGAAGATGATCTCCGACGCGCTAGCTGGACCAAGTTAAAAACTTTACAGGACAATCAATACACACCAGTCTCAAAAAAGCAGCAGACCGACAACAATAGAAAACCCGGGTTCACCAAACAACCTGAATATATAAGAAGAGAACTGGTTCCCGGAAATACGTCTCTAAGTTCTCTATTATAATCAGCCACTCGCAAAGAGCAAAGAAACCAGTTGTGTGGACAGACGCCAAACAACAGGTGTTTGAAATCATGAAAGCCGCCACTGGCCCGATTCCTCTAGCTAGCCAGACCCAGAACAGGGATACCGTTTCTCATCCAAAAGGATGCATGTAATCTAGGTCTTGAAGCCGTATTCTACCAAAAGAACAATTAAAAGCATGTTGTATCGTATACTATTGCCAAACTCACCAAACCTTAGAAAAAGTTTTACTTAAACAAGTTGTAATGTTTGACAATCGTGTGGGCTGTAAAAAAATTTGAGCGTACCTAGAAGATAAACCTATCAAATTGTGGACCACCAATAGGGCCTTGGTCTGGTTGAACAACTTTATTTGTGCCAAAGCCAAACTGACTCGGTGGTCACTGATTTTACAAGAATGTACTTTTAATGTGGAACATACCCCAGTGACCTCAAACATTTTGCCCAATGTATTGTCCAGAAACCCAAGAGATAAACTAGTGGAATCTGCTATCCAAGCCAATGATTGGCTTTTACCACACAAAAACACCAACGACCATCCGAAGTTTAGCAACCATATCCACTCCAAGCCAACTTATTTGACGGTGAGACTTTAGCGGAAATGGTACGTCGATGCCAAAAGAAATGCCCACAAATCAAGGTGAGAACCCAAATGTACCAGGAACGTTTAGAAGACCCAGATTACCTTAGGGACACGGACATGGGGTATTGTTTGGACGACCTTGGTAAACTACTCCGCACCTCCATCGAATGGAAACAACTATTTATACCACCGAAGGCAAGACAGGAAGTTCTGAAGTACTACCACGATACCGACACTGTAGGCCATCCCGGACGTGACAAAACTTTTATGGTATCCTAAGGCTACTGCTTAATGTTCTCACGCACTAATCCTGGCCCCAACAACCAAAAACTTTGCTACTGTTGCAACCAATAGGAAAACTAAATAGAAGCTTTTAACACAACCCAATCAAAAGACAAAATGGCACCCACTACCATGGATATCCGTACCCGATGGGTCGAAGCTGTGTCCTTATCTTTAGCAACCATTTAAGCCACCATCCAAGCCATAGAACACTATTTAGTTGACAACCAAAAATCTTCGTATTGGACAATGGCCCACAATTCCAAAGCCTAACGTTTAAGAACACCATGCAACGTTAGAAGATTAAGCAGCATACCACCGCCACTTACGATCCACAAGCAAATCCAGTCAATTGGTTTCACGCAGAACTTAAGAAAAAAAGTCTATTCAATCTTTGATGAAGGAACACCCGATGAAGCAAAATGAACAAAGCTGCCTTGAGGGAATGGTTTTGAGTTAAAGTAATAATAGATCAAATAGTGAATAAAATGAACCCAAAAATTTCCAAAACCTATGCCATAATCGAAACAACTATGACAACTCCTGCAAAAGAATTAAAATACGTTTTTGGATAAACAACTCAAACGTAACGTCTGTCACTATTCATTAAGAGCACAGAAGAATTGAATAGACTATAAACCGACAAAATGTGTGTTAATCAGACTCTTGTACCAACAACTCGGTAATGCACACCAGGCTTTCACGGATTAACACTACTTATCCCCGATTCTGTTGATGTTTTGCACTTTTACCACAGATGTGGTAACTAACACGTTGTATAACTAAAACACAATTTATGAGTGTGCCCTCTGTGTAAATACGTATAAACTATAAAGACAAAGTATTCTCAGTAAATGTATGTAGAGCTCTTTGTGTGAACTAGAAAATCGATGCTGTTTTCTGGAAACCAGAAGACTCCTTCTAGACAAAACCTGATTTGAGACATTTCCTTGTAGCACCCATTTCGAGCCCAAACTTCAAAACAGCATCATCACAGTAAATATTGCCCTTGCTAAGATAACCGTGCAACTTTGCTCACTTATTCAGCAACCACCATGCGTTTCTGAGACTCCAAAAATTAAAACCGTTTCAAGTCGCCGCCGAATGATTTTTTCAGATTAATTCCAAGCACCCATTACAAAGTAACAACTACCACCCACACAATAACCTTGCCTGAGCTAAAAAAAGTATGTTTAAAGGTTTCAATAATTAAAAAAATAAAACTAAGAATTAAGTACTTTAATAATTTAGACAGTATAAGTCTTAATAAGGGATAAACAGTACGTTTTCAACATTGTCGTTATCCTTAAAAGACCGATCTTTTCCACAATTATACATAGTATTAATCTTTAATAGATCAATTTTGCTGTAAACTAATCTTGGCTTTTGAAAGATTGCAGGCTGAAAACAAAAATTATTAATTTATTAATTAAATTTATTTAAATAAATTACCTTTAGAGGTTCTATTGTTAGTTTTTTATTTTTTGAGAAAGCAGTTGGTGAGTAATGCATAATAGAATAAAAATCATATTTGAATCCAAAATCTGTGATTACGCTTGAATTGAAACCCTTGAAGTTTTTAATATGTACTAAAATGATCAACAAATTAATTTAAATTTAATTTTTTTTTATAACTCACTTGGGATTATATTTTCGCAGTTAATTTTTACGTATTCATCTCTGTCCGATCTTGATTGTTCATGATAGAAACCCATTGTATGCATAAACTCATGGAGTAATGAACCAATCCTTTCAAAACATCTATTGCTTAGTTTTATTAGGCCTTTATGATCGCCTCGACGTCCAATAGTTGCACTGCAGGTTCTACCGTCTGCTTTTGTTATTGTTACATAATTTTCATTTTGATGACCTTTCTTGACAAATCTAAAAATAAAAGTTTTATTTCATTTTGTCAATATGTATAAAATATTTAAATGTTTGCAAATAAAAACAAATTTTTAGTTTGTATAAAATGCTAAACGTTTACTCAACCAATTTTTATACTTCGGAACCCTTCACCAGGAGTCTACCAACTACTCCTGGACCCGGACCAACATTCTCCATCGCCAACCTTAGAGCCCTACCAGTAACAAATGAAAAAAAAAGGAGAAGACCGGGCAACAAAAACACTACAAAAATAAAAGCACAGTCTTTGTCGGAATACTCCGATTACTACGAGAGGTATGAGACCAACTTTCCATTATTGAAAGCAAAGTGCAAAGTCAACGTCATAAAACATTGTTAGGTTTTACAGATTACTGTCTTCTCTAATAATAGTGCCGAACCTAAACTGACGTCACCTGGACACCATCTTTGTGCCAAGTAGAACTGAAAGTTCAGTTTTAGGAGTTGGGGGAAATTGTTGCAACCAGTTGGCAAAGCAACACCAGCCAACGACATCGCGCTTTTTTCTTTTCCGCTTCCATACAAGATTGAAATTTCAGATTTGTAACCATTTTAGTCTAAACCATCAACAAGGCCAAAACGGACAATCACAGAGCCCACATAGACAAAATCTTTCATCTTATCAACTCTAAGAATAGTCCGAGAAACTGCACTCCAATACATCTTGTGCTTGCACACCCCAACAAGATTTCAGGATAATCACTGGTAGCTGTTACATGCACTTTTACGTTGCTCTACAAACAAATAACTTGGTTCTTAATTGAACTTCACCAAGTCTGGAGACACTCTGGGTGTGTAGCTCTCTGAGTGAGAGTATTAAAAATTAAACATTTAATTTGCATAAAACGTTAAACACTTAAACAACCAACTTTGATACTACGGGACCTTTCACCGGAGTTTACCAACTACTTCTAGATCCGGATTAGCAGCTTCTGTTGCTAACCTTAAAGCAAAAACCAGTTAGCAAATATGCTCAAGAACGCCCAGTCCAGCTTCGGAACATTTAAAAAGGCAAAGGAAGCATTACACACCAAACAACCCAAAATAATCCTAAAAAAAAACTCAAAACCTTACACGTAGTTTAGCCGCTTATATTGAACAAGACCAGCAACCTCCTTTTTATTAATATACATCTAAAAGCTTCAACACCGTCAGTCATAAAAAATTTCAGTATTTGACTAATTGAAAACAAATGCGCAAACTAAGCCAAGTGCATACAATGCGGCAAAAAATGTGTATTTTTTAGAGGTTAAAAAACATCAAGCTACAATTATTTGAGTCTAGCGCCAGCAACTTCTGTGCAATTCTTAGCAAGGCCACACTACTACTGATTCTGCTAAACATTTAATTATCTTTAGCCAACTTTGCAAGGTTTGTCTCCGCCAAAACAAATTGTTTTCCTGGCACTGTCTTTAAATAAAACTACCAAAAAGGTCTAGTAGAGTTTTTGAGTTTTGAATGTTCTAATAGTAGTTTTTGGGGGTAAACAAGTCTGTATCATTTAACAGTTATCTTGACCTGGCATATGAAGATGCCATTAAGCGTTCCAAAGTTTTGTTATAATTGTTGCAAACCAAATCATTATTTCACTTGGTTGACATTTTTAAGATTGTTAACAAACTGCAAATCAATTTAGCTAGATAGTCATCTTCATATAATAGACTATGTTCTTAGTCCTAAGAGCACCGTTACAATAATGTTGTGAAAAAATAGCAAATCTGTTTAATTTAATACAAGGATTAAGTTGAGAATTACTAAAAACAAATCAAAACTTAAGAAATGTTAGTTTTTTGGTTACAAATTTGGAGAAAACAGAAAATTTCTTCAAACTATTGCACAATACTCACACTTAGAAGTACCGCCAAATTAGCTTTTGAAAGTTGCCCTATGTTATCAAAACAGCAAAATCAGTAAACAGAAACTACCACTAACTAAGTGTAAGACGCTTGCATAAGGCCAAGAAGCGGCGGTTTATTACCGACGCATGCAACTGCGCAGAGGCGTAATTTGTAAATGACAAAACCAAACCACGTTTGATTGATTTGTGGGCAAGTTAACTGTAACTCACCTAGCCGCCTAAGTGTTAGTCATCAAAGGATTCATTGCTTGTAGCAGCTCTTGTGTGCTTGGATTTAGATATAAGAGAATTGTTTAATAATAAATATTGATAACTAATGCTTGGGTGGGTGGGTGTGAATAAAGTTTAATTTGTGGGCAAATTACTTCTTCTTTTGTGACCCACCCACCCGCCCAAGTGTTAGTTATTAAAGAATTTGTTGTTTGTACCACCTTTTGTGTACTTGCATTTAGATATAAGAGAATTGTTTGACAATAAATCTTTTGATAACTAACACTCAAGTGGGTAAGTGTAATTATTTTTTCTACTGTGACACACCTTGCCGCCCAAGTATTAGTCATCAAAGGTCCTATTGTTTGTCCTACCTTTTGTGTGCTTGAATTTAGATGTGAGAGAGTTCTTTAACAATAAATCTCTTAATAATTAACGCTTGGGTGGGTGGGTGGGAACAAAGTTTAATTTATAGGCGAGTTACTTTTTCTACTGTGACACACATCCCCGCCTAAGTGCTTGTTATCAAAGGATTCATTGTTTGCCCCACCTCTTGTGTGCTTGAATTTAGATGTGTGAGAATTCTTTAACAATAAAGTATCTATTGTTTGTCCCACCTTTTGTGTGCTTGGTTTTAGTTGTGAGAGAATTTTTTAACAATAAGTTTCTTAATATCTAACGCTTGGATGGATGGGTGGAAACAAAGTTTAATTTGAGTTAATTTTTCTACTGTAATCCACCGACCTGCCCAAGTGTTAGTCATCAAAAGGTTCATTGTTTGTCCCACCTTTTGTGTGCTTGCAATTAGATATGAAAGAGTTCTTTAACTACAATTTTTTTGATAACTAACGCTTGGGTGGGTGGGTGGGAACAAAGTTTAATTTTTGGGCGAGTTACTTCTTCTACTGAGATCTACCCATCCGCCCAAATGTTAGTTATCAAAGAATTTGATGTTTGTTTTACCTATTGTGTGCTTGCATTTAGATATGAAAAAAAATGTTAACAATAAATCTCTTGATAATTAACGCTTGAGTGTGTGGGTATGTGAAAAAAGTTTAATTTGTGGACGAGTTACTTCTTTTATTGTGACCCACTCTTCCGCCTAAGTTTAGTCATCAAAAGATCCAATGTTTGTCCAATCCCTTGTTTGCTTTGACTTAAATGTGAGAGAATTCTTTAACAATAAATCTTTTGACAACTAACGCTTTAGAGGGTGGGTGGAAACAAAGTTACTTTTTCTACTGTGATCCACCTACCCGCTAAAGTGTTTATCAAAGGATACATTGTTTGTCCCACCTTTTGTGTGCTTGCATCTAGATATGAGAGAGTTCTTTAACAACAAATCTCTTGATAACTTACGTTTGGGTGAGCGGGTAAGAACAAAGTTTAATTTGTAGGCGAGTTACTTTTTCTACTGTGACCCACCTACCCGCCCAAATGTTAGTCATCAAAAGATTTGTTGTTTGACTAACCTTTTGTGTGCTTGGATTTAGATATAAGAGAATTGTTTAAGAATAAATCTCTTGATAACTAACGTTTGGGTGGGTGGAAACAAAGTTTAATTTGTAGGCAAGTTACGTTCACGGAATTATGCTTCTAACATCCAAATTATTTTTTCAGGTAAATGGCTATGCAAAGTGTTACAAAATAACGCATATTTGACCGCTTACTACTCGATTCGATAATAATGATACTTAGGCCTGACTGGCAAATACATCCTTATTGAATAAAACTAAAGCTACTTTAGATGCCACAACAATGTTAATCCCAAAATTTCCATCACTAATAAACAGCGGCGGGCCGACAACTTTACATTTGGTCCACTCACGACTAGCACCGGTTAAAATTACAGTACGGGTGAAAGAAGCCGCAGTATCTAATATCGTTAGGATAAGTTTATTCAACAATCCTGACGGCAAACCAAAACTTTTAAATGTTGATGATTGTGCTTTTGGCAATCCTAGAACTGCACTTCTTAGGGTCAAAGTACTCACTATATCAAATCCCACTTAGATCGCCGTATTATCTCAGTGTCTGCTGGTTTTGAAACGAACGAATGAAAAACTATTTCTAAAGACACAAAATTTTATTGTCGGCTTACCACAAAACTTTAAAATAAAACCGACCCTAACACTCATCAAGCGCGGAAACCTTGACAAACCGCATTGTATCACTGCATCTACTCCGACCTCAACCAAGCAAACACAGCTTATTGGTCACCCTTGTCAAGCCCACACACAAAATTTTAAGTTGTTCGATGAATTTGTAGAGTTAAAATAATGTTAGAACGCCAAAAATTGGCTCAAAACTGTGCATAAAGCCGCAGTCGCTCCAAACAATAAAAAAATAAGCAACGAGCTAGTCAAAAACCAAATAACGCCAACAAACTCAAAACAAGGCCAAATGCAAAGCATTTACTTTGTATATTTTTTACTATTAATAGACTAAAGCAAGAGGCCATGACCAACGCAATGTATGCACTAGATGGGTGAAAGCAAACACGCAAAGTCAATGTTCTCCTGCTAGATGGAAAAATGTTTTACCGTTTTTGGATACCCAAAGGCCATATTATTGAACAACAATCTACAATTTACAAACCGACACTTTTCAGAGGCAACCCAACAATGGAAGTACGCTTATCATACACTGGTTACTCATAAACAAACCCGGTAGAGCATCGTTTCGCCGAGCTTAAAAATAGCATTTGAGCGCTGATTACAACAACCGACGGACTAACGCGGACACGAGACAAAGCGCAAGCCACTTACTGTTGGGGCAAGATTTCTACCAATTAACAGGTTAGAACAAGAACAACACAAAACACTACCAAATTAATATGGACTGTTGGTTGCAACAAGCAAGCCATTGCCAGTCCACGTACCGCGACTGCCAATATTCCAGAAAAAGAGACGTCTCCAGCAAAAAGGTTTATTACAAATGGATAGCACTAAACTCCTCATCACCACAACCAAAATAAACTGTTTTTAGATTAAAGCTGCACCAAACCGTCCGCCTACTAAAGTACATGCTAACAACGTCATACCAAAACCTAGACAAAGCACCAGTTCCCATTATACTAAAAAAAAAATCTGTTGAGGCTGCAAGAATCAAACCAAAAAATGGTCTAGAAAATCTTTGACCAAGAATATAAAAAGATCAATAAATTGGAGAATTTTATTGTTAAACAGATCAAAGCCAAAATTGTTTTAAACGTAGTTAACTTCTATGAAAACCCAAGCTGGTCCAATCACTGATCCTTTATTTCCAGAAAGCTCTATAATCTTAGTATCAAACACCCCAAAATACAAAGATTGCTTAGTTTATCTTGAAGCTAAAAACAAACCAGATTTTGAGCAAGACCCTAACCAATAGACTTTTTACAAACAGATTTCAACTTTACCCCATAGCATGCCCAATGTCTGCAAAAAAAATTATATGCTCAAGCAACGAGAAAATGAATCCGAAGATTCTCATTTCAACCCAGAAAAAACTTGCCTTACAACTTTACTAGTCTTAACTTGCTAAAAAAAATTAGTTACTTTTGAATCTTCATCGACAAATTAGTAAGAAAAGTATTTACATTGACACTTCTGGGTATGCGTAATTGATATTTTGGCACATCAAAATTTGCTCCATTTGGTATCAAGTTTTCACTTTACACACATTAAAATCTTTTGAGCTACTCACAGACCAACAGACAATGCTTACTCCGACTTTAAAACCAAAGATGAAATTGTTTGGTTTACCACAATTGATGTTGTATTTAATACACCTTTTTGTCAATTTGGTACATTAAAGCTCCTACAGACGATTCGTAAACGTGCCCAAATGTTCATGATTTGTGCATTCGACGAATCGTGTGTAGAGTACACAAATTGCAAGTGTTGGCGTTTATCTACGTTTGCTTAGGCTTGTATTTCGCTTATGTTAAACTATGCAACAATAAGATACAAAATTATCACCAATTAAGATAAACAATATCATCAACTTTCTTCAACAAAAATCTGAATAAGGTAGTTTGCATCAAGCAAATGTATGAATGTAGACCAACCAAGACAACGTATAAAGACAATCAAGATGTAACTCTTCTTAAAAGTTTAGAGAGACTTTAGCGTCAAGCTATAAATGTTAAACGTATTTAGCGCAATCATTTTTTGTTTTTATCTTTGAAATTCCTGCTACACTATAATATTTATTAATGGATAACATTACCTTACACAAGTTAAACTATGAACAATTTTTATTGCCTTAAATAACTGTTTCAGTTGTTTATATGTAAATCCTTTGTCAATAACATACGGAATTATTCCTCCTTTCCATTTTCTAGATGTACTAATTAGGCCATTCTTTGCAGGAGCCCAGTCTAAAATCATATCGCCTTCAAAGTCGTCACCTTCTAATGGATTATTATTGTCGTATTCTGAAAATTAAACCACAGTAACTAAAATAACTTAATATTTACCTTTTTAAGTATACCGTAGTCATCGTATTCATCGTAATAAATAGGAAATGTGTCTCCAAATGCTTCTACGCATTTCATATGAACTGGATCGTATACCTAAAATATAAAAAAATATATAAATATTATTTGTTCTGATTACGGCATTACTACCAAATATAAAAATCGGAGAAAGAAACTTTTGTTGGTAAAATTATCTAAAACTAACTACGGAAAAAAAGAATTTGATATAAAAAATCTCAAAATTGCTTAAAAAAGAAATAGAATGCAATTTGGGTTCATAATATACAAAACAGACTGCATTAATTTCAATAAAAACGCACTAAAGTAAATTTTACAATAGATAGCAAAGACAAGTGTTTTGATTAAAGTAAGTGCATAGTTAGTAACGAGTATTTTCTCTTCGAGCTCTAATTACTGCTTGCATTCTTCACGGCAAGTAGAGTTTGAATATATTCTTGAGGAATTGCGTTCTATTATTCTTGTGCAGCAAACCGAAGCTGTTCTATTGTAGTTGAAACAGGATTTCTTTGTCGTATGCGGCGTTTAAGGTAATCCCACACATGTTCGATTGGATTTAAGTCTGTCCAATCTAATCTTTGAATATGGACTGCATCGAGGTAATTAGTCACTGTGCTATCTGCATGCGGTTAAGCATTATTGTGCATTAATATGAATCTTGCGTGTCCAATATGACTGCCATATGGCACAACATGGTCTTCCAGTATATTTTTGATATACAAGTCACTAGTCATTCGTCCAATCACTTCCACGAGTTTTGTGCAACCCTCCCAACTAATAAATTATATCGCCACTTTCTAAACTAACGGTCTCTATGAAATTACAGCTGGCGTATCGTTCTCCAACTTTTCTGTAGACGTGGTTTTACTCGACTGGCTTTCATAATTAAAACATTTTTCTAATTCTTAATATTCCACTGAATATATGTTCTGGCAAATTCTAATCGACGAGTTTTGTAATTTTAAAGAAAACTAGGTACTTTGGCCAGCTTCTTTTAGTCTTCGCCTGACTCTTTTAAAATTTAGGAAATGCAAATATAGAGTGATGTTTAGAGAATGGTAGAGAGGGCAGGTAAGTCGCGAGATTGAAAAGAGGTTATTCTAGACAGTGCAGTTAATAGTCTCTGGGGAACCTTACCAGAAACGGCATTGCGAGGAAACTTACCCGCTCAGGGGACTTCCGCAAACAAGTATGTTTTAACTTTCTGCTTCAATAACCAACCCCTTGATAACGCGCAACTTTCCTTTTTTTACATTGTCTGGATACACAAAATCCTTCTGGAATCTCCTTCAAGAAATAAACGGAGAAAAAATAGAAGGGGGCGACGAAATGCAATAATAAAAGTTCCAACAAGTTTTGCCAGTAAAACTACCGCAGGAATAAAATAAAATTGATATATAAGAGATACGCTAGAAATGATATCCGCACTAATAGCACTAATTGTGTTATATATTTTTTTATTATTATGCTATTAAGGGAGGAAATCCAATTTCGGCAATTTTAAGCACGCATGCCGGTGGAAGTGATCGCATTTTTGTTATGTCGGTCAGTATTCCTTATTCCGGTTGGGTTTCCCTGAATCAATATGCAAGCCAAGAGCATGGAGCTTTTATTACATCTTACCGCAACCTCCTAACCAAAAGTGTATGTTTGGAGGGAAATCATGTTTTTCTTTCCGATTTTTATACCCGACTTTATTATAAAACTTAAGGAAGAAAAAAAATATATAATTCATTTTATGTTCAGTGTTCGTACCTTCAACCAAATGTTTAGGGCTTCTATATTAGTTCGTAAAATCTTTAATTTTTTTTGTCATAACCTAAAAAAAACACAAAAACTAAGAAACAAACTAATTTCAGACGTCCAGAACCCTTTCAAAATAACTGAACAAAAGCATACTAATCCTACGGAAGTTTCGTAAAGAGTCATGCTAATGACCATAGAAGTAAACAGTAAATAGATCCAATCCTAAAGCCACCAAAACCTGTTGCCTACAAGAACTTAGATAATTTGGATGCCAATTTAGACTTAGCCTATAGATGGAGCACCGCACAAATGATTCCATAATAACCAAATTAAACATCCGGCTGTTAAAAAAAAACAAACCATAGCATACTCTAGAAAAATTAATAGTCCAAGAAAAAGTCGACAAACGGAGTGACACAAACAGTTAGCCGTTCTCTACATGAAACCACAGAAATTGCCTAGCACAGACAAACATGAAAACCAATAGTTGACCTATTTTACACAAAGAAAAGTATTACATAACCAATGCCTAAGGCTTGACCCAACCAAATTGTCTACCAAGAGACAGCTTTTAAGGTAGGTGCCAAAAGAAAATAATTGGTAACATAAGATGTGTTATTTGTCAAAATCAAAACTTATCCGCTAAAAAAAACCTAAAACTTTTGCAACAAACACAGATATTGAGACGCAAAACACAATAAAATTTAAAATAGTTAAAAAAAGACAAAAACCTCTTTCTTTCTTGATTCTTTGATAAACCAAATAGAAGTCAGAACATTCAACCAAAACTAACCTCAGACCAACAACTATTGTCAAGGTCTATTGTCAACCGTCGTCCTACTGCTCTCAAATCCTTATCCAAATTATTAACTTCTTAACCTGTGTAACAAACTATACCCAAAACTACTCTTCGTAGTTTAATGTGCAACAAGTGTTAATTTTGCAGTAGTTGGGTAGTTACAACCGCTAAGTACATAGATTTCATATTAAATGGTTAATAGTTTGATTAATTTTTGGGTGTTGAGTATGACAAAGATATTAATCAACCTTGATTAAAAGTTTTCTTTCTTCTCTTTTCTTGTCTTCATCTCTCTTTTCATACGAGGTGACTCAGAGTAGATTTCAGTTTTTGAACGTGCCCTGCGCAACCGCTTTAAAAGTTGTGGGGGGATAGCGCTGGCAATTTGCAGCGAATACCTGCGGATTGTCAGTAAACATGGTAACAGTTTTTTGGTGTGCCATGTCGTCTTCTGGAATAATCGGGCCCTACTTTTATGAGGATGCCCGTGGCCGCTCTGTTACTGTGACAAGCCAACGGTACACTGCAATGCTCCACCAATTTTTGACTCCAGCTCTTCAAAACGTTTCTGGTTAAGACCCAAACTAGACCTGGTTTCAACAGGATGGGGCAACGGCACACACTGCAGCAGCATCATTGGACACTGTACGTGAATTGTTTCCAGGAACTGTTATTTCGAGATTTGGGGATATCTCTTGGCCGCCAAGATCACTAGATCTTACGCCCTTTGACAACTTTTTGTGGGGATATTTAAAGAGTGTCGTCTACACCGATCCTCCAGCCACTACGGAGCAGTTAAATAACAACATTCGACAGGCCATTAACAATATTCCTAATGAAATGTGTCGGCGGGTATTTAAACATTTAAGAGCAGTATTGGAGGAGTGCTGTGAGAAGGATGGTCGACATTTGGACAACACTGTGTTTAAAATATGAAATCCGCATCTCTGTACTTTCTTAATTTAATATTAAAATTATTCCAACACTTTTTATACTGTTATTATAACTGAAATCTCCTCTGAGTCACCTTGTATTAATATACCAAGAGTTGATATATTTTTTGAACACAATGTTTTGATTATTTTACAATAATTTTAAACCAAGTATAGATTTCTATCTGATCTAGTACTATCTATAACTAAAAAATACTCAGTCAAAACACCGTAGTCATTTCTTCCAGATGGTGCTTAGATGAAAAAAAACCTTATCTATGCGTCTATTTAAGTTTATTAAACTTCCTAGAAAATTGCTACTACTTTTAAATTAAATTAATTTATTAAGAGCGCAGTTCAATTTCTTATAGAATTTTAAGTAAAAATAATACGTTTCCCATATAGAACCTTCTTGATTCTTGGCATGCCCCAACAAAAATATTTTCTGCTTTCTCCCAAAAAATATAATAATTTTTTAAACTTTTATTTATGCTATAAAAACCACAGCTTGTTGCTAGTGTCAATGTCGCTAGTAATAAAAGATAGCAACTTAAAATTTCGAATGAACAAGTTTGTACCAGTACTAGAAATTGTATGTCAAGATTGACTGTTTGTGCTGGTCTCTTTTATTGTCTTCATTTGCTTTTTTTTTATCGTTTTCTTCTCTGTTTTTTCTTTTTATCCTCAAAAAATAGTTGTTATATCTAAAAATATTGTAATTATGGCTAATTCATTAAGAGTTGTATACTCCCTGAATACACTTCTCGCTGCGGTTTATTGTTAAAGCTAATTAGTTTTGTTGCGGCTAAAACTAGCTTAAGCCAAAAAAAAAAAAAACCAAATGCCAAACGGGAATTTTGCTCAAACTAACAGGTCATTCCCGTTTCCGTCCATCTAAAGTACACAAATTGCCGTTGAAACGGGCTTTTTTGTAATCCTTACATTCCAGACAATTGCGTTTCAAAAGCAATCCAATCATATAAGATTGTGTAAAAATCAAGCGTTTATGTTGCAAGCAAGATAAATATTAATTTTCTAAAAATCACAACTTTTCCATTATAACACTGTCCGTGTACAACAAACAAATTTACTAATTTTTAGACAAACAATTGATTTCGAACCAAAGCAGAATCATAGTGTTTAATATCATCACCACATAGCAGCATTAGTCGTTTCACTGCTTACACAAAACTTCAAACGTTGGCTAAAAATATTCTCTGCATTTTCGCAAAAATAAATTAATTTCTTAACTTATTGTCGTTTTTTTATAACTTACTAACACAATAAAAACCACAGTTTGTTACCAATTTCAATCTTTCGAACTAGTAAAAAATTTGTGCTTAAATCCAAACTTATAATGTGTGTTTTGATAAAGATAAGTAACCTTAAGTAAGTCTTTCTTCTTCTTGTCTCTATTCTGTTATTTTTTTCCCAACTTAAAAAAAAGATATTGTGTTTATGGCAAATTCATTAAAAATTAAATACTTCTTGAATATAATTACCTTCTCGTAAAGGCTTATTGTTGTAGCTAAAATTAACTAAAATCAAACATTTTCCCAAATCCCAAGCGTATGTTGTCAATAAGCCTTGCGGCCTAAAACCGGTTATGTTAAAGTTGGACTTAATTCCAAAGCCGCAATGTCAATAAAAGTATATTGACTAACTGCGGAGGCGGGTGATCTTTTTAGAAAATAATTGTTCGAGAACAATATTAACATTTGGAAATCAAGGTCGGCGGAGTTTTTTTAAGGTTTAAGCCACACCCCTGAAGACGAGCGCCACAACACTTATATAGTGCTTTTAAACCAACAGAAAATTCTTGTTTCTGTGCATCCAACGTACACAAACCCACCTTGTGGACGGCTGCTGTTTAAATGCCAAATGAATTAAACTTTTCTGAAGTTTGCAAAGCCAGTGCTAGCACAGTCACCAACAAAACCAACTGCGTAGCTACTACAGTTATTTGTGTAGCAGAATCAAGCACCATTGATGAAAGTAGCAAAAATACCGTTACCTTCAAATCATTACTGCCAACAAAAATCATCGTAACCAATTATAACACTACCAGCAATAATTGCTTTACAAAAAATGTCAGTCTCTCAAACATAAAAAATTAAATCGAACAGATCATTACCCATGAAGTAAATAACCTGAAGCAAAAGTAGAACCTTGACATCACCAAAATAAAATCACTCATTAGAAATTTTCAGCCAATCCCAAAATCTGGACCTTAAAGCCTTCTGACATCTCCGTGATTGCAAGTGCCAAAATTTTAAAGATCGCGTCATAACACTCAGAAAACTAGTGCCGTTGACCATTTCATTCTCATTAATTGTACTAAACCAAAGCATCAGCATCGTGGAAAACATGAGTCTCCTTTCCAAGAAAAAAAAATTGTTATCGGCTTATCCCAACAACCAAAAAAAAAATTTGTCGGTTAGTTCTGAGACATTTAAAATACTCGTAAACCAGAAACCAGTCAAGAAACAGTAGCCTTAACTTCAAAACTAACTCTATTCACTAAGGGCATATAAGATTTAGATATTTAATAGACTCTAGACTAGAAAAAATATGTCCCAGTCGCAGCCGCCTATACTCTGCTACCTGACCACCATGAGTTAACCAGACTCACGTACCACCTACCTCTACTACCTAATAATAAACACCTAGTTCTTCTAGATCAACATCAAAGATCAGAAAGATTTCTTCTTGATCTTTGATGTTAACCCAAGAGAATACGGCCACTGTTTGTTGTTTTGTGCACTAACACGTCAAACAACTAAAACACATTCTTCTGGCTTCTGTGTAAAGATGTGTAAACCATAATTAAACCAAATAAAACTTGAAAACAACACTATCTACAAGCAACCCAAAGGCTCCTCTAAACAAAACCCGATTTGTAATAGAAACGCCAGTTTGCCACAAGACCAAAGTATATCCTAGTCAAATATTGCATGTCCCTCATATTAAACAAGACAAGCCAACCAATCCCAGCAATAAACAGAATACAAACTGGTACTTTTGCTTTCCGGATTATTTCATCTCATCCAATCTAGACAAAAAAAAATCTCAAATGAAAATCATCACTTGCATCCGCGATCATACGGGGTGCTATAAAAAAATTCACCAGAATTTCACCAGAAAAGTCACTTTAAATCAGTCAGTCAAAGGAGACCACCAGCCGAGTAACATAAAAGTTGAGGCAAACCATCACCCAAATCATCTAGCAGAACATCAGGCATAGTAAAGTTAAACCCAGACAAAATCCAGGTTCAAAACATCTACCACCAATGCACATAATGAATGCACCTGTAAGAAAACCCAAACCACTTTTTAAGTGCCGTCCAGAAATGGACTAAACAACATCTGCCTTGCAGTCCATAAAACCGTGATGTGCCTGCGGATATTCCACTCGTAAACGCAATAATGGTCTAGTGCAGAACAAATTGTAGAAACCAAGCAAATTATTATCTGGATGCTACAAGACAACGACTTGCCAAAGCGGCAGTTTTTTTAAAAAACTACAACCCCAGACTTTGTACCACAGTCTGGGGTCAACCAAAAATTCATTGCAGCTGGAAAACACCTTCAACAAAACAAAATCAGAACGAGCTACCACAACCTAAAACCAGTGACATTCATTGCACTTAATGGAAACAAATATAATGCTTTGGTAATCCAATCACTAATCACTAATAAAAACGTGTTACCTAATTTTGATCTGGGCATTGGACCTACTAGATCTGTCGACAATATTTGGAACAAAAATTCTACTGTTCTCTTTTTATTCATAAAACCACAAAGTCTGGCATTTGTTGATTTTTAAGGTGCACACACCAGACATTTTTTGATGTATTTGTAAACGTCTTGTCGCATTTGCGGCCAATAGTAAACCTGTCCAATTCTAAACAAAGTTTTAATGTTCAAGGGACAACTTTTTTCCATTGTGATTCATTTAAATTGGTTTGGTTTGAGACTTTCCATTAAGGGTATTTTGCCGGAAATTTTAGTACGTTATCTCGGGATTTGCAATACCACGGTTCAAAATCTGACTAAAAAAAATCTAGTAGTGCTACATCCGAGTCTGGGTGTTGTATTTGCGATAAGGCGTCCGGTATAATATGAAAATGTCTTTTTTGGTGGATTAACTCCATATTATATTGGCTAAATTTTATAGCCCATCGAGCTAAGCGTCCAGCGTGATCCACTGTAACTTTAAACCTAACTCCTTCGATGTACGTTCTCAATAGCAAATATTAAAACGAGACATTCTTGCTTCGTAGTATGATAGTTTAGCTCCGCCCTAGTAACCCGATCTACTTGCATATGCAATTATATGTTCTTTACCATCAATAATTTGAGATAAAACGGCTAGCAATCCCACATTGGAAGCATCGCTTTGGATGATAAATTTCTTTGAATAATATGGATTGACTAGAATGGGTGCTTAAACTAAAGCTTCCTTAATGAGAACAAAGGCTTTTTCTGCTTCAAAGGACCAAATAATATTTTAAGTTTTTTTCTTGTCCTTTATGGTATTATGGATAAGAGCCATAATGGTAGAGTAATAAACCTTCGGTAACTTCGGTTACATTTGAGGTAGCGAGATATTCTAGCATGACTTTAATTTTTTCAGAATCGGTTCTCAAACATAACTGGTCAACAACAAAGTCTAAGTATCTTAAGGATGAGCAACAAAATTTGCATTTATTCAGATTAGTTGTTAATCTTGCATTATTGAGTTTTTCAAATACTGTTTCTAACACTTTTATGTGTTAGTTACATAGAAAAGCGACCTCAAACTATAAAGATGCAACGCAACTGGGATCTTCAAGGAAGTGATAACAATTCCGCGAATAGAATAAGATTGTAAACACATTTTATCACGTTTTGTCTTGTATAAAATAACAGACGCGTAATTATAGGCAGTCTGTTAACTACCTTGTAAGCATCGTTCATTAAATAAATAAAAAATATTTTAAAAATGAATTATTGAAACCAATCAATAAATTTCAAGATTCGGCAGCAATTAAATGAATTAATAAGATTTATCAAAAATCAATTCAATTGGCGAGTATCAACTCCTAGTGCCGAAACAAACAAAAGAATCCAAGGCAGATCCAAGTTCCAACGAGTCGAAAGCATCAACTCATCGCTACAAAACCCCGGAGCACGCAAATAAGCAGGCAGGCAGGCAGGCGAGCGAGCGAAGGAACGGAAACGCGGATGCACAACCAGAGCGAAGAGCATCGCACCGAACAGCGTGTCTCAATACGAGGTAGGACAGGCCATTTATTGTTAATTGTAACGTAGGGTACCTTCCCATTCACATTAATTGTAATTTTCATTATTTGGAAAGTTTGAGTAAACCAACAATTATTATTATTATGCAAAACTAACAATATATAATAATATATATTGTAAGACGATATGATGATGTAGATGAATTAAAAGATGTTATAATAAATACTATTTTTAATAGATTTAGAAGTAAAGTGCGACAACTTTTAGCGCCTAGAGAGGATTTAAAAACGTGGAATGATTTGCGACAAGCTATTATCGAAAATTTTACGGATAAACGCGACTTCGAACAATTTGTCGCAGAATTTTTAAATATTAAAATAAATAAAAATGAAAATTTGATAGAGTTAGGACAAAGAATTCGTAATCACTTGGCAAAATTAATTCCTAGATTAAATCTCACAAATTTAGATCATAAAAATTTAAGACAGGAAATTTGTACATCCAATGCTTTAGACATATATTTAATTAATTAATATGTAAGAACAAAGAACCCAAAATAGTCTAGAACAAACGATTGCTTATGTTCAACATGATATTAACTTTAAATTGCAATCAAAGCAACACGCTAATTATTTACCTGGTCCTAATAAAAATAACCAGCCCGAATTTAAAAATAATTCACCTGTTTTTAAACGACAAATATCAAATTTCCCTAAACAGAGACCCACATTTCAATCACGACAAATGAATTTTAATCAACAGCCAAACTTTATCAGGCAACAACAATTTCCCCAATATCATCAAAAATGTTGCTCCTAGAGCACTACCATGTCCAAAACCGACACCAATGTCAGGTATTTCTACAGCAATACCGAAAATCCATTTGCAAAAAATTGATTTTAATCAATTAATTTTAGATTATGACTTCAATACATATTATGCACCAATGCATGTAGAATACCCAGATTTTAATGATTACACTCCTAGAGATAACACCAATGTAATTTTGTATGATCCTAGTGAATTTACTGATAATAATCAATGTGAATTAGAAAGAACTGATAGTGATATAAATTTTATATCACCAGCCTCAAACAACGATTCTCCAGAATAAACAGTTTACCTTATATAGAAATTCAAAACCTTCCATTAAATTTATTAATAGTCACAGGCAGCGAAATTTCATTAATTAATCCTAAAATAATTCAAAAATATTATCCACATTCCATAGAATCCATTAATTTAAAATTAAGCACAGTTAATTGTGTGAGCCAACTTAAATAACTAGCTACAATTTCTTGTTTCCCTGAACTTAAATGCACAGGTAGTTTTAAAATGTTAGTTATGGATTTCCACGATTTTTTTGATAGATTAATTGGCATTAAAGAATTAAAAAAATGCATTTTAATATTGACTTAATTAATAATAAATTAACAAGACTAGATAATAACAACATTACTTTATGTTTTGATAAACCGAGTAAGTTTAAAGTGCCTTCTAACTCATTATCAATCCAAAATATTAACTTAACAAAAATAAACTGGGATATTTTTGTACCCGAAATTAATTGGACTAATGAGACAAAAATTCGAAAAGAAATTTATAAAGTTTTTAACGGAAATATAAACCTAATATTTGAGAATGAATCGGACAACAAACAGGAAAAATTTGAATGAACAAAAACTTGATCAATATGATATTTATCCATTTCAATTTCCAAAACAACAACAACAAATAAAAAATTTAAATAATATGATCCGAATGAACCATATGAACCAAGAAGAGCGTAGAACAATAATTAAAACTTGTAAAAAAATATATTGACATATTTAAAAAAACCAGAAGAAACATTAACTTGCAACATTGATGTAGAACATGAAATCATTACTATAGACGAACAACCTATATTTATTAGAAATAGAAAGTTTTTTTTTGCTAATAAAGAAATTATTAGACAACATGTATCAAGTTATTAGAAAACGGAATAATAAAATCAACGTCGCTGAAGTTAGCCTCGTTTCCGTACCCGTTCTTGCGTCGTTTTTTATGACGTGATGCAAACACATAACTGTACATTACAGTCGCCCAGCAAAATCATTAAATTGAATTCTCTTTATATATATTTGAGTAAATTTACAAATTAAAAAAAAGTTCTGCAGTTAGGTACAAATAACAGCAAGTACAATTTAAGTTAATAATAATTATACTATGTTTTGTTATAATATAGTCAATTAACTTAATTAAAAAAACATAATACAAATTTTATGTGCAATAAAGAATAGATTCTATATTACCTGATGGAATATTACAGATTATTTATTAACAATTAAGAAACTAAAATTTTCAAAGATAATAGAAAAATTTATGTCGAGTGATAGTTTAACTAATCAATCAATGCACAGATGCACCGGCATGGTATGAGCGGCTCGCTTTTATTTGCTGTAGACACCTTTGTGTGTTTCATATTACCTGATGGAATATTGCAGATTGTTTATTAACAATTAAGAAACAATAATTTTCAAAGAAAATAAAATAATCCATGTCGAGTGATAGTTTTACAAAGCAATCAATGCACCGATGAGCGGCTCGCTTTTATTAATGTAGACACCTTTATAGGTTTCATATTACCTGATGGAATATTACAGATTGTTTATTAACAATTAAGAAACAATAATTTTCAAAGAAAATCAAAAAAACCATGTCGAGTGATAGTTTTACTAAGCAATCAATGCACCGATGAGCGGCTCGCTTTTATTAATGTAGACACCTTTATAGGTTTCATATTACCTGATGGAATATTACAGAATGTTTATTAACAATTACGAAACAATAATTTTCAAAGAAAATAAAAAAATCCATGTCGAGTGATAGTTTTACTAAGCAATCAATTCACCGATGAGCGGCTCGCTTTTATTAATGTAGACACCTTTATAGGTTTCATATTACCTGATGGAATATTACAGATTGTTTATTAACAATTACGAAACAATAATTTTCAAAGAAAATAAAAAAATCCATGTCGAGTGATAGTTTTACTAAGCAATCAATTCACCGATGAGCGGCTCGCTTTTATTAATGTAGACACCTTTATAGGTTTCATATTACCTGATGGAATATTACAGATTGTTTATTAACAATTAAGAAACAATAATTTTCAGAGAAAATAAAAAAAACCATGTCGAGTGATAGTTTTACTAAGCAATCAATGCATCGATGAGCGGCTCGCTTTTATTAATGTAGACACCTTTATAGGTTTCATATTACCTGATGGAATATTACAGATTGTTTATTAACAATTAAGAAACAATAATTTTTAAAGAAAATCAAAAAAACCATGTCGAGTGATAGTTTTACTAAGCAATCAATGCACCGATGAGCGGCTCGCTTTTATTAATGTAGACACCTTTATAGGTTTCATATTACCTGATGGAATATTACAGATTGTTTATTAACAATTACGAAACAATAATTTTCAAAGAAAATAAAAAAATCCATGTCGAGTGATAGTTTTACTAAGCAATCAATGCACCGATGAGCGGCTCGCTTTTATTAATGTAGACACCTTTATAGGTTTCATATTACCTGATGGAATATTACAGATTGTTTATTAACAATTAAGAAACAATAATTTTCAAAGAAAATAAAAAAAAAAAACATGTCGAGTGATAGTTTTACTAAGCAATCAATGCACCGATGAGCGGTTCGCTTTTATTAATGTAGACACCTTTATAGGTTTCATATTACCTGATGGAATATTACAGATTGTTTATTAATAATTAAGAAACAATAATTTTCAAAGAAAATAAAAAAATCCATGTCGAGTGATAGTTTTACTAAGCAATCAATGCATCGATGAGCGGCTCGCTTTTATTGATGTAGACACCTTTATAGGTTTCATATTACCTGATGGAATATTACAGATTGTTTATTAACAATTAAGAAACAATAATTTTCAAAGAAAATTTAAAAAAACCATGTCGAGTGATAGTTTTACTAAGCAATCAATGCATCGATGAGCGGCTCGCTTTTATTGATGTAGACACCTTTATAGGTTTCATATTACCTGATGGAATATTACAGATTGTTTATTAACAATTAAGAAACAATAATTTTCAAAGAAAATCAAAAAAACCATGTCGAGTGATAGTTTTACTAAGCAATCAATGCTTTTTCTCTGAAAATTATTGTTTCTTAATTGTTAATAAACAATCTGTAATATTCCATCAGGTAATATGAAACCTATAAAGGTGTCTACATCAATAAAAGCGAGCCGCTCATCCATGCATTGATTGCTTAGTAAAACTATCACTCGACATGGATTTTTTCCTTTTCTTTGAAAATTATTGTTTCTTAATTGTTAATAAACAATCTGTAATATTCTATAAGGTAATATGAAACCTATAAAGGTGTCTACATCAATAAAAGCGAGCCGCTCATCGATGCATTGATTGCTTAGTAAAACTATCACTCGACATGGTTTTTTTTTATTTTCTTTGAAAATTATTGTTTCTTAATTGTTAATAAACAATCTGTAATATTCCATCAGGTAATATGAAACCTATAAAGGTGTCTACATTAATAAAAGCGAGCCGCTCATCGGTGCATTGATTGCTTAGTAAAACTATCACTCGACATGGATTTATTTATTTTATTTGAAAATTATTGTTTCTTAATTGTTAATAAACAATCTGTAATATTCCATCAGGTAATAATCCATCAGGTAATATGAAACCTATAAAGGTGTCTACATCAATAAAAGCGAGCCGCTCATCCATGCATTGATTGCTTAGTAAAACTATCACTCGACATGGATTATTTTATTTTCTTTAAAAATTATTGTTTCTTAATTGTTAATAAACAATCTGTAATATTCCATCAGGTAATATGAAACCTATAAAGGTGTCTACATTAATAAAAGCGAGCCGCTCATCGGTGCATTGATTGCTTAGTAAAACTATCACTCGACATGGATTTTTTCCTTTTCTTTGAAAATTATTGTTTCTCAATTGTTAATAAACAATCTGTAATATTCTATAAGGTAATATGAAACCTATAAAGGTGTCTACATCAATAAAAGCGAGCCGCTCATCGATGCATTGATTGCTTAGTAAAACTATCACTCGACATGGATTTTTTTATTTTCTTTGAAAATTATTGTTTCTTAATTGTTAATAAACAATCTGCAATATTCCATCAGGTAATATGAAACACACAAAGGTGTCTACAGCAAATAAAAGCGAGCCGCTCATACCATGCCGGTGCATCTGTGCATTGATTGATTAGTTAAACTATCACTCGACATAAATTTTTCTATTATCTTTGAAAATTTTAGTTTCTTAATTGTTAATAAATAATCTGTAATATTCCATCAGGTAATATAGAATCTATTCTTTATTGCACATAAAATTTGTATTATGTTTTTTTAATTAAGTTAATTGACTATATTATAACAAAACATAGTATAATTATTATTAACTTAAATTGTACTTGCTGTTATTTGTACCTAACTGCAGAACTTTTTTTTAATTTGTAAATTTACTCAAATATATATAAAGAGAATTCAATTTAATGATTTTGCTGGGCGACTGTAATGTACAGTTATGTGTTTGCATCACGTCATAAAAAACGACGCAAGAACGGGTACGGAAACGAGGCTAACTTCAGCGACGTTAAAATCAAGTGTATTACCATGGGGATTCCCGGTACATTTAGTAGATAAATTCCCGCGGCAGTCATGAACAACAAAATGAAGCCGCCGGTCCGTTTAATCGCAACACCCAACAGATAAGTTTTTTAAACCTGTAATTACTGAGCAATTAGATTTAGGGGTATGGTCTCAAAGGGGTTTAAGAAATAGATTTGTAGCGAAAGGCGCAATGCCTAAAAAAATTAAAAGTAACGACAATATTGATAAGGCAAATGATGAATTTGATGCAGTATTTATTAAAATGCGCGATAGCATATACAGTCTTAATATATCAGATGTAACAGTTGCCCACAATATTAGTGTAACCCCAGAATTGGGAACAAATCCTTGTAAAAATGAGAAATCAGCTTTTGACATTGACGCAAGAAGAACTGATAGACTAAATAAAAGTTATCCCGTTATAAAAGATAATTTTATTGAAAACAAAAGTAATAGAAATAAAAATAATAGACGACACAAAGAATTTATTACTTTATTAAATTCGGATATGTATGGTGAAAATAATTATAACCAAGATAATATCAATTATCGTTATAAAGATAATTTTAGTAAAAATAAAAGTAATAGAAATAAAAATAATAGTCAACACAACGAATTTAATACTTTATTAAATTCGGATATGTATTGTGAAAATAATTATAATTAAGATAATATCAATGTTAGAAATAATGAACCAATTAATTGTAACGCTACCAGTAATGCCCCGATGTATAACGATAATTTTTTATCAGACGCAACAATTGCTATCCCAAATAAGATTCTTGCCGGTTTTTAATGGAAAAAATTTACACCCGATTATTTTTTGGCGAAAACTTGAACTGGCCTTTAACGTTTATAACATTGAACTTACACACTTTAGTCTGTGGGGGCACAAACTTTTTACGGGAGAAGCAAATTCTTGGTTTCATTATAACCTTGATATATGTGGAACATTCGAAGAGTTTCGAGATTTATTTATTGGAAGATTTTAGGGACCGACAACGCAAAATTCGAAATATGATCGAATCAGGCTACCATCGTCCTTCAGACGAATCGTTCACTGTTTATTTTATTAAAATAATGACAGATGCTAAATACCTTAACCCACCTTATGAAGAGCGGTATTTAGTAATGACTCTCGCATCTCATTTTTCTATCCATATAGCTACCGGATTGGCGGAAGCACAGACACTACGTCATGCATTAGAGAAATTGCGAGTGTTAGAACAGATTCACTCTCGGAATAGACCAATCAACAATTTTCAGAATGTACGCCCGCATCCACCGCGAACCATACCTCAACAAAATCATTCGCGCCTATTTAATTCGCGGCCAAATAAAAACACAATTGCCAACCTGGTTCTGGAAAATTTCGACATTCCCGAAAATTATTCGGAAAACGAAGATCACACCATTTATTAGACCCGAAAGTGGATGTGATTTCTAGGGTCGACACGTACACTAACCAGAATCCAAAATATGACTTACTCGATGATGCGTGTGATTTTGTACACATTACCGTTAATGCACCGCGATGCCCAATTATCGCCTATAAAACTGTTAACATAGAATTCCCGGCATTAATCGACACCGGAAGCGAGATAACGTGTATTTCAACGGAAGCTTTCCGGTAAATTAAAGCAATCAATCCAAACTTACCGGTCTTCCCAGTGCAGGGAATCCGAGTTACGGGTGCGTTTGAATAAAAGTCATCACGCGTCACTCATCAAATATTACTGCCATTTCGACTAAACAATTTTCAGTTTGAATTTGAATTCTTAGTAGTACCAAATTTATGTTATCCCGTAATAATGGGGATAGATGTGTTAAAGACCTTGGGGGCAAATATAATATTTTGAGAAGAAACGGCTGTTATAAAAATTAAAAAAAAAAAATGGTTTGATTTCCATCCCGGAGATGCGCACCGTGCATAACTATATACCACCGGCGAATTGTTTGCTACGCGTATGTGCAGTAAATCATTCACGTCCAAGCGCTCCGGTGCTAAATACGGAAAAGAAACCCAATTTTGAAGAAGTAGTTCGGAGTTTATCGCTAAACGCTACAGAACAGAATATGCTTACTGATCTGTTGCATAAACACCGAAATGTTTTTTCGGACAAACCCGGTCTGACGCATGAGTGCCAACACGAAATTACATTAACGTACACTAAAAATTTTGCGGTTAAGCAATACCCCATCCCCATCGCACACCAAAATGCTGTCCAAGCCGAAATCGAACAAATGGAGCGATGGGGTATAATATCCAGATCGGATACGCCTTATTCGAGTCTCTTGATGACCACCATAAAGCGCGACGGGAGTGTGCGTCTTTGTTTAGACGCTAGGAAACTTAATTCGATTACCAATGGTAACAACGAACTACCTAGACCTATAGTAGACCTGCTTTATGGCCTTTCAAAGTTTGCTATATATCTTCTTTAGACTTAACGTCATCGTATTGGCAGATTCCTATCAAACAAGAACACCGACCTTTTACTAGGTTCAGAGTGGGAACTAGGTCTTACGAATTTAACGTGTTGCCATTTGGTCTTAAAACGGCAGTCAGTTCTTTGACTTTGTGTATGGACCAGATACTGGGGCCATCTTATAAAAGTTTTGTGCACGCCTATGTTGACGATTTATTGATCACGTCATCGTCCTTTGCGGAACACATTGATCATTTGGATTCGGTATTAACTCCTCTTGCTAGTGGTGGATTTACGTTAAGATTTAACAAATGTAGATTCTTTAGTCAGAGTTTAAAGTTTTTAAGATACCAACTTGACACTCTAGGTTTGAAACCGGATCCGGATCGGATTCAAGCGATTAACAATTTTCCCGTACCGATTAATATTCGCCAACTCCAAGTGTTTCTGGGGTTTGTGAATTTTGACCGGAGTTTTGTGGAACAATTTTTGACAATGACGGAACCAATTTTCCGGTTACTTCAAAAAGGAGATATTTGGTGTTGGGGTCAGCCACAAATCGATGCTTTTGCTGCTGTGAAAACCGCACTTTCTCGTGAAATCCTATTACGTCATCCGCAAATTGAACACCCTTTCACAGTGCAATGTGACGCGAGTGAGGTAGGCGTTGGTGCTGTATTATTCCAAATAGTAAACGGAGAAAAACGTGTAATTGCTTACTCAAGCAAACTCTTATTGGCTCGCGAGCGACGGTACTCCACCCCTGAAAAGGAGCTTCTCAGTGTAGTATGTGCGCTCCGAAAATGGCGCGTTTTTTTGATTGGTAAGCCATTTTTAATATTAACAGACCACCGTTCATTAATGTATCTTAGTACTAGTCGTCTTCTATTGCCACGTATCACTCGTTGGGTACTGGCCTTACAGGACTATGATTTTTGTATCCAGTACGTTCCTGGTACGCAAAATTTTGTAGCTGATGTATTGTCGCGAAAACCCCCGCAGCCGTTTGCAATACCACATGATCGCTGTTTCAAGTTGAATGCACTACGAGATGATTCTACTATGAAAAAAAAATTATACAATTAATACCTCAGGCACAAGTAACCGATAGTAAGCTGGGAGAAATAATCAAAAGTCTGCAGGACTCGGCAAATGACCGTTTTGTGTGTCTAAATGGTACCTTTTTCCGACGTACTTCCGAAGATAGTCCCGCTTTACTATGTATTCCTAGTGACTTAACTCGAGATGTCATTCAGGCGTACCATGAATATTTTGGCCATTTTGGCGTCTACAAAATATGGTGCGCTTTACGACAAGATGTTTGGTGTAGTGGTTTGTTCTGCTCAATAAAGCGTGTTATTAAAGCTTGCCTATTGTGCCAAAAGGTAAAAATGTCTAGGCTACCGGAGCCTGCCATCAAGCCAATTATACCCGCAGGACCTAATGATCTTGTGGCCGTCGACTTCTACGGTCCTTTACCCCGATCTGTAGGTGGTGTGTGCTACATCTTTGTTGCCATTGACGTGTTCACGAAATTAGTAACCCTCTATCTCGTGAGACAAGCAACCACCACTTCTATTATCAATCGGATATCCAAACATTCTTTTGCGGAGATCGGCCAGCCAAAGCGTATTCTTTGTGATCACCGCCCGACGATGGGGGGCATTTTTAAAGGAAAGCGGAGTACAATTGTTTTTTTTGTCGGTAAGGCATCCACAGGGAAACCCGTCAGAACGGGTAATGAGGGAGTTAGGGCGTCTTTGCCGTACCTACTGCCACCAGAAACATACCGCTTGGGCTCGGGAAGTCCCAAAGTTTATTAAGATTTTGAATAGTGTCCATGAAGCAACCGGTTTTGCGCCCATGGAGTTACATTTTGGTGTTACGCCTCAGTCCCCATTGCGTGATTTTGTTGACCTACCACCGGGTACTACCGATACCTTGCAGGTTAAACTATTCCTTGCGGCGCGGAACTTATCGCAAAATGCCGAGCGGCGTGCGGCCAAGTACCCGCATAGTCCGTTTAAGCAGTTTTTGGTGGGTGACCTGGTGTTGCTTCGAGCCAATCCGGTATCTTCTTTAGCACTTCAAGAAACTAACAAGTTTTTGCCTTTATTTGAAGGTCCTTATAAGATAAAAAAACAAATTGCCACGAAAACATTCGTGTTAGTTTTTCTAGATACTGACATTAAACGTGGGGTTTTCCATGCCTGTCACAGGAAATTTTATATTACTAATGATTCTTCAACATAGTTAATTGTATGTTTCGAATGGGGCAGGTGAGACAGAATTTTAGGGTGTGAATGCATGAAACCCTATTTACATACAATCTGCGCATAAATTACTTAAGCCTTCCGCGGATTCGAAGAACTTTCTGCGTACGGCTTAAACAACTGCGTGTTGCCGGAGAATAATATCATTGGTCCTTGTAAATTGAGTGTGCTCCGGGATTAACCCGATAATTACTTCAATTATCGTGCGTCCTGCCACAGGTGTGTACTCCTAATAATTAGTAATAAGAGAACAGTGTATTTGTTTAACAGAATTTATTCAGCACGTGCTGTGAAGATACCTCTGGGTATCCTGTGCTACTTATACTATCAAATAAACATCTATACAGAATCGGACATTTTCATCTTTACCCTGTACCCTCCTAACAACCCTGCTTTGTTACAAGCTATTTCAGCCAATCTTTCATCCATCGTTTGAGCATTACCCTGCGTTTTTTACTAAAAGCGAGAATTATTGCAGGCACGTTTTCTTTTTCGATTTTCCATACTAAAATACTTCAAAACTAGCCGATGTACTTTATAATACTGAGGAAAATACTGGCGGTGTGGAATGACCGTGTAAGGTGAACAAAATACTGATTCATTATTTTGTGATACTGAATATTTTGGCTTTGGCTTTGGCTAAATAAACTTTCCTGTAGTTTGTATTTGTTGTTATTACTTTTTTGGATAACAAAGTGTAAATGTTTTGTTATATTACTTTAAAATAATTTTTTTTGTAATTTATAAAAAATATTATGTCTTTGGTTTACTTTTTAAGTTTCCTGTTTAAAAAAATTGGAATAAACGGAAATTTTTTTTTTCAATTTTTCCAATTTTTTCCAATTTTTCCAGCTCTCAAGAAAAAAACGGAAAAAAAACGGAAAAAAAACCGTTTTTTTTTTCCAATTTTTTCTGTTTTTTTCCAAACCGTTAAATCTCTGGTGTAAGAATATATGAGCATTTCTTATTTTTAATATTAACTATATTTATCCAGCATTTGAAATAAATTATAAATCTATTTTTGTACAAACAATACTTTCATAGAGAATTCAAAATTGTTATCTAAAATAAATTATTTTATCTAGCCGTTAATATAATATTCTGCAACTATAGTGTGCGAGTGTAAAGCTTGAGACAGAATTTTAGAGTGTGAATGTATGCAACCCTATTTACATACATTCTGCGTATAAATTACTTAAGCCTTCCGCGGATTCGAAAAACTTTCTGCGTACGGCTTAAACAACTGCGTGTCGCCGGAGAATAATATCATTGGTCCTTGTAAATTGTGTGTGCTCCGGGATTAACCCGATAATTACTTCAATTATCGTTCGTCCTGCCACAGGTGTGTACCCGTAATAATTAGTAATAAGAAAACAGTGTGTTAATCAAGTATTAGTTTAACAGAATTTATTCAGCACGTGGTGTGAAGATACCTCTGGGTATCCTGTGCTACTTATACTATCAAATAAACATCTATACAGAATCGGACATTTTCATCTTTACCCTGTACCCTCCTAACAACCCTGCTTTGTTACAAGCTTTTTCAGCCAATCTTTCATCCATCGTTTGAGCACTACCCGTGCGTTTTTTACTAAAAGCGAGAATTATTGCAGGCACGTTTTCTTTTTCGATTTTTCATACTAAAATACTTCAAAACTAGCCGATGTACTTTATGATACTGAGGAAAATACTAGCGGTGTGGAATGACCGTGTAAGGTGAACAAAACACTGATTCATTATTTTGTGATACTGTCAGTATTTTGGAATGTCAGTATTATTGATCTTGTAAGGTGCCTTTATAGACGACCGATATCCACTACCGCATATTGAGGATGTATTAGATAAATTAGGAAGAGCTCAATACTTCAGTGTATTAGACCTAGCATCTGGATATCATCAGATCCAAATAAAAGAAGTATCGAAAATGAAAACGGCTTTTAACACCGAACATGGACATTACGAATTCAATCATATGCCGTTTGGGTTAAAAAACGCACCAGCAACATTGCAGAGAATGCTAGATAATGTACTTCGAGATGTAATTAATAAGGATTGCATGATTTATCTGGACGACATAATAATATTTTCACCAAATTTAGAAGAACATAGAAAATCACTTCAAAGAATGTTTAAATGACTTCAATAACATCATTTACGTTTACAGCTAGATAAATGTGAATTCTTAAAACAAGAAACCAAATCCAATAAAAATTGAAACAATAAAAAAAATTCTAATACCACGCACGCAGAAAAAGAAATAAAATCGTTTCTTGGAATGTTAGGTTTTTACAGAAAATTTATTCAAAATTTAGCTGAGATTACCCGACCTATAACAAAATGTCTTAAGAAAAATACTAAAGTTAAATATACCCAAGAATTTATAGACACTTTAAAAAAATGTAAAATGCTTTTATGCAATGATCCAATTTTAAAATTTCCTCAATTTACTGTCATCTAATAAAACCGTACAATACAGCTATTGTCTCAAGAACCACCCTGTTGCGTATGCGTCACGGACCCTGAACAAAGCTGAATCAAGATATAGCACAATAGAAAGAGAGTTATTAGCAGTTGTTTGGGTAGTAAAACACTTTCGACCCTACTTATATGGAGTTAAGTTTTTGATAGAAACTGATAATAAACCACTAACCTGACTCTTCTCACTTAAAAAACCCAATGCCAAATTAACTCGCTAGAAATTAAAACTTCTAGAATATGATTACAAAATTATGTATAAAAATAAATAAATAATAATAAAGTAGACGATGCATTATCCAGAATCAAAATTACTGAAAATTATGTATATGAACTAGACCAACTATATAAATTTGTAGAAATTGGAGAAGAACCCACTGACCAAGATCTAGCGGATATTGACGAAATTATAAGCAAATTACAACAAGACGATAATGTCAATATGAAACATCAAAATCAAAATGATAAAACTCAAACAATACATACTACACAAGGACAAGTCCAAGTAGATATACCATACAGTAAAAAAACAATTAATTTAGCAAAACTTTAAATTATTTTTGACTCACATAATTTTACAAATAACGCTATAATAAAATCTATATCTTTATTTAAAAATACTAAACAAAGAATTTATTGCAACATTCCAATAAGTTACAATGAACAACAATGAACAAGAACCAAAACTTAAAGATTATTAGACAAAATTTTAATAAAACAAATCGATTGGTAATAATTAATAAAATAGTTAAAGATGTAGAAAAAGAAAATGAACAAATACAATTTATACAATACTATCATAACGGAAAACCAAACATCGAGGTATAAACAAAGTTTTTAATTTGTTAAAACGTTTATATTATTGGCCAAATATGGAAAAAAATGTTACCATTTATATAAATAACTGCGAAACTTGCAATGTTAGTAAAAATGATAGAAACCCGCAAAAATTACCAGTGGCAATGACTCCTACTCTAACTAAACCTTTTCAAACTATGCACATGGACTTATTTTTTGTACAAAACCGTACAATTCTTACTATTATTGACGCATTTTCTAAGTATTCTCAAGCTTACTTGCTTCCTGACTGAAATTCTAAAACTATAGTAGAAAAAATAACCTCATACACAGCGCATCATGGACTTTTTAACAAAATAATAACTGATAATGATCCAAGCTTTTGTAATAACTTAGTATCTGAATTCTTTAAATTTCATAAAATCTTTCATCATAGAACTTTAACAGAAAATTCTAAATCAAATGGAATTGTCGAAAAGTTTTATTCATCTTTAATTGAGTCATTAAAAACTTTACAGATAAAATCAATCTTTTGAAACACAATTACATTTAGCAGTAACCGGCTATAATAATAGTTTACATTCGACAACAAAATTTACTCCGTTTGAGATAATTTTTGGTCAAATTAATAAACTTATGCCCATTGATGAAACAAAGAATAAAATAACTGAAGATTACGTTTATGAGCGAAATAAAGCTATTAAAATAATAAATTCTCAAGTAGAAAAGATTATTTAAGATCCAAAAAAAACGTTCAAGCAAAACAAAAACTTCAAAGTATAGAACTCATTGAAGAAGGTCAAACAGTTTTTGTTAGAAGAAATTTAAGACGCATGAAATTAAAACCATATGCTCAAAAGGTTGTAGTCAAAGATGTAAATGACCAAACATTTAAATATACTAACAAGAAAAATATACCTACCAAACTAAAGAGAGATTTAGTAAAACGAACTAAAAAATTTACTAATCAGTTGCACGATGAACCTAGCAACAATCTTGACGATGATAACCCTAGCATTAGCGAAGGAAGATTTGGAAATCACCCAATTCACTAATTTCATCGTTTCCTTAGAATTAGGAAAATCTTTTAATATTAAGTCTAGCCATAAGTTAGCATATTCTTATAATTACATTAATTTTAATTCAAAATATTGCTTTTCAATATGTAAATAGATTTGAGATATTAAAAAAGAATGAACTAAACATCAAATAGATAAATTAAAATATTTTTATCTAATATGATTCTCATCAAAAGGAATAAAAGATCACCTTTTGATTTTGTAGGACAAGCAGCAAATTGGTTATTTGGTTTAGTAGATAATGAAGAAAAACAAATAATTTACCAAAATATAAATTTTTTAAAAAAGAACTATAATCAAATTGCTTATCAAACAAATTTAAAAATATCATTATTAAATTCTATTGAAAAACAAGTTTTAAAAACTCAAGATTTAGTAAATAAAAATATGAAATTAATTGAAGAAAAAATAAATCGACTTGAAGTTTCAGTAAACAGATATGTTGTTTTGTTGAAAGTGATTACTTTACTTGAAATTAATATTCACGAAGTAGATTTTCTTATCTAACATGCAAAACGCATTAGTATTCGGACAAAGAAATCAAGTTCATACGCAGTTATTACCTTATACAGATTTGATTGAAGCTTTAACAGAGTTAAGTAAAATTTACCAAAACGGAATTATTCCTTTCAAAAATAACCATTATTATTATCCATTATTACAAATTAATATTGAATTTGATATTGATAAAATATTAATAATTGTTGATGTCTCAATAGTGGAAAATAAAAAATTAATATTTTACAAAATTGTAAAGGTACCTTATGAGTTCAGTATCATAAAAGAAAAATGTAGAAATCTGGCTTTGTCACCTACTGAATACGGATGTGTCGAGACTTTTGTAAAATTACAATCAAAAGATAACAGTCATTGTATAACTAATTTGTTACAAAACAAAATAGAAAAATGTACTCTGATTAAAGTAAATTTGATTCAGACAGATGTTAGACATATTGATGATAACTTTATAATCGTTCTTAACAAATCAGAAATACTGAGTTATAATTGTAAAACTCAAATAATAATAGAATTTAATCAAAGTTCACTTGTCAAGTTACCATTGAAATCTCATTTAATTTTCAAAACAAAACGTATTTTAATAAAATTAACAAACTAACTATGAATGTTAAACTTCATAAATTACTAATATCTGATAACATTAATATTGTAAACCTTACCGAACAAATGAGCTTAAGTAAAATTATTGATGATAATTTTGATTTTATGAATAAATTAATGCGGTACTCAACATTCCACTAGATTATAAAATTACACATCATACAACGTTTTTGCTTATTACTATTTTTGTAATCTATGTTATATTTAAATTTAGAAAATCATTTAAATGTATTAGTGTAATGAAAAATAAGAAAACCCAAGAACAAGAGACTGAGGACAGTCTTTCATTTGATAAGAGAGGAGTTACATGAAAAAGCGAAGTGATAACAATTCCGCGAATAGAATAAAATTATAAACACATTTTATCACGTTTTATCTTATATAAAATAACAGAGACGCATAATTATAAGCAGTCTGTTAACTACCTTGTAAGCATCGTTCATTAAATAAATAAAAAAAAAAATTAAAAATCAATTATTTAAACCAATCAATAAATTTTGTTCATCAAAGTTATTTGTCGCTATCACTATATCGTCTAAATAGACAAAGATTTGTGGTTCAGTCCGGTCCCAAAATTGAATCCATGAGCCGTTGTTGCGCTATCCTGCATTTGCCAACCCAAATAGCATAACAACAAATTTGTATAAACCTTGCCCAGGTATGGTAAATGCGGTTTTTTTACATAAAGAAGGATTAAATAAAAAACGCCAAAAAGCATTTATTAAATCAATGCTTGATATACGTTTTGTTGTCAGTAAGTTTGCTTAGTATGTTTTGAAGTAGAGACATCTTTTTTAGTTATAGAGTTTAATTTTTGTCCATCAAAGCAGAACCAATACTTGCTAGTAGGTTTTTTATCAAGCACTACGGGGAATGATCAAGAGCTGTTTGACGGGAGAATAACTCCTAGTGCCCAGCATTCTTTCTATTTTTGCATTTAGATGGACTTGCATATAAGGCGAGATTGTATGATATCGTTGCTTGATTGGAACCGCTTCACCGGTGTCAAAGTGATATTCGACTAGATGCGTCTTGCCAAAAGTTGGTCGAAAAAGTTTACTGAATTTAAAAATTATTTTTTCTAGTTTGGTTTTTTGATAAATCGGAATAGGGTTGCAAATCATCTGGAGGTGAATTTGTGGCTTCAGAAGCAGTCAGGGCAATTATGTAATATGTGTTGTTACCTAGATCAGTAGTGAAATTATTTGACTTTATCGGATTTTTATAACAAGCTAGCTATAGCCTTTATAACTTTGCAAGCATTATTAATAACCACAGGTATATTTACAAAACCCGAAAATTTTATATTTACTGGTATAACAACGCTTTTTAACTGAGAATATAATTATTTAACCCAAAATCTTTAATCATTGAGATACTAGGACTTCCTAAAACTGATCTATTATCTCCGGTATCAACCAGTCACGGTGTAACATAGTAAATGTGCATTATTTATTTTAAAATATATTTAAATTTTAACTTACTAAATTCGCCATAGCAAATGACACAAACATCGACAACAAAAATAGAAACTTCATATTACTCAAATACATACTGTATGCTTTATTTTTATTATAAACATGAAATGAAACTATTTCATATTATTTATGTATTTTTTATACAATTCTAACATAATCTTAATTTATGTATGTTTAGTAATAACTATTTTATGAGCATCAATAAATATGATTTAGTAGCAGTAGTAAATTAAATAATAAATTTGTTTACATGATTTATATTTTTCAAGCAGCATCGTTAACTAGGGTTTGATGGCCCTTCTGCAATAAACTTTTTTTTGTGTAGAATTTTAAAATATTTTGTCAATTTTTTTTAATTTATGATTTTTACTTGCTATTTTTAGTAGCAATAATAAATAACTAAAATGCAACTTTGAAAAAATCTTATTCATAATGTAATGTTATATTTCTTATTAATTGGTTTTACGGCAGTCACTGTATGCAACTAGCCAGCATGTTGTTCATTTAAATTAATGTATGAGGTTGACCGTATGCAACCAGTCGTACATTTTACTTAATCATTTAGGGACTTGGATGGGATTAGAATTTCGTACCTGAGTACGTTTAAATTATTTACATTAAGAAATTAGTAGGTAAATAAACATTTGTTATGTTATAATTATTTATTTAAAATAATGTTATAAATATACACATGTGCTTTCTATCGATTTGTAACAAAATTAATTATTAGTATTTTATTGTGTTGGGATCGGGGACCTGGCCGAACTTCTAAAATCCGCGCTCGCACTCAATCATCGCCCAGCAAAATCTCAACATGTCCGCAGGTATCACCATTATTTTTAGTTCTTAGTTAAATAGAAACTTTTATTAGCTAAAAAATTGGATTCACAAATGCTCTTAAACGAATCCATGACTTTAATATATCTTATAAACATCTTTGATAATCCATTCATGCGGTTAAGTGATTCTAGATTAATTTGTTGCACCATCAAGTTGCTTATGTTACTTTATTATTGTAAATTAAAATTAAAAATATTGATAATTTTATTAAAAACCTCGTTGAAGTTATATGTGTTATAACTTTTGTGGGCAGTATACTAGAATTTTTATAATTAATTAATAACGCTTTGTAGCTAATATTTAAAAAAGTGCAAGATTCTATATATAAAATGACAAAACCGGCCATAAACTGTTAAAAGGTGCAAAATTCTATTTATAAAAAGTAAGAATTGCAAATTCCGGCCACGATCTATCAAAATATTGTCAGAAGGCATCAAAATCCAGTTACGGTTAAAAAGAGCAAAATTTTGAAATGAATTAGCAAAATTAAACCATAAACTTTTTAAAAGTGCAATATTCTATACATTAAATTAAAAAAAAGTAGCAAAATCTAGCTATGAAATATTAAAATATTGTTAGAAAACCTTAAAATCTGACCATAGTGTTAAAAAGTGTAAAACTCTATTCATAAAATGTCAAAAAGCACCAAAATCCGGCCATAAACTATCAAAACGTCCAAAATTCTATATATGAAATATCAAAAATAGCAAAACCCGACCAAAAACTGTAAAAAGATGCAAGATTCTTTTTATAAAAACTGAAAAATTATCCAGAAGCACCAAAATCCGGTCATAAACGGTTGAGAATTACAAAATTCTGAATCAAATTAGCAAAATTTAGCCGTAAACTTTTTAAAAAGGCAAAATTCTATTCATTAAAAAATGAAAAGTAGAAAAATCCAACTATAAAATATCAAAATATTGTAAGAACACTTTAAAATTTGGCCATAGTATTAAAAAGTGCAAAATCCGGCCATTAACCGTCAAAACGTCTAAAATTCTATATAATTATGAAATATCAAAATCCGGTCATAAACTATTAAAAAGAACAATGTTCTATTTATAAAATGACAAAACAGCAATGTGCTATCATAAACTGTTAAAAAGTCCAAAATACTATTCATAAAATGTCAAAAACATGACCGTCAAAAAGTGTATTTTTTATGAATTGTCAATAATAGCAAAATATTGTCATGAAATATAATATTATATTTAGAAACAACTAAAATCTTGTCATAAATTGTTTAACAAGTCCAAGATTCTGTTTAAAACATTGAAAATACCAAATCTGGCCATAAACTGTTGAAAAGTGCAAGACTCAATTCATAAAATGTAAAAAATAACAAAATTCAGCCGTATAAAAATATTGTCAGAAGGTACCAAAATTCACCATAAACTGTTCATAAAATAGCAAAATTCTGTCATAAAATATTAAAATGAGTAGGTGTACTAAGAGAGAACGGGGCCAATTTTTTATGAAGATTTACATGGGGTCCAAAATTGGCCCTCGGCCGCCATCTTGGATTTTGAGCATCCGGTTGGGGACGGCCATCTGGGCGTGTCAAAGGAAGTGGGCGCTGGGGGTGACCTTGGGATTTTGGAGATCCGGTCGGGGACGGCCATCTGGGCATGTCAAAGGAAGTGGGCGCCGCCTGTGGCGCCCTTCTGTGCGCAAAGTGTGCAGTACCGCCATAAGAGTGTGTGAGTGCGAGGGGTGTGCGAAAACTGGAAAGAGTGGAATGGAGAATAAGTGCACGTCGGCGCTGCGGTGGCAGAAAAAGTAAGTTGGGATGGATGACGTAATTGAAATTTTGCGTGTCAAGAAATGTCAAAATTTTTAATTGGGGTGAGTCATCGATGAAAGATAAGAGTTGTGTACCGGAAGTAGCAAACGCGATAAGGATTTATGTACCGGAAGTGCATCCGGTAAGATAATGGGTGTGTGGTAAATGATGAAAGATAAGGATTTATGTGCCGGAAGTGCATCCTGTTGAAAAGTGTTGTGTAGTGGAAGTGGATTTTGGAAAAGTTGAGCTTGTTGAGACTTGTCTAAAATGTTAATTGGAATGACGTAATTAAAAGTGTGGGAAAATGGCTAATTAAAAATTATTGAGATGGGCGTAAGTAGTTCATTGATATTGAGCATGTTGAGACTTGTCGCTATCAGATCACGTGGTAGATAAGATGTAGTATAAAGAGCAAGGTAAGTGGTAAATAAAAGTCAAATAAAGAGTATAGTTATGGCGAGAAGATTAGACTTTAATTTTGAAATTGAAGACGACGCGTGGATTCTGGTCCAAGAAAACCGTGCCGGAGTATGGCAAAGAAGGTGGGAAGAATTAATTAATTTGGAGGCTGAAGAGGATACGGGTAATGAATCCGAAGAAGAAGAACGTCAATTGCCCGATTCTGATTGGGGATCAAGTGACGAAGAGGAAGAATTTTTATGCGAGGATGAAAGTAAGTTTTTTTTTTCAATTAAGTTTTAATTATTAATTGTATGTTTGTTTCTTAATAGGTTTGGAAGGTATGCTGTGCGGGGGCGAGTGTCCCATCTGCATGGGAGCCATGATGAAATTTGCTTTGCAGTGCGGGCATTGTATTTGCGTTGGCTGTTTAAACAAAATGCCGCAATGTCCGTACTGTAGAAGGACAAAGAGGAAGGCAGTACAGATTTTTGTGGGAGGTTATAGGCTCGATGGACCAACGCCTCCTCTTAAAAGAAGCCGTCCGTCATCCCCTCGACAGCCACCATCACCCCCTCAACAGGCACCATCAGCCCCTTCAGCCCCTCGACAGGCACCATTAGCCCCTCGACAGCCGCCATCACCCCCTCGACAACTTTCAACTCAAGAGTTGATAGATCAGCTTTAATTAAAATTTTATTGTTTTTTTTATTTATTTTTTTACTATTTTATAAATAAATGTTTAAACTGAGTTTGTTGTAAAAATAATTTTTTATACCTTTTTTAATTAATTTCAGAGCATTTGTATTACAATTTATAAATCTAATTAAAATATTTATATTTTAAGAAAAAATCATATTAATCATAGCAAAAAACATAGGGTATTAATTTTATAACATTTTTAAGGGCGCAGATGCTTCTGGGATTAGAATGATGGTTGCACAAGTGAAGTTGTTTTGTCAATGCGGGGTAACCGATATCGTTATCTAGATCGATGACGGTGTGATCTGATACTTGTTGAAGGGCGAGTTGTTGTTTAATATAATCAGATTTTTGACTTCCTTTCACGTAGATCTTGCAGTCGCTTGTTTCCCCACAGCGTTATTAATCATGGCAGCCATCCTCCCAAACTCGACGCATCTTTTGTCGTATGGAATGGTGTGATGAAATTTCTCCAACCATTTGACTTGCTTTTTTTTCCTTAGACGATAACTGAGTGTATGGTTTGGCCGGTTTAATTAAAAATAAATTAGGTCGGCACCGTCTTTCGTGTAGTAGACTTCTTTGGGGGTAAATTGTCCATCTACAATGAATCCTTGGAGATCGATAAGAAGAACGTTGGGGAGTTGTCTATTTCGTAATGTTTTGCATCTGTGCTGAGGTTGAAAAATCGGTTCAAGTATTGGAGCCAATTTGCGTATTCTTGCTTGGAATTGCATGCGATTCAGCGCTTTTTGAATCCATTCCGAGCCGGATCTTTCTTCGTGGTCGTTGCTGATTAAAATGATGATGGGAGTCTTTGAGGAAAAAGTGACGGATTTCATGATGCGGGTACTTTACTCGCCGTTTTATTGCGACGTACTGATTTGAGTTTTTATATCGAACGAAGCAGGAGCGGAAGTGGCTTGTTTAAGGGGTAGGGCAATCACGCTTGGTTCTATTTCTACATTCAGAGGACACTTTTTAACCCAATCGCGAATTTCTAACCTCAAACCTGAATTTTGTGCTAAACAATTTGACAATTCGGTCCTGCTGTCGATCAAGTTTTCCAAAGCGCTATTGAGTTCACGTCTAGTATAATTACTCGACGTTCTTAAATCTACATTACACTGATTTAGATATCTCAAATCTCTTTGATACTCGCTAGCCAAGAGTCTCATACGCAAATCGAGTTCATTGTATTTTATTTTCCATTTATTGGGGTCGTCAAGTTCCGTATGCCAATTATTGATGGTATTTTGAGTTTGTTTAGTGTTGATGGGTCCAATTATGTTTTCAAAATTCTGGTTAGATCTTCCGATTTTTACGATGAATAACGTTAGGGAGGGCCGCATTTGAACTGTGATGTTGTGTGAGACATTAAAAGTATGTTTGACATCATACCCGCCCGCATTATGAAATGTAGCATCGTGAAATTGTTGTGGTTTACAGAGACAAGAGTCCAAAAGAACATAAATTATAGGTAAAATAATCATTATTTAGAGCAGCTTTTGGACAAGTCCGCTCAATGGTACGTACCTGTAGACGGTGTCGTACAGAATGAGACAATAAGCTTCAGTACTAGTCTCAAATGCTTGCGAAGCTTCTAGTTCAATTTTTAAATCGATGCTAGACGCCTTTACACTTTCTTTTGTTTGGACAAATCAAATACAACACATACTACTTTAAGATAGTCCCCGCTTGAAAACTCCTGATTCATGTTTTCGTAAGGAACGCATATGGAGTTTAGAAAAACTTTTATATTTCTTATGTTGCAATGATCGTATTGCGTAATGTTGATTTTTACTTGCAATGCTACAATGACATACCTAAGCCGTTCTAAGCTGCTGGAGGTTTTAACTGGCCAAACGTCAGTACGCGTATTCCTCAAGCTGGGAAGTTTGTGTAATTCCCATTTTCTGAAAGGGAGCATAATGGACTTGTCGTCTTTTAAGTGGGTCAGCATTTGCAGTTTAAAATTGTCTTCAACTTGATAGTGAGGGACTCTCCAAGTTACTTTATCGATGTGAAATACAACATTCTTAACGTTTGATCCTTTGTAACACTGCGTATCGTTTCGAGATCTCAATAAAATCAGTTTTTGTTAGCGTTAATAATAATTTTTCTATAATCTTCAGCAAAACCAAACACGTGGTTGAGGAGTATATCGGCATTGTTTGTGTCTGTAAAATATGTAGGTAATTTAAAAAGAACCAAAATTCCGATAAAAACGGTTGAAAAGTACAAAATTCACATTCACATCTTAGATTAAGTATTTTTACAGTTGATCATCTTTCATTGGTTATGTTTTGACAGCTGCTATGTAAGATTTTGTAATTTTAGACGTATTAAGTTAACGAATATCATCTTAGATCGTGTATTTTTTGACAGCTGCTATTTAAGAATTAGTAATTTTTGACATATTAGATTAAAAAAATTGTTTTTAACAAATGTGTAATGTGCAAATAGCAAAGGAAATAATCGGATTCCTACGGGAATTCGATATGAATACAAGTGAGTAGTCTATATTTAAACCCCGCTTGGATAATTATTTTGCCGTGAATGATATAATTGCACCAGAAAAGAAACGCGCAATTTTATTAAACATTCTAAGTAAGGAATCTTACAAATTAGTGTATAATTTGTGCCTAACAACATGCCCAGAAGCTAAAAGTTACGCTGATTTAGTTACAATAATTAATAATAATAATAATACTTTATTTACGGTATAATCTTACCATTTACATCTACATCAAATATACATAAACAATGATGTTTTACAATACAAAAATAAAGAATACAAAAAATAACATACATAAAAGCGCACATATTAAACATTTGTCAGCATGACTCAGCTGACTTCTAAACGTAGATTTACAGACACAAAATACATTAATATCAGTTGGTAAATTATTTGCAAATTTACACATTCTACCGAGTGGATTGTTGAAACCATAATTAGTAGAATGGGTAGACTCACGGAATAAAGAAGAATGCCTACTATGTCTATTATTAGGTGCTACATGGAATGGAAGAGTACCAAGTAGCTCCGGACAATCAATCTCAGACATAATTAAATTACGCAAGAACGACAAATCAGCCCTTTTGCGGCGAATCTTCAATGGCGGTAGGTTGTACAATGAAGCAATGTAGCAGTAATCATAATTTACAGATAATAAGCCCAATTTATAAGACAATAAACGACAAAACTTCTTTTGAATTTGTTCAATACTACGGTTATGAGTTTCATAAACAGGACTCCAAACTGACGGAGCATACTCTAAATGCGAACGCGCCAAAGCACAATATAAAAGTTTTAGTGTACTGGCTGATAAATCCGCAGACATTCTATATACAAATCCTAACATTTTTATGGCACGGTTGCACATGATGTTAATATGTTCAACAAATGTAAGTTTATGATCAAAAATAACGCCTAAATCTTTTATTTGTGTGACTTTGTCCAACACGTTCGTGTCAATTATATAGTTAAAAGAAATTTTACTTAAAGTTCTATGGAAACTTATTGAAAAACATTTATCAGCATTAAAGAATAATTTATTAATAAAACACCAAGTATTTATAGAATCTAAGTCCAGTTGTAAAAGATGGCAGTCATTGAAAGATGATATTCTTTTATACATATTAAAATCATCCGCAAATAAAAAAAATGACGTTGAATTGATATACTGTGGAATAATAATATCAGTAATAAAAAGCAAAAATAAAATTGGTCCACAATGAGATCCTTGAGGAACACCTGATGAAATAAGAATGGGCTGTGACAAAATTTTATTAATTTTTACACACAGTGTGCGATTTTTCAAAAAGCTAAATAACCAGGAAATCACATCATGATGAAAACCCAGAGCACTGAGCTCTGCAATCAAAATATTATGACTCACACGATCAAACGCCTTTGAAAAATTGGTGTAGATTGAGTCAACTTGTACTTTAGATTTAAATGCATTTAAAATATTATTTTCATAACAGAGTAAATTAGTAAGTGTGGAACGCCCTTCACAAAATCCATGTGTTACGTCTAGATTTCGTGGTAGACCTAAAACAAAATACAAATTACAATTGCTCATACAAATATTATTAATACTTATCTATATAATGTAGTATTCCTTATTCGATGTCAGCCACGATGTGTATTTGGTTGCCGAGATACCATGTTATCTGCACATAAATTATAAATGTTAATTAGGGATGTACACTGGTAATTTATATGTTAAAAGCTTGTATAAGTACTGCAGAGTTACCTAGCCTTTATAACTATAGCAAGGTTGGTTTATTATGATTCTTAATTCTAATATTTAACTTACAATTCAACGGTTGTCCAATTGTCGAGTGGTTGCTTCTAGTAATTAATTCCTGGTATTCGTAGTAGTTCCTTCACTGTTCCTTGACTTGTTTCCCTTGTTGTTGTTCTCCTTTTTTATCTTATCCAATTGTTTATTCAGTTCCTGTAGTGTTGTTTTAGTTAGTCCCTTTAACCTAAAATGAAAACATTAATCAAATATATTGTAACTTCTTTCTTTTAGCTTTATTATGTTTCTATATATTCTACTTAATTATTAATCAGTTTAGTACTTACTCAGTCATTCGTTAATTATTATCTTCACTTAATAAACACTTAATTATCGTTGATTAACTGTCACATCCGTCATGTTTGACAGTTACTGAGCCTGGTGCGGCCAACTTCACCCGACTAATCCCAGTGGCGTAACACGCGTAGGGTAATATTAATTTGTTTCATTAATAATTTGCTTAATGAGTTTTATTTGATCCTTTTGTATTTTTTTACTTTATCTATTAATTTGTATTCTTTCTTCCTTAACTTTACTTTTTGTTTTCCAAGTATCCTGTTCAATTTTAATATACTTATTTTGACTAGGACATGCGCAGGGCAAAATTCCTTTGGCAGTTTATGCTGCTGCTATTAAGATCATTCTCTTTTTCCCGTAACTTTTGCCGAGTAAACATCGCTTCTGCGGATCAGTTTACTTGTACGAATTAATTTATATTACTTGAGTTTAGTAACCACGCATTAATGCGGATTTTAATATTTCGTTTACGGTGGAATTTATATACTTTGTCCCTTGTGCAGTCTGAGTCAGGTAAGTGTGTTATTATTTTATTCTTTTAAATTTGTGTTATCCCTGTTAAACCTTTTCTAGGTTTTAAAATATCTTACGATTTTTCAACAATACGCACAATTGCTTTAATCCATTATACTTATGTAAATCGGATGCTTAATTGTAAGGAATTGTACATTAACCTTGAGATTACTTGCCACGTGTCGACGGACGTAACATCCTCTCTATTTTTGGAGGTCTATCTTCAGAGGTGCCATCCGAAGAGGCTTCCCAGCGAGGGACTTACTCGCTTGGATAACATTATTGTTAAAATTTTTATTTTAAATTTTGTGACCAATACTAATATTGGTCAATCTATTATAAATTATTTACTGAGAGTGTATGAGTGGTGTGTGAAAGTTCAATTTGTATTAGTTTTATTAAGTTACTGTGAAACATTTTTCTTTATTTTGGGATTTGTACGCTGGTCATTGCCAGGTTGGGTGACATTAAACGTGTTGTTGAAAAGTCCAATTATAAATTTTGAAACCTCTGTCCCATTTTCTTCTCCCTATTTAGATTATTACCGGGTTTATTGTTTATTCCCGGAGGAACCACTTGAAATCATTGGAACCTGTGAGGACATAAATACCAACAAAAAAAAAAACAATTGGAGCCCTAGGATATTCTGCAATACGGTGAGTGTTTACTATTTTTCTATATATCTCACCAGAGCAGTGTACATCCCTTGTAATTTTGTCGGTCATAGTTTTGTTATTATTTTTATTTATTTTTTCCCACCCCGTCTCCACTAGCAGGCCAGGCTGGTTTTAGTTCCTTCAGAGCTAAAGCTAAAAGGGGTGTAGCACATGCTGTTCTTCTATTAAGATACTTTTGCACATCCATTCTATAGTTAGTAATATCCTCTTTGGCTCCAGATTTAAACAAAGGCGTAATATATCATAGTTTCTATATTTGAAGAAATTTAGTTTTATTAAATGAAGCATTGAAAAGTAAGTGCAATGGCTTTGCAATAGGATAAATGCACTTTTTTAAAAGTAAAGAAGGAATGCCGTCGGGTCCAACGCTTAAATTACATTTAAGGTTTTCAATTCCCTTAAAAAACATCACACAAACTAATAGAAAATTTTGAATGTATTGCGTTGTTATTAAAATTAAACAATACAGTTGGATGGGTTTTGTTATAGACTGAAAAAAAAAATCTGCAAAACTATTGACAAAGTCGTTCCTATAATGACAGGTTTGGAAAACAGGCTGGAAAACCATTAGTTTCTTGTTCTCATTAACAAATCTCCAAAAATATTTTGGATTATTTTGAATTTTACTATCAGTTTGTAAAATATATTGCTCGTATTGATGTGCATTGATATTTTTGCACGTAGTACGAATAGATTGGAATTCATTAGTCCGACAATGGTTTTGAAGATTTATAACGTTTGTGTACACTTTTCTTGAGTTTAGTAAGTGATATCAATTCTTTGTTGAACCAAATAGGAAAATTGCTTTTACGCCACAGTTTTTTAGGGACAAAACAATCAATAACATAATCGATTACAGAGTAAAATACATCAAGACACATATCAATATCACAGTTATAAAATAGTGCAGTCCAATCAACATTCAACAAATAATTATTGATTGATCTGTAGTCAGCAAGTTTAAAATAATTAAAAACATAATTACAATTTAAAATATCACAGGTAGTATCACATTTTATAGTTAACAAGTACGTAGTATGGTGTTGGCTTAAATTTAACAAAACATTTACAGCTTCTATCACAGAAATATTACGATCGTTGGTATAACATAAATCTGAAAACACACCCTCACTATTGGGAATAGAAATGCATTGTACGCAGTTTAAGAACCCAAACGAATTAGCTACTAATTGAGCAAGGTAACTAGCATTACAAATTACTCCTATACCTAAATCATCGTTAACCCAAGACGCTGAAACTCGTCGGCAATAGATTCGATGGAATAACAATGATCAAGATATTTATCTCTAGATGAATTAGGTGGTAAATATACCGCACAAACTATATAAGACACAAGATTAAACTTAACAACTACAAACAAATGTTCAACACTAATAAACGTGGGGTGAAGTAATACAGATTTGAGTGAGTTTTGATAGCAATTAAAACACCACCTCCGCTTTGTTTAAGGCTTGTAAGGGCCGAGCAATCACAATTAAATAAATAATAGCCTTTTAGATTTAATTCAGAGTCACTGATGTCTGAAGATAGCCAGGTTTCAGTGAAAACAATCACATCGTAGTCTGATACGGCTACAGCTAGCATGAGTTTCCTGAGTTTAGTTTTAAAATCCCCGACGTTCTGGTAGTAGATGGAGAAACCGTTATTATTCCTGAAGATCGATCTAGGCTGTTGACAGGATTCAGGCTCCATTGTAGATTAAGCAGGAATATTTTGTGAACGACTATAACTCACAAATTTTTTGACATCTATGTTAGCTGGCCAAAAGTCATTGCAAAGAATAGCTCGAGCATGGTTGGCTGAAACCGAGACTTTAAAGCTACTGTATCTTCCAGATTGTACAACTAGATCTACAACGTCGATTGAAATATCGGGGTATTTCAATTTAATGTAGTTAATAACATCGGATTTTTTAGTTCCGCGTTTAAGTTTTGAGACATGTATATATGAGTTTGGCACATATGCCTGCAACTTATCGTGACTTGGACCACAACCAAAAATTGTTGGAGTTTTAGGCTGAACTTTCTGTTTAGGTTTAGTTTGAGCAGTAAGGGTTGCAAAAGAAGAAGAATTATTAATTACAGAATTAATTGCAGGTGGAAGCAATTGAACTTCCTCATTAATAGTTGGTGTAACTACACAAGGCATAGATTCTTGAATACGAGTTTTGTACTCAAGTTACTTTACCTTATTTTTGTCTGCAATCTTCTCTTCAAGATACAATACTTTGTCTAGTAGCAATTTTGTGTTAGACCAAACTTCATCTAACAAAACTTGATACAGTACGTTAGTCTCTTTACAAAGCCTGGGAAGTTCGGAATTGTCAAGTTCAAATAACGTACCACAGTGGCATTTTTTATGACGAATGGCGCAACTGTTATGAAATATAATTCCACAACTAGTGCTTGTTACGCCAGATTGTGCAACACGTCTGCATTTCCACGCTTGACCGGACATAATAATAAATTAAAATTTAACTATAAAAGTGAATAAATATTTAGGAATAAAAATAATACAAGGATGATACAAGGATACACATTTCACACCGGTGCGGTCTTTTACCTGGTGACTAACTACAAAACAAACAAAAGCAGACCACGATTGGGATAACACAAGAAAACAAATGAGTGTTTAAAACAAGCTGAAAATATAAAATCACAAATTAAAAAAAAAACAAGTTACGCCACTGGTAAGAATATTGTTTTGCGCTGCGCGGATGAGAATGCGCGGGCGGTGGATATAAATTTAGGTTAAGTTTCAATAAACAAACTTTACCATAAATTTTACTGAATAATGTTTAAGACAGATTAAGCACAAACAATCACAAATATAATTACCAGTACGTTAGGTGAAACTTCACAATTAAAAACACTTAAAAACACATGAAATTGTTGGAGTAAAATATCATAGCTCAGTGCAGTGCTTATAACTTATTTTTTTATTATATTATATTAGTAAACATTTTAAAACAACGGATTCAATATTTGTGTTCAAATATAAGTTTTATAACTTTTCAATGAAGGCATGTGAATCACCAAAGGATTGGGCAGCGAGAATTCGAAGCTTAGCAGCACATTGCAAATTTTCGGTGGCCGAATTGGAAATGGCAATACGCGATCATTTTATTATTGCGTATGAAAATGGAAAAATGCAAGTTAGACTGTTTGAAGAAAAGAAAGGGGTAACATTCAGCGATGTCGTGAAATTAGCAGCGTCCAAAATGGCGGCTCATCCACATCTACAAGTAAAGATGGAACCTGGATTTCTCCATCAGATAACGCATTTTGCCGGGAAACCTAAACTAGTAAGAAAAACGAAATTATTGGCAATACAAGTGATTGCGGTAAGAAATGGATATGTTTAATTTGCGGAAAATCTAATCATATTGCAACAAATTGTTTTTATAAAAATAAAGCATGTAATATTTGTAATAAAGAAGGTCACATTGCTACAATCTGTAAATTTAAAAATAGAAAGACACAAAATTTTGTAAGCAATAAATCATTTATTTTTTCTGTTAAAGAAAATATTGCGGTTGATCCTATCATGTTAAACATAAAAATAGAAAATAATTTTATTGTCAGCTAGATACTGGTGCGATACCAGAACAATTATATTTTGGTAAATTTAAAAATATTATATTAAATTGTATAAAACTAATAAACGTTTGTATTTATATAATGGAAACGAAATTAGACCGATAGGTTATTGCAAATTCAAAATGTTGTATAATAATATACACAAATTACTGATTGTCTATATAATTAGAAATGGAGTTATACCTATTTTGGAAAGAAATTTTCTCAAGGAGTTTAATATTACTTTTAAAAATGACATACATTTTTGCGCCATCAAATCAAATTTAAATAATATACAAAATAAATTTAAAGTTATTTTCGGACGGATTAGGAAAATTTAATAAAGGAGAAGTAAGCTTAAAATTAAAAAGCGAGACAAAGCCGAAATTTTTTAGACCTAGGCCATTACCTTTTTTTAATTCGGGATAAAGTTGAAGCCGAATTAAAAAGATTGAAAGAATTAAAAATAAATTCACAAATAGATTATTGTAAATGGGGTACACCAATTGTACCAGTTATCAAAAGTAATGGTTCGATAAGAATTGTGGTGATTTTAAGATCACAATAAATCCAAATTTAGAAGTCGATCAATATCCTTTACCGAAAATAGAGGATTTATTGGCAATATTAGAAGGTGTTATATTTAGTAAATTGGATTTGTCTAGAGCTTACCAACAGATATGTCTGGAGAAAAGCTTTAAGAAATTGGTGACGATATCAACTCATAAAGGCTTATTTCAATTTAATAGATTACCATTTGGTGTAGCGTCGGCACCAGCTAAATATCAAAAAATATTAGAATCATTATTGCAGGGAATTCCGGGATGTATTGTTTTTCTTGATGACATTCTTATAAGTGGAAATAATGAACAAGATCATCTAAAGCGTTTATATACTGTACTGGAAACATTACAAAATGCTGGGTTTGTTCTATCATTAGAAAAATGCCATTGTTTTGTATCTGAGGTTAGATATCTAGGATACAAAATTGATAAAACAGGACTACATGCATGTAACGATAAAGTAAAAGCCATTCAAAAGGCACAAGCACTTCAAAATGTAACACAATTAAAATCTTTTCTGGGTATGGTAAATTATTACGGTAAATTTGTACCTAATTTGACAACCTTATTAGACCCACTTTATCAATTATTAAAAAAAGATATTAAATGGTTGTAGAATGACAAATGTAACAGATCGTTTACAAACATTAAAAACTTGATGAGTTCAGCAAAAGTGTTCATTTTAATCCGGAGTTACCAATTTGATTAATAACTGATGCCAGTGAGTATGGCATTGGAGCGGTAATTACTCACATAATGCCAGATTTGAACGAAAAACCTATTGCATACGCATCAAGAACTCTTAATGATGCTGAAAAAAAATATTCACAAATTGAGAAAGAAGCTTTAAGCTTAATTTTCGGTGTGAATAAATTTTACCAATCCTTATATGAAAATTCTTTTACGTTGGTGACATTAATTGGAACTTCTTCCAGTAGTGCTGGTAGGGTCTCTTGTAAAAAAATTAAATAAACAGCGCCCGTTATACGATTTGGCAACAAAAACGGTCCAATAAGATGGCCGTTTACAATTCCAGCATCGTTCACCAAAAATCTGTGTTGAAAGTTTGTACGCCGGGTAATGTGTGGATTTTCAACTGCCCAATAATGCGTCTTGTGAAAGTTGTGCACACCGTTACGAGTAAAAATTGTCTCATCTGTTACTAAAATGTTAGTTGAAAAATTTGGGTTTACATCATGCTGACGCAACAGCCGCAAAATACTACCCTAAGAGGAAAATTTGTTGGTAACAGGGAATGTACACGCTGCACATGGTAGGGATACAGTAATGTATGCTTTAATATGCGCCATACAGTTGACTGCGGTACCCCAGTTTGATCGGCAATTATCCGGGTACTGATGTCAGGACGTTCTTCGCAATATCGACAATATCTTCTTTGAGATTAAAAATATTCCTTGGTCTAGAACTTCCCCCTTATTGTCCAGGTCTGGGTTGCAAGTGCCCAGTTTTTTTTGCACGCTGTACCAAACGTACAAACGATCTACGGATGATACCTTTGAAAGAATCTCTCGGAATAAAAGCAAGCTGCAGCCACTGAATTTTGATGCACTTCTCCATACACCAACATCATATCCACAAATTCTGCATTAGTCATGTTATGTTGCGCCATAATTTAATTTTATTACACACTGACAGGCGCCACCTTGTTTTTTTTTACAATGTTTCGGCAACAACCGATTTATCAATAATATTGATTGTAAACTATAATTCTTCGAGTTTATGCGCATAGGTTAAGAATCACTCTGTATATGGATACTAATTTTTGCCGGATTGATCAAGAATAAAGTCAAGAATCAATTTTCAGGTTGGCCGCTACTACGTTAGGAGTCAAATTTTGGTCCTCTATTGATTCCTATGCATTTAAGAGTTTTATATAGCCAACCAAGCCGCACCCAAAAAATCTTTAATTTCCTTATTCGAACACTCTCCAGCAAAGTGTTTTTCACACACTTAAAACTCACCACATTCATAACACTACTACATTTAGTTAATTTTGAAACATAACGTTAGATCTGGCTACTTCTCTCGTTTCTGCACCGTACTTTGCAAAACCTTTTGCTCTTTTCTGACATTGAGAAACTCCCTGCTTCTTTACTCATCGTGTGGAGACTGTTCACGCCTATACCGCTCTAGTTCTTTATGCAAATAATCTCTACTCAAATTGCGCTATCCATGAGAATAAACTTTACTCGAGTCTCTCCCTTTTTGAAAATACTCACTACTAGTCACTCCTACGTCGCGAATCTCGTTCTCGACTTCAATTACTATCTCTGTGATTGTTGCTTTTACGACATCTTTCTCCCGTTAGAACGAAAAGGGTAACCAAAAAGGATGCCAAATTAAATATTTTACATGTAAAAAGATCCTTAATAAATTGCCATAAATATCAATTTTTGCTATTTATTTAATTTATCTAATTTCATAAAATTTGGTTAAACCTAAAAATGTAACAATTATAAAACAAAGAATCAAATACTTTAATAATTAACTTTTAGCACAATGTTAGTTTTAGTAAGGAATAAACAGTACGGTTTCTTCGATGTTGTCCGTATAGGACCGACCATTGTTACATTTATACATAGCGTTAATCTTCATGAGATCAATTTTGCTGTACCTTAATTTTGGCTCTTGATAGTCTAATGCAGGCTGAAATAAAAAAAAAAAATATTATTTGCTACCAGATGCATTTGTATAAAATACCTTTAGAAATTCCATTGTTTTTTTACCATTTTTAGAGAAAGCATATTGTGAATATTGCATAATAGAACCATAATCATATTTGAATCCAAAGTCTGTGACTGTACTAATATTTTGACCAATAAAGTTTTTAATATGATCTATAATAATAACAAATCAATTATAATTTAAAATTTCGTTGGAACTCACCAGGTTTTATATTTTCACAATGAATTTTAATGTAATCATCTCTATCCGTTCTTGCTTGTTCATGATGGAAACCCATTGTATGCATAAATTCATGAAGTAATATACCAATGTGTTCAAAACATCTATTGCTAAATTTCATTCTGCGTTCTCCGGAGTCTTCATATCCAACAGATGAACTGCAAGTTGTACCGGTCACTTTTTTAATGATTACATGCTGTTTACTTAAATCAGAAGCAGTTACAAATCTAAAAATAAAAATTTATTTGTATAAAATATTTAAATGTTTATTAGTGATTTGCAAATAAAAAATTGATATTAGTGATAAAATAAAAAGCATCCCTTATACGATTAAGATCTAAAAAAATTTTTTCTGACAAGTTTCAAGGGTTTTTATGATTTTAAGGATAAATTACTCTAAGAATTCACATAGCAAACTGATATAGTTTAAATTCTGATGTATTTGTTCTTTGGATTAGTACGGCATATATTAAGTTAGTCAGGGTGACCAGATTTTTACAAGTAAAAGAAGAGTATAAGTTTTATATCTATCACATAGTAACTGCCACCATCATTAAATTTATATAAGTTATATGTTTTTAACCTTTCTACTCTTCCTTCTATTCTAAATAAAAAAAACTTGCACTCCAACAGTTTTTTGTTTTAAAATATATTAAAATCTAATCTAAATCTTAAATAGCAGCTGTCAAAAAATACACGATTAAAGATGATATTCATTAAGAATAGTTTATTTGTGTTAGAACCTTAGGTTGTATACCTTGTCATAATAAAAACATATAAGTAAATACATATATACACACACACACTTAAAAATATAAAATACAGATACATGGAAGTTATACATTACAGATAAAAATAGAGTAAAACTTTTAATAGTTTAACTAAAATCATGTCTTAAATCATCGTCAAATGAGTAAAATACTTTAAGTATTAGAACATCCTGCAACCATTTTAAACTCATTTTAGGTGCTTTGGTTTTAATTTTTTGTGGCAATTTGTTTATAAATTTGGCACAGTAATAATTTACACTGTTTTGGCTTTTTTTCAGCCGAACTGACTTTATTTGTAAATTATTTTTGTACCTAGTTTTGTATGTATGACCACTGTTTGTGTCAAATTGTTGATCATTTTGGAGATAGTACTTTATGCAGTGATATATGTACAGAGAAGGAAGTGTCATTATTTGCAAGTATTCTGATTGCTTTACGTTGGAGAGAAAATAATCGGTGGGAAATGGTGGTGTGCCTTCATACAGTAATGCTATAAGTAAGGTGACTCTGGCATAGAGCAAAATATGTTGTTCTGAGGCAATTATTAGGAACAGAGCCCCGTAAGCACCAAAGAGTAAAAATATATTGGCTAATTTTGTTTGAGACGTAGTCGCCGTGTGCGCCCCAGTTTAATTTGGAATCAAACTGAAATCTTAAAAACTTTGCAGACTTAGTTTGTAGCCGATGTTCAGATTAAAAAAAAAATGTAATGTTAGTGGTTTTAGTAGCATTTAGGCACACACGATTTATTATTATTATTTATTAACCAATTGCTTTCTTCATTTAACCTATTAACCATTTCATATTTATTACCAACAGATGTAAGTGTTGTGTCGTCTGCATTTAATATGACGGACCCCGTTGAAATTGCGTACGGCAGGTCGTTGATAAATATCAAAAACATAATAGGTCCTAAAATGGATCTTTGAGGAATCCCAATGTTAATTGCCTTTTCAGTCTAAACGTTCCCATTAAATGACACAGCTTGTTGTCTGTTACTTAAATAAGACATTATGAGATTACAGCTACTTGAGTTGAATTTTTAATTGCGCAGTTTTTGTATTAAAATATCATGAGATATGCAATCAAAAGCTTTAGTCAAATGCAAAAAACTTGCGATTGCAACATCTCCATTTTCAAAGCTGTCAAAAATAACTTTGCCATTTTTAATGCAGCGTTTGTTGTACCCGTTTGACGACGAAAGCCATATTGAAAATCTGTAAAGAGTTTGTTTGTTTCAAAATAATAATTTATTTGAGAAGCTAATATTTTCTCTGTTGCCCATTGTGTCAAAGACGAAATTGTTATGTTACCGGAGATACAATTAACTCCTTAATAGATTTTATGAGCTCTGTTGTTATCCCATATGTATCTTTACTTTTGCTGTTTTTTAAAGAAGTTATAACATCATGAACGTGACAGATAGAAACTTCATTAAATTTAAATACAGGCCAATTTCAGATAAAAACGAGTTTTGCATTGAGGGTGGCGTTTTTGGCAAAGAGTTGACTAGATTTTGGGCAATTTCAGTAAAATAAGTATTAAAATCTTTTGCAGAAATATCACAGACACTATCACATTTGTTGTTTGTTCGTAGGTTATTTATTACAGACCATATTGCTTTTGGTTTATTGCCAAAATTTAATATGTAATTTTGGTTACATTCAAGCTTAGCATTTTTAATAGCATAATTGTATTTTTTTCAAAAATCATTCAAAAGTTTTTTGTTTTCCGAATTATTTGAGCTTTGGCAAGATTCTTTAATCAGATGCAAAGTTTCCCTCATATTGCTAAGATGCGAATTGTACCAATTAGAAATTAAACAATTTGCATCTTTGTGTTTAAATAACTTTTGAGGAAGCCTGTTTCACACTATTAGAGAGAATTCTACAAAACAAATCCATTTTAGTAGTGGCAGCTAGGAAATTATTACTGCAGAAATCCCAAGTTGCATCCTTTATAAAGTTAAAGAATAATAATTTGCCTTGTTCTGTAATGAGTCTATATAATTTTGTTATTTTTGTTTTCTGAGTTTTTATGTCAAGTTTTATAGCAATTTCACAACCTTCGTGGTCCACCATGCCGGTTTTAACTAGACTGATGATGGGGTTATCTATGTTTAAAAAAATATTGTCTGGGCAGTTTGTAAATCTAGTATTAAAAAAAACATGTATTTTAAGTCCAAAGCTAAGCTATAGATCACATAAAGTAGACGCTCAAGGATCTGTAGTATGAAACCATACGTTAAAATCTCCACCAATGATGACATGATTATTTAAGACATCGACTTAACATAAAGCACGATTTAAAATATTTATAAAATTATCAAAATTTCCAGAAGGAGAACGATAAACAGTCAAAATTATTAAATTAACATCACATAAAAATATACTAGTAATTTCTCAATCTATATCAACTGATTCTTTTGTAATATCATTCAGTGCTATAGCATTACAATTATTTTCAGTTAGTCATAACTCCTCCATGAATGTGATTTTTCCTGGAAAAATGACTTGCGACACACATATTATTAATTCTAAGAGACACAGATTCAGACTCATACAAAAAATGTTTAGTTAAACATATTATATTATATCGACTACCAAAATCTAACAAAAATGCTTCAAACGTATCGATTTTATTTCTGATTGATCTAATATTTAAAAAGAGGATTTTTAGTCTATAGATGTGTCTTTTACCTGATGGAAGATAGTAAGTCGGTGATTGGTCAGTTTGCGTTATATTATTTCCTGATTGGGTTTCTTCAGCTAAAAATTTTCAACATGCATGTTGTTACCTCTTTCAGAAGATGATTGGGATTTCTGATTGAATTCCTGACTTGTCAGTTTGTTATTTTTTCTGGTATTGCCAAAGATGAACTTCTGTATTCTGATAACGCTGGGCCAGTTGGATGGGTCAGTTACAGTAGTCATATTGTTTGAGTTGATTCCTACTTTATAGCAGTTTGTAGCGTATTTAGTAATCATTTAAAATGAATACTAAATACGCATGTTAAAATTGCATTGTCAGTAAAAGATTGCATATGTTTTTTTATGTCGTCTTGAGTGTTATCAGCATGAATGTTACCAATAAAATTGTTTTATTATTTCTAATTGTATGATTATTTTTTGTTGTGGGATACTACTGTCCAAGGTAAAGATATTTGATTTAATTTATCCTTGTTGGTAGTTATTTCTTTATTATTTCCCGTTACATTTATATCAATTTTATTTGAATCGATATCTACGTTGGAAATTGATTCAGGTATTGCATAAATTTTATTAGATTTATTCGGATTTACCTGTGGAACAAATGTTTTTATTAAATCAAAAGTTTCTTCACAATTATTGTGCTCTATTTCTACGGCATTTTCAGTGATTTTTTTCTGGCCTGAAAATTTTTGAATTAATGCATCCATGGCTCCTTTCAAATAATTCATTAAATTATCTTTTTCAACAATAATATTCTTTAAGTACGTGATTTCAACTTGTAATCGGAATTATTCATTACTTCAAGTTCACGTGGAAGATCTTCACTCACACATAACACGGCATTTTTGTTATCACTTTCCATTGTAAGAATATCATTTCTACATTTTTCAACATGTTTGTCACTTATAAAACACTTTGTATAATAAAAAAAACTCAAATGTTGTTATACAATTTTTATTTGTTTTCAAGTTACGGCGTAATTAAAAATAAACAAAATTTCATACATTTTCGTTTTGGTTATCATAGCGTTCTTATAATAAATGTTCAAAAATACCGCCGTTTACCTCTAAACATTTTCTGCTTCGTGTACAAAGGGGCCTGTTGCTCTCCTGATGTAGTAATGTCTTTGTTTAAGCTTGGCTGCAACATTTCTAATACGTAGAATTAATCCATACCGAGTGTCCACTTCTACTTTGTACACTTCATCTTTAAACCAGCCTCATAAACAATAATCTAATGCTGTGAAGTCTGGAGATCTTGGAGGCCAACTAATAGGATCACCGCGACCAATTCAACGCCCTGAAAACCTTTCGTCCAAATATTGCTTGACTTGACGAGCAAAATGTGCAGGAGGTCTATCGTGCTGGTGGTATAATTTGCATTCTGATGTTTAAATCACATCCTCTAGTAATCCGTGTAATTCATTTTGTAAAAAACTTAAGTAGTTGGCTCCTGTGAGGCATTTCTCCAAAATGAAAGGGCCAATTAAATAAAACTTATGTTGAAAATTACTTTCGATTGTTGCGTTGGGATTTTCGTCTGACCATACATGACAGTTGTGAGTATTATTAATGCCGTCACGGGTGAATGTTGCTTCATCTGTGAAAAGTATGCGCGATACAACACGAGGATTATTATTTATCCACCGACAAAATTCCATACGTTTAGGATAATCTTCCGGCTGTAGGTGCTGTACTCTCTGTACATGGTATGGATGTAAGCCTTGCTCGTGGAGTGTGTTTATTACTCTTGTTAGTGGAATACCCAATTGAATACTGATTCTTTGCGAGCTGGTCGTTGCATCTTCTGCTACTACATCCAGAATATCTTCTACCTCTTCTAAATCTTGTCGAGTAGCTCGTTCAGATGTTATGTTAACACTGGGAAGCTTTCCGGTCTTGCACAGTTTGTTGAAAACTCTGATAAATACATTTTTATTAGAATGTCTCTGATGTGGTAACCGTTGACAAAATTCTTCAACAGCAACTGTAGCATTTCCATTACAAAAACCATAAACAAACACCATATTTGCATATTCTAAATTTGAATAAATGTGTGGCATTTTGTAACACTTTAATCGTACAAACAAAATAAACGTTAAATTACCGTCACACTGACACATTATTAGAACAAAAAAGCTATCAAATGTTTTAGAACGTCGAACGGCCTACTAGATAAAATATTTAATTATGCCATAACTTGAAAACAAATAAAAATTGGATATCAACATTTGAGTTTATTTTTTACATTATTTCCAAGTGTAGAATACACTCCTGGAGTTTGGTCCGTTCCTTCCGACTCGCCCTGTATATGTATATATTGTTTTTCTATACTACCGGAAATTTTTTTAGCAAATTCCTTAAAGTTGTTAAGTAATCATCAAATCTTTAATTAGTTCATTTTTTTGAAAATCCACAAATCTCAATTTTAAGGTTAAAATTAGCAACAATGAATTGCTCAAATATATTTTCTTGCCAATTTAGTTGTGCTAATTTTATATTTTAAAACCAATTTAACAAATTCCTTAAGGTTGTTTAGTAATCATCAAATCTTTAATCAGTTCAATTTTTTGAAAATGCATAAAACTCAATTTTGAGGTTAAAATTGGCAACAATGTGTTGCTCAAATATGTTTTTCTTGCAATTTTTTTAATTTAGAACCAATTTTACAAATTCTTTAAAGTTGTTGAGTAACCATCAAATATTTAAATATTTAATTTTTTTTTAAATACATAAAACTTAATTTTAAGGTTAAAATTGGCAGCAATGAGTTGCTCAAATATATATCTTTTATAAATTCAGGTATGCTAATTTTATATGTTAAAACCAATTTAGCAAATTCCTTAAAGATGTTGAGTAATCATCAAATTTTTAATTAGTTTAATTTTTTGAAAATGCATAAATCTCAATTTTAAGGTTAAAATTGACAACAATGAATTGCTCAAAAATTATTAAAACACAAAGATGCAAATTTTTCAATTGCTAATTGGTACAATTCGCATCTTAGCAATATGAGAGAAACTTTGCATCTGATTAAAGAATCTTGCCAAAACTCAAATAATTCGGAAAACTAAATTTTTTTGAATGATTTTCGAAAAAAATACGATTATGCTATTAAAAATACTAAGCTTGAATGTAACCAAAATTACAAATTAAATTCTGGCAATAAATCAAATGCAATATGGCCTGTAATAAATAACAAACGAACAAACAACAAATGTGATAGTGTCTGTGATATTTCTGCAGAAGATTTTAATATTTATTTTACTGAAATTGCCCAAAATCTAGTCAACTCTTTGCCAAAAACACCACCCTCAATGCAAAACTCGTTTCTACCTGAAACTGGCCCTGTATTTAAATTTATTGAAGTTTCTATCTGTCACGTTTGAGATGTTATATCTTCTTTAAAAAACAACAAAAGTAAAGATACATATGGGATAACAACTGAGCTCATAAAATCTATTAAGGAGTTAATTGTATCTCCGGTAACAAAACTGGTTAACATCTGCATCAGAAAACAAATATTCCCTGCTGCGCTCAAACAAGCCATAGTAATACCAGTCTTTAAACAAGGAAATAAAAATGTAAAAAGCAACTATAGACCTATCTCGCTGTTGCCCATTGTGTCAAAGATTTTTGAGAAAATATTAGCTTCCCAAATAAATTATCAGTTTGTAACAAACAAACTCTTTACAGATTCTCAATATGGCTTTTGTCGTCAAACGGGTACAACAAGCGCTGCATTGAAAATGACACAAGTTATTTCTGACAGCTTTGAAAATGGAGATATTGCAATTGCAAGTTTTTTGGATTTGACTAAAGCTTTTGATTGCATATCTCATGATATTTAATACAAAAACTGCGCATTTACAAATTCAACTCAAGTAGCTGTAACCTCATAATGTCTTATTTAAGTAACAAACAACAAGCTGTGTCATTTAATGGGAACGTTTCGACTGAAAAGGATAATAACATTGGGGTTCCTCAAGGATCCATTTTAGGACTCATTTTGTTTTTAATATTATTCAACGACCTGCCGTACTCAATTTCAAGGGGGTCCGTTATATTATATGCAGACGACACCACACTCACATCTGTTGGTAATAAATATGAATTGGTTAATAGGTCAAATGAAGAAAGCAATAAAGAAGCATTCAATTGGTTAATAAACAATTGTTTATGCTTAAATGCTACAAAAACCACCAACATTACATTTTCTTTAAAACCTGAACATCGGCTACAAACTAAGTCTGCAAAGTTTTTAGGATTTCAGTTTGATTTCAAATTAAACTGGAGCGCACACGGCGACTACGTCTCAAACAAAATTAGCCAATCTATTTTTACTCTTCTGTGCTTAAGGGGCTCTGTTCCTAATAATTGCCTCAGAACAACATATTTTGCTCTATGTCAGAGTCACCTTACCTATGGCATTACTCTATGGGGGCACACCACCATTTCCCACCGATTACTTTATCTCCAACGTAAAGCAATCAGAATACTTGCTCACCTGCAATATAAAGAATGATGTAAGTCAGCATTTCAAAAGTTGCAAATAATGACACTTCCTTCTCTGTACATATATCACTGCATAAAGTACTATATCCAAAATGATGAACAATTTGACACAAACAGTGGTCATACATACGAAACTAGGTACAAAAATATTTTACAAATAAAATCAGTTCGGCTGAAAAAAAGCCAAAACAGTGTAAATTATTATTGTGCTAAATTTATAAACAAATTGCCACAAAAATTTAAAACCAAAGCACCTACAATAATTTTAAAATGGTTGCAGGATGTTCTAATACTTAATGTATTTTACTCATTCGACGATTATTTAAGACACAATTTTAGTTAAATTATTAAAAAAATTTATTTTATTTTTATCTGTAATGTATAACCTACATGTATCTGTATTTTATATTTTTAAGTGTGAGTGTGTATATATATATATGTATCTACTTATATGTTTTTATTATGACAAGTGTATACCTATGGTTGTAACACAAATAAACTATTCTATTCTATTCTATATAGGGCCGGTATTATAAAGACAAAATAAATCACCGAATAACAAATCTCAAATTAAATATATTCGACGAATAAACGTATTTCGGTATTATAAATCTAAATTAACTATTCGTAAAATAAGAAATTGCAACGCCGCATTTATATGTTATTTTAATATTGTAGTTATTGATGTGTTATATTGTAGCCTTTGTTATATTACAATAATCCCCTACAACATATTGAAAGTCAGTTGCATAACATCGTAGAGCAATCAAAAGCTGATTTTCAACAGAAATTGCTCCACATTAAAAATAACCTAAGAAACATGACATATGTCAAGTTATTCATTGAATAAATTTTAACCCCTAGATTTTGGATGATTAATTTACTCCATAGATTTAGTTACCTACTTTTATTATTTGACGTTTATAATACCGAAATCAGCCAATTAAAATAATTTACTTGGTTAGTAAATAAAATCTACAGATTTTAATGGTTTATAATACCGGCTCTTAGACATTTTATAAATAGAATTTTGTTGCGGGAGGGGGTGGCGCAAAAGAATACTTCCGCTAGTCCCTTTGCTGGTCGTAAAAGGCGACCAATAGGCGAGGAGATAACCTCGTTAAAAAACCCACAGTTCGTCTGGGACAAGTCAAACTTATTTGTGAGTTTATTTTTGACAATTTTCACATAACACCTTGTGTAACTCACCTGCGTGTTTGCCGTGCGCGGTGACCCGAAAGTCAGGAAAAGGGGATCCTGGTAGTTGAGGGGCTAATACTCAGGTTTAAAAGAGTATTTGTTCCAACACACTGCTTTGGCCCTAGCTTCTGGTAAAACGGGAGGTTAAACCTAACCCAGTTTTAACCAATCGGCTCGTTATCTAACTTAAGGGTGAGGAATTATTTATGTGGTGATCGATGAAAGGTTCACAATGTGCTACGGTTGGTTCCCGATAGTATTCTTTGTGTTCGCGGAAGTCTTTCATTTACATCTATGAAACCTATATCGCTTGATTAGCCCTGGCGACTGCATTAGTTTGTGATGTAGCGTCCCATATGTGGCTCCGTGGTGGGTGGGGAGATTGAGCGATGAAGTTGACGGAGTTTATTATGGTAGATTCTAAACCTCCAACCAAACGATCTCGCCCGTTTACGGACGAGAGAGCTAATGAAGATAGAAATAGTACAAGCAGAAAGTTTGTTAGATATTTGATTGTTAAATGTTCTGAAAATGGCCAGAGTCTAAAGGAGGTTTCTCCCTTCTTAATTCATAGGACCATTTCCAATATTATTAATGGAACTTTAAATTCATGTAAGAAGTTAAGAGACGGTACCTTGCTTATTGAAGTAAAATATAAATTGCAGAGCAGTAAAATGCAGGAATGCACGTCGTTAGGTAACATTGCGGTGACAGTTGAACCGCATAAATCCTTAAATATTTCGAAGGGAGTAATTTCATGGTATGAGTTGTTATACACAACTGTAGACGAATGCAAACAGGAACTGGCGTCGCAAGGCGTTATCGATATTAAAAAACTAACCCGTAGAAAGGATGGTGAAGTCAGAGATACAACATCTATGATTTTAACATTCGATTCTGAACGGCTCCCAAATGAAGTTAAGGTGGCATATGTTACTCGCCCGGTTCGCCCGTTTATTCCTAACCCAATGAGGTGTTTCCAATGCCAACGTTTTGGACACACTGCAGTTAGGTGTCCAGGTGTTGCAACATGTGCAAAATGCAGTAAGGAGAAACATGACCCTGATCCATGCAACAGTTCACCTTTATGTGTGAATTGCAAAGAAACTTCTTTAAATAAAGACAAGGACTCTAATGTGAAGGGTCAAAAACCGGTTGCGGGCCCATCAGGCTCAAAACCAAAACCGACTACGGCCCAATCCGGTCCAAGGTCACAACGAGTGGGACTTCAAGCAAAACCACTCAAGATGGGGGGTTTTTTAAAGCCTAAACCATCTAAGGTATTGGCTCGTATCGGGCCAAAACCAACCAAGGTTGCGACTTCCAAGTCAAAGCCTAAACAGGCAAAGGCTCAGTCCGAGTCAAAGCCTGCAAAGACGGCAGCCCAATCTAGGCTACCGCCACCTGAGGTGCAGGTTTCTAGCGATCCTGCGCCCACAGACCCCAATATTAACGTGTCGTTAGAGTCGATGGATGTGGAAGTTCTTTCCGCGCCATCTACTCTGACAGATGAAATTATGCCAATTAGTGGGAGTTCTACTCCCCCAGACGATAATTTTGAAGTTAAACAAAAAAACGCTAATAAACAAAGAGTTAAAATTACGTTCGCAACATAACATCAAAAATGGTTTCAACCATTATACAATGGAACTGCAACGGATATAATTCACACTACGAATCCTTTAAAATATTATTATCCGAAAATTCACCTATCTGCGTTTCCTTACAGGAAACAAATTTTAAGGTTGAATGTTTTGTTAATCTTCGTGGTTATACTATTTATAGAAAAGATCGTGCAAATGTTGATCGTGCTCAGGGTGGAACGGCTTAATTGGTCCGTGATACGGTTTTCAGTAAAGAACTCCGTGTCAACACTGCATTAGAAGCAGTAGCCGTTCAAGTACATATCCCTTTTGCACTGACCATTTGCTCAATTTATATTCCGCCAAATGTCAGTTTGGACATTCGTTTGATTGATCAATTACTTGAACAACTTCCGTCCCCATTCCTGCTAATGGGCGATTTTAATGCTCATAACACTATGTGGGGCTCAAATCGAACTGATGTGCGAGGTCGTAACTTGGCCAATCTTTTTTCAGAAACGGATTTAGTTATCTTAAATAAAGGTAACAATACCTACTTTTCCGTGGCCAATAGATCATTCTCGGCTATTGACCTTACCATTTGTTCTCCAAGTATCGCAGCATTGCTGGATTGGGAAGTCTCGGAATATCTTTATGATAGTGACCACTTTCCCATATTCATTCGCGTGCTTGGTCATGTAATTAATGAAAACCGTCATCGAAATTGGAGAATAAAAGATGCCGATTGGAATACGTTTGTTCAAGTGTTTAATTACGATGACAGTGTCCAAGCCACTATCGACGAAGATATTGAAACTTATACCGATTCTATCATACAGGCAGCACATGCGAGTATACCGTTATCTTCCGGAAAACCTCGCAGAGAGCCTGTTCCTTGGTGGAATTTTGATTGTGAGCAAGCTAAACTAAACAAACGCCGTTCTTTTCGTAAATTTAACCACTCTCCAACAGAAGAGAACCTATTACTTTATTTGAGGTACAAAGCTGTTGCTCGAAGAACATGCAGAAAAGCTAAAAGAGAATCATGGTCAGAATATGTTACTTCTATTAATTCGAGAACCCCCGTCGGGAAGGTGTGGGAAAAAGTCAGAAAAATTTCTGGCCGAACCGCATCATTACCTATTAGTGGGTTATTGTCGGGTGATCAAATTATTACCAATCCCCTTGACATTTCGAATATTCTGGCCGATGTTTATTTTGACGCTTCCAGCGATAATAATTACGATGAAAATTTCCGAGATATTAAAATTAACATGGAGAAAAACGTTCTGTCATTTATCTCTGCTGAAGATGAATTATATAACGCACCGTTTAGTGTTTGGGAATTTGACTCGGCATTATCTGAAGCACACAATACTGCTCCAGGTGTCGATTTGATACACAATGCTATGCTCAAGCAATTAAGTCGCTCTGCCAAACTTCAATTGTTGGCACTCTATAACCGGATATGGTCAGCAGGGTATTGTCCTGAGTCGTGGAAACTTGCTATCATAGTACCAGTACTTAAACCTGGTAAAGATAAAAAGCTCCCGACAAGTTATAGGCCTATCTCTCTAACTAGCTGCTTATGCAAGTTACTAGAAAGAATGATCAATAAGCGTCTTACTTGGTTATTAGATTCAAGAGGTTTAATTGCTGACATACAATGTGGTTCAAGGCGTCACCGTTCTACGACTGATCACCTTGTTCGGTTGGATACAGCAATTAAAAATGCTTTTGTACAGAATCAACATCTTGTCGCTGTATTCTTTGACATTGCGAAAGCATATGACATGACGTGGAAGTACAATGTTCTACGAACGCTTCATTCATGGGGTATTCGCGGAAGCATGGCATTGTTTATACAAAGCTTTTTAACTTCCCGTTCATTTAAGGTACGTGTAGGTGACAACATCTCGGGCATACGTCAGCAACAGAATGGTATTCCTCAGGGGTCTATTCTAAGCGTGACACTATTTATGATAGCGATTAACGGCATAAGTCAGTTCATCAAGCATCCGGTAAACGGATGTATGTATGTTGACGACGTAGCTATCTATTGTGCTTCGAGAAACATGGCAACATTGGAACGTCAACTTCAGTTAACAATCAATCACATTTTGAACTGGGCTAATAAGAATGGATTCACTTTTTCTACTGGTAAAACGTTGCTTATCCATTTTTGTAGAAGGCAAACCCCACACGGTGACCCTTTATTATATCTTGGGGGAGAACCTATTCCTGTACAGGATAGTGTTCGATTTCTCGGTGTCACATTTGACCGTGCGCTGACTTGGCGTCCTCATTTAATAAATCTGAGATCAAGATGTGTCCCGGCACTAAACTTGCTCAGGTCGTTGAGTGGAAAGTCATGGGGAGCGGATCGGAAAACAATGCTACTTCTGCATCGCGCTTTGGTGCGCTCAAAACTAGATTATGGTTCCATAATCTATGCTTCCGCAGCTCCATCCACATTACGTATTGTTGATCCTGCTCACCATACTGGAATTCGTTTAGCAACTGGCGCATTTCGCACTAGCCCTATTGCTAGTGTTTTGTGTGAGGCAGCTGAACCATCACTCTATCTTCGGCGTAAAATTTTGACAATTAGGTACGCCGCGAAACTAAAAGCTAAACGCTTGCATCCGACGTTTCCTGTCGTGTACAATAATGGTCTCGACGATCTATACAACATCAGGATACGGTCCCAAAAACCGGTTGCTATAAGAAATTGCAGTATACTTCGGGAACTGGATTTCCAACTCCCTGATGTATATCAACTGTCTTACTGTCGCGATCCTCCTTGGACTTTTCAACGTCCAAGGTTAAATACTGCATTATTGAGAATGAGCAAAGCTTCAACTTTACCAGTTGAATATCGAACTGAATTTGCAAAAATTCAAGCAATGAATGTAAATGCCACTTGGATTTATACCGATGGCTCAAAAAGTAACGACGGTGTGGGTTGTGCTTTTCTGGTAGATGAGCTGCAATTTACATTTGGCTTGCCAAGTGTTAGCAGCGTGTATACTGCAGAACTGTATGCTATCTATCAGGCTCTTCTCTACATCCAACTAAGCGCAGGTACAAATTATGTTATATGTACAGACTCGTTGAGTGCATTAAACGCCATAGATGACCAATATCCTGATCATTACTTGCTGAGGCAAATTCATTCAATTTTGCTTCAGGTGTCTCAGATAAATGTCACTGTTAACTTTGTCTGGATCCCCAGTCACGTAGGTATCAGTGGCAATGAAAAAGCTGATGCGCTTGCCAAATTGGCAATAACTAGCGCTGAATATGTTTCATTTAAAGTTTGCGTTAGAGATATTTGTAATTTTCTACATCAAAAGCTGCTGTCTAGCTGGCAAACTGAGTGGTTTGCTATTCAAGACAACAAGCTGCGATGCACTAAAAGCGTTATTACACCGTGGAGTTCGTCATGCAGGCCGAAGCGTAGGGAAGAGGTTATCCTCACGCGACTTCGCATCGGTCACTGTCGATGGACTCACAGGCATTTGTTGGCATCTGAGGTGCCGCCAGTTTGTGATACTTGTAATGTTCCATTGACTGTTCGTCATATCTTATTGGATTGTCGGCAGTTTTCGGAACAAAGAGTTACGTCTGAATTATCACCCAGTTTGTCGATTGTCTTGGGCGATCAGATCGTTGAAGTCGATCGTCTGTTCGAATTTATTCGACAGAGCAAATTGGGTGTATGGATATAATTGTTAATTTATTATGATTAATGTTTGTGTATCGTAAAATCCAGCAGTGTTTAGGACTTTTTACACCCTAGACACTGTTGGAATTATCTAGTCATTATTGCTATAGTCATTAAAGTTTGTGAACGTTTATTTTATCTTTGTTGTTTATTTATTTATTTATATATTTAATTTTATTCTTTAATATGCCATTTTACAGCATATTGTTTTACACTTTTTATAGTTAGAGAAAAGAATCGGCGTTAATAGTCTTATTAGGCTGATACGCCAAAAATCTAAACTAACTAACTAAATAGAATTTTGTACCTTTTTATTATTATTTAGCTATTTTTGACATTTAAAAAAAAATTGCACAACAACGTATTTTGATGTTTTTGACATTTTATAAATGGAATTTTATACTTTTGATGCTTTTTGATCATATTTTGATATTTCATGGCCAAATTTTGACCTATTATGAATAGATTTTTGCACATTTTAACAGATTATAATCGAATGTTGATAGTTTTGACATTTTATAAATAAAAATTTGCACTTTTTAACAAATTAATGTTCTAAAAAATTAATTTTTATTGACATTTAATGAATAGAATTTTGCATTTTTTAACAGATTCTTAGTATTTTTGTTATTTTATAAAAACAATATGTTGATTCTTCTTAGCCAAATTTAGCACAGATTATGGTAAATTTTTGCTATTTTTGACTTGTTATGAAAAGGTTTTTGAACATGTTAACAGTATAGAGCCGATTTTTAATGCTTCTTGATACTATATGGACGGACTTTGTAATTTTATGAATAAAATTTTTCACCCTTTATCAGCTTTTTCTGTTTTTAACATTTTATGAATAAAATCTTATACTTGTTCTTTTCAACAATTTATTGCCGCTTTTAAGAAAATATTTTGTTATTTTTTTACTTTTTAGTAATAGAATCTTGCACTTATTAAAAGTTTATGACCGGATTTTAACATTTTTAATATTTTCTTAAAAATAAAACTTTTTAACTGTATATAGCCGTATTTAAGTGCTTTCTGACAATATTTTAAAGTTCCAAGACAGAATTTTGTTATAAAAATAACATTTTATAAATAGAATTTCACACATTTCAACTGTATTTGTCTAGATTCTTTGAAGACCTTTTTATACTTTTAATAACTTTATAATTTGAAAATCGGATTATTAGTTTTGCAGTAAATTTTAACACGTTAGTTACTGGGTTTTTAGTTCTTAAAGCCCAATTTACAATTTTAAAGACTAGATTGTTAATTTAGAAGCCGGATAAAGAGTTTGAAATTATTAGCACTCAATTGAAAAAAAGAGTATATTTTTTGTTATTTTTAATTAAAAAGAGTAAAAAAGTATTCTAACTTCCAAAAGAATATGTTACTAAAAAAGAGTTTGTCTGATCACCCTAAAGTTAATAGTATAATACTAAATATGGAACGCTTTTTAAACGATGGTCCTCCAAAGAAATATTCTCGGCTTTCTCCTATATGTGGGTTTGTTGGTTACAAATGATTGGTGGCAAATCAAAACAACAACAACAAAAACTTGGAAGAATTTCAACAGCCACCATCCATGCCCAAATTTTTTTTTATATAATGCGTACTTTGTTTTAAGGTCTGGTTACACAGTGCGAGCTAGCATTCGAGCTGACCTAGTCAGTTACTGCAGTAAAGCTACTCACACAGTGTGATTCCAGTTACTTTAGCATTGTTTGTTTTTACTTACCTCTCGCAGTAGCTGTCCACTGTCGGGTCAGCAACTTGTATTGTGTAACCAGGCCATTAGGAACAACACGTCAGCCGTCACCTTTTGAAATACGTTTTACTGAGTTCTAGTTTGTTATTGTATTAGAATGCATGTATTTAGTCGCAACATTGCATGTACTGCATTGAGTTTAATTCTTCATTGGCATAAATACTGTCAAAGATTTGAGGTTAAAGTCGGCGAGGTCCCGCAGACTAATTTTAATTGACGCAGCGCTTGTTGTGAGGTTAAGTTGCTTGAAAGTTAATATTTTTCAGTTTTTTTTCTTTTACTTTACTATGAACACTTTTCGTTTCAATGTTTCGACGTTAATTTTTCTGGTAATAGGAATGTGACTAATGCATTTATTCTTTTGTTTCGTGACCTAAAGAATAATGCATTGCTAGTGAACAACTTTCAGCATGATGCGGTACTAAAAAGGAATGTTTAATCTCAACATTGCAACTAAAGTTTTATTTTATTTTTATTGTTGAAAGAGTCATTGAATGAAAAAAGAGGAGGGGGTAGAGTAACAACTTAAAAAAAAAACAGGGTTCAGCTGGCCCGGCTGATAGCACCCTGTTATGGTACAGGTGAAAACCAGTTAACGGTCCCAAAGGCAGAAGATAACCAAAAAGTCACAATGGCGGAAGGAGATGCAAAGCTAAAAATAGCCCTCCTAAAAGGAGTTGGGCACTTTTTTGTGCAAAGGTCTACAATAGGCCCCAAAGGCAAATGAACCACACAACGGTCAACGGCATAAAAATTCGGAAAACCAGAAGAAACCACTGAGTTAAAAATCCGCTTTGGATATCCTTAGTAAAAACCATCACACAATAATAATAACTTTGTTCAATTCAAAATACTTTGGAGCAAAAACTACTCCTCCGATCGGATTTCCGGGGGGGGGGGGGAATAAATAAAGTAAACAGCAGAGTAACAAGCAGAATTGCGACATGGAATGTAAAACGCCTATACGCACCTAGAAAGATAGATAACGTCGTCTTAGAAATAGAAAGGCTTGACATAAATAAACTCGGACTAAGCGATGTGCAATAGACCCGTCTGGCAAACAAAGAACCAGAAACGGCTCAATGTACTAAGCAAGGAACAACAACACCACCTATAGATCTGGAGTAGCTATTGTTGTAGACAGAAAAACGCAACAACCAGTAACCAGTTTTGTACCATACTCAGAACGTATCATCCTGTTGAGGATGCATTTAAACAAATGTCTAGTAATCATAGTACAAGTATATGCACCTACTGCAGACAAAGATGAAGTCGAAATAGAATCGTTTTATCAAAAATTGGATAAAGTTATCAAACCGATTGCAAAAGAGGAAGTTTTTGTTGTAATGAGCGACCTAAACGCAAAAATAGAAGAGCAAGAGGTAGCTGGAACTGTCGGCAAATACGGATTTGGAAACCGCAACGACCGTGGAGATAGACAAGACAAGATAACACTTTTTATCAATTTCTTCCACACCGACTTTACACATGGAAAGCATTATCAGACGGATTATCGGGCATTGTTAGAAATCAGATCGACTACACCATCAAGTCCGTCAAAACATTTTTGGGGGCGGACATAAGATTTGACCATAGCCCGGTAGTTGCCACGTTGCATGTACGACCGAAAAAAACCTTATCTAGAACTACCAAAGAAATGATGGACCCTAAAAAGCTGAAAGACAGCGCGGTATGTGAAAATGTTAAAAGAAACATAAACAACAAGATGAAACAACTAATAGATAGAGGAATCAATAAAAACACTCTAAACACTCAGAGCAGCACCGTGAATAAACAGTGGCAGAACATAAAGAAAACACTAAAAAGGTAGGGATAGAAGAATTGAAACCTACAAGAAAAAGAGACAAAGAATGGATGCCACAGGAGGTATTGGACATAATAAGTTTGCGCCAGCAATACAAAGATATGCGTACCTACAAAAAGATAAACAACGGCTTTAGAAACAACATAAAAAAAGCCAAAAAAAAGTGGTTGGCAGTCAAATGTCAAGAAATCAAAAAATTTAATAACAAATATGATTTATTCAATATGCACAAAAAGATAAAAGAACTGTGTGGAAGGACTAAAACCCGCCAACCTGGTATACTACTAAACAAAAACGGCAATCTGATCAACAGAAAAAATTGCAAGATAGTGCAAATATATTTCAGAACTATTCAACGATAATCAAACAACATCAACACAACCAGACTCTAAAATTCTAAAAGAAGATCTTGAACACGCAATCAAAAATTCAAAATCCGGAAAAACAACTGTTCTTGACGAAATACCAGCTGAGTTGATAAAACTTATTAACAAAAATTCCATTAACGTTCTACTAAATCTGTTTAATAACATATACGAGACGGGTGTTATTTCTAAAGAATGGCTAACCTTAACGAAGATCTTCCTAAAGGTAATACACTACCAAATATACAAAAAATTAAAAAAAGACATTAGTGACACGCAGATGGGATTTAAGAAAGGTATGGGAACCAGAAAAGCACACTTTGGATTGAATGTGTTGCGACAAAGATGTCTACACATGAACTACGAAATGTACATTTGCTACATCAACTTTCAGAAATTTTTTGACAGGGTCCAACATACCAAACTACTAAAAAAGAAAAACATCCGTAGTAGAGATATAAATATAATCTCTAACCTCTACTGGAACCAAACAGCTAAAGTAAAAGTCGAAAAAGGCTTAAGCAACGAGGTTAAAATATGCCGTGGAGTAAGACAGGGATGTATACTGTTCCCTCTCTTATTCAATGCATATAGTGAATGAATATTCGAAGAAGCATTGCCAGAAGAGATGGGAGGTATTGTCATAAATGGCGAAACAATTCACAACATACGATATGCAGATGACACTAACATTATAACTGACAACATAAAAGACTTACAGCGTCTAGTCAAATCAGTAAACACCTACCATAAAAGGTACGGACTGGACTTAAACATAAAGAAGACAAAAACTATAGCTACTACAAAGTACCCAACATTAATCTTAATAGACCACCTATAGTTATTAACAACAAAACTATAGAATGGGTATTTTTTCTCAAGTACCTGGGAACATAGGTAACAGATAATGCACCAAGGAAATCAACTGCAAAATAGAACTTGCCCGTTGTGCCTTTTCTAAAATAGGAAAAATTCTTTGTAACCGCAGCATTAAATTAGATACTTAAAACCAAATGCTAAAGTGCTACATCTTTCCTACCTTGCTATATAGAATAGAGGCCTGGACAGTAAAGGCGGAAAACATCAAAAAATTGGAGGCATTTGAAATGTGATGTTACAGGAAAATTCTTAAAATGTTATGGACCGACAAAATTACCAACAAAGCAGTACTGCACCGAATGGATAAAACCAGAGAGATCCATAAAACCATTAAAAAAAGAAACCATAAAACCATTAAAAAAAGAAAACTTGAGTACTTGGGACACATTCTGAGAGGAAAAAAATACAACATTCTCAAACTAATTATCCATGGTAAAATTAGAGAAAAAAGAACTGTTGGCAGATAGAGGATATTGTGGCTTCGCAACCTGAAAGAATGGTTTGAGTGTACATCAGCCAAGCTGTTCAAGGCGGCTGTCAACAAGAAACGTGTCGTTATGATGGATTCCAATTTTTGATAGGAAGGAACTCAAAGAAAAATGGTCTTTGCACGCCGTCCAATCACGTGTTTACCGACATACTCTGTCATTTCCTTTCTCGAGGGAAACCCACAACTCTCTTATATTACAGACAACGCTTCCACAACCACATCTGACACCGACGTCGGTAGCACGGTAGAGTTTTACTGATTCTGCCTCTAGTTTTTGCTTTAACGTTGTGCAATGGTAGCCCTGCCTTCCGAACTTGGGGTTTGCCCAGGCCGCTGTTGTGCTTGGCTTTTTATAGCAATGGAAGATCCCACATATACATACACACAGTTTACTTCTATACACTTACTTAAACTATATACGTAGGTACATACATAACCATTTATATTACAGACGCACACACGTGCTACTGATGTTCATTCTCGAGGTTGACACTCACGTGTTACCTCGGCCGTTGCCAAAATTGATGGCTTTTCTTCCTGTATATTCGCAAAAATGTTGCCAACATATATTTTATTATTTGATGCGCAAAAGATAAATTCTTTTATAATAATGTTACAGTAGTAACGTTTCAAAGTCTATGATTTTGCATTAACAGCAAGAACAAAAAAAAAACTCCGCTTGGAATATTGTGGTTTATCCTTACAATTGATTTATTATTTAATTATACTAATTAATTATTTAAAAAATAAATAATAAGTCAAGTAAATAATTAGTTTAATTTTTCATACATAAATTCACAAACAATAATTTTAACTTGCTGCACAAAATCACCTACGACTCTCCGTCAACAAACTAGTAAAAAAAAATATTTACAGTAATGATTCTGTACTCTCTAGCAAATCTCCTGGACTAGAATTTATACCTTAAAAGATCAAAATTTACTTTTTCAGTCATTACAAAGTTTTCACACTGCAAACATCTATGCTCAAAAAAATCTTTTAAGCTACTCACGATACAGGCACATTGTTATCCCGTTTAGTTTCAACTGATTTAATGCCAACACCGACTTCAAAACTAAAAATAAATTTGTTGGATTTACCACAAATGCTAATTCTTATGTTATACTTTGCAACATAAGACACAAAATTATTACCAACTAAGATTAAACAAACAAAAATTAAATTAAAGCCACTTTTTTTAACCAAAATCAGGATAAGGTAGTTTGCATCAAGCAATTACATATATAGATAGAACTAACCAAGCAACGTTATAAAACAATCAAGATGTAACACTTAAGTGTGTAGAGAGATTTCAACGTCAAGATTTAAATATTGAACGCACAATTGTTAAAGTATTTAGTTATACTATTGCAATCAGTTTTTGATTTTAACCTTTTAAATTCCTTATTTATCATAACATTTATAAATGTAATAACATTACCTTACACAAGTTAATTTACGAATAATTCTCATTGCCTCAAATAGCTTGAACAGTTGTTTATATGTGAATCCTCTACCAATAACAAACGGAATGATTCCTCTTTTCCATCTTCTAGATATACTAAGTAGGCCATTCTTTGTAGAAATCCAGTTTAATATCATATCGCCTTCAAAATAGTCACCTTCTAATAGACTAGTATTATCATATCCTAAAAATTGAATTACAATAGTTGAAATAACTTAATATTTATAATTTTAAGTATACCATAGTTATCGTAATCATCGTAATAAGTAGGAAATGCTTCTACGCATTTCATTTGAACTGGATCATATACCTAAAATATAAAAAAAACTATTTATATATGATTTGTTTTGATAACCCTTACTAGAGTAAACGGAATTACTACCAAATTCAAAAATCGGGAAGGAGCATAATTTAATATCAAGGCCTATAAGAGAAAGAATCTTTTAATGGTGAAAATTTCTAAAACCAATTACGGAAACTGAGAATTTGTTATAGAGAATTATGAATCCCTTAAAAAACAAAAAGAGTCATAATAAACAAAACAGATTGCATTAAATTTCAACAAAATCGCAATAAAGTAAATTTTACCAAAATATTCAAATTTACTTTAAAAAATCCTTGAAATTTTGTTTAATCGTCATCAAACAATTTTTTCGCTTTTAAAAGCAAAAAAGCAATTGTTATGTAACAAAACCTGACGATAGATGCAGATACCATTTTAAAAATTGGGAATTTTTTTAATTCAAATATTACCACATAACAACAAAAAAAGTAATATTTTAATTTTAATAAAAGTCATTTACTTTTGGAAGCTTTTTGTATGTTTGTTTTTTGAACAGTAACTAAAATATATTTCTCCCCTCAATTAAGGTAGTCTTACTAAATTATGCTAGATTTAAATAAATAATTTTAAATTTTAACTTACTAACTCCGCTATAGAAAAATACACAAGCAGCAGCAGCAAATACAGAAACTTTATATTAATCAAATACATTTTGATAACTAACGTTTAATGGAAAAATATCATAATTTATATGTTTTAAACAATTGTAACATAATCTTAATTTATATTTAGTAATAATTATTTTATGAGAGTTATCAAATATGATTTAGTAAGCGTAGCAAATAATAAAAACATTTTATATTTTTTAAGCCGGTTTTGATGGCTTAGCTATGCTAAAACACGAGTTGATTAAAGACGACGAGATCGACAAGTACAAGTTACAACAAAACACGAACAAAATCTTTTAGGAACACGCCGTCAGCAGCTGCAGATAATATTTTTGAAGGCAGTCCGTCTCATTTACAATGCATATTATATCCTTTCATATTTTATTTGTATTGTTACCTTCACGAACAAAACTAGTAAGGCACCCACTTACCTTCAATATTTTAATAATTACATTTTTTTTATAAAATAATAAATAAAATTGTTGGACAAAAATGAAGAGCAGATCGAAGAGCGAGAAACCACTGAATTTTTTTTATTGTCAACAGTCAGTCATTGCTGGATTTTCTCCAATCTGATAATAAAGTTAGATCTTTGTCAAACATATTAAAGTGCCGCCTTTCTGTAAGGAGGCAAATAATTGGCTATTATTTCGAGATACATATGTGTCTCTCATACATAAATAGTAAAGAAATAGATGACATTAGCAAATTTTATGAGATCAAATCTAATTTAGCTGTTTGTTCAGTTATTAATTCTATCATATCTTTTGCTAATTATCTTATATCGTGAGATCATGAGAACAATACAACAATAAGCGCTTTTTGATAAATGTGCATATAAAATCTTTCTTTGCGATTGAACCATTTGATTGAGACTTACAGATAAGTAGCGCACCTAAGTCACATCTTAACAATTTATCATTAAAATCAAAATCATTTGTAGCTTCTACGGTGAGCTCTGATGTTGCATCTATGAACAAGACTAAAAGGTACAAAAATGTTCAAAATTTAAGTTTTTACTTATCAAGAATTGTTTCTTTTGCTAAAATTTTGTAACAATTGTCTCCGCGGTGGCCATCAACCGTATCAATGTTGTCTAAGCAGGTGCAAAATCTGTTACAAACGACATAACACTTTATTACATAGGCTATATTTATTGCTTAATATGCAACAACTAGAATTACAGAAGGCAAACAACCTATCTACAAAAAATACAGGTAATATTTTAATTATTAATACAAAAATATAATGTCGTCGATTCCACTGCAGCCACAGCGTTCTTACCATCTACCAGGTCGGTGACAATGTCTGCTGTCTCCGCCAATCAAGCCCTTCTATCAACGGCGTTGGTCAAGGTAACAAACAATGACAAAGCATTTATTCTTTGGGTATAAACAGGCTCAACTGAAGATTGGTACCTGCAAAGAAAAAGATTATTATCAATCTGTATCACGCTTAGGTGGCATGGTAAGCAATGTAACAGAATATTGTAACATACATCTTTATTCATTACACAACAATTTCAATAAGCAAACCAAATGTTTTGTGTTCTCTAAAATTACAGACAAGTTCCCTCAAACTACATTTCATTGTTGATACATTGGAACACATAGGATTTCGTGGCACTTTTTTATCATTATTAAAGTCATATTTAACAGACAGGAAAATTAGGGTTAAGATTAATGAACATATTTCTAATGCTGAAAAAATTGAGTACGATGTTTCACAGGGCAGTGTATGCGGTCCTCTAATTTTTAATTTATTTGTAAATGACTTACCAGATATATTTAAAGATATACCTAATTTTTAAATAGTTATGAATGCCGATGACATATCTATGGCTTGCTCCTCCAAACATATTAGCGAATTGAATCGAATGGCTGGAATAATATTAAACAGAATAACAAACTGGTGTATACAAAATAGGTTAATATTAAACAACACAAAAATAGAACTAATGTATTTTCAAAAAAACGTTCAACGTTAAGAGAAACAGCCATATCAATTAACAATTTGATGTATGCACTTTCCGACTCAGTAAGATTTCTTGGATTAATAATACAAAATACATTAGATTGGACAAATCATGTAAATGCGGTGTGTGGTAAACTAAATAAGTCATATTGTGCAACATTGCAACTAAAATCAGTTCTTGATAAAAAAACGACTAATAGATGTCTACTTCGCAATGGTCTATTCTGATATTAATTTTACTATTATTTTGTGGGGCAACTCGTCAGCAGCGAATAGAATATTTATAATTCAAAAACGCATTCTAAGACTTATGTTTAATCTTGATAGAATCTTGTAAATATACATTTAAAGAAAATAATTTGTTAACTATACCTGGAATATATGTATTTACGACTTTATGTTTTATTAAAGAAAATGTAAACAATTTTTTGACAGTAGGAGAAAATCATGCATACAGTACCAGACACGGACAGCAACTACTCTTAATTAAACATAATTCATCCTCCTTCTCCTCATACTTCTTTTTAGAACATTGTCCTGTTTCTTTACGCATCTTTCGTCTCTTGCGACTTTTAGCTCCATGACTCGTTCTATCGCATCGGTGGTCTGCCCATGGGTCGTTTTGTGTTGGGTTTTGCTGCTTTGGCCCATTTTGCCAGTTGTTCTGGGCCCATCCGGTCGACGCGTATGTCCCACTCTCTTCGTCTGGCTCTGGTCCATTGCACCACATCCTGTACTTTCAGATTTTCCCTGAATTCTTTACTTCTTTTTCGATGAAGAAGAGATATTGCACCTAGTGTCTTCATTTCGGTGGTGCGCATTTGTTGTTTAGTTGGGTTGGTTTTGGCCCTCGTTTCGGCCGCGTATGTTAGAATGGGACGAACACATGTTTTGTAAATTCTGACTTTGCTGTGTGAGGACATATATTTGTTCCTCCAAATGATGTTATGTAGTGCTCCGGATATTTGTGCTGCTTTAGTTGTTGATCTTATGACCTCCTCTTTAAGTCTTTTGCTGTCCGTTATGTCTATCCCAAGATACTTAAATGTGTTTACTTGTTCTATAATGTTGTTCGCGGACTGCAGCTTGCATCTTATTGGTGTTTTGCTGATGACCATGCATTTTGTTTTTTCGGCTGAAATCTGCAAGTTATATTTTGCTGTTGATAGAGAGAACTTATATAGTGGACGCTGGAGATCGTCCTCGTTGTCCGCTAAGAGCACTGCGTCATCAGCGTAACAGATGATGTTTGTAGTTCTGCCGCCCATGCTATAGCCGATGTTTAGTGCTTTGATGGTTTGAATAATTTTGTCCATAACAAAGTTGAATAATGTCGGGCTTAGGATATTGCCTTGGCGGATTCAATCGGCTACGGGTATGTTGCGTGTTGTAGTGCCGTCTTAATGCGTCTTATTGTTTGTGTTCAAATTTTTAATAACTTGGCTAATTTTGTGTGATATTCCTCTTCTTTGCAGCGTGAAGATGATATCTCAGATTCTAATCATATCAAAGGCCTTGCTTAGATCTACGAAGTACATGAAAAGCGGTTTGGCATATTCAATTGATTTTTCTACCATTTGCCTTAATATAAAGATGGCGTCTATTGTCGATCTGTTGGCGCAAAAGCCTTGTTGTTCTTTGTTAATGTTGACGTTAGTAGTAATTTTATTGGATATTATTTTTGTGAATAATTTTGCGACCGAGTTTATGAGCGAGATGCCCTTATAGTTGTTTGGATCCTTCCTAGAACCTTTTTTGTGTAATGGAATGGTGATAGTGTGCTTCCAGTTCTCCGGTATTTGCGCAGTGTCTACTATTTTTTTGAATAATGCAGTTAGGTTATATATTAGTTCATTTCCTCCGCTCTTTATCATCTCGTTTGATATATTGTCAGGGCCCGGTGCTTTTCTATTTTTCAGTTTGTTGATGTTTAACGTGACGTCTTCTTGAGTAATTATGCAGGTTATGTTTGTGGTGTGGTTGAGTGGTATTCCCTCTGTTTCTTGTTGTTGAGTATTGTTGGTTTCGTATAGTGCTTTGAAGTACGTTGACCAGCTTTCGGGTGCTATGTTTGTAGTCTGTACGGCTTCATCGACGGATTTTTTGTACTTTCATAATAGTTTCCAGACTTTGCGCTGAGCACCATATAGGTCGTGTTCCATCTCAGACGAGAACGTTTTCCAGTATTCTGATTTGATTGCTCTTACTTTGGTGTTGATTCTGTTTCTTACGCTTCTATACTCCGCCATCTCTTCTGCTGTTCTATTGCGGTATTTCTTGAATGCTTGCTGTTTTTCATTTGTCAAGTTTATTATTAATCCATGGTTTATAGTTTAAGCTATGTTGTGCGCTGCACTTCCTGATTCCTAATGCTTCTTTTGCGATTTTTTGATGTTATGTTGTATTTTTACCCATGCATCGTTAGCGTTGTCATCATCTTCGATTTTGTGTTTTTGTAGTTTGGCTTGCAGTCTTCGTTCAAACAGTACTTTGGTGCTCTCCGTTGTTAATGATTCCACGTTGTATTTATATGTGGCTGGTCGAGTCTGCTTTGGGTTCCGCATAGCTTTGTATCTGTATTTGCATAACAGTAGGCTGTGTTCGGTGCCTGCATTAGCTGATGTGAGTGCTCTCACATCTAGGATCTTGCTTGAGTGAACCATTCTATTTGTTATTATAAAGTTTATTGCGGATCTTTGGGCTCTTGTATTTTCGAACTTATATTTGTGCTGTGGTTTATGCTGAAAGAAGGTGTTTTTAATTCATAATTCTAGTTGTGCGCACATGTTTATTAGTATTTCACCGTTTGCATTAATTGTATCCTCATTCCAGTGTTGCATTACTCCTGGTATTGAGATGTTCCCTATCCTTGCGTTAGTATCGCCAATTATGAATATTTTCTCATGTCTGCTGATGTTATTAATGACTTCGTCGAGTTTGTCGAAGAATTCCTCTCGATCTTCTCTCGGTTTGGTTATATTAGGGGCATATACGCTTATTATGTGTATTGTGTCGTTGTTAAACTTCAAAATGACCTGAATTATACGATGGTTTATGTAGTGTATTGCTTCGATATTCGAAACATATCTTTTGTGTACCAGAACTGCAACGCCAGAAGTTGCCCTCTCTTGATATTCTTTGCCACTTGTAACAAGTTTTCGTCCGGTAAGGAAGAGAAACGCGGCTGAGGTAGCTGCAGCCGTGATCACAAGGTTCGCCGGAGACCGGGAGGAGCTCGGGCGCCACCACACTTTAGTGTGGACACAAAGAAACAACCATGTGGAAAGGAAAAATAAAATTTATTGTTAAACCAAAAAAAAGAAAACAAATTAACTCAAAATGGCGGTTGTCCACCCACAACAACAAAATACGCATCCACGGGGATATTTGACAGTGAAAACTGGCAGGAATAAGGGTAAGGTCTGGAATTCGAGGTGGCTTGTCTTGCGACGCCGCACAACCTCGGACACACAAAAGGAGGAAAAGAAAAGAAACGGGAGGAAATGTTCAAGGCGGGATTACACTTACTGCGACTTCTAAAACTTCGGGAACTGGTGCTGGTGTCTTGGCTGAGTGCAAGGCTGACTGTCGGTACTAGGATGGGACGGCGGTATATATAGGAAAAGAAGAAAGAGAGGGGATAGAACAAGGACTCTGATTGGTGGAGGAAAGGTGGGGAAGCAGAGATGCCAACTTAAACTATGGGATGTATAGGGGGTGGCCTATACATCCAATAATTAGAAACTAATTAATGCTAAAATTAAATATATACAAACAACAAATAAAATGTACATAATTGCACCCCGCAAACCCCGGTTCAATATGTCCTCTCGTTAGGACGCTATGCTAAGAAAAGAACCGAGGCTGTACGGGTTGCCTATCATCTAACATAAATTAATTAACAATCCTAATTAATATTTGGTCGGTAAAATAAACAATTAACATAAACCCCATATGCTACGCCACTGGGCCCCGCAGCTAATTTCAACCCGATCTCGAGAAAACACGTGTGCGGCGAGATCAATGGAGGCTGTGAAACGGGGCCCCGGCGGGTTTTCAGTGACTGTGAATAGTGCTAGTTGCTGTGCTGCTAATAGAGGATTATGAAATGTCGCGAGGTAAGTTATAAATTACGTTAATTTAATTTAAAACACGTGTCCGTGGTCCTACAGGTTAGGACCGCGGCGTGCTAAATAACGGGGGCATGGCGGCGTAATATAAAACAAATATATTACGCCGGCATACAGTATTCACGGCGGACCTTAATAGGGGACATAATTGATACTCTATTAATTAGTATAAATGTTATTTTAACGTAGGCAACCCTACTTTCACATCGCAATACATTTATTTTACAAAGTATACCGGGTGGCGATTGGAACCAACGAAACCGACGATTCATTGTACAACAAAATAAAAGAATGATTAATAATCCACAATGGAAATCATATTTTGTTGTGAATAAATCCTCGGGTTCGTTACACCCCTCTTACTTCAAATAAAAAAAAAAGTTTTTTTTTTTAGGTTCTAGGTAGTCTTTGGTGATTTGGGAATCTCGGCCAGGCTTCTTTGGAGGCGTCGCTGAATAGCCCGAGATTTGCGGTTACGGGCCCGGCGTAACTGTTTTGGGGTCGGACCCGAAACGGGCGCGGAGGACACTACGGTTGGCAGTCTTATTGTTCCGGAGCACACGCGCACTAACGGCGGAAGCGGCACTACAAAACACGCACGTGCTGAGACCTCTGCAGGTGTGGCTAAAGACGGTGGTGCATCAGTTATTCTGGAACTAGACGGCTCTGGTGTGTAGACTGTAGGGCCGATCTTCGGTGTTGGAGTTGACGCGGCGGCAGGTAAATTGCAAAAGAAGTTGGGCGAACGTACTGGAGACGAGGATGCAAGTGGTGGAGTTGATAGGCCAAACAATGCAGCAACTTTTAAGGCGTGATGGGCTTCGAGTTGCACGGACTTCCCAGGCGTCACAGGTGGGGAACGGCTTCCCGTAGAGATGGGTGAGGCGTGCAGCTCTAGGTAATCCATTGAAATGGTCCACGGTGAGTATCTTAAAATATATGTGTAAGTTAGGCCAACCGGCATTTCGGGTCGATCTGACGCTGCATGGGTCCACTGCGCCGAACCCGTCGTATACCGAGCGGACGAATCCCTCGTTGTGGGGAAGGCCTAGTGTAGTGAATCGGCAACAACGCGGAAAACAGAGTGTTAGGTGTGGAAGCCGATTCCAAACACTGAGGCGCGGACGAACATACACACACATTGATGGTACTGGGCGGGGAATAGGATGGTGGAGGCAAGATGACCCAAGACGCGGTTTGTTCTGGCCAGACGGGCAGACTCCGGATGCTTGCAGGCTCGTCAATTAATGAAGCGGGCGTTGGAGGTGCTACTACTGGCGGGGGTGCTGGCCAGATCGGCGGTGTAGTCATTCCAAACAATTCCTGGTCAGATTGTGAGAAGCGTGGCGGTGTCTGCAGCGGGGAGCGGGTTGGAGCGCAACTGGTGTTGCTCTGATCTACCAGGTTGTCCATCGTTGGCCAGTGACAGGTCGTCTTTCGTCTCTAAAATCAGGTAAGACATTACACGGGCACAGTTTTTCAAAACAGGGCTTGAAACAGGAATTCTAAAACAGGATCAAAGGGCAACACAGGACAACAGAACTCGTTTATGGCTCATCCGCCGCGGGAACTGGCTTCAGGTCTTTGATATGAACGTGCCAGGTCTTTCGACCATCGACCTTCTTAATGCGGCATCGGACTCGGGACAACACTTCTACCACTATAAACGGGCCATCAAACTTGGGAGCTAGTTTGGCGGCAAAGCCTTGAGCGGCAGAGGAGAGGTGGTAGGTTTTCCTCATCACCCGATCTCCCTTCCGGATTACCCAATCTCTTCTGCGGAGGTTGTAATAGTGTTTCTGTTGTTCCCTTGCAGTCGTCAGGTTGATGCGGACCAGACCCAATATTTCGTTGAGTTTCTGGAAGCGGGCGGTGGCGGACGGACGACCGGGTCTCGGAGTGGCCTGCACATCATGGCGGAGCTCGGGGGTGAGACTGGGAAACACTGGAGTTCGGCCATAGTTTAAAAACGCCGGTGAGAACCCGGTAGCCGCATGCTTCTCGCTGTTGATGGCGAACATTAATTCCGGTAAGTACTGATCCCATTTCCGATGATTATCCTCACAGTACTGTGATATCATAGTTTTTACTGATCGGTTGGTTCGCTCCACAGGGTTTGTTTGCGGCGTGTATGGAGGGATCTCAGCCCACTGGATGCCGAAATCTTCCAGGAGTAACCGAAACTCTCGGTTGTTGAACTGGCGAGCGTTGTCTGCGATTATTCGGCGAGGACAGCCAAAACGGAGGAAAATTTTCTCGGACAGGATCCGTCGGATGGGTAGGCCGGTGGCAGATCGTAGCAGATGATACTCCACCCACTTTGTGAAACGGTCCTGCATCACGAGAAGGTATGTATTTCCTTTGGAGGAGCGGGGTAGAGGTCCGATCAGGTCGAGGCTCAGGGTTTCCCAAGGTCCAACAACTTTTGATCCGGTCATTTTTCCGGGCGTCTTTTGCTGGAGGGGTTTAAATTTCTGGCATGTTTCGCATTGCCGTATATAGATTTGGCAATGCCCCGGTGCCCGGCGGTTGGGTCGTCGTGATTCTCGCGGAGCACCGTAACTCGGAGTGGCTTTCCGACACATAGTTTCCAGGGAGATACGTCGTCGGTGTCGAGATATGCGTCGGCATCCCATCGATGTTTAAATAATTTACTCTCGCGTATGGCAAAGTCGGGGAATGACTCTGGTTGGTTCTGGACGGCTTCCATTAATCGACTATACCAAGGGTCTGCGTCGGAATCAGCGACCTGTAACACCTCATCAGGGGTAGCTTCTTCGACGGGTTGTCGAGATAGGGCATCTGCGACTTGATTGAGGACCCCTTTCCGGTATTCTATGTCAAAGTCAAATTGCTGTAGCAGTATGGCCCAGCGGCCGATGCGTCCGGTCGGACTTTTTATTGAGTGGAGCCACCGTAGAGATTGATGGTCGGAAATGACCGTGAACCGGTATCCTTCTAGGTAGACCCGCATCTTTTGGATGGCCCATACTATGGCCAAACATTCCTTCTCGGTCACGGAGTAGTTTCTTTCGGCGGCATTCAGGGTTCTGCTCGCGTAGGCTATAACCTGGTCATAGCCGTGGGTTCGTTGCAGAAGTGCGGCACCTATGCCGTGAGCGGAAGCGTCGGTTTGTAAGAAAAACGGGTGGGCAAAGTCCGGGCTGACAAGGATTGGGGCTTGCGTCAACAACTGTTTCAGGGCGTTGAACTGCTTCTCTTGGACCTCGGACCAGTTCCATCGTACCTGTTTTTTCAGAAGGGCGGTCAAAGGGGCTGTTGTTTCGGAGTACGCCGGGATAAAACGGCGGTACCACGAGGCTATCCCCAGAAATCGGCGGAGTTGTTTGATGTTTTGGGGAGCCTTAAACTCGAGGATTGCTCTGACCTTGTCGGGGTCGGTGTGTACGCCAAATTGGTTGACGACGTGTCCCAGGTATCGCAGTTCGGTTTTTGCAAACTCGCATTTTTCGAGGTTCAACCGAAGGCCGGCGGCTCGCAGGCGGCGCAGCACTTCTCGCAGGTTTACCAGATGTTCTTCTTCTGTTCTGCCCAGGACTATGATATCATCCAGGTACGCAAAGGCCCTGGGCTCCATTTCTGGACCAATCACGGTGTCCAAGAACCGCTGGAAGGTTGCGGGAGCTGAATGTAGTCCGAATGGCATAACGGTAAACTGGTACAGGCCCTTACCAGGCACAGTAAAAGCGGTTATTGGTTTACTGGCTGCGGTTAGCGGGACTTGCCAGTATCCGTTTTTTAGATCTATGGTGGAAAAAAACTTAGAATCGCGTACTCGATCCAGGATGCCGTTGATAAATGGGAGGGGTAAGCATCCTTGATAGTCACTGTATTGACTTTCCGGAAGTCAATACAGAACCGCGGTTTTCTATCTTTTTAGCGGACTACCACCACCGGTGAACTCCAGGGGCTGTTGGAGGGTTCTATCACTCCTTCTTTCAACATTTTGTCTACCTCTGAGTTTATTATCTCCTGCATTCTCGGGTTTTGCGGGCGGTGGCGTTGTTTGATTGGGGCTGCCACGGCCAATCTGATGTGGTGTGATACGAGGTGAGTAGTGGCGGGCGTATGACTGGCGAGCCTTCCATGCTCGGCCAGGACCGCGTCCAGCGTGAGTGTCGGTTCGGTCTCGATCGTGTAAACCGCGTCTTCCACGCTCAGGCGTTGGAAACGGACGGTCCCGGTTGAAAAGTTTAGGACGGCTCCCCATCGATTCAACACATCACAACCGAGGAGGAGTGACGGCATCATACCTGGTAGCTGGCGGACCTGAATCTGGTCGGGGTGTCCTCCGGGCCTGATTACGGGGACCTTGTAGGCCTTTGTGAGCTCTGTCGACTTACCAGTGGCTACGAGAATCGTTTCTTCAATAGGAAGGGGCGGGATCCGTTGATCCTCGAGCCATTGGCTGAACTTGATGTTTACGTAGGAGCGCTGGGACCCGGTGTCGATGAGCGCGCAGCACTGTTTTCCCAGGACCTGGAGGTATGTCATTATTCGGCCGTCTTGGGTGAAGGGTGTGGGGGTTGTTAAGTCTGGCCGGTCTACCCCCTGGTTCCGGTCAGATTCTCGTTTCCCGTTTGTTTTTCACACCTACAGGTTCTTGACCAGGTACCCATTAAGCCACAGTAAGAACAGAAGTGTAAGGTGCGTTTGCGACATTCGAAGCGATCGTGGCCTTCGCTGCCACAGTTCCAACAGCAGGTACTTCGGTCGTACCCCGGTAGTTTGATAGCAATTGTCAGGTTTTGGGATTGGTTGACTGGGCGTCGGGGTTCTAGCAAAGGCTGGCCAGGCGCTGGGGAACGAGGTTGATAGACCCCAGTCGACGTGGCCGGTTTGTTTTTTGCTACTTCCTGCTGCAGGTCCTCGTATACCGAGGCGACCTCGATAAGTTCGGCCACAGTCGAAAAGTCGTGGGGCCGAATGTAGGTACGGTAGGCAGGCTGTAGATTATCGTAAATTCTTCGGAGGGCCTGTTGACGCGAGAAACCTTCGTGGCGGCGGATCAACGTCTGGATCTCTACAACATATGTTTTGGCACTTTCGCTGGACCGTTGCTTGCGGTTCCGGATCTCGTCTTCCAGATTCTGCGTTAGGCGGGCTGGCATGAAAAAGGCTCGGAAGTTGTCGAGGAAGTCTCGGCCGTTTCGCCAATCTTCATAATTGTTGCGGTACCAGTGCAGGGCCTCGCCTCTGAGCAACTCAGGCAAGGCCACTACCAATTGGTCTTCGGAGACCGTGTACGAGCGCATTAGCTCTTCAAGCCTTTCTAAGAACGCAAATGGGCACTTTGTTCCGTCGTAAGTGACGTTCCACTTCCGTATTACAGAGCAAAGTGTAGCCTCCGGGCTGGTAAAACTGAGACTGTGGTTAGCGGTTGGTGGTTGTGCAATGGGGCTGGATGCGTGCAATACTGGCGGGTTATATGTCTGGTGACAGATGGTGGGGGCCGGTTTGGACGGATCGGTTGGTGGTGAGGCTGGTACGGGTGGGCAAGCCGGAGGGGAAACTGGTGGGTCCGCCATGGTCCTGTCTGCGGACGTAGATGTGTCTCCGGTCATGAAAAACAAGTATAACCGGAGACGACGCGTGGCTAAGTTACCGTCGGTCGCAAGTCTAAATTGCTGAAGGTGATTCTGAATTACTGACGGGGGGGCGGAATTAACCCAATCAAAGTGGTCGGGGTTCTCGCTCACCCCGCTGGCGGTGGTAAACTGCCAAACATCCTTTTTCAATGCCCTTTTCTTACCCTTACCCATAATTCAACGTTTTAAATTGGCTTTCTCGAGAAAAAAAAAAAATTTTTTTTTTTTTTTTTTGAAATCTATATATTTATTATTTTTTTTTGTTTAGTCCCTGCTCGGGCGCCAAATTTGTAACACGTTTTCGTCCGGTAAGGAAGAGAAACGCGGCTGAGGTAGCTGCAGCCGTGATCACAAGGTTCGCCGGAGACCGGGAGGAGCTCGGGCGCCACCACACTTTAGTGTGGACACAAATATTTGGTCGGTAAAATAAACAATTAACATAAACCCCATATGCTACGCCACTGGGCCCCGCAGCTAATTTCAACCCGATCTCGAGAAAACACGTGTGCGGCGAGATCAATGGAGGCTGTGAAACGGGGCCCCGGCGGGTTTTCAGTGACTGTGAATAGTGCTAGTTGCTGTGCTGCTAATAGAGGATTATGAAATGTCGCGAGGTAAGTTATAAATTACGTTAATTTAATTTAAAACACGTGTCCGTGGTCCTACAGGTTAGGACCGCGGCGTGCTAAATAACGGGGGCATGGCGGCGTAATATAAAACAAATATATTACGCCGGCATACAGTATTCACGGCGGACCTTAATAGGGGACATAATTGATACTTCATTAATTAGTATAAATGTTATTTTAACGTAGGCAACCCTACTTTCACATCGCAATACATTTATTTTACAAAGTATACCGGGTGGCGATTGGAACCAACGAAACCGACGATTCATTGTACAACAAAATAAAAGAATGATTAATAATCCACAATGGAAATCATATTTTGTTGTGAATAAATCCTCGGGTTCGTTACACACTAAAACAAAGTAGATAATCATCGATTTCTACGTTACCTTTGCCCTTTTTTTTTGTTTCATCTAGTCCACAAATATCTATTTTGTGTCTTTTTAATTCGGATATAATTTCGTTATCCTTGCTGCTCCATGACGTTACGTTCCAGCATGCAATTCTGACCCCGCTCCTCTTCATGTACTTTTTCCATAATCTAGTCCGTTTTCTTGCGTTGTCGTCATCAGTGTTCCGGTTTTCCGAGGCGTTTAATGCGTTTTTTTGTGCATTAGGTTATTTTTACAAGGTACAGGCTGCTAACCTCATACCTAAACCCTCCTCTTTTATCCGGGCTTGGGACCGGCTGCGGTGACTGCTGAGCTACTCAATCCACCCAACATTACCACAGGCAGAGTTCATAATTCATCCAAGTTTGAAAATTGTCACGTGTACATAGGACTTAAGTTGTTTAATAAATTACCAGAGCATATAAAGAAGCTAAATTTTAAACCATATAAGGTAATGATTAAAATATTACTAATTAATAATGTTTTGTATTTAGTTAATGATTTTTACAATATAGATTTTAATATAGTTTAATATAGTAAAACTGTATAGTAGTTTTTATTATTTTTTGTTTGTTTTTAATATGTAATTTTTAAATAATGCTTGTTCGCATATTATTTTAATTTGTTGTTTTATTTTTTATATGTAATTATTTTATTGACGATCACATACTGTACTTTATTTTATACATGTACTAGATTTTGTGAATAAACATCTATCTATCTATCTATCTATATATTGAAAATTAAGGCATTCCCAACTACATACAATTAGCCAATTCCAAGTTCTACCAACCGTCCAAATTGATTTACTACTAGTGTTACCGGCGTCTTTTCCATGATGATGTCGGAGGCGACCGGTTCAAGATTGAGAGCTTTCTCGCTTTTTTGGTGTAGTCATTGATCGCATTTTATAAACAAATTACTCGTTATCGACAATGCTTTCACTCATAAGGCAGCGTAAAGCTACCCGCAGTGGCGGTACAGAATGTTTTTCCTTTGACGAAAAGTGCAATGCCGCGGGACAGAGGCAAGTTTGATTTGTAGACGGAATTCCAGTCCAGTCCCAGTGTGTTGACACATTTGTTTTTTTTTGTGGACGTAGTGAGGTGTTGGCCACAATAAGTAAAATTTTCTGCTGGCAACGCTGTCAGTAGTTCTCTGGTTAGGGACTGCGCGAGCGTAAGAAGATTTAAGTCATTAGGGTCGAAAAAAAAAGGTATCAAAAGCCGGGATTTAAGGATAGATCGCTGGCTAGTGCTTAATATAATTGGATGTATCTTTTTATAGATAAAACCGGAGTTTTGGATGCGGCCAACCACGCAAAGTAAGCCATTTTCGTCGACAAACAAGTTAAGAGATAACATCAGGGTGACTAGATTTTTACATGTAAAAAAAAGTAGAAGTTATATATCTATCACATAGTTACTACTACAGTTTTTTGTTTTAAAATATATTAAAAACGCAATCTCAAATATGACTCAATAGATTTTTGCAAAATTTTTAGCAGAGAGAGAAATTAATATTATAAAATTGGCAATTGGAAATTTTAGGTTGTCGGTTTTGTTTTTATTTTTCCTAACCATAATATTTTTACTACCAAGTCGCAACTTATACACGAATACTCTAACAAATATATTATTTGTTAAAAACAATTTCTTTAATTTAATATGTCAAAAATGGCTAAATCTTACATTGCAGCTGCCAAAATATAACCAATGAAAAATGATCAACTGTAAAAATACTTAATCTAAAATGTGAATGTGAATTTTGCAATTTTCAACCGTTTTTAGCCGGATTTTGTTTCTTTTTGATAACATTTTAATATATTATGAAAAAATTTTGCCATTTTTTGAACAGTTTATAGTGAATTTTGGTACTTTCTGACAATATTTTTATACTTTACAGAATTTTGCTGTTATTGACATTTCATAGAAAATACACTTTTTGACGGTCATGTTTTTAATATTTTATGAATAGTATTTTGGACTTTTTAACAGTTTATTGCTGTTTTGTAATAAAAAGAACATATTTTTTTTATTAGTTTATGACCAGATTTTGCTATTTTTGATATTTCATATATAGAATTTTAGACGTTTTGACGGTTTATAGCTGGTATTTGCAATTTTCAAATCTATGACCAGATTTTAGTATTTTCTGACAATATTTTAAAATTAAATAGCAAAATATTTAAAATTATGTTTGTTTTTACTATATTACTATTGTTTTGGCTGGACTCAATTACTTTATGGACAAGTTTAAATTCTTTTACCGGATTTAGTAGTTTATAACTAGATATTTAGAAATATGAAATTTTTATGTTTTTTACCGGATTTCAATATTTAAAAACAAGATTTTAATTTTTTTAGACGGAAATTTGTATTTCACGGCCAGACTTTTAAAATTATGTTTTCATTTTAACAATATAAAGCAGATTATTATAGTTTTTGACCGCATTTGATTACTTAATGTCTAAAATTTTTGTTCTTAAGCCGGATTTTGTCTTTAACGGCCGGATTTAAATTAGTTACTTATGATTCTTTTTTGTCAACTTTTGTATTTTTAGCCAAATTTTTAAAATTATGTATTTTATACGCAGATGTATTGATATTAAGTAAAAAGTTTTAAAATTGGTAAACTGAAGGTTATTAAAGTTTTTGGCCGCATGTACGCAGTTTTAAAATTATGTGTAAGTATTTTGATACTAAGTTTAGGTTTTAAGTTTTTTAAATTGGATTTTGTCTTTAATGACGAGTTTTTTGCAATTTTGTCAAAATTTTACCAGTAATTACTTTCCGAACTGATTTTAATTTTTATAGGCTGGATTTTAAATGTTATTTTGAGAATATATAAAATTTGATTTTAATTCTCTGTAGCCGCATTTTGTATTATACCTCTAAATTTATCTCTAGACAACCAAGAGGTAATCATATTTTACATAAACCAAGTACTAAGATTTTTTTTGCGTTGATATTTACGCTTAGATTTAATTGAGATTTACAACAATTTATATAAACTCAGCAAATCTTTGCCTGTCGGCAATTGGTAAATTTGTGATATCTTTGACTTTTTTATGGATAGTAGTTTGCATTTTTCAATGGTTAATGGACGTATATTTCTTATTTTTGACACTTCATAAATAGAATTTTTAAGGTTTTTTGGATTTACAACTTCATAAATAAAATCTTGCACTTTTTGACAGCTTAAAACCGGATTTTGCTTATTTTGACTTTTCATAAACAGAATTTTACATCTTTTGACAGTTTATAGCCGAGTTTAATTTTTTTTTCTGACAATACTTAAATACTTTTCTTAAAATTTTCTATTTTTATCATCTCATAAATAGAATTTTGCACTTTTCACAACAGTTTTTGCTATTTTAGACATTTTATGAATAGAATTTTGTACTTTTTGACTATTATTTTGCTATTTTTGAAATTAAAAAAAAAATTTGCACTATTGATTTTCTGATCATATTTTAATACTTCATGGCCAAATTTTGACATTTTAAGAATAGATTTTTGCACATTTCAACAGATTATAACCGAATGTTGATAGTTTTGACATTTTATAAGTAGAAATTTGCACTTTTTAACAGATTAAATTTCTTTCTTAACAAATTTTGATACTTTATTGTAAAGTAAATAGAATTTACCACTATTTGACGATTTATGGTTCGGTATTGCTATTATTGACATTTAGTGAATAGAATTTTGCATTTTTTAACAGATTATTGGTTTTTTGTTATTTTATTAAACAGGATTTTGATTCTTTGAAACTTTAGGACCGGATTTCAACATTTTAATATTTCATAAAAAATAAAAATTTTGGTGCTTTCTGACAATATTTTAATGTTCCAAGACAGAATTCTGTTGTTTTGAACATTATATAAATAGAATTTTACACTTTTCAACCGTATTTGTCTAGATTCTTTGAAGACTTTTTTATACTTTTAAAAACCAAATACTTTAAAAAATAGATTTATAATTTAAAAGCCAAATTTACAGTTTATCAGTATAGTTTAACGTATTATTTAGACTATTTATAATTTAAAAGCCGAATTTACTGTTAAGCAGATATATTTAACACTTTAAAAACCGGATTTACACTTTTAAAGACGGATTTACAGTTTTAACGGCCGCTTATATTTTGAAAATCGGATTATTAGTTTTGCAGTAAATTTTAACACGTTTGTTACTGGGTGTTTAGTTCTAAAAGCCCGATTTACAATTTTAAAGACTAGATTGTTAATTTAGAAGCCTAATAAAGAATTTAAAATTATATATTGAAAAAAAAAAGTATATTTTTTGTTATTTGAATTAAAAGAGTAAAGAGTATTATATAGAGTATATAACTTCCAAAATAGTATATATTACTAAAAAAGAGTATGTCTGGTCAGCCTATTCTGTATTCTATTTACACCTGGCGTCTTTGATTTCTTTAGTTTTTCTATTTGCCTTATATTGTTTCCTTTGTAGTTTCATCTGGCTGCAAAGTCGTTTTTTGAAGTTTTTTGTTCTAATCTTTCTTTTTACTGTCGGTGCTATCAAATAGAGTTTAAAAATATTTTCGCCATTTTTAAAAAGTAATTCTTTTATTTGTTTTCTTTCTTTGTATATGTACTTCCATGCTTTTTCTTTTGATTGGATTGCTTTTATTTCTATTTCTTCTTTCTGAATGTATGTTATTTTATTCTAGTTGAAATTGTTTTTATATGTTTTTAACGTCTTTTGGTAATCTTGTTTGGTTGCTTTGTTGTTTTTCCATTTGCGTAGCATCTTTCTTGTTTCTCTCTTCTTGTGCATGCATTTTTTATTCCACCATCTAATTTTGGATATTTTTTTTGTGTGTACATATATTTTTATATATATATATATATATTTTTATATATATATATATATATATATATATATATATATATATATATTTTACTGTTGCTACTTTTATTATTTTTTTTCTAATTCTTCCATTTTGCTTTCTATTTCGTTTTCTATAAAATTTATTTTTTCCAAATTCTTTTTGTAACTTTTTATGTTTTCTTCTGCCCATATTACTTTTGTTATTGTTTCCTTTGTTTTGTTTGTTTCATTTATGGTATCATTTGTTAAATATAATTCCAGTGGCTAATGATCTGATTCCACTTATTCTTCCACTTTAAAATTTTCTATTTCCTGCCACGATTGGTCATTTACTACCACGTAGTCAATTACCGTTTGTTCCTATTCCCCGTGTTCATCTCCTTATTTCCATTTAACACGTCTGACCCTTTTTCTTCCATCATTTCTAAAAATATTTTTTCTTATTTATTTTCTTGACAGTCTTTTGACTCCTTTTTTTTATATGATCTTTAAAATGTTTTTTTCTCTTTTTGATCCAATTCTTGCATTTAAGTCTTCTCCTATTATCAATATTCTCTTGTCTGCTTCTTGTAGTGTTTCTTCTAATGCTTTTTTAATATTTTTAATTCCTCTACTATATAATGTAATCATCTTAATTTTTTTTTCCTAACAAAAAGTTTTGTTGTAATAACCCGTTTTGATCTGTTTCCTTATAATTTTTTTACGTTATTTTTCTCCGTATTCCCGTAATTATTCCACCCTTTGCCCTACCCTTTTTTTGTCTTTGATTGCTGGTTGACAAATCCATCTGTACTCGTTTGCCATATTTTCTTTCTTTTTCATCCACTTTTGTTTGTCCACCTAGGTTTCTATCATTCCAATTACGTCAATCGTAGTAATGTAATCCCAAAAATCACTTTTTTATTGCTAAATCTTGCCACGTTCTAGAATAGAATTGCAATTGTTGTTTCCGCCTCCTTACAACTTCTTTTTATTAGTTTTTTTGACCAGCCGATGCTGTTCCGTAATTCACAGTATTTAATTGAATTGCGTCAACGGGCTCTGTTGAGTCGGTACGTCATATAATTAGCTGTGGATGGCGCTGTTTAGGAGCAAAATCCATATCTGTTGGTACATTTTTTTGACGTCCGCAAAAACGACAATTTGCTGTCTGTACCGTAGTAAAAACAAAAACAAGTCATTCTGCACATCTGGTCTAACATGTTTTGCTGAACAAAACTCCGATTTTGTAGAGTCGTAGTCTAACAATTTTCACTATTAATTTAATTTGTTCAATTTCATAAAATTTGGCTTAATATAAAAATGTCACAGTTATAGATCAAAGAATCAAAAACTTTAATAATTAACTTTGCTAGTTTCAGTAAGGAATAAATAGTATGTTTTCATCAAGATCGTCCGTATAGGACAAAGCACTTTTACAATTATACATAGCATTAATCTTCATTAGATCAATTTTGCTGTAAGCTACTTTTGGGTTTTGAAAATTTAATGCAGGCTAAAATAAAAAATAATTTATTATTAGCTACATTTCGAAACTAAGACTTAAAACTAAATACCTTTATAAATTCCATTGTTTTTTTTCCATTTTTGGAGAAAGCATATTGTGGATAATGCATTATAGAACCATAATCATATTTAAACCCAAAGGCTGTGATTGTACTATTATTGTGAGCAATAAAGTTTTGAATATGATCTAAAATATTAACAAATCAATTTAAATTTAAATTTTCTTTAAAACTCACCTGGTTTTATATTTTCGCAATGAATTTTAATGTATTCATCTCTATCAGATCTTGCTTGTTCATGATAGAAGCCCATTGTATGCATTAATTCATGGAGTATTGTACTAATGCGGTTGAAACATCTATTGCTAAACTTTATTCTGCGTTCTTGAGAAGCTTGATATCCAACAGATGAACTGCAAGTTGTACCGTTCACTTTTTTAATGATTACATGCTGTTTTCTTAGATCAGAAGCGGTTACAAATCTGAAATAAAAAATTTAATTTATTTTGTCAATATGTATAAAATATTTAAATGTTTGTTAGTAATTTGTAAATAAAAAATTGGTATTAGTGATGAAATAAAAAGCATCTCTTATACATTAAGATCTAAAAAATTTTTCTTAAAAGTTTTTATGCTTTTAAGGATAAATTACTGTAACACGTAGCAAACTGATATAGTTTAAACTTTGATAGATTTGTTCTTAGGATTTATTAAGTTAGTAGTATAATATTATAAATATGGAACGCTTTTTAAACAATGATCCTTCAAAGAAATATAAGATATTCATTGGATTTTGTAAGTACTAAGTAACATTTCCGGCATTCTTCTAGATGTGGGTTTGTTGGTTACAAATGATTGGTGGCAAATCAAATCAACAACAACAAAAACTTGGAAGAGTTTGTACAGCCACCATCTATGCCTATATATTTTTTATATATAATAATTACTATGTGTTAGAAGCAACACGTCAGCCGTGCCCTTTTGGTGTATGTGTATTACTGAGTTCTAGTTTGTTACTGTATTGGAATGCATGTATCTAGTCGCAACATTGCGTCTACTGCAGCGGGTTTAATTCTTCTTTGGCATATAGACTGTCAAAAACTTCAGGTTAGAGTTGGCGAGGTCCCGCAGACTGGTTTTTATTGATGCAGAACTTGTTCTCAGGTTGAGTTGGTTATAATTCTTCAGACTCTTCCTTTTACTCTACAATAAACACTTTTCGGTTCAATGCTTTGACGTTGATTTTTCTGGTAATAGGAGTGTGACTGATGCATTTATTCTTTTGTTTCTTGACGTAAAGAATGGAACATTGTTGGTGAACAACTTCCAGCATGATGCAGTACTGAAAAGGAATGTATAATCTCAACATTGCGACTGAAGTTTTATGCCTATTTGTTGAAAGAATCATTGCTTAGCACTTATACTGCTAAACATTCCGAGTCATTGTTGACAATGGTTTGCCGTAATGCAATGTCAATATGGTCAGGTAAATTACTACGTATTGGCAATATACATTTAGCATTAACTAATTTTTTTTAATTTGTCTTCTAAACTACTTAAAAAAAACTAGTACAGACTCGAGTTAAAGTAGCGTTAAAATCTCTTAAACAATTTAGAAACAAGCGAGGGGTTGATCAAAAGCCAAATACCACCGTGTGACTTGGAAGTAAAAGCAAGCCCCGGCAACTCGGTGTCGGCTATAAGGCGTCTTTGCGGCAGTGGTGGCTAAAACGCAAACAATTTACTCCGCATTTCCATTAGTATCAACGGCCTAAACTACAAAGCTATGATTGATTTAATGCATGCACCAGATGAGTAAAAGCAGTATTTGTCCCAGTAGCCAACGTGGTATTACTTCTGTCCGGTGGAGGAAAAACTGTTTTACCGTTTTGGTTATATTTTGTAGACTATAATATTGAACAACAATCCAAAGTTTACATACTAACACTTTGCGGAGGCGACTCAACAATAAACGTGCGCTTATCATAGCACGACCATCCACTACCCCCAAATAAACCCAGTGGTGAGTAGTCACGCCAAGCTCAATAAAAGCATCCAAGCGCATATTACAACAAACAACAAAGCCCAAATCAATTATGCAAGTATAACACCAACGAAAAGGTTGGATCCAAAACAACGCTAAACTCTATCTAAACAATTTGATTGCCAGTTGCAACAGACAAACCATAGCTAGGCCACGTACCGCAACCACCAATATCTCAAAAAGACCACATCCCACACAACTACCATCCGGGAGAAAAGTAAAGGTCAGTGGACAAGCAGGAGGGTTTAATTACAACTAGATGGCCCAAAAGTGTTCATCACCGAAGCAAGAAAGAACTATTTTGAACAGGCTGACCATACATACTCTTTTTTAGTAACATATACTCTTTTGGAAGTTAAAATACTTTTTACTCTATTTAATTCAAATTAACAAAAAATATACTCTGTTTTTCAATTGAGTGCTAATAATTTCAAACTCTTTATCCGGCTTCTAAATTAACAATCCAGTCTTTAAAATTGTAAATCGGGCTTTTAGAACTAAAAACCCAGTAACAAAAGTTAAAATTTATTGCAAAACTAATAATCCGATTTTCAAAGTATAACAGGCCGTTAAAACTGTAATTCCGTCTTTGAAAGTGTAAATACAATCTTTAAAGTGTTAAATGTATCTGCTAAACAATAAATTCGACTTTATAAATAGTCTAAATAATACGTTAAACTATACTGATAAACTGTTAATTTGGCTTTTAAATTATAAATCTGGATTTTAAAGTATTTGGTTTTTGAAAGTATAAAAAGGTCTTCAAAAAATCTAGACAAAAACGGTTAAAAAGTGTCTTGAAACATTAAAATATTGTCAGAAAGCACCAAAATCCGGCTATGTTACGTACCTAAAAATCTGTGGCGTGAAAACAATTTTCCTATTTGGTTTAGTAAGGAACTAATCGCACTTCACAAATCTTAGCGCTCGCTTTTGCAAGCAGTATATTGCACGTACCGAGAATAATATTAATAATAATAATACTAATATTTATTTGTGTTAGGAACAATATTGTTTTACTCACGTCAGGTACATATAAGTTTACATATTATACTACAAAACATAAATTAGACAATGTATATAAAATATAATAAAATTAAAAGTGAACTAGCAGGATTTAATCGTATAAATTAACAATTACATTAAAATTACCTATCTACAAAAATTTGAGTTAATAACACTAACTACAAATTAATGTACATATATACATACATATTAAAAAAGTAAAAGGTTACATAGAGGTTAAAATGCAAACTAGTAACTATTAAAACTTCACTAACATTTTAAAATGAATCAAAAAAGTAAAAACATAAAATAGGAAGAGTGAAAATTTACAGAGACATAAGTTTACAATTATAATTCAAAAACTCGTTGAAATTATAAAATAAATTTTGTAATAAAATTACTTTGATCCTTGATTTAAATAGGTTTATATGTAAGGATTTTAAATTAGCCGGGAGCTTGTTAAAGAATCTGCATGCATAGTAGGTTTGGCAATTTTACTACCTGTACAATCGGATTGAGTTGGGATACACATTAGATTTATTTCTTGTGTCATAATCATGCAATTCTGAATGGTTGGTGTATAGTTCAGAGTTTCTTTTTAGGTAAAGTAGGCATTCCAGTATATATATAAATTCGGCAGTGTGAGAATGCCGAGTTTTTTTAAGGACTATCTACAGCTGTCAAAGTATCCTAAGTTGGCTACTATTCTTACACCTCGCTTTTGTAGCTTAATCACCCGTTCTACAATACTTGAGTGACCCGAAGCCAAAATGCCGTACGATAGGTGACTATGACACAGAGAGAAATAAGATGTTCGAAGAACAGATGGCAAAACTACTTCACTTAGATTTCGTAGTAAGAAAATACTACTACTTAACTTTATTGCAAACTCGTCTCCTTGGTATTTCCATACTAATTTATTATCAAAATGTAAGCCTACAAATTTTGTTTAATTGTTACTGCTTCTTAATGTGAATAGAAGTTTAGCTGATTTGTTTTTATTCAAACATAGTTTGTTATTGTGAAACCATTCAGATGCACTCTCCTCAGCACGCTGTTGTTTGGAGAAAGCTCTATCAAACTATTTATCATTGTTGATAATTGTGGTGTCGTCTGCATATAGTATTACATTTACTTCCAGATCACAGTTAGGTAAGTCATTTACGTAGATCAGAAACAAAAGCTGCCCCAAGATTGACCCTTGAGGCACACCGTGGCTTATGTCTGAGTTAGTAGACTTACATCCATGGTGATTAACTGCTTGTGATCTGTTGGCTAAATATGACACTAGTAGCCTACAACCCATAGGATGAATATTATAAGCATATAACTTTCTCGTCAGAATACTGTGAGAAACGCAATCGAATGCTTTTGACAACTACCGAGTTAATATCATAAACATCTCTGCTGTAAGACGTTTTAAGGTTAGTATTAATATCACAGACAAATTCACAGCTTACTTCTTTAAATTTAAAATATTAGTTGCTAGTATTACATACACTAGTACATGTTAAAATTAAGGGATCAAACAAATCCAAAGCATTTCTGGAAATTTGTCAACAAAACCAGAAAATCTAATGGCTTTTCGTCTACAATGTACTATCCTAATCTGCACTAATGGGGATGATTATATCAACAAATGTGCACTTCTTTTTTTCTGTTTACGATTCTGACGTTCATATAGCTCCAACATTTGAGTTTCAAAACAACGTAATACATTCAAATGTTTCAATTAGTTTGTTTGATGTTTTTAAAGGTATTGAATACCTTCAAATTAACCTTAGTACTGACCCAGACTGCATCCATTCCATGATGTTAAAAAAATGCATTTATTCCATTTCTACGCCGTTACATCTACTTTTTAATGCTACCTTAAGCAAATATAAATTTCCTGATATGTGGAAACAAAGCTACATTATGCCTTTATTTAAATATGGGACTAAGGAAGACATAACTAACTAAAGAGGTATATGCATTCAGTCTGCTATTCCTAAGTTGTTTGATCAATTTGTAACTAAACAAATACAATGGATGTGCAAAAGTATTATAATTGATGAACAGCTGCTGGTTTTCGTGAGAATCGTTCCACACTTACTAACTTAATGTGCAACAATAATTATATTTTGAAGGCTTTTGAATCAAGAGTACAAATTGATTCTAATTACACCGATTTTTCAAGGGCTTCTGATCGTGTGAGCCCCAGTATTTTGTTAGCAAAGTTTTATGCTTTAGGTTTTCATAATGCTGTGGTTTTATGGTAATCTAGCTTTTTGAAAAAACGTACTCAATGTGTAAAAATTAATAATTTTTATTTCACAGCCAATTCTTGTATCATCAGGTGTTCCCCAGGGATCACACTGCGGTCCAATTCTGTTCCTGCTTTAGATCAATGATATTTCTCAGTGTATTCATTCATCGTGCCCGTCTTACAAAATTCATACTCAAAGTTTTGAACAAATTCAAAATAAGTTTGCTAGATTATTATCTTATAAATCGGGGATTTTAGCGGTTGATTTTGATCGAAATTACATTACATGTTTGTACAATTTGGGCCACTAAAGCTTCGTTGCAAAAGGGCTGATCTTTCGTTTTTGTGTGAATTAGTGATGTCTGAAGTAGACTGTCTTGGGCTTCTTGCATCTCTACCATTCAGTACTCCTATTAGCGATCGACGTACCAGGCAGATGCTATACCTTTTACCGTGAATAAAGAATTATTATTATATACAGTTAAAAAGTTATATATTTTATGAAATATTGAAAATGTTAAAATCCGGTCAAAAACTTTCAATGTAAGTGCAAGATTTTTTTTCTTAAAAGTTAAAAATAACAAATTATTTTCTTAAAAACGGCAATAAAATAAAAAATCTATTCATAAAATGTCAAAAATAGGCCATAAACCGTCAAAAAATGCAAAATGTTGCTAAAAAGAATCAACATTTTGTTAAAAAGAATCAAAATCCTGTTGAAAAAAAGCAAATTTCTTTTTATAAAATAACAAAAATACAAATATTCTGTTAAAAAAATGTAAAATTCTATTGAATAAATGTCAATAATAGCAAAAACCGACCATAAATTGTCAAAAAGTGCTAAATTTTATTTACTTGACGATGGAGTAACAAAATATTTCAAGAAAAAACTTTAATCTGTTAAAAAGTGCAAATTTTTATTTATTAAATATTAAAACTATCTATATTTGGTCATATCTGTTGAAATGTGCAAAAATCTATTCATAAAATGTCAAAATTTGGCAATGAAATATTAAAATATGATCAGAAAGCACCAAAAGTGTAAAATTCCATTTAAAGAATGCCAAAAACAGCAAAATACGTTAATAAACTGTCTAAAAGTACAAGGTTCTATTTATAAAGTGTCAAAAACAGCAAAATGGCGATAAATGCAATTTTTTTTTTAAATGTCAAAAATAGCAAAATAATAGTCAAAAGGTACAAAATTCTATTCATAAAATGTCTCAAATAGTGCAAAATTCTATTAACGAGATGGAAAAAACTAAAAATTTTGATAAAAGAATTTAAGTATTGTGAGAAAAAGTAAAATTCTGTTTATGAAATGTCAAAATAAACAAAATCCGGCTTTAACTTAAAAAGTGCAAAATTTTATTTATGAAGAGTCAAAAATGAAAATAATTATTTAATAACCATTGAAAAATGCAAAATACTAGCCACAAAAAAATTATCACAATTTGACTACGAAGTATAAAAAAATTGTCAAAAACTTTTAAAAATGCAACATGAAACGTCAAAAACAACATAATCCGGTCATAAACTATCAAAATATTTTCCAAAAAACAGCATTAAATTGCTGAAAAGAGTGAAATTCTATTCATAATGTTTAAAAATACCAAAATCCGGCTATAGAATATCAAACTATCTTTCCAAAAATTTTTATAAAATTTTATTTATGAAAAGCCCGGATCTAGTCTGTTCTTAGTGTGCTGTGTACACACATTTAGAGGTTGTACCATAGAAGTGTGTGTGTGTGTGTGAGAGAGAAAATTAAAAACTTAAAACAAAAATTTTTCCCAGCTGTTTTTAGTTTGTTTTTGGTGTTATTCTGGTACGAGCTTTGTTAATTTTGCGATTGCGGACAGGGAGATATTTGCTGAGTTTATATAAAATGTTGTAAATTTCCATTAAATATATGCATAAAATTTTAACTCAAAAAAAATTCTTAATACTTGGCCTATGTAAAATATTATAACTATCTTTTGGTTGTCTAGATATAAATTTAGGGGTATAATACAAAATGCGGCTAAAGAGGATTAAAATTTAGCTACCTGGTCGGAATGTAATCCAGCAAGAAACTTTAATAATATTTTTATAATTAGTAAAATTTTGACATAATTTCAAAAATCTTGTCATTAAATACAAAATCCAAATAAGAAAAATTAAAACTATACCTAAGTATCAAAATACTTACAGATAATTTTAATAAAACCACCATAAATACAAAATTTGACAAGAAAAATAAAATCCGGCCAAAACCTTTTATAACTTGCTTTTGGTAAACTTAATATCAATAAATCCGCTTATAAAGTACATACAATTATAAGTAACTAATTTATTGGTAAAAATTTATTATAATCTTAAAAATCCGGCCGTTAAATACCAAATCCGGCCTAAAAAAATAAGTTTTAGACATTAAGTAATCAAATCCGGTCAAAAACTATAATAATTTGTTTTATGATGTTAAAATATGGACAAAATTTAAAAAATCTGGCAATAAAATATAAATTTTCGCTTAAAAAAATTAACATCTTGTCTTAAAATATTGAAATCCGGTAAAAAAAATATAAAAATCTGCATAAAATTTACTAAATTTGATCATACTCTAATCTAGTCATACAATACTAAATCCGGTAAAAAAATTAAAACTTGTTTAAAAAGTAATTAAGTCCGGCCAAAACTATAGTAATATAGTAAAGTACAAATATAAATTTATATTTTTTGCTATAAATGATCAAAATATTGTCAGAAAATAACAAAATATAAAAGTGTTTGCACTTTCTACTTATGAAATGTTATAATTAGAAAAAAATGGGATATAAATTATTAAAAATTGCAAGATTCTATTCTTGAAAAGTCAAAAAAGCAAAATCCGGCTATAAATTGTTGAAAAGTAAAAGGTTTTATTCATACAATGTGAAAACTATTAATCCAGTCAAGAATGAATAGAATATTGTCAGAAAACTAAACTAATAAAAAGTACAATGTTCAATCAATGACAAAACAGCAATGTGCGGTCATAAACTGTTAAAATGTCCAAAATACTCAACAAATTAAGAAAAGACAAGTTAATAAAACTAATTATATACAGAAATATACCAAGTGAGTTTAAGTGTAAAGACGCTGTGATAGAATGTTTAAATAAAACTAAAAATATAGTGCCTGACAATGTAGAAAAAGAAGACGACATATTCGAAGATTCTTCCGAGTATTTACACCTAAGTGAACACGCAAACAAAGAAAATACCGAGATACTTTCAAATAAAATAGAATATCTAAAATCTCATGTAAGTACTCTAGAAAAACTTAATTCTCACTTAGAGTTACGCATACATGATCAAAAAGAAATTATCAATCTATTAAAAGATAAAAATGTCAATGTGCATCACGACAAAATAATGCCATCTACCAGTAATAATACAAATCCCAAGAACAAAAACATCGCAAACTGTACTACAGTAACTAGTAATAAAAAAGAAAATCCTTCAATAGGATCAGCTACATACTCCAATGTCGTTAATATTGATAAAAATAAAATCGAGCACGCACAGAAAAACTAAGCAAACGAAAAAATCATAACAGAAATGAATAAACAAAAGGACGTTGAACCGAATGGTAAAAACAATACAAATAATAATATAAACAAAAATAATGCTTGGATACCTAAAAAGGTGATAATAGGATCTAACACAACAGAAGGTGTTAGGGCAATACCCCAAAAAGGCTACTTATATGTCTACCGACTTAGTCCTGATACAACATCTACGACATTACAACAATATTTAAAACAGACTGCACCAACTATTCCATTCCAATGCGTTAATTTAAAAACATCTGATATTAGTGCTACTTTTAAAATAACATATCCACTTGACTTTATCGACAACGTATACGATCCAACTATCTGGCCACCAGGAACTGCAGTTAGACAATTTACTTTCAAAAAAGGAAATAGAAATTTTCAAGCAGCAATAGCTCATCAAACGCCGACATAAACCATCAAATTAATGCAACAACTCAACCCCAAGTAGATATTGATAATGAAATATTATTTAGTGTATTTCATAGTAATGTACAAGGTCTTTCGAGCAAACTTCAATTATTAGAAGCAATTTTAATAGAAAATAAATTATCACCTACAATTTTATGTACCAGTGAACATTACATGAATGAGATACAAGTTAGCGTAACAAGTATATCTGATTATACGCCTGTATCTGTTTATTGTCGTACTTCGCATATACATGGTGGCTCAGCTATCTTTGTAAAATCGAGTCTTCTAGAACACAGCAAAGAATTGAAATTTATAAAATTAAACTCTATAGAAATGTGCTGCGAAGTTGTAGGCGTATTAATGTATAACTGTATATGTATTATCTATATATATCGACCACCAACCGGTGATTTTAATCAGTTTATTAAACAATTAGAAAATATTTTAAATACGGTTGTAGTTAGTTATAAATATATTTTATTAACTGGCGATTTAAATGTGGATGGATTAAACACGCAAAGTAAAAACTGTAAGATATTGAATGATATGCTTGACTCATATAATTTAGAGTCGTTGATTCATGTACCTACAAGAATTGATCACCGCAATGGTTTTAACTCTGCTACACAAATAGATTACGTAGTTACAAATCTTAAATGTAAATATAATTGTCAAGTTCACGATTTCTGTTTATCTGATCATATGAGTCAAGTTTTTACTTGCAATATAAATGCAAAACATGTTAAAAAACCTAATGATAAAACCATAACAACACGAATTTTTAATGAAAATAACATGTCTTACTTTGCAAATACGTTTATTCATTATTATGACATGAGCAATATGAACAATGAATTTTCAAACATAAATGAATATTTTTTATGTTTTTGGAATTACTTTAAGTGGTGTTTGGACAATACTTGTCCTGAAACTTGTGTTAAAACCAATAAAAATAAATGTAAACCAGTTAAACTAAATAGAAACATAAGTAGACAATATGATAAATTGAAGTTTTTAAATTGGCTGCAAAAAAGTGTTAAAACTCTTGAATTAACAATTTCATTCAACAAACTTAAATCAGAACTGAAATATAACTTAATGTGCAAGAAAAAGTTGCATAATAGTGAATTAATTAGAACCTCTAGTAACCCTGCTAAAACGATATGGAATGTTATAAATAAACAAACTAATAACAATAAATCACAAAATAGAAATATTGAAATAATCTGGGATAACAACCTAATAAATGAGCCTATAGATGTTAGCAATATATTAGCTAATCACTTTGTAACAACTGTATCAAAAAAAGTTATTCAACATTTTGGAAATAATATATCAACTCGGTGTACTTATAACATGACTGCGAATGACAAATCAATATTCATTACTCCCATAACTGCAGATGAAATCATAAATATTATTTCAAGTTTACCAAATAAAACCTCCAAAGGCATTGATGAAATTCCAGTAAAATTACTTAAATATTGTAAATATATTATCTCACACACACTAGCAGATATATGTAATAAATCGATACATTTTGGTGAATTTCCGGAGTTATTAAAAAAGGGTAACATCGTTCCAATTTTTAAAAAGGGTAACTCGCAATTGCCTGAAAATTACAGACCGATCACTTTAATTAGTTGGTTTTCTAAAATTATTGAAAAAACAATAGCGGGAAAAATCACAGATTTTCTTAATAAATGCAATATGTTCTCTGATAGTCAACACGGATTTTGCGTTAATAGATCAACGGAAACGGCAATGACAGTTATAATACAGAGCATACATGATAAGTTGGATAAGAAAAAAACACGTTATGATTCTGTGCTTTGACTTATCTCTAGCGTTTGACAGTGTTCGATGTGATTTTCTGAGCGCAAAGCTTGATAGATTAGGAATCCGAGGTTCTATAAACAAATGGATAGAATCTTACATAACAAACAGAAAAATATGTGTCAGCGTTAACGGAGTGCGGTCTGGAGAACATTCAATGCAATTGGTGGGACAAGGATCGGTACTTGGACCGTTAATCTTTTTACTATTTGCAAATGATTTGCCATTGCATATTAAAAGTGGAGAAGTGTATATGTATGCAGACGACACCTCGGTTGTTATAGCAGCAGACAATAAAGTAGACCTTTTATCAAAATGTAAGTCAGTTGTCACCGAATTTACAAATTGGTGTAATAGTAACAACTTAATGGGAAACTTGAATAAAACTGCAAGTATATATTTCAACAATAGAACAAATATTATACTAAATGACGACTTGGCTAACGTAGGTATATGTACTTCAACTAAACTTCTAGGAGTTTTTATTGATCAAGATCTAAACTGGGGTGCTCACATTGATCTTGTCTGCTCAAAAATAACAAAAGCATCATTTGCCATAATTAATCTAAAAAAGGAATTAGATACTAGCCAGGTAATGTCTGCTTATTATGCAATGGTATATTCAGTTATTAAATACAACATAGTAATCTGGGGACAATCTGTCGACATACAACGTGTATTTATTATGCAAAAACGAATTATAAGAATTATTTACAATATTCCAAATCGTGAAACATGCCGAGTAATTTTTAAATCTAAAAAACTTCTCACTGTTTGTTGCGTATACATTTATAGGACACTTATATTTCTTTATAAAAATAAAAATAAATTTAACTCAGTAAATAATCATACCTATCATACAAGAAATGTTGACGATATATATATAAAAAACTACAATTCATCACGATACAAAAAATCACCAAATTGTGCTGCAAGTTACTTGTTCAACAAGTTGCCAAGTAAAAAAAAAGCTGCAAAAACTGTAAACATCTTTAAACAGTTAGTAAAAGAATATTTGTTAATTAATTGTTTTTATAATTTAAATGAGTATTTTGAATTATAAATTTTAATGTGTTTAGTATCTATTTATTATTGTATACAATTTTTAATTATGTTTGTGTACTTGTGTACTACTTGTAATGACTTGTCAAACTTTATGTATTCATTTGGCCAAATAATATATTATTATTATTATTATTACTATTCATAAAATGTCTAAAACATGACCTTCAAAAAGTGTATTTTTTATGAAATGTCAATAATAGCAAAGTACTGTTATGATATATAATAATATTGTTAGAAACAATTAAGATCTTGTCATAAATGTCAAGACTCAGTTAATCAAATATAGAAAATAACAAAATTTAGCCGTAAAGTATAAAAATATTGTCAAAAAGTACTAACATTTACCATAAACTGTTAAAAAAATGGCAAAATTCTGTCATAAAATATTAATATGTTATAAAGAAAAAAACAAAATTCGGCTAAAAACGGTTCACATTCACATCTTAGATTAAGTATTTTAACAGTTGATCATCTTTCATTGGTTATATTTTGACAGCTGCTATGTAAGATTTTGTAATTTTAGACATATTAAGTTAATGAATATCATTTTAGATCGTGTATTTTTTGACAGCTGCTATTTAAAATTTAGTAATTTTTGACATAATAGATTAAAGAAATTGTTTTTAACAAATGATATATGTACTTGTTAGAGCGCTCGTGTATCCAATGCAAATTTTGCGTCTAGGTGGTAAAAATATTACGGTTATGGACGTTTTTTGAAAAATTAAAAAAATATTTAGAAAAAATAAAAACAAAATCGACAACCAATAATATTCAATTGCCATACATTTTAAAATAATTACTCCTTCTGCTAAAAAAATTACAAAAATCTATTGAGTCAGATTCAAAATTAGACTTTTTTTAGTTTAAACATTAGATTTTAATAATTTTTAAAACAAAAAAACTGTTGGAGTGCAAGTTTTATTGATTTTAAATAGAAGGGTTAGGGATTTAAGAGTAGAAAGGTTAAAAACATATAACTTATAAAAATGTAACGGTGGTAGCAGTTACTATATGATAGATATGTAACTTATACTCTTTTTTACTTGTAAAAATCTGGTCAGCCTGTACTTTGCAACATAAGACACAAAATTATCACCAACTAAGGTCAAATAAACAAAAATCGAACTACATCCACTCTCTTTAACCAAAATCAGAATAAGGTAGTTTGCATCAAGTAATTGCATATATAGATAGAACTACTAAAACAACGTTATAAAGTTTGCATTAAAACCAAATCTGTGCAGAGATCACGTGAATATACATTGAATAAATAATATCGAAAAAGAAAAGACAAAATAGAAAACAGTAGTGATAGTGAATAAATAAAATATAGAGAATTTAAAGGACATTATAATTAAAAGTGTAGAAGCAAAGGAATAATATAATTAAAATAATTCAAAGCAAATATTAAAGTTCTCAAAAATAAAACTTCGGTGGCGCACAGGGAAGAGCCGCAACGAATATAAATAAATATGTGTGTACTTGCCTTTATAATACGTTTTTGTCTAACACCCTGTATAAACCTCAAACCGCAAAAACGATGATCTTTTAAAAGTAATAGACAAAATAATAAAAACAAAAACTTAAAATATAATAGTAGGTTTCATGAACATAAATTTAAGAGAAAATAACAATGTAACACATAACTACAGAAACTTAATTGTAGAAAATGGCCATTGTATATTAAATAAAATAAACAAAGATGGAGTGACGAGAAACAACGCAGATAAACCTGGCACAATAATAGATTACGTTATAACAAACATAAAAGGTTATAACAAAAAAAATTAAATTAAAAAACGGTAATAACAGAATGGAATATAATATATGAATAACGGAAATAAAAAGAAAAGAAAACAATAAGTGTATAAATACAGAAATAATAACAATGATACAAGATAGAAACAAAACACAAGAGAGATACATCAAAAATCCAAACAATGATGTCATTAAAAAAAATATGAAAAGAAAAGAAAAAAGAAGTAGAGGATAAAATTAAGGAAAGAAAAGAAAATTACTACAAAAACAAAATAAAAAATGCAATTGGAAATCAAGCTAAACAATGGTCGAAAATAAATAGTATGCTAAATAAAACAAAGAAAAAAACAAAACAAGAAATAACTGAAATTATAACAAAACATGGACAAAAAAACAGATAAAATTGTTTTAGCGGACAAACTGAACAACTACTTTGCAACAGTAGGAAAAAACTTGGCAAACAAAATTAAGAAAAATGATGGCAGGAAAACAATAACAACTGTAAGAATAGAAGAAGAAGCTAAGTTTGACGAAACAACAGAAGAAGAGATAGAAGATATAATCAAACAACTGAAAATAAGAAGCGCGTCGGGAGAAGATCAAATAACCCATGACGTAATAAAAGCTATAAAAAAAGAAGTAGCACCAATACTGAAAAAACTAATAAATAAAATGATGCAAACAGGTGAATATCTACAAATACTCAAAAAACAAATTATAAAACCAATACACAAAAAAAGAAAAAAATCAAAATTAGAAAATTATAGACCGCTATCGCTTATATCAGTGTTAAGCAAAATAACAGAAAACGCAATATATAACAGATTAATGACACACATAAACAAACATAACATAATAAACAAAAGAGAATATGCATTTCAAAAAAACTCAAACACTATGGGCATAACAACTGACATAATACAACACATAGCAGGAAAGCGGGATGACAAACAGTATGTAATACCAATATTTATAGACATGAGGAAAGCCTTTGACACAATCGACAAAGACAAATTGATCAACAAAATGGAAATTCTTGGAATAAGAATCACAAACTTAAAACTACTAAAAACATATATTAAAAACAGAACACAAAAAATAAGAATAAACGACATACTTAGTACATCTACAATAGCAGAATATGGGCAGCAACAAAAGGAGCTGTGTATAGAGCTAGGGAATGCATTACAAAAGAAACTGCATTATCTACCATTCACTATTTTTAGCAAAAATTAATTATTTAATAAACATATGGAGAAAAACAACAAAAACAAACATACAAAATATACATAGACAACAGAAGAAAATTCTAAAAATAATACACAAACTACCAAAACTAACACCAACAGAAAAAGTATACAAAATAGTTAACGAACAAAGATAAACAAAAAAATTAAAATAGAAAAATGCAAACTAATATACAAAATTAAAAATAAAGAAATTAAAACCAACCTCCAAATAAAATGCAACAAAGAAATTCACGGACATAACACAAGAAGAAGAAGTAATATACATGTACACACAACAAGGACAGAGAAAGCAAAACAAACAATACTAGGCAATGGACTAGTCACGTACAATCAACTGCCTGAAAGTATTAAGAAAACAAAGAATGATAAAGAATTCAAAATAAAAATTAAAAAAACACTATATATTAACAAAATCTAGTTAGAAGAAAAAGAAGAAGAATATAATTGGAAACATAAAATGGTGCCCCAAATACAAAGTTCTGCAGCCATCCAAATGAAGACGGTGTAGAGCAGCAAGTGGGGAGAAAAATAATATAAATTGTAAATATGTAAATATTTTATAATAAAAAAAAAAAACAAAAAGTAATCAAGATGTAACGCCTCTTGAAAGTTTAGAAAGACTTCACCGTTAAGTTTTAAATATTGAACGCAATTGTTTCAATATTTAGTCGTACATAAAGCTATCAGTTTTTGCTTTTTATCTTTTAAATTCCTGCGTTATCATAACATTTATAAATGTAATACCATTACCTTACACAAGTTAAACTATGAATAGTTTCCATTGCCTCAAGCAAAATTTTTAGTTGTTTATATGTGAATCCTTTGTCAGTAACATACGGAATTATTCCTCCTTTCCATCTTCTAGATTTATTAATTAGGCCATTCTTTGTAGAAACCCAGTTTAAAATCATATCGCCTTCAAAATAGTCACCTTTTAATGGATTATTATTATTATATTCTGAAAATTAAATAACAGTAACTGAAATAAATTAATATTTATATTTCTAAGTATACCGTAGTCATCGTAATCATCGTAGTAAGTAGGAAGTGTTTTTCTAGATGCTTTTACGCATCTCATTTTAACTGGATCATACACCTAAAATATAAAAAAAAAAAAATAAGATTTGTTCTGATGATGTAGGCGATTGCTTGAACAGTAACTAAAATATATTTTTCTTCCTCAGTCAAGGTAATTAGCTAGATTTAAATAGATAACTTTAAATTTTAACTTACTAATTCCGCCATAGCAAAGTATACAAGCAGCGGCAATAAATACAGAAATTTTATATTAATCAAACACATACTGATATGCTACCGATTAATAAAAAAAATCATAATTCATATGATTTATACAATTGTACATATACATAATCTTAATTTATATTTAGTAATAAATATTTTATGAGCATTAATAAATTTGTTTTAGTAGGCGTAGTAAATAGTAAAAAAATGTTTTATATTTTTCAAGCATTGACATAGCTAGGTTGTAATATATTCTTTTAAATGTTATTGATACGCCCCAAAATATTTAGGATGAGCAATAAAAAAGAAAGAAATCATCGTTTTTGTAATCAGCAATAATAACAAAAAAAAACAATTCAAAAACAAGGAGAAATTATTGTAAGTTTGCTAATTTTTTTATGTAATATTTTGTAATTACAAAAGCATATTTAAATTCTACGGAAAACTTTATAAAAGGTTTTCTAATGAAAGGTTTCATTTTGATAATTAAAAAAAACGGGTATTTTTTAAGAATGACGTGAAATTTTACCTCAACAACGATGCATGATTGTGACGTTAATTTACATCAAATCAAAATGATTTTGTTTTTCTTGTGATAATTTTAACCTTTTTATGGATAGTATATTGCATTTTTCAATGGTTAATGGACGTATATTTCCTATTTTTGACACTTCATAAATAAAATTTTTAAGGTTTTTCGGATTTACAACTTCATAAATAAAATCTTGCACTTTTTGACAGCTTAAGACCGGATTTTGCTTATTTTGACTTTTCATAAACAGAATTTTACATCTTTTGACAGTTTATGGCCGAGTTTAGTTTTTTCTGGCAATACTAAAATACTTTTCTTAAAATTTTCTATTTTTAGCATCTCATAAATAGAATTTTGCACTTTTCACAACAGTTTTTGCTACTTTAGACATTTTATGAATAGAATTTTGTACCTTTTGACAAATATTTTTCTATTTTTGAAATTAAAAAAAAAAATTGCATTATTGATTTTCTGATCATATTTTAATACTTCATGGCCAAATTTTGACATTTTATGAATAGATTTTTGCTCATTTCAACAGATTATAACCAAATGTTGATAGTTTTGACATTTTATAAGTAGAAATTTGCACTTTTTAACAGATTAAAGTTTTTTCTTGAAAAATTTTGATACTTTATCGTCAAGTAAATAGAATTTAGCACTTTTTGACAATTTTTGGTTGGGTTTTGCTATTATTGACATTTAATGAATAGAGTTTTGTATTTTTCAACAGATTATTGGTATTTTTGTTATTTTATTAAAAAAAAAAATGCTTTTTTTTAAAAGGATTTTGACTATTCCTAACAATATTTATTCTTATAGCCAAATTTTGGCGGTTTATTGTCATTTTTTGCTATTTTTGACATTTTATCAATAGATTTTTGAACATTTTATTAGTACAGGGCCGAATTTTAACGCTTTTTGATACTATAAGGCCGGACTTTGTAATTTTATGAATAAATATTTGCACCCTTTTGCTGTTTTTAACATTTTATGGATAAAATCTTGTACTTGTTCTTTTCAACAGTTTATTGCCGCTTTTAAAAAAATATTTTGTTATTTTTCACTTTTTAGTAATAAAATCTTGCACTTATTAAAAGTTTGACCGGATTTTAACATTTTTAATATTTCATAAAAAATAAAACATTTCAACTGTATATAGCCGGATTTTGGTGCTTTCTGACAATATTTTAATGTTCCAAGACAGAATTTTGTTGTTTTTAACATTTAATAAATAGAATTTTACACTTTTCAACCGCATTTGTCTAGATTCTTTGAAGACTTTTTTATACTTTTAAAAACCAAATACTTTAAAAACCAGATTTATAATTTAAAAGCCAAATTTACAGTTTATTAGTATAGTTTAACGTATTATTTAGACTATTTATAATTTAAAAGCCGAATTTACTGTTTAGCAGATATATTTAACACTTTAAAGACCGGAATTACACTTTTAAAGACGGATTTACAGTTTTAACGGCCGGTTATAATTTGAAAATCGGATTATTAGTTTTGCAGTAAATTTTAACACGTTTGTTACTGGGTTTTTAGTTCTAAAAGCCCGATTTCAAATTAATAAAATTTGGTTTTATATTTACACGGTGACAAAAAAAATGTTTTTAAATATTTTTAATTTCTTTCTTGATTAATTAATTAATTAAAGCTATTTTGACATATTGTTTTATTAATTTAACTTCGCACACACATGTTTAATCTGTAATGCTAATTATTGAATGTTTTAGAATTCTAAAATTATGCAAATTTATTGTAAAATTCAGCTAGAGAACAAATTATTCATAAAATATATATGAAAATCTGCTACACTCTACCGACAAGTTAGTCAACAAGGGAGACACCTCAGAAACGAAACAGAGGCAGTTTTAGTGAACGCCTCTCGTTCAATTCTCCCGGGGCGCATATGCATAGAAATGAGTAGCAGCGTTGAGTGAATGAGGCGCAAGGCTAGCATGGGCGCCGAGTACATGGGGGCACCGGGGCGCGTGCCCGCATTGAAATATTTCCTGGGGCAGCGTCCCTATTGGAATATTTGCTTAAATGCATAAAACATTCTTGAATTTAGTATCAAAAGTGCAATTCACAAAAAAATCACAGTCATGCAGCCCAAATTTCTGCGCACAAGGAACCCATTTTATGATTCAAAAGTTTTGCCCCCATTGACATTATCAAAAGTCAGCGCCCATGAAGGCTAGTATACATTTGTGCGTACGTACATGTATGCCGTTCGTATAAATGATCTGTCTTCCTCGCACACTAGCTATCGACAATCTGCTATCTTTGAAACTGGCGAACCTTCCCCGATATTGTTTTAAATTCACTCGACGGTAACTTAAATTTTTTTAAAAATCTATTATAACAATAAATTTTGTTTTGCATTACCCATTAATTTCAGGATAGTTCGAACAATTGATATCTCCGATTTTGCTCAAACTTTGTACACATGTTTGGGGTACCAAAATATGACAATTCCATTTTAATTTTAAAGGAATATTTTGTCTTCTTTCAGTTTTTGTTCTGTAAATAAGCAAAAAATAGTCAAAAATTATATTCAAAATGGTGTATCTTATAGAAAAATTTCCGTAGAACACAATCCTGTCCTTGGATTTCCGATATTTGTTGTGGAAAATGAGGAAATTAAAATTTTATCCGAAATTTGATAATTTCAATTTCGCCACACCTGGACTTGAAATTTGAATATGATACTCTTGAAACATAGTACTTTTGATCCCAAAAATTAAAAGAAACTGGATTTGCTTGCTTTAGGGTAAAATATAACACATAATTGCTAAAAAGGAGTTACTTTTAAAAGATTTGTCTCAGATTTTCCGTAATTTCACTAATTTTCTGGCTTTTTAGAAGAATTTAAAAATAAAATAAAGATCGCGTTCTACGAGAAATTTTACTTTCAATTAAACAATTCAATTTTGTTTTGACCTTTTTTTGCAAAACTATGAAAAACCAAGAAATATTTATTTTATATCATATTTTTTGTTGAAAAAGTATGATATATATATACAGAGTGTTTCAAAACATATGTTGCAAAATAAAGGGTAGGATTTTTTGGCTAATTATAAGAAAAAAAGTTGTTATTAACATGGTTCCGCAAACGCACCGTTTTCGAGAAACAGGGTGTAAAAAAAATATTTTTTAATTTTTGAGGATATCTTAGGAACGGAAAGAAAAAGTAGCATCATGATCACAAAACCTTTATTTTACAAAACTAAGCAATAACATAAAAAATAAGAACAGTCACAAACATTGTTGAAAATACCTCCTCCTACGGTAACGCAGGCTTCCAACCTACGTCTTAGTGACTGACGTACCCGTTCGAAAATGCCCGGAGTGTTTCGTATCGTAATACAGGATGCAATAATGTGATTTCTTAGTTCTTCATCAGTATTAACTGATGTAGTGTAAACTAAACTTTTTAAGTGACCCCACAAAAAAAAATCCAAAACATTTAGATCTGGAGACCGAGAAGACCAAGCCTGCGAGCCTCTTCGACCTTTCCAACGGTTCCTATACTGTTCATTTAAGAATTGACTCGCAACTAAACTAAAATGTGCAGGAGCACCATTGTGTATGAACCACATTTTGTTTCTTAATTGAACCAGAGTAGTGAAGCAAAGAGAGTTCTACGCCAAATTTGTCGTTTGATTTACTAAGGCTTGAAATTTTCAATATTTCCGCCATCTTGGATTTTATTTTGGAGTGGGGGGCAAGCGCCATCTTGGATTTTATTATTTTTCCGCCATCTTGGATTTTATTATATTTCCGCCATCTTGGATTTTATTTTAGAGTGGGGAGCAAGTTTTTATTTTAAAAAATGTATGCCGATGCCGGGGTTCGTTCCGAGGACCCTTGGTGTAGAATCCAACAATCTAATCAACTAGACCACGAAGCCTAATTATTTGAATGAGTTTATTGATGGTATATATAATATAGATAATATTTAACGTATGCTTAAATGTAATTAGAGTTGCCTATACGGAGAATTAAATATAAGAAATTATTTTATATTTTAATAATTATTATTTTATTAAAAAATGTTGCCGGTGCCGGGGTTCGTTCCAAAGACCCTTGGTGTAGAAACTAACAATCTAAACAACTAGACCATGAAGCCTAATTATATAAAGAAGTTTATTGATGGTATAATTAATAATAAAATTATGATTAAGTGTAAATAGTGTTGCCTATACGAAGAATTTAAGAAAATATTTTATATTAACTTAGTATATGCATAATATAATAATAAAGTTTTTAGCAAATCTAGTAATCTATTTTAAATCTAATAAGGTACTTGTTTGAATTTATTATCTATTGTAATGGAGCTCTTTTATGTTGTATATAATGTTAAAAAAATATTGATAGGTCAATGACATCGTTTGCTAAATATGTATAAGTGAATTTGCAGATTTAAGTAAATACACAAGCAGAAATTATAATCTATTGACGATTAAGCAGTTTAAAATGACATTAATTAATTACGTACACACAACTAAAATAATATCGACATAATCAATATATAAGCTATGGTTAAGAATTTACTGTTGAAACGTTGACATACAATAAATAAATAAATAAATAAATAAATAAATTAATTAATTAATTAATAAATTAATCTTATGACATAAGAATTTTTGTCGATATATACTATCTATTGTAGTGGTGCTCGTTTTTTTTTTAGTATAATATATATATACAGTTGAGAGATGCTGAGAAGCACTTAGAGACATTTTCAATAATTAGTATGGTTAGAATGATAATGAACAGTGTTAAACTGCAAAAAAGTCTACATATAAAATTGAAACAACATATTTTAAATATAAGGAAGTTGAAACTATCAATTGATTATTACGAGAAAGAAAAACTGTTACGCTCTAGTTTTGAAAAACTAGCAATGTAGCAATAAATATTATTAATCTATTCAATGTTTTCTTTATTTATTCTATGAATGTCTTTTATATTTATTATTATTATACTCATATTGTTTCATATGTTTATTATTATTTTTATTAATTAATATATTATTTTTTAAACATGTTGTAAAATAATATATTAATTAATAAAAATAATAATAAACATATGAAACAATATGAGTATAATAACAGTAAATATTATTAATCTGTTGTTTTATACAGCTACTAAAATCAATCTACGTATTTAAATTGACCTAAAGAGGTTTTTATCTCTCCTTCCCTATGTAATAAAATGTATAAATAGATCAATTAAAGAATATATAAATTAGTTTTACTCCAGCTATAATATAATGGAGAATCAACAATCTAAATATTACATTTCTGCATACTCACAAGCAATTGGTGAAGAGATTCAATTGTCAGAACGAGAATTGATTATATTAGGTTGTGATTATTTAGTCAAAGATGCTTTAAATATCTTAAATGAAATTAAAGAAAAATCAGCAGAGCATTATAACGATTTTGGAGAAAAACATGTTATTTTCACGGATGATTATGATTTCATTAATGAGCCAGATGTACCTCTACAAGTAATATGTAAAATAGATTATCCAATGGTTTATTATTGTATAGAGACTGGAAGTAAGTGGAATGAAGACGTATATTACGTACTGTATGAAGGCAATACTTCAATCACACAAACTTGTAAAAAGTTGCAAGAAAATAATTACATCATCGAGAATCCATCTAATACTAGGAATAAATTATTTAAAATGGTGGATAATGCAATAACTGCGTACTTTGATTGCACACTTGATGAAAACACAATTAAGTATTTACCTACGGAATATATCAATATGCTGCAAGGTCTTGAGCTGGAAAAAGTGCACCATTTACTTTCCTTTTACGAGAAACAAAATAGCAGACATCGTCTACCCTGTCATATACATTACAATCCACCCCATCATGGGCCACCACCACCAATGTATTTGTGTTATTCATGTAACACTAATCAACATAAGTTAAGTGAAGAAGTCTAATTGTAATAAATAATAATTAAAAATATTTGTAATAAAACAATATAATAATATAAACGACTTTTATTTAAAATACTTTATAATACTTTATAATACATTTAATTTATCTATCCAACTATTTTGCGATATATCTAATCCCAACCATTTGACACACACTTTATTTCCTTTTTACGCAATACTTTTCAACTAAATATACATCATGATGTTTGGCCTTTTGTAGTTCCTCAAGCAAATATGTTGTTGGAGACGTAATCTTTTTTTAACTATTTTGAAAAGTTCTGTAGACCAATTGGGGGTATATCCTTTTGCAAAAAATGTTTTTTGTTTGCTTATACGAACTATGTCGCCGAGTTTAAATTTACTCTTAGCTTTTATTTTTATGTGTGAATAGACAGTAGTATGTAGATTTTTATTTGTATAGAAACTGGAAGTAAGTGGAATGAAGACGTATATTACGTACTGTATGAAGGCAATCACACAAACTTGTAAAAAGTTGCAAGAAAATAATTACATCGGCCAGAATCCATCTAATACTACGAATAAAATATTTCAGCTGTGGAATTAAAATTAATTAAAATATAATTCGACTGGACCAGGATTCGAGAACCAGAGCTGGTAGTGATATCCAAACTAAGCACATCGCCTGTAGCAAGTGCGCCACAGAGAGTTCTTAAAAGTGTAAAGTTTTTAGTAGTAGAGATAATATTAAGTTTCGAATTTATTTAATTAAATCATAGAAATAGTGTGTACATTGAGTTGCATATGCGTAAGACTTAATAGCGGCCTCTATACTAAATCCAAAAAGTAAAATTTATATAGCAATCGCCCTCTATAATAAGATTAGTGAAGTAAAATAATTTCAAATAAAAAAATTATAAAATGTAAAGCCAGCAGCGAGGCTCAAACCAGAGATCTAGCAAACTTGGTCGGGCGCCTTAAACCACTAGGCCATGAAGCCAGTATGGCAAACATACATTTTAATGGTTAATATAAAATAGGTTTGTAAGAATTCTATTAACAGGCATTGAAAAACAATTTTGTTTATCTCTACATTTATCTCTTACGAAGGCCCACTAATAAATATAGTTAAAACACGTAAAATTAATGAAAATATATTAATTGCTTAATCTTTTGAACTGTATTTTATTTTTAACTTTATCTAATTTAATGCTCAATAAAAGTCCGATTTTATAACATATTTGATAAAATGTGTACAACCATATAGGCGGGAAAACTAAAAAATATATAAAGAAGTCCAAGAATAATAATATAATCAATTAAAAATACTAAATCAGAAAAATATTCTGTTTGGAAGACAGACGCAATTGCAATTTAATTCATTTATTAAATTAGGTATTAAAACAATAATTTAAAAATACAACAACAAAGACCACCTTACTTGATGTCGACAAAAGATTAATAAGCCGGTAATGAAATCATTTCATAACTTAAGAATTTTCAACAATTAATGTGGATAATATAAAAAATAAATTTAACAAGTTTGGTAAAACATTATACGCTAATGATTCATTCACTCACAGATTCATTATTCTTTCACTCACACAATCATGCATCATTCATACAGATTAAAACATTTTAAAAATTATTATGATTAATAAAACAATACAAGGTCCGCAGAAATGTCGGAATCATGTTTACAGAAATTTTGTTTTGAGCTTAAAACTAACTAACCTAATTTAACTATTTACAATATTATAAACAAAAATTAATCTAACCTAACCCTAATATATACAATATATACAATAATATGTACACAGTTTGTACAAAAAAACAATAATTTTAATCCAAAAAGAAAAGTTAACAGGGAAGGTAATATTAAATCAATCGTTTTGGTTGAAGATAGGCAAGCACTAGTAGCTGAGCTTATGTTTTATTCTAAGACAGACGCTTTAGACCACTAGATTATCGAGCTGAGTTGATAAAAAAGCATTTTAATAGTTAATATAAAATAGGTTTGAAAGAAAAACATTGAGATAAGTAAAATGATTAAATAACAATTTCGCTATCATATCTTGACATAGTATATAATTTTATTATCAAATTATTAACTTGATGGGAAAATAATTATAAGATTATTAATTCGTCCGTATTTAATATTCAGACATTAAACAATTAATACTTTTAAGCCCGAGAAGGCCAATTAGGGTATAAAACAATAATATAGAATATAATTAATTATAAATTACTAATGTTTAAAGCGGTAAACATGATATCTGAAAATAGTCGTAAGTATTTTTGCAAATAAAATATAGTGCGTTTTATTAATTATATAATTCAACAGTTGCAAACTCTATGGCGTTTCTAGATGCTTCTCTTAAAAAATATGATGAAAAATTAAAGAAAAAAAGATATCTGGTTGGAATAAACACATACTCTATTAATCACTCTTCTACAAAATATAAATTTCTCTGCTTAAGTCCTGCTATATGTTTTACTCCAATAACTAAGATATAGGTGGAAGAAGGTGAATAATTTTTAGTCATAAAGAATGACAAGAATTTCTTGCAGTCGATGTGACAAATTTAACCTTACAGCATAGCATTGCAGCGGATCATAAAATAACCGTGCGATGTTACAAGGAGCATGAAACAATCAGTATTGAATGCAGAAGTTTCAGCATAATTATAACAGTTAAAACTCTATATAATCTGTATAAATTAAGTGGCATTGTACATTATAAACTAGCATTATTATAATTAAAATCGCTAATTTTTTTGGGATTTTCATCACAGCATCTTATATACCTGTACAAAAAAGATAGAAGGTGATCTGTATAGTAATATTAATCTAGCACTTGCATCGTACGGTATATCTGAAAAAAAACCTATGCATGTATGAGGTGCTAAATTTATCATTTAATAAAATTGTTGAAGATTTCAAACTAATGAAATAAATAAATACTAATAATAAAAATGTTTTACTTAATATACCTACATATGCAGTAAGCAATATTAACTATGCTAAAATAATTGTAATCTACGCGTAATGGAATTCCGATTAATTAATTAATAACAAATTAACATTGACCTCGAATATGTTTAGATAAGCAGAAACATGAATACCGAGGAAATTATGTAACAATTAAGCAATATAAGATAATTCATACAATGTAAAAATTGTATCTTCGGGAGCACACTTTTTTGAATAAAAAATATGAGATAAGTAAAATAATTAAATAACAATTCCGCTATCATATCTTGACATTTGATCTCTCTCAGATTCTACTAATAAATATAGGTATTGAGAAAATAAAACGTAATTCTAAATAAATTATTTTAATTTAAAAAAATAAATATTTATTATTATTAAATTGATAATAAGAAAAAAAAAATTTATAACTTTAAATTTGTAGTTTATCGATGTGGAAATTGGATATCCGCTAGCACACTTTTTTTCAAAAGTTATCTAATTTTATTATATAATTGAACTAATATTTTTGCGGTATATAAGTGGAAAATATTCGATTTATAGAGTCAGTTCATCAATCAAACAGTAAAATGGATTTTGCCTTATTGAATAACGCTTGTGGGTTAAACAAACTAAAAGGCTGGTGGAACTGAATAGCAACGTACAATATACGATATATGCAGTTAAAAAAATGACTATGTACGGAAGAGCAATCTTGTTTACATTAGAAGATTGTGAAGTATGGATGCCGAAGAAAATTAACTCTGCATTCACAAAAGAGGCGATAGAAGATTTCAATAAAAGTTTTGCTGGAAGGAAAGCTCTTTTCGTAATAGAGCATAAAAAGATGTATGGGCAATCAATCCCAATTTTTGAATTTCAAGATGGTGAGTTTTAACAAATGATTAATTTATTTAAATTAATTTTTAGTTTTTTATGTTACAGACGACTCAAACAACAGCCAGTTCCTTTTGTCGTGATTTGTAAGCGCCACATTATAGATTTAATAATAATAATGATATGTAATAAAATAAAATAAAATAAATGTGCTGTAACATAATTTTATAGTTTTATATAACATTTATAATACATTTGATTTAGCTATCCAACTGTTTATGCTGTAAATCTGTATTATCTATAGGGTCATTTATATATTTAAGTTGTTTATTATTTAAATTATAGTTCCCATCAGATGTCAATGAAAACCCACGAGTAGTTTTTGTAGTTGCAGCGTTAATCAATATCTACCAAACTTATGGACGCTCATATCTCAAAGACGCTTAATTTGCAAAAGAAAAGAGATTACGATCAAAGTTATTCAATTCAATTCCTCAATTATTGATAATATTTCGTTTTTATGTAAATTGTTACCAGCCATTTTAGATGCGTACAATAATTTTAATCTTTCAACTAGTTCCGAAAAAATATTTTCTTACAAATAAATCTCATCTTAGTTTTCTATTACTTGCTGTTATTATCAATTGAAATAAATATTCAATTTTAATGATGCTTTAATACCAGAATTACAATACATATAGTTGCTGGCATTTATGCTTAAAATTTTTATATAAATAATAAACACATTTTAATGTTGTAATTTTCTAGAAAGTTTAATAAGCTGTAAGATTGATAATTATGATTAATGCGAGCACTTGCACATAATAGAAATAATGAAAACAAATTTTTTTATTATTCACTTCATCATTATTTATTGCTTTCAACATTTGTGTGATGTTTTTCTGTTACTTTGATACGCTTTTTGTTATCCATCACATCTTCATCTTTGTGTTTATAAACATCCTCATTAGAATTAGAATCCCTATTGAAGTTTTCATTGAGGATTTTTTCATCATTACCATGCTTCTTCTTCAAATGTCTACTATAAGCATCACTACGTGAAAATGTACTTATGCAATAAGCACATTCAATTTGAGCGCGTTTGCAATGAGTTCTCTCATGTCTTTTTAGTATTTGAAAGCTTGAAACTTTCTTTTTGCATACTGTACAAACAAATTCTGCGTATGCTTGTGTGTTTATATCGGATGGCACATCATCAAATTCTTTCAGACACTTAGGAAATATTTTGAGTAATGGCAAATTTGCAGAATAATTTATAATTGGATCAGGTTTTACATGATAGGTTTCATTAGGAGTGTTGAAGCAACTATTCCCTGATCTCGCGTTGTACAGAATTCCCATCTTGAGAGTAAAACGTTTGTTTAATACTGAACTTTTAATGCTTGATTCTATTTAGATCTTTTTTCAGGCACCGTTAGCTACCGATTAGCTTCCAATTAGCCACCGTTAGCCACCGAGTAGCCACCGAGTAGCTACCGATTAGCCACTGTTAACCACCAATAGCCACCGATTAGCAGTAATAAGTGGACAGAGAGTGGATGAAAAGTGGATGCAAGTAGATTGAAAAAGTGAATGCAAGTGGATGGAACTCTCAATTAGGGACCGTTAGCTACCGATTAGCTTCCAATTAGCTACCGTTAGCTACCGTTAGCCACCGAGTAGCCACCGAGTAGCCACCGATTAGCCACCAATAGCCACCGATTAGCAGTAATAAGTGGACAGAGAGTGGATGAAAAGTGGATGCAAGTAGATTGAAAAAGTGAATGCAAGTGGATGGAGCTCTTAATTAGGCACCTATTAGCCACCGTTATCTACCGATTAGCTTCCAATTAGCCACCGTTAGCCACCGAGTAGCCACCGATTAGCCACTGTTAGCCACCAATAGCCACCGATTAGCAGTGATAAGTGGACAGAGGGTGGATGGAAAGTAGACAAAGAGTGGATGGATAGTGAAAACGGTTGCTACTCGGTGGCTAACGGTGTCTAATTGGTGGCTCATCAGCAGTTAATCGGCGGCTAAAGTTACAGTGGCTGATCGATACTTACCGGCACCTGCTAATGTACTGTTGAAAAAAGATCTAAATAGAATCAAGCATTAAAAGTTCAGTATTAAACAAACGTTTTACTCTCAAGATGGGAATTCTGTACAACGCGAGATCAGGGAATAGTTGCTTCAACACTCCTAATGAAACCTATCATGTAAAACCTGATCCAATTATAAATTATTCTGCAAATTTGCCATTACTCAAAATATTTCCTAAGTGTCTGAAAGAATTTGATGATGTGCCATCCGATATAAACACACAAGCATACGCAGAATTTGTTTGTACAGTATGCAAAAAGAAAGTTTCAAGCTTTCAAATACTAAAAAGACATGAGAGAACTCATTGCAAACGCGCTCAAATTGAATGTGCTTATTGCATAAGTACATTTTCACGTAGTGATGCTTATAGTAGACATTTGAAGAAGAAGCATGGTAATGATGAAAAAATCCTCAATGAAAACTTCAATAGGGATTCTAATTCTAATGAGGATGTTTATAAACACAAAGATGAAGATGTGATGGATAACAAAAAGCGTATCAAAGTAACAGAAAAACATCACACAAATGTTGAAAGCAATAAATAATGATGAAGTGAATAATAAAAAAAATTGTTTTCATTATTTCTATTATGTGCAAGTGCTCGCATTAATCATAATTATCAATCTTACAGCTTATTAAACTTTCTAGAAAATTACAACATTAAAATGTGTTTATTATTTATATAAAAATTTTAAGCATAAATGCCAGCAACTATATGTATTGTAATTCTGGTATTAAAGCATCATTAAAATTGAATATTTATTTCAATTGATAATAACAGCAAGTAATAGAAAACTAAGATGAGATTTATTTGTAAGAAAATATTTTTTCGGAACTAGTTGAAAGATTAAAATTATTGTACGCATCTAAAATGGCTGGTAACAATTTACATAAAAACGAAATATTATCAATAATTGAGGAATTGAATTGAATAACTTTGATCGTAATCTCTTTTCTTTTGCAAATTAAGCGTCTTTGAGATATGAGCGTCCATAAGTTTGGTAGATATTGATTAACGCTGCAACTACAAAAACTACTCGTGGGTTTTCATTGACATCTGATGGGAACTATAATTTAAATAATAAACAACTTAAATATATAAATGACCCTATAGATAATACAGATTTACAGCATAAACAGTTGGATAGCTAAATCAAATGTATTATAAATGTTATATAAAACTATAAAATTATGTTACAGCACATTTATTTTATTTTATTTTATTACATATCATTATTATTATTAAATCTATAATGTGGCGCTTACAAATCACGACAAAAGGAACTGGCTGTTGTTTGAGTCGTCTGTAACATAAAAAACTAAAAATTAATTTAAATAAATTAATCATTTGTTAAAACTCACCATCTTGAAATTCAAAAATTGGGATTGATTGCCCATACATCTTTTTATGCTCTATTACGAAAAGAGCTTTCCTTCCAGCAAAACTTTTATTGAAATCTTCTATCGCCTCTTTTGTGAATGCAGAGTTAATTTTCTTCGGCATCCATACTTCACAATCTTCTAATGTAAACAAGATTGCTCTTCCGTACATAGTCATTTTTTTAACTGCATATATCGTATATTGTACGTTGCTATTCAGTTCCACCAGCCTTTTAGTTTGTTTAACCCACAAGCGTTATTCAATAAGGCAAAATCCATTTTACTGTTTGATTGATGAACTGACTCTATAAATCGAATATTTTCCACTTATATACCGCAAAAATATTAGTTCAATTATATAATAAAATTAGATAACTTTTGAAAAAAAGTGTGCTAGCGGATATCCAATTTCCACATCGATAAACTACAAATTTAAAGTTATAAATTTTTTTTTTCTTATTATCAATTTAATAATAATAAATATTTATTTTTTTAAATTAAAATAATTTATTTAGAATTACGTTTTATTTTCTCAATACCTATATTTATTAGTAGAATCTGAGAGAGATCAAATGTCAAGATATGATAGCGGAATTGTAATTTAATTATTTTACTTATCTCATATTTTTTATTCAAAAAAGTGTGCTCCCGAAGATACAATTTTTACATTGTATGAATTATCTTATATTGCTTAATTGTTACATAATTTCCTCGGTATTCATGTTTCTGCTTATCTAAACATATTCGAGGTCAATGTTAATTTGTTATTAATTAATTAATCGGAATTCCATTACGCGTAGATTACAATTATTTTAGCATAGTTAATATTGCTTACTGCATATGTAGGTATATTAAGTAAAACATTTTTATTATTAGTATTTATTTATTTCATTAGTTTGAAATCTTCAACAATTTTATTAAATGATAAATTTAGCACCTCATACATGCATAGGTTTTTTTTCAGATATACCGTACGATGCAAGTGCTAGATTAATATTACTATACAGATCACCTTCTATCTTTTTTGTACAGGTATATAAGATGCTGTGATGAAAATCCCAAAAAAATTAGCGATTTTAATTATAATAATGCTAGTTTATAATGTACAATGCCACTTAATTTATACAGATTATATAGAGTTTTAACTGTTATAATTATGCTGAAACTTCTGCATTCAATACTGATTGTTTCATGCTCCTTGTAACATCGCACGGTTATTTTATGATCCGCTGCAATGCTATGCTGTAAGGTTAAATTTGTCACATCGACTGCAAGAAATTCTTGTCATTCTTTATGACTAAAAATTATTCACCTTCTTCCACCTATATCTTAGTTATTGGAGTAAAACATATAGCAGGACTTAAGCAGAGAAATTTATATTTTGTAGAAGAGTGATTAATAGAGTATGTGTTTATTCCAACCAGATATCTTTTTTTCTTTAATTTTTCATCATATTTTTTAAGAGAAGCATCTAGAAACGCCATAGAGTTTGCAACTGTTGAATTATATAATTAATAAAACGCACTATATTTTATTTGCAAAAATACTTACGACTATTTTCAGATATCATGTTTACCGCTTTAAACATTAGTAATTTATAATTAATTATATTCTATATTATTGTTTTATACCCTAATTGGCCTTCTCGGGCTTAAAAGTATTAATTGTTTAATGTCTGAATATTAAATACGGACGAATTAATAATCTTATAATTATTTTCCCATCAAGTTAATAATTTGATAATAAAATTATATACTATGTCAAGATATGATAGCGAAATTGTTATTTAATCATTTTACTTATCTCAATGTTTTTCTTTCAAACCTATTTTATATTAACTATTAAAATGCTTTTTTATCAACTCAGCTCGATAATCTAGTGGTCTAAAGCGTCTGTCTTAGAATAAAACATAAGCTCAGCTACTAGTGCTTGCCTATCTTCAACCAAAACGATTGATTTAATATTACCTTCCCTGTTAACTTTTCTTTTTGGATTAAAATTATTGTTTTTTTGTACAAACTGTGTACATATTATTGTATATATTGTATATATTAGGGTTAGGTTAGATTAATTTTTGTTTATAATATTGTAAATAGTTAAATTAGGTTAGTTAGTTTTAAGCTCAAAACAAAATTTCTGTAAACATGATTCCGACATTTCTGCGGACCTTGTATTGTTTTATTAATCATAATAATTTTTAAAATGTTTTAATCTGTATGAATGATGCATGATTGTGTGAGTGAAAGAATAATGAATCTGTGAGTGAATGAATCATTAGCGTATAATGTTTTACCAAACTTGTTAAATTTATTTTTTATATTATCCACATTAATTGTTGAAAATTCTTAAGTTATGAAATGATTTCATTACCGGCTTATTAATCTTTTGTCGACATCAAGTAAGGTGGTCTTTGTTGTTGTATTTTTAAATTATTGTTTTAATACCTAATTTAATAAATGAATTAAATTGCAATTGCGTCTGTCTTCCAAACAGAATATTTTTCTGATTTAGTATTTTTAATTGATTATATTATTATTCTTGGACTTCTTTATATATTTTTTAGTTTTCCCGCCTATATGGTTGTACACATTTTATCAAATATGTTATAAAATCGGACTTTTATTGAGCATTAAATTAGATAAAGTTAAAAATAAAATACAGTTCAAAAGATTAAGCAATTAATATATTTTCATTAATTTTACGTGTTTTAACTATATTTATTAGTGGGCCTTCGTAAGAGATAAATGTAGAGATAAACAAAATTGTTTTTCAATGCCTGTTAATAGAATTCTTACAAACCTATTTTATATTAACCATTAAAATGTATGTTTGCCATACTGGCTTCATGGCCTAGTGGTTTAAGGCGCCCGACCAAGTTTGCTAGATCTCTGGTTTGAGCCTCGCTGCTGGCTTTACATTTTATAATTTTTTTATTTGAAATTATTTTACTTCACTAATCTTATTATAGAGGGCGATTGCTATATAAATTTTACTTTTTGGATTTAGTATAGAGGCCGCTATTAAGTCTTACGCATATGCAACTCAATGTACACACTATTTCTATGATTTAATTAAATAAATTCGAAACTTAATATTATCTCTACTACTAAAAACTTTACACTTTTAAGAACTCTCTGTGGCGCACTTGCTACAGGCGATGTGCTTAGTTTGGATATCACTACCAGCTCTGGTTCTCGAATCCTGGTCCAGTCGAATTATATTTTAATTAATTTTAATTCCACAGCTGAAATATTTTATTCGTAGTATTAGATGGATTCTGGCCGATGTAATTATTTTCTTGCAACTTTTTACAAGTTTGTGTGATTGCCTTCATACAGTACGTAATATACGTCTTCATTCCACTTACTTCCAGTTTCTATACAAATAAAAATCTACATACTACTGTCTATTCACACATAAAAATAAAAGCTAAGAGTAAATTTAAACTCGGCGACATAGTTCGTATAAGCAAACAAAAAACATTTTTTGCAAAAGGATATACCCCCAATTGGTCTACAGAACTTTTCAAAATAGTTAAAAAAAGATTACGTCTCCAACAACATATTTGCTTGAGGAACTACAAAAGGCCAAACATCATGATGTATATTTAGTTGAAAAGTATTGCGTAAAAAGGAAATAAAGTGTGTGTCAAATGGTTGGGATTAGATATATCGCAAAATAGTTGGATAGATAAATTAAATGTATTATAAAGTATTATAAAGTATTTTAAATAAAAGTCGTTTATATTATTATATTGTTTTATTACAAATATTTTTAATTATTATTTATTACAATTAGACTTCTTCACTTAACTTATGTTGATTAGTGTTACATGAATAACACAAATACATTGGTGGTGGTGGCCCATGATGGGGTGGATTGTAATGTATATGACAGGGTAGACGATGTCTGCTATTTTGTTTCTCGTAAAAGGAAAGTAAATGGTGCACTTTTTCCAGCTCAAGACCTTGCAGCATATTGATATATTCCGTAGGTAAATACTTAATTGTGTTTTCATCAAGTGTGCAATCAAAGTACGCAGTTATTGCATTATCCACCATTTTAAATAATTTATTCCTAGTATTAGATGGATTCTCGATGATGTAATTATTTTCTTGCAACTTTTTACAAGTTTGTGTGATTGAAGTATTGCCTTCATACAGTACGTAATATACGTCTTCATTCCACTTACTTCCAGTCTCTATACAATAATAAACCATTGGATAATCTATTTTACATATTACTTGTAGAGGTACATCTGGCTCATTAATGAAATCATAATCATCCGTGAAAATAACATGTTTTTCTCCAAAATCGTTATAATGCTCTGCTGATTTTTCTTTAATTTCATTTAAGATATTTAAAGCATCTTTGACTAAATAATCACAACCTAATATAATCAATTCTCGTTCTGACAATTGAATCTCTTCACCAATTGCTTGTGAGTATGCAGAAATGTAATATTTAGATTGTTGATTCTCCATTATATTATAGCTGGAGTAAAACTAATTTATATATTCTTTAATTGATCTATTTATACATTTTATTACATAGGGAAGGAGAGATAAAAACCTCTTTAGGTCAATTTAAATACGTAGATTGATTTTAGTAGCTGTATAAAACAACAGATTAATAATATTTACTGTTATTATACTCATATTGTTTCATATGTTTATTATTATTTTTATTAATTAATATATTATTTTACAACATGTTTAAAAAATAATATATTAATTAATAAAAATAATAATAAATATATGAAACAATATGAGTATAATAATAATAAATATAAAAGACATTCATAGAATAAATAAAGAAAACATTGAATAGATTAATAATATTTATTGCTACATTGCTAGTTTTTCAAAACTAGAGCGTAACAGTTTTTCTTTCTCGTAATAATCAATTGATAGTTTCAACTTCCTTATATTTAAAATATGTTGTTTCAATTTTATATGTAGACTTTTTTGCAGTTTAACACTGTTCATTATCATTCTAACCATACTAATTATTGAAAATGTCTCTAAGTGCTTCTCAGCATCTCTCAACTGTATATATATATTATACTAAAAAAAAAACGAGCACCACTACAATAGATAGTATATATCGACAAAAATTCTTATGTCATAAGATTAATTTATTAATTAATTAATTAATTAATTTATTTATTTATTTATTTATTTATTGTATGTCAACGTTTCAACAGTAAATTCTTAACCATAGCTTATATATTGATTATGTCGATATTATTTTAGTTGTGTGTACGTAATTAATTAATGTCATTTTAAACTGCTTAATCGTCAATAGATTATAATTTCTGCTTGTGTATTTACTTAAATCTGCAAATTCACCTATACATATTTAGCAAACGATGTCATTGACCTATCAATATTTTTTTAACATTATATACAACATAAAAGAGCTCCATTACAATAGATAATAAATTCAAACAAGTACCTTATTAGATTTAAAATAGATTACTAGATTTGCTAAAAACTTTATTATTATATTATGCATATACTAAGTTAATATAAAGTATTTTCTTAAATTCTTCGTATAGGCAACACTATTTACACTTAATCATAATTTTATTATTAATTATACCATCAATAAACTTCTTCATATAATTAGGCTTCATGGTCTAGTTGTTTAGATTGTTAGTTTCTACACCAAGGGTCTTTGGAACGAACCCCGGCACCGGCAACATTTTTTAATAAAATAATAATTATTAAAATATAAAATAATTTCTTATATTTAATTCTCCGTATAGGCAACTCTAATTACATTTAAGCATACGTTAAATATTATCTATATTATATATACCATCAATAAACTCATTCAAATAATTAGGCTTCGTGGTCTAGTTGATTAGATTGTTGGATTCTACACCAAGGGTCCTCGGAACGAACCCCGGCATCGGCATACATTTTTTAAAATAAAAACTTGCTCCCCACTCTAAAATAAAATCCAAGATGGCGGAAATATAATAAAATCCAAGATGGCGGAAAAATAATAAAATCCAAGATGGCGCTTGCCCCCCACTCCAAAATAAAATCCAAGATGGCGGAAATATTGAAAATTTCAAGCCTTAGTAAATCAAACGACAAATTTGGCGTAGAACTCTCTTTGCTTCACTACTAACCAGAACGTTCTCTAAAAGTCCTGGCAGTTCTTCTTCAAAAAAATTACGATATAATTCAACATTTAGCCTAAACGGCAAAAAATATGGACCTATTAAATAGTCTCTTAAAACACCTACCCAAAAATTAACAAAAATGTTTGCTGATGATAGCCTTTCATTATAACATGTGGATTTTTGTCGGCCCATACATGATTATTATGGAAGTTCATAATCGCATCGCGAGAAAAATTTGCTTCGTACGTAAATAAAACTTGTTCTAAGAATCGAGGATTTTGCGCAATTCTTTCTTGAAACCATTGACACATAGCCAATCTTTGCGGAAAATCCGCTGGTAAAAGAGCTTGTACTTGCTGTATGTGATAAGGATATAACATCTGGCTTTTTATTATCCTAAACACTGTAACGTGACTAAGGTTTAGGTTTAAAGCTATTCTTCTAGTGCTAGTTGATAGATCGTTTTCGATTTCTTGAAGAACATCTTCATCAATTTGCGGAGCTAGCAGGAGAGGTCTCCCATTTTATGTACACTTCCAGTTTGATGTAGACGTTCGTGAATACGAATGAATGTTCTTTTATTTGGTACCTGTCGGTTTGGAAACTTTTTTTGATAAACTCGACGTACTTTAGCTGCATTTCCATTGCAACGCCATTAACAAAATGCATATCGCACATCTTGCTATCACTGTAATTATTCATTTTGCTATGAGCAAATTAATTGAGTAATAAAAATAATAAGTTCCCGCGATATAGACTCTTTTTGAAAAAAAGGTTATTTAACAACTAAACGACAATTGTCAATAACTCATATGCATAAACGACGACTAGATCAAAAACAAATGTTTTTATCAACAACAAAACATGGTGCTACTTTTTTTTATGTTTTCCATCATAAAATGCCGTATTTCTCTAAAATGTTTACGTTAGAGCTTTTGACTAGGAGTACCTTTTTTGTGTAAAAAACATTGGTGGTTCACAATGTGCTTTCAGAATGCCAATTTCCCAAGTACGAAATATTTGTCTAAACTTTAAGAGTTATACTTCATTAAACATTAAACTTAGTAGACTTTTTATTGTGGTATAAGTTATTTTTCTAAAACAATTGTTACAGTTCTGCTTGTAGTTGTGAATGTATAATAAAAAGTGATACTTAAACTTTTTGCGTTTTAATTTTTCTAACAATTTGGTACTGCTGCCACATTAATTAAAATTATCCGGTACAACACGTAAATTTAAATTTAAAAATATAACTTTATTTCAAGTTTTACGCGCTTTTAATTTTCAATAAAATTTTGGTCTAGTAATAATTTTGTCGGTGAAACAACTTTCAGCTAAAAATTGCGTTTGCCTACAGCCTAATTAATTAACAAGCAGAAAAAAGGCTATACGTCAGCAGTGGTGTGCAAACAGCTAAAGAAAGAAACTTCGACAAGCATCTCACATCTGCATTAGATCTATCCAAGCAGACTAACCACAAAAAACAATTTTGTTAGCCAACAGTGGGGTGCATACGGGTAAAATATCTGCACTTTATCTATTGACTTATAACAAACGCAAGTGTCTAAATCGAGAAGCAATGATTGAAAGCTTTATTGGCAGAAATGGGCTCTTGGGCACATGCTGGCTAAATTTCAATCTTCAATTTTGAACTACTGAAAAATCACAAGAGAGAAAGTGCAAACAAAAAACCTTTTGTTGGAGCCTTTGTGCCGTTCCGAGAGAATAGAAACGCCTCCTCAAAAAATTCAAATTTATTAAGAATCTATATGGAAGTGCTGAAAAGCACTGTCGTATTATGGTATGATCACAGTTCTATTTCTTAAGCCATTTTTGGCTCCTAATCACAATTTTTTTACGAATTTGTTAGAAGGTCATCGTTTTTCGGAGAAAAAGGAACGTATTAAGATAAAGATTTTGATGCATTTCCAGTGGTCTAAAGTGACAAAACTACAAATTTTGTTTAAAAGGTTTTGAATTAAATTGATAGCAAACGCCCAAACTCAAAACTGGCTTATCTTAAAAACTGTTTTGGAATTTTTTTTAGTTATGGATTTTATTAAAAATTGTTATAAAACCGTGAACCAATGCAATTTTGCACATATAAAAGCAGGTTTTTATCCATATTAAAAAAGAAAAGAAAATATCTGTCTTCTTTTAAAAAAAAAAACTGTTTTTTAAAGTTCTGGAATTTTTAAAATTCAAGGAAAAAAAATTTTGGAAATATTATTTATTGAGCAATTTTAAAGAAAAAAGACTATTACAATTTTTTCCTAAAAATGCAATCCTGAAAAATTACAAACGATAAAAAAATGTGAAAAAACGCAAAAAAATCATTTTTTTCAAATTTTTATTGCATATTACTCGAAAATGGTTAACTGAAACAATCTGAATAAATTCAAACAATCAAGATTCATATAAAGAAATTTTTCATTTCGTACACTTAACTCATACATAGCCATATATAAATATTTGTCTGTAACCCCCCCTCCCCCTAATTTTTTTTCTAGATACGGCCCTGGTTGTGCATATAATGGAAATTGCTTTGCAAAGTTTGGATGGTGGATTATGTTTTTACGACGACGTAATAATAACAGGTAGAGACAGGTTAGAAAATACAGAGAAGTTAATAAAAATATTAAGAAGATTTCAATCGTATAGATTGATAGTCAAGGAGGAAAAATGTAGTTTTTTAAGAAATCTATCTAATATTTGTGATACCAGATTGATGAAGATGGACTTCATACTTTGCAAGATAAGACCAGAGCAATAAAAGAAACTCCAACTCCAAACAATACGACACAATTGAAATCATTCTTAGAACTTATTAATTATTATAATAAATTTATTAGAAACTGTGCAACTATTTTAAAACCGTTAAATAATTTACTTCGGAAAAATACTAAATTTGAATAGTTGCATACATGCGATATATTATTTAAAAATATTAATGCTGATGTATTCGTATATTACTACCCAAAACTGCCAATTAGACTAGCAGTTGATGCAATAAAGTACGGTGTAAGGGATGTAATTTCTCCCGTTTTTCCAAACATTAAATATTGCTCAATGTAACTACGCTCAAATTGAAAAGGAAAAATACGCAATCATATTTGGTGAGCAAAAATACTTTTGTGTTTATATGGTCAAAAGTTTACACTAGTAACTGATGAAAGATATACTATTGCTTACTGCAAATAGACTACAAAGATGGGCATTAATTTTATGCAATTTGTGGCGTAATTTCTCACTTCTTAGGAGAGGATAGGGAAGCTAGGGGGGTTTAGTCAACCAAGAGAGTGTCTGCCGGATCAGTGAAGACGAAAGCAGTGAAACGCGTTGCGTTACAACCGACCCCGATTCCTAAAAATTTACTATCAATAAGTATCAAATTCTAAACATGCAACGAAACCCCTTGCACGAGGTTTACAATGTACATCGGTACCATCTTTACGTAGATAAATATTTTAAACATATATTTTAAATATATATAATATATATAATATATATAATAATAATAATAATAATAATAATAATAATAATAATAATAATAATAATTTTATTTCAAAAGGACTGTACATTACATATTTTTACATACATAAGTTAGAGTAAAGTGAAATACGTCATAAGTTTAAGTATTAAATTTGTTTACAATAATCAACAAATTCTTCTATATTATATGGTTCACATTTCAAGATAAATGGATATATTTTTTTTTTATATTGTTTGTAGCTGGGAGCTTGTTTAAATAAATTTGGTAAACAATTATACATTTTAATTGACATATAAATTGGAGAATATTTTGTTATATCTAGTTTGTGTTTAGGATAAATATAAATATCCGATCTTGTATTATGTGACTGAGTCTTACAATAATCGGTATACTTATTTTTATTTTTAAATTTAAATAATAATAATTCGTATATATACAAACCGTAAACGGTTAAAATATTATTTTTTATAAAAATTCCTCTGCACGAATTTAGATACGGCATGCTACATATTATTCTAATTGCTCGTTTTTGATGAACAAAAATTTTATTTAAATTAGTACTGCTGCCCCACAATATTATCCCAAATGATAATAAAGATTGAAAAGATGCATAGTATACACATTTAAGTTGTTGAATATCTACACAATGTTTTAGTGATCTGAGCCCGTAGATGATTGGTTGCAGTTTACTTGCCAGGTATATAATGTGTTCGTGCCAGTTTAACTTTTCATCAATTTTGATACCTAGGCATTTTGTTGATGTTGTAACTTCCAGTTTGAGATCATTGAAGTTGACATGATGTGGTGATGGGTTTTTTGATCGACTTGTTTTAAATACGGTGCAGTTAGTTTTACCTACATTTAAAAGAAGTTTGTTGTCGTTTAGCCAGTTTTCCATTTTTGCAAAATATATTGCTCCTTCGGATTCTGTTTGTAGTATATTTTTTCCACGCAATAGCATAGTAGTGTCGTCAGCGTAACTTATTATATTATGTGGACTATTTAACAATAAGTTTGATAAGTCATTTATACATATATATATATATATATATATATATATATATCTATCTGTTGGGGAGCATATCGCGGCCGGGCTTGTATGGGAGCTTGTGGCGCATGCACACGGCAGACCGCCCGCCGGGTTTTACGGTCTGTAAATAAGAAAAGGTCTCCATTGTATTGCTTTAATGGCACATGCTAGACATAATTATTTATTTTTATTATTATTTCGTTTTACAAAATTTTATTTCTTCCTTAATCAAATTTGTTTGTGATTGCAGTTAAATTTAAATGTCAAAATATTATCATTTTATAAAGATGAATTTTAAAGATTCTCGTTATTAACTTACGGATATAATTAAAATTAGTAACATCTTTATTTAAAAAAAGTAAAATAACAATACTGTTTCCAACTTGAATAAATAAATAGATTAATTAAATCAATCAACAACAACTTTATTTGTGTGTTAAATCATTTTTGTATTTAGTGTATTTTTCATTGCATTTTACAGTTTGGTCTATAAATAAGATAAAATCTCTATTGTATGCTTTAATAGCACAAGCTAGACAGTGTAGTTGTTCTACAGAATATTATTGCTTGCCTACATTTTTTTTTTGTAGTTACACTTAAATTTAGATGCAACATATCATAACAGATTTCTTAAAAACAAATGGATTTTAGAAGCTTGTAATTATTATTTATAAAATATTTATTTCAAAAACTGAGATATTAATGGGTTTTACAACTTGATTGAATAAATAATCTAATTAATAGACATTAGCAATAACTTCAATTGTGTTTTAATATTATAAGTAATTACGTGAGAATACAATAGTTGTTTAGTAGTTTAGTAGTTGTTTACATGTTTAATTGTTTAATGCACGTACTAATAGTCAGAGTGGATTCATAAATCCGAGATTCATTTTGCTGTTCTTTGATTAGCTCTAAGCCAATACACGGATATTGTGACGGCAACTTTAGTTGCATTGAGCCAATGTATTCCTCGCTTAATTCTCGGATCGAGTTGAAAACTATACAACCATCAATATGCAAATAATCTTGGGTGGTCCCAAGATTATTTAAGTTTAGAATTATATTGACGGTTGCATAGTTTTCAACTCGTTCTGCACCGTCACAATATCCGTAAATTACTTTAGAGCCAATCAACGACTATCAAAATAAATTTCGGATTCATAAATCCAGGATCAATCCGAGATTTTTAATCTCTGACTATTAATATGGGCATAAATGTTTAGTTATTTAGTAGTTGTTTAGTAGTTGTTCAGTAGTAGTTTAATAGTTGTTTAGAAATTGTTTAGTAGTTTTTCAATAGTTGTTCAGTAGTTGTTTAGTAGTTGTTGAGTAGTTGTTGAGTAATTCTTAACTAGTTGTTTAATAGTTGTTCAGTAGTTGTTTAATAGTTGTTCAGTGGTTGTTGTTCAGTGGTTGTTGTTCAGTTGTTGTTCAGTAGTTGTTTAGTAGTTGTATAATAGTTGTTTAGTAGTTGCTCAGTAGTTGCTTAGTAATTGTTTAGTTAATATGTAGGAGTTGTTTAGTTAATGTGTAGCAGTTGTTTAGTTTATGTGTAGTAGTTGTTCAGTAGTTGCTCAGTAGTTGTTCAATAGTTATATAGTAGTTGTTTAGTAATTGTGCAATAGTTTTTTAGTAGTTGTTCAGTAGTTGTGTAGTAGTAATTCAGAAGTTGTTCAATAGTTGTTTAGTAGTTGCTCAATAGTTGTTCAGTAGTTGCTCAATAGTTGTTTAGTAGTTGTTTAGTAAATGTTTAGTAGTTTTTCAGTAATTGTTTATAAGTTGTTCAATAGCTGTTCAGTAGTTGTTTAGTAGTTGTTTAGTACTTGTTATTTAGTAGTTGTTGCTTAATAGTTGTACTGTAATTGCTTAATAGTTGTTTAGTAGATATTTAGAAATTGTTCAGTAGTTTTTCAGTAGTTGTTTAGTAATTGTTCAGTAGTTGTTCAGTAGTTTTTTGGTAGTTGTTTAGTAGTTGTTCACAAATTCTTCAGTAGTTGTTCAGTAGTTGTTCAGTAGTTGTTGAGTAGTTGTTTAGTTGTTGTTTGGTAGTTGTTCAGTAGTTGTTTAATAGTTGTTTAGTAGTTGTTGTTTAGTTGTTGTTCAGTTGTTGTTCAGTAGTTGTTTAGTAGTTGTATTGTAGTTGTTTAGTAGTTGTATTGTAGTTGTTTAGTAGTTGCTCAGTAGTTGTTCAGTAGTTGTACAGTAGTTGTTTAGTAGTTGTTGAGTAGTTGTTCAGTATTTGTTTGGTAGTTGTTTAGTGGTTGTTCAGTAGTTGTTCAGTAATTGCTCAGTAATTGTTAAGTAGTTGTTTAACAGTTGTGTAGTAGTTTTTCAGTAGATGTTCAGTAGTTGTTGTACTCAACAATTGTTGTTTAATAGATGTATAGTAGTTGTTTAATAGTTGTTCAGTAGTTGTTCAGTAGTTGTTTAGTAGTTTTTAGTAGTTGTTTAGTTAATGTGTAGTAGTTGTTTAGTTTATGTGTTTAATAATTGTATAGTGTTTGTTTAGTAGTTGTTTAGTATTTGTTTAGTAGTTGTTTAATAGTTATTTAGTAGTTATTTAGTAGTTGTTTAGTAGTTGTTTAGTAGTTGTTTAGTAGTTGTTTAGTAGTTGTTTAGTAGTTGTTTAGTAGTTGTTTAGTAGTTGTTTAGTAGTTGTTTAGTAGTTGTTTAGTAGTTATTTAGTAGTTGTTTAGTAGTTGTTTAGTAGTTGTTTAGTAGTTGTTTAGTAGTTGTTTAGTAGTTGTTTAGTAGTTGTTTAGTAGTTGTTTACTAGTTGTTTAGTAGTTGTTTAGTAGTTGTTTAGTAGTTGTTTAGTAGTTGTTTAGTAGTTGTTTAGTAGTTGTTTAGTAGTTGTTTAGTAGTTGTTTAGTAGTTGTTTAGTAGTTGTTTAGTAGTTGTTTAGTAGTTGTTTAGTAGTTGTTTAGTAGTTGTTTAGTAGTTGTTTAGTAGTTGTTTAGTAGTTGTTTAGTAGTTGTTAAGTAGTTGTTTAATAGTTGTTTAGTAGTTGTTTAGTAGTTGTTTAGTAGTTGTTTAGTAGTTGTTTAGTAGTTGTTTAGTAGTTGTTTAGTAGTTGTTTAGTAGTTGTTTAGTAGTTGTTTAGTAGTTGTTTAGTAGTTGTTTAGTAGTTGTTTAGTAGTTGTTTAGTAGTTGTTTAGTAGTTGTTTAGTAGTTGTTTAGTAGTTGTTTAGTAGTTGTTTAGTAGTTGTTTAGTAGTTGTTTAGTAGTTGTTTAGTAGTTGTTTAGTAGTTGTTTAGTAGTTGTTTAGTAGTTGTTAAGTAGTTGTTTAGTAGTTGTTTAGTAGTTGTTTAGTAGTTGTTTAGTAGTTGTTAAGTAGTTGTTTAGTAGTTGTTCATAGTTGTTTAGTAGTTGTTCAGTAATTGTTTTTCAGTAGTTGTTTAGTTATTGTTTAGTAGTTGATTAGTTATTTTATTAAAATTGTTAATTTAGTTGTTTTTTTTTTCATATATAATTAAAAGAAATGTTACGGTTATTTATAAAGCCTGTTTTATTTATCTAACTTTAGAATTTATAGCAATAAATAGTTTTAAAAACATGATATAAAAAATATCGTTTTTGAGTTTTCAAAAGCCAAGTACTAAGTAACTAAGATATTAGATTCTGAAAGAAAACCATTTGAACAGGTTTTTGGGGAAATATAATTATTATTTGATAATTTGTATTCTATGTTGAACGTTTAGCCAACCTAATTTTTTACATTATAGTAAATGTTTAATAAATATGCAATGTTTTATATTAACTATTGATAAAATATTTGAGAAAAAAAGTTGTCATTTGATAAAGTATAAAAACAAACTAAAAAATGACAAGCCATATGATTGAAGACAAATTATAATTTATAGCTCTTCAATAATCTTTTTTTTTTTTTAAACATTTTATTTTAATCTGATTATGTTTTCCCCACATTTTTTCTACTTCCTTAAGTCGGCTTTTGTTAGTCTAGCCAAATACTTATCGATTACCGTATTAGTAGCGGTTCCAATATTAATACTCAGTAAGGTTTAATAAAATTAATCTTTTTGTATTATATTATTCGGCACCAGCAAAGTAAAACTAGGTTATTCAGAAACGTCAGCCGTGTTGCACGTATTTTAGCGTTGAATGCACATTTTGAATTTTTGAGTTCAGATTTTGGTTATTCTTATTGTTATTGTTGTTATTATTGTTATTTTTTTTGGGATAAGTGATATTGTTATTATTGTTTCATGTTTTGCTTTTAAAGTGACATTGTTAAGTGTTATAAAAGTTTTGGACAATGTCATCGAGAACGAAACACCTGTAAAACTGGCACATGCCGTGCAGAGGTAAGTTATTTTAATATTATTTGTTTTGATATATTTTCAATTTGTTTTTAATATCATGTTTTTGGATCTGTTTGGGTTAAAATAAATCACTTCATTATGATTTAAAAGTACTTGATTTGCATTTTTGTCATATTATTAATAATGATTCAATTTATATTTATTATTATGGATAATATTACAATTTCTGTATAACCAAGTATAATCATTCATTTATAACTTTTTTGACATTGTTTTTAGAAATCACAGATATTTTAATTTGCTACAATAATATTGCCAATACAAATGTTTTGATTTAGGGTTTTTGTGTAGTTCAAGTTATATAAATTGCTCTAAAAATAGCATTAAACCTTAAATATTGTTAATTTATATATTAAAACTGAATTATTTGTATCAATATACATTTGCCATTATAACCTAAAATGTTTATAATATAATTAGGTACTTGATTTATTTATAAATAGTTATAGTTAGGTTTGTTTATTAAAAAATATACAGACCGGTCTGTACATTAAATCAACAATTAGCAGATTACAGTATATTTTTAAAAAACATAATTATTATACTTGTACATCAAATATATGCAGATCATATCAAGCTTATTTTAATTCAGTTTTAATATGTAAAATAACAATATTGAAGGTTTAAAGCTATTATTCGAGCAATTTGTATAACTGAACTACACAAAAACTCTAAATTAAATCATTTGTGATGGCAATATTATTGTAGCAAATTAAAATATCTGTAATTTCTAAAAAAAAGTTATAAATAAATGGTTATATTTGGTTATACAAAAGTTGTAGTATTATTCATAATAATAAATTGAATCATTATTAATTACATGACAAAAATGCAAAAGAAGTACTTTTAAATCATATTGAAGGGATTTATTTTAACATAAACTGATCCAAAACTATGATATTAAAAACAAATACATATATCAAATAATATTAAAATAACTTACCTCTGCACAGCATGTGCCAGTTTGAACAGGTGTTTCGTTCTCGACGACATTGAATTCAAAAACTTTGCTAACTCTTAACAATATCACTTTAAAAACAAAAAATGTAACAACAATAACAATATCACTTAAAAAAAATGTAACAATAATAATAATAAGAATAACCAAAAACTAAACTCAAAAAGTACATACAGCGCTAAAATACGTACAACACGACTGAAGTTTCTGAATAATCGAGTTTTAATTTACTGGTGCCCAATAATATAATACAAAAGAATTAATTTTATTAAACATTACTGAGAATACCGCACTAATCCGGTAATCGATAACTATTTGGCTAGACTAACAAAAGCCGACTTAAGAAAGTAGAAAAAAAGTGGGGAAAACATAATCAGATTAAAATAAAATGTCTTTTTAATAAGATCAAGTAAAAAAGATTATTGTAGGGCTATAAATTATAACTTGTGTTCAATCTTCAATCATATGGCTTGTCATTTTTCAGTTTGTTTTTATACTTTATCAAATGACAACATTTTTTCTCGAATCATTATCAATAATTAATATAAACCATTGCATAATTATTAAACATTTACTATACTCTAAATAATTAGGTTGGCTGAACATTCACCTTGGAATACAAATTATCAAATAATAATTATATTTCCCCAGAAACGTATTCAAATTCTTCTCTTTTAAAATCTATTATCTTAATTTACTTAATTTTTGAGAATTTAAAAAAAGTTATTTTTTATAAAATGTTTTTAGAACTAATTAATTCTATAAATTCTATAGTTAGTTAAATAAAACAGGCTTTATAAATAATAGTATTTTTTTTTTTAATCTGTATAAAAAAACAACTAAATAAACAATTAATAAAACAACTGAACAACTACTAAACAACTATTAAACAATTACTAAACAATTACTAAACAATTACTAAATAACTGCTAAACAACTACTAAACAACTACTGAACAACTACTAAACAACTACTTAACAGCTACTAAACAACTACTAAGCAACTATTGAACAACTACAAAACAACTACTAAACAACTATTAATTAACTACTAAACAACTACTAAACAATTACTAATCAACTACTAATAAACTACTAAACAACTACCAAACAACTACTAATTAACTACTACACAACTACTAAACATCTACTAAACAACTACTAATTAACTACTACACAACTACTAAACATCTACTAAACAACTACTAAACAACTACTAAACAACTACAAAACAACTACTAAACAACTACTAAACAACAACTAAACAACTACTAAACAACTACTAAACAACTACTAAACAACTACTAAACAACTATTAAACAATTACTAAACAATTACTAAATAACTGCTAAACAACTACTAATCAATTACTAAACAACTACTAAACAACTACTAAACAACTACTTAACAACTACTAAACAACTACTAAACAACTACTAAACAACTACTAAACAACTACTAAACAACTACTAAACAACTACTAAACAACTACTAATTAACTACTACACATTTACTAAACATCTACTAAACAACTACTAAACAACTACAAAACAACTACTAAACAACTACTAATCAACTACTAAACTACTACTAAACAACTACAAAACAACTATTAAACAACTACTAAACAACTACTAAACAACTACTAAACAACTACTAAACAACTACTAAACAACTACTAAACAACTACTAAACAACTACTAAACAACTCTTTAACGACTACAAAACAACTACTAAACAATTACTAAACAACTACTTAACAACTACTAAACAACTACTAAACAACTACTAAACAACTACAAAACAACTACTAAACAACTGTTGAACAACTTCGAAACAACTACTAAACAAGTAGTAAACAACTACTGATAAGCTCTTGAACAACTATTAAAAAACTACTAAACACTTACTAAACAACTACTAAAAAACTACTAAACAGCTATTGAACAACTACTAAAAAACTACTAAACACTTAAAAAACAACTACTATACAACTATTAGGCAACTGCTAAACAACTATTAAACAACTACTAAATAACTACTGAACAAGAACTAGTAAACAACTACTTAACATCTAATTAACAATTACTAAACAACTACTAAAAAACTACTGCACAATTACAAAACAACTACTAAACAACTACTAAACAATAACTAAACAATTATTTAACTAATACTAAAAAACTATTGAACAATTACTAAACAACTATTAAGCAACTACTAAACAACTATTCAACGACTACTAGACATCTACTGAACAAGAACTACTTAACAACTACTTAAAAACTACTGCACAATTACTAAACAACTACTAAACAACTACTATACAACTACTAAACAACTACTAAACAACTATTAAACAACTACTGAAAAACTACTGAACAATTACTAAACAAATATTAAACAACTACTAAACAATTATTGAACAACTCTTGAACAAGAACTACTAAACAAGAACTACTAAATAACTACTGAACAACTACTGAACAACTACTGAACAACTACTGAACAACTACTGAACAACTACTGAACAACTACTGAAAAACTACTGCACAGTAACTAAACAACTACTAAACAACTATTGAAAAACTACTGAAAAACTACTGAACAATTACTAAACAATTATTAAACAGCTACTTATCAACTATTTAACAACTTTTGGACAACTACTAACCAACTAATAAACATTATTTACTAAACTATTAAACTACTAAACTACTAAACTACTAAACTACTAAACTACTAAACTACTAAACTACTAAACTACTAAACTACTAAACTACTAAACTACTAAACTACTAAACTACTAAACTACTAAACTACTAAACTACTAAACTACTAAACTACTAAACTACTAAACTACTAAACTACTAAACTACTAAACTACTAAACTACTAAACTACTAAACTACTAAACTACTAAACTACTAAACTACTAAACTACTAAACTACTAAACTACTAAACTACTAAACTACTAAACTACTAAACTACTAAACTACTAAACTACTAAACTACTAAACTACTAAACTACTAAACTACTAAACTACTTAACTACTAAACTACTAAACTACTAAACTACTAAACTACTAAACTACTAAACTACTAAACTACTAAACTACTAAACTACTAAACTACTAAACTACTAAACTACTAAACTACTAAACTACTAAACTACAAAACTACTAAACTACCTAGGTATGTTATTAAAATTTTAGGTTATAATGGCAAATGTATATTGATACAAATAGTTTGAAATGTTTAAGCCTACAACATTTAAAATTTTACGTAAATAAAGGTTATTTTTTTATTATTGTACATTTAAATGCACTTTGTAATACAATGTTTAAACAATAAAAGTATACAAAATTCTTTACGTTATAAATTAATTTTTGAGCAACTTTTACTTATTTATTAATTATTATTTAAAACTTAATTATAAATTAAACAAAAATAAAATTGTCATGCATGAGTCAAGTGTATGAAATAAAATTTTTGTTTTGCACAAACTACTGAAAATGGCTTTCTTTACATGAATCCTGATCATGTGAATTTTTTCAAATTTTTTGAGTTAGTTATTTACGAATAATGATAAATTTTATGTGCAAAAGATACTCTAAAAATTTTAGGATGTGCCGTGCACTACGCTCCGAGATATCTTGCAATGTATCCACAGAAATACTTAAAATTTAAGCCTTTTTGGCAACTTTTAAACGTATTTGGCAATTTTGTTGATTGCTGATGTTTTCCAAATTTTATTAAGTGCTGATAATTTTTAAACTTAACAAACTACATCTGTTCTATTAAATTTACTTGCAATTGTATTATGAATAGTACGACTACGATTGTTACTAAATTTTTTATGAGTAAAAATATAAACAAAACTTATTTTTATTATTATTACATTTATTTAATTATGTACCGCAAAGTTTTTAAATTAATCAAAATTATTCTACTATAAAAATGGCTTAAGGTCGCATTTATTATAACAAAACATTTGTGGACAAAGAATTCGAATTGAAAAGGCTTTCAACTGAAATAGCAAACACATTTATTATATTACAATAGAGCACGATGACAGATATATTGCAGCGAAACTCAACAAAAAATAATATAGGCAACGCAAACGTGGCTGCGAGATGCTCACTTAGAAGGAGAGTCATATGACGCCGGCCGCGACGTTACCTTTTGGCCGCTACATGCTCCCATCTAAGAGCATATCGGTTGTCATAAGCTCCCATTAATATATATATATATATATATAAAAGTATGTAAACATGTCATGTGGTGCATGGTATATTTGTGTGAAGCACAACATAAATATTAATAAAATGAAGGAAACATGTAATTATAGTTGTATATCAAGCCTTGACTTCCTTCGATGATCCTCAGCTCTAGATCGTCCTCCTTGGCATTCGAAATCCCAAATATATTTGATCCAAAGTGATGACTGATTCAACATGTTTCGGTATATAGATTGAACGCCCAATATTTGAGTCCTCAGAACAGAAATCCTATCTTGATATCACAAACGTACGTATTAGTCTCAGTGACCAAAGTAACCAAATAGACTTAAAGGAACGAAAGAAAACCTAAATATCAATAAAGTGGATTTATTACCTAACATTAGGTAGGAGCAAGTCGATAGCCTCCATACGGTTATGTATATATACATATGTTCCAACTTGTGCTTTGTTGGACGCCCATACAACATTTGCCACGAGGTGTGGGTGGTGAAAAAACCGCACAGCGGTAGGATTAATTTTCCGTTCCAATAATTAGCGGGTGCGTTCCATATAGCACTTAACCCGTCATATATTCACTGGTACATATCATATAATGGTCACAAGCCGTGAGGTTACACCCTCTTGTCGGTATTCAATAACCAGCAAACACACCACTACACTTCGAGCACCGGATGTGAAAGAACCTCCATGTTAAAGTTTCACATGGACACCCTGAGCCAACAATCAGTGTTGTGTAAAAAGTGTGAAGTGTAAACAACATGGTGGGTGACAGTGACAGATGTCAACATTTGGATTAATTAAAATTTAAGTAAGTACAATCATAATAATATTTGTGTCATTACTGGAGATCTTAGAAATCACCATTTGTAAGTTTCCAGTACGCAATCAATCCATCCTGTACTCTCCCAATCTACATAACCTCCAACCAATAAGAAACAAAACATTCAATCGTAAAATTCCTTAAACCGTTCCCCCCATTCCCTACATAGCAATAAAGCCACTTTTCGAGTAAGATCTAACAACATTTATCCCTAAAATTAACTCCACAACTAGTTTCAATCTTACTCCGAAAAAAACCCTACTTGTAACCGCCAATACTAACATCACATAATTCCACCTGTATCCTTGTAATAATCATACCATTATAGTCCCACATATATACTAATATGTTCTTAATCCAGAATACACCACAAAAAAAACCATCAGGATAAATTCCTGCCTTTTCTCAGTTAGCAATAAATAATTGTAGTTTTTTGCAGTACTGTTGAATTGTTCAATATTCAAGCAACTACATTCAATTGACATATTACGACTATAAAGGTTAATACAAGATTTGTCATTTGGGATGGCAATTACTAAAATTGCAAATGTTGAAAAAATTTGATGGAAATATTTTGTTGTCTTCCCTGCCTCTCTTAGTTTTGTTTTAGAAACGGCCCTGTTTATTAGTATATAAATAACATTTAATATTAGTTTAGTTAAGTACCGTCATTAATCTCCATAGGAAGCAACAAGTATTTTCATGACTCGTACAAATAAACTATGGCAATTTAGTACATAATGTGTTGACGATAATAGATTAAGTACAAAAAATTATAATATATTAATGAGAGTAATAAAATCGTAAAAAACACATTTTGTATTATTGTAATTATTTGCATTGATTTTAGATAAAAGTATGAAAAACATCATTATAGTAAATGAAGCTAATGCGTGGCCTTTCTATATGATTGCATTTAATATAATGAATAACAATCCAATTTATTACTCAGTTTTCCAGTGGTTGTCATTGAATCAAGACGTTTGTTTGAAAAAAATAGAAATAAATATCGTGATTCAATTAGTAAATAAATTAACTCTTTTATTACTATTATTGATAGCCCCAATAAGTTTTATTTATTGATCTCATAACTTATATTGCATACAAACAATTGCTAAGTTTATATAGAATATTTTTGGTTAGTCGTTGCTAGGAATTAGAATGAAGCTCGTAGTATTATTGTTGCTACAATGTTGCAACGTTTTATGTCTACAAAAATTGGTAATTTTATTATCATTTTGCAATGTAAATTTCATTATACATTTTTCAGTCTACAATACAATTGGGTGAATGTGTTGAGAATATATTGGATATTTATCCGTTTATAAATTTGTTATTAATGCAAGATGCATATTATTCCGATCTAGAAGATGTTATTGTTGCTGATAAGCAAAGAACAGTTACAATGACCGAATATAATTTCGAAAGACGCATTAAATTGTATGAGTTTCATAATTATAATTATACGGATATGATGCCCAATGTTGGTAGTCTGTATTTGGTTTTAGCTATTCTACCTGCAACATCGATTATCTCATCACTATATTTAACTAATACGTTGTTTGGTAAAGATATTGATAAATCAAATGTAGTAATAATAGATCGATTTGGTTATATCAGTTCGATTAACTTTTGTAATGATAAAATTACTGTCATTACTCACTGTTTACACTTAAATTTAGCCGTAGTAAAACACGAGTTTGATAATGCCCCTAAAGACTTTGAAAGATGTTTTATACGTTATCGATGGGATGAAGCAAAAGGAATTCCATTTGTAATTTCTTCAAATCCGTATTCATACCCTATTGATGAAGAAATATTATATGAAACTGAAAAGAAGTTACATTATAGACGTCATCTATCTCAAACAGGAGTATTGCACTTTACACTAGTTGTTGTTGATGCAAAACCAACTTATCCATATTATATAAGCCAATACGTTATTCCAGTACCATTCGCTAAACGCTTACCACTCTGGAATGGATTAATCAATATCTTTGATTTAAATTTTTGGATTTTATTACTTATAACGTTTCTTATATATCTACTTGCGTATTACTTATTTAGCATTCATACCAACAGAAGAGCTAATAATGACTTTTCATATATATTTTTTCAAATTTTTGCAGTATTATTTGCACAAGGTGTTAAATTTCCTAAGAAATACTTGATGAAATGTTTGTTATTTACATGGGCAATTTTCTCGTTTATAATTTTAAACTCGTACACCGGTTTATCATATAAAAAGAGTTTTGAAATTATATATGAAAAACAGATAAGTACTTTAGAAGACGTCCACAATGCTAATATAACTATCTGCATGGATACTTCTACACCTCATACTGATTTTGTTGCGGAACTTAAGTTTGCTACTAAATTTGCAAACTGTGCAAGTAAATTTTTAAAAAATAAAGAAACTATGATTGTTGCATCAGGATCAGTATTAACAAATAACTTTTATGAAGTTTATTCTCATATGAATTTGGTATCCATTTATATTGCAAAAGGACATCCAATGTATACCGAGTTTAATAAATTACTCCAAAGGTTTGTGGAAGTTGGTTTGATACAGAAATGGAAAACAGATACAATGCTACCAGAAAAGAAAACTATTGATGAAAATGATGAATCTACAACATTAAGCGTTAATCATCTTTTACTTATATTTGGGTTACATTTAGAATTTCTTGAGGATTTGGTTAAAAAATAAGCGATGCAACCTCGAACGTTTGACGCTAGCATGTACAGCCGTCAGTCATGCTATTATGTCGGCTGTTTGCCCTAGGTCATTTATTTCACGGCTACAAGTTGGACTCTCTATATTTTTTCTTAGAAGATTCGGCTCCAGACGTCTCATCAATATTTTATCATCCTTTGGTTTGTGTGCATCTTACCAGCAAGTAACGTTATATGAACATGCAGCAATCTACCACCCGCAGTCCCATATTTTACCACCCGAAACGGGGACTTTCATTCAATTGGTAGCTGATAATGCTGATTTAAATGTGCAAACAATAGATGGCCATAACACTTTGCACATCATGGGCATTATCAAAATTGTTACTCCAGAAAAATCCGTTGTCGCAAAGCAGCCCATTTCTCGTGTCAAGACCAGGCATTCTGCACAGGATTTTGTATGTAAAGCTGCAGCACCATTACAAATCTATGAAAATAACGGTGTAGTAGGAATGAGCACAATTAGTGCTAAAGAGCTTCAATATGAAGAAACGACTAATGTGTCATACCTTAAAACAATAGATACATTATGGATGCATTGTAAATTCTGCGTTATACCGAAACTCCCAGGATAGAACGGATGTATAGAATACTTGAATAAAAAAAATCCAGTTTGAAATGTTTCGAGTCCTCTTTTTGCAATTTATTAATCATCCAGCTAGTAATAACAGTACAGTTTATACGACTTTGTTGTGTGCCATAGAAAAAGCCAAAAGTCAGGGACACAGTATATGCATTATAACTTTAGATCAACCCTTGTTTGCCAAAGCCAGAGAAATTGTTGCTGCAGCACCTCCAAACTCAGAACTATTAAAAGTTATTGTCATACTTAAGGATTTCATTTATTAATGTCTTACCTTGGAGCTGTTGGCTTCATAATGCAAGGCAGTGGACTCAAAGAAGTTTTGTCAGTTATTTACGCACCCAATTCTGTAGATAAAATGCTGAACGGTCATGCCTACGCCAGATCAGTCAGAGGTCATACTCTGCTACATCTTGCTTTGGCCAAAATCATGCTAAAAGAAATAGATATTCTTTGAACCACAATTGAAAACGTAATTAATGGTACCCTATCATATGATGATATTGATAATGGTGATGAAAAAGCCGAGTTTGTACTCCGCAAGTTGAATGAAAAGCTTCAAGAATATAAAGATCATGGTCCAACTGCAAAGCTGTGGGTACAGTATTTCCAAATGATATTTATTGCTAAGAAGTTCATCAGAGCTCAGCGAATGGGAGACTGGTATGGTCATTTGGAGATGTTACCATACTTTTATGCTGCAGGACATCATAATAATACAAAATCAGCTCATTTACATCTCCAAGATATGATGCTAATTGGGGATTCTAGAACAAAAAATGTTCTGGAGAGCTTTAATAAGAGATTTTTTACCGTCGAACGATCTAATAATTATACTTGTGGAACCTGGACTGATATGACCATCGAGCAATCAGTCATGAAATCCATGAAAACAGATGGGGGTGTGGCTAGAGGAAGGAGTACTCAAGAAAGTGTGCTAAGTAAATGGGTGTATGGCATGCATGCTCTGTAACATTAAACTGGATACGACCGATCAACATGTCGATGCTAAGGATTTACCAGTAGCTCGAGATTCTACTGATGTTGCGAAAGTCCTAGAATGGTTTTCATGCCGCGATCCTTTCTCTCAGCTTCCCTACATTATGTCAATATCAAGTGGAACTATCGGTAATGAAAAAATCAATTGCCACCAGGCAACTTGACATTTGACAATATTAAGTTGGAAAGAGCCAACAAAGTAGCCTCACTTTTGACAGTGAACAGCTCAGTTAAAGTGCATGGGAAAAAGGTTGCCAATGATTTATTATTGCTGTTTCAGTGAATCAGTATAAGCAAACAGTTTGAAGAAAATCTCCAACAATACTTCGAGTACGAGTTAGCTCCATATCAGCTAGCACTTTTCAATGAGAATGGGATGCGCAAACATAAAAATCTTTTTTGTATGACTTACTAAAGCCAGACGATGACATTGATTACACAAATGTGAAATATATCGTCGATGGAGGATATCTACTGCATCGTGTTGTATGGAGTCGAGGCAGCACATTCGACACTATTTTTGATAGCTACATTGCTTATAAACAAAAGTATTTTGGCCAAGACGTTTTAATTGTATTTTACGGTTATAATGATGATGAGAATAATATCAAAGCTTCAGAGCAGCGTCGTCGTTGTGCCACAGATTCATCATCAGCAGATATTCTCTTCAAAACATTAATAATAGTATCAACGGGCCAACAACAATTTCTTGCCAATAAATACAACAAAAGTCAATTCATTTCGATGTTGTCTGAAAGATTTCAAGCTGCAAACATCATTGTGAAGCAGGCAAAAAATGATGCTGATGTTCTGATCATCGAAACCGCGATAGAACAGTCGAAAAAAAGTACTAGTGTAGTTGTTGGCGAGGATGTAGACTTGATGGCTATTTTGATCGCACGAGCTCCTCACGGCAAAAAATTATATCTTCAGAAGCCTGGTAAATCTAAAACCCCATCAAAAATCTATTCTTTGCAAAGCTTAGCCTCGTATCCAAAATGTCAGAGCCACATTTTATTTCTCCACGCAATTACTGGCTGTGATACGACTTCTGCTCTATTTTGCAAAAGCAAATTGAATATATTTAAACAGTTTGAAAAGAATAAAGATATGATGAGCTGTGCTGAAGCTTTTACAAGAAATGACAGTTCTCCCAATAATATTTTTGAGATTGACGTTTTATACTGCAAGTTTACAAAGCAACGAAAAAACAGAAATCCATCGATGAATTACGATATTTGAAATTCGTTTAATATACGAAACTGAATGCTGCTGTGCAATTGTCGGCGCTTCCTCTAACCTCTGCTGCTGCTCAGCATCATTTCTATTGAACATATTACCAAGTTCAGGTATGGCTAGGAAATAAGGGAATCAATCCTGAGAACTGGGAATAGATCTTACAAAGTAATGTTTTGGAGCCAATTACAACGCTGCTTCAACCCGCTCCTGATGTTTTATTCAATGCGGTATTCTGTAACTGCAAAAAAGGCTGTGGTTCAAGTTGTGGATGACAAAACGCAGGTTTGAACTGTTCGGTTGCTTGCAGCCAATGTCATGGCCAAACTTGTTTAAACGCAGTACAAATAGACATTGATAAAGAGGATATCCATGAAGACATAGATCCATCGTCTTTTCTTATTCAAACAGTAGAGACGGAGCCGTCAGAATCAAAAACCGAAGAAAATAGATATTTGAAAAGCCTTACTGTAAAAACATAGGCTTCTGTAATAAAAAAAACCCATCAAAGTACCTATTGAATAAAAATTAATTATCTATTATCATATACTAAGAACTGTCCATATTCGCCGGTGTGAAGTAATTATTCTACGTTCTTTGTTCTTTGGGACGCCCTATCTTGTCTTCGGTTGCCCGTACAAAAAAACTTCTAGATAACTTTTTATAGGTAATTGCCTCAGCTACAAATTAGCTTTGTATATTTTTTCCGATAAATCTCATCGTTCTCTAGATATTTGCAAAAAACTGTTTTTTGCAACTTTTGATCTCGCGAAAACTTGCGGCAGCCACATCGATAAGGAACTCTCACATATTATTGAGAGCCGCAATACTAGGTACGTGCAAAAATTTAGCCTGTAAAAAATTAATTCGGGGTTATTGTCTATTTTTCCTGGACTAATATTTGCAGTTTGTAAAGCAATTTCTGATGTAATTTTCATATAATATATGGTGGACCCAGTATGCTGCCTTGTAATACTTTAGTATTTATTTTCTTTGCACTAATAAAACAAGTTTTTAAGCTCAGACTCCATTCCTCTAATACCGTTTGATCAACAGTATTATTTAAATAATGCAACAAATGACTGGTGGCGCCAGTTAGTGCAATTTAATACTTAAAGTCCGCATTAATCGGTATCATTTAGCATTTATGCAATTGGCAGTAATTTTGCGGATTTTATACAATTTTAAATCGTCAATAAATTATGAAATAAATTAATAAATTATTCAAACTCAATCTAATAATCACAGCCACCAAATGCTACGCATAGACAATTGTTTTGGTTCTACTAACTTCGTTAGTATGCCTTGTATGACTACAAACTTTCAGTTTTTAGTTTGTAGAATCGGGTTTCTACAACTTGTCCATAGCAATCCTTAGATATTTGACTTGGTTTATCTATGGTATTGGGATATTGCTTATAAAAATGTTTTGGTGCCTTTTTGTGAAAAGAATAACTTGGCTTTTGGAAAGATTGATTTAAATACCCCACTCTTCCATTTATTTTAAAATTGTTGTAGTTTCTGCTTTATAAATTTTAGAAATAATGAGCTGTAAATCATAGCAGTGTCATCAGCATAGTGTGCTACTATGAAGCCGCCGGTCATAGGGAGAATGTCTCCTACGTAGATGTCGTATAAAACTAGTGACAAAGCTAATGCTTGTGAAACACCAGCTGTCATGTATTTTGTTGTTCAAAGAGTTTTGTTTATATATAAAATGTTCTTTTTGATAGAAAGTCTTTTATAATTTTGCCCAAGTGGTGTGGGAAGTTAACTCTGTAAAGTTTAACTATCAGGCCATCATGCCAGACTTTATCAACAACTTCTATACATCAAAAAAATTTGCCGCAGTTGAATTTTTGATGTTGAAACTTTTTATTACGTAATCCGTTACTTGGGCTAGTTAGTGAGTTGATGAGTGATGCATTCTGAAACCATAAAGTTGGTTTGTTATTTATGACTTAGTTATTAGATATGTGGGCGTTGGTGTATTTTAGTTTTTTGTTATTTTGCTCAATGTTGATAGCAAACTGATCGGCCTGTAGTTTTGAAGAAAACTTTTAGATTTGAGTGGTTTAAGAAAGACTATCACATTATCGGGAAAATGACACATCCTCAGTATACCATTTATGATATTCGTTAAGCTAATGACGGTTTTTCTGAGGTTTTCCGGGTATTTACTAATTTGATAATTTTGGCAAGTTTGGTAAGTTTTGTAAAGAAAATTGTTACGACTTCATAATTATCGCAACAGTGCTCAATTTTTTTTAATGTGTTTTCAGCGTTTAATATGTCATAGAGGGGGATGCATTGATCTTCTAAGAATTGAAACATAACCTCGACTTTTTCTTTGGTTGTGACCATAAATGTTTGGGATGGTTTCTTGATTTCTCCTAAGATATTTTGAGATTCTTCATGTTTTAGTAGGTTCTTAAATTGTTTGATTTCGGTTTCTTACTTTATTCTCTAGGTGGGTCTTAAGTTTTTTGTCTTTGGCAGTTTTAGATTTCTCAAATATTTCAAGTGCTTTTTTTTCTTAATATGTGGTCTAGAGGCTTATTGTCTTTGTCTAATTGTAGTGGTGGCTTTATTTTGAGCTTTTTATATGATGTTTGTGAGTTCTTGTGAGTATTAAATTGTCAATGCTTTGAAAGACTATAAATTGTTGGAATTGTATCCAATTGTTTTGTCTTTTAGATATAGTTGGTTTAACTTTTTTTTAAAATAACTGGAAAGTGGTCTAATTTATTAATTACGTTTGAAATAGTTGAGTTACGCAATTAGAAATTATGTCGAGTATATCAGAATGGCAACCTTATCGGCTAAAATATGTAGGTTCTTCTGGGCTATAGATAATTAGCTTCTAACTGTCTAGAATTTCAAATTAAACTCTACTTTTGGTTTTGGTAGTATTGCGGTTTCAAGTTGAGTATTTAGAGTTAAGGTCACTTCCCAAGATTATAGTGGTCAATTGGTCATTTTTGAACATGAGTTTGCTTTGTGCTGGTAAGCTGACTGTACTCTTATTTTGCCAATAAGTAAAGGTTGATGATTACCCCAGTCATTTTTAAGTTAGTTAATTTTGTTGTCCGCTTTATGGCGTTGCCGACTTCTTTGTAAAATCCTGTCATTACGATCAATGATGTAATTTGGAAATTTAAGATTATCTTTAGCCCCGTATTCCGTTTTTAATAAGAGCATGTTATTTATGTTGCTGCCTAAAAAAAATATTTTATTGCTTCGGAGTGTTTAGCTGAGCAGTTTGTGTTTCAGTAGCATAAAGTCAAGATTTCATTTAGAGGATCCATTATAAAGTTTGTTTACTATTATGGCCACGATAAGTTTAATCATACTTTGATCATTATTGCTGGATTGAATAGCGTTTAATTAGTTACCGGCGCGGGAGTTCAAAGAAGATACTTTAGGACCGTCACATATACGTATACGTATGGGGTGAGTGTGAACGCGCTAGAAGCGATTGCAGGCTTTGCAGGAGTTACAGCGGAATTCAACACTGACGATGTTGCCTGATGTGTTGCTGCTGCGAGACTGCGGAATCTAGAAACCAAACTCTTTTAATCTTTTTTTTGTTGGTTTAGGAGGAGAATCTTCAAAAAACTTAATAATGTTTGGAAACGCCTACCTACTAACATCCCCCCCCCCCCCATGCAACAAATTTTACACCAGAAAGTTTCACACATCAATGTGTACAACCTTTCAATCTGACTGTGCCTTATAAGTGACGTTTTTGAGAAGCCATTCAGAAGTCCTTATAGGCGTTGATTAAGTGGGGTGGCGGTTGAAGAGCCACGAGTTTTCTTTATACATCCAGCATATTGATAAACTTTTTGTATTAGAAAGATTGTTTAATATGCTCTGCAAGACGAGCTAACTCCGGATCTGAGTGATTAGCAAATTTTTCAAAGAAATTTGTCGCTAATGCCAACTTATAATCCTTGATCGGGACAACTCCCGTATCGGTTCTCAGTTGTGTATTCCGTACATAGTGAGATGCTTTGAGAATCCTTCTCAAAGGATTAGGCAAAATTTGTTTGTAGAGTTTATGTTGCTGTCTCTGCGTAGAAGAAGTGTTAACATATCACTTGCCTTCTTGGCCTTTCCCAAGATGGTTTTAATATGTAATCTAAGAGTTAATCCACAATCAAGCTCTACTCCTAAATACTTTGCAGTATCCGTCCATGGAATCCCAAGGCCCTTGAGATAAACGTTCTCATGAGGAGTTCGTTTGTGACATTTGGTAAAAAAAATAGCCATGCTTTTTTCCGGATTGATTTTTATTCTCCAATACCAAAGCCAAGTTTCAAGAGCCTCTCATGCCGCTTGAAGTTTTAGCGTAATGACTTTCGGACTCCTTGAAGTGTACATCAGTGCCGTGTTGTCAGCATACTGAGCGATTTTTACACCTTGAATGATGCATGGTATGTTGGCTACATACAGATTAAAAAGCATCTGTGATAGAACTGAACCTTGAGGAGCCCCTGCCTCGATAGGACAAGGGGTAGACACGTGCCCAAACAGCTTTACTGCTAGTGTCCTGTCTTTTAGAGAAGAAGCAATAAGTTTAATCAGTCTAGGGTTAAACTTAAACCGATGCATTTTTGCTAGTAATCCTTCGTGCCAGACCATATCGAAGACTTTTTTGACATCAAAGAATATGACTGAAAACAAAAACCAGTTTTTAATTGGTATGTAACTTTAGTTAGTTGATGGGTTGTAAAGAGCCCAAATCTGAAGCCATGTTGATGATTTGGCAACAAGTCTATGTCTATCCTTTTCAACCTTTGGGATAGGAATAGACTTTTTCAATGACGAGGGAAAATAAGTCGTCCTTAGGATTGCATTTGTAATGTTTGTGAGGAACATTACAGCCTTGTAAGAAAATACTTTCAAAGCTTTGTTTGGAATGCAATTCGAACCAGGTGCCGATTTGGGTTTGAAATGTGTAATGATATCTCTCACCCTAAACGGCCTAACCGATTCCCGAATAGAAACGGTGTAAGTGCGCTGTATACACTGTTTTGCTTCTATGTGAACCCTATCCACGTGGTCCAATTCCAAGTCGTTTTTGAAGTCCGGCCTGGAGTTCAAGGCTGTCCGTAAATGCTTTTGCTTTGCCTTCCAATGTGTATTCGAGGTCTCTTTTGCCATGAATGAAAGGCAGCGGTGTTCGCTTATTTCGAAGAGCTTTAGCTACCCTCCACATCAAACTTTCATCGTCGTTTGTTAACTTAAGAGCGGACTTCCAGCACTGATTTTTGTGCAACCTGATTGCCTTCTTTACCTCACCATTTAGCCTATTTAGCTCGGTTCGGTCAGTCTGGTTGGGTGACCTTTGCCATAAATGTCTAGCATGGTCTTAAGCACTGATGAACTCTCTGGTCTCTCTGTTAAGACCCAATCTGTTCGATAAAACTTTTGGAGCCATCTTGGTGGATTTTTTCATTGCTAGCAAAATCAGGCTAGTAAAATTACCGACCGCGTTGTCAAGTCCTTCAGCCGTTCAAATGTCAGGTAGTGATCTGATGCTCTCTTCTAAGAAGTGAGAAAACAGAGGCCAGTCGGTCTTGCAGACCGAATCGAATCCATTCTCACACCTCCCACAGAGATCTAACACAGAAGTCTGAGCTTAGATCGTTCATAACAGAAATTTTAGTTTGCGCTGTAATACTTTTAAGCAACGCTATATCAAAAACATCTCTTGGATCCCTATGAGAATGATGATGAGTTGGCATGTCTTGGCCTAATACAGTATATACTTTTTTTTGGGCATACTTTAACAGTATTTTGCCTTTAGCATTTGTTAGTCTGCTATGCCAAGCTGGATGCTTTGCGTTAAAATCTTTTGCAACAATTGTAGGAAGCTGGCCGTTTAATAACTCATCAAGATCTGCTGTTATTAGTTGTTTAGTTGGCGACTGATAAGCTGAGATGAATTTTATCAGTCCCAGACCAGGTACATTTATTGCAATCGGGTTAGCCTCCAATTCGACAATTGGCGGCGCAGGGATTTCCGAGTAATCAGTTGATCTTTTGACGATAATCGCGGGTCGTGCTATGCTCCAAACGTGTTTCCTAAGTATAAAAACGTGTTTGGTATGTTAAGCGTTTTACCCTGTGCTAAGAGGGTTTCTGATATTAACATTACATCTATGTTATTATCAAAGAAAAAAGCATCTAATTTCTTTTTTTTATTATATATGCCATTGGCGTTCCAAAAGCATATACAAAGTAGAATATTATTCACAGGTGTGTCAGCCATTATGACATTACAGTGTTTAATGACGCGAGATACGCAGACGTAGAGGCGTTACATTTATTAGCCAAATGCCCCAACTTCTGGCAGAGGTGGCATTGGCCAGTGCCAAAATCGATATTAATGTGCTGTGAGATGGAGTGTCTCACCACTCTAACAGTCGACTGCAAGCAACCGACTAGACATCATTGATCAATCCAGCCGCCAGCATTTTAGCCAGCCAATATGCAATTATTTTTGCAATTAACACTGGTTATAACAATTGTTAATGCCACCGGCGTTGAGAATTGTTGTCACTATTTAATAAATTTCAATTTTTGTTTATCAAAGGGCGTAGAGTCCCCAAAGGCACCGCTAGGCCCATCCTACTCGAAGTAAGTCCCCTTTTTTCAAAAGCCCCTCCTCAGGCGAATGTTCTTGACGACAAAAAATTGTTCCCGGAACTATCTAAAATATTCAATGACAAAAAAATTGATTCTTTCCACGCCAAACACCCACGAGGGCATACGCATTCTTCCGGCCACTAGCGCCGATCACAAAGCGGCTACAGAAGTTTTTAACTCCAGGTCTATGGACTTTCACACGTGAGTGACCGCCAAGGAGAAGTTCTTTGAAATTGTTATTAAACACGTGCCAGAATTTTTCACTGAAGAAGAAGTGGAACGGACCTGACTATTTCCTTTAAGAACATAGAAAATCAGCGTTTATTAAAGGGTGTAAATGAGATATATGTGCACAGTGCTTGTCAGATAAAATACAACAATCCAAAGTTGATCAAAGCAGCTGTTAGCATTGCAAAATCAAATATTACGTCATCAAGGGCCACGACATCAATCTCTGAGCAGTTCAATTTCAGAGAACACTGTTGTCTAGGTGGAGACAAAATAACTGAGTTCCTTGTGGCAGAAAGGAAGAAGAAGCCAGAAAAACGGAACAAAGTCTTTACTGCAGAAAAGTTGTCTCTCAGTGCAACAATCTTGAAAGCAGCTGAAAAACGTGGTGATGAATGGGCTCTTAAAATAAAAGAGCGTATATCTGAGAACGCAGATTTGATAAACCTTGATGCCAGATATCATCGGTTTTGCCAAACAAAGCTCTACCAGACACCATCAACAGGAAAATCCAGGAGAAATTTTCAGCATCCCACAGCTGATGAGGCCATGGAAAAGATTTATTTATTTCTGGAAGAGAACGCTTAAGAATGTCAGTTCTCCCTAGATTAACTCATGGACCAGATAGACGGAGAACAACCTCAACTACAAACAGTCAAAATTTGTTTGCAAAGTATGGGGAAAACATTTTGATCGTTGATAGATCCTTCAACACACGACTGTTTGTTTTAAAAATTCAGGTTACAAAATTCTCACCAGTACATAGTATGACAGTAGAAGTTCAGATCCTTAAACAGAAAGACTACGCGTGGTGAAATCAGCTGCTGAAGTCATACGAGAAAATATACGGTCGCAAGTGTTCGACAATTTACACCATCCGACGGTTTCTTCCAGATTGTAAACTCAGTTATCCCTGATTTTTTTAAACTGTTGCTTCAAACAGTAAATTTAAGACAAACGAAGCTGCTTAGATCCCTATAGAAAGAAGTGCGTTGTTCTGGCACATTCAATAATATCGGCAGTCAGGCCTCGCTCGTTCATCTCTTGTTTACTGCATAAGATTGGTGTATTCCTGTATCACAAGTTCGGGTCAAAACATCTGGTTGAGTTATTGTCAACGCTTGGATTCTCAGCTAGTTACAAGGATACTATGTTTTTAGAAACTTCGGCCATTATGCAACCAGACCTACTCCTGTTGAAGGACCGTTCAATGTCGTTTGTGCAATTTTCTTTTGATAACACCGACTTTAATGTCAACACTTTAGATGGGACGGGTACTTTTTACGCAATGATAGGTATGATCATTGTGACTCCCCATAATTCCTTATGTCCCGAGAATAAAATACACCGTTCAACAAAATGCACTGCTTCTGAACTTGTAGAAAGAAATCCTCCTATTCGGCTGAAAACTTATCAAAAAGTGCCATCCAATCAGATTTTGTCGGCAATATTGTTAACTTAGACAATATTCATTCCTTACTTGAAGATATTGTACCACTCCCTTCAGATATCTTTTAGTTATATGGAAAAGTTAAAAAAATGTTGAACATCCCGGGATGGAATGGGTTCATGGAGGAAGCAACAGCAGAGAAACACTTTAAAACATCCAAAATTATATGTTTGCCATTCATCAACCATTTCCCGTCCAATTACGACACAGATCTTACATCTCTTCGGTTCGCAAATGGTAAATGCTGCGCCCATAGACAAACAGCCTCCGTTGTAACTTTTGACCAACCGCTATACATTTAATCCAAAGAGATAGTCGTACACTATCAGGGCACTGATTAGAGCATTGTCGTGATGCTAGTGGGTTTTCATCTACTAATTTCTTTCTTGGGTATGACTATGAGTGGAAGTGGTCTAAAAGAACTGCTCTCGACAATTTATGCTGAGAGGAAAAAAACATTACTGAAGACATTATTTCAAACTCTGACAGATTTGCAATTCTAACAGCTAACGAAAATGAGCAGTTTCAAGCACTACTGACAAAATTCACAGATGCTTTGTGCAAGCTTGAAAGAAACAGACCAACCGCAAAGCTGTGGGTTTTTTATTTTTGAATGATGACACTGATGAAGCTATTTATCCAAGCAGAACGGATAGGCAACTGGAATTTGCATTTGGACACCATCCAGAAAATGCTTTCATTCTTTCACGCAGCAGGCCACTTCTTTTATGCAAAGTGCGCACAATTATATCTGCAAAATATGCTAGAATTGGAAAGGAAAATGGTGGGTCCATTTTGTGTACGATAAATTCACAAAAAATGAATACTTTGTCATCCAGAGCACTAACAAATTTTAGTCGGGTATATGGTCAGATATGACCATTGAGCAAGTACTGATGAAATATATAAAAAGCTATGAAGAGGTCACCCAAGGACGTGGTAAGACTGACAGTGTACTCTCTCTATGGATATTAAGCATGGTGTATCTACATAATATCTGCCATGAAGTGGAAACATACTGCAACGTTACCACTGCAATAACTGAACAACATGTTGACATGCGACCATCTCGTTTCACCAGAGATGAATCAGATACTGAAAAACTCTGTAGATGGTTTGCACAGCACCCTCTATTCCTTACAACAGATTTCAATATGTCCATCAGCAGTGGCCTGGTTGGAGAATTTAGTGGCAACAGCCACATGGCTCTAGAGATTGGGAGAGAATCGATGCTTAAGATGGTTGGCCAAAACTTCCAGGAAGTGAAATTCAAACGTAAAAACAATGTGGTGTCCCTTTCTTCAGCTGTACGAACTATTACTGTTGGCAATAAACAGGTAACTGTTGATTCTCTAACATTGTTTTACAGGTTGTGTGTCTTAAAACAATCGGATGAAGAATTGCAAGAGTTCTTCACTTGCGATTTGTCACCAATCCCAATGTCATTGTTCTCTGAAGAGGGAATGAGAAAGGGCACAAAACCCACTTTAGTATTTCAACCTTTAACCTTAAATGAGAAGCAATGGTTAACAAAGTTTGTAATAGTTGATAGAGGGCATCTACTTCACAAAGTTGGGTGGCCTCGAAGTTCATCATTTGGTGCGTTAGCTGACAGATACATACAGTACATTACTGCTCACTATGGCTCAAACGTGGCAGTAGTTTTTGATTTTTACCCCGTAGATGCTGTACAGAAAAACACAAAGAGCTCTGAGCGTCTTTGAAGAGCCAAGTTACAATCATTTTGAGAGATAATCGTTGATGAGAAAACCATGGCACAGGTTTCTCAACAAAAATTCTTGTCAAATGACAAAAACAAGATTCGTTTCATAAAACAGGGAAATCACAACATTCAAGTACTCCAAGCAGAGGAAGATGCTGATAGGCTCATAATCACTACAGCTGTAACTGCTGCCTCTACCTATGATATAGTGGTAGTCGTTGGTGAGGACATTGACTTGCTGATCATCCTTACTGCAATCTCAAACCAATGTTAAATTTTTTTACAATAAATGTAGAAGAGGCAAAGCATCAGATGTCATGTATTCAGCATTGCTTCTTCAAAATCCTCTTTGAAACCAAAGCTTTTCCTCTTCATCCATGCCTTTAGTGGTTGTGACTCGACATTCTGCTTCTTTGGCTTAAAAAAGATGCAATTGATGTCCATAGTCAAAAAAAATCCGGACGTTGAAAAGCAAGCTGCGATTTTTCTCGACACCAACTCTACACTTGACGAGATAGCAGCAGCAGGAGAGCAAGTCATAATTGCTCTATACGGAGGCAACCCTAATACCCATAACTTTGACGAGCTGCGGTACCAACTATTCGCAAGGGCTGCGACGAAATCCTGCTTCAATCTAACCAGGTTACCTCCTACACGAGACTGCTTAATTTCACTCCTGGCGGACATACCATCAGGTAAAAATTTGTCCTTGCATCAGTTACATATCAATCATCATTTTCTATTCTCATGTACAATCTTATTACAGGTGCAGGCGTAGTTGGGAGTCACACTGATCCTTTTTTCCTGTAGGTGGATATCCACGCCACAAGGCCTCAACCCCAAAATGATGACCAGAGATGCAGCCTCACACCTCTTGCGGATGATTTCTTGCGGTTACACAAAGGGTTGTGGGAACGCGTGCAGCTGCAGGAAGACAAGATTAAAATGTTCATTAGTCTGCTTGCACTGCAGCGGGGACTTTTGTGATCATATACCTGATGTTGCAGAAGTAGATATCCCAGAAGGGAACGATTTGTCCTATGTCAAAATGCACAAGACATCGACGATTTATCTCCATCCCCTGATGGGGATATGCCATCCTAATACGTCGATCCAGATACAAACGAACCTCAACCAGGACTTTTCAAGAGGGTTAAATTAATTTAATTTTTGGATTTTGAATTTTCGAAAAAAATGATAAACTTTGAGAGGCTTAATCTCGAAAACTATTAGGTCTACAGAGACAGTTCTAGAGTATCATATTGTAGCAAATTTAGTCTACTTTGGAAACGTCCTAAGAAAGTTTTTTCAAAAACTAGTCCCTTCTCATTGCTTTGTTTTATTTCTTTTGCGTGTCTCCACTGATTGTTTATATTTGTGCCAACGTAAGTATAGTTCACTCTTTCTATTGGGTGTTAGTTTACCAGCAACTGTCCAAGAGAAATTTGGGTTCTACTAATGACCATGTACTTTGTTTTCGTTAGGCAAAAAACCCAAATTTTTCAAGCTGCCCAAAAATGATTGTGTCGTGTATCTGTTGTTAAAACGTTTGCCGTTTATTAGTATTCCTTTGTTAATATCTTCCAAAGTTAATTTAATAGGAGACCCATAGTCCTGCCTTATGCCTCGTATTATATATATATTTGCATTTCATTTGGCAGTTCTTGACCAACTTTTATGTTTGACCTTTGATTACATGTGACTGATGATTCTGAGATCTTTGTCATCTAAGTCAATCTTCTTTAACATTAATTAATTAATCAATGCTTTTCTCTGCCATACGATTTGCTATAATCAATAAAGTATACATATATCGTGCAGTTGACATCTATATCGTTGGAACAAAACCTGGATTGCAAGCAGCGCCTCTCTTGTGGCTAATGCGTCGGAATCCGCATTACGTGTTAAACATATTTGTTTCCTATTTGCAGCCATTCTTAATTACTACCGACTGTATGAAATTTAATAAAATTGACATGGTAATTTTCACATAACCTCAAATTTAACGACCGTTGACTGTTAAAGTGTTGGGTACAAAAAAACTGTACATTGGATTTTGATGTAATTTAATAACATTTTACCCAACTAACATTATTACCAACTGTAAAAATTTTTAGAAAATCAACAAAGCGATTTTGACTAATTTAGTGAATGTTGATTAGTCCTAGTACTAATGAGCTCTTGCAGTTGCAAGCTATACTTCAGGCTAAACCGCCTTAAACATGTGGTACGTATGTAACAAATGGTAGTAAAAGGTTTTCCAATAGGGACGCCCCTGTTTTGAATAGCTGCTATTTGAACATGTGTGAAGTTAGCTCCATATTATAAACGTAAATTTGTTTGAGATATTATACCATTTCATCATGGTGAAGTACACGTGTGCGCAACGTTTGCAAATTATTAAAATTTATTACGAACATTCGAGTTCGGTCACCGCAACTTTACGTGCGTTGATTTCGATTTTTGGTCGTTATAATCGTCCGGATAAACGGTCTGTGGTTTGTTTGGTGGCTAAATTCGAGTCGACCTACTCATTATTGGATGTTCCCGTGCCGAAAAGAGCAAGACCAGCCAGGAGCAAAGAAAATATTGGCGCTGTACGAGCTTCTGTAGCCGAACTACCAAAACAATCGATTTCACGCCGTTCTCAGGAGTTTGGGATCAGCCAAACAACATTGTGGCGGATTTTGCGGAAAGAACTTGGCCTACACCCGTATAAGATCGTTCTAACTCAAGAATTGAAGCCGAATGACCATTTGCTGCGCAGAAATTTTACCAATTGGGCCTTAGACAAGATGGAGATGGATAATGATTTTCATCGAAAAATCATTCTGAGTGACGCGGCTCATTTTTGGCTAAACGGTTTTGTTAATAAACAGAACTGTCGCATTTGGGCAAGGGAAAATCCTCAGGAAATCAACCAGTCACTTTTGTATCCATTAAAACTCACTGTTTAGTGTGGTTTTTATGCCGGCGGAGTCATTGGCCCTTATTTCTTTTTCAACAATGCAGGAAATGCCGTCACGGTCAACGGCGATCGCTATCGGGGCATGTTAACCGATTATTTTTAGAACAAATAGGATGATTTTGATGTGGACAATATGTGGTTCCAACAAGACGGGGCCACATGCCATACAGCCGGCCAAACAATCGATTTATTGAAGACCAAGTTTTTTTCTGGAGGTACGTTAAGTCAGTGGTCTACAGCAACTATCCAACAACATTGGAGGAGCTCCAGACCAATATTGAAAGAGCCATTGCTGACATATCGCCAGATTTGTGTGAAAAAGTGATGGAAAATTGGGTCCAGCGTCTCCATTCGTGCCGGCGTTCCAGAGGTGGTAATCTGAACGATGTTCTGTTCCATTCTTAATGGTAAAGTGTCACCTTCAACCCACAATAAACAGATCTTTGATATCTCATCAATTGCTCGTTTTATTTACATTTTAAATGATTCACAACGACAGAATTGCAAAAAATTGCAAAGTTCGAAAAAAATGATAAATTTTAACTTTAAAAATTTTAATCTCGGAAATTATTGTGTCTACAGAGACAGTTCTAGTATCATATTGTTGCAAATTTAATCTGCTTTAAAAACGTCCTTAAAAAGTTTTTTCAAAAACTAGTCCTTTAGGGTTATAATCGCCAAAATTGAAAACAAAAACGATTTTTTCCGGTTTTTTTGATTTTTGACAAAGTTGAGGTTACAAACTTGGATTATTTATTTGGCCAACATCATAAAGAAGTTTGCAAAAAATCAGAACTATCGGATTTGGCGCATGCTGTGATGTATAGAGTTTTCCAATAAAGGTTTCATTTTGATATTAAAAAAAAACGGGTATTATTTTCGAGAAATCAATAAATGTTTATTTCATTGTAAAGAGGAAGGTATGCCATTAACATTTGAAAACAATATCAGTCAAATGGCCGCCACCGTTACGGTTGCAGTACCGCATTCTTTTCATAAAATTTTCCATGACCAATTTGCACATTTGCGGCTGTATGTCCTCGATAACTTTACGAATTCCATCTTTAAAGTCTTGAATCGATTGTGGAGCATTGGCATAGATCTGTTACGTGGCCCTAAAGAAAAAAGTCTAAAGGTGTCAAATCACAAGATCTCGGTGGCCAATTGTGATCACCTCTCTCTTGCAAAATTGCAAATGTTTTATTGCTTGCATCAATATCTTCCAATTCCGGCCATACAAAATTATTAATCATAGCTCGGTAGCGCCATCCATTCACCGTAATAGTTGCACCAGCTTCATTTAAAAAAAAAGTACGGTTCAATCACATTGCCAGCCTAAAAACCGCACCAAACAATGACACGTTGAGGATGCAAAGACAATTCAACAATCATTCTTGGATTTTCTGAGCCCCATAATGCGACAATTCTAATTATTAATGTAGCCTCCGAGGTAAAAATGGGCCTCATTACTTAAAATGATTTTTTGATGAAATTCCGAATCATTTTGATGCATTTGAAGGGCTCAATCAACGAAGATACGACGTTTATGGTGATCGACTGGCTTGAGTTCTTGTGTTAACTGAACTTTAAAAGCCTTAAGACTTAAGTCTTTATGCAAAATACGATGTAATGTTGTTTGTGCAATGTCTAATTCCAAAGAACAACGAGGAATCGACAAACCTGGGTTTTCTTCAACACTACGGGCTACATCAGCAATTTTCTCATGTGTTCTTGAGCGATGCACACGGTGTTGATTTTTCACATCACAAACTTGTCTCAACAGTTCAAATTTTTCCATTAGGTTTACTATTGCCGCCCGAGAAGGTGCTTTACGACGACCAAAAAGTGCTTTAGTTTTGCGAACGGTGACTGAAAAAATTCACCATTTTTGTAGTGAATTTTAATCATTTCATTGCGTTGCTGAAGCGTGTATCATTCTATTTTTAATAATGGCGTTTTTTTACTTGTCAAATGTCAAAAGATAATAGCTTCAAAACTGACAGCTGCCTAAATAGCCTGTTATACAAAATGAAACTTCTTATTGGAAAACCTATAAAGTTACTGGACTAGATGTCTTGGATAAAAAAGTGTCAACGAAGAAAGAAGAATCGGATTCAGAACTCCAGGAGAAGTTCCATCCTAAGCAGGGGGGAGTTATGTGTCAGCACATCTAAGACTCTCACGCGTGCAGTTCTAAAAACATACAGGAGTCAGCATCCTCAACAGGTGCAATACCAGGATAGCGCATATCGCACATTCTTGTTACTGGAATGGTATATATGCAAAAAACGCTTAGGCGCAGTAGGCATATTATACCCTTCTTTTAAAGTCAACACATGTTCTTAATAGTTCATAAATAAATATTGTTAACATCGCTGTTTATAATTCATAACATCCCCAAACTCGGTTGCGAACGTTGACGTTGCCCAAAGCTAATTTCAAAGTTTTTATAAAAGCTGCTTAAATTTCGCGCAATAACCGAAAAAATATTTAAAGATATGTATACATTTGAACATGTATTGGTGTATTATAATAAAATCTTCTGGTAGAAATTTTTTTATATTATTCTCCTTGATATGATTTTTTCATTACTGTTGAATTGTTTAATATTCAAGCAACTACATTCAATCGGTATGTTACGATTAAATAGGACTTAAAAATTTTGTCATTTGGGATGACACACAAAATGAGATGGAAATCTTCACAGCATCTCTTAAGTACTGTAATTAATCTCCATAGGAAGCAACATGTAGTTGTTTCATGATTCAAACAAATAAACTGTAGAAATTTTGTACATAATGTGTTGACAATAATAGATTAAGTACAAAAAATTATAATATATTAATGTGAGTAATAAAACTGTAAAAATTCAATTTGTATTATTGTAATTATTTGCATTGATTTTGGATAATAGTATAAAAACATCATTATATTAAATGAAGCTACGTGGCCTTTCTATATGAATGCATTTCATAAAGTAAAAAACAATCCTATTTATTATTCAGTTTTCCAGTGAATGTCTTCGAATCAAGTCACGTTTGTTTGAAAAAAAAAATATCGAGAGTCAATTAGTAAATAAATTAACTATTATTATTATTATTGATAGCACCAATAAGTTTTATTTATTGGTATATAGCATACAAATTGGAAATTTATTGCTAACATTACTTTTATATAGAATATTTTTCGTTAGACGTTACTAGGAATTAGAATGAAGCTCGTGTTATTATTGTTTCTTCAATGTTGCAGCGTCTTATGTCTACAAAAATTGGTAATTTTGTTATTATTTTGTAATATAAATTTTATTATATATTTTTTAGTCTGCACAAGAATTGGGTGATTGTGTTGAGAACATATTGGATATTTATCCATTTATAAATTTATTATTAATTCAAGATGCATATTATTCCGATCTAGAAGATACTTTGGTTGCTGATAAACAAAGAACAGTTAAAATGACCGAATATGAATTTGATGACCGCATTAAATCGTATGAGTTTCATAATTATAATTATACGGATATGATGCCCAATGTTGGTAGTCTGTATTTGGTTTTAGCTATTCTACCTTTAACATCGATTACATCATCACTGTTTTCAGCTAATATGTTGTTTGGTAAAGATATTGATAAATCAAATGTAGTGATAATAGATCGATTTAGTTATATCAGTTCGATTAACTTTTGTAATGATAAATTTAATGTCATTACTCACTGTTTAAATTTAAATTTAAACGTAGTAAAACACGAGTTTAATAATGCTCCTAAAGACTTTGAAAAATGTTTTATACGTTATCAATGGGATGAGTCAAAAGGAATTCCATTTGTAATTTCTCCAAATCCGTATTCATACCCTATTGATGAAGAAATATTATATGAAACTGAAAAGAAGTTAAATTATAGACGTTATCTATCTCAAATAGGAGCATTGCAGTTTTCACTAGTTGCTTTTGAAGCAAAACCAACTTATCCATATTATATAAGCCAATACGTTATTCCAGTACCATTCGCTAAACGTTTACCAATCTGGAATGGATTAATCAATGTCTTTGATTTAAATTTTTGGATTTTATTACTTATAACGTTTATTATGTATATCTTTGCGTATTACTTATTCAGCATTTATACAAACAGCAGAGCTAATAATGACTTTTTATATATATTTTTTCAAATTTTTGCAGTATTATTTGCACAAGGTGTTAAATTTCCTAAGAAATACTTGATGAAATGTGTGCTATTTACATGGGTAATCTTTTCGTTTATAATTTTAAACTCGTACACCGGTTTATCATATAAAAAGAGTTTTGAAATTGCATATGAAAAACAGATAAGTACATTAGAAGACGTCCACAATGCTAATATAACGATCTACATAGATACTTCTACATCTCAAACTGACTTTGCTGCAGGAATCAAGTTTGTTAATGAATTTGCAAACTGTATAAGAAAAGTTTCAAAAAATGAAGAAACTATGATTGTTTCATCAGGATCATCATATACAAAAAATTTATATGAAGTTTATTCGCATATGAATTTGGTATCCATTTATATTTCAAAAGGACACCCAATGTATACAGAGTTTAATAAATTACTCCAAAGGTTTGTGGAAGTTGGTTTGATACAAAAATGGAAACAAAATACAATACTACTAGAAAAGAAAACTATTGATGAAGATGATGAACCTGTTGCATTAAGCATTAATTATCTCTTACTTATATTTGGATTACATTTAAGTGGAATGGTAATTGCTATATTAAGCTCCATTTTTGAATGCTTTTTAAGACACCACAACTTTCTACGTCACTAATGGATTTAAAACAGTTTGATTAAAGATTGATGTTACAAATAGCTATAAGCATCGAGTAAGGTGAGAAATTGTAGGCAATTTTTTTAGGGCAGGTTAATTTTGCTGCAAACTTAGTGTACAAATTAGAATCAATTAGTTTTAGAGCGCAAATATATTAACAATTTTAAGATTATGGCAAATATCTTATAAAATTTATGTTAATTTTATGACATTTTAGAAACAATTTAAATACTTTTAATGACATTTATAAAACTTTTGTGACACTCAAGAACAATTTTATAACATTTATGACAGTATAAAATGGTTGTTTGACTATTTTAATTTTTTTTTATAATATGTTTTAACACCAATTTTGATATTTTCTAACTTGTTAGGTAAATTACAAAATATTTCTGAATGCTTATATACTCTTAATGAACTCTATGTCAGTTTCAAATCAGTTTGGACACAATTTACAACAGTTGAAGGATACTTCAACCATTTATGACAAAAACATTTTATGTTAGTTAAAAATAATTTTATGACAGTTGACAAATGTTATAGCATCTATGATAGTTTTGAATTATTTTAGACAATTTAAAAACAATTTATAACTTCTATTACAACTTATGCACAATTAATATTATTTATAACATTTTCAAAAAAAATTATAAATTTTTGACATTTTATAAACATTTAAAAACAATAGTTTAAAAACACTTGATATCTTTTGTGTCGGTTCAGAAACATTTTGACAATTTTATATTATTTGATATTCTTCCATCACATCAGAAGCACTTTATAGTAATGATTGTCTGTTTAACAACATAACATAAGTTTATGGCATTTCAAGCTCTTTTTATAACATTTCTGACAGCTAAAACACATATTTTGATATTAATAACAAGCTTAGAAATATTGTTGTTAATTAAAAATTGTTTTATGACAGTTTTGAGTGGCCAGCAACAGGTTTAACAGATTAGATACATTGTTTTGATACAGTTCAGTAACATTCATTGACGTTTATAATAGTCCAGGAACGGTTTGTAATATTAATAATGTTTAGAAATTTTATTGGCAATTTGTGCTGCCTCAGACACTTCAAACAGACTACAAACATTTATGACTTTTATATAGTATTAAGAATATTTTAACAGCTCAAAAACGATTCATAATAATTAATATGTTTTTGAAAAGAAAGAATGATTTGTGTTCTTTTTCCATTTCTAGAAATTGCTAAATAAAATAAAAGCATAATTTGACACAAAAAATGTTTTATAAATTTCTATTAAAACTTCTTTTAATGCACATGTGAGGTTGTTACGATTTATTAACTTACATTATTGTTTGCACATATCAAGAAATAATTTGCATAAAATTAATTTGTTTTATTAAATTTGTTTAAAATTAAAATTGTATTGTGTTTTAAATAAAATAATTGCATATTTAAATTTCTTTTCTTTCTTATTTCTCATGGCTTCTAATATTAACTTCGCTTTTCTTCAACTGAGGATAGTATCTACTATCAATAGAGACTATACAATTAAACAAATTTGTCTTTGTAGAGAATTTAGTTACTCTGTTCACAACGGATCGAAGTGCCTAACCTAGTTGATGTATGTGAGTATCCCATTCATTATGATTGATAGGATCTAATAGCAGTTCTTATAGTACGATTAGCCAGGTTGACCAGACATACTCTTTTTTAGTAACATGTACTCTTTTGGAAGTTATAATACTGTTTACTCTTTTTAATTCAAAATAACAAAAAATATACTCTTTTTTTTTAAATTAAGTGCTAATAATTTCAAACTCTTTACCCGGCTTCTAAATTAATAATCTAGTCTTTAAAATTGTAAATCGGGCTTTAAGAACTGAAAACCCAGTAACTAACGTGTTAAAATTTACTGCAAAACTAATAATCCGATTTTCAAATTATATCCGGCCGTTACAACTGTAGATCCGTCTTTGAAAGTGTAAATTCGGTCTTTAAAGTGTTAAATGTATCTGCTAAACAGTAAATTTGATTTTTAAATTATAAATAGTCTAAATAATACGTTAAACTATACTGATAAACAGTTAATTTGGTTTTAAAATTATAAATCTGGTTTTTAAAGTATTTGGTTTTTAAAAGTATAAAAAGGTCTTCAAAGAATCTAGACAAATACGGTTCAAAAGTGTAAAATTCTATTTATAAAATCTTAAAAATAACAAAATTCTGTCTTGGAACATTAAAATATCGTCAGAAAGCACCAAAATCCGGCTATGTACAGTTAAATTTTTTTATTTTTTGCGAAATATAAAAAATGTTAAAATCCGGTCATAAACTTTTAATAAGTGCAAGATTCTATTACTAAAAAGTAAAAAATAACAAAATATTTTCTTAAAAGAGGCAATAAATTGTTTAAAAGAACAAGTACAAGATTTTATTCATAAAATGTTTAAAACAGCAAAAGCTGTTAAAAGGTGCAAAGTTTTATTCATAAAATTACAAATCAAAAAGTGCAAAATTTGGCTAAGAAGAATCAACATATTGTTATGAAAATTCTGTTTAAAAAAAGCAAATTTCTTTTTATAAAATAACAAAAATATCAATATGCTGTTAAAAAATGCAAAATTCTATTTATTAAATGTCAATAATAGCAAAATCTGACCAAAAATTGTCAAAAAGTGCTAAATTCTATTTACTTGACGATGAAGTATGAAAATATTTCAAGAAAAAACTTGTGCAAATTTATGTTTATAAAATGTAAAAACTAATAATAATAATAATAATAATAATAATAATAGATTTATTGATTCTTAAGACAATATACATTGTATAGAATACGTCACAAACATATGATAAAACCTAACTACCTACAAAGATATAATTAACATATTATATTAATAAATTCTGCTACAGAGTAACATACGTTGCCCATGAGTAAGTCTTTTATACTTTTTATGACCTTATGTGATCTGGAAGTAAGTTATACTACGTTTAATCCACTCCAGAAAATAATACCGTACCTCAAAATTTGAGTGGTCAAATGTACTTACAACATATAAACTATTAATATGAGACTACCTACGCAATGCAAAACATAAACCAGGCAATTTAGTACATAAGAAATCAATATGATTATTCTACGATAAGTCTGTATCAAGATGAATACCCAGTAACTTGAAATTCTCAACTTGTTTGATTGATTTATTATTTAATTTAATGAGTTGACTTTTGTTGTAATTTAATTTCTTAGTAAAAAAATTGCATTGTACACGTTTTATTCTGGTTTATGCTTAGAGAGCAATTCTTAAAATAATTGTTTAAAATATCAAGATCATTACACAATTTAGTGGCAACATCACAGGGTTCTTTAGCTCTTGCAACCAGAGTTATATCATCTGCATAAGCACAATAAAAGTTATTAATATGCTGATTTAGGTCGTAAGATAAACAAAAACGGTCCTAAAATGCTCCCTTGTGAGACACCGCAATCTACTACAATAGTTTCGGAATGACAACCTAAAAATTGCATCAAAAGTCGAAAAACTTCCGTTTTTTACGCGTTTTAAAAGAAAAAAAAATCTTGAAAAAAATTGAAATTTTCAAAATTTGCACCAAAAGTCAAAAAATTTCCGTTTTTTACGCGTTTTAAAAGAAAAAAAAAGAATCTTGAAAAAAATTGAAATTATCAAAATTTGCACCAAAAGTCGAAAAGTTTCCGTTTTTTACGCGTTTTGAAAGAAATAAGAGAATCTTGAAAAAAATTGAAATTTTCAAAATTTGCATCAAAAGTAGAAAAATTTCCGTTTTTTACGCGTTTTAAAAGAAAAAAAAGAATCTTGAAAAAAATTGAAATTATCAATTTTGCACCAAAAGTCGAAAAATTTCCGTTTTTACGCGTTTTGAAAGAAATAAGAGAATGTTGAAAAAATCAGAAATTATCAAAATTTGCACCAAAAGTCGAAAAATTTCCGTTTTTTACGCGTTTTGAAAGAAATAAGAGAATCTTGAAAAAAATTTAAATTTTCAAAATTTGCACCAAAAGTCACAAAATTTCTTTTTTGTGAAAGAAAAAAAAAATCTTGAAAAAAATAAAAATTTTCAAAATTTGCACCAAAAGTCGAAAAATTTTCGTTTTTACGCGTTTTGAAAGAAATTAGAGAATCTTGACAAAAACTGAAATTTTCAAAATTTGCACCAAATGTCGAAAAATTTCCTTTTTTTACGCGTTTTTAAAGAAATAAGAGAATCTTGACAAAAACTGAAATTTTCAAAATTTGCACCAAAAGTCGAAATATTTCCGTTTTTTACGCGTTTTGAAAGAAATAAGAAAATGTTGAAAAAAATTGAAATTTTCAAAATTAAGTCAACAAACTGCGTTCTATTGGTTAAATAAGATCTTATTACATTAATGGCTGCGCCTCTTATGCCAATTGCTTCTAACTTATCTAAATGAATATAATGATATTCTGTATCAAAAGCTTTTGATAAGTCAACACACCATTCGTGTGAAATGGTCTTGCAACTAATTATTACTGAATGGAAAACAATATTAGATAGCAACCAATATATTGCAGCTTTATTTATCGATTTTGAAAGAGCATTTGAAACGGTCAGTAGAGAAATTTTATTAAAAAAACTTTATTATTACAGAATAAGTGATATAGTTTTAAAATGGTTTGACTGCTATCTTAATAATAGGTCTCAAGTAGTAAAATATGACAATAAAATTTCACAGCCAATTGAGTGTTCACGGTGTTCCACAGGGTAGTGTCTTAGGACCTCTTCTTTTTATAATTTATATTGATGACATTGGATCTGTTATTACAAAAGCACATCTGAAATTGTTTGCCGATGATACCCTTATATATGCTTCAAGTCAACATATTGAAGAATTAATAAGAACATTAAATGTAGAAATGGACTCAATATTACCATGGCTTAGTAGCAATAAATTATCACTAAATGTTACAAAAACAAAAGCAATGATTATTAATACAAAAAGCAAATTGAAACGAATCGATAAAAGTAGTTTACAAATTAAAATTAACAATCAAGTATTAGAATGGGTTACGGAAATTAAATATCTAGGAGTTGAAATTGACGAAAATCAGAGTTTTAATAAACATTTTGAAACTTTGGTTGCTAAAACTTGTAAAAAGATTTTATTAGAAGACTATTTAATTCACTATCTATGTACAGCAGAATAATCGTTTATAATACTGTAGTTAGGCCGCATTTCCAATATTGTTGCACAATATTGTATATGTTAAATGAACAGCAAAAAAATAGATTGCAAATTTTACAAAATAAAGCTATGAGGTCAATCTTAAAATGTAATAGATACACACCGATAAAAGTAATGCTGTCAACCCTAAAGTGGATATCAATTGTGACGTCTTTTCTCTATGAGACGTGAGGCGTCACCTGTGCGGGGGTATCTGCAGTCGGGATCAACAGGAGACTGAAGGTGCTCGGGCGCCACCACACCGGAGTGTGGACACAAAGTAAATAATACACGTGTTAACACAAGAAAACATTTATTCTCGTAGACAATTAAAAAGAACCCCCCAAAAAAAATGGAAAAAATATAGTTAACAAATGTCAAAAAAAAGATGGATCGGGAAACGTCGGTCGGAACTTGGGACTGGATCGGGAATCTGGAGGTGGCTTGCCTTCCGGCTGCCGCACACTCTGGCTTAAGGAGAAAGGAAAAAAAAGGAATTTCAATGGGGCTTGGGAGATTGTCGGCTCGACTTACGGTTATATCTGTATATTCGGATCTGGTCTGGTAATTTCTTCGAACGGATTTCGGATCTCACACTGGACTCAATATATCGGACTTCGGACTGGAGTTACTGGACTGGACTCAACTCGTACTGGACTCAACTCAATTCTGGACTCAACTCGGACTGGACTCAACTCTACTTTACTTCCTGGGCTGGCTTCCGGACTGGACCACTGGACTCAATTCCATTTATGAGGACTGGACGGCGGTATTTAAAGGGAAAGAAAAGAAAGGGGATAAACTTGGAAAAATCTGGTGGAAAGGGAAAGGGCGGGAACAGGGTTGCCAACATAAATGGGGGGTGCATAGGGGGTGGCCTATACACCCCAAACTAATTAATTAAAACTAAATTAAACAAAATGACCCCTGACAATACATAAACAATCCTACAAAATCTTAAAACCCAATTCCCCTTAATTACTAATATATATACAAAAGAAACAAACGTCCGCCGGGTTCGGACGGTTGCATACAGTAACTAGTGATTTACCTATTAATAGCAAATCACTAATTACTGCACACAGAAGCTCCTGGTTACTTCTTACTTCCGGCGGAGGTTTGTCTCACCCATGGCAAACCCCATATGGGACGCCTTTGGGGCCCAGCACACGAGCAACAGCTGATGTGCAACATCAGCTGTGCGGCAAGTTATGTTCGGTAAAAAATTAGGGTGCCGTGAGTGTACAGTGTGTGCAGTGCAATAAGGTCAGTGTCAAACTATGGATTACAACACTCGCAGGTGAGTAATAAAGCCCTATTGATTACATGGGATTGCACGTGGTTTGATAGGTTAGATCCGCGTGCATCCTCAAACATTGGGGCGGCAAGCCGACAAACACGCAGGTTTGTTGCGTCATCAATTAAACATCATGTCGCGGATATGAAAAGTGTCGGTAGCCGGCTAATTACATAGTGCGTTCCGTATATCAACCAAAGCGACCGAAATCCCGGTTATCCTGAAACAGGTTTATATACGGAACGCGGTTACCTGAAAAAGGTTACAAAGGTTGCGACCGCACTCACCATGAACTAACGTCGGTGAATTTCTATTAATCGTGGTTATACATGGCGGTAAATTTGAAATACAATCAAAAGTGAACAAAAACGTCAAATGTTGCTCGTGTATTTTATTAAATTATTAATTATAGGTTATAATGTATATGTATGTTCCTGTCAATGCTAAAACGGGCAAAGGCATGACTGCAACAGAGCAAACATTATTATTGTGTATAGTTGCCTGTTATACCTGCCAACCTCTACTGGGATTACTGTATTAGCAGGTAGATAAATACATACAATCATCTAAGATTAAGCACTGAAATTTAAAAAAAATATAACATTAAAGCTAATAATAAATAAATTTATGAAGTTTGAGCCTATAATATTTCAGTTTTGTATTTTGACGTTTCTATAACCGCTGTCGTTCCGTAAATCAACCAAGATTTTCAGCAACCGATCAAAGGCGTAACCTAACCGCCGGTTACTTCGGTTGATATACGGAACGCACTAACAAAGTTTAATTAATGGCAGCAAGGTAGGCCACCCTGAATACAGCTAGTTGCAACCAGGGTTGCCTAGCATACGTGTTATACTTCGGGTTGTATTTAAAAACGCCCGTTTTATTGTTCGAGTGCTCGAACCGCTGTTCGCGTCATTTAAAAACGCACCCTATGAATAACGCTGCATAACAAGCGCGCGTTCGCGATACTATCCAACATAAACAGACAAACGTTTTGGGCATTATTTTAATAAATAATAACGGGGTTCGTTACACAATAAATGATCATATAAACCTACAAACATTTAATGCTTCAGGAAATACTCCTTCACAAAAACATTTATTTATTATGTTGGATAACACATCACATTAACTGCATTGTGCTTAATAATATCTGTTGGTATACAGTCAACCCCACACCCATTGCTATTGTTAAGACTGTGTATAGCATTTATTATTTCGGTACTGTCAACTGGATATAAAAACATAAACGAAGTGCGATAAAATGTATTTGCAGCAAAATCAGTTATTTGCATTCGAGATTTTATTGTCAAAAGGCATCTTTTTGGCAGCTTTTAACACTTTTTTATAAATTGATTTATAATGTTTATAATAAACATTATCTATCGTACCTTGGGTTGACATAACAAAAAGCGTTTTTATTTTCTTGCAGAGATTTAAATACTCGCAGTTATCCAAGGTTTGCTTGTAGAGGTTTGAAGATTTCTGACTAGAGGAAATGCTTGATTAAAGTGGTAGTTTAGAATATTCATGAACACTGTAAATTTTAAGTTTGCTTCTGTTGCAATATACACGCTAATCCAATTTTCTGATGCAATAGCTCGACTAAATGTATAACGATTACGATTTGAAATTCGTCTGCAAAAACTATAACTATTACTATTTATACGATTTACATGACATGCAATAATTTGTGTAGAATGATCGGATATATTGTTAAATATAATTTGTTTTTTAATTAAATTATTATTAAAATTGGTGAAAAAATAGTCTATACCAGTTTTACAGGTTTTGCAAATTCAGTAAAAAACCGTTTCTAAACCATAACTCTGCATTAAGTCAATTAACCTCTTTGTTGTGGTGTTCTTATAGAGTAGATTAATGTTCAAATCTCCGCACAGTATTGTCCTATTCAACTTATTGTTATTTAACACCACATTTAATCAATCTTCAAGTTTATTAAAATACAAATTTAAATCCGATTTAGGTAATCTATACACACAAATAATATTTAAATATTCCTTTAGTAGTTTTAATTTTAAAGCTGCACACTCACATATTTTATCCTCACATAACACTCTCATCTCAAGTTTCAAATGTATTCTTATCAATTAGTAATATGTCTCCATGTTTATCACACATTCTGCAGTAGCTACTATTTATATTGTATCCACAAAAACTAATAAACTCTGTTTCACTAATGCACTATTCTGAAATACATAAAATGTCAATATTTTGATTGTATAAGAGTAATTCTATTTCTTCCATCTTAATTTTTATGCTTCCAGCATTCAAGTGTGCTATAGTTATAGAAAATGATGCAGTAGTATTTGTCTTTGATGCTATTCATGTTCATATTGTGTTCTTGATATTATAGAACACACAATATCCTGATAAGCTGGACAGTTGTTATCCATTGCAGAGTGACCTACGTCTGTGGTAGTTTTTCTTTCTTTGTTATTTACTGTGCAGTTTATGCATTTTAGTACCGGAGTTTGTTCACATTGATCTAGCTTGTGATTTTCTGAGCTCTTAGGACATACTAATTCCTTATCACATTTATTAGCCATATGTCCAAAACCAGAACACTTAAAACATCTTAAAGTGTTAAAGTATTCATTAACAAAACACCTTCTCCATCCAATATAAAGACGACCTTTTTTAATTATTTGGTGGAATTTAATTGAACAATTAAGTGAACTATCTTAGTATCTGTTTTTATTTGTATTTTGCTTGTAATATTAATACGACGGAACATTTTTAAATTACAATTTTCATTTAAGTTATTTTGTTTAATAATATTTTTAGATAATTCATCATCATTTATTGTAACTTCTTCAGTATTAAATATTTTTATTAGAGGACTTTTCTTTTTACCAACAGATACATCTATTTTTTCACCTATCTTTGTTTCTAATTTTTTCTTGATGCTATTTGTTGAGTCTACACTTGCACAGTTTAAAACTAACAAGTCATCACTTTTCTTGTTGAATTTTGTTATCCCCGGTCCTAAATCGGCAGGGTTTATTGACGATTTTATTGCATTCATATCATCTTTATTATTTTTACGCTTGAGTAAAAGAACATGAGACGAAATGATCTCCTTTGGATTTTCACTAACATTGGATTTTAAAATATTGCTTTATGTGGATACAGACGACATCTTTGTCTCTTCGGAGACAACATTATTTAAATTTATTTCAAAAAACTGTAATTCTTTTGTACTGCACAATGCTTGATAATAGTTTTTATCCGTCTCACTTAACCTTAACTTAAGCAAATTATTAACAGTTATTAATTCATGGTATAGTTTACTGAGCAATATGATTTTATCCATGTTACTTTCTAGATCATTTTTCACTTTCAGCTTAATTATTTATTAAGACACAGTTTTTGCACACTCACTTTTTTTTGTCTAACACAATCAACTCGCACTATTCATGTATTGCTCTATTACATTAAATACATAACACCGACTTTTTAAACAACGAACGGCAAAAATTACACGTTTTTTTACTAGATTTCTCGGAAGAAACACTCTCTCCGTCTTCATCTAGCGCCATCTTGGAAGATCTATCAACATTCGGTCATAATCTGTTGAAATGTGCAAAAATCTATTTATAAAATGTCAAAAATTGACCATTAAGTATAAAAAAGTATTATCAAAAAGCACCAAAAGTGTAAAATTCCTTTTATAAAACGTCTTTTTAATTGTTTATAGCAAAATAATAGTTAAAAGGTACAAAATTCTATTCATAAAATGTCTAAAAAAGCAAAAAGTGTTGAAAAGTGCAAAATTCTATTCACGAATTGCTAAAAATTGGAAAATTTTAGTAAAGTATTTAAGTATTGTCAGAAAAAACAAAACTTGGCTATAAACTGTCAAAAGATATAAAATTCTGTTTATGAAATGTCAAAATAAGCAAAATTCGGGTTTAAGCTGTCAAAAAGTGCAAGATTTTATTTATGAAACTGTAAATTTCGACTATAAAGTATAAAACTTAAAACTTTAAAAATTCTATTTATGAAGTGTCAAAAATAAGAAATATCCGTCCATAATCAATTGAAAAATGCAAAACTATATCTATAAAAAGGTTAAAACTATCACAGTTTGACCATGAAAAATTAAAAAAAAAAATTTAAAACGTGCAACATTTTATTTATGAAACGTTAAAAACAACATAACCCGGTCATAGTATCAAAATATTTTTCAAAAACGGCTTGAAATTGTTGAAAAGAGTAAAATTCTATTAATAATGTTTAAAAATATCAAAATCCGGCTAGAGAATATCAAAATATTTTCCGAAAATTTGTCCATAGACTGTTATATACAGCGATAAAATATTTAAAAATTGTCAGAAGTACAAAAACTTGGCTTAAATGTTTAAAAGTTAAAAATTTTATTTATGAAAAGTCTGGATGTAGTCCGTTCTTAGTGTTCTGTGTACACACATTTAGAGGTTATACCATAGGAGCATGTGTGTGTGTGAGAGAAAAATTTAAAAACTTGAAAAGAGTAGGTTTGAGAATGAGTGCATATCAGCGTAACTTTGAAATTTTCCACAGTTGCAGCTTTTAGTATGTTTTCGGTGTTAATCTGGCACGAAAAATACACGTTGTTTGGTAAGTGGGTTCAATGGAGACTCAGAGTAAAGTAAAGCTTTGTTGATTTTACAATTGCGGACGGGTAGAGATTTGCTTATATAAAATGTAAATTTCAACGCAAAAAAAAATTCTTAGTACTTGGCTTATGCAAAATATTATTATTTCTTGGTTTTCTGGAGATAAATTTAGAGGTATAATACAAAATGCGGCTAAAGAGAATTTAAATCCGGCTACAAAATAATTTGGACAAAAACTTTAGTAAAATTGGTCAAATTTTTTATATTCTTAAAATAACATTTAAAATCCAGTCAATGAACATTAAAACTTGGTCGAAAAGTAATTAAATCCAGCAAAAAACTTTAATAATCAAAAGTCAAAATTTTACCAGATTTGTAAAATTTTGACATAATTTCAAAAACCTTGCCATTAAAGACAAAATTGAACTTAAAAAAATTAAAACCTAACCTAAGTATCAAAATACTTACACATAGTTTAAAAAATACGGCACAAATACAAAATTTTCCAAGAAAATATACAATACAATCTGGCCAAAAACTTCAATAACCTGCTTAAAATTAGTAAACTTTGTACTTAATATCAATAAATCCGTTTATAACGTAGATAATTTCAAAATTTCGGGTAAAAATACAAAAATTGACAAAAAAAGATTTATAAGTAACAACTTATTGGTGACATTTTATTATAATCTCAAAAATCCGGCCGTTAAAGACAAAATCCGGCTTACAAATAATAAATTTTAAACATTAAGAAATCAAATCCGGTCAAAAACTATAATAATCTGCTTTATATTGTTAAAATGAAGACATAATATTAAAAGGCTGACAATAAAATACAAATTGCCTACTAAAATAATTAAAATCTTGTCTTAAAATATTGAAATCCGGTGAAAAAAACATTAAAATTTCATAATCTTTAAAATTTAGTTATAAAATACTAAATCCGGTAAAAGAATTTAAACCTGTCTATAAAGTAATTTAGTCTGGCCAAAACAATAGTAATATAGTAAAATACGAACATAATTTTAAATATTTTGCCATGAAATATCAAAATATTGTCAGAAAATATTAAAATATAAAAGTGTTTGCACTTTCTACTCATGAAATATCAATATTAGAAAAAAAATCGGAAATAAATTGTTAAAATGTGCAAAATTCTATTCTTGAAATGTCAAATAGGTGCGCCATCTGTTGCGATAGCATTTGAAACTTGAATAACTTTTGATGTGGACAACTTTTCTTATTTTTTTTTTACACAAACTTTATTTGTTCCTTTCTATTTTATTTCCATCATGTTTTGTATATAATATCCAACAAATGACCGCCTTTATTCTTTATACAAAACAATGCCCTTTTTTCGTGCATTTTGCATCATATTTTCCAGCGTCTCGGTGGTAATAAGCGATATTTCCCGGCGAATATTGGCTTTGAGCTGAGGTATGGTCTGCGGCTTGTCGATGTAAACTTTGCTGTTCAAATACGCCCACTAAAAGAAGTCCAGCAGCGTCAAATCGGGTGAGCGCGGCGGCCAGTCAAAATCGTCGTTTTTCGATATGACGCGTCGGTCGAACATCGAGCGGAGTAGCGTCATTGAATTGCGGCTAGTGTGTGGTGTGGTTCCGTCATGTTGGAACCAGAAGTGAGCCATGTCATTTTCAGTCATTTCCGGAAACACAAAGTCACGCAGCATCGCTCTGTAGCGATCGTAACTGCGTTGCCAGCCTCGTTCTCGAAAAAATACGGCTCGATGATCTTTTTGGCCGATACGCCGCAGCAAACGGTCACTTTTTGATCATGGAGAGGGTCTTCGAATATCTCACAAGGATTTTCGTCGGCCCAAAAGCGGCAGTTTTGCCTATTAACCGCGCCATTAAATGTGAAATGAGCTTCATCGCTCATGATGATTTTGAACCAAAACTCACCATCACCATGGAGCATGTTTTCGACGAAATGAGCGTACGCAATACGTCGCGGCTTGTCTTGCGGCAACAAACGTTGTGTAATTTGCACTTTGTAAGGGAAAAGATGCAAGTCGTCTTTCAAAATGCGCCGCAATGTCGTTGCAGCCAAGCCCAAATGCAATGCACGGCGTCGATACAATGTGTTTGGGTTTTCACGAACATCGGCTTCTACGGCAGCAATATTTTTGTTTGAGCGCCTTGGTCTCGGTCTTCTGGGTTGCCAATTGGTCGCACAACTGGCGGTGGCCATAAATTTTTGCACCAAATTGCGAATTGTGGTGTGTGAAAGCCGTGTTTCACGCGAATATAAACGTTGGTCGGCACGTTGCGTTTTGACAATGGAAGACCCATTTTCAAAATGTAATTTGACAATTTCTGCTCGTTGTATCGGTGTTAGTTGATTCATGGCACAAAATAGACTGAAATGACGCGTCGAACAAGCCACTATATATATATCAAAACTGGCGGAACTATTCAAGTTTCAAATGCTATCGCAACAGATGGCGCACCCGTACTATTAAAAGGTGCAAGATTCTATTTATAAAAACTAAAAAGTTGCAAAATCCGGCTACGAACTATCAAAATATTGTCAGGAAGCCCTAAAATTTGGTCATAAGCGGTTGAAAAGTGCAAAATTCTAAAATAAATTAACAAAATTAAGCCATAAACTTTTTAAAAGTGCAAAATTTCATTCATAAAAAAAAAGAAATGTAGCAAAATCTAGCTATCAAATATTAAAATTATGTTAGAAAACTTTAAAATCTGGCCATAGTGTTGAAAAGTGCAAAATTCTATTTATAAAATGTCAAAAAGCACTAAAATCCGGCCATAAACTATTGAAACGTCCTAAATTTTATTTATGAAATATCAAAAATAGCAAAATCCGATCAAAAACTGTAAAAAGATGCAAGATTCTATTTATGAAAACTAAAAAATTGCAAAATCCGGCTACAAACTATGAAAATATTGTCAAAAAGCACCAAAATTCGGTTATAAACGGTTGAAAAGTGCAAAACTCTAAATTGAATTAGTAAAATTCAGCCGTAAACTTTATAAAGTGCAAAACTCTATTAATTAAAAAAAGAAAAGTAGCAAAATCCATCTATGAAATATCAAAATGATGTAAGAAAACACTAAAATTTGGCCATAGTGTTGAAAAGTGCAAAAACCGGCCATAAACCGTCAAAACGTGTTAAGTTCTATATATGAAATATGAAAAATAGCAAAATCCGGTTATAAACTAATAAAAAGTACAATTTATTATTTATGACAAAACAGCAATGTGCGGTCATAAACTGTTAAAAAGTCCAAAATACTATATATGAAATATCTAAAACATGACCGTCAAAAAGTGTATCAATAATAGCAAATTTCTGTTAAGAAATTTAATAATATTTTTAGAAACAATTAAAATCTTGTCATAAATTGTTTAATAAGTTCAAGATTCTGTTAAAAATAGCAAAATCTGGCCTAAACTGTTGAAAAGTGCAAGACTCAATTCATAAAATGTGAAAAATAACAAAATTCAGCCGTAAAGTATAAAAATATTGTCAGAAAGTAACAAAATTGACCATAAATTGTTCAGAAAATGGCAAAATTCTGTCATAAAATATTAAAACGTTATCAAAAAGAACCAAAATCCAGCTAAAAACGGTTAAAAAGTGCAAAATTCACATTCACATCTTGGATCAGTTATTTTTACAGTTGATCATTTTTCATTGGTTATTATTTTCTACGTATTAAGTTAATGAATATCATCTTAGATTGTGTATTTTTTGACAGCTGTTATTTAAGATTTTGTAATTTTTGACATATTAGATTAATGAAATTTTTTTAACAAATGAAACCACTTCAACGCAGATGGACATGGAGAAGCCCAGACAATTCGGTAAAAAACGAAATCGACTTTATTCTAGCAAATAGTTGTAAAATATGCAAGGACGTAGGGGTCCTTAACCGCTTCGATACAGGAAGCGATCATAGGCTTCTCCGAGCATGTCTGCGGATTGATTTAAGACCGGAAAGAAACAAGCTGATAAAAACCCTCAGATTTCCCACCATCGACGAGTTAGAGGCAAACAAAGAAGAATACCAGAGAGAAGTAGAGAAATACCTAAAATCGACGGATATAATAAATATGAACGTAGATAAACTGGCCGAGAGAATAAAAACAGGTATCCAAACAACAACAAAGAAAATATGCTTTAGAGCAAAACGCCCAGTAGACCCAAAACTAAGCGCAAACACTATAGAAATGATGGAAAAAAGAAGACACATGAAAGGTGGAACAGTGGAGTACAAGGCATTTAACAGACTAATAAAGAAAAACATACGACGAGACATACGAAGATATAAGACCCAAACAATTCAAACAACAATCGAAAATAACTCCAATATGAAAGTCCTGAGATCAAAACTTTCAACTGGAAGAACACGAATAACCAAGCTCAAGAACAAGCACGGAATTATAATCTCAAACTCAGAGCAATTATCCCAAATAGTCGAAGACTTCTATACTAACTTATATGCATCAAAAACACCAGATATGGAACCGACAAAAGGTAGAATATTAAACGTGGGATTAGAGAATATGCCGGAAATATCATTACAGGAAATTAGATCTGCTCTGAGTAAGATGAAAAATGGAAAATGTCCGGGAGAAGACCGTATTACATCCGAGATGCTAAAGTTGGGTGGAAGCACGGTGGAAAAATTTATACAAACCTTGCTGAATAAGTGCCTCAGAGATAGTGTACTCCCCAAGGAATGGAATAACGCCGAAATCATTATCCTTTTTAAAAAAGGGGACACAACAAACATTGAAAACTATCGTCCTATCAGTTTACTATCACAACTATACAAATTATTAACTAAAATCATATGCAATAGACTTACGAAAAAATTAGACTTCTATCAACCAGTAGAACAGGCAGGCTTCCGCAGTGGATTCAATACAATTGACCACTTACAAACACTACGCACCGTAATAGAGAAAGCTACCGAGTACAACGTCCTTATACACCTGGCATTTATTGATTTCCACAAAGCCTTCGACTCAGTAGAAACGTGGGCAGTCCTAAAATCTATGAGGAATGCTAGAATAGACTCAAGATATGCTGACATTATTGAAAATATCTATAATAATGCTACATTTCACGTCAAGATCGAAGAAGAACTAACCACCAATAAAATAAACATAGGGAGAGGAGTGCGTCAGGGGGATACTATCTTACCAAAGCTATTCACCGTAAGCTTAGAAGATGTTTTCAAAAAACTTCAGTGGGATCAAAAAGGAATTAAGATCGATGGAACATACCTTAATCACCTCCGTTTTGCGGATGATATAGTCCTAATATCAAACGATCCTGTAGAGCTTGGAGAGATGCTACAACAACTAAATGCTGCATCAAAAAGTATAGGGCTCAAAATGAACATCGGGAAAACCAAAATAATGAGCCCAGATAATCCCTACACCGTACTAGACGACGTGGAAATTGAATGTGTAGACCATTATACATACCTTGGTCACGTCATTAAACTTGGAAAGGAGAATCAAACAGCAGAAATCACGAGACGAATAGGTCTTACGTGGGCGGCGTTTGGAAAATTACGCTACATATTGGCCAACAACGACATACCAATAAACCTCAAAAGAAAAGTTTTCGACGCATGCATACTGCCAGTAGCTACATATGGCTTAGAAACAATGAGTCTTACAAAAAAGAGCTCAAACCGCCTAAGAACAACACAGCGGGCGATGGAACGCACTATGCTTGGCATCTCGTTAAGGGACAAAATCAGGAACGAGGTAATCAGAGAGAGAACAAGGGTGACTGACATTATAGAACGCATAGCTCAGCTAAAATGGCGCTGGGTAGGACATGTCGCTAGACAAAATATTGACAGATGGACAGTCAGAGTCACCCATTGGCGGCCGAGGGAAACAAAGAGGAGCAGAGGCAGGCCACAAAGGAGATGGTTGGACGATATCAAGTCGGCCATCGGCAAAGAATGGTTTCAAAAGTCTCAAGATCGCCAGATGTTGAAGAAATACGAAGAGGCCTATGTCCAGGAGTGGACGTTACAAGGCTGATAAAGAAGAAGAAGAGATACTTGTTAGATTACTTGTGTATCCGTTGCAAATTTTGCGACTAGTTCATAAAAATATTACGATTATGGACGTTTTTTGAAATTACAAATTACAAAAATATTAAGAAAAATAAATACAAAATCGACAACCTAAAACTTTCAATTGCCAATTTTAATATATTAATTTCTCTCTCTGCTAAAATTTTTACAAAAATCTATTGAGTCAGATTCGAGATTGCGTTTTTTTTAGTTTAATTAATAGATTTTAATATATTTTAAAAATTTAATGGTGGTGGCAGTTAATATGTAATAGATATATAACTTATATTTTTTTTTACTTGTAAAAATCTGATCACTTTGAATTAGCTTTTTTAGTAAAACTTACTCGAAGATGGTAGTACGCATTATAACATGTTGTAACTTGATAATTTTTGCAAAGGGTTTTAAATTCTTTACTTATCAAAGCCTTTTTAGCGTCATTGAAAGCTATGTCTGCTTCAACCAATTAAATGACCTATTTTTTTTTCTGCTTTTCTTTTATTATCTTGCTTAGTAGTGATATTGGAGATGCTATATGGGGAATGAATCTCCAATACCAAGAACATAGTCTAGCAAACCGTTTGACTTTGGTAACGGTCTTTGGAATTAGATATTCCAACATGCTTCTGACCTTATCTGGGTCTATAAGTAGTTTTCGATTATCTATAATAAATCCTAGATATTTTATTTGAGTTTTGCAAAATTTACATTTAGCGTCCACCAGGCTCTTGCGCACGATTTTTAGTGCATGTGTTCCTTGAATGTTTTGCTTACTATGTTTATATGATCGATATACAAAAAAAACATTTGGTTCTAGATCGTTTTCAAGCACAGTATCTATGAGATGCTGCTGAGTTTAGGATGCGTTTGCTAAACCAAACGGCATCACAATACAAAAAATCCTTTTCCTACAACTACAAAAGCTGTGTTCTTGGCTGATTTCGGTTCCATTGGAATTTGATAAAAAACGATTCTTAAATTTACACTCTTAGACGGTTAAGAATGTTTTTGCGTCAAAGCAAAAACTGGTGAAGATGATGGGTTTTTTGATGGCCTTACCGCTTCTAACTCCAACATGTCATCAATATTTTCTGCAAAGTTGAATTAAAACTTACTGTTTCTAATAAAATTTATTCCAAAAACTAGACACGTTTACATATCCATCTATTAGTTGTTTAGTACATTTGCGGTTAATATTTCTTTAGAAACGCGCGGAATCACTTTGAGCTTTTGTTTATTAATATATAATAATACATGATAAACTTTTTTTTGTAGAATAGATACGTTTGCGCCGGTGTTCTCTTAAACGGAATTCCTTCATATTAATATTAATATAAGGCTAGTTTTAGTAGGACCAGCATGGTTGCTTCCTTCTGTTCTTTTACTCTAATTTAAGGTTCCTGGCCTTTTTTTAATTTTTTTTTGTCTTTGGTCTTGTGAAGTCAGTTTGTCATATCCATATTTTGATTTTGGACACTAGCAGATATTTACAGTTTTCCCTGTTTTACTACATTTAAAACAAAATTTCGTTTCATTTTGTTTGGTACAGTTATTATATATGTGTCCTTCTTCCTTACAATTCTAACAAATTGTTCTAAATTTTTGTTTTTTATTCTACTTTCAGTCACGGTAATTGTAAATACTGGTTTTGAAGGGCCAGACAAATTCAAAGTTTCTTCAATGTTTTTACTCCATTCGTTCAACTGTGCAAAAGAAATTACCTCGATTAGGCTTAGCCTACTACTATGAACAGGTACTAATTTTTTTTAATTAAGTTTTAATTGACTTCTTTGGAAGAAGCGACTGCTAGACTATGGAATAAATTTTCCACAACTGCAATAAACAGACTTGTACGTTTACCACGCTTTTGTTTTTGACTACGAATATCATTCCAGACTTTGTCATTATAGCTGGACAAAATTTTTTTTTCTTGAGATCTTTAACTCATTCTAATTTAATATGGGGAATGTTACAAACAGTCTATGAACATAGAGCTTAAATATTTGAGGCTTATTAATTAAAATTGATTTTGTACAAAACATATTCTTTAATGTTGAAAAGGCTTTTGATAAGGTCTGGCACCAAAGTCTACTCTTGAAACTTCAGCGTATCAAGTTCAATCCAAGAATGATAAAACTGATTGCTTTGCTCAATCAAAGCAAGGGCTCTAGAGGATTCAGTACTATCTTCTAACTTGTATGTATCAGACATACTATGCATCACGCCTAGTGTCAAAATCTGTTTGATTTTGGCCTTTTGTACACTTTACATCCAAAAATCTGCATGAGGAAACTAAAACTTGGTTAAGTGTCTTAGTTTTTAGTGTTATTAGCCATTATTTGAAATTTCTGTAAAAAGTAGTAATCAATTATAACACCAAAATATTTTATTTAGTCTTGTTAAGGCTATATTTGGGTAGTTTTGTGTGAATATAATGACAGGATCGTTTGCTTACAGCAGATATTTATAGTTTGTAAAGCAATTTCTGGTGTCATTTACATATAATATATAGAAAAGTGGACCCAATACGCTGCCTTGTGGTACTTTAATACTTTTTGCACTACTAATGCAGTCTCCTACTTTTAAATTCTTAAGCTTAGAACTGATGAACCAAATCTCAAATTCTGATCTGGCTAGGTGGCTGAAACAGAAAAAAAGTACACTCCTATAGAAGACTGGTAAACTAAATCTTTTTTAAAAGTGGTCTACCCCACAATCTCATGCCTCAGCTTATAAGGCGTCCCATTCTCTTTCTTCCCAATCTATCTACAAACAAAAAGACATGAGCATTGCAGCTCAAATTTCTAAATATTTAAACTCTTTGGGAGAGTGGATCCAATACTTTTAATATTTTGGAGATTTCTCTCTTAAACCACAAAAAAAAATGAAGAACCAACCTAACTCTACATATTAATTAACTGGTTGTGGTTAATACTGTCTACCATTATGGGTTCTAAAAATAACTAAAAAAACATAAATCTTCATCTTATTTGGAAATAGCCAGAGCTCAGAAGGTTATTGTGGAGAAACTTAAAAACAGTTTCTAAGTTAACCATTTTCTTTCAAGCGCCCCAATCTATAAGCAGAATGTTGTAAATTGACCTTTTGCCATATCTTGGTGTTGATAGTATTTTGCACCGCCAACCTATTTAAGAGTGTTGTCGGATCCAATTGTGGTTTTGGTGCTTATCTTATTATCCTTCTTGGGCCAGGCAATTTCTTTAGATACTTGATCCACTAATAGATTATTTTTGTACTAAGGAACTACTGTCTGGTTGGCTTGTACATGTGATTTTTAGAAATCCCTCTCTAAGAAGCATTCCTGAAAAAGGGATGATGCCTTCTTTTTTTCCAATTGATCAATCTTACTAAAAATAGTAGTCTTGATAGATTCCGCCGGATCACAGTTGAAATAGCAATCGGAAAACTTTTTTGGTATTATTGCTAATACAATGCTTTTGAGAGTATACTTAAAAGTGTTTTTTGAAGTAACTTTACTTTCTTTGTTTTTTTTCTAGTCATTTTGGTAATTTTGGCATACTGCTGCTAGACAGGTTTTGCTTTTGCGTCCCTGATGTACCATAGTGGTTGGTGTAGACTATCTCTGTAGTGTTTTGTATTACCTGATGCCTTAGTTGGTTCAGTCCACTGTGTTTTTTTTAATCTTTGAAGTTTACTTACGTTTGTCCGTTCCCGAAAGCTTTTGCTTTACGGTTAAGACCTTGGGTTCACCTGCCGAGATTGGGTTTTGTAAAAAGTCTTTATTTGTTTTTATGTTTGTTGCGTCTACAGTAATTAGTTTGCTCTCCTCAGACTACTTTTTGAGTAGTGGAGGATTGCCCGTTATTGAAACCGTTTGTGGATGTAATGTATATTTTTTTTAATTTGTCTCTATTGATTTCTAATTCCGTAATTTTTAATTTTTAGCTTCTTGGCAGGCATGGGTGCATGTGTCTTTATTGCAATTTAAATCCGGTCAGACGCATCCACAAAGGAACTGACGGACTCCAAATAATGATTACTATCGAGTAGTTTAAATTGAAATTTAAGAAAAGCGTCTTTTCTTTGCAATTGTTAGTAGTTTATATCTCTGTCCCGCTCACCAACCTATAGGGAAAAATAAACAGTTCCAATGGGAAAAAAAGTCAACCTTTGCAGAAAGAAAAAAACCTTCAACAGATCACCACTAACCAAAACCTATTCTGCAGACGGATGCCAGTTACTTGAGACTGGGAACAATCCTTTATCAAGAAACGGGAAAAAACAAACACCTACAATGTATTTGCCAAGCAGTTATGTATATGCGATCAAGACTTATCAGGCATATTTAGAAGACAAGCCGTTCATCCTGCGCATGGACAATCAAGCCCTGGTTTAGCTAAACTTCTAATTGTTCAATTTTAAGTGCAAATTTACAAGAAAGTTCTTAGAGAGACTAACCACTTGCTTGACGCCCATGCCTTCTCCCGACAACCAAAAAAAAGAAACGCACAAGAACGTTGACCTATGTTGTTACCCCAATACAATGCCAGGAATCAGAATTATTTAAAAAGCATACTACTAGTCAAATATCACAAAAAACGCCTTGCATTGTGCCTCATCTGCGCCACCGTAAAGGAAAGAAACAAAGAAACAAAGACGCAAATAAAGCATTTCCAAAATTAAGAAAGCATGCTGATTCCTGGAATAAGAGTTGTTCTACCGCTACGAGTACCAGCGGATCATTTTGTCTGACAACAGATTACAGTTCACTGGCCATATTGTTTTCACCTCACCACTACCACCTATCATACTCAAGCCAACCCGGTAGAGCGTCGAGGAAAGCTGATAAAGAATCTACGAATCCTTATTGTCAAAAACACAGAAAAACTAATATCTCTCGCTTTGTTTCAGCATCAACAACTTACCAGCGTAACACGGCAAGACAAATTAAAAAACAGCTCAGAAGAACAAGAAAATTGCCTCTAAAGGATCGACATCGACAAAGCACTTACCGCTCAAAAGAAAGAACACAGCCATCACTTACGGACCGGGAGAACACGTTTTAATCCAAGAAGATATTGAAGGTATCCCCCTCAGACTCCAACCAAGGTTTATATAGATTACCCCTGGATACCCCAGTGAAGCTTAATTACGCTCATTAAAGTGTTTGGGAGCAAGGGAAAGCGTGCCCGGGTGGTGAATAAGAGGTTGCACACATTATTGCACGGTAGTCATTGCTTAAGTAATGAGACCTACCAACACTTTTTTTCTTTCTCTCAGTAGAGGTCGAGTATACGGAGCAGACTCGACCTCTACCGCGGCTGAGGAAAAGTGTTACCTCAATACTTGCGGATCAGGAAGAACTCTAAACCAAACATCGTCGTGGGTAGCGTAGCAGCTAGCATTGTGCATGCTACTAACGTTATGGTACAGTTGGGCTGGAAGATACGTTCTAACTGGCAAAGAAGATTTGAATAAAAACTGCAACAAAAAAACTAGGTGAATGCGTCTTAAAAGGGTTTCAAAAAAAGATGAAAATTTTGAACAAATTTATGGGGGCCTGGCTGGAGTCAGTAGGAAAATTAAGTGCGCCAGTAGAGGCAAATTTTAATACAAAAAAGAAAATCAAAACAGTCACAAATACTCTAGAGAACGTGGTCAATTGATTCAAAAAAGAAGGAAGAGTAACCTTTGTGGAGAACCTGATAGACGCCCTCAAACTACAATGCGGGCTTGAAAATAATAACCGGACTACATATGAGACGGAGACCAAGACAACCAAGACTAAATTGCTATATTATAGAAGTGAGTAAAATGCTTATCAAACTAATCCAGAGCTATTTCTATGAATGAATCTTGCAGTGCTCAACTCAGATGATACCCCCACTTACAAAATAAACAACAAAAGGTTATACGTGGATGTGTTTTTCTGCACACAAAAACCATATTCTTGGAACACATAGAGAATTGAGCAGACGATACAAGGGAAATTGGACGCCGAACAGAGTGCGGCCTACTTATAATGATGAGCAAAGAGAACCATTCCGGAAAACCGTCTGTAAGAAAGCCTCACTTTAAAAAAGCGCTGGAAAAGGTTGAATTTGTGCCTGGCAGTATGATATGCAACATTACAAAAAGCGGCTGCATACAAATTAAACAAAAAATCAGCGAAAGCAATAGATTTATCTTCGAAACTGCCACAGAGAAAGAAGACCAGCAAGTACAGTACAACAACGACTTGCGTAAATCGCTTGAACGAGTAAGGGACACTGCCGGAGAAATCTGGAGGAAAAAACTGGTGTGCGCTGTAACAAGGGGCGCATACACGCCGGCGTACAGGAACGTACTGGAAGAAGTTTTTAGGAAGGCAAAACTGCAGGTAAGCCTGCATTTGACGCCCAAGAAGCAAGACTAAAAGGAAAGCGGCACATGTAGCGCCAAGCCTAACGAAGAAAGGACGAAGGTGGAAACCATCATCTTTAAGCCCAAGGACAAGGTGACATACGCCAAGGTCATTTAAGACAGCCGTAGAAAAAGTTTTGGTGGACAGCGTCAGGACAGAAGATGGCAGCGTACGGCTAAAGATCAAGGGCAAGAAGGATGAATCCACAGAAACCTTTGCTGGGCCTGAAGTTAAGCAGCATTGCAAGCGTGGAGATCAGAAGGAAACAATCGTTCATCATGTTGAAGGACATTGACAAACATACCTTGGATGAGTAGGTGAAGAACGTCCTAATGGAAAAACTGGGAGAAGGAGCCAAAAGCCTGGGCAAAATAGTAGTGTCGGGCAAAACACATAGAGAAGGCATGAGGCATGCCTATGTTACGCTAGATCCAGAACGTGCCCAATACCTTATCAACATAAAAAGAGTTGAGAGGAAGTAAAACCGGTGGAAGACAAGGGAGGTGGTGAATCCCACGCGGTGTCATAAGTGGAAACGGATAGGTTACAAAACGGTTGAGTGCAAGGAAAAGGAATGCAACGAAGTCTGCCACAAATGTGGAAGGACCAAACACTTCCGGAGACAGTGTCAAAATAAAGAGGCGTGCTACCTGTGCAAACAAATGGGACACAAGGCAAAAAACATCAAATTTGCGCAAAGCTGAGGACAAAGGGCGTGCAGATAAAGAACAAATTAAGGTGTTTCAGAATAATCTGGGAAGGGACAAAGCGGTAATGAACTTTTTGTATAGAACCCTGGTGGAGGGGAAAATCGACTTGGCTATAATTGCAGAACCGAACAAAGCTGCGGACCGAAACTCAAAGTGGATAAAGGATATGGAATCTGATGTTGCCATGCTAGGCAAAAAAGGTATAGAGATAGCGGACTACAACAACCCACCGAAAAACTTTGCCAACTTCCTGGACAGAGTAGGCAACAGCATCAGAAGACGGAGATTCAATTTCCAAAGCCATTCTATGGAGCGCCAACAACAATGACAGCAGGGGCAAAAAGGTCATGGTAAAGGCCTTACCTAATATCATCCTAAGAGTGATGAACTAGGAGTTTTAAAATAGTAGGTTTCCCAAGGTATGGAAGCAGTCAAAACTGGTGCTGTTTAAGAAACATCAGAAAAGAACAAACAAGTATAGGCCGATCTGCCTAATAAATACTTTAGGGAAAATCTACAACAATAACTAATCGCAAATAGATTGCTAGAAGAGGTGGAAAGTCACCGTATTCGACAACCAGTTTGTGTTTTGAAAAAGGAGGTCTACCATTGATGCCATAAAAAAGCTGACAAACACGGTTAAGGACATAAAAAAGAAAGCATATATAAATAGGAAAATGTGCATGTTCACCACGGTTGACATTAAAGTATTGTTCTATGGGACAAGGTGGTACAAACGCTGATCAGTATAGAAGTGAGTAAAATGCTTATCAAACTAATCCAGAGCTATTTCTATGAATGAATCTTGCAGTGCTCAACTCAGATGATACCCCCACTTACAAAATAAACAACAAAAGGTTATACGTGGATGTGTTTTTCTGCACACAAAAACCATATTCTTGGAACACATAGAGAATTTTTTTTTTGCAACAAAACTTTTTAGAAAAAATACGTCAAGGTTGAAAGAAAACCATTCCTTTAGTGGACTAAAAACATTGCCGCCTTACGTCAAAGCTGCATACTAGCAAGATTAAGTTTAGCAAGGTCAAACAGAGTAGCGCCAAATGAACGACTTACGACCGAACTTGGCACAATATACAAAACAAAAAAGTAGTAATTTAAGCAAACCATCAAAGCGTCTAAAAAAAGTTGTTGATCAAAGTTGTGCAAGAAAGTAGACCAAATTAACTGGGGTACAGGTTATAAACTAGGTGTTCATAGCCCAGCTTGACATAGCCAAACAATTTTTTCTATGCCATAAAAAGGCTAAACGGCCTTACAGGTACTGAAGACATTTCTATCTGCACTGTTAAGAAAGTAAGAGCAGCTGGTAAAAAATTAGACCAGGGCGATCGTTGTTAGGTCTACCACTACTCAACGAACTACTCAGAAAAAAAACTTTTCACCTGTCTGGCCAATTTGGTATTGCTAAAAAAGCTTTGTAAGAATGATCACTAGTCTCTATACAGACCTCTATGCCTTCTCAATACCATGAGAAAAATATTTGAGGACATTCGGCAAATGGCAAGAGGAAAAGTGTCTAACCTTAGAACACCAAAAAACAGAGGACGTTGTTATAATCGGAAAAAACACGCTAAATCAGGTGATTGTAAAGATCGATTTAAACAAATTCCAAGGCCAAAATAGCGTACTACTTTGGACTACACATAAAAAAAAATAAACATGTGGCTCCAATAAACTTCAAAAAAAGCTACAAAAAAAACAGCAAATGCACTAAGCCGGTTGATACCAAATGTGGAAAGAGCAGGCCTAGGATAAAGACTACTGTTGAACTCTGTGATAGAGTATAATAATATGGGCATAGCAACTAGAGAAAGCCAACCACAAGCAACTGCTTAAAGTAATTCCAAGAAAGTTAAGAGTATGCAAGTGCTTACATGACAACCTCTACCGGAGGTGGTGGTTGGGGTTATTCTTGTACACTTCCTAGAAAAAGAACAAACCGCTACAACCAACAAAGAAGAGAAAACCAATGCTAAACAGTAGACTATGGAGAGTTGGAAAGAAGAATGGAGTCTTCCAAAAAACATGGGAAGCTAGAGTCGTCACCTAATCAAGAAAGTAACGCCGTGGGTTACACAGAAGCAAAAGGACGTGGGACACTTTTTTTACAACAAATCTTCAGAATATTTTTATGAGGAGATAGAATTACTAATTAAGCGATGTAATAAGTTAGTTGAGATTAAGGCGGATTCGAATAATTTTAATAATTAAATTAAAAATTAATTAATAAAATGAAAAAGACAGTAGTGTAATATAACAAGTAACAATTAGTGCTTGATAGTAAAAAGGGTGAAAATGTAGTGAAATCTATTAAGTGGAACCAAAACTAATTAAAGGGTGCGGTCGTGTTAGAAATACACACGTATTGAAAAAAATGCGATACGTGCTGTGTTAGCGCAACAGGGCAGTGACCGGGACAATTAAATTTGCCGAGTAGTGATATAGTGATTTGCGTAAGAAGGTCGAGCGCAAATATTAAGAAACGCTGCGTAGCGTTTCTAAATTAAAATAAAAAATGGGAAAAATACAGCATTCGCCACCAATAATTAGGGAGAATCAAAACATGGTGAAACAAACCAAAGAGGAGGAGGAGACCAACAGTACCAACAAGAGAAGAGAAATTGATTCCTGAGGAGGAAATAATGAGGATAAGAGAACAAACGCCTCAACAATGCTAATGACAATGGGAGTTTTAATTAGATAGTTAAGAGATCAAACACACACATGTCAAAATACAAAGATGGAAATAAAAAAAACTGCTAATAAACTAGTGGCAGTCTTAGAGAGATTAGAGTTTTAAGAAACGCAAAAAGAAAAATTAAATAACACTAGAAGTAAAGCAAGTATTGAAATGTCAACACAGACGGAAGATATTGAGGAAATACAAAGAAATAATTTTGTAAACAAAAAAGAGATGATAGCAATTGCTACAAAATAAAGATCTGCAATTAAAAATTAATAAAAAATGGAAAGAAACAGATTTTAAATACGTAACAATAGAAAAGATAAGTCCGATGATGGGAAAGAGATCGGATACTGCAATTCTAATAAATATAGAAGAAGTGGAAAAGGAGTTGTGTATCCTAAAACAGGCTGAGGATAAATACCCAAAACTAATGGAAAGATAAAAGGAGGATGAAACGCCATACGTGGAAGTAATTTAAAAAATAAGTGGAAAAAAAAATTGGAAAAATACACATTATCAAATAAAAGTTTGAAACAAGAAAAAAAAATTCTAGACGCATTAGAAAAAGTATTAAACAAAGCAAAACAGCTTGGTATAGAAGTAATTGATATACTCATACCGACAGGAATTGCACCAAGGGAAGCAAGGAGAATCATGGAGGTAGCTGGAACGCGTACACAAATGAAGATGACATTGTGTGTCCCGTTACAACTTCAAACAACACCAAACAGAGAAAGGAGGTCCCAAACAGGAGCGATTGTGGTAAGCAAGGAGGGTGCAACTTACGCTGACCTTTTAAAATAGACAAAAATACAGATAAAAGGAACGATCTTTAAAGAGATAAGAGAAACTAGAAAAGGAGAGCTGTTACTAGTAACAAAAGGATCGGAAACGGAAAAAGAAATAGAAAAAGTAAGAGACGAAATGGCAAAAATATAAAACTTATGAGATGCAGAACAGGGAATGTAACAAATAAAGAAAGCAAATGTTATAAATGCTGGATGAAAGGCCACATTGCGTCGGACTGTACAGTGGAAGACAGATCAAAATGATGCATAAGATGCGGAAAAAAGGGGCATCAGATAGCCAAATGCAGTAATAGGGAATATTGTATAGAGTGTAAAGTAACAGGACACAGAACAGAAGCAAAAAGATGCCCGCTTACATACAAAAGAGAAACGAGAAGACCAAGACCAAGATAATTGGAGACAACACGAGTTTGAAGACACAAACCAAAATGTATAACATCATCCAAACAAATATAGGCAGAGGAAGAGAAGGGCAACACCCATTGATGGCAACTGCGGTAAGAGGAAAAATAGACATAGTAGTATCGTAATAAGACAAATAGTAGAGAAGTCCATCGAATACAATAAGCCCGCATTCCTCTGTTTTATAGATCTGGAGAAAGCCTTCGATAGAATCCGTCTTGAAGACATCATATATATGCTGCATGACAGACAAATACCACACAACATAATTAAAACCATTGAGAACATATACACAAATAACCACATACAAGCCAAAATCGACAACGAATTCACGAAACCAATACCTGTGCAGAATGGTATCCGCCAAGGGGACTCCTTGAGCCCATTACTTTTAAACATAGTAATGGATGTAATCTTAAAAGACGTTCGAAAACTAAAAGGCTATAAAATGGGAAAACAACAAGTAAAGATATTATGTTATGCCGATGACGCGGTACTGGTGGCAGAAAATGAAGATGATCTTCAGAGATTACTATTTCAATTTAACATCACGGCAAAAAAGCTAGGAATGACAATAGCAACATCAAAAACAAAATGCATGACTACATCAAAAACACCAATCAGATGTAAGTTAGCGGTAGACGATGAAATCATCCAGCAAGTAATGCAATTTAAGTTCTTGGGCATAGAAATATCAAGCTTTGGAGACATTGATAACGAAGTCAGAAACCAGGCGTCAAAAGCAGCAAGAACAGCGGCCCAACTGAACGACACGATATGGACAAACAAACACCTACAAACAGTAACCAAAACCCGCATCTATAAGGCAGCTATAAGACCTATATTAACATATACAGCAGAAACAAGACCTGAAACGTGTAAAACTAAGCAGATCTTAGAAACAACAGAGATGAAAGTAATTCGCAAAATAACCGGCAAAACATTGAGAGACCGGGAGAGAAGTGAAAACATTAGACGAATATGCAATATTAACAATGTCAACGATTGGGTGTTGGGAAGAAAAACCGAGTGGAACGAACACATTAGCAGAATGTCAGATGACCGAATTTTAAAAATCTCAAGAGACAAATCGCCGTCAGGGAAAAGGAGCACCGGGAGACCACGAAAACGGTGGAACGACAACCTCAACGTACAATAAAAGGACCGGGCAAAATCGACGAAGAACAGGCGATTCGCCTATTTAGAAGAAGGAAGAAGAAGAAGAAGAATAGTGAGTAAACCAAATAAAAACAAACTAAGTGGGAAGTGGATAAAAGATAAGAATTCAGACGCAGCTATCCTAGCAAGGGGACAGTATAGAGATAAACTAGAAAAGTGGGGGATACCCAAAGAGGGAATAGTGTGGGCCGATATAAAAGGTCTGATAGTGTACAGTTGTTACATCAGTCTAAACTGCAATATGGAATATTATCAGGAGTGGAAAGAAGAACTAGAACACAGCGTAAGGAAACAAAAGAGCAATCTAATTCTGATAGGAGGCAATTTCAACACAAAATCGCCAAGATTTGGCCTCTTCTCTCGCATTTGGGCCCTAGTGCGACAGAAGAGGCCAAATTCTTGAGGAGATGATAGCAGCCGTAAATCTTACAATATGCAACCAAGGAGATAAACCAACGTTTGTAAGCGGAAGATCTAAATCATACATTGATATTACCATAGCAACATGGGAAACGGCTGGAGTAGTAAGGGGCTGGACAGTGACAGAAGAAGAATCACTGAGTTTACATAAGTACATACAATATAGCACAAACGGAAAAGAGGAAAAGGAAGACAAAAGAGAAGGAAAATAGAACATAAGAAGGATATACAGAGAAAGGATAAATAGAGCTATGGAAGCAGAGGAAGTGACTGAAAACGAAAATTTAGAGAAAAGATGCAAAAGGTACTTGGCAAATTCAGGAAGGCAGCGGAAGAATTAATTCTCAGATACAGAGAAGGAGAAAGAAGAGGACCATATTGGTGGTGCAACAAAGTCAAAGAAAGCAGAAAGAAAACATTACAAACAGCAAGAAGCGATCAAGGACAGTAAAAAAAGATGCTGAGAAGAAATGTTAGAATCCATAGACAGGGATCTCTGAGGCCATACAAAATAGTAATGAATAAATTAGAAGGAATAAAAGCAGGGTGATCAAAAGAATAAAAAAATGAAGTAGTAATCATTGAAAAATTGTTTCCCACTGGAGGAATGGTAGAAGAACCAGCAGGAATAGCGGACAAAACAGAAGCAGTCCCTGCTACAGTGGAGGAGAAAAAACAGATTATAAGAGAACTACCTAATAATAAAGCACCAGGTTCAGACGAGATAACAACGGAGATCGTGAAGGCAGCACTAGAAAGAAATGAGATAGAAATAACACAAATAATAAACAGATGTCTGAAGGAAGAAAGTTTTTCGGCTTGCTGAAAGGATGCAAACCTAGTACTTATTGAGAAAAAAAAAGGAAGCAGGTAAAACAACGACGTATAGACCAATATGCCTCATCAACACATTAGCAAAAATTATGGAAAAAGTTATCGTAAGGAGAATTGAACAGGAAATAGAAGAAAAAGGAGGATGGGAACAGGAACAATATGGATTTACAAAAAGAAAAACGACTCTAAGAGCCCTTGAAAATATAATAGCCATAACAAAAAAAAAACAAACAGAAGACCATACAGAAAAAGACAACACTGTGTCATAGTAGCGTTAGATATACAAAATGCGTTCAACAGCATATTATGGGAAGCAATTATAAAAGCAGCAAAAAAAAGAAAACTAACAAATAAAACTACTAAGATAATATGAAGCTACTTTCAGGAGAGAAATCTACTGACCAAAAATGGAAAATTTAGGCTGACTAAAGAAGTACCACGGGGTTCTGCATTAGGTGCTAAATTATGAAATTTAGTTTATAATCAGCTACTCAGAATGCGGCTGCCGGAAGGAGTGACAATAACATTTGCGGATGACGTAGCTCTGGTAGGTAGAAATATAGACATAGAAATACTAAATGAAAGGTTAGAGTTGGCAATAGAGATGATCAAGAGATGGATGAGAAACAAAGGGTTAGATCTGGCTCCACAAAAAACCGAGGCAGCATGGCTATCGACAAAGAGGACAAACATGGAAAATTGAAAAATATAGGTACAAATAATAACCATAGGCAAAAAAATTAAATACCTTGGAGTAACACTTGAAGCAAAGGGATGAAATGTACAGATTGAGGAAGCGGTAAGAGGAACAAAAAATATGGAAGGAATGCTTAGTAGGCTTATGCCAATCAAGGGAGGACCAGGAGAAGGGGCAAGAAAGCTAATAGCAACTGCGACTAGAAGTTAACTATTGGAAGCCGCAGAAACATAGGAAGATGCTTTGAAGACAAAAAAAAAGTAAGAGAAGCTATGAGAGCAAGTTCGTTAAGGATATGCAGGGCTTACAGGACGGTGTCGCAAAAGGCACTAGAAGTAATTGCGGCGACACTACCCGCAGATTTGATGGTGGAAGAATTAGGTATAAAGAAAATGGTAAATGAAAGAACTAGTAAGCAAAAAGCAAAGAGACAAGCAAGAGAGAATATTATGGAAAAATGGCAAAGACAGTAGAAAGAAGGAGAAAAGGGAGAATGGACAAGGGAACTAATACCAGAAATAAAAGAATGGGTAGAGAAAAACCAGAGACGTGTTACTATACAACACAACTACTTACCGGACATGGAGTGTTTAGAAAGTACTCACAAAAAATAAATATATACTAAATAAATAAGATGGAGAAAAAGGAAAAATGTATATTTTGTCTAGAAGACACGCATGACGACGCAGAACACGCTAGTAGAGTGCGAAGAGTAGGAAGAAGATAGGAAAACGCTAGAAAAAATATTAGAAAACAAAGTAGACAAATCTACAATTATTAAAATATGCCTGAGTGACAAAAACAAATGGAGAGCACTAAGAAACTATGCAACAAGAGTACTGAAAAAAAAAATAGAGGAGTTAGAAGCTTTGAAATTTAGGTAACCCAAATTGGAAATGAAAAGCCACATAAGACAAAGGAAGGAAAAGCAAGAAGCTAAATGGAAGCAAAAGAATATGGAGAAAAAAGTAATAAAGAGGAAAGAAACAAAGAAGGTCAATACAACTATTCCTGCCAAGCAATGGAAGATGAACAGAAATACAAGAAAAGAACATATACTGAAACCCTAGTACCAACAGAAATTGCAGAAATAAGGAGGAAAAGGAGAGAACTGCTCAAGGAAAATAAATTAACGGAAATGACTAAACAATTTAAAAACGGAAAACACGCCATCTCGAGGTTGACAGAAAATGCAACTTTTGAAATGGTCAGAGTGTATCTGGCAACTAGGGAACACCAAGAACTAATCCTAAATGGAGATTCAAAAATCTCACTAGAAGTTAAACTGGCAAATATATGATTACCAAAAGAGATGCACTTAATGGAGCTGCACAAAATATTTATGAAAGAAAGAGGACAATGCAAATATCTAGGCTAAATAACACAAGAATGGGTGAAAAGAGAGGAGAATGCCAGCGTAGAAAGTAGAACAGAAAAATAGAGTATAGGGAGAATGGGCTGGGGACAGCATGTGTTGCCGCAGCAGACTGCGTGAATTCCGCGAGGCCGAAATGACTAGGACAAATTAACAGCAGGACTTACGCAGAGAAGAAAGGTATTGCTATGCGTTAGTTATTCTCAAGGGCCACTTGTTGAGGCCAACACCTCCTTAAACAATGGTCGGAAATAAATAGTATGCTAAATAAAACAAAGAAAAAAACAAAACAAGAAATAACTGAAATTATAACAAAACACGGACAAAAAAAAACAGATAAAATTGACATAGCGGACGAACTGAACAACTACTTTGCAACAGTAGGAAAAAACTTGGCAAACAAAAATAAGAAGAATGATGGCAGGATAACAAAAACAACTGTAAGAATAGAAGAAGAAGCTAAGTTTGACGAAACAACAGAAGAAGAAATAGAAGATATAATCAAACAACTGAAAATAAAAAGCGCGCCAAGAGAAGATCAAATAACTCATGACGTAATAAAAGCTATAAAAAAAAGAAGTAGCACCAATACTGAAAAAACTAATAAATAAAATGATACAAACAGGTGAATATCCACAAATACTCAAAAAACAAATTATAAAACCAATACACAAAAAAGGAGAAAAATCAAAATCAGAAAATTATAGACCACTATCGCTTATATCAGTGTTAAGCAAAATAACAGAAAAAGCAATATATAACAGACTTACGACACACATAAACAAACATAACATAATAAACAAAAGACAATATGCATTTCAAAAAAACTCAAAAACTATGGGCATAACAACGTACATAATACAACACATAGCAGGAAAGCTGGATGACAAACAGTATGTAATACCAATATTTATAGACATGAGGAAAGCCTTTGACACAATCGACAAAGACAAATTGATCAACCAAATGAAAATCCTTGGAATAAGAAACAAACTTAAAACTACTAAAAAATTTATATTAAAAACAGAACACAAAAAACAAGAATAAACGACATACTTAGTACATCCAGAATAGCAGAATATGGGCTACCACAAGGTGGAGTACTAGCGCTAGTACTTAGTTGGTGAAATATATACATATGCTGATGACACATGTATTATATATCACGAAAAAAATAAAGAAAAAATAGAGAGAAACATAAATGAAGACGTTAAGAAATTAACTAAATGGTACGACAAAAACATACAAACAATAAATGAAGAAAAAACAACGTATATGATAATAAGACAAAAAAACACAAAAGATATTAACATCAAAATTGAAATCAATATCATACCAATTACTAGAACAAAACAGACAAAATACTTGGAATAATATTAACTGAGAAACTCACCTGGGATACACATATTAACAAATTATTAAAAAAAAGCGCAGCAACAATAGAAGCTGTGTATAGAGCTAGGGAATGCATTACAAAAGAAACTATTTTTAGCAAAAATTAATTATTTAATAAACATATGGGAAGAAACAACAAAAACAAACATTCAAAAAATACAAAGACAACAGAACCAAATTTTAAAAATAATACACAAACTACCAAAACTAACACCAACAGAAGAAGTATACAAAATAATTAACGAAACAAAGATAAACAAAAAAATAAAAATAGAAAAATGCAAACTAATATACAAAATTAAAAATAAAGAAATTAAAACCAACCTCCAAATAAAATGCAACAAAGAAATTCACGGACATAACACAAGATGAAGAAGCAATATACATGTACACACAACACGGACAGAAAAAGCAAAACAAACAATAATAATAATAATATAATAATAAACTTTATTTATCCAGTGGATCATACATACATGATATAGGACAAGTCATATAAGAAATTCACAAAAATAATATAATAATACAATGTACAACACAATATAAAAAGCTCTATGTAGACTTAAAAATAATAAATATGATAAAAGTATACTTAAATATAAAACATCAATAATTAAAACTTAAAACAAAACAATAAATTACAATAATATAAAACTGTTATCTATTAAAAAATCATCAATAGAGTAATACGCTTTTGTGTATAAGATAGTTTTTACAGAATATTTAAACTTTTTAAGATCTAATTTCTTTATGCTGTTTGGTAATCTGTTGTATAATTTTACTCCCATATAATGCGGACTTTTTTCAAATAGTGACAATCGATGTTTGGGGTACTCTAGTGTTGTTCCATTTCGTGTTGTATAAATATCGTTATTTATAGTATTAAAAGTTGTCAGATTAGACTTTACGTATACCAACATTTGAAATATATATACACTATACAATGTTAATATCTTATGCTTAATAAACAGTGATTTGCACGAGAACCTCCATGGTTTGTTAAACATATTTCGAAGTATACGTTTTTGTAGTTTAAATACTCGATCTACTCCACTTGACGCTCCCCATGCTACTAAGCAGTATTGCATGATCGATTCGAAATGGCCATGATAAAATCTTCGTAAAGCTGATTCTCCTACTAGTTTGTAAAGTCGACCCACTACATAACATAATGGCGCAAGTGTCTTACATACTTTGTTTATATGTGCCTTCCAGCAGCAATTACCATCAATGATGACTCCTAAAAACTTTGTTTCATCTTGATTGGGTATAGATTTTCCATTGCATTTTATTAAAAGTGAATGGTCGTACGTAGAGGTGTTAGCACTGAAACGTATTGTTGTTGATTTTGTAGAGTTTACATGCAACTTGTTAGACTTAAACCAATCATTTAAATTTGAAATAATATTTGAAGATGTATTTACTAAATCTTTGATACAATTTGAACTAACAATTAATGATGTGTCGTCCGCATATAGGACTCCAGTATCAATTTTTATATCGTTGACATATATTACAAACAAAAGCGGACCAAGTACCGAACCTTGAGGTACACCTTTTGCAATTTTAATTAAATTTGAAGTTTTTGTTTGTATTTTAACATATTGGTATCTATCGTCAAGATAACTTTTAAATAAATTGTACGCTTGCCCGCGAATACCGTAGTGATGCAATTTGTTTAATAAAATTGAGTGATCAACAAGGTCAAATGCCTTGCTAAGATCAATGAATATTCCTGCGCATTTTTTTTCGTCATCAAGGTTTTTGAGCAGTTTATTAAGATATTCTACTATTGCATCTGATGTAGATAATTTTTTACGAAAACCAAATTGAAAGCAGTTAAATAAATTATGTTTATTAAAAAAATTATAAACTCTATTTGCTATTAAACTTTCTATAACTTTAGAGAATGTATTTATTATTGATATAGGTCTGTAATTTTCGGCTGATTTTGCGTCTCCTTTTTTAAAAATAGGTACTATTTTTGCTAGTTTTAGTTTTTGGGGGTAGATACCTTGACTTAGTATATTGTTAATTAAAGCTTTAAATGGAGTAGCTATTACATGAATACATTTTTTTAGTAAAATTGTGTTTATACCATATTCATCTGATGATAGTGTATTTTTTAAATTGTATACAGTTTCTAATATTTCATTTTCTGATACCGGCATTAAGTAGATTGAAAATGGATTAGTATGGTGATTAAAGATTTGATTTGTAGAATTATTTTTGTCAGATAGAGAATCAGCAACGGTATTAAAATAATGGTTAAAATGATTTGCTATGTTTAAATGATTATTGTCTACTTGATTATTAATATTTAATGAAACTATTTCAGAACTGATTTTAGTTTTATAATTTTGATGAATAAGTTTCCACGAGGTTTTGTTTATGTTCGGTGAATTTAATATAAGCCAATTATTGTAGTTTCGTTTAGCTAAACGTATAACTTTACTATATACATTTTTATATGTTTTATAAAATAGTCTATCTTGTTCATTTCCATTGCGGGACAATACATATAACTTCTTCAAATTTTTCGACGAAACTCGTATACCATTTGTGATCCATTTGTTTTTACGTTGACCATTTACTTTCTTTTTCTTTAACGCAAAAGCTGAGTTAAACGATAAATTTATGTTATTCAGAAATATTGAACAACAGTCTTCAACATTATCTCCTTGCATTATTTCAGACCAATTTTGCTCTAAGAGTGTATTAATAAAAATGTCAATGTTTTCTTTAACGTTAGTTTCTCGGTAATAAATTGTTTTCGACGACTTTAATTCATAATTTACATTTATAATTGCTGTTTGCATATTGTGGTCTGAGAAAGCGAATACTAGGCAATGGACTTGTCACGTACAACCAACTGCCTGAAAGTATCAAGAAAACAAAGAATTATAAAGAATTCAAAATTAATATTAAAAAACACTATATATTAACAAGATCTAGTTAGAAGAAGATAAAAGCAGATAAATGGAAACATAAAATGGTGCCCCGAATATGAAGCTCTGCAGCCATCCACATGGAAACGGTGTAGAGCAGCAAGTGGGCAGAAAAAAAAAAAAATTGTAAATATGTAAATATTTTATAAAAAAAAAATAAAACATCTTTCTTATAACTTCTTGATTAGGCCGTTAATTTATGGCGGTTACTTTGTATCTTAGTTCAAATAATTGGGATTTACAATTTTTAACAATTGCAAAAGTATTATTTAAAATCTATACAATTAAAAAAAAAATACATAAATTAATAAAAAAATTAATTAACGTTTTTATTGTTATTACTACAAAAGCAATATATTATTCTGATTTTTTAACAATTAAAGTCATCTAAATAATAGCCAATTATTATTCCGCAATATATCTTCAGTTACAAACCATTAATTTCAAAACAATACTATTGTTTTCTTAATAATCTTAACTATATAAGAACATTCTAAAAACAAGCAAATCACTAATACCATGAAGTTTTTATATTCCTACTTGTTATTAACATGCGGTAAGATTAATTGATTAATTTTGCAAAGTTTATATTATTTTTCTTTAAGTGATTCTGATGATAGACGCACAAGACTATTGGTTTGATGATGATGATGATGATGAAGAAAAATGCAGTGCTGACTGCCCTGACGAACTTAAAGTGTATTGCATTGGTAAATTTGGTGTAATAAAAATATATGCTAATGAGTGCATGTTTAAATATGCACAATGTATGGATCCTTCAATTAGTATGTGCTAATTAACACTGTTATAAATTTTAAATCTAACTTTTATTTTTATTTCAGCAAACAATCCTATAGACTGTGTTGTACAGCATAATACAGTAGATGGATCTTCCCCGGATCCTCCTCCGGAAGTCGATTCAAATTCAGGTGGTTCAGAGTATGGACGATTTTTCGGACCTCCAAAAACAAATCCCTTTTTTATGTAATATATTAAATTTGTTTGAAGGTAAAAAATAATTTAATATTTAAATAAATTGTTATTAATTGGATTAGAAATTTTGTAAATTCATAATTTTTTAGTGTAATTTGTATTAATAAAGCACTATATCTGATATAATTGAAACTATTTAAAAGGAATATTGTAATACTTTAAAGCAGATTAGAGTTACTTCCAAAGCATTTTTTTAAACTACAGACTAGGAATCATTTAATATGCCACAAAAACATAAAAATAACTTTGAATTTCAACCTGACAACACTTGCACAAACTATCACATTGAAAACGAGTAAGTCGCAGCTATGTTTGCCATTTTTGTTCGGGGCTCCTCCAATCGGTGGCCTGCCTCAAAGACACATTGCCCAAGTGCGCACTGTGTTCTGGCCCACACTTCAAGGGATGTAAAGCCTACCGAAAAATGTTGTCCTCTTATGAGGAAGCCAACAACTTAGCAAGACCGGCAATCAAACCCGCTCCGGCCCCGGCCTTAACTACTTCACAATCCACAGATTTTCGCTAACCTGCTGAAGTCAATGCAACTACAATGAAAATGTTGTTTTACCGTTGGCACTTACTTCTGCGCAAGGTAATGAGAGGATAGTCGTTCTTCTCAACGACTTCAATGATTTTGATCGGAAAATCATGTCCGCTCTACTTCCTAAATTATAACTTATACACAAAAGCTTTGTTCATGTTTTAGGAATGCTAACATCAGCCCGAACTAACCGAATCGATACAGCGAATTTTGATTCGGCCTTAACAAATTTTTTCTTACTATCCTTGCTGGGGACTTTAACGCAAAGCACCGGATGTAGAATATCTTTAAGTTAAACGCCAAAACGACTTTCTTGACGTAGCAATACTAAAGAACGTCAACTTCCAACAAAACATCAAAGTAATCAATAATCTGAACTTGGACTACAGCCCAGTAATACTGAAACTCTTTGGAAAAAGAGAGGAATAGAAGTTTATAACACATACGGATTGGCTTTTTCACGAACCCTTAAAGAGAGCATTGGCAGCTTGGCCCCAGCAAGAATGATTGAAACTTTTGATTTTTTATCAATTCTCGCGAAAGGCTTCTAAAACTCATCAAGTTTGCGCCAATAAACCTCGAAAAACTAAGGCATTGATCCAAAAATAAAATGCTTTTCACTAAATTCTAAAATACAATTTTTTTACAAAATTTTAAATTTTCCTGAAAAACACTAATAACTTTTGAACAACTCAAAAAATTTCTAAAATACATTAGATCAAATTCTAGAAATTCTTAAGGTGTTTTAAAAATATTTTGCCTATACTATAAAAGACCACAAATTTTTCAAATCTTTTGTCCAACTCTAGAATACTATATAAACTCTTAAAGTATTTCAAAAACTTTTGACTAATTTCAAAAAATTCTAAAAATTCCTGAGAACTTCTAACAAATTTTGAAAAACTATCAAAACTACTGATTAATTTTAGAAACATTTAATTGAATTTTAAAAACATCTGTAAACCTTTGGCCAATTCTAGAAACCTTTCAACAAACTAAACATTTTTGATAGATTTCAGAAATGGATTAAATTCTAAATTCTGTTTTAGAAACCTTTGGCCAACTCTAAAAGCTTTACAACAAATTTAACCTTTGAGTAAATTTTTGTGAAATTTCAGAAACATCAAATTCTAGAATTTTTTTAAATATTTTATTAAATTTTAAGAAATTTTAAAATGGTTTGGAAATTTAGACTGACTGTAAAAACTAGAAACTTAAACAACTTTTTTTAGAAACTTTTGATCAAATTCTAGAAACCTCTAAGATGTTCAGGAATCTTAAACCATTTCTAGAAGCTTTTACTAAATTTTTAGAACTCCTGAAAAGTTCTAAAAAATTTTGAATAACTTTACAAATAATAACTTTTAAAAACATTTGATCAAACTTTTAAAATTTCAACTTTAGAAACCTTTAACCAATTTTTTTACTAAATTGATGGAACTATTGAGATATTCTTAAAACATTAAACTCTAGATACTCCACAAAAATTTTAGAAATATTTAATTTAATTCTAGAAACTTAAAGTGTTTTACAAACTTTAGGCTTCTTTAGAAGTTCTTATAGAGTTTAAAAAAAAATAGATTTAAATTTAGAAACTTTTGATCAACTTTAAAAACCATTTACCAAATTTTATATATTTTTGAAAAGATCTAAAAACCTTTAACTAATTTTTATCAAATTTTAAAACCTAAATTGTTTTTCGTCTGCCTCTATTGAAACCATCTGTTTTGGCCCTAAAATGCAGGCCATAACATCGATTTAGAGCCTTAGGCCTAAAAAACTTTTGCGGTATTTGATGCGTTATACTTTAACATCTGAGAGTAGTGACAAACTATAATAAACTTTGAAATTCCTTAAAACAATGTCGAAAACATATTGAGTGTAACTTGTGTCAAAATGCTTTAACAGTCTTTCCTTTTTAGCAGCTGTCACTTCCTTTGCTCTTTCGTAGGCTGCACAAAGCCGATTTTTGATACATTATATATTATTTAGAAACTTTTGACTGACTCTAGAAACTTCTTATCAAACTCTAGAAACTTGTGTAAAACTCTGCAAATTTTATAAAATTTTAGAAACTTTTCAGATGTTCAGGAATCTTTTATCATTTTAGAAATTTTTAACCAAATTCTAGACTGGTCATCACAAAATTTGATATCACTTTTCCATCTTCTGACTAAGGGACTTACTGTAGTGCTTCAACACTCGCCCAAGTGTTTGTGATAGAAAAAATTTTAAAGATTCTCTTCTCTGCAAGTGTTAGAAGCTCAAGGAGGAGAAGGTAATATTTAATTTCTTGATTACCGACACTTGGGCGGGTGGGTGGGTCACTCCAGATTATGATTACCATCAAGTAGTTCAAACTGAAGTGCCCAGTTACCCGCCCAAACGTGTTTTATCAAAAAATTGGTAGTTTCTCTTCTTTGCACGTGTTAGAAGTTGCTTGGTCAGAGAAGAAACAGTTGATTCTTTGATAACCTACACTTGCAGATTATGACTATTGTTAAATAGTTTGAACTGTACCCAATCGCCCGCCCAAGTGTTAGTCATCAAAAGATTGGATATTACCTTCTCCTTCTTAAGCAAAAAGAGACTTCTAACTTTTGCAAAGAAGAGCGCACCGACCCATCCAAGAGTTTGTTATTAAGAAATTGAATTTTTTTGCAAGTATCTTTGTTAAAGAAAAAGGAAGTGATATCCAATCGTTTGATGACCAACTTAAGGGGAGTGGGGTAGTTCTAGATCATGATTACCATCAAATAGTTTGAACTGAAGTGTTTGCCTACCCACAAGAGTGTTTGTTATCAAAGAATTAAAAGTATCTCTTCTCTTCTAGTGTTAGAACTCGCTTGGTTAGAAGAAGAGTAGGTGATATGTAATTCTTTGTTAACCATCACTTGGGCAGATAAGAGGGTCACTTCAGATTATGACACATTTTCCCAAGAGTTGGTCATCAAAAGATTAAATATTACTTCTTCTTTCTTAGATAAAGAGAGTTCTAACGTTTGCAAATAAGACTAACTTTCACTTTCTTGATAACAAACTTTTGGGAAGTTGGGTGGGCATTCCAGTTTAAATTATATGCTAGTAACAGTGATTTGGAGTGACCTATCTACCTACCTAAATGTTGGTTATCAGAAGTTTAGATATCACTTTCTCTTTCTTAGACAAATAGATTTCTTACGCTTGCAAAGAGGAGAAAATTGCACTTTTTTGATAAAAAACGTTTGGACGTGTGGATGGGCACTCCAATGGTCCCGCTTTAATCACTAGAGTACATTAAAAACATTTATCGGGTTGTCTATAACTTCCTGGAAGCCACTGATGATGACACGCCGCTGAAAAGCGTTAGACCTTCTTGCAACATAGAAGTTATTCAAAATTTGTTCTCTTCCAAGTCTAAGAAAATTCCAAACAGAGCGTTGAAATTGCTTATGCAATTCTTAGAACTAGGCATTTTTCTAAAGAATAAAAGTGCTCTCTTGTTATCAACATTCCAAAACCTGGAAAGGACCGGAAATTCCCGCAAAATTACCGGCTTATCAGTTTAATATGCACCTTAGGGTCATAGAGAGGGGTGGTTTAGAAATGATTCAAGATCACGCGGACGCTAACAATCTTCTTTTTTTCACCCAGCATGGGTTCAAATAGGGACATTTAGAGGTCAATCAATTAAATAGTGTAACCAATCACATTGTTGAGGGTTTCAGGCTAAAGAAGGCCACGATGTCAAAAAAATCTTTGACAAGGTTTTAAACTGCACAGCCAGAAATTTCCTCTGCGTCTTATAATTTGATTGCCTATATATCTAAATTGCAAAACTTTAACAGTCAAAATTACGAATCATATTGCTACTTTACGGCAGATCACGGCAGAATTTCTTTAGGGCTTTTTAAACTTATGTCGCTGACATGCCCTTGGAGTGGAAAGAAGAAGAAGAAAAATATGCCAAAAATCTAAACTAATTTATAGTCTATAATTTATATTTTATAATCTGTACTCTATTAAGTCATTAAGGAGATTTATAATACGGTTTTTTCTCCGCAATGATTTTATAACATATTGTAGTTTATTGTTGACAATTTCTGTTTAAAAGATTCAAACGGGTACTTACAAACAGCCACCAAAATCACATTTTCGTACTCATAATCTAATGTACTTGTCTAGCCCGATTTGGGCAGTTCTCAAAAAATGGATGCTTCTAATACAAAAAAATGGAGAATAGTCATCGACTATAGAAAACTTAATAAGAAAACTATTAATGATAAATTCCCTCTTCCAGTCTTTTCTGGTAAAAGCCAACACTTTACCACGTTGAATTTGGCAAATGGTTTTCACCAAATTGAAATGAAATCAGAAGACATTAAAAAAACCGCATTTTCTACGGACACCGGACATTATCAATTTAAACGAATGCCTTTAGGTTTGAAAAATAGTCCTTCCACCTTCCAGAGAATAATGAATAATATCTTAAAAGGATATCAAGATGAAATTTGTTCAGTTTATCTTGATGATATTATTATTTAATCGACTTCTTTACAAGAACATTTAGACTCAAAAAAGTATTTGAACGGTTAAGAAACTCTAGTTTTAAAATCCAATTAAATAAATGTGAATTTCCAAGACATGAAATTGCTTACCTTGGGCATTTTACAACACCTGATGAAGTAAAACCTAATCTCGGCAAAATTTCAGCAATAAATTTTTTTTCCATTCCTGAGACCCCAAAGGAAATCAAATCATTCCTATGTTTAGTAAGATACTATCGACGTTTTATAAAAAAAATTTGCTAAAGTTTCAAAACCTTTGTTAAATTGCTTAAAAAAGAATGAAAACATTTAAAAAATCTTTTCATAAATTCTCCAATTCTTCAATATCCAAATTTATCGAAACCATTTATTCTTACAACAGACGTCTCTAATTTTGCACTAGGAGCTGTCCTATCTCAAGGTAATATTCCTCAAGACAAACCCATAGGTTACGCATTGCAAATATTAAATAGTACTGAACAAAGATATAGTACAATTGAAAAAGAGTTGCTTGCAATTGTTTGGTCTTGTAAATACTTTCGACCTTATCTTTATGGTAAGAAATTTACAATTTATACCGATCACAGACTACTTGTTTGGCTCATTAACTTAAAACAACCCAACAGTAAACAGACTACGAAATTAAACATAAAAAAAAGGAAAGCAAAATACAAACGCTGATGCTTTATTGCAAATTCAAATTCTTGTTTTAGAAAATGAAAGTATTATTAATAATCCCGGAGACGTTAATTTTGAAATATTAGAATATAAGAAAAAATTATCGGAAAATCTATTCCAAGAAGAAATCGATCAAAATCAATCACATCTTAAGAGCATACCGACCGGTACCTCGTACTCCAATATTGCAATACACTCAGGGAAAGTTCCCCACCCCAGACCATACGCATTGTATTTGCTTATTGGTTGACTTCAATAGTGATTCGTACAGTTCCGTATTCTATCGCGCTTGGTGAGAACCAAATATTCTCTACGCATACTTTTGCCGTTTGGTTTCTGGGTATCTGTCGGTAATAAAAGAATATGAGGAGTAGATCAAAAGACAAAATAATAATAATATTAATTTATTCATAGCATTTTATCTAATTAAAAATTCATAAGTATGTAATTTAATTACTTATAAAAAGCATATTTTATTATAGTTTGGATATTATATTTTGATACTGGCGTAAATCAATCAAATTCATATATGTATATTGTATCTTGGTATTTGTCTAATAATATAATAAACTTTTATAATTAGTTCTATACTTTATACAACTAATTTAAGTTCCAAAAGTAGCTCAAAGTCAAATTTAAAAAAAGTCCCAAAAGTAAAAGTATATGTTATAGTATGCCCATAGATATAGAGTCTTTACGACATGAGTTTAATTTATCTCAACGGATTATTTTATTAACAACCAATTATGATTGTATTATATACCTGGAACCCGAGGTAATATTCAAGGGCGAAAATATTGTATATTTATATAATATTTTTACCCTTGAACATCGAGGAGTTACAAGCTCTTTATGGTATATATTACAAACATAATTGTCTCTTCAAAGCGATTAGTATTGAAGTAAAGATAATTTAAGGCCATACTATACCTTATGCATATTGTAAACTTTTTAGTGGGTGAAAATTAATTATTTCAAAAAGGTTGCATATTTTTAGTGTTTTACAAAATTTTATTCTTTAAATTATATAAATATATGTATTTGTATATTTATATAACAAATATAAATTAAAAAAAAAAAACAAACAAAAAAATAAAACACTTTACTCGCTTAAATTATTTTTTTTTGGTTAGTGGCTTTATACAGCGTTCAATTTCTTTTTTTTTTGCATCTAAAATATGGTGTGCCAAGGATCTACAAGTTCTGGCAGTAGTGTAAAATGGGGGCTACATCCGGTGTTTCTTATGGAGATTTACACGCATTCTTATGCAAATGTGTGCATTTATCATACATTTTTACAATTTAACATTTTTTATGAAAAATAGGCACACGTTATAATTATTTTTATGGGAAAATATATTCATAGAATATTTATCAGTTAATTTTAATATATATTTTGATGTAATTTAAAATAGTTTTTATTTATTACTCATCATAACAATTTTTTAGGATTGTGATTTTATTTAATAGTAGTTCTTATCAGTAACCGCATGGAGATTACGCGCTCCGTCTCGCGTCGATGACGTGCTTAGGTGTGACACTCTAATGCCCTTCTGACCGTTGCGCAGATGGAGCGAAATGTGTTTTTTGGAAGAACGGTAAGAGATAATTATGCGCAGATTGCAGGAAAAGTGGTTGTTTCCAACAACCATCCTCGCTGATAAAGATCTCTCATTGAATTACATTGTTTTATTTATTATTATATATTATAGTAGTCATAAATATTTTTTTATCAAAGACCATGCACATTTTTTATATAGATATTGTAATTAATAATGAAAATATTTTAAGGATCAGTGAATATTTTTCAGTTTGTATAGTGATAGTTGTTCCGCCGCGGAATTATTTACAAGTGTTGCGATGACGTCCTATACCCGTCTAATTCCTTACTAGTATTAAAAGTAATTCTATTAAGGGTTATAATCGCTTATTTTTAGTTATATTATAAGCGCTTAGGGCTGACGTCACATATATTTTTCTATTTTTCCACATTGAGGTCCCATTATTATAGCACTTTTTCCATTCCTTATCAGTAACACTGTTTGGCGCAATGGGTAGCGCGTCGGGCTCTCAACCAGCCGACCGGTGTTCAAATCCTAGCAGGCAAGACTCACTAAAAAAATACGATGCTACCAAGCATACACTGTAACTTGGGTTGCATACTTTCAACCATCTAGTGGACAACTTGACAAACCGACAAGACGAACAACGCTTCATCTAGTGGACAACTCGACTACCCGACAAGACGCCATCTTGGACAACGCCCAAATTCTTCCCGCCAACAACGACGCCATTCTTCCCGCCAACACCGACGCCATCTTGGACGCCATTCTTCCCGCCAAGTCGACGCCCTAATTCTTCCCGCCAACACCAGCGACGGTGGCGACACATTGCAGACTGGTGGCCATTTGTTGAACTAAAACGCTAAAAAAAGGACATCCGGCGGAAGTCCATGTATTTCTCCATAAGAAACACCGGAATGCAGCCCCCATTTTACTTCTGGCAACAAACAATTTTTGTAGAAGTTAATTAACTTAGGTTCCATTTTGTTTTTCCAAAAGTCGTCTCTTTTTTTTATATATTCAACTTTTAGAGTATACTCTTTTCCCGTCCAAACAGCAAAAATGAATCCTTTTCTGTTTGTAATATGAAGCTGACCTTGTATATGATAAAACCAAACGTGCTTCTCATTAATATGACAGTAATTGGTCTTGTTGTCAAATATCCAAAAACGCATTTTATGCTGTTGAATTGCATTATATATAGGCATTTCACTTCTACAATTAAATCAGATCCTACAAGACCATCAGGAGTTGCGCCTAAAATTTAAAAATAAACGTTTTAATTTAAAATACCAAAAACATTAATAATTTTGACCTAAAAATGGATGTACGTTATCAATAAAAAGCTCATTTGGTTTGACAATAATCCCTTCTTGTTCTTCTAACTAAACTAGCCGCTTTATACAAAAGCTTTATAACTAATTTAGAACAACCTGTAGAAGGCCTTCTTGTGCAAACTGAATGAAAATTTGACGCTGTAAGAAGCTTTTTTCTTTCTTCTAACCAGAACCCACTTTCTGATTGAAGAATAGTGCTTCTTTCTAAAATATTTTTTTCATTTGCAGTTTGGTCTAAATTTTTCAAAAAAAAATCTTTTTCTAGTTCTAAAATGTCCTCTGCCAAATCTGCTTTTAAGCATGTGGCTCCATAATGTTCATCTGGTCCAGAATTATAGCGTTTTGTTTTTGATTTAATCTTATTATTACATTTAAATTTTAGAACTTCTTGGCGTTGTTTTATACAGGGTGTCCGGAAAATACGTGTACAACGTTTGACGACAGACTCCTGACGTCAAAATAGGTCGATCTAAGCCGATTTAGTTATATCCAAAATTGTCTCGTTTAGCCGGTAGAGGGCGTCAAAAATTTGTAAATATTAAAAAGAAATTACCTGTAACAATAATTTTTTAAGTGACCTTGTTGCTATGGCGTTTAATAATTTGACAATTATTGACAAATTGTCACCAGTCTATGAAATTTACTCAAGTATACGATCAACATTCTTGAATTACAAGTTCATTTTACCATTAAAAATGAAAAATTATACAAACTCTCAAAAAGTTGACATGCTCCTGGTATACGGGTTTTGTCAAGGTAATGGGCGTCAGAGTGTTAGGGTTTACATGGAGAGGTTTCCTAACCGTCGAATACCAAACCACCAAACATTTGCCAATATTGAGCGTCATCTTCGGGAAACGGGCAGTTTTGAGAAAAAGTTTGAAGGCAGGGGTCGTATGCGAACAACTCGAACTGTGGAAACAGAAGAGATGATTCTGGAAAGAGTTGATGAAGAACCAAGTACCAGTACCCGCCTCTTAGAACGTGAGTTAAATGTTCCTAAAACGATTGTCAATGAGGTTTTAAGAGAACAGTTGTTACATCCTTACCACATACAAAAAGTCCAGGAACTTTTACCGACTGATCCCCCCATGCGGCTTACATTTTGTCAATTTATTAGAAACAAAATAATCCTTGTTCCAAATTTTTGTAGAAAAATTATGTTTACTGACGAGGCATGCTTTACAAGATCTGGGGTAACCAATCTGCACAACGAACATATTTATTCCGATGAAAATCCACATGCCATTAAAGTTGCACATCATCAGCATCAATTTAAAATTAATATTTGGGCAGGTATTATTGATCACTACCTTATTGGTCTCATTGTTATTCCAGACAGGTTAGATGGAAATATTTATTTAAATTTTTTGCAAGACACATTACCAATTCTTCTGGAGAATTTGCCCCTTTTACTTCGGAGGGAAATGTGGTATATGCATGATGGTGTCCCGCCCCATTTTTCCGTTGCCGTTCGGCAATACTTACATCATCAATATCCCAACCGATGGATTGGAAGAGGCAATGATGCACCAGTAAAATGGCCACCACGTTCTCCTGAGTTAAATATGTGTGACTTCTTTTTGTGGGGCGCTATTAAAACAGAAGTTTACAAGACTCCGGTAAACACAAGCGATGATTTATTGCAGCGGATTTTAAATGCAGGCAACCATTTTAATAATCCCGAGACATTAGATAGGGTCCAATATCATTTTTTAAAGAGTGTTAATAAGTGTATTCAGCAAGATGGCGGTCATTTTACACATTTGCTTAAGTAATGTTTTTGTTTTACTTAGTTTCTTACAATAGATACTTTCAACTTTGTTATACTTTTGTTTTTTTTGACGCCCTCTACCGGCTAAACGAGACAATTTTGGATATAACTAAGTCGGCTTAGATCGACCTATTTTGACGTCAGGAGTCTGTCGTCAAACGTTGTACACGTATTTTCCGGACACCCTGTATAAGCAGTTTTTTGATTCCTTTTAATTTCTAAACGTTTCACTAATTGTTTCGGGCTTTTTCCATGTAAAGTTTTGTAAAGTTCGTAATGAGGTCGTTTAGAATTAAAAGATGCAACTGCTCCATGACATCTTGCTTGGTAAGATCTTCGTTGCGTAAAATTAATTCTTTTTCCTCCAACAAACTTATTTATTATTGAATTAAACTGTTCAACTTTATTGCTGTCAACGTTTTTAATCAAACTCTTACTATTATTTGAAATATATGAAAGTATTTCAATTAATCTGCAAAAAAGCTCAGGGCACTTTTTAAATTCAAGTATATGATTAATGTCTGTACTGTTTTTTTTTGCAAAAATATTAGTCACAGTTTTTATGTTCTCCAAAAACATGATACAAACTATTGTCAATATCTTTTTTTAATTATAAATGTGCAGTTAAAACATCTTTATTTTTGGATCTGTACGCGATAGCACTTGTAATTGCTGTTCTTAGCCTTAAAATATTTTTTGAAACAATTTTTCTACAACTTATTGGAAATCTTGTGTCGGTTGAAATAGTTTTTAATTTATTGCAGTAATTGCGAAAAAGGTGGTTTCGGCATTCAATTTTTTCAACTGTAAGTGATTTGTATAGTCTTGTTTCTATAATTTTTCAGCAATCATTGTTGCGTATCGTAAACCATACATAGTTTCACTCTGTTTAAAACCTTCAGCAAGACTTTCCGCTTCCATCCCGGTAGAGCTACCGTTGTAATTTTTAAAGCAAAAATGAGGCGGTGCTTCAGAATTGTGACTGCATATAGAACAATATTTGTTCTTCGCTGCCAAAAATAATACTTTTCCAAATTTATACCCTATTATAGCAGCCGCTCCAGATAAAGCACTATAATTTGTCCTGTAAGATCTTTTAGACTAGCATCCATCAGCAACTACCGTAATTAATGAAACGCCATCTTGATCTACATTGCCATTAGATATTGCATACGCAGCTTCTTCTTCTTCAGCAGCTTCTTTCATCAATCTTTCTGCTGTTATTTCCCATCCTTCGCTTATTTTATCGTGGCACTTGGCGTATAATTTTGAGGACATATACGGGATATTTAAGACAAAAAATAATTCTTCGCTATTGTAGAACCCACTTCTTTCTTATATATATATATATATATATTAAAAAAACGCTCTCAGTAAAATGCAAACCTTTTGGATAAAATTGAAAATAGTTTTGTAATTACTTTATTATAACTTTATTTGTTTTTGTACTTGTTGCAGGCATTATATAGTATATAGTGTATCATGGTGCAAAAATCGGCTTTAGCAGCCCGCGGCATTTAGTTGAGCTGCTAAAGCATTTTGGCACAAGTTACACTCAATATTTTTACGCCTGACCCAAATAAAAACATTGTTTTAAAAAATTTCAAAGTTTATTAATTATTATAATCTGTCACTACTGTCAGATTTTAAAGCTAGACGTTATGTAAACCAATCAAATACCGCGAGCGCTTTTTAGGCCTAAAATCGTCGTTTTGGCCCCCATTTTAGGGCCAAAACATACGGTTTCGGTAGAAGCATGCGAAAATAATATTAAATATAGTTTTTTTTATGTAAGTACATTTGCATTTGCGTTTATTTTATACCGGTATGGTTTGAGCATTCCGAGCAACGTCATACAGAAATAAGGTCCGGTGTACAAATTGTCATGCCAATCATCTTCACTTTGAATGACCATTTATTATTATTAGTATTATTAGTAAATTGATTAAATTTATTATTTTGTTTGTCAAATTTGAAGATTTGTTTAAAATATATCAATGTATATATGTACTTGAAATCTTTGAAAAAGTGCAAGACTTACGCTGAATTAATTTGTGTGTTTAAAAATGTCTATCTGTTTTATTTATTATATATAGTAAATAGTACCGACTAACAAAATCTACAAATCACCTAACTTTCAAATTATTGGCAATCTTTTAATAATCTATTAACTATAATAACAATTTTTATTTATATTTGAATTAAAGTTAATTATAATGAATTATATATCATAACTCTTTGCCGATAACATAGTATAAATTTAATCTAATAAACACAAAATTTAAATAAATCATAAAAACGACTTAATTAAATATAAATATATGGTTTTACAAAATAAACAACATTAAATATAAGACAGAAAGGTTCTTAAGACAAGAATAAAATCAATAATCTAACTCATTAGATTACTGATCTCCAAATTTCGACTATCAATGGCTATTTTGAAACCTGTATATGTAAATTATAACAAATAATATTGAAGTTAGTTAACATTTAATAGAGTTAATATAATTGATAGTTGTGACCTCTACTATGTGATAACTCATGTTTATAAAAAAATAAAACAATTTACTATGTTTTTTATCACAAATTTATTCTTACGAATACATTACATTACACTAAATTCATAAATAACAAGGAAACCACAAAATGGTTTATATTTATCTAATGCAAAATAAACAACTTTGAATGAAAACTTTATGATGGCCAAATAGCCTTGTAATAAATGATGAAAATTGTTAATTTTATTCTAGTCTTAAAAATGTTCAGGAGAGGAATCAACAAATATGAATCCATGTACTGTAAAGACAAAACATTAATTATATAGTTAAATATTAATTATTACCTCTAAATTCTCATGTAAAATTATATTTGATATGGATTGCTCTGGGTAATTCGATTCATCGCTATCTGAAGTCTATAAAATGTAACATGTTTAACATTTGTAACAAAGAAGGTCTTTTTAAGTTGATATATAAAAATAATTACTAACCTCTACATTTTTTGCAACAATTAAACTTGTTGTACTTGGTTCAGGCCAATATAAGCCAGTACTTGTACTTGGGAAATTAATTACATTGTCATCTAATGCCTATAAATTTTTTTTTCAATATTTTTCAGTAGTCGACATGACTGTTATACACGCAGTCATTGTTTTATAATACTATAAATCATACAACTAATTCAATAATTATAATTAACTTACGTTTTCATCATATGGTTTATTATCAATTGTGACTCTTTCTGGAGCATAATCAATACCAACTCGATCTATATGCAGAAACTTATTTTATTAAAAAAAAACTAAATTTAGGTATATCTAATATCTTACCGAGACATTCTTCTAATACTGACTTTACAAATTTCTTTGTTTTTGCCAAATTCAAATATTTAGTTTAACTTCCTAACTTTTTTGTCCTAAACACTTTTTGCCTACACTTATTAATTTTTCCCAATATAAAAAATAATATGTCAATTACAATAAATTTACAAAAGAGCTATACTAAATACAAGTAAAAATAGTAAATATTATTACACTCTATTTTACAAAATGAAAAATTAAATTAAATTTAAAATAATTCTGGAAAATATGTTACAATTGTTTTTACTAACTAAAAATATATATTAATCTACCGAAGGCCTTTGCGCAAAAATCCTGCCTTCAATTCAATCGCTGTAAAGAATAATAAAATGTACATACATATCCGATATCTCGTCTATGAATTGCTAGACATACGCACGCATTGTATGGAACGTACGCTTCGAGCAGAATATGAGAAATGCAATGACTATACTCTGCCTTCTCTGTCGAATGAAAGAGTGTCCCACAACAAGGGGAACACGCTTTGCGATGTGATGGGAATCGACGGCTGAAATATTTGTATTATTTTTACACAAAAGATCAATTCTTAGCTTCATTATATCTCTAAATATAATTTTTTAATAAATTTGTAGTTTTCACCAGTATGTTCAGAAAGAACCGAACTAGCTTATGTCGAAGTCATTTGGTCAAATAATAGTTAGAATTAGCCTTAAAAAAATTGTTGAAAAGAACTTAAATTTACATTTTCTATGTTTGCGAATTTTTTTTGTGGCATTTGTAATATATTATTTACAAATATAACTTCGAGTTTCAATTGTTTCACCTTTTTAGCACATAATAAAAAAATAATTATGAAAATATATTGAGAATTAAGGGCGCTAGAGTAAATCGCAATTGTCGTGTAATTGCTTCATTTTCTATACCATACGGAGCGGTTGGTATGCTCTTAATAAAGCAAAAATATTGGAAAATATTTAAATTTGTCCTTCTTATAATACTCTACAAATTACTGAAGAATCTTTAGCTACACCCCATTCAAGTAGTAACAATGAAAATTTAAACAATGGTATTCCCATTTTAGAAGAAATAATTAATAACAAATCTCATCAAATAATGATATCAAAAAATTCATGTAATAAACTAGAAGTCCATTTTAATAACTTTGAAAATCACAAAATTATAATTGTCAAAATTCCAAAAACAAACAGAGAATTAATTTTCTAATTTTTAAAGGAATATACCACAGAAACTAAAACTTTTTATATATATTTCTATAATGATGCAATGTATAAAGATTTTTATTATGTCTATATAAAACATTTCTATGAAACATTCTTAAAACTAATTAAATGTACCAAATTTGTAAACTCAATCACTAACAAGCATTTTTTAAATGAACACAAACCAAATTCCCCAGTAGAACGCCTTCATTCTACCTTAAATTATGACTTTGAAAATTGTACTACTCTGATGAAATATGCCTTAATTGAATGTAATAATTCAATACACTCTTCTACTAATTTTTCACCATTTTAATTAACACTTGGACATACTGAAAGACAAAATTGTTTTGATATATCAGACACAATTATTTTTAATGAATACGTTGCTAAAAATAAAATAGATCAAATTTATAAAAAAGTTTCTGATAACTTAGAATAAAAAAAAAACAAAAGATCTTAAAAATCAACGAAATACTAGAGGACCCGAACAGTTTCAATTTAAAGTAGGCCAAACAGTCTACAAATATAACAATGAAAGAAATAAAAAAGAAAACAAATTCATAGGACCGTATAAATTAATAGAAAGTTTAGAAAATAATAAAACATAAATTAGACTTAAATCTAACAATAAAATTGAAATCGTTCACATGAACTGAAAACACCTGTTGTTACAGAGTTCCCATCTACATCGGAGCTCAAGAATCCTCCGTAAAATTTGACAACTCTGATAGAAACCCGGGCATGTTTCCAACCCCGATTTTAAAAATTGAATTTTTTTAGCTATGAATAGTTTTTTAGCAAATGTTAATTGGAACAATGAACTTAATACAAATGATATAAATGAACTTGTCAATAACATACTATGTGAAGCTATAAACAATTATGTGCCAATGAAAATCTTACGAAAAAGTTCTTACCCAAACTGGTTTAATTATGAACTTATTACATTGATTAAGTCAAAAAAAATAAGCTCTTTCTAAATATAAGCAATCTGGAAGAATATATGACTACAATTATTTTAAAGATCTATGCAATTCATGCAAATCTTTAAGTAAAATTTTATATAAAACTTATACATACAATGCTAGTCAAAATTTCTGTAATAACCCAAACTATTTTTGGAATTTATAAACGAGAAAAGAAAGACTGATGGATATCCAAAACAAATAAATTACCGTGATAATGTGAGTGCTAGTGAACAAGAATGTGTTGATTCGTTTGTAAAAATTTTTCCCTGTTTTTAGCTTTGTACAAAATGTTAGTCCGGAATTATTTTATGTGAATATTAAAGATGTGTTTGAAGGCATTGAAACAATGAAGAATTCTGTGACGTATGGCCCAGATAGGATACCTAGATACATACAATATTTGCTAAATCAATATTATGTAGGATTTTTCTAAATTTTTGAAAAAAAGTTACATAGTACCTATACATAAATTCGTCAACGTTAATGAGATTGCAAACTATAGAGGTATATGTAAACAAACAGCTATTCTTAAACTGATGAATTCTATTATATCTTCTCAGCTTAAGTGAATATGCAAGCAGATAATAAGCAACAAGCAGCATGGTTTTGTTGAAGGTCGCTCAACTACTACTAATCTGTTGGTTTATCAATCGGATATCATCGAAGCTTTTGAAAACAAACTGCAAGTGGATGCCATTTATACTGATTTTGCTAAAGCCTTTGATTGAGTAAATCATACAATTTTAGTGGAAAAATTAAAGGCGATGGGTTTCCGTACGTCAGTTGTAAAGTGAATTTATAGTTTTTTAGTTGGCTGTACACAATCAGTAAAAATTAAGAATTATATATCTAAATCTGTAAAAGTTACATCAGGTGTACCACAAGGGTCCCATTGCGGGCCAATATTATTTTTATTGTTTATTAATGATCTGTGCGAATCATTGTAAACAGCAAATATTTACTTTATGCAGATGATCTAAAAATTTATCATTCGATTAATTCTGCAAATGATTGCTTATTATTACAAAGTGATTTAAATCATATTAGTGTGTGGTGTAAACGTAATTATTTATACCTTAATTCCAAATGTAATTTTATAACTTTTTTTCGTTTAAAAAACTCTATCACCTTTAACAACGGTATTGATGATGCTGCATTAATACGTTTAAGTAAAATTAAGAATCTCGGAATAATACTTGATAACAAACTTTCCTTCAATATCCACATCGAAAAAATGTGTGGTAAAGCCAGAAAAATGCTTGGTTTTATTACTAGAATGGCTAACGATATAACCGCCATAGCGTACCCAACGCTTTATCGATTTTTGGTCAGATCTATTTTAGAGTATGGCAGTGTAATTTGGTCTCCACATCAATACAAGAAAATAAACAGTATTGAAAAAATTCAAAAAAAGTTTTTAAGGACATTTTCTTACTTAACAATATTAGTGGATTAAATAGTGGTGACTATAATTTAAATTGTTTGCAGGAAAGGCAACTTATAAATGATTTTTGTTCTACACAAATTAATAATTGGTAATATAAATTGTGTATAGTAAAAAAATTAGATTATAATTATAAATGTACTAGAAATGTCAGTCCTTTTAAAGTAAAATTACATCGCACCAACTATGGGTACTATAACCCACTAAGGCGAATAAAACGCTAATGTAATTATGTTCAAAATATATGTAATTTTAATTTATTTGAAAACTCACACAATGTTTTTAAAAGTAATTGTCATAAATTTAATTTTAATTTGTTTTTTAATTCTATGTAAATACTTAATTTTACTATAATTTATTTTTGTTTTAAGTTTAATATTAATTATGTTTTTTATAAGATATATACTACATACACTAGTTTTTAAGTTGTAATTATATAACATTTATTGTATATGCAAAAGCGTTTGCGGTTAATAAAGATTATTATTATTATTATCATTAATTGTAGTAATTTAGTTAGTTGTATGAAAACCTACATTATGTAAAGTTTACACAATAAAAGATTTTTCTTAAGCTTTTTAAAAACTTGCACGTTGATTACGCGAACAAAACTAGTATACATTATTTTCTAAAAATACAAAAAATGCGTACGTTTTTACAGCTATAACAAGCAGAATAATTTTTAATTTGTATGAAATATTTGCACAGTGTAACTGTAATATAACATTATAACTAACGTGTATGATGAAACTTAATAATTTTAAATTTATTGCTGATAAATATCAATTCATTACAGATATTACATAATTGTTACATAAATTATAATAAAAACAGCATGACACGCGTTAATTAAATCAACGCATCTTGATATAAATAAATAAGAAATTGAAAATGATGATTACAAATATGGAGAAATCAATATTTGTGTTTTTGTTATACTTTTATCAAGCCAATTGCGACAAACCGCCTAATGTGTGTAAGAATTTTGAAGATTATATCACTATGAATCCCAAAAATTGTTGGCATAATCCAGATGTTTATGAAGATGCTGTAAGTATATTAATATTATTTAGAAAAATAAATAAAATATAATTTCAAACTTAAACTAAAGTTAAAGTTTTGTGTGTCGAATTTTAGTTATTAATTACATTAAATACATTTTTCATTTATTTATCGGGTGCTAGAGTGAACAGTTGGGAGGTATTTAATTAAAAGACTTTAATTATTAAACAGGTTAACTTAATAAAAGGCCGTAATACTGACTGATATTCAGAAAGAGTATAGCCTCACTATACAGTTAATTTATCCTAAGATAAAAGTCATAGAACCCATAAAATACATTTCAAGAACGTATTTTAGTAACATATCCGAGAAAATACGAAATACTCTCGGTAAATTTAATTATAAAATAGCATTTAATAGTCAAAATAAGTTATCAAACATTTTATTCAATATATAGACCATACAGATACAATTTTAACATCAAAAGTGTATGAGTTAAGTTGTCTCACATGTAATGCACAATATATAGGGCAATCAAGATGAAATTTTGAAACTAGATAAAAAGAACATCACCGCTCTTTCAGATAGTACTTTTGCAAATCATATTTTAGAAAATAAACTTAAAATCATTCACATTGTTCTAAAAGCAGAAAATTAAATTTGTTAGAAATTACTAAATCAAAAAATAATTTTTCCATAAACTTGCTCAATGATCAAACCGACTTGTATAAATCTTCTTTGTTTGAAAAAATTTAATCTTCTCTTTTTAGTTTGTCTCTTTGTAATTGACACTTGTGTCACGCTAAAACTTTTCATCTGTCGTTTTGCGATTAATTATTATGTCTTATTATATTTCTAACTTAAAAATATAAAAGTTAATTTGTGGCTTTGCGATTGACACTTGCGTTACGCTAGAAACTTTAATATAAAAATAAAACATTTTAACTGTCGTTTTGCAATTAATTGATATGTTTCTAACCTAAAAAAAATATAAAATTTAATTTGTGGCTTTGCGATAGACAGTTGTGTCACACTAGAAACTTTGATAAAAAATTAAAACATTTTAACTGTCGCTTTGCGATTAATTGTCATGTCTCACAATGTTTCTAACCTAAAAAAATTAAAAAATTAAATTTGTCGCTTTGCGATTGACATTTGTGTCACGCTAGAATCTTTGATAAAAAATTGAAACATTTCAATTGTTGCTTTGCGATTAATTATTATGTCTCACTATGTTTCTAACCTAAAAAAATAGAATTAATTTGTTGTTTTGCAATTGACATTTATGTCACGCTAGAAAAAATGAAACATTTCAATGAAAATTCAAGATGATAATCAAAATCTAGTAGATTAAAGCAATTTGAATTGTTCACTTAATTGGCGCTTAATGCGTCATATACTAGAGTCAATAGTTTACTTATGAAGCAAACGTGGCGCAATAGTCTAGTGCAACAACTGTTGCGCTAATATTTGAGTTCAACTCACAGCAGCGGCAATATCTAATTGGTCAAATATGTTTTAATGCATTCACTACAACGTGAACTAGCAAAGTATTTGTCTAGTAACCTCATATAGTAGTGTAGTTCAAACTCCAACTATAAATCGCGCATATTTGTGAAGAACTATTATCGTACACCATTAACTAAAAAGTCTTTACTTTTGAAAAATGGAGAAACTTTCAATTTCTTATTAACAAATTCTGTGGGTGGTAGTTTTTTTTAAGGACGTAGTGATATGTTGACCTTAACAAGTGGCCCTTGAGAATAACTAACGCATGGCAATACCTTTCGGTTTTCTTCTCTGCGTAAGTCCTGCTGTTAATTTGTTCTAGTCATTGTCTCTAATGTGGTACTAGTTTGAGGTGGGCTGGTTTTGGCCTCGCGGAATTCACGCAGTCTGCTGCGACAACACATGCTGTCCCCGGCCCATCTCTCCCTATACCTTATTTTTCTGCCCTATTTCCTACGCTGGCATTCTCCTCTCTTTTCTCCCATTCTTGTATTTTTCAGCCTAGATATTTGCATTGTCCTTAGGTATCTTCTTAGTTTTTCTATATTTTTATTAACTTCTTCCTTGTTGTATCCTCTTTCTTTTATAAATATTTTGTGCAGCTCCATTAAATGCATCCCTTTTGGTAGTCCTACATTTGCCAGCTTAACTTCTAGTGATATTTTTGAATCTCCATTTGGATTAGTTTTTCGTGTCCCCTGGTTGCTAGATATACTATGACCATTTCAAAAGTTTCATTTTGTGTCAACCTCGAGATGGCGAATTTTCCGTTTGGAAATTGTTTAGTCATTTTTGTCAATTTATTTTCCTTGGGCTGTTCTCTCCTTTTTCTTCTTATTTCTGCAATTTCTGTTGGTACTAGAGTTTTAGTACATGTTCTTCTCTTGTCTTTCTGTTCATCTTCCATTGCTTGGCAGGCATAGTTGTTTTGACCTTCTGTGTTTCTTTCCTCTTTATTACTTTTTTCCATATTTTTTTGCTACTATTTAGCTTCTTGCTCCTTCTTATTTTGTCTTCTGTGGCTTTTAATTTGAGTGTTTTGGTTTACCTAAATCTCAAAGCTTTAAACTCTTCTATCTTTTTTTTTAGTACTGTCGTTGCATAGTTTCTTAGTGCTCTTCATTTGTTTTCGTCACTCAGGAATATTTTATTAATTGTAGATTTGTCTATTTTGTTTTCTAATATCTTTTCTAGCGTTTTCCTATCTTTCTCCCAAGCTTCGCACTCTACTAGCGTATGTTCTGCGTCATCATGCGTGTCTTCTAGACAAAATATACATTTTTCCTCTTTCTACATCTTATTTATTTTTTGTAAGTATTTTCCAAAACTCCATGTCCGGTAAATAGTTGTGTTTTATAGTAACACGTCTCCGGTTTTTTTTCTATACATTCTTTTATTTCTGGTATTAGCTCCCTTGTCCATTCTTCCTTTTTTCCTTTTTTTCACTGTCTTTGCCATCTTTCCATCATTATCTCTCTTGCTTGTCTTTTTGCTTCTTGCTTACTAGTTTTTTCATTTACCATTTTTTTTATACCTAATCTTTCTTCCACTATCAAATCTGCGGGTAGTGTCGCCGCAATTACTTCTAGTGCCTCCTGCGACACCGTGCTGTAGGCTCTGTAGATCCTTAACGAACTTGCTCTCATAGCTCCTCTTACTTTTTTTTTTTTTTTGTCTTCAAAGCTTCTCCCCATGTTTCTGCGGCATACAATAGTTTACTTTTAGCCGCAGTTGTTATTAGCCTTCTTGCCCCTTCTCCTGGTTTTCTCTTGTTTGGCATAAGCCTACCGTTTTCTTAACCTGTTCATTCCATCCTTTTGCTTTAAATGTTACTCCAAGGTATTTAATTTTTTTTCCTATGGTTATTATTTGTTCACCTACCTGTATTTTTCCATTTCTTCTGTTTGTTTTCTTTGTCGATAACCAAGCCTCCTTGGTTTTCTGTGGAGCCAGATCTAACCTTTATTTCTCATCCATCTCTTGATCATCTCTATTGCCAACTCTAACCTTTTATTTAGTACTTCTATGTCTATATTCCTACTTACCAGAGCTACGTCATCCGCAAATGCCGTTATTGACATTCCTTTCGGCAGCCGCATTCTGAGTAGCTGATTATAAACTAAATTCCATAATTTAGGACCTAGTGCAGAACCCTATGGTACACCTCTAGTCAGCCTAAATTTTCCATTTTTCGTCAGTAGATTTCTCTCCTGAAGGTAGCTCTATATTATCTTAGTTTTATTTGTTAGTTCTTTTTTTTTGCTGCTTCTATAATTGCTTCCAATAGTATGCTAATGAACGCATTTTGTATATCTAACGCTACTATGACACAAAGTTGTCTTTTTCTGAATAGTCCACTGTTTGCTTCTTTTGCTATGGCTTTTACCTTTTCAATGGCTCCTAGAGTCGTTCTTCTCTTTGTAAATTTATAAAATCCATATTGTTCCTGTTTCAATCCTCTTTTTTCTTCTATTTCCTGTTCAATTCTCCTTGATAACTTTTTCCATAATTTTTGCTAATGCGTTTATCAGGCATATCGGTCTATACGTTGTTGTTTTACCTGCTTCCTTATTTTTCTCAGTTAGTACTAGGTTTGCATCCGTCCAGCAAGCCGAATTAATTCCTTTCTTGAGACATCTGTTTATTATTTGTGTTATTTCTATCTCATTTCCTTCTAGTGCTGCCTTTACTATCTCCGTTGTTATCTCGTTTGGTCCTGGTGCTTTATTATTAAGTAGTTCCCTTATAATCTGTTTTATCTTCTCCACTGTTGCAGGGACTGCTTCTGTTTTGTCCGCTATTCCTGCTGGTTTTTCTACTATTCCCCTAGTGGAAATTTTTTTTTCAATGATGACTACTTTATTTTCTTCTTCTTTTAAGCACACTGCTTTTATTCCTCCTAATTTATTCATTACTATTTTGTATGGTTTGCCCCAGAGATCCCTGTCTATGGATTCTAACATTTTTTCCCAACTTCTTTTTTACTGTCCTTGATCGCTTCCTTTAAAGCTTTTTTGTCATTTTTCAGTTCTTCTTTAGTTTTATCGGAATCTTCTCCTCTTTGTCTTTTCTTTTCTTGTTGTTTGTATTGCTTGCTTCCTGCTTTTATTGACTTCTTTGCACCACCAGTATGGTCCTCTTCTTCCTCCTTCTCTGTATCTGAGAATTGATTCTTCCGCTGCCTTCCTCAATTTTTCCGAGTACCTTTTGCATTTTTCCTCTAAGTTTTCCTCGTCTCACTTCCTCTGCTTCCTTAGCTCTAATTATTCTTTCTCTGTCCATCCTTCTTATGCTCCATTTTCCTCTCTTTTGTCTTCCTTTTCTCTTTTTCTGTTTGTGCTGTATTGTATGTACTTCTTCTTCTGTCACTGTCCAGCCCCTTACTACTCCAACCGTTTTCATGTTGCTATGGTAATGTCAATGTATGATTTGGATCTTCCTCTTACAAAAGTTGGAATATCTCTTTGATTGCATATTGTAAGATTTACGGCTGCAATCATCTCCTCAAGAATTTGGCTTCTCTTGTTGCTCTTGGTCCCTCCCCATCTTGGCGATTTTTTGTTGAAATTGCCTCTTATCAGAATTTTGCTCTTTTGTTTCCTTAGGCTGTGTTCTAGTTCTTCTATCCACTCCTGATAATATTCCATATTGCAGTTTGGACTGATGTAACAACTGTACACTATCAGACCTCTTATATCAGCCCACACTATTCCCTTCTTGGGTATCCCCCACCTTTCTACTTTATCTCTACACTTACCCTTTGCTAAGGTAGATGCGTCTGAATTTTTATCTTTTATCCACTTCCCACTTAGTTTGTTTTTATTTGGTTCACTCACTATTATTATGTCTATTTTCTCCTTACCGCTGTTGCCATCAATAGGTCTTGCGCCTCTCTTCCTCTGCCTATATTTGTTTGGATGATGTTATACATTTTGGTTTGTGTCCTCATTCTCGTGTTGTCTCCAATTATCTGGATTCTTGTCTTTTACGTTCTTTCTTGGTTTTCTCGTTTCTCTTTTGTATGTTTGCTCCTGTTTTGTGTCCTGTTACTTTACACTCTATGCAATATTCCCTATTACTTCATTTGGCTATCTGATGCCCCTTTTCTCCGCATCTTATGCATAATTTTGACCTGTCTTCCTCTGTACAGTCTGACGCAATGTGGCCTTTCATCCAGCATTTACAACATTTGCTTTCTTTATTTGTTACACTCTTCTCTTTCTTATTAGTTTTTCCGCTGTCTCCTTGTTTGTTCTGATTATAGCTGTTTGTATATTCTTGTACCCTTTCCTCATAGATATAATTGTGATATCTTTGTTGCCTACTCTACCGCCGATTTCTTCAATCAGTTCTTTTTTGTTTGTCTTCGGGCTAATACTTTTGATCAAAACTAGTTCTCTTGTGGGGTCATTATTTGCTCTTCTTACATTAAAACCCTCCATTCCGTCTCTTTGTTTTTCTATTTCTTTTTCCGTCTTCGATCCTTTTGTTACTAGTAACAGCTCTCCTTTTCTAGTTTCTCTTATATCTTTAAAGATCGTTCTTTTCATCTGTATTTTGGCCAGTTTTAAAAGGTCAGCGTAAGTTGAACCCTCCTTGCTTACCACAATTGCTCCTGTTTGGGGCTTCTTTTCTCTGTTTGATGTTGTTTGCAGTTGTAATGAGACACACAATGTCATCTTCATTTGTGTAGGCGTTCCAGCTACCTCAAATTCCTGTCGGTATGGGTATATCAATTACTTTTATACCAAGCTGTTTTGCTTTGTTTAATACTTTTTCTAATGCGTCTAGAATATTTTTCTCTCCTGTTTTAAACTTTTGTTCGATAATGTGTATTTCTCCTATTTTTTTTCCACTTATTTTTTTAATTATTTCCACGTATGGCGTTTCATCCTCCTCTTCTTCTTCCATTAGTTCTGGGTATTTATCCTTAGCCTGTTTTAGGATACCCAATTCTTTTCCAACTTCTTCTATATTTATTAGAGTTGCAGTATCCGATCCCTTTCCCATCATCGGGTTTTTCTTTTCTATTGTTACGTATATAAAATCTGTTTTTTTTCCATTCTTTAATAATTGTTAATTGCAGATCTTCATTTGTAGCAATTGCTATCATCTCTTTTTTGATTACAAAATTAATTCTTTATATTTCCTCAATATCATCCGTCTATGTTGACATTTCAATACTTGCTTTACTTCTAGTGTTATTTAATTCTTCTTTTTCGTTTCTTCAAACTCTAATCTCTCTAAGACTGCCACTAGATTATTGGCAGCTTTTTTTATTTCCATCTTTGTATTTAGACATGCATGTGTTTGATCTCTTATTTCTCTAATCATTGTCATTAGCGTTGTTGAGGCGTTTGTTCTCTTAGAATAATTATTTCTTCACGGGGAATCTATTTTTCTTTTCCTTTTGGTACTGTTGGTCTCCTCCTTCTCTTTGGTTTGTCTCACCATATTTTTCCCATTTTTTATTTTAATTAAGAAACGCTACGCAGCGTTTCTTAATATTTGCGCTCGATCCACTCACGCAAATTACTTTATCACTACTCGGCAAATTTAATTGTCCCGGTCACTGTCCTGTTGCGCTAACACAGCGCGTATCGCAATTTTTCGATACGTGTGTATTCCTAACACGACCGCACCCTTTTATTAGTTTTGGTTCCACTTAACAAATTTCACTACATTTTCACCCTTTTCACTATCAAGCACTAATTGTTATTTGTTATATTACACTACTGTCTTATTTATTTTATTATTAAGTGAAGATAATTATTATTAAAATTATTCAATAAGCTAACATAGCTACAATATCGCTGCGGTAACACGTCCGTACTCCGTCCAACCCGAGCCGCAACTTGGGTGTGCACTTTAGTTCAAACTATTTGATGGTAATCAAGATCTAGAGTAACCCACTCATTTTCTCAAGTGTTGGTTATCAAAAGAATAAATATCATCTCCTCTTCCTCCAATTAATGCAAAAATAAAATAAAAATATTTTCTTGTTAACGAACTATTGAGCGGATGGGTGGGCTTTATAGTTTATACTATTCAATGGTAATCATAATCTAGAGTGACCCACTCACCCGTCGTAGTGTTGGTTATCAAAAGATTAAATATCACTTTTTCCTCCTCTCAATAAAAGACGCTTGCAAAAAAAGAAACTTTCAATTTCTTATTAACAAAGTTATGGGCGAGTAGGTAAGCACTCTGGTTCAAACTATTTGACAGTAATCAAATTATCGGAGAGTGGCTCAGTTGAGTAAAGCGCCTAACTCGAATGTTTTTGCAGGTTTGAGCCCGAGCTCCAGCAGAAATTTTTAAATATTATAACACTAATTCGGGACATTAGTCTAATATACAAATTTTTTCATATTTTTGTTAACAAATTCTTGGGCGGATGGGTGAGCACTCCATTTCAAACTACTTAATAATAATTATCATCTGAAGTAACCCACCTACCCGCCAAAGTTTTGATTACTAAAAGATTGAAAATCACTTCCTCCTCCTTTGAATAAAAGACTCATGACGCTTGCAAAAAGAAGAAATTTTTAAGTTTTTGTTAACAAACTTATGGATAAATGAGTGGGCACTCCAATTCAAACTATTCAATTGTAATAATGATCTGGAGTGACCCACCCAACCGCCCAAGTGTTGGTTAACAGAAAATTGTATATAACCTCTTCCTTCTCTGACCAACGAGATTATAACTTGCAAAGAAAAGAAACCTTTATTATCTTAATAACAAACTCTTGGCTGGTAACTGAGCATTCCAGTTTAAACTACTCATTGGTGATTACGATTTGGAGTGACCCACCCACCTGCCCAAGTATTGGTTATCAAAAGGTTGAATATTATTTCCTCCTCCACTGACTTCAGACGCTTGTAAAAAGGAAAAAACTTTTAATTTCTTGTTAACAAACTTTTGGGAGGATAGATATGCACTACAGTTCAAACTACTCGATAGTAATCTAAAATCTGAAATAAAAAACTACTTGATGGCAATCATGATTTGCATTAAATTTTACCTCCGTCTTATCTTACTAAAGAATATCTAACAATTGCAAAATTTTAGTTCTTTGATAACAAACAATCGGACGGGTGAGCGTGCTCATGAGTTTAAACTATTTAATAATAATTATCACCTATAGTGACTCACCAACTTATCCAACGATAGATTATATTCAACGTCGTTTTCTCTAACATAGAAATTTCTAAAACTTGCAAAGAGGAAAAACTTGGTGGGCACTCCAGATACCGGACTATATACTATTCGAGTTTGGAAAAGTTTTGTTAACGTGCGCAATAGCTTTTAGGCTAAACCAATAGTAAATTTAATTTCCAATTTTGGGGTAACTACCATATTGATTAAAAAAAGAGTAGTGATACGCAAATGCCTACTCCTCCTACAGTTTTTAAAATAAAGATTTGCGCATAATCTCATCTGCTAGAGCAGGAGTACGTTCATTCTTTGATGTATTAATTTTGTTATTTTTTACTCCCAACTCTTTTTATAAAATTTTATAATTGATCATTTTTTTGGTATGAAAAAACTTAAATAGATTTTTTCAGATTTTCAAATGTGTTTCTGGTATCAAAAATGTAATTATTATCAAAATCAGTGAAGGTCAAAAATTAACCCCTAAATTGCCGACAAAAAAAACCTTTTATTACTCTTCCCTACCACAAACAAACCAACCCCACATGAACAGGCAAGAAGCACTATTCATATGCGACCCAAAATTGAAAACACTTCTCAACAAACTTTAAGATACTGAAAAATAATTGAAAAACACTCTTTAACAAGCTTCAGGTATTGGAGAAATATTTAAAATCACTTGCATTGCTCCTCTCTACCCCAAACAAACCAGCCCCCAAGTTGCATGCTTCTATATACTTTATACACATATAACAACCTTGTTTTTATTTTCTGTATTAACTACCGTGCGCAACGGTTTGATATAAGTTACCAGAATAAACGTTATAATTGAATCCATATACATCGCTTAATCTATCTACTCAATACATTTAATATCCACATGGTTGAACAGGTTATTTGCCCAGCGCGCGTTACGGTAGAACATTAAGTGATTATAACAAAAACACGCGCTCGTTAGGTTAATTAGAAACACGTGCTCGTTCGATTAGTTAGTGTACAGCAGCAAAGTATTTAAGAAAATGGATCGACACAGTATAACAAAGCTCAACGAAAACAACTATTTTAACTGGAAATTCCGCATGGAAATGATCCTAAAGAAGCGAGAAATAAGGGATACCATAATTAAAGATTCCCCGGATCCAATAACTGAAAAATGATCTAAGTCTGATGAAAAGGCAATGGCAACAATTGTTTTAAGTATTGAGGATGAACAATTGCAGTTAGTTCGGAGTTGCAAAACAGCACGAGACGCATAGAATGCGCTTAAGCAATTTCATGAAAAAGACACCTCGGGTACTCGAGTTAGTATACTCAGAAGCATTATCCGGTGCAAAGCGAAAGAGACGACTAATATTGAAGAGCATGTCAACAAAATCAACGAACAATTTCAGAAGACACAAGCCCTGGGGACAGAAATCAACATGGAATTTTTGATGAATGCAACATTGCTTAGCTCCTTGCCGAGCAGTTATGACAGTCTTATTACTGCCTTGGAAGTTCGAAAAAAGGAAGAGCTAACATAACCAGCGTGAGGTCAGATCAAAAATCATTGAAGAGTTCAGGCGTCGCAAAGATAGAGAAATCACGTGTAATGATGGTGCAATATTGAAAATAGTTCACAACAATGCCACATCACACTCACAGAACAACCCTACATGCTACTTCTGCAAGAAACCAGGACATGCAAAAAGAGATTGCAGGCGGTTTGCCCGATAGCAACAAAATAAACAAAGGAAAGATGAAAAAGAATATTTATTCTGTATAAATCCAAGATACGATGGATAGGTGCTTGACACTGGAGCGACATGTCACATATCTGGTAAAAGGGAACACTTCATAAGTTTTGATAAAAATAATGTAAAAACTGTGTGTGTTGCGGACAAAAGAAGCTTTTCAAGTTCTGGAACCGGGACTGTTCGTTTGCAGGTAATGAAAAATTCCACTGAAATTACAACAATCACATTGAATAATGTTCTCTACAATCCAAGCATTACGGGAAACTTGATATCAGTTGGAAAACTTACCAAACAAGGGTGTGAAATTAAATTCAACAATACTACATGTGAAATATACTTTAGCAACAAACGCATAGCAGTTAAAGACCTGCACGACAGTCTATTCAAATTAAGAACAATAAATGACAAATGATAAATTTTAACGTTTAGGTCATTTAAGTGTAATAAAGAAGCTAGGTGAGTGCAACGAACTTGAAGTTTCAAAATGCAACAAACCTGAATGCAATGAAGTATGTGAAGCATGCATCAAAGGAAAAATTGCAAGGCGACCCTGCCCACAACAATCGACATAAACGGACATTCCACAACTCATTCATAGTGATATCTGCAATCCTATGGAAAACCCTACCAAGTCTGGATTTAAATATATTCTCACATTGATCGACAACTTCAGTCGTTATTCAACTATATCTACTAAAGGAAAAATCTGAAACACATGAAAAATTTAAAATCTTTGAACCAACAAGAAATAAGTTCGATATAACGGTTAAAGTAATTCGCTCGGATAGAGGCGGTAAATACTTGAATGCTAAATTTCAGAATTTTCTTGATAAACACGGCATCACAAGACAGCTGACAGCTCTATACACACCGCAACAAAATGGTGTAGCAGAACGTCGCAATCGTTACCTGATTGAAACAGCCAGATGTATGCTATGTATGCTAGAAATCATTTTGGGGGGAAGCAGTGATGAATGCAAATTTCATTCAAAATCGTTTACCATCACGAAATATAAAGAAAACTCCACACGAACTATGGTTCAACAGGAAGTCCAAGGCCTATTGATGGTACGTCTCACATAGAAAAAAGGTGATAATTTCCAGAGACGTAATATTTTGTAAACATAGCGTTAAAAAGGAACTATGCAACAACAATAGTACAGAAACAACAGTCTACTACCCACTCACTCAAGAGGACAAAACTCTAGAGGAAGATAAGAAAGAGGACGGGATTCAGGAGGAGCAAAATCAAGAGGAAGAACCGGGCAGTGACCGTGGTGAGTATTCAAAATTTAATTTAAATAATTACGATAACGGAGAACATGAAATGCCTGACGAACACAATATTATTGAGCCTGCAAGAATATCGGCAAGAAGTAATAAAGGTGTTCCACCACCAAAACTGTCAGACTACCACTGTTATCTAGTTACGGATACGGAACCACAGACTTATAACCAAGCCATAAACAATATTGACAAAGACTTATGGATTAATGCTATGAATGATGAAATTAAATCCTTAAATAATAAGACATGTTGAATTATAAATGCACCAAAGCATGTAGACATTATAGGTTGCAAATGGTTATATAAAATCAAAACCGACATAAATAATAAGAACATATACAAAGCACGACTAGTAGCTCAAGGATTTAACCAAAAATTTGGAGTAAATTACGATGAAATATTCGTAAGGCAGACGACATTTAAAATTTTGCTCAGCATAGCTGCTGGAAATAAAATGACGATTATACATATTGATGCAAAAACTGCATTCTTATATAAAGAATTAAACGACACAATTTACATGAAAATACCACCTAGATTAAACCTAATAAACACAGTCAACAAGGTTTGCTTATTGAATAAAGGTTTATATGGTTTAAAGCAGTCGGCTAAGATCTGGAATAAAACCTTGCATAATGTTTTAATAAATGCAGATTTGAAACAAAGTCAGAATGACCCCTGTCTCTACTTGATTAATAAAAGCAATACCATTCTGTACGTGCTCATCTATGTAGATGACATATTGATTTGTTCAAACTCAAGCACCACGCTTAAGAGAATCGAAAATTCTCTGAAACACAAATTCTTGATGAAAAACCTGGGAGAAATCAAGCAATATTTAGGCATCAATGTTACAAAAGAAAAAAAATGTTACTATATCAAAAAGATGGTGTCCAAATTTCAACTATAAAACGCAAAAATAAGTACCATACCTATGGACCCTCAAAATTTTAAAAACGATGACACTGAACTATTACCAAATAATGATAAATACCGTAAAGCAATTGGTAACCTACTGTATGTATCAGTAAATACTCGTGCAGACATTTCTGCTGCAGTATCAATCCTAGTTCAAAAGATCGAAAAACCGACAACAAAAGACTGGGAAGAAATCAAAAGAATTATCAAATAATTAAAAGGTACTGGAAATCAAAAACTGAAATTAGGCTCAAAAGCAAACGATAATCTCCTGTCATATTCAGATGCAAACTCCGCCGGTGCGGATTTTGGGCAACCTGTTCGGTTCGTCCTCCGCAATGACCGGTTTATCTCCAAAATTTAGACGCACACGTGACGCGATCAGTACGTATGTACCATAAAATAAAGGCCTACAATAGTTTAATTAAAATGTGCGTAAAATATAACGCGAGAGGTTTTAACAACTTATTTATGAATCACTTGAATATTGAATCAATTATTTACTATAAAAAAAACTCACCTCAATGATATTGGCCTTTTGTTTTAGAATTTTATTCTCTTTCTTTCATGTCCGGAATTATTATTATTAGGTATTATTTAATTCAATTAAATAATTTTTGCACTGCCTCGTTCTAATCTATTAATATGTGGACTAAAGAATAACGTCGGCACACCGACAATATACAAATATATTATTAACGTCCTCTTCGAGAGCAGGCAGCCAGACAAGAGAAAGATTCGCTGACCGTGGATTATTTCATTGCGAATCGCACGGAAATATATTTATTTTATTTATTTTAAGTTTCTCAATGTCAAAATATTGTATATTATTTTACGGATTAATATTAATATGCGACGTATTAAAAAAAGGTCAAAGCTACATTATAAATTAATTAATCACCATATAAATCATTTATTTACTCCAATTCAATAAATTCCAATTTAATTAACCAATAATACCAAAGATAGAAACATAATTCCTAATTTGTTTTAATGGCACAAAAAATATGTATCAAATCCCCCTTACTTTTTGAGAAAAATATCCCTTAGATATTTTTCCGAAATGTGAACAAAAATTTAATTCAAACAAATTAAGAAAAGAAAAAAAAAACGCAAATAATTAACTGTCTCTGTAACATCATACGGCTTGACCAGGGAGTCATTGATTGTCAGTACCTGGATGGGCTTTAAGGTCTTTTGCGTTCTAAGTACCTTTTGGAGCTCCATCCATATCAACAATGTCATATGCTCCCCCAAAAGCTTTAGCATGTATTTTAAAAAGGCCAATAAATTTGGGAGCAAGCTTGGATGAAAAATATTTAGTAGCATCACTAAGTACAAAATTTCTCCTCCAAACCAACTGTCCTACGTTATATTTGACCGGTCTCCGCCTTAAATTATAAACGTGTCTACTCTTCGAATAAGCGTTATGCAACCTTTTCTATACATCATTATACATTTGTCCGAACCCACTGGACCGGTTATCAAGACCTTTTCTACTACTTCTACTTAGTTCTATGTCGGTTAACGGCTCTAGGCATTCAAATCATTCAATGCCGATAACGTAATCTCGCGACCAAAATTAATATAGTAAGGAGATAGACCAGTGGACTCATGTCTCGCGGTTCTTATTGCACAAGCAATACTTTGCAGGTTTTTCTCCCATAATCTATGGTTACCAGAGACATATTATCTAAGCATAGTTTTTAGAACTTTGTTTATACGTTCTCTAGGATTGCTCTGTGGGTGATAATGTGGCGTATAATTAAGACGAATACCATATTTGGTAAGTAATGCATGAAACTCTTTGCACTTGAATTGGACGCCATTGTCACATATGACAAACTTTGGGTTTCTAAACATCAAAATGACGCTTTCTTCAAGATGTTTAACGGCAATAGATCCTGTGGCTTGTCGTAATGGAAACATCAACACAAACTTAGTAAATAAATCAGCTACTACAAAGATGTAAGCGTACCCTTTTGAACTCCTTGGTAGAAAACTCATTATATCACAGCAAATGGCTTCCCACGGTCGATTAATCTTTGACATAGTTCATTGGATGTACCAGCTGGAGCTTGTTGTTTTGGCATCGTTTTAATGCACGTTTCACAGTGCCTAATATAGTTGGCCACATCAAATCGCATTTTGGGCCAAAAGTAGCCTCTACATAATTTGTCGTAAGTTTTGTAAACTCCTGCGTGACCGCATGTGGGCAAGTCATGATGAACCATTATTAACTGTCGTCTGTCTGGTTTTGGGACAACCATTTTCCGCTCATTTTCCCTGTCAAGAGTGTTGTATTTTGGTTTGACGTATTTAAAAATTTTCTCTCCTTCTATTCTCAATTGCGCGTATCTGGTAGGGTATTTTGTAATCCTCAATTTCATTTTTGTGTACCACGGACATTCTCAAAACGTATTGTTCGTAATGTTGATTTTGTCAACGAGCTGCACTGAACGACTTAGCGCATCTGGCATTGCCATGTCTTTTCCTTTGCGATGAGTAATTGAAAATTCAAGTTGTTGAAGTCGAAAGCTCCAGCGGGCAAGTCTTCCAATAGGGTCTTTTAAGTTGTGTAACCACAGCAACAAATAGTGGTCCGTCACTACGGTAAACTTTGCTCTTTCTAATTACGGCCAAAATTTTTTGATGGCATATGTAATGGCCAGACATTCACAATCAGTAGTTGTATAATTTCTCTCGTTCTTATTTAATGACTTGCTGATGTATGCGATAGCCTGTTCTCTATCTTCATGATTTTGTGCCAAAACGGCACCTAGACCGTATCCCGAGGCATCCGTGTATACTATAAAAGATAGAGAGAAATCTGGGCAACCAAAAACCGGGGCAGAAATTAAGGCTTGTTTGACCGCTTTAAGTGCTTTGTCGCAAGAAGAATCCCATACAAACTTCCAGTTTTTTTTTAAGTAAACCACTCAGAGGCGTAATTATGGTGGCAAAGTTGGGTACAAATCTCCTGTACCATGAGGCCATTCCCATTATTCTTCGTACTTTGGTCACCGTTGTAGGCGTTGGTATATTTATGATCGCCGATACCTTTTCTGGATCAACATGAAGACCGTTCCGATCCACTATATATCCCAAATACCGTAATTCGGGTCGACAGAATTGGCATTTGTCTTCAGCTAAGATCAGACCTGCATCTTTCAATTTCTGGAATACAAGTTGTACAATTTCTTGGTGTTTCTCAAAAGTTTGCGTGACGATAACAATATCGTTCAAATAAACAAAGACGTAGGGTTCCATTTCCGGACCCAATACGTGGTCCAGTAGTCTTTGCCATGTCGCGGGACTTAAATGTAGCCCGAAAGGCATCTTCTTAAACTGAAACAATCCTCGAGCAGTTCCAAAAGCTGTATACGGTTTAGAGTAATCGTCCATCGGGATTTGCCAAAAGGCAGATTTGACGTCACAAGAAGATAGGTATCGCGCGTCTCGCAGTTTATCCAGTATACCAGCAATGAATGGCATAGGGTATGCATCAGCCTTGCTAAAGTGATTGAGTTTACGGAAATCTACGCAAAATCTGTAACCTTCGTCTTTCTTCTTCAATAAGAGGATTGGTGAAGATGGTGATGATGGCTCTATTATGTCGTCTTTAATCATTTGGTCCAAATCGATTTTCTTTCTGTTTTTGAACAATGAGTGAAACGGGGTAGTTTCTCTGCTTGATAGGCGGTGATGATGTCACGATTTTGTGCTTTACCAGATCTGTACACCCTATTCCTGGTGGCATAGTTGAGAATAAAGATTTAATTAAATTTGAGAGTTCCGATTTTTGTCTGTCAGTTAGTTTCGTCTGCGGTTTTAGTGTAGCTACTACATTAATGTTAATTAAGTCGGGAACAATTCCCATAAGATTCCAAAAATCGGCGCCTAGAATGAGTGTATGAGGCAAGGTGGGTATTATTAAAATCTCAATTAACTTTTGTCGTCTTCGTAACTGGATGGGTAAGGTTACAACGCCAAGAATTTTACAAGAGTCACCGTTGGCTACCGTACATTCTTTGATATGGGAGTTATTGTATTAAATCCCAAAATTCTTGAAAAATTTCCAACTATTATACCCTAAAATTGTTCTACATGCCCCGAAATCGAGTAGACCTAAAAACTGTTTGTCAAATATTATTACCTTTAAGTAAGGCCGTTCGTCGCCTTCAGAATGAGCCAAGATAAAATCTAAAAGGTAAGATGTTTTATTGCTTACAGTCGGTATGCGAAATGAGTTGGCTAGTCGACTACCTAACGACTCATTTGTTCGTTTCCCGAACAAGATGAACATGTCCTGACAGGGACGTCGGCTTTACCACACTTGTAGCAAAACTTCTTTCGAGGTTGTGAGCAATTTTTAAAGCGATGTCCGACCTGTTTGCAGTTATAGCAGGTAATATTTCCCAAAATTTTCATTTCGTTGAATTGTACAGTTGTGTCCACGTAGGCTAAATCTGGTTCAAGAAATTTTAAAGTTTTTGTTGATTTCGGCGGTTGGTAATTATCTATCAAATCTCGATAGGTTTCCAGAATTTTACCCAAACAATATAGTTTGGTAATGGTTGTTATCTGAGTTAAATTTAATGATGTAAGGTAATAAGGAGCTAGATTTCTTCTAATAATGGTTAACTGATTTTCTTTTGGCAATTTATTGCTCAACCTAATAATTAAGGATGTCATAGTGGCCGATAGGTTTATTCAAACCTTAGTACGGGCTTTGATTTCATCATACAACCTTTCATCGTAATCCGATTGTTGGAATTGTTCGCGCAGTAACTATACTAAGCTGTTCCAGTCTGTCACAAGATCTTTATTTGCGCGATACCATAGTAGGGCTTTATCAAAAAATAAATCTATTGCTGAGGTGACTAGTTCGGCGTCGCTAATACCACGAGCAAAGCGCAATTCATCGACGCGTTCTATAAACGCATTAAGCGACATGGTCTTATTGTCTCCCGTACACTTCAGGTCCCATTTAGAAACTGGTACTGATCTTAGTAAACTAAAAAAATCTGGGGGTGGAATTTGCAATTGAAGTAGTTGCTTGTGGGTCAGGCAATGGTTGTGTCTCTTTGGGTGGATGTAGAGACGATAAGCTTAGATCTAAAGTTGAAACACCCGCAGGTAATTTAGCATCTAACTTATCCATGCTTCCAAATACTTTCACCAGATATGATGAACGCGTTTTAATATCATCGTAACCCTCAGTAACGGCTCTTTGGACTCTTCCTAGAAGATGTGTAAGCAAAGAGTATATTTTTTTGTAGTCATTGCTTTTTCGGTCACCGGTGAAGTCTTTTATCAACTTTTCTATGTCCTTTAATGTGATATCGCAGCCTTTCAGGTCGTCTTGAAAAAAAAAATGGATGAGTTGGTTTGGTAAAGTTACCAGAGTTCTCTAATTTTAATATGTCTCTAATTGTTTTTCGCATCTCGTCGACAGTACTCTTATCTACTCCGCGTATAGCGAGTTCTTAGGTCAATTCGTGTGAGTTTAATCGGTTAATGTCCATGTTTATGTAGTGGCAATCGAATAATATTTAAACAAATCAAAAGTGGCAATAAGTTGAATACATATAACGTAGGAAAGTTGGTCAGAGACAACACTAAAAAATAAATAAAATATACACCTAAACTTGATTCACAAAAATATACATGCGTACCTACGCACAATACATATATTAAACCAAGATACCTAAACAAACAATCAATCACAAAATTAACTGGCCATACAAAAAAATGAAAAATTTTGAATTTCATATTTAAAGTATCGAACGAATTCAAAATAATTAGATTATTATCTTATAAATTGAGGATTTTAGCGGTTGATTTTGATCGCAATTAATTTACATGTTTATAAAATTTGCCACCACTAAAACTTTGTTGCAAAAGGGTTGATTTTTTGTTTTTGCGTGGACTAGTAATGTCTGAAGTATACTTCTGGTCCTGCGCTTCTTGCATCTGTACCATTCAGTATACCTATTTGCGATCGACGTACCAGGCAGAAGCTATTGTTAAGTAATAACCCACTTGTTAGGTTAGGTTAGGTTCTGGAAACAAACCTTGAGCTATTTGCATTTCAATGGGGGAGCGTTGCCCAAACTTTTCTGTCACTATTTTATAATATATAAATATATGCTTTGCTTTTTAGTTTGCCAAGTTTAAGCCATTCGTCCAGTATTTGGTCCATGTCTGACGTCTTTCTGTTTTTAGTTTAATCTACAGCCTTTACTACTTCAGATTTCATTATGCTTGGACTGGTCTTTGTATATATTAAACTTTATTAAAATAATGAATAAGAATTATTGTATAATTTTTGTTGTCTTCCAGGAAGACATATTAAAACGAAGAGGTTATCCTTATGAAGTATACGAAGTTGAAACCGAAGATGGGTATCTCTTAACCATGTATCGCATAACAAGAATCAATAGCAAAAAAATTATGTACCTGCAACACCCTGCAACTGCTACATGCGTGGGATGGATTGATAAAGCAGAATCATCACCTGGTAATTATTTATTATTAAATATTTGTCTAAAAGTTATAATTTTGAAATTGCAGCTTTTATGTTTTGGGACGCAGGCTACGATGTATGGTTAGGTAATTTTAGAGGCAACTATTATTCAAGGAAACATAAATATTTAGATCCCAATCAATTTACTTATTGGAATTTTAGGTAAAATACAAAATTTCATAAATAAATTTAATATTTTATCAGTTTTCATGAAATGGGAATTTACGATACAAAAAGCCAAATTGATATGATAGTAAATGTAACCAACGCTGAACCTCAAAGTATTTCATATTATGGATATTCAATGAGTAGCACTTCTGCATTGATATACGCCTCGTTGTTGCCTGAACATGCTGAAAAATGGCTTAATATTATGATTTTAATGGCGCCTAGTTCATTTATGAGTAATGTAATGGATTATTTGAAACAAGCCGCACAACATGAAAATATTGAGGTAAATCATTTTTTTTATGATACTCGTATAGACTTTTACCCGTTGTTAAACATAACGTAAAATTGTGTAAAATGTGCCCCATCGTTCTTCATTGTCTACACATTAACCATTTCAGACCCTTTTATTTTTTCATTGAGAATAAGACGGAAGATTGTACTTCACACCTTGCATTATATACCTTAGGTATTCTAGTTTTCTTCTTTTGATTGTAAGCATAAGAGCTCTTTCACATCCAATTCTCATTTTTTACTTTATTGGTCCATAGTATTTTGAGTATCCTTCATATAGTATTTCAATTGTTTTGAATATCACCGACTAGCTTCCAGCTAGAGTTAAAGCTTTTTTAGCGGTTTTGCCCACACAAATGCCTTATTACTGCCTTGCATCTTCATTAGTGGCGTTATTAACTAGGCATAGACATGTTTGCATAGCCAGGTTTCAAGCCCCAAGAAGATGCGTAGCTTGGTTTTGTTTGTTATCTTAGATTAGGACTAAGTGGTGCTAGAATGGCTTATTTCTTTTTGCTGTAATTTGTTGGCTCAGTATTAGCAAATTTGCTTTTGCGCTGTTTGCATTTGAAGCCATGTTTTTGGAAGAATTCTAAGATTTTGCAAAGGTGGTTAACGTGGTCTTCATAGTTTTCTAAATATACAAAGATATCATTTAAATAAAACAGAACAAACTTTTCCAGAAGGCCCTCGACATCAATTTCTGAAACTATGTTTTTTCAGACAAAACGACATGATTTGAAACAGGTACATCACTGCAATGGTCATGTAGTGGAAGTGCTGTTTTTCCAAGAAAATTCACCAATACCCAAACTATTTTTCAAAGAACCCTAGCACATTTGTGTTTGCTAAAGTGCAGGCTACGTCGCGTGCTCCTATATAATTGTTTCAGACAGTTTGGGTGCGATTAAGTGAGCAATGTTTGTTGTTTTGCCTACTGTGAGCTGTATGTAAGTTTTGCTGGTGGTCAGAAAGATTGCGTGGGGTCCGCCTGGGCGATCGTGGTCTTAAGTTGTTAGGCTCCAATCAGCGCCAGGTTAGGAAATTGAAAAAAGCGACGTGATGGACAAACCATTGATGGTCATATAGTTAGAAAATGGACCACATCCTAAACAACCAACAAGACGACAGTAATATAGAAGAAGACAAAGTTGACTTTAGAGCTAATTAATTATTCCAACACCATCGCAGGGTTACTGTGGAAGACCATTTATTCCACATAATTGACAAAACACTACCTTTGTCGTAGAGAGGGACAATACCACCTTCTCCGCTGCCAGACACACTTTTATCTAGCAGCCCGCGCCCCCACACACTTAAGGAGCAATTCCTAGTAATGCCGTCATGCTAAACACACCAAAATTCTACTTCATCGACGCATGACAACGCCGTCTTCACCACCTTGCTGAGCAACGCCGGTAACAATTGGCGCTCCCACAAGAGCATAGTGGTTTCTCTAACCCCAAAATCAACCTTTAAAAAAAAAGACTGCTTCAAAGATAAGACGCTAAGCAAATGATTATGTTAAGAAAAATATCAAAAAAAACATGCCAACTTTTTTAGGATTTAACCATAAAAACCCAGAAGACTTTTTTAAAGACTGGAGATGCACCTTGGTATCTATCAACTGCCAAAAACATCTAAACATATAATCTTACTCCAAAACTTACGTGGAGATACCAAAATAATTCGAGCAAAAATTTGGCTAGGTAGCGGTAGATATCGCAACACTAGGCAGAGATTGCTTCAAAAAGATGTAGATCTTATTTTAGTAGCACAACTTGCACGACGCACCTCAAACCCAAAAAACCTGTAATAAGTTTTTTATTTCAACAAGCAGCTCTCTATCAGAGAGTCTATTCTCACCACATAAGAGAAATATTGGCAAATGCATTTTTCACACACTTCACTTCTAGTAAACGTCTAAGGCATCGGTCAAAATTTCCAACATCCCGACCAATCGACAAACTACAAGAAAACAACACAGCAAGCTGGGAATGACTAGGCCAACGCCACAACTCCCCAGAATTGAAGATATAATTAACAAAAAAATGGTAAAAGCCTTTAATGACTGAAGAGCAAATAAAAATCATCAGGAGTTCATAAAATATATATCTGAAAAGTTACGGACACAAACACAAACCATACAAATATTGATTACGCCACAGTTAGGCAAAGACCAAATAGCCTAGCTCTCCTGGATTAAAGGAAAACGATGCCAATCTGGATTAGGCACGCCGCTGCATTCATTTTAGCAGAAACTGCTGAGCTACTATCTACTGGAAAAATACACATCCACTAAACAAACCTACATCTCTTGCTAAATCGACAAAGGCCTACTCTTTAGAGATGCGGAAAATCATCCAAGAGTTCAATGCAGTCTTCACTAAACAACCACCAAGACCGTGACCCACCACATTTGATATAATACTCAGAATAAGGCAATAATATACAAACATGTGGAAAGGCTACTAACCACGAGCATAACAAAGCCTAGCATAAGCGACTACTGCTCACCATTGGTATTAGTACAAAAGAAAGATTTTGCATAAACTTTTGCAAAGTGAACGATGCGACCCAAAACAAAGCAGCACCTCTGCCTTGGATCCAAAAAACGTTAAAGAATTTTGGCGCCACACGCATTTTTTCCAAAATGGACCTGAATTCTGACTATTGGCAAATACACGTTTGCAGCACCGGATTTTAGAACTTACACATTTTGGGTTGGGTGGAAGCTAATGTCTAGAGTGTTCCCAGGACTACTAGGCACCTACGCATTAGTATGCTTGGATGACATCATAGTAAACTCAGAAACCATTGGTGAACATCTAAACCAATTAACACCTGCAAGAAACCGGCCTAAAATGCAATTTAAAAAAGTATGCTTAAAAACAAAAAAGGTTTAATACTTAAGCCATAACATTACGGCAGAAAAACAACTTATGGAATACCACTTGAAGCTGATTCAAAAGCAACTTCAATTTATCAACAAGAAACAAGTCCGAAGATTTATGGGCTTGTGCACTTGGATAAGGAACTACACCCCTAATTTTGCCCAAGTAGCCAATCCACTAACAAAGTATAAAGCACAAGGAAGCTTTTTGAATAGTCACCAAAAGAGGATAAAGCATAATGTTATGGCTTACACTACGTGCTGCATGTAACACCGAAAGTAGCACAGTACTATATTAAGTGGAATGATTGAGACGGTACATAATTTCTTATACCAGTTCAGCACTGCCAGAATCAATGAACTACTTAGAAGGCAAAGCCATTTAACCCGGCCATACCATCTCAACCATCATCAAATCTTTATCCTGGTAACTAAGACCCTAGCGGACATAGTTAGGCGCGCAAAACTTTAAGGGGTGATCTCGATGAAACACTAATGATAATTTAGGCCGCCGATTTAGCAAAGCTAGGAGTTATTTTAAACTTCCGACGGCCACTACCAACTATTGCAAGCAGTCCAACAAATTTTTATTGCTTAACATCATGCATCAAAAACTGCTAAACATCCAGGCCAAAACATAACAGCCGCCGATGTCCTACGGTCATAGCACTGACACAAAGTGCTCAAACACGTGTAGAAATTTGTTCAAAGAAACGCGCACAACAAGAGTGCTCACAATTGCAATCGTTAAAAGATTGATGCAAAACTTTTAGGGGTGATTTTGATAAAACACTAATGACAATTTGGGCCACCGATTTGGCAAAACTGGAAATTATTCTAATTTTCCGACGGTCACAAGCAACTATTAGTACCACCAGCAGACCAACAAATTTTTATCGCTCAACATCATGCATCAGAAATTGCCAATCATCCAGGCCAATACAAAACAGCCGCCGATATCCTACGGTCATACCACTGACCTAAAGTGCTCAAGCACGTGTGTGGTCTGCTGCAGAATAAAACCAGGAGCTTCCCAACCAAGAACCACTTTATATTTACACTCAACCGGAGAGCGGGTGACTTTGGACTACATCGGGCCTTACGAAACGATACGGGTCGGGAACAAGTTAGTCTTAACGTGCACACACTTAAACAAAAGGTAAGTTGAGGCAATTCTCGTACCGGCGGCTACAGCAAAACTACTGTCAAAATATTCAAAGATAATTTTGACTGACAACGGCTCTCAGTGTGTCAAAGTCTGCGGCAATGCGGTGAATAAAGTAAAAGTTATCCAACATACGGCAAACCAATTTTATGGAGAGAAAACACGCGGAGCTAAATAAGTGTATCCGGCCCCTAACAGAAGATAACTTCCGAAAACAGTAGCTAACACTGGCAACATAAGCATATCCGGCTAACTAATGCTAGGGTGCAGCTTGCGCAAGCCTGGCAACTTCAATGCTTTAAAAGAAGAAGTCGAAGACCGGGACTAAAAGCTGCAGCTAACAGGGACTACTAACAACGCTGTTACCCCTAAAAAAGGTGTTGTCCCCTATACCACCCAGGCAACCTGGTGATTATGCGTAGTTGCGAAAAAAGACTGGCCAACAATTAGATGGGCCCAACATGTTATTGGATTGGAGGACCAACAAAGAACTATATCAATGATCATCCTGTTACCGGCTGGGCACTTACTAATGAAGCTGCGGCTGTGTTTTTGGGATACGCATATATGCAACCGTTTAGTTCATTTATAGTCTCCCATGATTTGAAGCTAAACATTCTAGCTTGTTTGAGTGATAACAAGTCTGGCAGGGTGTCAATTTGCAGCTGGTGAACAATATTATGTGTCTAATTTGATCTATTTCTTAATATAGCGTGGCCCCATTACCGGCGTCAGTTTGCAGCACGATAATTGCAGGGATTTGTAAACGGCCGCTTTAACTTTTTTTATTGCCGTTTATTTTATTTGTGTCCAAACAAATGGCTTCTTATTTCCTTGTAGTTTTATCAGGGTTGCGGTCATTTGGGTGTACCCATGTATGTATTCCCGTAACCACGTACATAAACTAGAAAGCTACATAATTGTTTCTTGTTTTAAAACGGTATTTGCTTTTTGATCGAGTCGCGTTGGTGAGTCAAAGGTCCATTACATCGCCAAGGTATTCCACGAACATCTGTTCAAATTTGCACTTCCGTATGTAGTACTTCATGCCGTATTCCAGCAATTGCCGCAGATGTCTTACGTGTTTTTTGTGGTTATTTGAGTACATAAGGATGCCATCTAAGTACACGAAGACTATGTTTCCAAACAAACCCGCTAGTACGCAGAACATAAGCTTCTAGAACGTGGCTGGCGCGTTTTTCAACCCAAACGGCATGACCTTAATTTGGTATGTCCCACCGTTGAGTGCAACCAAAGCGGTCAAGTGTTTGTGCTGTTCTAACAAAAAGTGACCTTATTCAGCTTTCGGTACTCCATAACGTAGTGTGCCATCTTTTTTGTTTACCAAAACCATCGGTGCACAGAAATTGCGATTAGACCGTTAACTAGTAGTTCTGCCACTGGGGTAAATATTTTAGCTTTTTTGTACGCATTGTACGTATATCGTAAAGTTTGTATTGGTGTCTGATCAACCAGCTTAATATTGTGGCTTACTTACTCTTGTGGCAGTCGGGGTCAAGATGTTTTTAACCTGTTGTAGTTTCGTTTGTGGGCTTTTATTCTTTTAGACTACGGTGTAATCCAATAAAGTGTAGATGGTCGATATTTGCCGTAATGGAGACATTTTCGTATGTAGTTAAAGGTGGCACCATCCAAAGGCTGTCAAGGATTAGTTCTTCCCGTAGGGTTAGGTTAGGTTAGGTTAGGAGGGATTTTGTGTGTGTTTGATCCATTATGGTTATATTGGCGTTCACCTCACCGGTGGTTTTTATGGGTTGCATGTGTAACTTTTATATTGATTGGTAGAATCCCAGGTAGTTTTACCAGAGTAAAATTGTAGTTAACCCCTTTGGGGTTGTGCCAATGAGTTTTGTCGTTTGTTCCCTTGCGTGATTCCACTAGTTTGATTTTTTTAGCAAAGACAGCCAGCTTTTAGCAATTTTAGTCACTATCCTAATGGCGGTAACCAGTAGTCGCTTAAACGTGTCAAAAGTAAGCTCGAGAGATGTTGCAAGAGTGTTAGTAATTTTTTTCGGTGAGTGATATGGCTATAGCTTTACATAGGTTGCCTGCCTTGTTTTTCTACGGTTTCTTGGGGTTTGTGGTGTTTATTTAGAGTTTGTTTATTATTGGGATAAAGTGGAAAACACAAATACAAACACACACCTGACAAATCTTATTATTGACTTATTTATAATAAAGCATGTTTTATTTTAAGAAATTGGCTAATCAGCTTAAATTAGGCGAAATCATTGCACACAACAAATTCTTTACTGGCATTCAATCAATCTGCCGATCAGGTCCGTTGATGTTATTTTGTATAATCAATATATTGGTTTCTTTTGGAAATGTCCCAGGAGAACTAATAGCTGTACGTATTAATTTTTTCAACCAAACAAAACGTTTGTTATACAATATAAGCTATAAATTGTAATTAGCAAACAAACTATTTACTACTGTAACAATTTTTAAGGAATGGTTTCCAATAGTGCATTATCAATTACCCGGTGGAATTTCATTAAAATGTTATTTGCATTACATGCAACTTATCAGAAGTAATAATAAATTTCAATACTATGACTATGGAGTTGAAAAAAATTTAGAATATTATCATTCAATTTATCCACCACAATATCCAGTTAAAAATATTTCTGTGCCTATTTATTTGATGAATGGTGTTGCTGATCCAATAGTAACTTCAAAGGTTTGTTTATTTTGTATGCTTTTAGTTGCTGATGGATTAATTTTTATTGTTTTTTTTAGGATGTATCTTATCTATACAGCGTCTTGCCTGAGAAAGTCAAGATTTATGGTAGAAAAGAAATTAAACAATTTGGACATGGTTCATTTTTATATGGAAAACATATGGTAGATTGGATTTTTAAACCTACGCTTAAAATGATTGAAAGTATTCATAAAATGAAGAAAACAACAAATTGATTGATTAATTTGTATATTAGTTTACAATTTATTAAACTGCTATCTGCTCTTTTTTTGTTTCTCTCTCTTATTCCCTCAATTATGTTTTCCTGGATTCCTCTTTCTTTTTATAGTTGATCGTTCTACTTGTTTTGTTAATTTATGGTTTCTCCTTACATTGACAAACTAATGTTGGTGCTTTTTCTCTAGATTATTTTGTGTCTTGATTTAAGTTGGTTTATATCTTTTTTTTTTATCCAATTTGGTGACGTTTGATATCTTCCTTAGGAATTTAATTGTTATCGCTGTTAGTTTATTTTTGTGGATCGTTAATGTGGTCTTGCATCTTCCTTTTTTGTTTTATCCTTATTCAAGTATGTATTAAATTCATCTTCCGACGTTTCGTATACCTCGTCTTGGAGTTTGGGTTTTTTATTGTCATTTTTTCTAGACCATATGGGGCCATTAGTTTGGTTTACTTTTTGCAGATTTTCTCTTTTATTATTAACTTCGTTTTCGTTTTTTATGTAAGCTATTTTCTATTCTTTTTTGCTTGAATTAGTATTAGCTTGAACATCTGCCTTTTCTTTACTATTTTTTTTGAGGTAATCCTCTTGGATGTATATCTTGGTTCCATTTAAATTTGTTCTATTCTATAGTATCTGCAGTTTTATTTTGCTGTAGTTAAACTTATTTTTCTTCTTAGGATACCTATCCGTTTCGGATGTTGGCAATCATGTTTGTTATCGCCATTTGCTGGCTGCAGCTCTGAATAGGTGTGTGGTAGTCATTGAGAACCAGTTTGTAGGCTTTTGAGCTAGGAACTTTTTCTTTGTAGTATGTATGTTTTGTAATAGTTGGCAACTGCTTAGGGGAGCCCAAACGGGGATTTATGCAGTAACTCAAGCGCGGCAGAATAATATAAGAGCAGAAACCTTGCACCCTGTTTATGAACTACCACCAAATATGAACCCTTAATATAGGGGCGTGCGTCTAGAACAACCAATCAGATTTGTAAAAAAAAATCGATCCCCAAAAATACTCGAGCGTGTCAGATAATGTGTAAAGTGAGTTAATTACATGCAGACAAGCTTACATAATTACATCAATAATCTGACGATTTGATCGTGACAAAAACTGACAACTGAAAATTTTTCCATTTTACTTCATAGCAACCTGGTTCATAAAAAAATCATGTGTCATTTTCGAAAGGTAATTGTTAAATTTTGTCATAAACAGTTTACGCAAAAAAAAAAATAATTTCAGAATAATTTTATTAGGTGAGTCGGTCCCCTTGAAAAAATAATTTTTATCTTATATACCTATTTATCAGTTTCTTATGGGTAAAATACTTTCAGAGCAGCATTGAACCAGACTTCGAGGATTCTGATGATCAGTTTTGTTTCAATGAGTTTGCTAGTACTGAAAATTTGCCACCAGAAAAATGCTTCATTTGCGAAAAGTCACGCAAACGACTTCGTGGCCGTGATATTCCATTGTCAGTCAATAGACTCAAAACTATTAAATTATTAAAAAGTGCAGCTACAGAACATAATGATATAGAAATGTTTGAGAAAATCAGTTTTTTTTCTGACAGTTCCAGTATTCCTTATCATAAATTTTGTAAAGATAACTAACTATTTGCAAAATACTTCAAAAGGAGATAAAAGTGATTTTGTTAAACAGAAGGCAACAAATACAGCTTATGTAATGCTATGCGAAATGTTGGAGGAATACGAAACAACGAATGCCTGTTTTTTGATCATGTTAAGAAAGAATACCACAAATTACTAGCTGAACAATGCAAGCAATTTTCTGATTCAATTAGCAGCGGTTTATTCTCAGATTTATGCTGAAAAGAAAAAGTTTCTTGCTCCATTTTTTGTCCATATTGTTATATACAATGATTTGATTAAAACTATGGCAGTAAAAGAAACGATTCGTGCAGTTGGAGCACAACTCCGAGAAGAAACTCTTAATTCTACGATTACGAAATTGCCTGAAGATTGCACTGCTGAAGACTTGATTAAAGGCGAGAGTGATTATGTGCCAGAGCTTTTAACATGCTTCTTGGAAACATTTGTTTGGTTTGGTCATTTATCATGAACATCACGTGAAAAAAAGAGAAACAATATTAAACTTGCAATTATTTCTCTCGGACAAAATTTGATGTACTCTGCTTCCAGCCACAAAATCAAAACATCTAAATACATAACTCTGTGTCTGGCAGTTATAAAAGCTTATGTAACAGCAAAAAATTCAATAATCTATTATTGAAATACGGAAACTGCTGCTCTTACACAACTTTGGAAGAGTTTAAGACTGAATTAATTTTTTCTACGGCAATTAGTACCTACTTGAATCCTGAAGATATTTTACGTCGTCCGGATTTAAATACTGCAATAGCTTTTGATAATTTCGATTGCTTTGTCAAAACACTGAATGGTAAAGACACTCTTAAAATTTTTCAAGACATTGTTCGGAATGAAGATACGATGTTTGTGGTATTTCCAACTGCCAATGAAATTCAAAATTCAGTTATTAAAGAAACTGTAAATGACGATGATTCAAAATCTACACTTACGACACGGAAAAACCGAAAACGCCGATCCTTCGTTCATAAAGTATCTTATCTTACGTCAATTAACGAGTCTCCCACTAATCATTCCACAGTCTTGCAAATTCTAGAATTGAGCCAACAAATTGCAAGAGAATGTGAAGCTCCATACGTTCAGGTCACGTATGATTTAGTTATAGCCCGAACAAGTTATTGCATTCAAAGTCAAGAATCTTCAAAATTTGACTATGTTTTCCTTCACATGATGGCTATTTTCAAAGCAGTTGGCACTTTCATTGGAGAATGTGGGCTTACCAATATCATGACCGAATGTAACCTAATTGCTGACGGTTCAGTTGCCGGTTTTATTGCTGGATAAAATTACAACAGATGCAAACGATTACATTCTCTAATAGCACTAGCACTGCAGCAATTTCATTTTGAGTCTTTTTTGGAAAACAATAATTTGACAATTCAAAAATTGGTAATACAATATCTCACTACATTAATGCAGCATAAAAATACCACTCCACAAGTACAGCACACAGAATCACAACAGATAATTTATTCTTACGATTAATATACAGCAAACATTTAGAAGGCAAGCACGGAAAAACCGCTCAATTTTACGCCATGTATATTGATCTCATCAATTTGTATCATATATTTATCAGAAGTATCAGAGTAGGAGATTTAGATTTGTATTTTTTTGCACTTGGGAAAATTGTGTGTTTATTTTTCTACTATAATCAACCAAACTACAATCGGTGGCTAGTGTACTATATAAATCAACTACAACATGTAGAACACACACATCCGGGTCTTCTAGCCAAAATAGCAAAAGGCTCGTTTGGTATCAGAAGAATAATGAAGAGTCATCAAAACATCGCCGCTGACTTACATCCAGATCGAATAAAAAAACATCAGAAACAAATTTAAGCGTTCTGATATAGTATTCAACAAACCACCAATCCATTTTCTCCTTCGATAGATAATGACCAACTGTACAATATTTCAACTGGGCAGGCTACCACTTCAGAAGTAGCAAATAGCTTGGTGAATGCTGTATCATCCGACAATTTTTGAGAGATAAATTCATAACGGAGTGTAATATGAATTCAAACAGATTTCACCAATCACTGAAAAAAAAATTCAGTACTGACTTTTGCAAGAAAAAATAAGAACACAAGTTATTAGCTTTACCACTGGACACAAACCAAAATCTTGAAAAAGTACTCTGTTTCTCTATAACTCCTGTTCTTCTGTTACTATGCCATATAGATGGTTCGATTAATAAGACTGTTAAGTCGGTACTAATCCAAGAGTTAGAAAAAAAATTGAAGAAATGGAGACAACAACCGTCACACCAGGTCGATTTTTTTATTGTAGATGGTTTCTTCTTGTTAAGCACCTTCAAACAAATGCCGCGCAGATTTGGGGATTTATCAAAGAAAATTTTGCACTTTCTCGTCAATAACTCAGCAATTCGCATAGCCATTGTATTTGATCGCTACTTCACACCTTCGATCAAAGACTGTGATCATATTCTTCGAGGCAGTACGAATGACAAAGATTTCTAAATCTCTGGCCCTCAACAAACAAGAACAGCTGACTTTGCAAAAGATTTAAAAAATATGAAGTTTAAAAAAACCTGTTAAATTTTTGATCGATCGATTTCGATTATCGGTAACAAAACAATATATCTGAGTCACGATTTGTGTTATGTATATTCTGTTACCGATAATAAAGTTACACGAATACAAAACCTGTATTTTTTGCTTGTCAAATAAAAGAAGATTCAACAGTTACCATCAAAACTTTAAGCATCGGTGAAGATCTGGATCGATCTTGGAGTAGGAAATACACGCCAATATATTGATATGTCCGCTCTTTTTATGGAGCTAGGTCCACTACTTTCAAAAGCGCTACCAGCTTTGCATGCGCTAACAGGATGTGATTACAATCCAGATTTTTACAGACGAGGCAAAAAAAAGCCTTTTGATATTTTAATAAAATCTGAAGATTTTCTAAAAGCATTTGCAAATTTGGGATCCGAAGCTTACAACGTTTATGAATTATTTATCACTATGGAATCCTTTATCTGCCATTTGTATGGTTTAAAAAAGCTGGTTGATGTCAACCGAGCTAGGATAGAAATTTTTAATAAAACATATAAAGTATCAGATACATCACAGCCCTTCTCATTAAACGTGCGCAATTACGACGTTTGTAAATTGACACCTTGCCAATCGGAGCTGCGGCAGCATTTATTACAAACGCAATACATCGCGTGCTTGTGGAGGAATTCCCACTGTCGAATCGTCACTGAGATGTCACCAACAGATTTCGGGTGGAAATATGTGGATGGAAAGTTGGAGATGATTTGGTTCGTTGGCAATCAACTACCAGAAGCATATTGGCCCTATTGTGCCTCTTGTTTTAGGAGGTTCTAGGCGGGTGTCGTGAAATAATGCTTTTATGTGTTTGTCCAAGTATCTTTGATCTCATCTTTGTTGATAATTACTTTTCCGTCTTTTCATATTAATCTGTTTATTCTTTAGCCCTATAAATGGCATATAATTCCGCGGTAAACATAGATGAGAGGTTAAAAAGTTGTCCTGTTTCTTCCAACATAAATGATAGAATCTATACACCAAACGCTGCTAATCTTCGGTTAAGTTAAGATAAGAAATTTTAAAACACGAAATTGAATACGAACTGAGATAAAGATTTATGAGAAAAAAAATCGTATTTAATTTGTATGGATAAAAATTAGATAGGAGATACAAATAATTTGGAAAAAAACAACAACCTTTTGCTAGATATAAAGGAGGTTGCCAAAAATGATACATGTTTATGACAGCTAACATATCTTTTGATAAGTAGCATTCTTTTTAATTGCAGTGGCATAATACCGGCTTCTACTTACTGCAAAAGGCTAAAAGGTGACTGGTAAAGTAAAAGCAAGATCTAATCAAAGTTTTGTAAAAAATAAAAAAAGATTTTTGGGTTTCTTCCTCAGTAATAACCTGAACTACATCTCAAAATGTGAATGCCTTTTGCACAAGATTTTTGAAATCTATTGACATGGTTGCTCCAAAACAATTTTTGTCAAATGTAACACCCAAAAATTTATAGAACAGTACTCGGACAATAGTATCACACATTATTAGGTATGACATTACGTGATTGGCCTGATAATAACATTGATCTACATTTGTCAAGAAAACGTTCTAAATTCCAGCAAACAATGCAATTAAAGATCTGTGTTAGTACTAGATTAATGTTACGAATAACACTGTCTGGGAAGTAGGCAGATGAAATGATGGCAAAATCATAAGTGATTTTACCGAAAAAACAGAGTGTACCAAGTCTTCTTTGTACATATTGAAAAGCGGAGAAGGAAATCCAATAAAAAAATGTTCTGGACAAGTACAGCTCTTTTTATAAAATTAGCTCAATGATAATGTCGATGAATAAAGAGAGTAATTTAAGATTTGCTAGTACAGATTTTAAGTAATCTATTTAAACGTTATTATAAGCTCATTTTATATCTATGAATGCAACAAAAAGACATTTTTGTTGGGCTAAAGCGGAAATAACATCACAATATAAAGTAGTGACTTTTTCATAAATACTCTGGTCTTTTCTGAAGCCTGCAAATATGAAGTTTATCTCACACCATCATTTCATTCGCACTTTTATAATATTTTCAAAGGTTTCCGAACACATAAGGAAATGGCAGTTGGTCTGAAACTAGGTTCAATGTCCAGCAAAGGTTTACCTTTTGTAATGGGTTTTTCAACTATTAGAAATTGTTCCATGTTCCAAAAAAAAGTTAAATATGTTGACAAGATGTGGTTTAGTGAGCAAACAAGATTCTTGTAACATAGAATAGAAAATGTTATTAGTTTGCATAGCTGAATTCTTTTTTTAAACAACGACAAGGTTGAGTTTGCTCATTTGAAGTGACTACCAAAGTCTCATTTTTGATAGGAGTGACAGGTCAAGCGATTCTGGAGATTTTTCTTATTGTTGACTATCCTTAGAAGGTGGGGAAGTTTGGTTAAGAAAACTGCAAACAAATTTAATTTTTTTTTGCATATCAGAAGCCTCTTGCTTGAGCCATAGTTTTTCTAGCCGCTCCAAGATGACCTAGTTTTCCTGTACGGCAAAATATAGTGAGATAGCGTTTTCTTTTGTTGACCGTTTCAGAACATTATTTGTTTTACTATGGACAAAGAGCTGTTTTTGCTTTTTGACTCAAAATTTGGGAAGGCTGTTATGGCAGCATCCACAGGTGATAAACTTGGCAATTCGGAGGCAAATTACTCACAAATGTGACAGAGATATTTTTTTTCTCTATAATACCGAATCTATTTTTTAGACAGATTTGTTTGAAATGAGTATATGGAACAGACCAAGACTAATTGAAGTAAATTTGGGTAATAATAGGATAATTAATACTTTCATAAGTGTTTTGCAGTGCTACCAAATGACATTTTAATAGAATATTGGGTGAAACTATAATTAGATCGATTAAGTTCATGTGGATGTATGTTGGCAACCTATAATTTAGAATAATGAGATCCAAGAAATCTATAGCAGTTTCTAATTCCAATTCATTATCGTTATGATAATGATGACTCCATAAAGGATGATGAGCGTTAAAGTCGCCAACAATAATAAAAGGAGATTATAACAAAGAGAATATATGTCTTTAAAGATTTCTATTCAACTAGCAAACATGGAGACTGTAACATAACAAAATGGTGAGGTTAGACATAAAGGACTGAACAAATTAAAAACAAGCTGAAACATTAAACATAGAAATTTTAGATGTATTTCTCCATAACCATTCTTTTTAAGTTGTGGATTAAGCTAAACCAAGAAGTTGCAAAGGGTTTATTTGCACAAATCCTATTTTCAGACAGTGCATCTGCATTAATCATTAGTTTATGCGTAACAATTCTGGTTTTTTGTTATATCCAGATTGGATATTCCAACTAACCAGACGTATCGGTCATTCATTTGCCATTCGATCTTTTTTGCTTGGAAAATTTCTTTCTAGTTGGTTTTCTGAGCAATTATATTAGACAATAGAATTGATGGGTTGAGATACAGTTATGGAAAAAAGTTGACAAAAAGTATGCCCCCCGCATACTTTTTGTCAATTTTGGGGGGGGGGGGTCGTGAGCAAAGATTTGGGAAAATTTCTAACTAGTTGCGTAGTAGGATAGTTGAAATTGGATGGGTTATGTTGTAAAGTTTCATAGGAATAGTCATACAACGCCTTGACTTGCTTGATTTTGGATTGACGGGCGTATTCAGGGCAAATTTGTTTAGCTAATAAAAATCTGAATTTATTTGTGTAGTGCGGGTACTTGCAGAATTTGCAACTTAAAGAGATATTTGACACTGCTTTTGCACATATTGAGAGTGTGGCCAAATCGCATGCAGTTTAAACATTGAATAACTTTAGGAACATATAGACTAACAGGTATAGAATTAAGATTAAAAATATTTTGTTTTGTAATTACATGACTTCTAAAAGTAACCAAACCGATTAAATCAAATTCCATCTAGATTCTGGACTTCTTTATTAAACCTTTCTACTTTTATGACGTCCACATTAAGTTAAAAACATTGTTTTTTATTGTGACATAAATATTGTCACAAGGAACCAAAATTAAAAAATTGTTAAAATAGTAAATTGCCAAAATTTTCAAGTAATCTCAAATTTAAAGTCGGGTTATAAAATATTTTTATAAAGATTATTAAAAACTTATATTTATAGAATGTCAAAAACAGGGAAATCCGGAATTATAGTATAAAAATAATGTAAAAAAAAACAAAATTTACCATGAACTGTTGAAAACTGCAACAACTATTTATAAAAAATCAAAAATGGCAAAGTTTGGCCATAAAATAATCTAATATTAAAAAAAAAAAACAATATCCGTTCAAAAACAGTCAAAAAGTTCAAATTTTTATTCATAAATTGTCAAAAATAGCAAAAATATGCACTGAAATTTTAAACAATTGTCAAAAAACAGCAAATAATTTTTTAACACTGGCTGGATAAAGCAAAATTCAACTATAAACTGCAAATAAAATGTCAAAACGGTAAAATCTTGCCATAAAACATCAAAATATTGTTGAAAAGAAACTAAATCCGGTCTTGAAACATCAAAATTTTGTCAGAATTTAATAAAATCCGGTTATAAACTATAAGCTGTTAAAAATGCAAAATTTTATTCATAAAATGTAAAAATAGTTAAAACCGGTCATAAAAGTTTGAAATGGTTTCAGATAGAATCTTGATTCTGCCAAAAACGGTGAAAATGTTAAAAAATTTATTGTTAAAATGTCAAAAATTTCAAATACTTGCTTGGAAACATCAAAATATTGTTGAAAAGCACTAAAAACTAATAAAAACATTTTTGTGATTATTTTTATCAGGTTTTATTTTGTAGAAGTCTTTCCATTTCTTTTTATTATGGGTTAATCGTTTTACCTCTTTCCACTTTCTGTTCTGCTTCTTCTCTTATTGCATCGTTCCACTTTTTTCTTGGTATTCCTACTTGATTTTTCCCTGTTACCCGTGTCTCATATATTCTCCTTGTGCTTCTATTTTCATTCATTCTGCATACATGTCCAAACCATCTCATCTGTCCTTCTGTTATTAGTTCGTTTATTGATCGAATCTGGAGGTTTTGTCTGTGTGTCGTTTTTTATTTTCTAGTTTTATTTTCTATTTTTCTGATTTATTTCCATAGCGTTTATTCTGTTTTTTTGTTTTTCTGTCATGATCTACGTTTCACTGCTATATGTTAACGTGGGCCGTATTACTCTTTTAACAATTTCTGTTTTTGTACTTTTTTCTATTTTTTTTTTTGTTAAAAAAGATGTTTTTAAGCATGTTAAATATCTTTCCTGTTTTTCCTATTTTGTATTCTATTTCTTTATCTATTTTACCGTTGCTCTGTATTATTGTTCTTAGATATTTGAATTGTTCTACTTCAATTTTATTTTCCTGTATTTTAATTTTGTATGTTCTTATTTCTTTTGCTATTATCATGCTTTTCGTTTTTTTGATGTTTATTTTGATGTTTATTTTTGTCAGTTCCTTTATTAATATATCCATTTTGTGCTGTAGGTCTTCTTCCGATTCTGCTACAATTACCATATTGTCTGCAAATAATCGTTCTGTAATTTGGATTGTTGGATCTTCTTTTTTGCTTCCATAATTGCCTTGTCTGGTACTATTGTAAATAATAGTGGACTCAACACACATCCTTGTTTTACTGCTTGTTTTGTAGAAATTTCTTTTGATTTTTTATTATTTGTTCTCACTATGTTTGAATTCTCCTTATACATGTTCTTTATTAGTTTAATTTTTGTATTTTCAATCCCTCTGTTTTCCAGTTCTTTCCATATATCTTCTTTTGTCAAAAGCCTTTTCAAGATCTACAGAACAGGTGTGTATGTTCTTTTTCTTCTTTATTAGTTTTTTGCTTATTTGACGTATAATAAATATCAGGTCTTGGGCGCTTCTTTCTTTTCTAAATCCACATTGACTATTTTCTATTGTTTCTTCAAGTTTATCCCTCATTCTTTTTTCTAGAATTCTAGCTAGGATTTTGTTGACAACACTTGTAATGGTTATTCCCCTGTAGTTGTTGCAATTTCTCTTGTCACCCTTCTAGTGTATTAGAAGTACGATTCCTATATTCCATTCTCTGGGGTTTTTTCCGTTCTTAATTATTTCGTTTAGTAGTTCTTTTAATTGTGTTATTCCTTCTTTTCCCATGTATTTGATTATCTCTGGTGATATTTTGTCTATTCCTGCTGCCTTTCCGTTTTTCAGTTTTTTTTTATTGCCTCTATTATTTCATCCACTGTTATTTCCTTCACTCTTTCTGTGTCCGACTCTCCTTGTTTATTTTCTTTGTTCTCCCTGGTTTTGATATCTCCTGTAGTATTGTCTGTCAATTCTTCAAAGTGTTGTCTCCATTTTTGCATGATTTTTTCTTTATTTGTTATTATATTTCCTTGTTTGTTTTTCATATTGTGTTTTTTTTTTGTTTAATTTGTTTTAATGTTCCATAAAACAACTTTTGGTTTTTTCTATAGTTCTCGTTCATCGCTGTACCAAATTTAATCCAAGATTCTTGTTTGGCTTTTTATATATTTTGTTTTACTTCATTTTTTTTTAATTTTGTATACATCGTAGTCTTTTATCTTACTTGTATTAAGGTATTGTTTCCATTTATTTTTTATCTTTTATATTTCTTTTAATGTCTTCCGACCACCATTCGGTTTTCTTTATGTTTTTGTTTCCTATTTTTGTTGTTCCTCAAGTTTCTTTAGCCGCTTCTAATAGACTGTTTTGAAATCCCATTTTCCTTCAATGTCTAATTTCCTTTCTTTTTCTCTTAGTTTCCTTTTTAGTATCTTTTAATATTGTTTTTGTATTTGTGTTTGTTTTAGTTTGTATGTTTTTATCTTTTCTATTCTTTTTTTTTCTTTTTTTGTCTGTGTTTAATGGTCGCTTCCTATCTCTGCTTGTCTTGTTACTTTTACGTTTTTAATCTTATTTACTAGAAAGTAGTCTATTATTGATTTCTCATTTCTAGATGGTTGTGTTCTTGTGAATTTGTGGACATTTTTGAGTGCAAACTTTGTATTTGTTATTACCAAGTAATTTTCTACACATAGTTGTATTAATCTTAATACTTGCGCTATTATAAGGGTTCACAGCATCCAACTCAGCAAGAAAACGCTTCAATTCAATATAATTGAATAAAATTTTCACACATTGTAGAAAAAAGTCCAATCTGTGTCTTCAATCTTGTAGAAATTTGATGCATTATGTCGTTTCTTTGCAATTAATTTTTTAAAAGTAACGTTTTAAATTAGATCTTTATTAGTTTTTTACTCGATAAATATAACTTCAAATCTTTAACCAAAAACATGAAGACATAGAATATTGTATGTAGTTCAACATATAAAAAGAATGATGACTAAAATCTTATCGTTTGGATATTGAGTTGGTTGGCGTTCTGTCTTATAACAACCAATTTTAATTTAAAAACGGCGCTGTACAAGTCAATATTTTTCTAGAGAGAAAGTTTTACCGATATTGTCGTAGATGTGATAGGATTTAATATTTTTCCATAACAATACTACGAGTGGACGAAGCGACTAAACACGGCAATTCTCTAGCTTTAAGGATTTCAATAGTTTTATGAAATCTTTTTTACTGAATAAATGTTTTTACTCTGTTCAGGACTATTTTAAAGATTAATAAAAAATGTTTTGTTTTATCTTGTGATATTTTTTGTTATTTTATATTTTGTATATTTTAAACATTAAAATCAATAATCAAATATATTATTAATCAAATTAATTTATTGTTTTTGTGAATATATTAATTGTAAAACTTTAATTATAAAACCATTGGTAAATATCCTTAATTTGTTATTATTATTAAATAAAATAATGTGTTATATATTTTATTTAATAAAAAAAATTCAATATCAATCTGATAATTTTATCATTATCTAATCTTATCAATTACTATAAATATGTTAAACTTTTTAAATACATTCAATGTACTATTGAATTTCTTGGTGAATATAGTTGGTGCCATAACTAAACAAGTAAGTTTTCAAATTATATTTTGTTTTTTTAACTATTATATAAAGACACAAAAATTCTAAGCAAATGTGTTAATTTAATTTAGAAATTATATGGTACTTGAATACGTTAGTATATCATGCCACACCTAATGAAAAGGCAATCAATATTATTTATATAAAAATTTGAATAAAATTTTATATGTTTATTCTCTTTTGGTAAAATTCTAAAATCTATTTTTTTTTTTAATAATTTCAGAGAAATGTATAATTGTTTGAATTTAATTATCATAATTTTCCAATTTTACCTTATTAAAATTATTTAAAATTTTGAACATACGTTATTATAAACAGAGATTATTATAATACGTTTTAAAGATTTATTTAAATTTGTCATATAAAACACTAAATTATATTTGCGCTGGCTTTAGTTTTTAAAAGTGTTAAAGTGATAATTATAATTTATAATAACCAAGTTTTTTCTGAAATTTATTTATTTTAAATTTTTAAATTATTAATACAAACATTTAATTATAATCATTGATGTTAATAAGATTAGATAAGAAAATTAGATAAACAATTTACAAATAAAAACATTGATATAATTAACGTTTATTTCTTGCTTTTTGGCCTTGAAATATCTACAACTTACCATAACATTTACTATATAACTAAATTCACTACTATTATAATATATAATCTTAATAACCTTTTGTCCATTTGTTTTTCTCTTTTTATTACATTTACATTACATTTCAGCGTTTTTTTTTCTTTGTCCATATAAAATTTGCACAATTTTGTTCCTCATTTTTACATCTGAATCTTGCAATCATTTTTTTCCATAACTTATAGTATAAGAGCTAGCAACGTTGAAAAAAAATCATTTTAGGTCGGCTAGTTTTTAAATATTTCTCATCCTTATTGACGATAGGTAAGAACGCGCCGAGTCTGGCAGCTGGGAGCGGTTGCGTTTTCAAAACATTTTCAGAACGTTTTCGGACAAAATTTTTTTGTTTTATATTTTTTTATGTCACTGTACTATTATAAATCTATCTTGCCAGGCAGTATTGCTATCGTTAATATCGTTCCCGACACAATTTTAAAAATTAAAAAAATAATAATTTTAAAAACAATTTAATATATTGTAATTCTATGATAAAAAAACATACTGTTAATTTGACATATTCGGTTGTTTAATTAGCAAATTGATCATTTTAAGTCAAAAAATAGGCAAGTTAGAAAAGTGCAGCATGTAATTCCTCGGGTGCGTAATAGAAAAAATAATACAAAGAAGATGATTAATTGTGCTCATTCCATCATCGTTTCACAAAAAAATAATAAGTCGTCATCATCGCTATCACCAGTTCTATCATCATTGTAGTCTTTGCATGTATTGTCGTCTTCTAGAACCTGAGTATCTGTAAAAGAATATATTAGGAAATATTAGCCAGTTGTTAAATGTTTGTAGAAAACTTAAATTTTTTTTATCAATAAATATTGACCTTACAGTATAATGTCGGCAACCAATGATGGTATCTGATCTCCGATAAACCAAACAAAATCAAATTGATTATTCTTAATGGTCTAACCAGAAGCTTCTAGAGATAACAAAGTTGCTCCAAAAAAGCTTTACATATGTTTCTGCCAAGTGTAGTATGCATTTGATTGATATTGAGATATTGCTGGTGATTTCCAGTGCCAATATATACCCATAGTTTTAAAGACGCGTTCAGATGCTCGTTTCCGAGAAGTATAATTATTATATCCGAGTCCGAGCACCATAACACAACTTCAGCATCAAAATGAATTTGGCAAATATGGTATATTATCCTAGAATCGGCCATTTCATGCTTTTCACAGGATAATGATTACTATTTGGTCTGAATAACATTGTTGTCTTTAACTCGATAGCTATAGCATTTATTCCAACTAACGTAAATAGTTTTGTTGCAAATGAAAATGATTAGTAGCCTAGTGGTCGATGAAAAACTTTACGATTGTTTCTTTAAATTTGATATTTTTGAGCTGAACAGTAAAGTTGTGTGGACGTATCTGGTTAGGTTCAATTGAAACCGGGCTGGTTGATTCTTTGCGATGTGCACGCTCCTAATCTTTTATTGAAGGTGTAAAATACTGATCAAATACTTTGTCAATACTCTTTGCTTTAGAATTGGTAATCATGCTGAGAAATTTTTTAGAAACAGCGTCAATGGTTTGAGGAATTTCTGTCATAAGGTACAGCATCAAAAAACCGTATATCGACACACAGAGGATGCAAATTGTTATCAACACTCATTTTTTTTTCTATATTTTTAATCAATTACAATTAGTCTGTCTTGAAAATACTTCCATCAGCATGACACATGGTTGTCGGCACAGGTATCAGAAGGAAAGTTAATACTTTTTTTATGTCAATTTTGTGGTTCTGGGATATACCCAACATGCGACCAAACAAATCTCTCTGCATCCTTAATTCAACAATTTTATTTCCAAAATTGACCTTTCTTTTTTTTGGAGCAGCAGTAAAATTAAGTACCTTATTTTTTTATAGGCTTGTCGAATCTATTTTCTTCTTGAACACATTCATCTATAAACTGTTTCTCAAAGCATCACCATTTTCTTCCATTTTCAAGAAAAATTTAGCAACATCCGAGAAAGTATCATCTTTATCTACATTGGAATTAAATGGATTAAAATTATTCTGCAATATCTCAATAGGGTTTGAGACTTGTTTAGCATAAATTTTAATTCTGCTCGGTTCTAAATCCGCAGTTACGTTTTGTAATTGCTTTAAATTACAAATATCAAGAATGTGTGAAATTAAAGCAGTTCTTACGGGTCTAGGACACTTCGGCGCCGCCATTTCGGCGCGGCCGTTTCGGCGCGGCCAATTCGGCGCCGGCCGTTTGGGCGCTGGCCGATTCAGCGCCGGCCATTTCGGCGCCAAAACTTTTCAAATAAAACATAGTATATACATATATATTATAATCATAAAAATTTATTTGGTGTTTTTTACTATTTTATATTTTTAATTTTTTTAGTTAGACTATTATCCTTTATGTTTTTCAGGTTATTACCTATCATTAAAAAGTAATAATTAATTACCCATAAATTATTTGCGAGCTAAAATTATGTTTAATTATTATAACATATATTGTATATTTGACAATTTAAATATGTACGTACATATATTATGATTTTTATGTATAATTTTTGTTTGATATGTTATGTAATTAATATGTATTTTATATTTTATTTATCATACATTATTTGTTATGTCTCATAAAACAAATCAATTTTTATTATAATGTGTATATAAGTTTTTGTTTTATTTGAAAAGTTCTGGCGCCGAAACGGCCGGCACCCAAACGGCCAGCGCCGAGGTGTCCTCGCGCCGAATCGGCCGCGCCGAACTGGCCGCGCCGAAACGGCGGCGCCGAAGTGTCCCATTCCGGCTCTTACGATATGACTTTTTGTCCAGCATTGACGTGCTGCTGACTAATTTGTAAAATGTGCAATGCCACTTAATTGTCGAGCTGCTTCGGCATTAATTGTTTGTTCCAATGTAAAATCTATAGATATTCTGGAAAAAGGTTTATCTGTTCTTTTGATGCCAAATTAACCTTTTTTGAAATCATTTTCCAGTCTCGAGTGCGTCTCATTAACATTATTTAAATTATCCGAGTATTTCACACACTATAATGCATACTTTTGCTGATTAACTATGAAAAGTAAGTCACTGATTTTTGGTATTATATATTTACATATTTTAAAATCACCCATACGTATGCTTCTAGAGAAGCAGATGTAATAATTGATGTGCTGTATATACATCATATAGTACTAAGCTGTCTTCTCATGGTCGCCTCGTTGTGTACTATTGACATATTTTTCATATGATGAAAATAATCCAGATAAAACTTCATTAGAAGTTGAATACAAAATATTTGTTTCTTGACATATTAAAAGATTGTCGTAAATCTGCTTTTTAAAGAAATTATATTCAACTGCTTTAGTTTTTAAAAATTGTTCAAAATGCAACATTTGCAAACCAATGGCCATCAAAGGATGCAAACGATTTCAACAATTAAAATGTTTTCCTTCAATAATCCCGTTTATTAATCCACTAGCTATAATTTTGCTCTCAATCAGCATGTGCATCAATCTAGACTCATTTATAAATGTGCCAATTGATTTAAAATATGCCATTATTAAGTGAAACATAGCGAGGTGTATGAACAGATTGTCAAACCTAGGCTTTTTCACAGCTTGAATTTTCAATGCAATTTTTGTTATTGCTAAATCATAAGTTACTTGTACGTGAGTTTGATTACATTCCTTACCAATTTGTTGAGTCTGTTCCATTGTATTAACCACTACAGCTACATTGGTAGGTGAAGAATTAATAGGCGTTACATATGAAACTTTTTGCTTTAAGCTCTCGTCTTTCAAAAATTGACAATTAAAGCCCGTCTACATTGGAGTGTTTGGCACATGAACAAAATGTGAAAGCAAGTGCAATAAATCGATAAATTGTATTAATGACAATTTATCTGGAAAAGTAAACTTATCTTGCTCAAGAGGAGTTAAATATCCAGATATCCTCAATCGTTTAACGTATGGAGCAATGTCGGCAACAATAGCATCAAAGGTTCTTCTTCTTCTTTTAAATGAGCCTGGCAACGTTTCATCAACATCATCACTGGCAGTATATAGATTTTGTTCTTGACAAACACTATCATCTATATTTTGATAGATGATTCCAACTGTGTTATGTAGAGTTTCTGTTCCATTAATTGTATCGACAAACCTGTTGAAATTATCATGACAATGCTACCCCTATGCATAATAACGAATTGCGAATAATGTCAGGATGAGAAATTTTTGATGTAGCAACAGATGAAATGGTAACTTCAGTTTCAAATTCTTCTAGAGTGTTCTAGTTGCAGCAATGTCCAAATCTATTTAAAATATTAATAATCTTCCGGCTATTTGTAAGACTTTTTTTAGTCATTCCAAGAGTTATATGTTTAGACGGCTTAACTATCCCATTACTGACACAATAAACAGCATCTGAGGTTAATGAATTCGTCAATCGCCCACAAATTTCACCATCTCTTCGACAAGCATCTTTCTCTCCAATCAAGGCTTTGAAGAATCGTTCCAATATTTTCCGGAATAGAACAATCGCCTTTAATTAAATCCTCAGTTTTGATGATTGATGGAAATTTAGTTCTATCTATATTTAAAATTGATTTCCGCAGGATTAATGCTTTTTTGTCAATCAAATCATTCTCTTCAAGACTTGCTAAGTTGTTGTCTTGAATTAAATTACTTTTTCTGTTTAAGATCACTTTATGCTTATTTTTAATTTGAGTTTGAATTGTCTTTTGGAAGTTTTTTACTATCTTACTTTCAAGGAATTGATTAGTTATGTAATTTGAGTCCGGTAATTTTTTTTTTGTAGTTTAGTTTTCAAGTTGTGGTTGTAAATATCACAAAGAAATGACAATAACAAACAACCTTTTTTTTGTATAACTTGAACATTTATTGTTGGTACAATGTCATTGAAAATTTTGTTGTGGACGTAACTATTTACGTGCCATGCATTACGTAGATTTTTTGCAACAGCTTTATTCAATTATTCGCATAAATGATGATAGAAAACACTTCTACTTACAGATTTTAAATCATTAATTTTTTTTAACAGTTTATTCATTTCTAATACTATATATATAATGTCTTTCATTCAATTATTCTTTCATGCAGTTTTTGATCTTTTAATGAATGTAACGTTTGCTGTTTCCTTTGACTTGTTTCCGGTCCTTTCCCACAAAAAAAAATACAAACTCTTTTGATATTAATATCTTCCTCCGTAGCATTATCCTCAGGCTCTGGAATTTCTTCACTGACTGGCGTTTCATTAAAGTTCGGAGCAGCTAAATTAATGTCATTATTTGAATCATTCTTGTCAATATCAACATTACTGACTTCGATTATGGGAATATTCTCATCTAGAGTAACTTTCTGCTCATTTATTATTGAAGAATCTATTATTGAAGAGCTAGCACAAGGTGCGCTAGGATTATCAGGATTTGGTGGAGGGGTAGATAAGCTTAATTTACGGGACTTAGACATCAAAGATGTAAAACTGCTGTAACATTGTTTATGGTATCCATCAGTAGAATTCACACAATCCGGCCACACCACGTCTTTGTATTTAAGGTTAAACTTAATTCGAGCATTCAAAATATCCACACACTTATTCAATTTTTCTTCTTTAAATATTGCTATTTTACCACTTTGACTGATACAAAAACAACATTTTTCCTTTCTGTTTTTCATTGCGACAAAATATAGCTTCAACTTTTCAAATAACACTCACGTGGTTGACGCCATCTTGAAAAGTAAGAGCTGTCACCCCTATCTCAATTTCCTAATAAACAACCAAATTTCTATATGGCAAATTAACAGTATATTCTTTTATCATGGAATTACAATAAATTAAATTGCCAGACATTTTAAATTGTTTTGAAAATTATTATTTTTAATTATTTAAATTGTGTCAGGCACGATGTTAACGTTGGCAAAACTGTCTGGCAAGATAGATTTATAATGGTAAAGTGACATAGAAAATTAAAAACAATTTTTTTTTGTCATAAAACGTTTTGAAAATGCTCAATTTCACCTGTACAGGAGGGCTGCGCACAGGTATACGCAACCGCTCCCAGCTGCCAGACTCGGTGCGTACTTACCTATCGTCAATAAGGATGAGAAATATTCAAAAACTAGCCGACCTAAAATGGTTTCTCGAAAACGTTGCTAGCTCTCTTACTATTACACTTTCGAGGTACTTTAATAGTGCATTAGCTGTATATGTACATAATTTGAATAACTAAATAATTGTACCTAGATTCATTTATCCGTGTTCTTTGCTTTTGAACTTGTATATTTCTATGTTTTATCCTTATTTTTGTCCACAGACTTCTATCTATTCTCAATCTTTCTACTTAAAATATTTTTCTCTGCATTTTTCCAAATGATTCCTTCATCTTTTTCTTGAGACACTCTTGTAATGTTTTACAACTTTTTTTTTTCCCTCTTTCTTTATATTTTATTGCACGCATTCCTGCTTCTACTCTTAATTTATCTACTTCTTCCATTTTAATGTACAATGCAGTATTTTGTTTGAATTGCTTAAAATTTTTCTTGCTCTTTCCATCCCCAAATTTTCGCTCCGTAAATAATATACTTTTTAGTAAATGTTTGATAAACATCATTCTTTTTATTCTCATACATCTTTTTTTTTTACTAATTCTCCATAGTTATTCTAGCGTTTTATTTGACTTTTTTGTAATATTTTTGACGTTCATTTTTATTGTTATTTGTACAAAAAACAGCTCTCCCCCCCCCCCCCTTCTATACATCATAATTTTGTTTTATTTACATATACTTTTGAAATTGTTTTTCTGAAGTAGCTTTCCAGGCATCTTATCATTTTGTTCATTTCATTTGCTTGTTGTAGCAAAACAATTACCATGTTCTCTATATAAGCCAGCAACTACACTTTCTCTCTGCCAACCACCACCTCACCAGTCTGCGCCTTAAACAGCATCTCTTCTACATCTTTAATGCATGCCGCAAATAAACTAAGGCTGAGTGGGTATCCCTGTCACACATGTTTTTTAGTCCAAAACTTATCACTCATTTTGCCAATCTTATAGACCTTGCTAACTGTTTTCACGTATACTTCTTCTATTCTTTTTACTAAGTGCTCACTTATTTCATTTTTCTCAAATACATCTACAAATTCTATTTATTCGCACTGTTAAATGATGCTTTTAGATCTAAGAATAACGCGTACAATTTATCTTTTTTTTTTTGTTATTTTGTTATTTTTTGTTTTACTGGATAATGTAGTATGTATACGTTATCCTTTTCTAAATCCTGCATATCCGTCTAGCAATAACTCATTCATCTCTAGTTTTTCACTTAGTTTTTCTTCGAGTACCATAGCGTAGATGCTGTACGTAGTAACTTTATTCCGATGTAATTTTCTGCGAATTCCTTATTTTTTTTTGTGTATCAAACATACAAGACCTGCGCCATGGTACTAGAAATATTTTTTTCCTTCCTCACTTCATTTAATGATTCACTCAGTATCTCAATTAGACCTTCCGTACCATTTATGTTTCATTTTGTATTCCATTTACACCTGGCGGTTTATTGTTAAATCTTTATATTTGCTTTTATATCATTTCTTTTGTTATTCATCTTTATCTTATTTCAGTTGTCTGTTAGAATTATTAAGATGTGTATTCTCCACTTTTTCATTATTTTTTGTTTTGTTTTTTTTTTCTACTTTTTCTATGTTTATGTATTTCCATGCTTTCTCCTTAAAGCGTTTATTATTTATCTCTAGTTCTTCTTTTTTAAGATACATTGTCTTAATTTTTTTGCATCTTTTCTTCTATAATTTTTGTGCACTCTGATGTCTACTTTTCTAGCTTCTTTTTTTTCTGTTTTCTTTTTGTGTTTAAACTTTTACTTATATAAATGTTTCTTTTTTTGTATAAACGTTATTTTTATTTTTGTTGTTATTACATTAATCATGTTTTTTTATTTTTTGTCTTTTTTCCTAATTTGGCTAGTTCTTGTAGAAGACAACTGATGTGTTTATTTCTATTTTATCGATTACTTTTAAAAAGTTAATTATTTGAATCCAGAAAATTTATGACTTTGCTATTTTCTTGGATCCAAAATCTTTTTTTTTATCCAATTACTAAATTTTAAGAACAAATAAAATCTATTCTTTAGTTATTAACTCTTTTTTTAATTAGAAACAATTTTTTTTTCTATCAACTATAAACCCGAGCCTACCAAAATTACATGGTTTACTTAAACTTCATAAAATTTATAAACTAATCCGACCAGTAGTTTCATATATTTCGGCAACATGTAGAACTTTATTTAAATCTTTAATTAATATTAATTTAGAATTTACTAAATTTAATTTTATTCAGTCAAAAATTCTATTTTAAATTGATAAAATTTCAAATATCACTTTGTCACTAAATTGCTCACTAATCTCCTTTGATGTAATTAATTTATTTACAAGTACACCTCCCAACGAGATAATTAATATTATAGAGAACACGCTCAAAATAAACAACACTTACCCTGCAGTTGGGTCCAAAATCCTATTATTCATGGAAGAATGTTTAAGACAAATTTATTTTCAATTCTATAATAAATTTTACCATTAAACCAATGGGTTAGCTATGAGTAATCAGTTAAGTCTTTTACTCGCTGAAATCTTTATGGCAAATTTAGAGTCTATAATCGATAAAAATAAATTATTATAAATTGTTTATATTGGCACAGATATGTGGACGATATCTTAGTCTGCTTCACAGGCACTAATAGGCAATTACAAACTTTTTTAAATTACATTATTAATACCCATAACAATAATAAATTTACTTTGGAAATAGAGTCTAATAATTTAATTGATTTCATAGATTTAAATACTAGTTGAGTAAATAATAGACATGAATTCAATATTTTTTATAAACCTACCCACACAGACACAACTATTTACATAAAATCTTTTCATGTCATATAAATAAGCAGTTTTTCAATCAATGTTACATCGATTAATTAATATTCCTATTTCAAAAACTAATTTTTATATCAAACTTAATAGAATATATGTTTTCGTCAAAAATAATGGGTTCTGAAACAACAATCAATAAAATATTACTAGTTTTTCTTAAATCAAGTAATTCTTATCAATTATGTTTTACTTCTATAGGCTACTTAGGCCAAACATCAGTAAAAATCGGCAAAATCTTAAATAACTTCAACATCACTGCGTCTTTTAAAACAAATAACTTTAAAAAGTTTATAAAACTTTTATAACTACTACTCTTTTACTAATAAAATATTTTAAAGTTTAGTAAAATATTTGTTTGTTTTATCTTGTGATATTTTTTGTAATTTAAATATTTAAATGAGGTTATATCAAATAAATTATTAATCAGATTAATTTATTGTTTTTAAAACTTTGCTTATACTAAACAAACGTAAACCAAAATAGCAAAAAAAACCATTGGTAGACATCCTTAATTTGTTCATTATGAAGAGTGTATTATTATTATTATATAAAATAATGAGTTAAATATTTTATTTAATAAAAAAAATCAATTTCAATCTGATATAATTTTATCATTTTGTAATCTTATCAATTACTATAAATACCTTAAATATTTTTAAGTACATTTAATGTACAATTGAAATTCTTAGTGAATATAGTTGGTGCCATAATTACATAAGTAAGTTTGCAAATTTATTTTTTTTTCTTTAACTATTTGAGACACGTAAAATTAAAAGCGAATGTGATTATTACTTAATTTAATTTAGAGATTATATGATACTTGAGCACGTCTGTATATCATGCCACACCTAATGATAAGACAAAAAATATATTTTATATAAAAATCTGAATTAAATTTTATACGATTATTTTCTTCTGTTAAAATTCTAAAAAAAAATAAAATAAATATTTTAGTAGAAATTGTTTTAATCATTTCAGAGAAATGTAAATTTGTTTGAATGTAATTATGATCATTTTTAATATTAACTCTTTCAAATTATTATTTTATCTTATCTTATCTTATAAACAGAGAAGTTACGGCTGTTTTGTTGTTTTCACGATTTATTTAAATTAAACTTAATTCATAAAATACACTCAAGTCAAGTCAGTGCAAATATAAATTGCATTTATTGTTTTTTAAAGTTGGTAAAAAGTTCCTAAATTATTATTAGAAACATTTAAAATTAAATTATGATTATGATGTTAAGAAGATTAGATATGAAAATAAGATAAACATTATTTAAGTATTTAATTATCGATTGTCTTCTTTTTTATTGTTTAAAGTAGCTCAGATCAATTATACCTTCATTTAATCTTTGTTTAATTACATTATTTTTTCTTTAATTTTTTTCATGTTTTTCTAATTTCTGTTTTAATTTGGCGACATCATTTTGTAAGCTATTTATTACATTGATCCTATTGTATAATTTTTTGGTTTTTTTCTTTAAATTAGCTAGTTCTTGCAGAAGAAAATTGATGTGTTTAATACTATTTTATAGTTTTAAAAAATTAGTAAGTGTATATGTTACCGATAAAGTGCGTAAGTCTGATAAATTGCAGATTAACTAGTAAATCTGCATACCTAAAGTGTAAGTGCAAAAACTTAGTCGTGTTGCGCACACTACCTAGGTAATTTGCAGATCAAGTAGCAAATTCTTAGACTACTAAATAAACTTTGATTAAAGTGCAGAAATTATTAAGATAATTACAAAAATTATTTATTGGTGCAAACTAAGGATTAGTGGCACGAGTTGCATTGTAAATTGATTTTACGACAAGCGCATTTTTGAGGTGCACTTAGTTTTACAGTCACATTTTATAAAGCCTTGACTTAAACCAAAAAAATGGTTTGTTGCGGTTTAGGTAAACAAACTTTTATGTTTCAAAACACCAGTTTTAGTGCCTAAATTGTAAAAATAGCTAATATTAAAAGAGCACCCCCCTTGTTGGTAAATAGGCCCCGATTGGTAGGACTTCGAACAGTTGCAACAGATAAGAATAGAAGTAAAACATCTTTTAAAAATTAAGGAATTCTACCGCTCTAGTTTTTTGGTTTTACTAAAACTTTGAAATGTAAAAGCTTTTTTTGTTTTTTTTTGGGAGTTGTACCGAGACCAAAAAACAAAAATTCGTTTTGTATACGATAAATGTTGGAAGAAGAGATTCCAAGAAATTCTAATGCGAGACCAATCTCTTTTTTGGTTAAATATTCCGGGACGTATTTGATTACCACCTTGAGACAGCGTTTTTTGGCTGTTGACCAAGTCTGCCCTCACAAATTTGAGGTGGGCGGTTACCTTCCTGTGATCGACAATTGACGTCGGAATTATGCAAATATTAGCACAAATGCCTCGGGACAGGATTTAGAATTGTTTGTAAAAAATCAGAAAAAACGAATGCAATGTTACTGTAAAGGTTTAAGCGGCATTCCTTTTTTAGCAGAGGCGGCGCTTATCTAAGGTATGGATAACCATTTCGACTGAAATGCTGTCGGTCAAAAGCGCTGAAGGCAACTGGGGAGGTTGGTATTCACACCGTGTTTTCTTTTGTTTCTTTTAAAATCCTTTGCTGTTCTTGGGGTCCTTTTGGTAAAGTTGGCGGGGAAGAAAGGTGAGGTCCATGGCGTCGGTTGCGGTGTTTTTCTCTGCGACTACCTGGAAGTGGTTGGTAGCGATTTTGACCTCGTCCTCCAAGAGGTAGTTTTGCGGGGCTGGATGCTTAAAGGAAGCTACTGCATTGACCTCTTTTTCTTCTGCTACTTCCATTGTTGGAACAGTCACGATGTTAATAGAAGCTAGGAAGGTAGCGGGTGAGCATGGCAATCGTCTTGTTGAGCGCATCAGCGTTCATTCCGTCGCTGGAAATAATTTATAAATAAATAAATTTCATCCATTTTTCAATTGTAAAAAAGTAAAAAAAATAATAATTGTTAATAGTATTAAGAAATATGAACACCAGTTTAGGTATTAATAATTATTGATATCCGCTGCAATTATAATTGCTATTGATGCTGTAGTAGCTAGCTTCTGGTGCGGTGAGGTCAAAATGAAGCTTTGTCAGCTGCTGGCAGTTGACTGTATTATATTTTGTGTACTGGTCTTGCTGCCTGTATTAAAGCGGTTTAGTACATATACGTTAATGACTGACTTTCTTGTTGTTGATAATAAAATTGATCTTGTTTTTTGTTTTATCAGCGGGGATTTGACGCTTCAATTTCCGGTGTTTTAAATGTTTATTCTTTGTATTATTTTACTAAAATAGCTCAGTATAAGTAAAAATTCGGTTTGGTTGTTTGTCTCCTAGTTGCACCAGTTGACCAGTTGACGTATCCATAAGTTTAACCTTTTTTTTTTTTCAAATTTTGATTTTGCTGAATTTGGCTTGGTCTTGTAAAAAGTAGGGTTGTTTTTGAGTTGAAAAGGTATTATTAATTTATATTGCAGTTGTTATCTTAAAACAAAATTAAGTAAAAAATTATTTTTAAAAAAATGGTCTCTCATTATTAGATAATTATAAATTAAATTGAAATTCTGGTCCTAAAAATTTTGGATGATAATTATGTAGTACATGACTATTTTAGCTGTTGCTTTTTTTTCTTTAATTACTAAGGATATTGCTCTTTTTAGTCTATTTGGGTTCCTTAAGCTTACATTAAATAGTATTGGGCTTGATAGACTAATGAACCTTGTATTTTGTTATAACTTTTTAGTCTTGCGACTTTTTTTGATACTAATAATATATGTATTATTCGATTTACATTAGAAGTATTATTACATTTTTTTGTTGTTGGCATTGGCTATGCTGATCCGTTACCGTTTTATGAGTATGGAAACTGAGTACGTGGTCGTAAATCTTTTGCTGACTAGATGTTGACAAACTTTCAAAACATTTTCTTACAGTTACACTTTTTTTGTTTTTGTCAACTAACTATTAAAACAGATTGGTTTTGCGATTTTTTGTTACTGTTTGTCAAATCCTACCGACTGCACCAATTCTAATTCAACCACAGAACTCTTTTATACAAATTACGATTTACTATATACAAAGTACACAATCTGATGCCTTAACAAAGACTCCAAATCAATATGTTATGAATTAAATTTATATAATGCAAAAAGTTAAAAATGTTATTCTGATAACAGTCTTAGGTACGTTGAATTATAACTTCCGCGTGGCATAGATAAAATGCGAATTAACAAAGAAAGTGTTTGATTGGAATTTTTAATAATAAATATACAAAAATATTTTTATTTATTTATTTATAAAACATTGTTAAGATTAGAATTTGAATAGGCAAGAAGTAATTTTGATAAAAACAAGGTTTTAATTAAAAAAATTGAATTAATTATTGATTCATAAAATAAACAGTATTGGGTTATGTATGGAATAGCATATCGGATAAATGATCTCTGCAGCTTTGCTGGCATATACGCAATCTTTTGTCAAACATTTTTATAACCTTTTTACGTAAATGTAGCTGAATTTTGTTGATATTACGTTTTTTTTAAGCGCGGATGGCTTGTTGCCATGGACTTTAAATTTAAAAAAACCTTAGGCAAAAAAAGCTCAACGGCGTTAACTCGCATGATCTGCGCTGTTAAATCTGATCACCAAAACAAAAAATTACACAAGCAGGAAATGATTTGGGCTGTGTGGCACCGTCTTTGTAAAACTACATGTTGTCCATATGAGTTGAAATTTAGGCACAAAAAACTCAAGGTGACCAGATTTTTACAAGTAAAAAAGAGGATAAGTTATTTATCTATCACATACTAACTGCCATCACCATTAAATTTATATAAGTTATATGTTTTTAACCTTTCTACTCTTAAGTTCCTAACCCTTCTATTCTAAATCAGAAAAATTTGCACTCCAACAGTTTTTTGTTTTAAAATATATTAAAATCTAATGATTAAACTAAAAAAACGCAATCTCAAATCAGACTCAATTGATTATTCTAAAATTTTTAGCAGAGACATAAATTAATATTTTAAAATTGGCAATTGAAAATTGTAGGTTGTCGATTTTGGTTTTATTTTTACTAAATATTTTTGTAATTTTTCAAAAAACGTCTATAACCTTAATATTTTTACCACCTATTCGAAAAATTTGCAACGTATACACGAGTATTCTAACAAGTATCTTCTTCTTCTAGTGCATCTCCATTACTGGAGGTTAGCGACCACTTCTTTAAACAAATCTCTGTCCGCATTCAGTCCCGTCCAATTTCTGATATTCCTCAGCCATGACAACGTTCTTCTGCCAATTCCACGCTTTCTTTCAATGCGGCCTTCTATGATGAGTCTCAGCAAGTTATATTTGCTGTTGCGGATAGTATGTTCAAGATAGGCAGTTTTCCGTTGTTTTATCAGTCGCAGTTTTTTTTTATCTCGGTTTATGATCTCTAAGACTTTTGTGTTTCGCACTTTCTTAACCCATGAAATTCTGAGCATTCTCCGATAGACCCACATCTCAAACGCTTCAATCCTTCGTAGTTCCGTTACTTTGAGGGTCCATGTTTCCATACCGTATAATAGTACAGAGTGAATATAGCATTTTACTGCTCGGTATCGTGTTGTTAGATTTAGGTTTCGGTTGCATAGCAATTTCTTTAACTTTGAAAAAGTGTTCCTAGCTTGTTCGATCCTACATCTGATTTCTTGAGCTGGATTCCATTTTTCGTTCAGCATGTTGCCTATATACTTAAATGTTTTGACTTACTCAATAACCTCAGTTCCAGTAGTAATTCTTACTATCTTTTCAAGCTTGCTGACTGCCAGTTTTCGTTTTTTTGCATTGATCTTAAGCCCTATGGCTTCACTTTTGTCTCGCACCTCGTTGAATAATTGCTGAAGGTTTTCCTAATTTTCTGTTAGTATTACAGAGTTGTCTGCGAATCTTATATTATTCACATATTTGCCATTGATCTTTAAACCTATATCTTTACCGTCGAGTGCTTGCTTGAATATTGTTTCCGAGTATAGATTAAACAGCATGGGGGACAAAATGCATCCTTGTCGTACTACTCGCTTAATTGGTATTTCTTTAGTTTCGTCGTTGGCAACTTTGAGTGTGGCACTTTGATTCCAGTATAGATTTTGTCTTTTCCATCTAATCCAGACTTTTCTAACATATCTATCATTTCATCATGGCGCACTGTATCAAAGGCTTTCTCATAGTCGATGAAGCATAGATATACTGTTTTTTGATGATCTAAACATTTTTGAACAAGAATCTGCAGAACAAATAGTGCTCTTCGTGTTCCTAGTCCGTTACGGAAACCAAATTGAGTTTCACTGATCTCACTTTCACATTTTTTGTACACACGTTGTTGGATTATTTTAAAAAGAATTTTTAAGACAGACTCATAAGACTGATTAATCTGTACTTTTCGCATTTTCTAGCATTCGGCTTTTTTAGTATTGCTACAAATTCTGATTTTAGCCAATCGTTAGCTATTTTCCCAGTATCGTAAATCTCATTGAACAGTTTTACAAGAATGTCAACATTATTATCATCTATTAGTTTGATTACTTCAGAGTATACCTGATCTGGTCCACATGCTTTGTCTGTTTTTCTGGTTTTGATAGCTTGTATTACTTCGTCCTTTACTATGGCTGAACCGCTCAACTCCCGTACGTCTTTCTTTTCTGTTCTTTTGTCATCAAAAAAAATTTTAAAAAATTTTTCCCATGTTCTCGTTATTCCTTGCTTTTCAAGTATCACTTTATTGTTTCCATCAGTTAGAACAGGTATTGGCATTTTCTTGTATATGCCTACAGTTTCCTCTAGTTTCCAATGTAAGTGTAATGTGTCATGCTTTTTCTCCAGGTCTTTGATTTCTTTACATTTTTCCTCAAGCCATTTTTTTTTAGCGGCGTTTATAGATTTTCGTATCTCTTTTTGGATGTTTCTATATCTTCCATCTGTATTTTTGCATTCTCTTCTGTGGTTCATGAGCTCAAGTATTTTATCTGTCATCCATTTTGTTTTGGATCTTCTATTTACTGTCCCTATTTTTTGTTTTTCAATTTTTACAATACTTTGCTTTAATGTCTTCCACTTATCGTCTGTGTTGTTGTTTTTTGAGTTTTTTAATGTTTTGTTAAGTTCAGTTGCAACTTTCGTTCTAAATGTAATGTCTTTTAGTCGTTCGATGTCTGTTTTTGCATTGGGTCGTGGTCTTTTTATTGCCTTGAGTTTAAGTTTAAAGTTTACAACAACTGGGTTGTGGTCTGAATGTGCATCTGCACCAGGGTAAGTTGTAGCACTCTGTATTCCCGTCTTGATCCTTTTATTTATTAAAACAAAGTCTATTTGGTTTCTAACTATTCGATCTTTGTTGTCTTGTGGTGATTTCCACGTATAAAGGCGTCTAGATGGTAATTTAAACCAAGTATTGCAGACTGCATATTCTTCTTTACTACAGAATTGAACCATTCGATCACCTCTTTCATTCTGCGTACCAAGTCCATATTCTCCTACTATGTCGTGTACTTTTCCCTCGCCGATCTTAGCATTAAAGTCGCCGATAATAAGGTTAACATGATGGGGTTTTATAACTGAAGTAATTTCTTTAATTTGTGTGAAAATGATTCTGCTTCTTCCTCTTCTTTGTTAGCCGTGGGTGCATAAACCTGTATAATGTTTATATCGGTCTTATCGCCTTTTAGTTGAATAAGTGCAACCCTTTCTGAATATGGTGAAGTTCAATATACTCTGACTAAGGTTCTCTCGAATGACAATGGCCACTTCGTATATTTGAGGTTTGTTATCTATACTACCAGAATAGAATACGATGTAATCACTTATCCCCATCTTTCCGTTCTCAGGCCATTTAACGTCACTCAGTCCCATAATATCAATATCGAGTCTCTTCATTTATTGGATAATGTTTTGTATTTTTCCAGGCATAAGTAAGCTTCGTATATTCCATGTACCGATTCTTAATGGTTTTAAAGTTTTTAAAATTTTTATCGTTGAAATAACGGTGATTCTTTGCACCCCTGTTCCATTTAAGGAGCCCCGGAACTGGATCAAAAATTACTAAATATTAAGTAACAGCTGTCAAAAAATACAGTATCTAAGATAATATTCATTTACTAAACATATCTAAAATTACAAAATTTTACATAGCAGCTGTCACAATATAACTAATGAAATATGACCGTAAAAATACTTAAAATCTAAGATGTAAATGTAAATTTTCAACTGTTTTTAGCCGGATTTCGGTTCTTTTTGATAACATTTTAATATTTTATGACAGAAATTTGCCATTTTTTGAACAGTTTATGGTGAATTTTAGTACTTTCTGACAATATTTTCATATTTTACGGCTGAATTTTGTTTCTAAAAATATTATTATATTTCTTAACAATATTTTGCTATTATTGACATTTCATAGAAAATACACTTTTTGACGGTCATGTTTTTGACATTTTATGAATAGTATTTTGGACTACAGTCTACGACCGCACATTGCTGTTTTGTCATTTTATAAATAGAACATTGTAATTTTTAATAGTTTATGACCGGATTTTGCTATTTTGGATATTTCATAATTATATAGAATTTTAGACATTTTGACGGTTTATAGCCGGATTTTGCACTTTTCAACACTATTGCCAGATTTTATTGTTTTCTTACAATATTTTGATATTTCATAGTTAGATTTTGCTACTTTTCTTTTTTTAATGAATAGAATTTTGCACTTTTAAAAAGTTTATGGCTTAATTTTGTTAATTTATTTCAGAATTTTGCACTTTTCAACCATTTATGAACAGATTTTGGTGCAATGGCCAGATTTTAGAATTTTCTATTAATATTTTGATATTTCATAGTTAGATTTTGCTACATTTTTTTTTTTAATAAATAGAATTTTGCACTTTTAAAGAATTTATTGCTTAGGTTTTGTTAATTAATTTCAGAATTTTGCAATTTTGCACTTTTTAACCGTTTATGACCGGATTTTGGTGCTTCCTGACAATATTTTGATAGTTTATGGCCGGATTTTTCATTTTTTAGTTTAATTTTCTAGTATAAATATAATCTTGCACCTTTTAATAGTTAATGGACACATTTTGCTGTTTTGTCATACTATATAATAATAATAATATAATAATAATAATAATAAATCTTTATTTCCCAACAGGCATAATCCAATAATAGGGAATATATATACATAGAAATTATTCTTAAACAATTATTACAAGTTTAAATAAAAATATATATTAAATTAAATTAAATTAAAATTAAATTAACATTAAGAAATTTTATTTACAGATGAAATAAAAACATTGAATGAATTACAAAAAATATTAACACAATAATTTATATTATTATAATTGCGACACATACTGGTAATTCGTGAATAGTATCCAATATTTGTGTGATAATGTTTGCATCTAAATGTGATTGCACTACGACTAGATAACCTCGGTACATTAAAACTAATCATAGACAATAAGTGTATATCATCAATCCTGTCATTTACAATATTATACAAACATACAATAGACGCAGTATTTCTACGAGAAGCTAGACTTTTTAACGCATACATGCTTAACAATACTTCATACGAAACAGAACGATCTGGATATTGTTTTGTTTGTTTATAAAAACACATTCTAATAAAACGCTTTTGATTAGACTCAATAGTTTTTGAGTGCGCTATGTAATATGGACACCATACAACACTACAGTATTCAAGCTTAGATCTGACATATGCAAAATATAATCGCTTCAGGACTTGAATAGTGTCAAATTCTGAGAATGTTCTATTAATGAAACCCAAAAGCTTGCGTTGGAAATAAAATCAAATATAATTCCCAAATATTTAATGATATTACAACGCTCTAATATGTGTGAATTAATTTTATAATCAAATTTTATGATGTGTTTATTGCGTGAAAATGACATATCTTTGCACTTTTTTGGTTTAGTTTGAGCTTATTAATAGTACACCATTTGTTAATTTCATTCAAATCATTTTGAATAACAAAAGGATCACAAATAGTTTTTATACGAAAATAAATTTTTATGTCATCTGCATATAAAAAAATTGATGATTTAACGCACAATATTGTTTATAAAAAGAAGAAATATGAGTGGCCCTAAGTTAGATCATTGTGGAATACCACTTGTAGGAGTGAACGATAGCGATCTGCATCCTTTATGCTCAACAAATTGAAGGCGGTCTTGTAGATAAGATTTTAACAAAGTAACTGTGTTACCATGGATTCCGAAATGTGGTAGCTTGCTTAATATTATGTTGTGGTTAATAGTATCAAAAACCTTTTGAAAATCTGTATAGATAACATCTACTTGACAGCGGTCGTCTAACGCCTCAGAAATATACTGCGTAAAATTTAGTAGATTTGTTGACGTAGACATCTTTTTTATAAAACCATGTTGACGTGTACTTATCATCCTTTTTACATGGTTGTATATTGTTGCAGAAACTATTGATTCAAATAACTTGGCAAAGTTGTTCAAGATTGAAATTGGACAATAATTTGTAATATCATTAGTTTTTTCACTCTTAAAAACAGGACATATTTTTCCATACTGCATGAAATTTTAAACAATTTAAAATTAAATTAAAAATATGATTTAAAGGAGCAAGTAATATAGAAATATAATCTTTTATTATAAATGCAGGAATTAAATCTGGACCAGCTGTAAAGTTTGATTTCTATTTTTTTGCAGCATTACTTATTTCTTGTTCACTAATAAAGTTTAATAACAAAGAAGGTGCATTTAAAATTAAAGTTGATGAATTATAAGTAGCTCCATCATGATCCTCATAAACACTTTGAAAATATTTATAAAAACCGTTCACAATAGCTTGAGAATCATTCAATAGTTCTTGATTCCAGTAAAGTTGTCCTGGTATTCGAGTTGCTTTTTTCTTTTTATTAACAAACGACCATACTTTTGAAGGATCAGTGCAAATATTAGCCTCAGCATTATTTAGATAACAATTGTATTCATTGCGGATGGAAGCTTTTATTTCTTTGCGAACATTATTTATTTTTGTACGAAACCACAACAGTTTACGTTTATTGTACAATTTAATATAATGATTTTTAAATCGAATTAGTCGTATTGTTTCATTTGAGAACCATGCCGGGTATTTTTGTCGTGTATTAACTGATGACTTTTTTGGGATACAAACATCGAAACAAGAATAAACATTGGTACACAATAACAAGTCATTCCAATCTATTTCAGTAATGGACGCATACAGTTCTGGGTAGTTAGCTGCTTTAAAATTGTAAACTAGCAAGTTTGATTTGGGTTGAAAGTTAACAACATTTACTTGTTTAACAGAAGCAGTTATATGTAATACTGGGTGATGTTGATCTTCTTTAAGAAATGGCTCAAATCTTACAATAGAGCAATTTATATGAGAAGTTGTTAATATAAGATCTAATCACTGTAAAATATTGTTAAAATCAAGAAAGTTTTTTAAATACAATGATTGGGGACTTCTTGTAGTATTTGTGATAGTATCTTGATAAATAGACGGAACATTAAAGTCTCCTAAAATAAGAACGTCGTCAGTGTTTAAGATTGTATCAATGTATTCTAGTAGTAACTCATACTTTACTGCCGATAGCAGAGGAGGTATATAAGTACACATAGCTTTAATATGTTTACCGCTCAACACAACATTAATAGCAAGAATATCAACTTCAGGTAAAGATGATATAACATGCTCTAGCAACTCTGACTGAAAAGCAATATCTACTGCAATTAACACTCCTCTTCCCCTTTTACCCGTTCTATCATTTCTATACACAATGTAATTATCTGAAAATAGTTCACTGCTAAGAATGCCATTATATAGAATCTTGCACTTATTTAACATTTTATGACCGGATTTTAATGCTTTTCAACAATATTTTAATATTTCATAGCTGAATATTGCTATTTTTGACATTTTATGAGTAGAATTTTGCACATTTCAATCATTGGTTGTCGAATTTTAGTGTTTTCTGACAATATTCTGATAATTCATAACCGGATTAATAGTTTTCACCTTGTATGCAAAAAAGATTTCACTTTTCAACAACTTATTTCCGGATTTTGCTTTTTGAGATTTCAAGAATAGAATCTTGCACTTTTTAATAATTTATATCCTATTTTTTTTCTAATTTTGATATTTCATGAGTATAAAGTGCAAACACTTTTATAACTTAGTATTTCCTTACAATACTTTGATATTTCCAGGCAAAATATTAAAAATTATGTTCGTATTTTACTATATTACTATTGTTTTGGCCGAACTTAATTACTTTATAGACGGTTTTAAATTCTTTTACCGGATTAAGTATTTTATGACTAGATTTTTAAGTGAATAAGATTTAATGTTTTTTTACCGGATTTCAATATTTTAAGACAGAAATTTGTATTTTATTGTCAGACTTTTAAAATTATGTCTTTATTTTAACAAAATAAAGCAGATTATTATAGTTTTTGACCGGATTTGATTACTTAATGTCTAAAATTTATTTTTCTTAAGACGGATTTTGTCTTTAAAGGCCGGATTTTTGAGCTTATAATAAAATTTTACCAATAAGTTAGTTACTTATAAATCTTTTTTGTCAATTTTTGTATTTTTAGCCGAATTTTTAAAATTATCTACTTTATAAGCGGATTTATTAATATTAAGTGCAAAGTTTACCAATTTTAAGCAGGTTATTAAAATTTTGGCCAAATTTTATTTTTTCTTGTCAAATTTTGTATTTATGGCCGTATTTTTAAAATTATGCGTTAGTATTTTGATACTTAGGTTGGGTTTTATATTTTTTTTAAGTTGGATTTTGTCTTTAATGACCAGATTTTGGAAAATTATGTCAAAATTTTACTATTTATTCTTTATAATTGGTAAAATTTTGATTTTTGATTATTAAAGTTTCTTGCCGGATTTAATTATTTTCCGACCAGATTTTAATTTTCATAGGCTGGATTTTAAATGTTATTTGACCAATTAACGTTTTTGTCCAAATTATTTTGTAGCCGAGTTTTAATCCTCTTTAGCCGCATGTTGTATCATACCCCTAAATTTATCTCTAGACAACCAAGAGATAATAATAGTTTACATAAGCCAAATACTTAAAAATTTCTTTTTGCGTAGAAATTTACGATTTGATTTAATTGAGATTTACAACATTTTATATAAGCAAATCTCCGACTGTCCGCAATTGCAAAATTAACAAAGCTTTACTTTATTCTCAGTCTCCATTGAAACCACTTAGCAAACAACGCTATTTCCGTGTATTTCTCGTGCCAGAATAACACCGAAAACAAACTAAAAACTGCAACTGAAGAAAATTTCAAGGTTAAGCTGATATGCACTCATTCTCAAACCTACTCTTTTCAAGTTTTTAATTTTCTCTCTTACACGCACTCACGCTCATATGATACAACCTTTAAATGTGTGTACACCGCACACTAAGAACGGACCCCATTCAGACTTTCCATAAATAAAATTTTATACTTTTGAATATTTAAGCCGTTTTTTTTTTACTTTTCACAATATTTAAACATTTTATTGCTGTATAATATAATATTAAAATATTTTGATATTCTATAGCCGGATTTTGATATTTTTAAACTTTACGAATAGAATTTTGATCTTTTCAACAATTTAAGACCGTTTTTTGAAAATCATTTTGATACTTTATGACCGGGTTATGTTGTTTTTAACGTTTCATAAATAAAATGTTACACTTTTTAAAAGTTTTTGACAATTTTGTTTTTTTTCATAATAATAATAATAATAATAATTTTTCATTATTTTTAAAAATGCATTTACAATACATGCATAACAAAAACGGGTCACATATATTTCCACATTTATAAAAAAAATACAATACAATAAAATAATAACTTAAAACTTCTACCTATATAATAGATTACAGACATATTAAAATTTATCATAAATTCTAACATTCTAACAGAGAATATGGTTCTAACTCTATGAGATAGTTTTGCAAGATGTTTATAATTTTTTTTATATCACACTTTGATTTTATCACAGTTGGAAGATGATTAAAACATTTTATTGCCATGTATTGTGGCGATTTTTTAAATTGAATTTGCCTATGAATTGGATAATTATAATTATCATGCCTAGTGTTGTATGAATGATTACATACGGAAACCTAAAAATGTGTTTTTGTTTTATTATGTTTGCGAAAACTACCCCTGCATGTTTCATTATATTTTAAATTAAACATGATTCTTATTGCTTTCTTTTGACATACAAATATACGAATTACATAAGAACTATTTCCATAAATATTAATGCCAAACCTTATCAGTGAATCAAAATTACCAAAATACATCTTTTTCAGTAATTGTGTATTGCCCACTTGTTTTACAGTTCTCAGCATAAAACATACTTTATTTAGTTTTGTGGACAACTCATCTATGTATTTTAACCATTTCAGTTCATCATCAATATATATGCCTAAAACCTTTGAATGATCAGTAATTGAGATATCTAAGTTATTAAAATTAACATGATCAGGAAGATTACCATGACCTGTTTTAAACCATACTGTTTGCGTTTTGTCTGAATTTAAAATTAAGCCATTTTGTACTAACCAATTTTCAGTACTAGTGTATATAATATTTGCTTTATGAATTAATTCTGCAGTGCTGGTATCTGATATGACAAGATTAGTGTCATCTGCATAGTTAGCAATCGTACCTCCTTCAGTTTGTACGTGGTCCAACAAATCGTTTATATAGATTTTAAAGAGCATTGGACCAGCTATATTCCCCTGTGGAACACCTTTACTAATGTTCATTGCTTCTGAATATAATCCGTTACCTTTAACAATTTGTTTCGTATTAGCCAAGTATGACGTAATTAATTTTAATGGCAAACCTCTTATACCATACCTATAAAGCTTTTGAAGTAGACTGCTGTAGTTTATACAGTCAAAGCCTTTGTGAGATCTACAAATATTGCTAATGCCTGTTCTTTATTATCAAGAGCATTATTAATATTGTTAACAAGATCAAAAATTGCACTGTTTGTAGATTTTCATTTCCTAAATCCATGCTGAGAACTGTTAAAAAGATTATTTGCATCAATGAACTCAGTTATTCTTAGGCACATAATTGTTTCAATGATTTTTGAGAACGAGCTAAGTATGCTGATTGGCCTGTAATTTCCCATTTCGTTTTGGTCTCCTTTCTTAAAAACAGGATTTACAATTGCTAATTTCAAACACTCGGGGAATATGTCCTCACTAAAACTATGGTTTATTAAGTGAGCAATTGGTTCAACTATTTTTGCCAAAGATTGTTTTAAAATGTTTGAGTTTATTTCATCAAACCCTGCACTAGCACTAGATTTAAGAGAATGGATAACATTAAATACCTCCGTTTCTGAAGTAGGCTTTAGATAAATAAAGTTTTGATTATTTTTTATGTTGTTATGGTTTGTGTTTGAAATATTGCCAAGGAATATATTTCTAATATTGTTTATAAAATACAAATTAAAATCGTTAGCAAGAACTTTCGGGCAGGTTTCAATATTTACGTTTTGACAATGTTTCTTCTTTTTTCCTGTAATGTCTTGAATAATGCTCCAAGAAGTCTTACTAATATTTTGCCTTTTATTCAGTTTTTCCAATACATAATTACAATTTGCCTGTTGTAGTAGTTTATTATAAATTATGTTTTGAGAGTTATATACCGGTTTAAAGCTTAGCTCACAACAGGATATTACATATAAAACATCAAGAGCTTTTTTGCATTTGAGAATATCATTACTTATATATTTCTTTTTAGGGATTATGTTTTTAGTTTTTGTTAATGGAAATGCCTTATTGAAATGCAATCGAAATGCATTCATAAAGCAATTCCAAGTTTTGTTGACATTTACGCTTTGCAATGTTGTTTCCCATTTTTCTTTATTTAGAGAATTAAGAAAGTGACTAATATTATTATAATTAAACTTACGTATTAATAAAGGTAACTCTAATATATCATTTTTAATTGCAAAGATAATCTTTTGTGCATTGTGATCAGAAACATGGGCTGGAAATACTTCTGTTGTATAGTTCTCTTGCAAGTTAGTTATGATATTATCAATTATTAAACCTCCCCTTTACGGTTTAAAGAAAGCAAAGTTTTGCGATTCTGCTAAATTTACGGGTTTTTTTGGAATAATGTTTGAAGCTTAATATATCAAAATGACTGCCACGATATTAAACATAAAAATATGGGTTTTAAAGTACATGTAATAAGAAATAATTTGAGACATCGTGGACCTTTTTATCTTTTTCCAGAAGCCCAAAAATTGAGATACAAAATAAGCTAAAACAGACGTTTTATTGTAAAATTTCTGACCTTCAAATGTGTGTCATTTTGAACAGGCATTATTCTAAGGTCCATAATTTCGGGAATCTCATTTTTTTCATCTATATTTTGATCCCTGAAAATTTATGCAAAATCAAAGAGGTCGACTTTTTCAAATTGGTCGAAAAGTATTGGAATTACCCATATACAGTTGTTGATAGATCGAACATTGCTGTGGATAATGCTAAAAGATTCTTTTCCAAATTTATCTTGATCTTGTATGATTTTCTTATTGAAATATACGGATCAATTTCAATGTCCAGGTAAGTATTCTGTAACTGTTAGATACCGGAGTAATCAATTTGCTGTTGCTTTAAATATAAGTTTTTCATATAAATGGGACACTTTCGATCCATGGCTGAGTAGTTTATATCTTCATTTTTTTATTGTGTACAGAATTAATACATTTTTTAATATCCTTCTGGCATTCTGTGTATTTGTGGTTTTCACCACACCCCGAACAGTGTTGTTCCTTTTGACATTTGTCTGCAAAATGATTAAATCCGCAGCATTTATAACATCGAATTAAATCTATATGTTTATACATTCGACATCTGTTATATCCTACATATAAATATTTTTCAAGTATTAATTTTTTATATAAATTTGCGTTTATTTCCAATATAGCAAACATATTTTTTCCTTTTTGTTTGATTGTTTTAATAGTAATATTATCAACAGAAGTTATAATATTATTTTGTGCTTTAATACATTCCATTAATTCATTTTCTTTCATCAATTTTTCAAGTCCAATTAATTTAATTTGAGGTAATTTTATTTTAGTAGCACTTACATCATAATTATCAATTAATTTACTTTTAATTTTACCAATAATTTTTTAGTAGATATTTTACTATCTGCTTGTAATATTAATGCTCCTTCTTTCGTGTCTTTAAAAAAATTTATTCCCGCCGATAAATCCTTGGGATTTATTTTATTTAATAAATCTGCTCTTGTTTTTGTTTGGTTTTGAATATTTTTTGGTTTAATAATAATACATCATGGTCAAATTGTGATCATTTTGACTTTTTTATAGATAGTATTTTGCATTTTTCAATGGTAAACGGATGGATATTTCCTACTTTTGACACTTTGTAAATAACATTTTTAAGGTTATAATTTTTATACTTTATAGTCGGAATTTACATTTTCATAAATAAAATCTTGCACTTTTTGACAGCTTAAAGCCAGATTTTGCTTATTTTGACATTTCATAAACAGAATTTGATATCTTTTGACAGTTTATGGAAGAGTTTTGGTTTTTTCTGACAATACTTAATTACTTTTTATGAATTTTGCACTTTTCAACAGTTTTTGCTATTTTAGACATTTTATGAATAGAATTTTGTACCTTTTGACTATTATTTTGTATTTTTAACATTAAAAAAAATCGACATTTTGCTGGTTTTGACACTTTATAAATAGAACCTTGTACTTTTAGACAGTTTATGAACGTATTTTGCTGTTTTATACATTTTATAAATGCAATTTTACATTTTTGGTCCTTTCTGATCATACTTTAATACTTTATAGCCAAATTTTGACATTTTATGAATAGATTTTTGCACATTTCAACAGATTATGACCGAATGTCGATAGTTTTGACATTTTATAAATAGAAATTTGCACTTTTTAACATGTGGCGTCTCGCTGACGGTAGCTCGTATGCTCGGGGCAGGTCGTGGGATCAAATTAAAAACGGTAGTTGGACGCCAATTGTGTTTTATTATCTCTGATTTAACATTTATAAAAAAACAATAAAAAGGATGTTAAAGAATTAATAATATAAAAAAAAATATCGCCGTCACCATTTACACCAAAATAACTTATAATTAGTTACTTAATAAACTCAACATATATGATATATTGATTATAGAAAAAATAAAAACTAAAGATAATTATAAAAATAAACGACTTATCCTTGTCCTTTGTGACGGGCTTCGTCCTTCTCAATTTCTCTGACGTTGTCTTTAGTTATTGGGACATCTTGCCTGGACTATTTAAATTCACCACAGCGATAACATTTATTGGTGGTCATCTCGCATGGAATATTTTAAATTACAGTACAATCCACGTGTGCTGGATAGTCCGATTGGTATTTTATCGTAAAGTAGATAAGTCGGTAAGAAAGAGTCTATAATGATTGAATTAAAACACGGGAGTTATTGTGTTTTTTTTTCACTTACCAATTATTTCAATTGACTCTCGATATTCGAATATATTTTAATTTACTATTTGGCAATACTTATTCAACGTATATGCGTTTAACGCGTGCTCGCGTTGAACGCTCGATAGAAACCTGCTCCTCGAAATGCCTCGCGGAATTTTGCGATTCAATTTTTTTCAATTGTGATATAAAAACAATTTAGAACAAATAAATTTAAATATACGGCGTATTGCGAAAAACAAAACATACGCTAACGTAAATATTATTTATGCGTTATATATTTATTTTAAATTATTCATTAGGTTAACTGGAGCGTTATACTACTCCATTCCGATACAAATATGTTTGTGTCATACACACACATATTAATGTTCAAAAACTTAGCAATACGTCTGATAACCTTGGTTGTGAATACTACTAGAATTAACTCAATCAACATTACATTCATACATCATACATCAATTCACACTGCTTTACGATGGTCTTCTTTACCAATCCAGGTCGTCTCCAAGGTATGGCTTCAAATCTTTCATATGCCAACGACCGACATAATCGCCCATTTCGTTTAATAGGCTGTATACTAACGGAGAGTGCACTTCCTTGACACTACACAAAATATATCTGGGAGCTAGTTTAGCAGCAAATTTGTCGACAGCGCTAGATAAAACTTTATTTCGATGAAACACTAAGTCACCCTTTTCTAAAGCAATATTTTTCTTCCTTAAATCGTATGCAGTTTTGTTACGGTTAGACGCTTGATTTAATGACTTCACCACATCGTCGTATAATAAAGACAATTCGCCTAATCTTTTAACATAAACATCTCTTGATTTGGTAGAAATAGTAATAGGTAGAGAAATAGATTCTTCGTCTTGATAAACGTCAGCACTATAGGGTATTTTACGTCCAAACACCAGGTTATTTGAAGAATGATTAGTTACTTCATGAACTGCTGTTCTAATTGCAGCTCCAATCTGATAAACATTTTCATCCCATTTTCTATAATCAGGGTCATCTCCAATATATGAACGTATCGCTGTCCCAATGACACGATTTACCCTTTCGGTTAAATTAACCTGAGGATGGTATAATGCGTTGTACCAAAGATGTTTTATACAGTATTTTTTAAGAAGTTGTCTAAAACATTGTCCTATAAATTGTTTTCCGTTGTCAACCATCACAATTTTTGGTACACTAAACAATAAAAATACCCTCTTTGCAAAAACTTAGACACGGCAGCGGAAGTTGCTAGTCTTAAAGGTTCCACAATTACAAACTTTGAAAACCAGTCGGTTATTACCAATAACCAACAGTTTCCAGATTTTGATCTCGGTAATGGACCTATCAAGTCTTTTTTTCTCTACCCATTAATCCAGCTCTAGCTACATTTGGCACTTTCTGTACCTGAGTATCTCGTCCTTCATGTTTGGCCAGAAGTAACTCTGCACAATTTTTCGGTAAGTTTTATAAAAACCAAAATGTCCCGATAGAGGATTGTCATGACACTTTAACAATACGGATCTTCGGTCCTTTTTGTGCACGACTAATTTCTATTCAGGAACACGGATTGGTAATCGTTGTTGAATTAACATTAAGCGATATAACTTACCGTCAGTAATTCTCCAGTCCGGGTTATTGTCTGGATCTTGTTCTACTGCTGAGTACTTGCGATTATACCAGTCATCTTTAAATTTTTCGATAGTAGTTACTATGTTTACCTAATTATTTTCCGGCACCACTCGTGAAAGAGCGTCTGGTATTACCAATAGAGTTCCCTTTCGGTGTACTAATTCCATATCAAACTGGGATAATCTTAACGACCATCTTGCTAGTCTTCCAGCAGGATCTTTCTTGTTTTGCAACCAAAGAAGAGAATAATGATCGGTTACGGCTGTAAATTTTGTCCCTTCAACATAAGGTCGAAATTTTTCAATCGCGTGAATAAGAGCAAGACATTCTCGTTCCATAACATTGTAATTTTGTTCAGCACGACTTAAAACACGCCCAGTATATGTAATTACATGCTTCTTCCCATTTTTATCTAATTGAAAAAGACATCCGCCTATACCAATATCGGACGCGTCACTTTGGATAATAAATTTTTCATTAAAATTAGGAGACGCCAGTACAGGAGCGTTAATAAGCGCTTTTTTCAAAGTTTTAAAAGAAGCCTGTGCTTGGTTATTCCAACATATACCTTGACCTTTTTTTCTACCTTTAATCAACCCGCTAATTGGAGCTATAATAGTTGAAAATTTTGTGATAAATCTTTTATACCATGAGCAAAGTCTTACAAAACGTTTAACTTCGGTTGTTGTTTTTGGTGAGGGATAACTGACCATAATGCTAACTTTTTCGGGATCCGTTCGTAGTCCTTCTTTATCCACGATATGACCGAGGTATTTAAGGGAAGCTCTACAAAACTGGCTTTTCTCATGATTGATGGTAAGGTTTGCTTTGTCTAACCTTTCATAAACGGTTTCCAACGTTTTAAGGTGGTCTTTAAAATTATTGTTGACAACAATAATATCGTCAAGGTATACAAAAACGTATGGTACCAACTCCGGGCCAAAAACTTGATCCATCAGTCTTTGTTGTACCTGAGCGGCATTATTAGGTCCAAAAGGTAACACGTTGAACTCGAAAAGACCTCTGTCTAAAATAGCAAATGCTGTTTTCTCTTTTGACGGTTCATCCAATGGAACTTGCCAAAAAGCGCATTTCAAGTCCACGCTAGATATAAACCGTGAGTCTATTTAAAATGCTGTCTAATTTAGGTAAAGGATAGGCAAGACGTTTAGTTACTGAATTGAGTTTGCGACCGTCAAAACAAAATCTAAATTCTCCATTAGGTTTTGTTACTAACAGTACTGGTGAACACCATGAACTTGAAGAAGGTCGGATTACTTTTAGATCTAACATTTTATCTATTTATTTATCGAGATAGTTTTTCATAAAAGGGAAAAAATTGTATGGTCTTTGACGTATTTGTTCAGCTGAACCCGTATCAATAGAGTGAGTGTATAGATGTGTAGTCCCAAGTTTCCTATTACCCAAAGAAACAAATTTTGATTTCATCTTTATTAATCTATAGTTTTCCTCTTGGTTTAAATTAGAATTTTTGCTACATATAGCCACAACGTTAGTATGAGCTAAATTCCAAGTGTTATTGCTAAAATCAAATTTTATGGAATGTTTCTTAATAAAATCTGCTCCTAGTGGTAATGATTTAACCACAAATTTTTTTATTATACACAATACATCTGATAATTTAAGTTTTAATGTGATTACGCTATTTACAGCATGTTTGCCTTCATCTGCCGTTCTCACAATTGTAATATCAGAAGTATCTAACAAAGGCATTGGATTTATAAATTTTAATGCTTCACTCCCAATTAAGGAAGAATTAGCGCCAGTATCAATAAAAGCATTAAACCTTACACCAGAAACATCTATTTTTAAAAATGAGCGATTGTCACCTTGAACATTAACAAACAATGTACTTACAATACATTCACGTGTAAACATTTCCTTAACTCTATTTAACCATAACACCCAGTTATTACTATTTCGGTCGGAGAGGCAATTCTTTTGGATACGATTCCTGACACATCGAATCCTATCTACTAGTTTTTTTGACTTTGTACAATTTTTGCAAGTAGCAACAGTCTGGTCTTTCTCACCACATCGATAGCAAAATTTTTTTCATGCTTCCTTACAGTTGCCATACAAATGCCCATCTTTTCCGCAATTCCAACAAGTACGTTTTGATACTTGTAGCTTTCCCGTTTTTACTACTGCCACTTGAGGTTGCGGAGAAGATGGTTTTTGAGAGTAGTTTGTTAGAGTCGATTCAATTCGCCTACAAAGTTCTGACAATTTAGCATTAGAGTTTATCTCAACAAGGCTCAATCTGGCGAAATACACAGGTAACAAATTTTTTCGAATATATTTTAACCTTGTGATTTCACTTGGAATTGCAGACAGTCTATAGAAAAGGTTCTCTATTATGGCTATAAAGATACTTACACTCTCGCCTCTCTGTTGGTGTCGGTTCCTAATTTCTTCCCAAATATTATCTTCATAATCAGAAGGTAAGAAATCTTGCTTTAATGTAGTAACTAATGTATCCCAATTAGCAACTCTGGTTCTTGCTGAGCAATACCAAGCTAATGCGTTTCCAGCAAATAAGTCAAGAGCTGACAAAAATAGTTCTTGTTTACTAAAGTTTCGTGCAATTCTAAGCTCTTCCACTCTTTCTAAAAATGGTAATAATTTTACTGATGGCTGAGAACCGTCAAACGTCAATTCCCATTTATGTACAGGCAACGATCTTGGACCTACAGCAGCTCGTCTAAGAGAACTTGAATTGATTGATACTGGCATTCTGTACAGCGCTTCATTGTCAATTTCTTCACCGGATGATGTATCGCTATTTTCCAGGACCAGCTTATCTTCATCAACTACACGATTCTCTTCTATAAAAGTACTGGTGAATGCTTTGACCATATTCTTTACTTTTCTGGAACTTTGAGTTTCTAAAAGTGAACATTCATTGTCTACCTCCGTATAATAGGTTTCAAGATCTTTATCAATCTCACTGTAGCTTTTAATTTGACCGATTAGGTAATTTAGTCTAGTACTAATTCTTCTGTCAGAAATGTTTGCGTCAGCACCAGGGTATTCATCAACATGTTTCTTAATATCAGATAAACTTTCAGCGACTTCTTTCTTTTCGGCAGCATTAAATTTTACAGCATAGTTTAGAGAGATGGCGGAAGGACCTTCTTGCAACTTCTTGCTTAAAATAGACCGCAAATCTTTCGCATTTACATCAGCAACTTGAGTAAAGCTACGGATGATTAACTCATACTCTAACTATAAAAAAATTATAAGACGCAATATCCGCAAAGGTATTTCAGAAAATTTATAAAGCTAATTGCAATAACCGCAAGCATCAAAACATAAGTCAATATATTATACTTAAAAATTTCCGTATTTAATTTTTCTTTTCAGCAATTACTAATACTACAGGCGAGAACCAAAATATAAATTCATATGACAATACAATGTTTAAATTTGAATCATGATTTAAAAGGACAAAGATAAGAAATATTTTTCCTATTAATTCGGTAAAACCGTTTTGATAACCCAAAACGACGCTAGCCCCACGTTGGGCGCCAATTTATGTGGCGTCTTGCTGACGGTAGCTCGTATGCTCGGGGCAGGTCGTGGGTTCGAATTAAAAACGGTAGTTGGTCACCAATTGTTTTTTATTATCTCTGATTTAAAATTTATAAAAAAAACAATAAAAAGGATGTTAAAGAATTAATAATATAAAAAAAAAATATCGCCATCACCAGCTGGTAATTTACACCAAAATAACTTATAATTAGTTACTTAATAAACTCAACATATATTGATTATAGAAAAAATAAAAACTAAAGATAATTATAAAAATAAACGACTTATCCTTGTCCTTTGTGACGGGCTTTGTCCTTCTCAATTTCTCTGGCGGTGTCTTTAGTTATTGGGACATCTTGCCTGGACTATTTAAATTCACCACAGCGATAACATTTTGGTGGTCATCTCGCATGGAATATTTTAAATTACAGTACAATCCACGTGTGCTGGATAGTCCGATTGATATTTTATCATAAAGTAGATAAGTCGGTAAGAAAGAGTCTATAATGATTGAATTAAAACACGGGAGTTATTATGTTTTTTTTTCACTTACCAATTATTTCAATTGACTCTTGATATTCGAATATATTTTAATTTACTATTTGGTAATACTTATTCAACGTATATGCGTTAAACGCGTGCTCGCGTTGAACGCTCGATAGAAGACCCGCTCCTCGAAATGCCTCGCGGAATTTTGCGATTCAATTTTTTTCAATTGTGAAATAAAAACAATTTAGAACAAATAAATTTAAATATACGGCGTATTGCGAAAAACAAAACATACGCTAACGTAAATATTATTTATGCGTTATATAATTATTTTAAATTATTCATTAGGTCAACTGGAACGTTATAAACAGATTAAAAATTTTTCTTGAAGTATTTTGATACTTCGTCGTCAAGTAAATAGAATTTAGCACTTTTTGACAACTTATGGTCAGATTTTGCTAATATTGAATAAAACATAGCATTTTTTAACAGAATATTGATGTTTTTGTTATTTTATAAAAAGAAATTTTCTTTTTTTCAACAGGATTTTGATTCTTTTTAACAATTTTTTAATTCTTCTTAGCCTAATTTTGCATTTTTCTACGATTTATGGTAAATTTTTGTTATTTTTGACATTTTATGAATAGATTTTTGAATATTTTATTTTTATTTTAATGCTTTTTGATACTATATAGCCGGATTTTGTAATTTTATGAATAAAATTTTGCACCCTTTGACAGCTTTTGCTGTTTTTAACATTTTATGAATTATATCTTCTACTTGTTTTTTTCAACAATTTATTGCCGCTTTTAAGAAAATATTTTGTTATTTTTTACTTTTTAGTAATAGATTTTTGCACTTACTAATAGTTTATGACCGGATTTTAACATTTTTAATATTTCATAAAAAATTAAACTTTTCAACTGTATATAGCCAGATTTTGGTGCTTTCTGACAATATTTTAATGTTTCAAGACAGAATTTTGTTATTTTTAACATTTTATAAATAGAATTTTACACTTTTCATCCGTTTTAGTCTAGATTCTTTAAAGACCTTTTCATACTTAAAAACCAGATTTATATATTAAAATCTAAATTAACAGTTTCAGTAATCAGTATAGTTTAACGTATTATTTAGAATATTTATAATTTAAAAGCCAAATTTACAGTTTAGCAGATACATTTTACACTTTAAAGACCGGATATACTATTTCAAAGACGAATTTACAGTTTTAACGACCGGTTATAATTTAAAAATCGGATTACTAGGTTTTGAGTTCTAAAAGCCCGATTTACAATTTTAAAGACTAGATTGTAAATTTAAAAGCAAGATAAAGAGTTTGAAATTAATAGCAATCAACTGAAAAAAAGAGTAATTTTTTTGTTATTTTGAATTAAAAAAAGTAAAGAGTATTCTAACTTTCAAAAAAGAATAAATTACTAAAAAAGAGTGAGTCTGGTGAGTCTGAATAACTGGATTATCATGTTGCGATAGCCAACACTATTAACTGTTATAGCCTGATCAGCCGCATTTAAAAAAAAAGTATATACCGATGATACCGCACCAAACAGTGACACACAACAACAATTATTTGTGAAGGATTTTCTGAACTTCATATGCACCAATTCTGAAGACTCATCAATGAATCATTTGTTGTTGTTCCATAACCCATTTAACAAACTCTTTTTGTTGTACGTAGAAATTGGTTCTTGCGTCAATCAAACTTTATAAACATGAAGATGCAAATCGTTTGTTAGAAATTGCTGTAGAGAACTTCTTAAAATGTCCAACTTTTGAACACGGCTCCTAATTGATGTTTATAGACTCTCAGCAACACTTTCACAAACTGTTTTGATACTTTGTGTTGAACGACAACTAGAATGTCACACTATTCCGACTATATTTTGTTCGAAAACTGCAAATTGTAGCTGCCAAACTTTCAGTATTTTTAAAATAATGTTTAACAATGAAAAAGCTCTTTTGTGTAGCTCTACATTTTTAATAGCTCTGAACGTGACATGCATTTATTTTTTTTTTTTAATTCAAATTTTGATTAACAGTAAAAATATTTATTATGCTATTTCTATTATCAATGTAATTGAAAATACGTTAAATTAATATGATTATAGTTATTTCTTAATATCTTAATGAAATTAGCCCAATGATGTGTTTTTAATCTAATTACTATTATAAAATTAAAACTGGTCTACTATTTAATACAGTTTTTTTATATTGTAGAAAATAATGATGGCTTCTACAAGTACAACAACAACATTACTGCAAGAAATAGCAGAATGGTTGAATCAGACATTTCCACTAAAATCAATAACAGTAGAATTGTTGAAGGAATTTTGTGAGAACTCTCAAAATCCAATGCTTCCATACTGTAATACCCAAACATTTAAAGATATCGTCAATTTAATGAAACAATATGATTACTGGGACGTATTGCCATTCATTTTAGAACAAGATTTTAAATTAATACAAGACTTAGATAATGATCACAAACTACAATTAATTAAGCAATTGAAGAAAAAATCTTTGTTTGGTTTTGATATATTTTATACTGTCATTCGTTGGGGCGATGTTGATCTACTGAATGTATTGATAAGAGAAGAAAAATTGGATAATTATGAAACAAATTTAAATGATGCTGAGCAATTGGACCAATCACTTTCTGATAATTTAAATAAGTTGATTTTACGTGGTTTACGTATTAACGAAAAAATTAAGAGCAGATGTGAAGAAATACTATACGATATACGTTTTTTTGATAAAATTCCAACCAATAAAAATAAGAATAATAGTAAAAATCAAAACTCCAATAAAATTAATAAGGAAGATCGAATTGATTATGTAATTGAGTTGATTGATCAATGCGATTATAACAATTATTCCGTATTTTTGCTGACAATTAGAACAATTGCTGAACATTTGTTTCTACTAATGAAAGATAAAAAGATTAGTAAACAACAATCGCCTATTTTGAATAAAATACAGTTTTTGCTGGCACTTTATGTTAATAAATCGGAAGGAAGATATAAATTGAGTTTGAGCTTTAATACGCACAAAATACTATCTTATTTGAAACTATTTAAAGTAATTCTAATTTCAATTAAAGATAATAAATATGTACATAGTAATTTAACATTAGACAACAGTAAACTATTAGAAGAATTTTCTGAAGAAGTACAAATAAATAGGAGCATTTTAGCATTAACCAGAATAGCTAATTATATGAAAGTTATTGATAATACAGAAGAGGATAAAGTGGTGTTGCGTCATGTTATTGAAAGATGTTTGCAGGTTACAGGCGAAAACCTAAAGAACAGCGAAGTATCTCCAAATATATCAGCAGAAATTGAAAACGTCTTTGAAGAATCAGCGCCAAAATTTCTACAAAACATACGGGATATGCGTGATGCGTTATCTCATGTGGAATATTTGCGAAGCCGACTAAAAATCTCAGATGAAGATTATTTTAATTTAAAGGTTGAATTGAAAAGCATTTATCCTAAAATAATTAATATAATTTATATGCAACACTTTGAGCAATTTCAAAAGCAATGTGCAAAGAACTCTGATTACACCACCGATAAAACAAATGATGATATTAAACAAAAAATGTTGAGTATTCAAAACTCAAATATTGTTCCATATTTAGATGACTACTTAAGTTTTGAATTGCTGCAAGCGTGCTTGGTTCCAAGTAACGACCTATTAGAATCAAATAAGAAGTTAATTAACCTGTTTTACAGAAACATTAAAACAACAAATCAAAACGCATTATTAGAGCTATTGCTAAATGTAATCAACAGTATCCACGATGTAGAAACAATAGAGAACGCATTTGCGTTCATTACTGCAGAAACTAGAAATAGTTTAACAGAAATATTCAAGGTTTTAATTGAAAATAATAAATTTAATAACTATGATTTTGATCAAAAATTCACTAAAATAAATGTAGAAGCAAATGGCATACATGCTGGTGCAGAAGAAGTGATCAGATTAATTTGTAAGAGAAACAAACTGAACGAATCTGTATTTGATGATTGTTTAAAGCTTGGAAAATGTATTGATTTATTAATTGAAAGTATCGAAAAAAACACTGATTTTAAAAATAAATTTAATGATATTAAACAGAAAACATCTATTAAATTATTTGATCAAAATGTGGCTGATAGTGGATGGACGGATTTCGGGGCAGAATTAAAACATTTCAATTTTGATAGATTCTGTTTGAATATAAAGAAGATGCTTTTAGAAGATAATTATGATGAAGATTCTATAAGAAATGAATTTAATAAATTTCTTATAAAACTTTATGGTGGGGCTAAGTCTTTTCAAGATTCTAAATGTATTATTATGAATTGGTTAAACCCAAGTACTGACGATTTAATTAAACCAATTTTTGAAAAACTAAACTATTTAAACATTGTAGTCCATAAAGGAGCAATGCACCAAGCGGCTTTAGAAATGTGTATATTAGATATTTTAGAACTCTATAAAAATATCCAATGCCATAATATAAACGCTCCATTTGAAGAAACTTATCAAATGTTATTGGGCAAAGATTTGCGCAATCATTTAGCTCACCATAATATTCTGTTTGATCAATTGTCAACTGATCATTCAGTGAAATTAACGTCGAAAAAATTAAGTAATGCAATACCAAAAGCATGGAAAATTAACGTAGTTAAATCTATTAAAATGGAAGATCTAACGTTATTTTATGAAAACTCAAGACAACTGTTGTTGGATCAATTGATGCTATTCAATGCTGCACAAACAGGTACCTTAAAGAAATTCAAATCTTGTTTATCATTAGGCGACATAGCATCGCGATTAGAAAAACTAAACGCAATCAAATATGCTGTAATTGGTGACAATCTAGAAGTTTTTCAATATCTAATAAATATTACAAATATCAGTTTTAATTTAAAGAAGCTGGCAATAAAAAACAATAGCGTTAAAGTTTTAACATTTCTTATTGATTTAACTGGGATAGATAAAAACGAGTTGCACTATGCAGTTCTTTATAATCGACATGAAATTGCATCAAATCATTTAAAATTAGTTAATTCACGATTATTTGAAGGTGAATTATCACCGTTGCATTTGGCCTGCTTATTGGGGAGATTTAAAATGGCAAAATTGTTGCTAGAATCAGGTGCCGAGATTGAGGCACGTGATGCTAAATATAATTCACCCTTACATTTATCTGCAATAATGGGTTACTTGGATGTATTGAATTTACTCATTCAACATAAAGCGGAAATTAATAGTTTTGGTTTTGAAGACAAAACCGCATTACATTTTGGAGCTGGAAATGGATATGAAAATATAGTTTATGTATTACTTGCTCAGACCAAAACAATTAAAGTTAATGCTCAAGCTTTGAATGGTCAATCTGCTTTACATCTTGTCGCGCGTGCTGGTTACAATAACATAATAAAATTGTTGCTTCAACATAATGCAAACATTGATTTAAAAGATGTTGATGGAAATACTCCATTATATCTAGCAGCAATTTACAATCGCGATAAATCAACATTGGAACTTTTAATAAATACAAATTCCAAACTAGAAAGCAATAAGAACGGCGACACTATTTTGCATTTATTAAGTAATTGTGAAGTAGCAAAACTATTCCCTATTAAGAAATATGTAAATTCTAAAAATATATATAATCGGACTCCTTTGCACTGCGCCGTTTTAAATAATAACAAAGAAATTGCAAAATTGTTAATAGAAGCGGGTGCAAACATATATATTATAGACAAATTATTAAAAATACCAATGAATTATGCTGAAAAAAATTCTGATTTGGAACATTACTTTAAAAAAATTAGTATATTTGTAACAAAGTCAGCAGTAACAATATACGAAAGTTTAACAAATACGTTTAAAGGTTATTTAGCAAAGAGTAAAATAAGTATACAAAATTTAATAAATATTATGAAATATAATTACTTTGGCAACATTGAAAAGACTATGGAAAAACTTAATATTTTAGTTACTCCATTGACTAAAAATGATATGTTGCTACACTCAGCTTATAATGGCAATATAGAAAATATGAAAAAATTATTGCAGGATGGTGCTAATTTGCACACAAAATTTAAAGGCACACTTAACGTGTTGGATGTGGCGGCATATAATAGCCAGTTACATTTATTGGAGAAAGAATGGATTCAGCAATTACCACGTGAGGAAGCATTCTTGATTTCAGTCTTCGGTAACTACTTGGAAGGCATTAATTTATTGATGACATATGATGGTGTTGATGTCAATGCAACATATGATTTAGAGCAAATAACTGCATTGCATATTGCATCCCAGGCAGGACATGTAGAAGCAGCAAAGGTGTGTATAGTTTTTTTATGTATCACATTTTAAAACATTCTTATTTCTACTAGACTATTTAGCATATTTATTTTTGTTTTTATCTATCTAAAACTGAAACTTAGCAACAATTATACTCTTATTTTATATTTTCTCTATTTATTTTATAAAATCCTTGTATTTTATTCATATTATCGAAGTTAATGATTTTATTTAATTATTTATTTTATTTAAACATACATGTTTCGATGAATAATCATCATTATCAATGTATTAGTTTCAAATATTATATTATATTATTACATTAATACATTGATAATGATGATTATTCATCGAAACATGTAAAAATAAAAAAATGTTTAAATAAAATCTAATTAAATTTTCTCTCTTATTATGAGTCCTAAGTCAATTATAATTGTACCCTTAAATCTGCAATAAAAAACATTTTTTCTTGCGAGCAATAATTAACGAGCATTAACAAGCTAATTGCTTATTTCATTAATTTAGAACAAACCATCATGATATAATATTACGGTTTATATCTACCGTCAGGCCGGGATTAGTAGTTAGGTTAGTTTAGGTTTAGGCTCTATTCCTCAAAAACTGGATCTGTAAACTTGAATCGAAAATCCTGGCTTTGAATGCCAGGTTCAGTTTCTCTGCAGTTTATGATGGAAAAATCTCATTTAAAAGTGATATTTAAATAATATAAAAAATCTTAATTCAATATTGACTCCTATAAATTATTCTTTGATTTACGACTTTAATATTTTTAAATTAACATGAAAAATTTAACATTTTTCATCAATATTATTGTAAATGATTATAATAGAATTTGAGTAAAAAATTATAGATATAGAAACAAAAATTATGATTTTGATTTATTAGCACAAATAAATACCATTATAATTAATTCATTATTTAATTATTGTTTTAGACATTGATTAATATGGGAGCAGATATAAAGGCTGCTACAAAAGGAGGTACAACACCATTACATAATGCTATACTCAGCGGTAACTTAAAATTAGTTCAATTTCTGTTAGATAATAAAGCAAATATCAGTAGCGCCGATAATTATGGAAATACTTGTATACATTTAGCTGCATCAATCGGAGACATAGCATTAGTTGAATTATTATTTAAAAATGGAGGCGACATCAATGCTGTTGATAATACTGGTTCCACACTTTTGCATGCAGCTGCATTTAATGGTCATACAGAAACAACAAAATTTTTATTAGAAAATGGAACCGACATCAATGCTGTTGATAATACTGGTTCCACATTTTTGCATGCAGCTGCATTTAATGGTCATACAGAAACAACCAAATTTTTATTAGAAAATGGAGGCAACATCAATGCTGTTGATAATGATGGCTCTACACTTCTGCATGCAGCTGCGTTTAACGACCATACAGAAACAACCAAATTTTTATTAGAAAATGGAAACGACATCAATGCTGTTAATAATAATAGTCGTAATCCACTTCATGTAGCTGCAGCTAATGGTCAAATAAATACAACAAAATTTTTATTAGAAAATGGAAGCGACATCAATGCTGTTGATAAAAATGGTTCCACAATTTTGCATGCAGCTGCGTTTAATGGTCATACAGAAATAATCAAATTTTTATTAGAAAATGGAACCGACATCAATGCTGTTAATAATTATGGTTCCACACTTCTGCATGCAGCTGCGTGTAATGGTCATACAGAAACAACTAAATTTTTATTAGAAAATGGAGGCAACATCAATGCTGTTGATAATGATGGCTCTACACTTCTGCATGCAGCTGCGTTTAATGGCCATACAGAAACAACCAAATTTTTATTAGAAAATGGAACCGACATCAATGCTGTTAATAATTATGGTTCCACACTTCTGCATGCAGCTGCGTGTAATGGTCATACAGAAACAACCAAATTTTTATTAGAAAATGGAGGCAACATCAATGCTGTTGAAAATGATGGCTCTACACTTCTGCATGCAGCTGCGTTTAATGGCCATACAGAAACAACCAAATTTTTATTAGAAAATGGAGGCAACATCAATGCTGTTGATAATGATGGCTCTACACTTCTGCATGCAGCTGCGTTTAATGGCCATACAGAAACAACCAAATTTTTATTAGAAAATGGAACCGACATCAATGCTGTTAATAATTATGGTTCCACACTTCTGCATGCAGCTGCGTGTAATGGTCATACAGAAACAACCAAATTTTTATTAGAAAATGGAGGCAACATCAATGCTGTTGAAAATGATGGCTCTACACTTCTGCATGCAGCTGCGTTTAATGGCCATACAGAAACAACCAAATTTTTATTAGAAAATGGAGGCGACATCAATGCTGTTGATAATAAAAGTTGTACTCCATTTTATGCAGCTGCGTTGAATGGTCATACAGAAACAACAAAAATTTTATTAGAAAATGGTGGCGACATTAATGCTGTTAATAATAATAATGGTTCCACTTTTCTGCATGCAGCTGCATCTAATGGTCATACACAAACATCAAATTTTTTATTAGAAAATGGTGGCAACATCAATGCTGTTGATAATGCTGGTTTTACTCCACTCCATAGGGCTGCATTTAATGACCAATCAGAAATAATAGATTTGTTCTTACAAAAAGGAGGCAACATTAATGCTCTTGCTTTAAACGGCTGTTCTCCTCTCCATCTAGCTGCTTATAAAGGCAATCTTAAAACAACAAAATTATTATTAGAAAATGGATCCGATATTAATGCTGTTGACATCTTTGGTAGGACTCCTCTTCGTGCAGCTGGATTTAAGAAACACCGTGAAATAGTTGCATTACTATTAGAAAAAGCAAACCTATATTCAGTTTTATGTAATCCAATAAAAAAATCATAATAAATATTTAAGTAAACACAGATGGCAAGTTATTGAGAAATTGTATTTAGGTTAAATTTTTATTCAATTATATAAAAACTGACAATTAAGTTGTATTTATTTAAAAAAATGTATTAATATGACTGATGGTAGTAAAATGAAATGATTTATTCAATTTTAATGTTTTGGTAGTAAATGAATGCTAAAATTATTTATAAAAACAAGTTAAAGTAACAATTTATTTTATTGCTTTTCAATAAAACTTAAACAAATATTTACCACATATTTTTAAAGTAAGAAATAATAGTATTTACATTTTTTATTATTTTTCATATTGTATTATTCATAATTATGTATTAAATTTTTACTTTTCATATTTTTATAAATGTTATTTTATTGTCTTGGACAATACAATAAAATAACCAAGTGTATAGTGAGTAAGTACAACTAATAAATTATTATCTTTTAGTAGTATTTTGCACATACAGTTGAAAATATAGGTTGTCCTAAGTTTTTAATTGTTAATTTTCTAAAAGAATCCGTTTGCAAAATATCTAATACCCAACCTTGAGTCCTTCTTCTTCTTCTTCTTCTTCTTTTTCTTTAAGCCTGTAGTAGTCTACTGCTGTGCATAGGCCTCCCTCAACTGTTTCCATGTTGACTTGTTCTGTGCTGTTTGGTGCCATTGTTTTTCCGCAATCTTCTTAATATCGTCCAACTATCTTTTTTGTGGTCTTCCTATGCTTCTTTTAGTTGTTCTTGGGCGCCAATGAACTGTTCTGATTGTCCTTTTTGATGAGTCTTGTCTAGCGACATTTCCTACCCAGTTCCACTTTAGGTTAGCAATGCGATGGATGACATCGGTGATTTTACTTTGCTTTTGTATTTCTTTGTTCCTTATTCTGTCCCTTAGGCTTAGACCAAACATAGTACGTTCCATTGCTCGTTGTGTAACCCTAAGTTTTTCGGCGCTTGCTATGGTTAGTGCTATTGATTTCATGCCGTACGTTGTGACTGGCAACACACATGACTCGTAGACTTTACGTTTTAATGATTGAAGTATTTCCGGTTTCTTCAGGATATGCCCCAACTTTCCGAATGCAGTCCAGCTTTGTCTAATACTTCTTGTGATTTCTGCCGTTTGATTGTTTTTGCCCAGTGTAATGAGCTAGCCCAGGTATATATATTGTTGTACTGATTCTACTTGTTCATTGTGAATTGTGATTGGTCGGTTCTCAGGGCACATTAATGCTAACCCCCCCCCCCCCTCTCTTAAGCCTTGAATGACTCTAAATGACGCTATACTTGCGGAGATGAATTGGATAACATCAATTATTCACAGAGAGTTAAGAGCCAACTATGTCACGTGATAAAAGACTCCTTGGGTTGATCTCTTTGCTCAATTATATTTGTTCTGCTAGTAGTCCCACTCCAATGAAATAGTCCTTCTGGGAATAATATAACTTCTTCAACCATTCAAAATGTTAGTTGCATTAATAATCTCAAATCTGTTTCCGCCAAGCTATTTGTGTTCTGTTTAGAAACAGGTAAAAGCCAGGAAAATTAACTCAAGGAAATACGGTGGATGTGAATGCAATTTTAACCTTAATTTATTGTTTGGCCAAAGCAACTGCAAGTTGCGGCCTTGTTTTGATTATAACCTCCCCTTGGGTTAATGACTTCTACTCAAAGTGATAGGCCACAGTAGCACATTGGTGTGGGTCGTGGTTACCCGGATTTTTGATGTCTTTTATAAAAGAAAAATAAAAGGGCTCCACCATACAGAATGTATGGAAAATTAAAGAGTTGATCTTTTTGAAATAAAGTAAGTTTTATTAATAGTATTGAGCATAAAAAAATAAAATGCAAAAATTATCAATTTATAATTAAAAATAAAATTCCACAAGAGTAGGTAAAAAATAGCGGTGCCTGTGACGTTGCTTATGGCGATTAGCATGGACATCCGGTCGATCTATTTTATGCATATATTTGCGACTGCGCATGCGTCGCCTGCGTCACCCAAGCGCGCTCGGCTGGCGGTACCTCCTTATCAGTTGCTTATCGCTTCTTATCAGTTCTTATCAGCTGTATGGACATCTGTAACGGGGACTCCGTGAGTGTGACTGCATGAAAGAGTGGGATGCAAAATAAGAATAAAATTTGCTGACGCAAATTATGAAACGAATCGAGAGAGATGCGTCTCTGTGCGAGGAAACATCGGAATGCGATGCGCGTGCAAAATTACACACTATCGGTGCTCTTATCTATTAAATTTGAAACATTATGTATTACATCTGTAACGGATAATGATTTTAATTAATAAGCATATGAATAGATAATAAAATGATGGAAATTAATTATATGTAATAATTTAATTATTAATAAAGAAGTTGTTTGTTTATTAATTTTATTATTAATATATATATATATATATATATATATATATATTCAATAACCTCTTAATACCGTTAGGTGTCGAGGTGTCGGACACACCGAGCCACAGAGAAGACATGTATGGATGCTTATATGAGGTAACGGACCCAAATTGGGAAGAACGCTACGCTCGGCATCACTTTGGGTTCACCCATCCAAGTTGTGACCAGAGCGGCCGTTGCTTAACTTTCGTTAGCGCTGGTATTTGTACATGCCCTCTCTGCCGTACTGCCGACTTTATTATTAATAAAGATTTAAAATTGGACATATGAACGCGCAGATGGGATTAATATTAATATCCGTCCCGTCAACGCATAATGCAACAAAACGATTGAGATTAATTGTATGTATTAACTTATTTATTAATAAAAGGGTTAATAGTTGTGGGGGAGCATTATATAAAGCTAAACTTAGACAATAGTTACAATTTAATTAAAAAACTGATATTGTGGAGATCTAGAACTCTGTCTCCTGGCAAAAATGGAAAACGTAATCAGTATAAGTGGTGATGAAAGTGATTTGTCGTGGTCGACCTCGCATGCGTTGGATAATTTTTTAATTGATTTTGAAACTTCAATAATAAATGAAGAAACTCTAATAAATGAAGTTAGATATTGTTTAAACAAGCGTTTCAACGTTTCCGTCGGATTGAGTGCCGCTCGTGGATTCTACCCATGTATTTTATTTACTTTTTCGAATAAAAAATTATCTATGATCTATTCAGAATGGAATGCACTTATGCAGCAAAAAGAGCAAATAATCAAGTATTTGTCAATCAAAAGGAAAGCGGTGAAAAGGAAAAGGGGCAGTCTTGTCTGTGAAACGTGTCGTCAAAATGTGCTTGCTGAAGAAGATTTGCAATGTGATTCAAACATTAAGAATTTATTTAATAAGTTTAATTTACATTTTGAGGAAAGCGGAAAAAGTAAAATACAGAAGGTGGTGTCTCTGGAAAGATGTGGAATTAAAATACCATTCGATCAATTCAGTTTCGGGTCTTTGTGTGAAATGCAAGAATTAATTAATTTCAGAATTGATCGATTGAGTAAATTACATTTTTTTGAATATTATAATGCATGTCTAAATAAAATTGTACGGCAACAGTACACCGATAATGATTTGAAAAAGGCAGTCTTAAGCGCGATCCAATCAAACCCACCACTTTATTATGAAAATATGGAATGCTTTTACGAAGCATTGCTATATAATAAGGACAAATTAAAGAAAGACTTACAACTAGTGCAAGAGTGCGACGGTGTTGATAACTTAAACGATGAAAAGACGTTTACAACTTAATATAGAGAAACAAATATATCGTATAAAACAAATTAAACGACTTATTTGGGAATACGAAGTCAAAAATTACTTATGCCCAAAATTTGACAAAATTAAATTTAGTGATAATGAAAACTTTGAAATTATGATGGAAAAAGTAAACAAGGCTATAATATCATACCATGACGGAAAATTAAGCAAAGATATAATAACATATCTTCCCAGCAGGTTCCTGCATTCCATTGAGGGACAAGAACTGGAAGCAATTTGGAATTTTCTACCTGACAAGCATAAAACTAGTGAGAATTTTCGTAGAAGACTTCCATGTCACAAACATTATAATCTGCTTACTGATCGAACCCATATAGATGGTCCACCACCCCCCATAAAAAATTGCAAACGTTGTCTCGACAAGCGCCACGCCACTTTTGCAACCGAAAATTAATAGCAGGTGCTTTATTACAATTGGCATGGAAAATAAATAAATATAAAAAAAAACGCATTTGAATTCTATATATATTCTATTTATTGTTATTAATATCATTTGTAGTATTGTATTATAAACATGTAAACATTGAAAATAATTGATAATAAATAAATTGCAATCAAGTGTATTATTTTCTTTAGTAAATCCTCTATTTTATCAAATAGTAATAATTGAAAAAAACGCAAAGATAGCACAACTACTAATCTTTATAATTGTGCAATAATTAATATGAATTTCCATTGTTTCATTATTAATTTATTAATTATTAATTAAATTGATTGTTTATTCATAAAAAAAAATTAGTTGCTTTTTTGCTACTGTAGTTTTGCAACTTTGCGTTTTCATCCTGCTTATAAACCAGTGACTACAGATTTTAGTAAATCAGTTATAATTTGTACGTGCGTCAACAATAACCAAAAAATGTCCTCAATAAGTGATAAATCTGCTGATGGGATTGTCGTAGATCTACCACAACCAACTCAATCCTTAACTGAGAGTGCTCCGGAAAAGCAGAAGAAGAAGCGACAAGTGCAATTAGATAGCGAGGAAGGAGAAGAAAAACATTTGCTCGAGCCGTCAAATAAAATCACAAAGAAGAGCGAAGACGAGCGCGACGATATTATAAATAAATTAAATTTTGCTGGAGCAGAAACCCAATTAAAAATTAAGCCGTTAAGAGATTTGTCACTGAAGAAACCCTATCCGATAACGGAATTTAGAATATTAAATACTCAAAATGGCAAGAAATTAATTGCAGAAATAGCTGAAAATGTTATTGTATTTATGCCAGAGCGATTTAATACTCATTTTACTTCTGACGACATAGATGCCCTAAACTATTCCCAATCCGCAATTGTATATAACGGATTAAAAAAATTGGGTGGAGGCAAGAGTTGCCACGACATAAAGTTTATTAAGTGGGAAGCTTAAATCTAGCTATAATAATAGCAATTAACTCAATACTAATAATAATGGAATATATTAACATTAACTATAAAATAAAAGAAATTAAAAAAATATTAAGTGCATCACCAACATCGGACACCCCGGCTTTACTAAATGCATGTGGAAAAACAATTAATAAACAGATTAAAATCATTAATAGTTTACTAAAATCCTCTCCCGGTGTGAGCAATAGAAAAAAACTAATGGGTTATTTGAACGCAATCACCGCATTAAAAATTAAATTTAAAAAAAAGTTACAAGTATTGGGAGATAATCAAGTGAAGGCAGGACTGAGACCTCGACGACAAATTAATTACGGATCTATAAACAGAAAGCAAAAAGACACTTTAACAGCTCGAGTAAAATGGCAAGAGGTGAGTACGATATTTTTATTTAATTTTTGTTTATTTAATAAATAAATAAAATTGTAGATGACGTCAGCGTTCCAATCAAGGATTAGAACGGGGCTTGCAGTAAATGTAAAGCACATTGATCCTCTAAATTTTTTAAAAGATGTTAAAGTATTGGTAATGCGTCGTTTAAAAAATTTAAGAAAATTTGTAAATTGTTTTAAATTAAATTTTACATTCTGCGGTGAATTTATACAACCTTCGTCAGAAGAAGGTGAATATAAATACATTTCTACTCGGAATGTAATATTTTTGAGAGGGTCCAACGATGACGATCTCCTTGATGATCTTATCAGGGAAATTCAAACAAAGGTATTTAATTTTTATGGGACTATGATCAAATGTTTAATATGTATGTTTTTTCAGTTAGAAGAATTTCAAGAAAGAAAAAGTGGTTGGGCGTTGTCATCCATCATCAGCCTCTCAGTCTCTTTCGTCAAATATTGCCCTTTGAATGGTTCGTCTTCGTCATATCTGGAGCTGCCAACGGAATTACAGGGAAAAAAACAATCCATATTAAACATTCGAAATATGGATAAACGATGTTTTGTCTGGTGTATTGTTGCCGCGTTATTCCCTTGTAAAGAAGAAGACGGTACTGACCCCACACTAACCCAGTCTTATCCCCAAAATTTATATGAGCTATTAAATTTAGTCGGTTTAGAATTCCCGATGCAAATATCATATATTTATAAATTTGAACAACAAAATAAAAAATTATCAATAAATATATATTCTTTTGATAAAATTTCTAAGTGCATTTACCCACTTTATATGTCAAAAAATCAAGGTAATAATGGGAATATAATTAACTTATTGTTTATTAACAAATATCATAAATCCAATGGTCATTTTTTCCTAATAAAAGACTTAAATAAACTATGCTTTAAACAAATTTCTAAATTTGAACATCGGAAATACATATGTAATCGATGCTTAAATCATTTTAATTCAAGTGAAAAGTTAAATCAACATTCTTCAGATTGCTCAAGTTTTGAGGCGGTTAAAGTGGTAATGCCCTCAAATGGGTCAGTTGTAGAATTTAATCGTTTCAATGCCACGTTAAAATTACCATTTGTAATATACGCTGACTTTGAGTGTTTGACAAGCCCAATATCTAGTTGCAAAAATAATCCTAATATATCATTTAGCAACGCCTATCAAAAGCACATTCCATTTAGTGTAGCCTATCTACGCGTCTGTTCGTACGATTCAACATTGAATTATTTTAATATATACCGTGGAGAAAATCCTCAAAAATGGTTTATTAATGAATTATTAAAAGAAGCTTGCATTATATCAAACTATTTTAGTATACATTCTAAAACTCCAATGACTCCATTAACTGCACTTCAACAAATTAAGCACAACTCATGTGTTAAGTGCACAATATGTAATTGTGAGTTTGATGATAACAATGTTAAAGTTGCCCACCACTGTCATTTTACTGGTAATTTTATTCAAACTTTATGCAACAATTGTAACTTACAGTGTAAATATTCCAAAAAAATTTTACCAATATTATTTCATAATTTATCGCGATATGACGCACATTTTCTTATCGAGGAACTTGCCAACATCGACAATCAACCAATACACATAATACCAACAACCGATGAAACGTATATTGCGTTTACAAAAAAATACAAAGACATTCATTTAAGGTTTTTAGATTCACTTCGGTTTATGCCTTGCTCTCTGGAGAAATTAGTTGACAATTTAACCGATAAACAAATGACATATACTAAGTCAGCATTTCCAAATAATGTCGATTTTAATTTGGTTAGAAAAAAGGGAATATTTCCTTACGATTACATAGAGTCTTTCAGTAGATTAGATGAAACAAAATTACCCTACCCCGAACAGTTTTATAGCAGACTGCAAGATCAAAATATTACAACAGAAGACTATTTGCATGCAACCCAAGTTTGGTATAACTTTAAATGTCGGACATTGGGAGACTACGCAGATCTGTATCTAAAATCTGATATTTACTTGCTTGCGGATGTCTTTGAAAATTATAGACAATTAATACTAAACACGTATTATTTAGACGCATGTGCGTTTTATACAGGTCCGGGTCTATCATTTTCGGCAGCTTTAATTATTTCTAAAGTAAAATTACAACTATTGACTGATATAGATATGGTCCTCTTTTTTGAAAAAGGTCTTCGTGGTGGAATTTGCCAGGTTAGCTCCAAGCACGCAGTCTCAAATTCTCCGTACAGTGACACGTACGATCAACACAGTAAAACATCAGAAATTTTGTACATAGATGCAAATGGTTTGTACTCATTTGCCATGACATCTAGTTTACCATATGGTAATTTTAGATGGTTAGATGATTTGGAAAATTTAAAAAATAAAATTATAGATGGATCAATAAAAGAAAGTTACGGTGAGGATTTGAGCCAATCATGTGTGCTGGAATGCGACTTGGACTATCCCGTAGAACTGCACGACAAGCATATTTATTTTCCGTTCTGTCCTGAACATATATCTCACTCCAATAAGGCAGCCGATAAAAAACTAATGCTAACATTGAATCATAAAAACAATTACATTTTACATTTTAATGTTCTCATGCAGTGTTTAAAAAACGGTATAATTTTGAAAAAAATTCACAGAGGAATTGAATTTTTACAAAGTAAATTTTTAAAGCCTTTTATTGATTTAAACGCGGGCCTTCGTGCAAATGCAACAAATGATTTTGAGAAACAACAATACAAAGATTTTTCTAATATGGGGTTTGGAAAAATGATGGAGTCGGTAAGAAAGTACCGTGATATACATTTAGTGAATAATTGGAAAACAGCAAAAAAATTAATAGCAAAACCAAATTTCAAAAATTTCAAAATATTTAATGAAAATCTTGTAGCGATTGAAATGTACAAAATACAAGTTAAATACGATAAGGCCCTATACGTTGGTACTTGTATATTAGACATATCAAAAACAGTTATGTACAGTTTTCTGTACGATTATTTACCCAGCCATGTTCATCCGTATTTTGATACGATTATTTGTTATTCCGACACCGATAGTATCATAGCTAAATTCTCACCAAAGGATGGCAGTAAGTTCCAAAGTATTTACGAGATTATTCGTCGCGACGCTTTATTAATATACGACACATCAGACTACAAAAATAATAATCAATTTAACATACCATTGGTAAATAAAAAAGTCATGGGAAAATTTAAAGATGAATTATGCGGAACAATAATACGCGAATATGTTGGAATACGAGCAAAAGTGTATGCTATGAAATTAAAAAACATAAAGGTATTGGCAAATCAAGTGTAAAAAAATTAAAGTTTGAAGACTATAAAAATGCTATATTTAAAAATGTATCAAAAATATGCTCTTTTAATACTATACGATCTAATAATCATAACTTATATTCTCTTCAGATAAATAAAATTTCTCTTAATAATTTTGATGATAAAAGACATCTCTTGGATGATCAAATAAATTCGGTCCCTTGGGGTCATTATTCTCTCAAACAATAAAAATTTGTTTATTTGCTGAACGCATCATTTATACCTACTAACAAATTATATTGCCTTATTATTTTATTTATGTATAACCAATAATAATATGTTAAAACTTTATATGAAACAATAATTTTATGTTTATTTCTATTAATGTATGTGTATATAATATATATTAATTAATAATTTTAAGTCTATTTTATTTCCATATTAGTGTTTTTATTACATTTAGTTAAATAAAAAAACATATAAACAGTAATTTTTTTATTTTAAAACATAATTATAAATACATTTTACTTTATTTAAACATTTCATTTCTCGTTAACATATTCTTAACTATTTCTATTAAAATCATAACTTTACGGATTAATTTGAAATAATTATATTTATATATCATCTATTATTGCTTTAATAAAATTAATTAAATGACAAATTATCTTCCTGTGAGTAACATTACATTTATTCGTAGCGTTTGCTCTATAAAATCACATTCTAGTCCAGGAATTGTGCGAATGATCAAGACCCAACCATTTCACATACTGCTTCTCATTTTTACGACGCAACACTTTTTCCACCAAATAAACATCTGAATGTTTCACTTTTTGTAATTCTAGACTATAGAATGATCCTATAATAGGACGTTTTCTATTATCTTCAAGTTCATAGGTGATCGGATTAGTTATGTTCTCTTTGACAATCTTGAAAATTTCTGTCGACCAATTTGGCGTATACCCCTTGGCAAACATGGTTTTTTCTTTGCTGATTCGAACAAAATCTCCAACCTTGAACTTTCCTTTGCCGGCTATTTTAATGTGTGAATAAACAGTTTGTAACAGATTGTTCTCTTTATCTTTGCTTACGTCGCAAGGTCTCATTCCAATAGTACTATGTTTAGTATTATTGTACGAGTCAGTGATATCTGCCAGTACATTAAACCATAAGTAACGACCTTGCATGCTAAAATTACGGTATAATTTATCTTTCAGTGTGCGTATTACACGTTCAACTATGGCCGCTTTTTTAATGGTGTATGTCGAATAATGGTTTATAGACCGTTCTACCATGAGCAGTTTGAATTTTTCGTTGTAAAATTCTGTGCCATGGTCTGTTTGTAAATTTTTCGGAGTTCGTCCATTATTAAGTATTTTTATCATAGCATCTCGCACGGATTTTGCAGTTTTATCTTTCAACGGTTCCGTCCACACGTATTTTGAAAAACAATCAATCACTACAAAAATATATCTAAATCCTTTATTTTCACGAGCGTATAATTGAAATTCTGCTAAATCCGCCTGCCATAAATCGTCAATGCCTTTCAATATTGTCCGTCGTCTTGCAAAATTTTTACGGGCGGGCTTATGTAATTCGGTCACAACATCGTACTTTAGTTTGTCCATTCCTTAACGGTTTGATTTGTTCATTTACTGTCGGTTTTTTAATCATTTAAATTTGCTTTGCTTCCGGTATTGGGAATGACGACGAAGATGAAAACATTATATTAAATATACGCTCTTCGGTATTTATTTTAAAAGTTTCTATCTCTGAACTGAGCTGATTCATTGCCTCCGTAAATTTTGCTACATTAAATTTATTCAACTGAATTTGTTCATTGAGTTCTTTATAAATTTGATTAACGTACTTTTTATTTACGGCGTCATTGTCTTCGACCGGTACGTCAACATTCTCTAAGCGTTTATGTGAAATATCAAAATTTCCATCGGGTGTTTTAAGAAACCCGACACCGGCTGGTCCCCGTCGCCCAGCCAAATGTCGTTTTAAATCAGTTGTTTGCGAGTGTCGTCCAAACTTATCGACACTCATTCCGCAATGTTTTTATTAACACTGAAATGCATTAGATTTTATTATACAATTATATTGGCTTCGCGCAATTCTTCTTCGATAGAGACAATTTCGTTGTTGAGAGATGTGTTTCCCGCTTTTTGAGAAGCTAACAGCAGTACCAATCTTTCTATTAATTCATTGGGATCGTCCCAGTAAACAAGTTGAATTGGATTAGAATTTACTATCATAGTATTATCAAACATTCCACTTCCTACAGATTTCTTTTGTTTGATCCGAAACGGTTTGATAATCTGGGTATATTTATACGTTTTAAGTCCTTGAATTTGTGCACCGGGTTGATGATTACGTCTCAGCGCATTTGTTAAGTCCAAAAGTTTTTGATAGTTTTCCAAATCATTTGTACTAAATCCTGAATTGGGCTTTCTTTTAAAAAGCAATTCGTAAATACCTGTGGTTCCTTCAAATCTTTCTCCTTTTATTACCAAGTCTTTACCGTCAATTTCAACATCTGAATCACCAACTGACCATTTCAAGGTGCTCGGATTATGATATATACCTGTAGTTTTTGATGTATCAAATACCGGTTTTACGGGTGAATCGTTTATTAACCCCTTAAAATAGGATGCCGGCAATGGATCGTATTTACTCTGCTCAAAATCTTCTGCAATACTTGCATAGAAATTTGGGTTACTCATTTCAAATGCATCATCATTATCTCCACTGAAACTTTCACTATCGAGATCTACGTATTCTTGTGGCTCTTCAAAACTTGTATACAAATTTGAATTATCTAACTCATCATCTATATTAATATCACTTGATCCTACATTTTCATTATGTGCCGCTAATTCTACACTTAGTACGCTTTCCTTTCGTTGCTTTTTGACCCCAACATTTTTCTCTACTTTAATGTTGGTTTCGTGGTCTACTATTTTTTGTAGGGGATTTAAAAGCGGTGCGTACACCTTAGTCAGTTTTTCATTCTCATCTACCCTACCGAGTTTAAGAGCCAATACTTTTTTACGAATGGCTTTTTTGATATCAAGTATTTGTTTAGTTTTAGCCGACATTAGAATGGATTAAATCAGCATTAAGATCAACTTTGATCAGCTGTTGAATCAATTAAATCATCTTTTAAATAGGGTAAATCGGCTTTGAATCAGCAAAATCACCGTTATAATCAGGTAAATTAGCAAATCAGTTTTTTAACAGATGCACAATCTGACCTACCCAAAGGAAAATCAAACTATAACTGAATAAATTATTTATTTGTAACAACTATAAATCTATCCAACATCATTCGATATCTGCCTTTGTTAAGATCTTTATCTTTATCAATGGTTATAAATCCGTACTTATCTTTCCAACACTTAGAACAGAAGTCTTTAAACGTCCCGAAAGTCATGTCACTACCTACATGGTCTTGGTAAACATGTTTCAAATTTGTTTCGTCTTGTCTGAAAAGGATAATAAAATTAGCATTATCGCGAATTAAATGTTTTGGAATTCGAGTGTATGTTTGACAGAGATAAAATGAATCTACATTCTTATGTCTACCCATACTAAAAAAATTTCGGATTTTATCTTGTCCGTCGCAAGCTACATCATCAAAAATAAAAATTGAGTTACTTTTTGCCTCACTTGGATGAAGTATTTCGCAGTTTTCTCTAAAGGAAAAATAACCAATTTCCGGCATCGACTTTAAAATGTTACCTAACATTTGGTATTTAGGTTGATACAAAGACTTAGAATATATATACACATTCTTAAATTTTACACCGTTTTCCCCAAACAGTAAACTAAGCATAACGTTTGATTTTCCGCAGTTTGATGGACCGCAAATAAGTGCCCGGATAGAATTTGGCAATAATTTACTATGTCGTATTTTATTTTTTTTTAACCCATCGCCACACACAGAGTCCATATTAACGACTTCTAAAGTCTGCCTTTGTTTTACTGTATGCATGTCGTCTTCCTCTTTTTACACAACTGACCTACTTATAAGTATGGTATAAATATTTATGAGTATTGCTGTATTAATTAAATGTCGATAAGACACGGTACAGGTATGATTAACAGTTTAATCAACAAACTACCCTTTGAAGTGCATTTACCCGGTTATCAGTATTGCGGACCCGGAACCAAATTACATAAACGTCTAGCCAGAGGTGATCCCGGTATTAATCCGCTAGACGCGGCCTGCAAACGACACGATATTGCGTACAGTAAATCAAACGATTTGGTCGAAAGACATAGGGCCGACCAAATATTAGAGGAAGCCGCTTGGCAAAGAGTAAAAGCAAACGATTCCACTTTGGGTGAAAAAGCGGCCACTTGGACAGTTACCAATATGATTAAGGGAACAAAAAAATGGGATTTGGCAATGAAAGCAAGAAACATGATTTGAAAAAAAATGTGATAATGAACGCAAAAAAAGCACTTAAAAAGTTTAAATCTAAAATTTCTAAACGCAACGGCATAAAGGACGGAGCCCAAATAGCTCTAAGTGCCGCAAAAGCCGCTGTCAGAGAATTGGGGGGAAAGCAAAAAATTCGGCATCCTCGAGTTTTACCCATTCCCAAGTCGGGAGGATTTTTACCGTTAATTCCCTTTTTTGCGGGATTTTGCCATAGGATCATTAGCTGGAGGAGCAGCGGGTATTGCCAAAGCGGTAAAGGAATCCAGAGAGGCAATGAGGAAAAGCAAGGAATTAGAAAGACACAATAAAATAATGGAAGCAATCGCATTGGGAACGCGGACAGAAAAAGGATCCGGACTTTATTTGAAACCGTACCGCAAAGGATTGGGAGTTTTTTTACAAAAACAAAAAAACTAGGGAAACTACCACGAAGACCGCTGACAGACAAGGACATTCGAAAATTTTCTAGTCATATTGAACATTTTCGAGGGGTGTTTATGCGAGATGACCTTCCTCACAAACCACATCATGTTGAATGTGCAATTATTAATTTAGATTCAAACGATGGACCTGGAACGCACTGGGTAGCGTATAAAAAACGCGGAAACATTGTCCAATACTTTGACAGTTTTGGGAATCTAAAACCCCCTCAAGAACTCTGTCGCTACTTTCGGGGTAGTAAAATCATGTACAACCATAATCGGTATCAAAATTATAATACATTTAATTGCGGGCATTTATGTTTAAAGTTTTTAAATGATTAGTTTTGCAAACAAAAGGTTTGACTGATAGAATAAAACATATAAATGTATTTAAATTTCTGCAATAAAATCAAAGAAATCAAGTAAATTATGATTAGTCATGTCCCACACCTTTACGTTGCAGGGTACCACAAATGTGTTATCAATCAATTTGTTTCCACCAATTGAATTAGACGAGAATGCAACATATTGTTTGGGGTTAATAGGATTTCGGTCATATAACAGTATACCAAATATAGATGAAAGTAATAATAAATTTCTTTGTGGAAATAAAGAAATTACAATTCAAACGGGGTCTTATGAAATAGGAGACATAGAAAAAGTGTTATGTAAACATTTGGAAGAAGAATCGGGAGAGACGGTTTTAAGTATTAAACCAAATAATAATACTTTAAAATGTGAAATAAAATGCAAGTACGATATTGATTTCTCAACTCCAAACACAGTTGGACGACTGTTGGGCTTTTCCCCGTTGCAATTAAAGGCCGGCGAATTGCATGAATCGGACTTACCCGTAGATATTATAAAAGTGTCGACAATTCGCTTGGAGTGTAACATCGTTACAGGGGCTTACTACGGCAACAAGTTAAGCCATACACTATACGAGTTTTCAATAAACGTTGATCTCTTAACATAGAACCCCGAAATATACTGTATTTACCTGTAAATGTAAAGTCAACCATTGATAATATCACTATAACAATTATTGACCAAAACGGGGATCCAGTGAATTTTCGGAAAGAACGCATTCTTGTCAGATTAGAATTGAAAAAAAATGGGTATTCAGTATAATAGAAAGTTGACACCTACACGAATATCTAGTAGTCAAAGATCCCTTAAAGAGGTAACATCGCACAACCAAAACCAATTGTTGTTGTGGGGTTACAAATTAAGTAATGTTGCAAATATTCGACAAAGAAAAATATGATGATTCTATCACCAAAGAAGAATACCATACTTATCAACCTCGTGCCCCGGGGCTTTCAAACTCTGATGAAATTAGAATTTTAATTCAACATCAAGACATATACACCGCTACATACAAAAGTTATTTACATATAAAAGGCGAAATAATAAAACCGGAGGCTGCATCAGGCTGTTCAATAGGCTGGAATCCGTGGGCATTTCTATTCGAAGAAATACGCTATGAACTGAATGGCTTTGAAGTAGATAAAATAAGGGATCCCGGTATTACCAGTACCCTAAAAGGATACGCATCAATAAAAAGTGAAAATTTAAAGGATTATTGTTCTGCGGGATGGTTTGATAGCAAAACTATCTCCACAAAAACAACAAATTTTTTTTGTATACTTCCTTTGAAACTACTGCTAGGTTTTGCCGAAGACTACCAAAAAGTTATTATTAATGCTAAACAGGAATTAATTTTGTTACGCGCTCGATCCGATAACAATTGTTACATGGGTGCGGAAAATGTGAAAATTAAATTAAACAAGGTAGAATGGAGAGTTCCGCACATACAAATAAACGATTCCGCCAGATTATGGTTTTTGAATCAACTAAAAAACGACTCATCCATTCGCATTGCCTTTCGGAAAGCCGAATTGCATGAACTTCCTACCGTACGAGAATCCACAAAGGACGTCTGGATGGTAAAAACATCGAGCAGTTTGGAAAGACCACGCTATGTCATTGTCGCATTTCAAATCGCTCGAAAAGATGATTTCAGAAAAAACATTTTCTTTTTTGATCACTGCCACATTCGGAACATAAAAGTTTTCCTAAACTCTGAAAGCTACCCTTACGATAATATGAATATGGATATCGGTATTGGAGATTGGACACTTGTATACAAAATGTACTGCGATTTTTTTAAAAGTTATTATGACCAGGATAAATCAAACCCTCTGTTTGATTATGACTTGTTCAAAAATAGAATGATTTACGTGTTTGATGTTTCTCGTCAAAACGAAAGTGTGAAGTCATCTACAGTCGATTTAAAAATTGAAATGGAAACAGCGTTAGCCTTCAGTGCCAACACACGAGCGTATTGCCTCATTCTGTCGGACAATTTAGTGGAGTACAGACCATTGACCGGATCAGTTAGAAAAATTATCTAAGCCATGGCAATTGTATTGGCCGTAGATATGCAGGGTTTTGTAATTGGGGGAAACTTTGTACCAAAGGAGATAAGTATTGCAAAAAACGATCAACATATTTACTCGTATCTGATGAAACCATCTGTTGAGTATGCATTTTTGACGGAAAAAGAGAAAATCCAGACTAAATGGTTGGAAAATAATTATCATTCAATTCCATATTGGGGCGGCTTTGTCGATTCCGGCAATGTTCAAAATATTTTTTATACGTTTGGCGGAGACAACTGCGATGTAACATGCGTGGTAAAAGGACACCAGAAAACCAAATTTTTACAAGATAATTTTCCAAGTTTTAAAATACTTGATTTGGAAAATGAACCAAGATCACCTAAATTTAAAAAATGCGTCCATGATTGCGTAAATCACAAAAATAATTTCAGTTACTGTTTATTTGAAAATGTTAAAAAAATATGTATGTATTTGAATGGTGAGAATAAATAATCTATGTAAATTATTTTTTTTATTTTAATATATTCCTTTTCTTTATCCATCCTTCCTTGCTCCAAGATGGGAATAGCATCTATCTAATAGTTTACTAATGCGTTGACGGGACGGATATTAATATTAATCCCATCTGCGCGTTCATATGTCCAATTTTAAATCTTTATTAATAATAAAATTAATAAACAAACAAATTCTTTATTAATAATTAATTACATATAATTAATTTCCATCATTTTATTATCTATTCATATGCTTATTAATTAAAATCATTATCCGTTACAGATGTAATACATAATGTTTCAAATGTAATAGATAAAAGCACCGATAGTGTGTAATTTTGCACGCGCATCGCATTCCGATGTTTCCTCGCACAGAGACGCATCTCTCTCGATTCGTTTCATAATTTGTGTCAGCAAATTTTATTCTTATTTTGCATCCCACTCTTTCATGCAGTCACACTCACGGAGTCCCCGTTACAGATGTCCATACAGCTGATAAGAACTGATAAGAAGCGATAAGCAACTGATAAGGAGGTACCGCCAGCCGAGCGCGCTTGGGTGACGCAGGCGACGCATGCGCAGTCGCAAATATATGCATAAAATAGATCGACCGGATGTCCATGCTAATCGCCATAAGCAACGTCACAGGCACCGCTATTTTTTACCTACTCACAAGAAAACTATAATAATAGAAAATAAAACCTGCCCACACAATACTATAAATTACCCCTCACTTCTAAATTACTTAATTTACTATATAAGTCTCTTTCTGTCAAGAAAGGAAACATATATAAGTTTACGAAGTTACTAAAATTGAATGCAAAGGAAAATGGTTAATATGTTGACTAAAATAATATATATTTGTACTCAGCCCTGACCAGGCAAAGTTCATAGTACAAATATTTGTAGAATCTATGAATTACAAAATAACTTCGTCTATACTTAACTCACTATTACAAATTGCTGACCCAGCCCAGTAAGCAGTTCCAACAATTCGTTCACTCTATGAAGTTCTTCCGGCAAGCATCAGGGAGATCTCCCCGATACAGACAAATGATGCCGCCTAATGAGCTGCGGGTACGTCCCTAATTGGAGCGCACACCACCCCGCGGCACCTGGACCCACTAACCAGGTGCTCAGCGTGACCTTGACCCCTGAAGGCACGCAATACGTCACACCATACCACCAGGTGTACCCAAACTTGCACATCACCTGCAACCTCCAACAAAACGTGATGGCGCATCCGCCGCCTCCAACGGGATCAAATACCTGGCCTATCAAGGCAGAACCCCGAGGCCTATGGTCTCACCAACAACCCCAACACACAATCCACCACGAGAAGGGCCACGACGCCTTCTCCAACATCACCGACTCCCACCCCTATCAGCTCGGGAGCGGAAAGCCGGTAACAAATGGCGCCCAACGTGGGGCAGTTGCAGAGCATAGTGCCTGCACGAACCTGAATAAACCCCAACACGGTTAGACACCGACCGAAACCAACTGCCGACCAACGACCAGCCACATAGAGGAAGAAAGGCAGAGAGAAGCAAGCCTATAGGGCAGCGATCGAAGACGGCCAGCGTTACATGGCGAACCACCAGCAGGTGGCACACTTGGCAAACGCAGTTGCTTACACACAACGCAACTAAAGTTGTACCAAGCCAAACTACCCTGCTTCGGCGGAGAACCACATGAAGATCTACACCAGTTCTTCAATGACCTGGAGAACCGATTTGTACAACAACAAATTCCGACGACAGCTTACCACAGGCTGTTGGTGCAGAATCTGAAAGGCGACGCTCTTGCCTTCGACAAGAAGTACGAGAAAGAACCGGCACCTTCGTACGCAAACACGAAAATCCGGCTCATCCGACACTACGCCGACCCCGCAGTCATAGCCCGCCTAATGGGAACCCTAACAACTCAGAAACATGACGCACAAGAGCCAGTAAAATGCTTCTTCCAACGTCACGCGGCCCTATATAGGCGACTCTGCCCGCACCACCCGGAGCAGATCCTGACAAATGTATTAGCCACATATACAACAATCATTCGACATCATTGATTTTTAATCATTCGACCAACTAGTGCACACGGCCAACAAGGTCAAAACCGACATTGCCTTACGACGTAGCACCCGGACAAGCACCAAACCAGCCACCAGCACCACCAAGTCGACTCCGGGAAACCGGGCAGAAAAGGAAAGCCTCACCGACCCAAAAGAAGCAGAAGAAGAAAAAGAAGCGTAAACACGCAAACCTCCACAAGCCACCATAGGCGCGGTGGGAAAGGGCCACCTACCAAGGATAACCGTGACCATTGACGGCAAAACCATGGAAGCCCTCATTGATTCCGGAGCGAGCCACAACTTTACCCGATTAAGGTTGGGCAATCCGAAACCACCAACAATTTCTGTCGCACAAGCGGACCCATCTACTACGCTTGACACGGTGAGAGAAACAACCGTAGAGATGACCGTTGGGGACCAACACCACAAAGTCACCCCTCCTGGTCGCCCCGAAATTGGGAGTTATGTAATACTGGGTAGCGCATGGCTAAACAAACATCAAGCAAGCTTCGAATACCTACGCCTGTGCATCCATTATGGCAAAGAAAGCCAATCGACCATCTATTGGATACCTCAGAAGACGCCGCCGACCAAAGCTCACGAACCAGTGGAATTACCAAAACACTCGTTCCCCGATGCTAAGAAATTTGAACAACTGGTCCGTGATTTTCCAACAGTCTTTAATGTGACACCTACAACTACCCCCACGGTCAAACATCATACTGAACTAACAAACACTACGCCGATACGCACAGCGCTATACACCTACAATGCGCATAAGAAAGCGCTCATCTTTGAGCAGGTGGAAGAACTGATGGCAAATGGCATTATTGAGAGGAGCAACAGCAGCTACTGCGCTTCGGTGGTCATCGTGCAGAAGAAAAATGGCTCACCGCGCTTCTGCATTGATTATCAAGCGTTAAACAATGCAACTCAGAAAGAAGCTGCACCTTTGCCCAAAATTCAAGAAACTCTAAAAGATTTTGGAACAGCAAAGGTATTCACCAAAATCGATCTCAGGACCGGGTACTGGCAGATTCCCATGAAGGACGAGGGCAAGCAGTACACCGCCTTTGCCGCCTCAGATAGGGGCACTTACCAATTCCGAGTGATGCCGTTTGGCCTAAAGAACGCGCCAGCAACTTTCCAATTGCTTATGTCGCAAGTCTTGTCCGGCCTGCTGGGAAGCATTGTCTTAGTGTACCTAAACGATATACTGGTATATTCTCAAGACTACGTCTCCCACCTGGTGCATCTGAGAAAAGTACTCGAACGCCTGCAAGAATACAGATTAAGATGCCACCCCACAAAGTGCGTCTTTGGGACCGATTCGGTCGAATACTTAGGCCTCCGGGTCAGCGCGAAAGGAAATCAACCTCTACTACACCATCTGAAATCGATCCAAGACCAAGAGATCCCACGTAACATAAAGCAACTCAGGAGGTTTCTGGGTACTTGCTCTTGGTTAAGAGAGTACATCATAGACTACTCTAGAATAGCGGCGCCGTTGATGGCCATGCAGGGAAACAAACGACCGTTTGTATGGGGAGAACCCGAGAACGCCGCCTTCCAAGCAATCAAAGACGCGCTCAATAAGCCGTTAATACTAGCACGGCTGAAACCTGGATTGAAATTTGTATTACAAACCGACATCGGAGTAGGGGCCGTCCTGTAACAAGAAGAAGGCTCACACAGACGCGTAGTATCCTACGACAGCGCAAAGCTGACACCATGTCAACAGAGGTTCCACTCGAATGAATTGGAGTGCATGGCAATAATGTGAGCAATTAACAAGTACAGAGCGTACCTCAAAGACGAGCCGTTTATCCTGAAAGCTTTAGTCTGGCTAAAGAACTCGACCGACGCCAAAGCGAAGTTCCCAGGTGGTCACTCATACTCCAAGAGTTAGACTTTACAATCGAACACACCCCTGGTAAAATAAACCTATTACCCAATAAACTGAGCAGAAACCCAAGCAACAACCTCATCGACGAGTCAATTGAAGAGACAGAACAGCTATTACCACCCGAAGATCCGAATCAGCAGAAGACCGCAACCATACATTGTTTGTATCAACAGCTCGACCGAGCTCATAACCCGCAACAAGGCAGAATACAATTACTGACGGGAGAAACCTTGGCAGAAGTAGTCAGACTTGTTCAGAACGAGTGCGAACAAGTTCAAATAATTATTCGCCGACGTCAGGAAATGCTAGATAATCCAGAAAACCTAGTAGACATGGATTTGGGTTACAATCTAGGCGAGCACGGAGAACTGATAAAGACGAGCGCAGGGCACGACCAACTAGCCGTACCACCAAGTGCACAACAGGAGGTTATAAAACAGCACCACTCCACAATCACAGCCGGCCACCCAGGTCGCGACGAGACTACGGCAGCATTCCTGCGGTCTTACCACTGGCCAAACGTGCAAAAAGAAGTATCAGGCACATCACCAAAGGCATCTCTAAAAGCTCACCCACCTGGTCAACCATAGGAGAAGATAGCCATCGATTTCGTGGGACCCCTAGAAACAACAGAAGCGGGAAACAAGTATGCTTTTACACTAATGGACATGTGCACCAGGTGGGTAGAAGCAACACCAATGCGAGAGGCCACAAGCAAAATAACCACAAGGCTACTGGAATGGCAATTCCACCGTTGGGGGTATCCAAAAGTAATATTATTCGACAACGGCACGCAATTTACAAGCCAGCATTTCCAGAAGGCCGTACAAAGGTGGAAAGCCAAACACCATACGACCGCCACATATCACCCACAGGCCAACCCGGTGGAAAGACGGCACGCCAAACTCAAAAAAATTATACATACGAGCATTGAGAGAAGATCAACCCCATAAACAGTGGGACGCAGGCCGTATACCATACCGTGAGATTTGAAAAGAAAATTAACCTTGATATCATAGGTGGGTATAATTAAATTGTAACGAAAAAAACTTTACGATAAATGAACACATTAATAACATAAAAATAATTCCCTCAACTTATAACAATATAAACTAATTAAATTTTTTTTCCTCTCTAAAAAACTTGATAGTCTCGGTAGCTGAGATCTGTAGGCGGAACCTACGTTTGCACTGGTTTTTGTGTTGTTGTTTGGACTTCTTCTTCTTCTTCTTTTTTGTTATGGGCCGATCATCACTCCCAGCTGTTTGAGGGACAAAAGCTAACGAGCTGCCACCGTTTTCCATAGCAGAAGTGAATGCTACAGGCCAGGAGATGTAAACAGCACCACGTGCAGCAAACTAGGGAAATTCTGACGGCGATGGTGTCATATACATAGAGGACAGCTGGCTTAGGCTGGCTGGCTACATTACCAGGAATACTAGCAGCTGCCGAGACAACAACTGGGACCAGGACCTGCTGACTGGAACTACTGGCTGGCAGAGGGCTAATTCCTGCTATGGTTGGAGTGGGTGGCATTGACATGGTGCTCTCAGAGATAGCCGGAGAAGGGTTTGGCGGAGTCACCATTTAAAACAATGCCGCACTTTCCCTTTGGAGAAGTTCTTCAATGCCTTTGCCAGGAGTTGCAGGCAGTGCGATGGGAGAAGTATCCAGTTTCAAACAGTCCATGATGGAGGAGAAATATAACAGCAGTGAAAAACAAAGAAAAAGATAAGTATAAAGAAATAATAAATACATTGTATCAAACCAAACATAACAGTATGTTTTCTATTTTTAGGCATAATATTAAAAAAAAAGGATTAGATGAGTCAAAACATTTAGAGAAAAAAGATGGTATATACATTGGAGGATTATAAAATTAAAAGATGAGTGGACAGGATTAAAACTATATATGTAAACATTGACACGTAAGAATAAAACTTTCCTGCGGCGGTGCGGGCCTATAAAAATAGTTTTTTTTGCCAGATGCTCTCTTTTTTTTTTATTTTGTTGAAACGGATCAATAAGCAAGCAATATTCACCGTTAATTGTTTTTTTTAAGGATGTGAATTATGCGGCGTGCATCTCAAAAACACTTTGGCTATGACTATGTTAGCCGTATTATTTGACTGTCTCTGGTGTATAGTGATGTATCCATGTTTTGTCTACAGTTATAAAACTACAAACACTACTTTTTAATGCGCTTAAACGTCACAAACTCTGCTTCTAAAGTTGCCACAAGTGTGCGTTGATTAAGTAATTACTTGGTTGGGGGGCGTCTCAGTTTCCGGGCTTCATCTGGTTATGGCCCAGTAAAAGCTTACTTGGGATCATTTTGGTGGCGGCTTTGGTTTTGCGGTTATTATAGTAGACGGCAAGTGGTAACAATTTGTCTCAAAATTTCTTTGAATGTTCTGTTATCAATAATCAAATTGACTTCTTAAGTTCTGCGTGACGCCGATTGATTGATTTTGCCTCTGTGGATGGTAAGTGACCGTGGTATGCTGCTTAACCTTCCATCTTTGCATAAAGTTCCGTAAAGTTTGGCTTTAGAATCGCTGGCCATTGTTCAACAGGAGGATTTTTGGCTTTGTTAGTCGCTGAAAGTAGTAGCACAACTTCGACCTATTGGCCACCTTGTTTCCTGATCGAAAAGTTTTAAAAAGTTTTAAGTATTGCTGCTCGTTTTCAATTTTTTCCTGTAGATTGCAGTAGCGAGGCTTTCGGATGTTAGGGGCCAGATTTGGTGCAAAAGCACGTTAGGCAATCGCTGATATGGGTCTGCACGTCTGCTCTAACTACAGAACTTCAAAACTTCCTGTCTTGTTTTTGGTGGTACATAGTTGTTCCCATCCGACGGATTACCCTATCTTCATACGTTCCTGGTATCCTTAGATGATGCCTTTGGTTTGTAAACATTTTTTTTGGCATTGGCGTGTAGGTTGGCTTGAAGCGTTTCCTTGTGTGACGGATGGGAGCAGGCAAGTGATCAGATCATGTTGTTAAATTTGGTTGGTCGTTGGTGTTTTCGTGTGGTAAAAGCCAATCATTGGTTTTGATTGTTAAATCCACTAGTTTGTCTTCAATTGCAATTTGCAAGTAAAGTCTATCCAAAATCTTCAACATGTAATTTTGGAAACAGACTTGTTCATTTTTGTGTGCCTCCATCTGGAGCTGCAAAAACAGTACACGGCTTGTGTTTTTTTTTATTGGTATTTGCCAGTATCCACTTATTAGGTTGAGATTGGTAAAAACTTGGGCATTTCCAAAACTCTTTAAAGTCTCATGAATTTTTTAAAAATAGTGCTACATCAGTTTTAGTGATAGCATTTAGCTTTCTGTAATGTTTGCATAATTTGGGTTTGCCATCCTTCTTGTTAATAACTTGTTGCTGCTCTTTTTGATTATTCTATTGGTCAGTAGTACGTGGATCTGTTCAAAAATTTGTATTTTTGGCAAGCATTATTAGTGTATTTAGGAGTTTTGTCCACCAGATCAGTTTGGTGGGTAATGGTTTTATTAGCAGTTGGAACAATGTTGTCATTAAATACGGTGTGGAATTCTTCAAGTAAGTTGGTTAATCGGGCCTAATTTGAGAACAAGTTAGTAAGAATTTTTGTCTGTTTATTCTTCTTTGGGCGGTTTTTGTTGTTGGATCTTTTGCTTTTCAGTATTTTTTTCCCGCTTGGGTGGAAGTAGCAAGAGCATTTATTGCTGTTGATGATTTTGGATTAGGCCAAACAAGTTTGCGTCAGGCCAAATTAATTTCCACTCAGATAACGGTTTCGACAAATTGTTCAAAAAATAAAAAAAAATATGACGTTTGGCGGCTGCTCTATTTGAGGCTCCACCAAATTTGCAAAGGTGTTGGCTATCAAGGTTAGTAGAAAATTTGTATTTAGAAGGTTGCCTGGTTTTATCAAAGGAGCGGAGTTGTTTGCACGGGTTTCCTATTTACACAAACAAACAGTATGTTATCAAACAATTTTACTCTGCACCACTACCCGCTCCTATATCATTTAGAGGCAAAACTAGACAACCTTCTATATAAGTTTTTCTACCAATCTTGGTTTGCTATAACCTTTTCGGTATGTGGTGTAGGTATATATAAAGCGGTCTGACGTCAAAGTTTTTGGCTTGTGAAGAGAAGTAGTTAGTTGGCTAGCTATTCTGACAAGTTCTACTGAGTTTGCGTAATGCCGAAAAATTCTTTGTTTTGAGTTGCTATAATTCGGGCCAGGTTCTTTTGAGTATCGATCTTTGAATAATTTGGCTGTTTCTCGTAGTTTTTAAGTCAGCACTTTATAAAAACTCACGTTCTACGTTCAATATTTCTGTCTTTTTTTTTCCTGTTCCCACAGGCCCCAAGTCCAATCTTTTCCCAAAAATTCTTTCCGGAAAGTTGGAAAAACCCGGTCTCAACCGGGCAACAAACAAACACACATCCAAGAAAGTGCCTTTGATAGTCTGGATTCCAGTCGGCGGATTTGCGTCGCAGTTTACCTTACTTTTCTAGGCAATATCACAAAAATAGTCTGGGTTCTCAAGCCATTCTTTGTACTCTTAAATGACGCATTGGGTCTGATGGCATTCTCTCTGGCACGTGCCTACCGTTTCTGCCAAGGTTTCTTTTAGTAGAGGCTTGTCGGTGCTTTCGATGGCAGAGTCGATTTTTTTATCTGCCGAGTTCCTGGTAAAATATTAAAGCTTTCAAGGTGTGTTCCACGGTGAATATAAACTCTTGCAGGAGCATTTACCACTAAGTTAGTTTGGCATTGGCATCGAAAGAATTCTTTATCCAGACTATGCCTATGTTGTTGGTCGATTTTCAAAGTAAAGAGCTCTTCTTCAAAGTACTCTAAACTTTTTTACCGCTCAAACAATTGCTATACATTCCAAATCGTCCAAGTGAAATTTCTTTTAGAACTTGGTAACTGTCGCTGGCGTACAATACAACACAATTCTGGTCGTTTTCTTCTTGGTATTATACGGCTCTAAAACCCAGGTTACACGCATCAGTTCCAAACTGATGCGTGTAATGCTATGCGACAAATGTTATTCTTGGTCGAGGTCTAGCAAGTTGGAGAAGTTGGTCCAGTGCTGTCTTCAGGGCTTCAAACGCTTGCTTTTTGTCATTTAAATTTTTGCAGTTTCATAATTATATATTTGTATTTCCAAAACCTGGTACAGATTCCCCAGAAGCGGCGGTGTTTAGCTTGGTTTTGAGCAGTCTTGAATTGCGGCCAGATGGTTTGGTAGCGGTCGATTTCCTTTAACAATAACTTGGTGTCTTAGATATTCAACGTTCTCCTTTCCAAATTTGCATTTTGACATTTTGCATTTTAGTCCATATTTTTGCAACCGTTCCAGGAGTCGGCAGAGACGGTAAATGAGTTCCTTATGATTTTAGGAGTATACCATGATATCATCCAGGTAAATCAAGTTAATGCTACTTAAGAACTTATTCAATACTCTTGACATGTAATTTGAAAAATGGCTGGTCCGTTCTTGAGTCCAAATAGCATCACGGTAAACTGGGCTTTCTTTCATCGGTATCTGCTAGTAGGTAGTTAAATCAATCTTTGTAAAAATGTACGCATTTCTAAAGTCCTTTAAAATCTTTTGATTTTGATTTGGAAGTGGAATCGACTTTGGTGACATCATTTAACTTAGTACTTAGTAACTCAGTACTGTCGGGGTGCAGTAAATGCAGCTGATTCTTTCAATTATCCAGTTGGTGAGTAGTTTGTGGATTTTTTTGAAAATCTGAGTTTTCCAGCAAGCATTGTAAGTGTATCAAAAAGCTTGTACCGGAGTTTTGTCCACATGATTGTTTTAATGGGTGAATGTCTTGATAGCCGTTAAAACTATGCCATCGTTGAATACCATGTGGAACTTCTAAAGTAGATCTGTTAATTGAGCCTGATTTGAGAACAAATAGGCGGAATTTTTTTTTTGCCAGAATTTGTTTTGATTGTTGTTGTGACCAGTATATAGACCAACGTTATTTTTGTAGTGTAAGCATTTGCAAAAATAGTCGTTCTGGATTCTGGATTCTGGATTGAAAGTTGGAGGGTAAACCAAAGTCTACTGCACGTAGGCCTCATTAGGCCCTTTGTACCTCCTCCAATGGTGACCTCACTCCGTTGTCTTTGCATTTAACCACCCTATGTGGCTGATGTATGCAAGTACAACGCTTGGAGGGGTCTCCCTTATGCTGGCCATGTCAAGCCAGCGGCTCCCCAACATGGATTCTCTATCGTATGAGAGGGCCGGGCATGTGCATAGCACGTGCTCGATTGTCTCGTCGTCCATTTCACATCTTCTACACGTTGGATTGTCTCCAATACCAATCATGTGCATGTGTTTCTTTAGTTGGCAGTGTCCTGTCAAGATTCCTGTCATAATTTGCAAATTCTTCCTGGAAAGTCGCAAGTAGTAATTGGCCGTCTTGGCGTTAGGAGCAGTCATTGCTTCCTTTGCCTGTCTGCAGCCCGGTGTATCATCCCAACGCCGTCTCAGTGCATTGTGTGTGTTAACTTTTAGTAGATTATTTAAGCTTTTGAGTGTTAAAACGGTCCAGGGTTCAGGACCACACGCTATGAGGGTTGACCCTTTACGCGCCAGCTCGTCCGCCTCAATGTTACCTACTTTGTTAGAGTGTCCTTTTACCCAGAGCAGCTCAATGTTATTTCCACAGGCTGCTAAAGTAAGGGCGCAATGACATTCATAAATTAGCTTCGATGTGATTCTAGGCTTGTTTATAGCAATTAGGGCCGCTCTACTATCCGTTAGAATTTGGACATTCTTGCCAGATATTTTGCGGTTCACAATTTCCATAACCCCATAGGTTATCCCAACGACTTCTGCTTGGAAGATAGTCGTATGAGCCCCTAGTGGTAATGATATTTTGAGGTCCAGGTCTTGCGAGAAGATTCCCGCTCCAGAACCTTTATTAGTTTTTGAACCATCCGTGTAGATTTTAATCAAATCATTGACCACGTTCTGCTTCTCTTGTTCATGTGTGCGCACGTTGTAAGGTCTTTGAAACACAAAGAAGGGTGACATGTTGTCTGTTTGCGCTCCTAACAGAGGTGTTTTCTTAACAGCCTCTTCCAGGAGAGCACAGTGTTTGCCAGCCCTCCCTGCAGTGTGCCAAAGTCCAGCTGCATTCAGACGCAAAGATGCCATTGTCGCCATCTCCTCGACGTAAATGTCGAGGGGCGGCAGACACAACATTGCCTCCATAGCTGCAGTTGGTGTTGTCCGCATGCCACCTGTTATACTTAGGCATGCCATTCGTTGCAGCTGATTTAGTTTGCTTGCAGACGTTTTTTGTCTAGCTAAAATAGTCGTTACTGATTTCTTGATTTTTTAACCACTTTTGGCCTAGTATTACCTCTTCTCCCAAACTGGGTGTAACGGTAGCCTTTACTTCGCTCGTGATTTGAATTGAAGTTTTTGAGTGAGCCTGTTTAAATTCCGTCCGTGCAGAGTTGGCAAAATTAAGTGAATTTCTGGCTTACCTCAAATCTATTAGAACCTTGGTTTAGTGTTTGTTGATATTTACAGCGGTGCTGAGTAGAATACTTTCTTCTACGGTTTCTATTCTGTCAGTTAATGTTCGGTAGCTGGTGAGTATATATTTGGAAGTAAGTTTTCTTCCAGGGCCTTGTGTTAGTTTTTGTTTGTTTTTTTTTTACTAAATTTGTTGTTGGTTTTGATCGGGCAATTTAGGTTTCTTGGTTAATCAACATTTTTGAAAATGGTAATATCCGGCAATTGGTGAATTTAAGGTTTCACCAAAGTTGCAAAGGTTTTACACATGACCTTCTCGGAGTTGTGCGGGTACACTTTCCGCAATTTTTTTTTTTGTAAACGACATTGGTTTATTAGCTGACCATTCTGAGCTAGTCCACTGGGTCCGCGTACTGCCGTAGAATTAATTGCTTTCAGTTCACATAGGTTAGGCAAAGCTCTTTTGTATAACGGTTTTCATAGGTTTTGGCTGTTTCTCTAAGTAAAGTCAGTACTTGTGATGGGCCGTTTTCGCAATTTCCTAATCTTAGACGTATTGTTCAATAGCCTTAAAAATGTTTACCAAACTTTCATAAGGCTCTTTGCCAAAGTGAAGTGGTTCGGGCTGGTTTTTCTGATGGATAGAGGCTTGCAGTAAACTTGTAACCTAAACCATACATGCGCTTCATAAATTGTTCTTGTGCGCGCATATTTTGCTCCCAATATTTCTGTCTTGTTTGTTTTGTTCATTATATCTTTCTTGTCAATCTTATCTTCTTTGTCCATTTGCTTTTCTTCTTCTTTCTATTCTTCTAACAACGTGAATCTTTTTGTAGGTGTCTTGAATTAGTATTTGTCAACGTCCTCCAGATCTGATAGTGATTTTTACTGGGAAAAAAAAACCCTGAGACGTTGATGTTACACCAACCCCGGCCAAAGATACTTTCCTAAGAATAAAACATTTTCTCGGATTTTCTGTATTTTATTGTACTTGGCGAAGAACGGCAAATTCCTGAAAAGATTCTCTAAATGTGAAAAAGCTCTGTGGCAATTGTGTTTGGTTTCCCGACATCGAGTGCAGTGTTACCGAGATGGACGCTGTTAAGTCTATGTTAATGTCCTGTTGGCCAAACTCAGAAAGGTTTTGAGAAGTTTTACGTTCTTAAATGGCGTTAAGGTGGCAACGGACTTAGTTCAAGTTTACTGGGAAACGCAACTCAAACCTAAACTTGTTGGTCATGTTCAAATAACAAATAATAAATTTCCAAACCAAACTGAGTTTGCACAATTAATTAGACATTTTGGGAGCGTGTTCACTGAGACAGTAATGCTTAAGGTAACCAAAACAGTTTGCTTTAGGGTTGAACTAATCAACTACACGGCAATCCGGTTTTGACCGTATGCCATGGGGCATTGCTGCAGTCCTATTTCAAGAAAAAAAGACTGGGGAGAAAATTAATTAGCTTTGCTGTAGCAACTGGTTAGACCAACGACTGAAAAAGTTTTACAGTAATGTCTGGTCATTATCTTAGCATTTAAACGATGCTGACAGTACTTAGAAGACGGACACTTTAAGCTATCACCCAAGCCTTTCAGGTCTAAAAGTTGGTAACGACGCTTTTAACCACATCCAACCTTCTACTAACAAGTCAACAAACTGCCTTTTCCTGGCATTCATCTTGACAACAAATTTGAAATACTTTATAGCAACAATAAAACTGCAATTCTTCTCTTTCGCAACACAGGAGACTGTCCAAATAATTCCGGCCATAGAAAAGCAATTGCTTTCTTTAATTCTAAAAGAGCTAACTTTGACGCCTAGTTAACTTCAGAAAAACGCAGCCTTGAGCTGAGAAATGCCCCGGAATACCTAACGGAAGATTTGCTCTAACTAACGTCCACAAAATGTGAAATGAATTTGTTCATTCCAAATGATCTTTGTAAAACTTAAAAACAAGCAAAAATTGCAGAAATTTAAAACTTAATTCAGCTTTTGGACCCAAAGGTCACTGTTGAGCCAAAAAAACGGGACGGAAGCATGATGCAATTTCAAAAAAGCTAACGTTACGGACACACTACCAAAAAATGTTTCAAAGCATATGTTATTTGCCGCAACTGTTTAGGCCCGCATCAATTGGTAAACTGCCTCAAATGCACACCTTCTAAGTGTGCACTCTGTGCATAAGTCAAAATGATCAACTTCTCTAGCCAAAAATTAAAGAAAAACATGACTGAGCATGCTAGGGCCTCAAACCCCAAAAACTTATTCTTGTTGTCACGTCTACTATCCTCGAACTCCAAAACGATGGATACTACACTTGATGTATTACTTCAAGTTTGTTTCTGGAATACCAATAACATTTTAGGAAAAAATAGCAAAGTGGATAAGTTCTTCTTTGAATCGACATCGTGTTAGTGTCTAAACCACAAACCCAGTCAAGCGCTAAGAATTCCAAATATCTTCCCCCGTACTTGATAAAAACTAATTTTGCAATAGATCTTCAGAGCACTCCTAAGTAGATACTCCCAACACTATCAAGATGAAAACAAATGCAATTGTTGTAACTGGGCTGTGCATATTTAATTATTCAATTTTGAAAGTTAAAACCTTCTTTCCACAATAATTGCTGGAAACTTTGAATCAAAGCATGCTAAGTGGAACAGTCTTCAAACTAACGCCAACAATCGTGCTTTGCTCGACTAATGAGTTCAGATAAACCCACTGCTAGTCACCGAGAGGACGTTCTTGACGTAGCAATACTCAAGAACATCAACTTTCAAGTAGAAACCAAAACTATCAATGATCTAAGCTATATAAAACTAAAAAAATGCATTGAAAGGTTAGCCAAAATGTTTCATACAAAATGATCAAGTTTTATATGAGCCAAAAATGGTTTTGACTAAACAAAATTTGGGTATAGAAACTTTATACAAAAATATTTAAAAAAAATTTGAATACAATATTTATAAAATAACTTTTTACTATTCTTTATGTAATTCTAAATTATCATTTTTATTAACAAAACAATTTATTATTTTCATTGTTTAACAATTAAAGTCATCTGAATAAAAGCCAATTATTATTCCGCAGTATATCTTTAATTTAATCCATTAAATTTATAACAATACCATTGTTTGAATTTTTTGTAATTTTAACTATATATATAGTTAAAACATTCTGGAAACAACTTTCCAATAAAATCATGAAGTACTTATATCTATGCTTATTATTCTCAAGTGGTAAGATTACTTAATTAATTAAAATTCAAAATTTATTCTAAAGTTTTTAAGTGATTTTTGACTCACACTCTGAAGAATGCATAGAGGATTGCTATAAAGCCCTAGACATGTATTGCGTTGGTACAAACGATTTGGTTCACATATATGTCAATAAATGTTTTTATTATTATGCACGTTGTTTGGATCCTACAATTCGTATGTATTGAATAGCAGTGTTATAAACATTTTATATTTTAGTTTTATTTTAGCAAATACTCCTATTGAGTGTAATATAAATTCGTTACGAGAATCTCCTGAAGCTATAGTAGAACAGGTTTTAAGACGCTATTATTAAATCTTCTTAAATAATATAAATTATGTAATTATATTATTAAATTGTTTGAAAGATGTATAACAATAATAATACTTTTAATTGTAGTTTTGTTTATCCTTGAACTTTATAATATTATTTTAAAGTGATTTTTTTAAATACGCAATGCTAAAGTAATGTCAACAAGTAAGCATGGGTTAATAGGAAATACTTTTTACTAACATTGTTTATGCTTTGACTTTTTGGCCAATGCTTTACTTGTTCTTGCTCTTAGTTGCCTGGCGTTTCTTTAGAATTGACTGTGACCGCAACAGACACAAGATGCTGGGGTGATGTCAATAAGTATAAACAACTTAACTTTTGATTAAACTATCCAGCGTTAGTACGTTGTTCAGCTTTTTATACGTACCTTCTTTTACAGCCAGAAACCTTCCGCAGGCAAGCAAGATATGCTCAGAGCTTTTTATTTTGCTACAGTATATGTATTTATTGCTGATAAAAAGATTCATGCGTTTCAGGTATATTTCTAAACAGCCATGGCATGTCAGGAACTGGGTTACATAGTAAGAGACTTTTTCGTGTTAACGGTTTACCCAGAGTGTAACATCTTTAATTGATCTTGGTTCATTTGCCTGATCCACCAAGTTCATTCTATACTCTTTCTCATGCTACCAAGGTGTCTTCTCCTTGCTGCGGCATTTACTTTTTTTCTTATTAGTTCTAAGCGTGTAGGATTTCTCCTTGGCCAACATGTGCATTGGGATGTATTGCACTCGTCAACACCGTCCGATACGCGGACGTGAAACTAATCGCAGTCTTCCTCTGCACATTTGCCAGTAACTTCTTGTACTTGTTTCACTGGACACAGTCATACCATATAGATGACCATATAGCATTACGGAGTTCACCACGGAACACATCGTCCTTCTGCTGCTCTCCGTAGCTTTTCTCAGGTTTGGCATAAATCTACTGAGAGCATTTACTGATTCTATAATGTTCGGTCTTAAGTTGAAATTTTTGCCAATCGTAATACCTAAGTACTTCAAGATTTGCCGACTCATAATTTTCCCAGCTACTATCAGCGCCTCCGTCTGCTGGTGCTCGTGCTGCAGACCATTCTACTCTAGCCATTTCTATATTTTGCCAATGGCCACTTCTGCATCTTCTACGATATGTTCCGTGGTTCCACATACCAGCTAGATCGTCTGCATATCCTATTTGGAGCACGTTGTCGTAGTATATAATTTACAAGGTTGGCTCTAGAACCAAACCTTGTGGTACACCACAAGTCATATTGAGTAAAAAGTTTTTTTTTGCAGATACAAACAAAAAAAGTTAAAAGCGTTATTGACATCCAGACTAACAAGGATGACACGATTTTTTCTCTTTTTTGCTTTTTTGACTGTGCTTTTAACCAATTGAATTAAGTCTTTGGTTGACCTTCAGAAAACTGCTGTATTTTATTAGTTTGTTAAAGAAGGTGGACAGTACCACGACCTTGGCTACTTCTGCCGGAATACCCGCAGCTTTTTCTGGTTTAATCTAATCTAATTCATCGCTTGCGATTGATGCTTCAGTTAAATCGCGGAAATGGTTCAAACATTTTTAGACAAAGTTGATTCAAAATTAATAAAATAAAAAAGAATTAATATAGCCTTCAGTACTCTTGTACTTGTACTTTGTTTGGTTTTAGCGCGAAGTCGGTTTGAAACAATCATGATTACCAATGACCTGAAAAGGTTTTGATTACTGGACGTTTGGGGGTTTTCAAATAAGTAGTCCTTATAAAAGTTTGCCAGTGCGGTTTAGCAAAGGCAAATCTTGCTATGCTTCTTTTGCAAAACTCTTGACGTTTAGGCGGTTGCGGCGGATCGGCTTTATCTTTGTTGACAGTATCGAACGTTGGCAGGTCGGTAGTTTGAGTGAATGATTATAGTATTGTAAAGTCTGCTTTGGAACTTTTTTTTCTTCTATTTGAGTTTTTGAGCTTTTCGCGTTAAAGACTCGGATGATGGAGGCGCATGTGTCCCCGTCTAGATATTGAAGAGCCGTCTATTAGTCACATTTGAAGTAATTGCTTTTGGGACAGAAATACTTTCCTCCCGATCTTCGGGATTGTTTACAAGACCTCACTGGGGGTTAATACGGTGGCATTGTAAATGCGTCGCTGGTGCTAAAACAATGCAAAAGAAATTAGTTCATTCCAGTCGTTTCTGGAGTTTACTGTAATGAGGATCCATATATTTTTTTTCAGTTCTCTATGTCGACGATTGGTTTGGAGGTGGTACGTAGCGGTGGTGTGTTGGAAGCATTTTCACTTTTTGTAGATTTTAGTGACGATCTGGTTGGTGAATTATGGCCCGTTGTCGGACAGTATAATTTGTGGGTACTTGTAGCAATTTCGTACTCTAGAAGTCGGCAAGTCTTATTGTTGGTGGCGCATAACTAGCCAACCAAATTACATGCAATGTCTTTCTTCAATTTTGATGTATTGGACTATCTTTGTTATATATTCATGTATACTTTTCCATTTCTTTTTACTTTCTATCATTATTCCAACTGTGTTTTTTTGCGTAATTTCCTCACCCAGTTCTATTTTTAGTTTTAATTTTGCACTTTCCCACCGTGTGCACTTGTAAAATACGTGCTTTACCGTTTCCACTAGATTAGACTCACTGCACTGTTATCTGTACGTTTAAATCTCACTAGGTAGTCATTAAAGCACCAGTGCCCACTTAAAAAATGCGTTTGAAACTAGTCCACTTCTCCATGTTTTTGTTTGAGCCATAGCCCTACTTCCCTTATTAGCGTCTTTGTCAAAATGGATTTGCCAGTATCTGTTTGCCAATTTTACTGCAATTTCTTTATTGTTTCATTAAGGATTTTGTTCTTTTTTGTCTCATTCTTGTTTTGAGATAGTTGTCTGTATTTTACCATGTGTTCGATTGGCATTATTACCGTTAAAACTAAGATGGTTCTGTATCAACTTGCTATTTACAACAAAAATCTTCTTTGTTGTTATATTATCATTCCTTTGTACTTTTTGTACCTCAGCACATGTCCTTAGATTGGATCAGTTTACAGTATGATTGAGAGTGCAACCGATCCTAGCAGTCTTCTCTTGTTTGATGCCTTAGCGATTTCACTGTCTTTTTAGCCTTGACCTTCCTATCTCCGTATAGAATCACTGCCTTCGTTTTACTTTTTTCAGGTTTAAGCTCTTTTTCTTCATTCTTGTTTTTGACCATTTCTTATTTGCTCTAGAGAGCAGGTCTTCCTCTGATTTAGAGGTTACGATTACAACAGTGTCATCTGCAAAGCATACTAGTTGCACTCCTTCCATTCTCTCCAGTTCCACTAGGTCGGTAAATAAATATTCCACAGTAGTGGTCCTAATATAGATCTTTGAAGAACCTTACATGTCTTGGTTATGTGCCCTTTTTCACCTATTTTAAATTTTTTGTAAGATGTTTGCAATGATCTTTTTTATTGTGTTTTTTACTAAGCATTTTGTATGTCTATGTATGATTATAAGAAGACAGAATTTTTTGTTTTAAGTAGCTTTGTTTATAGCCACTTGAACTTCTCCATTGTTTTGATGGTTGATTTTCCTTTTCTGAAGCAGTATTGGTTTTCAGGTAATTTCTTTTCAACCTCCTTTAATCTATTAGCAACCAAATGCTCGTATAGCTTACCAAAGCTGTTTGTTAAGCACAGCAGTCTGTACCCTACTGGTTCATTGTTTTTTTTTTGGTTTTTCAATCAACACTAGTCTGAATTCCTTAAATCTCTCAGGGAAGCTTTTTTTCCTAAGTTGTAGATTGAATACCTCCAAAATTGCCTCTGGTACACCTTTTTGAACTTGATCTTGTTTAGTGCTTTTTTTAGTATATGGCTTTACTTCTTTCATCTCTACTTTATCCTATTTAAAGATTGGGAAAGCTGCGAATAGCTTCTCTGCCCATTTCATTTATTGCTCATCGGTTAGCTTCATCCTATGTCTGAGATTTAATTTGTTTGTGACATTCTTATATCTCAGTCCCCCTGTATTATCTATTTCTTTACATACACTTGCTACAAATTCCTTTTAGCATCTAATATTACAAACTTATATTTTTTGCATTCAGTTCTATCTATCTTTCTCTTAGCTTTTTGTTTGTAAACTATGCTGAAGTCAGGGTTTCTACTTCCCCTATTGGACTCTTTTCTTGCCTTGGCACACTCCTTTTTACGTACCTCGAGTATATCATTCTAGCAGTAGATCTTTTGGTATTTTGTTGTGCCTCTCGTTCTTTCAAATGACTTCCTAACCGCTTTGTTTATGTATCTCATAAGTTTAATCGAAGTCAATGCTTTATATGTTTGTACTTTTTTAGTATGGTTTTGAAATTTGCCATTTCTTTCTTGGTTTTTAGTTGACTATGTTTCCTCCTATCCTTCATTTTTGTGTAGGCTTAAGTTTTCTTCATTTCTTTTTTCCCATTCTTTGCTCTAACAAAATTGTTTATCCTGTGCACCTCCCCATAATCTTGATTTAGAATTGAAATCTGCTGCTACGATCACACACTTTGAATGCATCTTTACATTTTTACCTAGTTTTTGAAGATAGCTTTCAAATTCTTCAACAGTTTTGTTTGATTACCAGTAGCATGAGTAGAAAATCACCTCCTCTAGTTCGACCCATTTGAATAACTGGATTTTAGTTTTGCAACCGTATGCTTTGATCTTCTTATTGTAAATACGTATGACCGTATCTCTACCTTTATTTACCACCCACTGGTCTCCTTCTGTCATCCTTTTATTTGGTTTGGCAATTATATCTACTTTATTAATGTTGGCTTTCTTGTGAAAATGGTCCATCGCCGCTTTGCGCTCTCTACATTGCTTTGCAAGCTTATCATTTTTTTGAAGGTTTCCGTTTGTTTTTCTCATATTTTTACAGGTTTTCCTGTAGCCTGGGCATGCTATTTTGTCTATGTCACAGTAATAGCAACGAGCTTTATTTGTGCAGTTTTTTGCCACATTTTCTTTGTTTCTACACTTGTAGCATTCACGGCAAAAGTTTTGTCACTTATTTGTTGGTCGGAAAAGTCTCACCTTAGCCGAAGATAATGTTTGGGCAATTGATTGCTCTTATAACCGAAGCACTCAATCTCCATCAGTCCAAAATCGCATTAATTTTATTGTAGCGTAAATAGTATTCTTGAATTCGTTTGACGCAGATGTTCAAAGTAGTCGTCATAATTGGTTTTACATTTAATGCCAAAGCTTCATTTTGGCTCAATTTTTTATCAGTTTCCGATAGTCGATGAAAAACAGCATAGAATATCCTTTTTTTTTAAATAATATCTACAGTAGGCACTGTTTGCTAATTTGATAAGGCTATATATGAACATCTTGTTTACTTGTTTATAGACCAAGTTCTATTTTTGACGTTTCAAGATTTAATTTTTTTTCAAAATTTAAATCCTTCAGACATTAAAACAATCTCTGGTGTCTTAGGATTGCCTAAGTTGTATATTTAATTTAAACACTGTAATTAGTTGTGTTTTGTTTTTTTTTTCAGTTGCAAAGAATAATATTTTAGGGCTTATGCTTGTGTTACTACCGCACAAGATGCTTTTGACTATGTACTTAAAAACACAAACATATATTATCGCACGCGTTAATTGAGAGAATGGAGGCGCTATAGATACTGACGAGGCTTTGTATCTGGTTCACACACATTCTCATATCAAATGTAATTATGATTAAATGGACATTAATCATATATTACTAACATCGTAAATTAAAAAAATGTTATAATTTGTTAAATTTTTTTGTCGGAGCTGGGGCTCGAACCTGCGACAAATTATGCCGAAATTCAAGTTAGGCGTTTCACCAAACTGAGCCCTTACTAGGAAAGGACATAAAACCTCCAGTCCAAGGCCCTACAAATAAACTTAGCAAAGAGATGCTGTAGTCGATAGTAACATCCAAAGTAGATCTCGCTACGATGATCCTTCGTTTGTCAAGAGATAACATATTGTAGAACGTAGTAAGTACCAACTTTATCTGTGTAGCAAATAAATTTTTATATGTATCACTCAAAAACCTCCTAGCCTCCTCACTTTATAGTAAATATCTATAGGAAGACGTGTGGATGGTATAGACACCGGGAGTGTATTGGCGCCCAAGACATAAACAAATCGAACCTAGTTGATCGCAATTGATTTACCCGGCCGCTTACCTGGTTCTACCACGAGGAAGCGTAAAAATGATTTAAAGCATGAGCACCCCAAATTATGTCGGCTCACAGCAAGAATCAAAAACAGAAGCTGTCCCGTAGTTCGTGGCGTTTTACTTTTGCCAAATGCGAATATGACCCAACGCAACGATTTGCCTGGATAAAAAATGCAGCAAAAGACACGAAGGTCAAACAGCTACGGATCTTTTGCTGCTAGCTAAGGGTTCTCTTAACGAATGTAGAGAGCGTATTCGAGATTACTTCCTGACCGGAGCCGGGCAATCCGACCGACCTGTTACCGGCACGGTCAGACAGATCCCGATCCCGACTGTTGTAAACGCGCTGAAGCTGCGCTCTGTACTATGAGCCGTAAATGAAATCTCACTTTTGACGGAGCGATGTGCTATCAGAACTTTTGAGAAGAGAAACTCTGGCGTAGTACTGGAACAACAGAACACTTGGAAAGGATTTTCAATTGTGCTACAGAACCTTGAAGATGACATCCGGAACCAAAAGCAAGATTTTGCGGAGGAAATAAAAACATATATTGTAAGATTGCAAACGCTGCTTTGTCGACTCGATGAATTCAATAATGGACAGGCGCTCAGTACAATCTCCGAGAACTTATATTTTGAACTCATCACGATAGCACTAGAGTATGAGATATTGAAGTGTGAGACAAATATCGTAATAGCCGTCGTCCCGACCGCCTCTAGCTTAGCCACCAAAAATTAATTTTGCAATTTTAATATTTCCACACGTCTTTTGGCGTACGATCAAGATATGTGTTTTTGGAACTGCGGAAAAGGGAGCCACAGGCTGCTTTACTTGCCAAAGTCGGTAAACTAAAATCTACCGGAAACCAAGGCGACCAGTTAAAGTTGCCTTATTTGAGAATATTTGATATTGAGTGGTTTTCCGAGGCACAGCAATGTTATGTCAACAACAAACTCAGCTGGTGAGTCGCGACTGAAAAATTAAAACTATTCTGGTAGCCTCCAAAGCCGCAACAAACGTTACTAAAAGCTACATCCTGCCTGTTGTCTGATACGCTAATGCACTGAGGCAATGTCGTGGACTTTTGCCTCCAAACATTAGTATTTGAAACGTGCACACCATTCATCTAGTGAATCGGGACAAATTTGGGATAAAGCTGTCTTAGAAGAACTAGACCGGCTAATTATCACAACCCTCGCCGTTTTTTCTTCCGTGTTTTATCAAAGCTACGAGGCTTCTGATTTTTTTTTTCTACCCTAGACTTAAAGAATAGATATTAGCACATTTCGTTGACTGAGACCAATAAATCAATTTAGATTGCGTTCGGCTCTTGCAACTTTTCAGCGTTTTATTGGCCCGGAAATAGGCCTTTGCCTATTTGAAAAACAAGAAACCAGCATCTTGCTATCTTGTGAATTTAGCTAAATTTAAAACATGTCGTAAACCAGAATGGAATGCATACCAATCCAGAAAAGATTGCTGCCATTCTTCATTTCAAGGCGGCCCGGAATATTAGGGAACTGCGGTCAGTTTATACCAACGTTTTTAGGGGTAACGGTATTTCTATTGCGGCTCCTTAAAATAAATGAGCCGTTGGTCTCGGGCCAGAGATTAGGAAGTAAGTTTTAAAAAACTGAAGCAACTTCTTATTCAAGCCTCCATCTTGACCAATCCCTTTTTTCAACCACCAGTTTTTTCTACAGACGGATGCATCTGATTACGGGATGAGAATAGCTTTATTACAACGTTTCCAAGGCCACAACCAGGTAATTGCATACGGGTAACCAAACCTTAAACCCAGCTAAAAAACTACTCAGTAACCGAAAAAGAATGTTTGGCTATAGTGTAGACTATCTAGAAGATAAGGTACTACTTTGTTATCCGGTCATTTCCGACCAGCAGTCCCCGTAATGGCTTCACTTCTGGCCGTTTTACTTGCCATATTGTTACAGTAATTTGACTTTGAAATCAAATATTGCAAAAGAATTTTCAACCAGAAAGGTACGTCCAAATAAAGTGTCAGCCATCGCTGAAATGCCGTTAGATTTTTTGTACACCAACATAATCAGCAAAAATCAAACTTGACCCAAAGTTTACTTTGATTTTGCGATTCCGGGTGGTAAGTTGTAAAAACAACAACATGGAAACTGTGCATCGACAAAGCTTTTTGGGTTAGGATTTTTCAAGAAAACCACGACAACCTTATGGTTGGTTATTGTAGTGTAAAGAAAACTATCAATAATATACCTCAATACTACAATTGGCTAGGTATGCATAAGCATATCAAGAAGTATGTATATAAATAAATGTACCACTTGCCAGAAGTTCAAGCCGATGCAACAGAAGACGCCCAAAAAATCTCCGCGCTCTAGGAGATGTTGAACGTCGATTTAATCGGTCTTCCTGCTTCTTGAATAAAGGTTATAACTACCTACTGATAAAGCAAAACCAGTTTACCTTACGGTTTGCCACCGGGCAAAAGATCCGATGAATGACAATTTTATTATCGATTTGAATGTCTACATTTGGTGATTGCCGAGAATGCTCAACAATTTGACAATAATTCAAAGTTTTGTTCCTTCCTTGGTACTGTCTGGACTAAAATTTCCCGTATATACCACAACCAATTAATCAAGACCATAATATTGCAGTACTGTAAAGAAAATCTATCGGCTTTGGGACTACACCACAGCTTATTAGAATTATAGTCGATTACCTTGGTTTTCCAGTAGTAAGAGCAAACTTTGTTTGGACGTAACCCCGCCATGCCAAGAGTAGGGCCTCCCTCTTCAATCGCTTGAGTTCAATTTTTTTTAAGAAATATTGGAAATAGTTTAGGTAAATCTAGCTGTTGCCCGGGAGCACCAAAACTATAATTACAACCTCCGAAGAAGGGATTGGACCGTACGACTGGGATATCGCGTCATAAAAAAACAATATCATCTTTCCTCCGCTGGTTTTGCAGCCAAGTTGGCTTCCAACTTGACGGACCATTTATTGTGTCATAAGTCAAAGCTAATTCTGCATATTCCCGCCAACTACTATTGGAAAGTCTATCAAGTCTATCTTGTCTTGTACTTACATGGGGTCACTCCAACGTATCAAAGAGATTGTTTGGACTACAGCGACGCGCTGTAAGAATAATATAGAATCATAAGCATCTCTTGGATACAGAGAAGACTGTAAAAGCACTTTTGTTAAACTTAAAATCTTGACTCTTCCTTCTGTTTATGTACTTGAGTCGCGTACGTATGTTCGAAAAAATATCTCAACTTATACTACTCATCAAGAAATACATAATTATATTACTAGACATAGTAACCATATAAATTCAATGTTCATCCGTGCTAATAAATACAGAAATATGCTAATTACTATAGTCCAAAACTGTTCAACTTGCTTCCATCTAGCATCAAAACTGTATCTATTAAGCAGTTTAAAACTAAAATAAAAAGGTATCTTATTAAAAAAGCTTTCTACAATTTAAATGAATGCTATGAATGTTTTGCTAGTAATTCTTTTTGATTTTAATGTGTTTAATTTATAATACGAATATTTTGTTTTTGTTTTAAATGTTAAACTTTAAAATAATTATACTGTCTATTTTACTTATATTTTTATTTTATTTTATTTTATTTTATTTATTTGTTTATTTGTTTTTTTTTTTTAATTTTACGTAAGTTATTTTAAGCAAATGTTTTAAATTTTATCACTAGCGTTAGTTTAGGTTTTGTAGTTTTTAATGAGTTTTTGTAATTTTTCCTTTTTATATTTTTGACATGTGTACACTAAATGTAATAACATAAAATAAAATTATTATTATTATTATTACTATAAAAAGGTCAAAATTTCCACAATTTGACCATGAAATATAAATAAATTGTCAAAAACTTATAAAAAGTGCAACATTTTATTTATGAAACGTTAAAAACAACATAACCCGGTCATAAAGAATCAAAATATTTTTTTTCAAAAAACGTCTTTATATTGTTGAAAAGAGTAAAATTCTTTTCATAAAGTTTAAAAATATCAAAATATTTTCCGAAAATTTGTCCATAAACTGTTATATACAGCGATATAATGTTTAAATATTGTCAAAAGTACAAAAACACGGCTAAAATGTTTAAAAGTATAAAATTTTATTAATGAAAAGTCCGGATGTGGTTTGTTCTTAGTGTGCTGTGTACACACATAATAATAATATTTATTTGTGTCAGGAACAATATAGTTTTACACACGTCAGGTTCAAATAAGTTTACATATTATACTACAAAACATAAATTAGACAATGTATATAAAATATAATAAAATTTAAAGTGAACTAGCAGGATTTAATCGTATAAAATAACAATTACATTAAAATTACCTATCTACAAAAATTTGAGTTAATAACACTAACTACAAATTAATGTACATATATACATACATATTAAAAAAGTAAAAGGTGCATAGAAGTTAAAATGCAAACTAGCAACTATTAAAACTTCACTAACATTTTAAAATGAATCAAAAAAGTAAAAACATTAACTAGAAGAGTGAAAGTTTACAGAGATATAAGATTAAAATTATAATTCAAGAACTCGTTAAAATTATAAAATGAATTTTGTAATAAAAATACTTTGATCCTTGATTGAAATAGGATTATATGTAAGGATTTTAGATTAGCCGAGAGCTTGTTAAAGAATCTGCATGCATAATAGGTTTGGCTGTTTTGCGACCTGTTCAATCGGATTGAGTTGGAATACACATTAGATTTATTTCTTGTATCATAATCATGCATTTCTCAATGGTTGGTGTATAGTTCAGAGTTTCTTTTTAGATAAAGTAGGCATTCCAGTATATATAGACTAGGCAGTGTGAGAATGCCGAGTTCTTTAAAGAACTGTCTACAGCTGTCTAAGTATCCTAAGTTGGCTACTATACTTACAGCACGCTTTTGTAGCTTAAACACCCGTTCTACAATACTTGAGTGATCCCAAGCCAAAATGCCGTACGATAGGTGACTATGACACAGAGAGAAATAAGATGTTTGAAAAACAGATGGTGAAACTACTTCACTTAGATTTCGTAGTAAGAAGATACTATTACATAACTTTTTTGCAAGCTCGTCTCCTTGGTATTTCCAGACTAATTTATTATCAAGATGTATACCTAGAAATTTTGTTTTATTGCTCAATTCAACTTCACTGCTTCTTAATGTGAATAGAAGTTTGGCTGATTTGTTTTCATTCAAACATAGTTTGTTATTGTGAAACCATTCAGATGCACTCTCTTCAGCACGCTGTTGTTTGGAGAAAGCTCTTTCAAACGATTTATCATTGTTGATAATTGTTGTGTCGTCTGCATATAGTATTACATTTGCCTCCAGATCACAGTTAGGTAAGTCATTTACGTAGATCAGAAACAAAAGCGACCCCAAGATTGACCCTTTAGGCACACCGTGGATTATGTCTAAGTTAGTAGACTTACATCCTTGGTGATTAACTGCTTGTGATCTGTTGGTTAAATATGACACTAGTAGCCTACAACCCACAAGATGAATATTATAGGCATATAACTTTCTCGTCAGAATACTGTGAGAGACGCAACCGAATGCTTTTGATAAATCCATAAACGTTGAAAACGCATTTAAACCATTTTCAAACCAGTCAGTGATATCATTAATAAAATATAAAATGGCATAAGTGGTATTATTATTTTTTCTAAAACCATATTGTTTCTGCGTTAAGAGATTTTTGGATTCTAAATAATCCGAAAATTGGCAGTAATGCAATTGGTCTATAATTACCAGGATAATTTAGATCCCCTTTTTTATGCACCGGTATAACGCTTGCAGTTTTAAAAGAATTAGGAAAAATGCCATTTCTTAGCAATTGTTAATTACAGTCGTTAAAGGTGACGCAATTAATTGTGCAATGTTTTTGACAACTACCGAGTTAATATCATAAACATCTCTGTTGTTAGACGTTTTAAGGTTAGTAATAATATCTCAGACATATTCACAGCTTACTTCTTTAAATTTAAAATAATAGTTGCTAGTATTACAACACTAGTACAAGTTAAAATTAAGGGATTAGCAGTGGGATCTGATAATGACTTTAAAATGTTGTCGACAATACTGCTAAAATATGCCTTAAATTCATTAGCTGAGATTGTTGTTTCCTTTCGTGGCGACTTTTTTCTATAGTCATTGATAACTCTCCACGTTGCTTTTGGTTTATCATATGACGTATTTATATAATTATTATTAGAATTGATTTTATTATTTTTTAGTTCTTTTCTGTACTTACTTCTGTAATTATTCCTCAGCATTAAAGTGTGAGGATCTTTAGTGTGGTTATATGTTTCGGATAACAGATTTAAATGATCTCTCATTATACGTAATTCTTTTGTAAGCCATGCTATTTGCTTACCCGTTTGTTTATGTCCTGATTTTTCAGGAAAACATGCATAATACATTACTAAAAACTCATTTAAAAAGGTGTCACAGCATAAGTTACTATTTTGAATATCTTCTAATTGCCAAAGTTTATCGTTTAACTTGTTATATAGAGCGTTTTTACCGTTAGATGTTATCGGTCGGTATTTGAAAGACGTCCAATTTTCTCTAATTTTTGAGATACTTAAGGTGACAGTCGGTTAATGCGCCGTAAATGGAAAAGTACATAGTAACCTTTTTCACGTTCACAACCAAACTACAAAACCAATCATATCGTGCTATACGTGCTTTGAAAGGTTGAACATTCTGCCAAGTTTTAATTAAGTTTTCAATTTTTTATGTTTACTATAGTTTTTTATATTAATTATTATAAACTATTGTACTTATTTTTGACAAATTAACGCTGTAAATAAATTTCTTGGTTGATTTATGATAACTAAACTAATATTAAACCCGACCTTAGTGACATATCTTTCAATTAAAATCATTTTCACAAAAATATAGCCTGTATTTTTTAAATGAACCTGAAAACAACGTTTCAATAATTTTTATTATAAAATAATTGTATTTTTAGACAACTTCTTGTACAAACGACTGCCGGCAATTTGGACTCTTGGTCATAGAGGGCAAGTGGTCTCATGTGTTTGTGAGATTGATATTTACTTTTATGACAATCCCCCCCCCCCGGACCCTTCTTTCTAGTCGCGCTGGCAAAAACACGGTTTGGGCATATTCGGGCCACATATTTGAATGCAATTGGTAACAATAAACAGAGACGTAGAAACAAAAAGGGTTTAATTTTAAATTTTATTATAAATGGGTTTTGCAATTGGTAGTTATAATAGATTAAAATAAATACTAAACATTTGTTTAAAATGCTAAACCAATAAATACAGTTTTATTTTGATAAATATTATTTAATTATTTATTTGTTGTATAAAATGAATTGAATTTACTAAAAGTATGAAACTATTTTAACTATTATATTGTAAAATGAATAATAATATAAGTTCTGAATTAAAAAAATATATAAAGTATATTATTGTGTTATAATAAATATACAGCAATGTTAGTTATTAAAGTTACTAGTATACATAATTATTAGAGTCAAGTGAGGTAAATATGAACCGCTCTAAATTAATAAATAAAAGAAGCATGTAATTAAATTACTAATCAATGCATGACAAAATTGTAAATGGTGTTGTTTAGCTTATAGTGGAAAATAGAGAAAAGTGGTAACAATCAGTTGCATTTTTTTTGTCAAGTTAAGTTCTTTCTTAGCATGTAAAAAAAAATTGAAATTAATTTAATTTATTGCAGCACTTTTCGAATAACCGACAACTAAATTGAAGTTTAAGTTTTGTAATCATTTTGCACTGTGAAAATAAATCACAGATTATATTTTGTTTGTCATTCTTATTATTTTATATTTTTATTTCTTTTTAATATTGTTATCGCTGTATGTGTCTGAAATGTACGTAAAAATATTTGTAATGTAATTAATAATATATATATTTTAAAATTATATTTATAAAAAATATACTAAAATACATACTAATTATATGCTTTAATGGACTAACCACCGAAACTAATAATAGTAGCTAGTTTATTTGTTATAAATATATTTTTTTTACTTTTTAAATTGAACTTACTTTATATTTTTTGAAGATCATACCATTATTAATATCACTATTTTGTTAAATATCTGAAACAAATATATCTGAGATCAATAAAAAAGCATTAAATGGACAAGTTTCCATACCACCCACAGAGGTACTACCTCGATTTGCTGTCTTTTGAATGGAGACTTACAGTTCATTAAACCATCACCCACCGAATACATGCGTGTGGTCTACTAGGCGGGTGATGTTTTACATGTACTGTCATAGTATACCATTTTATTCAATTACAAAATACAAAATACAAAATACAAAATACAAAGTACAAAGTACAAAATACAAAATACAATATACAAATAAAACATTGCTGAAAAATACATAAAGAAAAAAAATACTAATAATTAATAAAACTAAACAAACTACTTAGATATATTATTGTATATTTATTAATCCGGATCTCTGCATCTTAGTTGCCGAAATCTTCGATTTAAAATAACTTTCGGCGCCACACATCTCCTATAAAATGTCCTTAGTTTGGGTTCCATCATATTTTTCCATACCTCCCCCGCAAGAGTCACGTTGCTACCTTACGGTAGTTGCAGCTATGCTAGTCGGGTGGGTCGGGATTCTTCAAAGTCTTGGTCGGCGGGCTCCAATTGTTTTTATTAGGTCCCGGTTATTGCCAGATAGACGGGCACACCCTAGGGTAAAACAATAAAATTCCTAGGATGGGTTAAGAGAATTGAAAAAGTAATACCCGAAACACAAGATTTATTACGACCACTGACTTAAAAACATTAAAACAAACAAGGTATTGGCTTTAAAATATAAAGTAAGAGTAACAGAAACTATCTATGTTCAAATATAAAGTAACATAACACTACTACTCTACTCATTGACCGTTATATGTTTTCCCCATAAATACACAAATACTAAAGAAATTTACCAAAACCTATAAATTAGTTCCGGGAGATCCCGAACATAATTTATAACATACTGAATAACTCCATAAGCAAAATTGCTAAGTCCCATAAATTAGTTCTGGGATTTCTCCCGAACATAATTTATAATATAACAAACCAAATAGGGGAGTCGTTCGGTACACCTACCTCGATTCGGACCCCCTTATTGAACTTGGAAGGTAAGGTCGGTTCAGTTCCACGATCAGACCTTCCTCGAATCTACTTCTGCATCCGCTTATAAAGCAAAAGCAAATAAAGTGGGGAACATAAACCGTGCCTGATTGGCCCTTGGAAACACGTGGCTCACCCCACCAAAATAGCAGAATAGCCGCGAGCAGGTGTTCCAACTCACTAACAAAAACAGTGTTTACAACTGTAGGAAATAATAAAACTAAAATAGAAAACGGGATAATACTAAACTATTGCACACGCAATAATATTAATAATTGATTCATGCAACTACTGCACCGGAATTATTCGAAATAAAAGCAATCAGTTAATAGAATAAGAAATAACACGTGGTGCACTCTTGGTTGCCTATGTTAACTATCCACAAGCAAGCAATACTCGCAAACAAAACAACTTCACGGCACAGCTGTTGACCATGAAAAACTTGTGGAATGTTGTTGTGATTGTGCGTGCATAATAGTGAATCAATTAAATAATAATACAACATACTACAAAGTGAAACAATGGTGATTAGTGTGAGTAGTGTGCATCAACCACGGACGTGGCTGAATAAAGCGAGTAAGTAAACACATTAATTAATACGGGCTTGCCGGACTCCTAACCCAACTCCAAAACAAAACATAGAACGGCAAAGAGTAGTTTAAGCGCTATTTAATCCTTAAAAATTAAAATAAATAATTCTGCCAAAATACAAATAAACATAAAGTAAATAATCCAACATCATAAATAAGCAGAATCTAAATTCAAAATAAACAATAATAATAGTAAATAAACCAACATAAATCAAAAAAATAATTACTAAATAAAGTGTACATCGCGAATGATCGCACTAACTCACAAATCGTCCCGCGGTAATGTCTTAGGGTTCCTGAAGAACTTAAGTGTCTCCGTGTCTGAAACACGCATACGGTAACGTCGCATTCGGGGTTTGGTGCCTCTCCGGTTGCGCTTCTTGGGACGAGCAGCTGGCGTTGGAGTTGGTGCCGGAGGTGGACGCGGACGAGTGACAAGCACGGCCCTCCTTTCTGCCAACCACGGATGCTCTAGTGCCGATGGGAGCGTATACATAGATTGTAGAAGCATCAACGGAGGTGCACTAGGACCTGGAATTGCTTCTAACCTGGTGATGGCGTCCGGCACGGCTTCTGAGGACCTGGAGCAGCTTGGCTGACCACGCCACCCCTTGGGATGGGCGGCAGAGGACTGATCCAGTCAGAAGACGCCTTCGGAGAGCTGTTCGGTACTGTAGAGGCCAGCGATGGGGTTGGAGAAGGCCAGGTTTTTGGTGGCGTATACAAACCAAATAACATTGCCTTTCGGAGTCTCCATTGGGCTTGTAGCTCCGCTTCACGGCTTGGTGATGGTGGTAAGGATATCGGGGAGGCGTTGAGTTCAAGAACTTCCATGATGCAAATCTATACAGACTCAAAGGTAAGATATTTGCACACAACATTACCATACCCCAGGTTCCTTACACACACAAGACAGCACGGAAAAACATCACAAAGGTAGACACTAACGACTAGTAATTAACAACCGCTAACACACTTACTTACTTGAGAGACCAAATTGTCTCTTATTAAATAAACTTGTAGGGATAAGTATAAAAGGAAAGCAGCATCCTTCATGGCGAATCCTGAGGCAAATTAAGACTGGATAACGAAATAGTATTCACACACCTGTGAATTACATCAACTCCGGAGAGACTTGCATGGGATTAGATGCACTTGGACAGTCCCAACCAATCAACAATAAGTATCAGCCTAAACAGGTAAGTATAAAACTGTTGTGGTTAATAAGTAAAAGTAGTCTTATTAAAAATCCCTAAAACAATAACGAAACTTTAATAACCAAATTAATATCTCAATAATAACCCTATAAAATCTAACAACTAAAACTTAAGTAACAGTAGAGAGGCCTTAAAACTCAATTACTACCGTTACAGGAGCATCGCCGCTTGGGGCATGCTACAGTATCCCGATCTCTTGATATTTTTTGGATAAACAAATCGTTGTTATCACCCGTATATATAATTAGATAACAATATGTTCAATTTGTTATCGCAAGTTGTCCTTGAATCTACAAAATTAATAAGTTAAATAAAATAAACTAACACACTTTGAAGTTGCACATACCTGATAATAATAGTCATATTTTTGGTTTAACTGAATTGTTCCTATTTCACCAATTTGTAAGCATTGCACTTTTTTGTTTCTAACAAAATTCTCTAAAGTTTCTCCGGAAGATGCCACTTTGTATAAGCATTTAACTTCCACTATATGGTCATTGTCTATAATACCTAAAATAATATTTACCAATTTATATTTTATTGTAATTAGTAGAAAAATAAATTACTATCAGGTGAGGCTCCTAAAAAACCAGTTTCCAAGTCTATAAACAAACCTGAAGCTTGAACCTTCATTCCAGTTAGGTCTTCAAATTTACTGATAGCGACACGTTCATTTGTACGACCATATTCTGTTGCAGGAGTTTTAAAACTTTTAAAATTTAAAATTTTTTTTACAAGATTATCACAATGAGTTTTTAATCTGCGTCGCACGACAGCTCCAAAATTAGAAGCGGTTAATCTATAAGCTTTTTCTGCTGAATATAAAGCGTTGTCAAATTGTCCAATAGTATTTTGAGCAAGGTAATTGCTTTCTATCTCTGAAACTTGTAATCGGTTAATCAATTGCTCTATTTCTAATTCTAGAGACTCTTTGTCCATGTCAATTTCGGCAATATTTGGTCCGTAATCATTAATTTTTACAACTACATTTGTCTTAAGATTTTTTTGTTTTTTTCTTTGCCCACTTTTACATTTAAGTTTAGTTTGCAATTTAATGTATTCATCAAAATATTTACTAGGTGTTTTTTGAAAATGTTTACTCCATGAGTTTCTGTGCCATGCAACACCTTCATTATATCTTAAGCCTGTCAGATATTATCTAATTTCAAATCCGTCCCTCTGTATTAGGTTCAACCGTTTGCCCATGTTAAATCTGGCAAGTATACTCATAAATAGTTCTGCACGATTATTGGTTTCATTGTCAATCAGTCTATTTGCCTTGGATAATAGAGAAATCAGTGCAGAGTACAAGTGATGATGCGCTTCATTCAATAATAATTCCCGAGTTTTATCATTGTCGGTTTTTCCATAATTATTATACATGTACTCAGAACAATCTATATGGTTTCCAAAAACATGATTGATTGTATTTCGCAAATCCTTTTTCAATAAATTAATGTCTCCATGGGCATTTGCATATATTGTTTTGTGTGCTGTTTTTAATTGCATGGTTAGTGCATTTAGCTTTTCCAACCTGTAATCCATACACAACGTTGTTTTTAATTCGTGAGTATACTGTCGAATCTCCATCTGCTATAATTGTTTTATAACGCAACTTGTGCATAGCAACGCTTTGATTAAAACCTTCTACTATAATATCCGATTCCATAGCAGAAGATAAACCATTCCAATTTTTAAAGCAAACGTGTTCACTGGGGTCTTTCATTTTATTTAAAGCTCTTGAACAGATGGAGCAATATTTATTCCGGATTTCAAGATATAAAAGTTTTCCCGTACTTTTACCAATAATCACAGCCTTAAAATAAAAGAATAGTAAATATTGATTATTGTTACTTATTATGTTTATAATTTACCACTCCGGATGACGCGTTTTAACTATGTCCATAACTTCTTTTGGACCATCCTCCATCTAAATATACAGTAATAAATGGAATGCCATCCGCGTCAATATTGCCGTTTGCAACTGCGTTTTTATATTCATCCTTCCCAACAGATTCCATTGATTCCCAGATAGATTCTTTCCATTTATATCCAAGTTCTCGTTAAATACTAAAATACATTGATCTTGTCATTTTGGGTACATCCAATACACTCAAAAGCTCGCTCATGTGAGCATATGTACTTCCAGTTGCTAATGTTCCCCATACCGCAGCGTTATTTGCAATAGCATTTTTATCCGATGTTATTGAAATTTTTTCATCACAAACGTTGCATTTATAGATGTATATGCTTGCTAATCCAATCCTCTTCTCTGTGTAGAAAATTAACATATCACCTGTATACTTCAAATTGTGGTTGCTTTGAAGTGTTATTGTTTGCTTAAGTAAGTGGGATATGTCCACTAATAAGTATCCCTGCAAACCATTTGCTTCTTTTTTAACTTCTATGTCCAACACGTGGCTTTTTACTTTATTATATTCTTGAGTAGATCCCCATATAAAGTTATACTTATCCGTCGTCGTTGGGTCCACTCGATCTTGATTAATGTTTCCATTTCTCAACGCAAGACTTTTTTTTTGAGCCTTAGATCTTTTACTCCGAAGTTTACGACGAGTATATGTACGAGCCATTTTGAAGTAAAGCTAAATCCCATTTTGAAGTGAAAAAACATGTAAGTTTTGCATCTTACAAAATGAAATTAGTTGCAATTAATTTTGATACACAAGACAGATTTTGCAAAATCAATTTTTTTAAAACTAAAAAAATTAAAATATTTGTAGCTTTTATGCGTGTTTTCAAAAGTTAAAACACATTTTTTTAAGTTTTTTAAATCACATGTTGCCGGTTCCTCTGTACCCTGTGCTTTTTTCAACAAGTGGTTAATTGTTGCCTAACGTCCCATCAACACCCAGTAAGAAATAACGGCCATAATTGATTCAAAATGATTGTTATTAATTTTGGAAAAAATATAACATGGATGAGAATACTTAAAGATATCTTTTAACATTATAAATTTTCAATTATTTATTTAAATTTGGTAATTATTTTTTTTATTATACAGAGTGTTAGTTAAACATGCGGAAAAAGGGGTTATTCCTTGGCCTATTCTAAGAATATTTAGTCCTATGATGATTTCTGAAAAACCTTTTTTGTTTCAAAGTCAGAGGGTGAACCAAATTTGCGACAGTTACAACATTTTATTATCAAAAAGTACATGTAAAGTTGCTGAATCTACAATAAATGTTCGAAATGACTTCCTCCAGCCTGGATACAAACATTCAATCTTTTTGGTCGACGATATTACGGCCAGGAAATTGTTCAATGTACAATCGTCTAACTTGTAACAAATTGCCATCAGCAAGTCCATACATGACATGCATGTCAGTCATCTCGGCATTCGTATAGTGATTCATGGTAGAGGAATTCACTAAAAGACACGTCAAACAGCCAAACGTCACTCAATCTAAACAACTGCGACCGATACATGTGATTATCAATAACGAGACGCATTCAAATGAAATCCACTTGTACATTAGTAGATAAAACAGATAAACTCATTAATTTTTTGTACTTGATATACTCATTGGCGTACGTCATACTTTTATTTACATTAATGATTTCAACAAATATTGTATATGGTTGTCGCATATTTTGTTCACTCTGTATTTTCGAAACATAGGGGTTTCTCAGAAATCATCATAGGACAAAACATTCTTAGAATAAACTAAGGAATTACATGTCTACCTAAGACCCTGTATAAAAATGACTTTTTGACCAGAATTTTATATATTTTAAATCACAGTTTTTCTTAAGCCTAAAATATATTATAAAACATTTTTATTTTTTATATCTTTAAAACTTTTTAAATGTTATTTATGTCATTAGATTTGCTTACATGTTTTATTTGGGTATCTCTGTTAAATTGCTAGTAACTTTTATTCTGATCAAATTAATCAACTCGTACCGATTGTTCTGAATAATAATAACGAATGTTATATTAAAGCACAATTTAATCATTTCTACGATGATTTATGAAAAACAAAAATTTACAGTCAAGTGCAATATATGCAATGCAAATCCCAAAACTAAAAACATTTTAAAATTAGTAAAATGTTTGCTATACAATAAAAAACGTTAAGACTAACAAATTTACAGGTAATTAAAAAAAAACTATTATTTGTAACGGTCGATGTATATAAATACAGATTTGGTAGAACAAATAATGGAAATAAAGCAAGAATTTTTTTGAAACCTACTTTTGGTTGCTCTAATTTATAAAACTGATACAATTTTTATACCAACATTTTCAGTTATTCTAGAAATTCTTGTTTGCAATCTTCCTAGTAACGTATTTTGTACATTTTCACAAATCTTGCTACTAAGGATAATACTTCATTATTAATAATTTTATAAAATTAAAAAGGAAAACGATAAAAAATCTGTAGAACTTTTAGATGATGCTAAAGAATTGATTTTTTAAATTGATATCATTATTTTTAATTCAACTTTGATTATATGTCTAAGATTTAAACTTTGTTTTCTACCAATTACTGCCATTTGTCATTTATTTCATACTGTGCAGCGGTGGAAACAAAAGCAACAATATTGTGCAACGTATTTATAAATTCAACTATTTATTAGCATTTAAATAATAATGACAATAAGTTGAACCTAAATTATCAACTTTTTTTATAAAACTATAATCTTATTATCAAATTTAATCAAACAATTTTATTTCCAAAACCAATTAAATATAAATGACTAAAATCAGTTTGGTTCATATATTATTCTGGATTAAAAATGATAAAACAAAATCTTCTTGATATATTTTTAATTATTTACAAATGTAGTATTGAATAATATTTTATTTTATTTGCGCGCGCCCCTGATTCTAATAATCTTATAAAAGTTATTACTTACCACTTCAAAGACAACTCTGCACAATTCTGCAAAAAAACTAAATACACACACGCACACTTATACCGTTTTGAAAAAAAACAGTATAAGCATAAAAAGAAAATAAAGAAACTAATCTCGCTACAATAATTAATAAGCAGTATACAAATCAAATTTGTAAACATCCGAATCTAAATTGTATTTGAAGTTGTACAGGTGTACATCGCGGGGTAAGGGGTAGTAGGTCTATAAATAAACATAGGTGAAAACGTTCCAATATTCTCAATATATTTTTTAAACATTCGTATCATAAAATATTATATTATTATGTTACAATAAGGTTTAGTATAATTTTATCTTTGTTACAAAACACAATAGATGCACACAAATGTTAAAAAAATTGGAATTGGAGTTTTTTTGTTCAATACCTATTACGTAGTAGTCAAAAATAACTTAATTGTTAAAATGGAATTGTTATACACTACTGTTTAAATACATACTGCACACATAATTTAGTTAAAATATTATAAAGTATATATTTGTAAATATATCTAATAATTATAGAAAATAATAAAGATTCAATAAAATTAAATATTTTATGCGCGCTCCTGATGCAAATCTATATAAATACGTAAATACATAACATAATTTTGTAAAAATACGAATTGTTTTCGTAGTATGAAGGGGTGCGGGGATGTAGTTTATAAATAAATATATAACCGGCTATGATGCGCGCTAGCTCGAGTAAGTTGTTATTCTGCGCATTAGGCTTAATTCGACTATTTAGCAACAGGAGCCTGCACATGTCGGACAAATTCCAATTTTCTTGGTTTCGCGGGTAGACTCTGCCCTTAAGTTGGCTTTTATACCTATGTGATCCCCAAAATGGTGATCAAGTGGCATTGTAAGATAGCTTTCTATATTAGTGAAAACGTTAACTAGGCAGTTATTTAGTCGCGTAGGAAAGAAAACACTTTGTCTCAGATCAAAACCCCACAATAAATCTGACAATTTATATTTTCTAATGTCATTATCATCATTAAATCTAACATTAAAATTCCCTGTCAATATTACATTTTTTGTTTTATAATTAATTTGATTAAATACACTATTAATAGTCTAAAGTCTAAAAATAAGTTAAAATCACCATGCGGCGAACGATATACATTAATTAAAATACAATTATATTTGATTAAATCAATACCTGCTAGTTCACAGTGTTTTTCTAGTAAAATTTGATTTAAATATGCTCCCCCAGTTTGAATTGCGTTCTTGAAAAATACTCAGCAACACAGTAGTCTTTAAATTGTAGTGTATCAGCTTTCGGTATGGTTAGCCAGTGTTCATTGATGCACAAGATGTCAAAATTTTTGTTGTCGGTTATGGCTTCAAGCTGAAGCAATTTGTTTCTTATGCACTGTATATTAAGCGAGAGGATATTCAAGGATTCCGTATACTCATGCTGTATTTCCGGTTTATTCTTCTTGCTTATGCTGGTTCTTTGTTTGTTCCGGCAGGTTGAAAATTTTTATCTTGAGAAGTATTGGTTTGTGCATTAATATTTCCAGAGACTTCATACTCCCTTTTATCATCAGTGTTTGTGTTTAACAATTATCGATTATTTTTTATATTATTTTATATGATTTATGATGAATTGTTAGGGTCAGATACTGCAATGGCATCGTTTGAATCGATTCCTACTTTAAAGCAATTTGTTTCGTACTTTGTATACATCTTGATGCCCGCAAAGTTTTTATGTTTAACAATTGCTTCAATATGTTTTTTTTTTAATTTCATCTTGTTTATTGTCGGAGTGAATATTGCCAATAAAAATCCATTTTCTATTTTCTGCGGTTTTAATTGCAGCTGGTTTTGATGTTGTATTATTTCTTGAATTATTATGATGTTACATTGTTTTTGTCTAGTTCAATGGAATTTACAATTGTTTTATCAGCCGCGCATGGGATTCTTTGAATTAAAGTTTCCATAGATTCCTTTAAATATTTAATTATATCGTTTTTTTCACTTATAATCATATTTAAGTGATTCACTTCCACTTGCAATGCAGCAATACTTATTTTTTCAACTTCTTTAGGAGTAGATAACGCATCTTTGGCATCACTGCAGTCGTCCTTATCTACTGTTTCCAGCGCACTAAGTCACTTCCACATTAATTTGTATGTCTATCACTAAAGAAACACCTTGCATGGTATTTCTTTACACATTTAGCAGAAACTGTCGGATCTTTTACTGTGAGTGTGTGTGTGTGTGTGTGTGTGTGTGTGTGTGTGTGTGTGTGTGTGTGTGTGTGTGTGTGTGTGTGTGTGTGTGTGTGTGTGTGTGTGTGTGTGTGTGTGTGTGTGTGTGTGTGTGTGTGTGTGTGTGTGTCTGTGTCAGAAAATGAAAAACTTGAAAAGAGTACGTTTGAGAATCAATGCATATCAGCGTAACCTTGAAGTTTTATCCAGTTCCACTTTTTAGTTTGTTTTTGGTGTTATTGTTGTCACGGGAAATACACACAAATAGTCGTTGTTTGGTAAGTGGGATCAATTTAGACTCAGAGTACAGTAAAGCTTTGTTAATTATGCAATTAGAGATTTGCTGAGTTTATATAAAATGTCGTAAATCTCAATTAAATCAAAGCGTAAATTTCAACGCAAAAAAAAATTCTTAGTACTTGGTTTGTGTAAAATATTATTATCTCTCGGTTGACTAGAGATAAATTTAGGGTATAATACAAAATGCGTCCAAAGAGGATTAAAATTTTGCTATAAAATAATTTGGACAAAAACTTTAATAAAATTGGTCAAGTTTTATATTTTCTCAAAATAACATTTAAAATCCAGCCTATGAAAATTGAAATCTCGTCGGAAAGTAATTAAATCCGGCAAGAAACTTTAAAAGACAAAATTGAACCTAAAAAAAATTAAAACCTAACCTATGTATCAAAATACTTACACATAATTTTAAAAATACGGCCATAATTACAAAATTTGACAAGATAAAATAAAATCTGGCCAAAAACTTTAAAAACTTGCTTAAAATTGGTAAACTTTGTACTTAATATCAATAAATCTGCTTATAAAGTACATTATTTTAAAAATTCAGCTAAAAATACAAAAATTAAAAAAAAACTTATAAATAACTAATTTATTGGTAAAATGTTATTATAATCTCAAAAATCCGGCCGTTAAAGACAAAATCCGGCTTAAAAAAAGTATATTTTAGACATTAAGTATTCAAATCCGGTCAAAAACTATAATAATCTGCTTTATATTGTTAAAATGAAGACATAATTTTAAAAGTCTGGCAATAAAATACAAAAATTCAACAACAAAAATTAAAATCTTGTCTTAAATATTGAAATCCGGCAACAAAAAACATAAAAATCTCATACTTTGGTAAAAGAATTTAAACCCGTCTATAAAGTAATTAAGTCCGGCCAAAACAATAGTAAAATTCGAACATAATTTTAAATATTTTATTATGAAATATTAAAATATTGTCAGAAAATACTAAAATATAGAAGTGTTTACAGTTTCTACTCATAAAACATCAAAATTTGATAAAAAAATGGGACATAAATTGTTAAAAAGTGCAAGATTCTATTCTTGAAATTTCAAAAAAGCAAAATCCAAAAATAAGTTGTTGAAAAGTGAAATGTTTTTTGCATACAAGGTGAAAACTATTCTAATCTGGCCATGAATTATCAGAATATTGTCAGAAAACACTAAAATTCGAGCATCAATTGTTGAAAAGTGCAATATTCTACTCATTAAATGTCAAAAATAGCAATATACAGCTAAGAAATATTAAAATATTGTTGAAAAGCAGTAAAAGTCGGTCATAAAATGTTAAAAAACTTCAAGATTTTATTTATAAAATGACAAAACAGCAAAATTCGGCCATAAATCATTAATAGGTGCAAGATTCTATATAAAAACTAGAAAATTGCAAAATCCGGCTAGGAACTATCAAAATATTATCAAAAAGCACCAAAATCCAGTCATAAACGGTTGAAAAGTACAAAATTCTAAAATGAATTAACAAAATTAAACTTTTAAAAAGTGCAAAATTCTATTCTTTAAAAATAGAAATGTATCAAAATCTAGCTATGAAATATCATAATATTGTTAGAAAACTCTAAAATCTGGCCAGAGTGTTGAAAAGTGAAAAATTGTAATCATAAAATGTCAAAAAGCACCTAAATCCGGCCATAAACTATCGAAACGTCCTAAATTTTATTTATGAAATATCAAAAATAGCAAAACCCGACTATAAACTGTAAAAAGATGCAAGATTCTATTTATGAATACTAAAAAATTGCAAATTCCGGCTACAAACTATCAAAATATTGTCAGAAAGCACCAAAATCCAGTCATAAACGGTTGAAAAGTGCAAAATTCTGAAATGAATTAGCAAAATAAGGTTACAAACTTTTTAAAAGTGCAAAATTTTATTCATTATAAAAAGAAAACTAGCAAAATTCAACTATGAAATATGAAATAAAATCTGGCCATAGTGTTGAAAGTACAAAGTCCGGCTATAAACCGTCAAAACGTCTAAAGTTCTATATATAAAATATCAAAAATAGCAAAATCCGGTCATAATCTAATAAAAAGTACAATAACATTAATTTTGAACGTCCTTCGATATTACTTATTAGTTAGGTTTATCGAATGGATGTAGAGTAAAACACCCATGGAATGGCAATTAGGACCTGTTTTTTCTTTATTTATTTGTATTAATTACATGAGTCGTTTACTATCAGCGATCGTTTCGGGGATGAAACTATCCCCTTCCTCAGCGCTAAAAATGTTTTATATATAAATATGAGACTAGAGAACATTATAAAATTAGCTTAATTAATTAAAACATGATTTTAACATTAACAAATTACATACGAACCATGATAAACATATACAAACACCGGTGATATGAAGAACTATGTCCGAAAAACATAAGATTAAAATCTAATAAGTATTTCCACCATTGTAATATGTTATTTGCAAGCCACGTTTAGATTTTTTTTAATATTTTCTATATATTGGACAGATTTATACACATCACAATTACATATTTGGTGTGTAGCCACCTCACATTTAACAGCACAATTAAAATACATAACAGATTAAAAAAATTTGTTATAAAATTGACATGGCAAAAATGGTTCTTGTGCACGAAACATAAAAAGGTTTTTTTAAACCATATATAAAATATTTGTAGTATACTGGGTGGCCTGCAAAAGCAGCTAAGAGTATGTACTTTAAGATGCCTAAATAAAAATTTTCCACACTAGTGGTAGTTTTTGCTCTAGAGCCTCTTGAACGCACAAAACCATTTTTTAATCAAAATTTTTGATATTTTTTTGTGGAATTTCTTTGTGTGCACCCTCAGAAAGTGATCTTTATACAAAAATATATGCCATGAGAAATTTGAAACCTTAAGATTTAAAAGAACACGTGTCGCACTACCATTAAATTTTTGAAATTAATATGCTTCCAGATTTGAGTCAGATGCATACCCTGGATCCCCAAAAAAGCAAATGAGTACTTGCTAATTAGGTTCCACATAAAACTTTACATCAATATACTCTCTATATATATTTTTTAAATTATAATATTTTTATTATATTTTAAATTTTGAACATAAAATTAGACTCGTAATCTAAAATTATTAGAATTTAATAAGGCTTAGGCCTAATTTTTTTTTTAATTAAATTTTTTTTTAAAATGACAATGACGTATTGTACATATTTTTTTCATTTTGTCTTTGTAACATTCTATTAATGTTTTTTTAAGATAGGTTAAAAAATGTTCCCCTTGAAGTTTTTCTTTAATAGCACACAATTGGTAGGAGCTACATTAAAACATGTTATTAGGTGAAAAATGCGCAACTGAATGGCCTTTAATTTCGAATTTCAATTTTTTTTTTAATTTTTAACTTTTAAACAAAATTTAAAAAAAAAATTAAAAAAAAAAAAAAAAACCAGCATAAATCTTAAATTTGCTAGTATAAAACATTTTAGCATCGCATAATGTTTATATTTTTAAACCATATTTGTTGGGTTTGGATGGTCCATATACTCTAAAGCTGCACCTTCCTTTAAATGGTGCTAACATTTCATCTATTGTAGCAAATTTCAAAATGTGGTAGCCATTCTGGCTATTTAGATTGAAAATATCAAATATTTTGTGAATCGGAGCAAGTTTGTCTATTTTTTTCTTTTCACTTCAAGTTTTAATGTTATCAAAACGAATACATCTTAATAGTATTAAAACTTTTGAAACAACATGGTTAAATGAAATATTTCAATGCCATAGCCGTCAATTCTCCACAAATCTTCAAGATTTTGACGATTGCTTTTACAAACTGCAGCCATATGCAATAGTCCAAAGAAAGCACGAAGTTCAATATAATTAGTTGGGTATACATTTTTGGAGTTGGCATAATTTTCTGCAACTTTTGCAATATATTTATTTGTTCAATTGGTAATTGTAGTAATTATTAAATCATTAATAAAGTAATTTCATATTTTTGTAATATCTTTCATTCTTAGTTGCTTTAGAAGGACCAGGAAGACGTTTTATAATATTTTTTGTCTAGTTTTAAATGTTCTGCTTTGTCTTGGTACTTTTTTCCAATAGGTTTTAATGACTTTTCCAATAAAAAACAAACTAGAACTGTTATTTATGTTATTTTTATCAACATCAGAAATTTCTTGTTCAGAATCGCTTTCACGTAGCACACGTTCAAAGGTGACTGAAAAATCTCTGCCGTAAGTTAACGGATTATGCTGCTGGGAACAATGGTTGATAATTTTGCTGTTGAGACTACCTAGAGGTTTTCTGTTTATTGATGCATATTTACTTATTTGTATTTTTTTGTTAATTGTTCAATCTAAACAAATAACAATTCATTTTCATCTCAGAACGCATGTTTAATTTTGAAATTTTAATAAAATAACATTTTTTTTTTTATAATAATTTAAATACATAATTTTTTTTTGCTCTACAAAATACATAATTTCTACGTTATATTTGATTTCAAATAATATTTATTTCACAATCATGATTTAAATAGATTGAACTATTCTTCATTGATTAGCCAGCAAAGAGGGATTAAGGGATAGATAAGATATTTACTGGACGGCTTTTTGATTGATAACGAGTCGGAATTTTGTGAATTGTTTATATTATTTTAACTTGTTAGCTTTATAAAACCGTTATATGATATCAAGTATATTGGAAACAATTAGTTTAGAATAATAAACTTTACATCGCACTCACAAGTGAAACAAACAAGATGGGCACTAATAGCAGTTGAAGGTTATCTGAATTGTTTTAATAAACATCAAGATTTATTTGTTTATAATGAAAATATTTTAACTAATTGATCAGCAATAACCTAAATAAACATCAAAAACATTTCAAATTAATTGGTCATAAATTGTATAATTGAATAATTTATTAATATTTCAGACATTTATTAATTGAAGTCGATACTTATATAAATAAATAAAATTCTTATTTGCAATCATCACAAACATGAAGAAATTAATAATAGTATTTTCTTTATTCCTTCAGTATGGATATTCAGACAAACCACCGAATGTCTGTAAGCATTTCGAAGATTATATCACAATGAATCCGAAAAATTGTTGGCATAATCCAGATGTTTACGAAAGTGCCGTAAGTATAATTTAATAAAAATAATTGCAATTTATTAATAGAAACATTATACAATTTGTTTAAAATTTAATATATAAATTTCATAAAAATGTTATTTTATTTTCTTCTTTTAAATTATGATTTTTGAAATACTATTTTTTTTATCAGTCTAGTAAGTTGTGTAGTTTGAATTTCAAGAGAAACTGTAGGTATGTATTATACGTTTCTTGGCTCATTTATCTACATTCAGTTGCTTTTTGGATTTTACTCAATAAACATTTTCTTGTACTTTAACAATATTTTCAACTTTTTTTTCTTTTGCTCATTTTTGTTACCATTTTTGCTCCAAACTTGTTCTGGTTTGTAAGATTTAGTTCCCTCTCCTCCTTGTATAGGTAGTAGAAATTAGACAAAACATTTAAAATATGCATTTATACTACTTAACATAACATAATTACAGTTCTAACCTACTTCTAGTTTAATGATTAGAGTTTAATTTTGTACTCTTCTCCGATTTTCATAACTAATACAGCTAATTCTTTGTGACTTCTTTTACAATTACTTTGAAGTTTAAAATAGATTATTGCTACTATAATTGCTGTAATAACTATAACTAAAATTACCGAGTTAGTTATAGTAACGGACATTTTTAATTGTGCTAACCTTTTTACTTTGGCGATTCAAATCGGCAATGACTGCATCTGTATTATTGTAAGACACGGCTAGTGATAGTATAGGAATACTGAAATCCGATCTAGTTATATTAAAAAACGATGTATTTACAACTGGAACATAATCTGAATTTACATAAAGCTTATAAGAAATGATCACGCTTTTAATGTAACTAAAGTGTCTCAAAATTGTCACAAAATTAGAATTGTAAATGTGTGATTTGTATTAATGTTGCCCACTCCCCCGCCGAAGTGTTTTTAATTAAATTTTAATCACAAACACTTGGGCGAGTGGGCGAGAACTAAGTTTTAAAAATTTGAGTATGTGGTTTGTATTAATGTTGCCCATTTTTACGCCCAATTGTTTGTGATACAGTTTCTTAATTACAAACACTTGAGTGGGTGGACGAGAACTAAGTTTAAACTTGGTTTAGATAATTAAATAAATGTTTGTAATCCAATTTTTTAATCACAAACAATTGGGCTGGAAATTAAGTTTTAAAATTTTGGGCGTGTGGTTTGGATTAATGGTGCCCGCCCACTCGCCCAAATGATTGTGATTCGGTTTTTGATTACAAACCTTTGAGTGGACGGAAACTAAGTTTAAACTTTGTTTAGATGTATGTTCCTCGGCCACTGGCCCGAGTGTTTGTAAATTAATTTCTTTACCACAAACACTTGGGCGGACACTAATTTTTAAAGTTATGAGCTTGTGGTTTAGATTAATGTTGCCTACCTACCCGCCCAACTGTTTTTAATTTAATTTTTTGATCAAAAACATTTGAGCGGGTGGGCTGTAACTAAGTTTTAAAATTTTGGGCGTTCGGTTAAGATTAATGTTGCCTACCCACCCGCCCAAACGTTTGTGATTCAGTTTCTTGATTACAAACACTTAAGTGGGCAGACGGGAACTAAGTTTAAGCTTTGTTTGAATAAATGTTTTCCAGCCACCCGCCCGAGTGTTTGTATTCTAATTTCTTGATCACAAACTTTTATGCGGGTGGGTGGGAACTAAGTTTGAATGTTGTGAGCGTGTGGTTTGATTTGGTGTCAATTTTAAAATTTGACCCAAATTTAAAAACAAAATTGCAAAAATTGTAACCTCAGCATTGTGTGAACTGAAACAAGTTTATTATATTTTCCAAAATTATTTCTAGTTTTTAAAATTTAATTTTGCGTTTGCTAAATAATTAAAAAATGTTTAAACTGCATTTGACCTATATTTGAAAACAAAACTGATGAAATTGTGACCTCAGCATTGTAATAACTGAAACGTTTATTAGAATTATTTTAATTTTTAAAAATAATTAAAAAGTATTTTTAATTTTAAATTTTTTATTTTGATTTAGGAACTTAATTCAGCAATGACTGAACTGTATTTTGATCTAATTATAAAACCCAAATTAGCTAAAATTCTAACCTTAACATTATAATAACTGAATCAAAAAATTAAAATTAATTAGTTTTTTTTTTAATTTAAAAATGAAAATATTTTTAATGATCACAATTAAATTTTTATATAAGCCAATTAATCTTTAATACTTTGAAAATGTTTTGGTAAATTGTACTGATAAGAGTTAATCAAAAAATTATTAAAATGTTCTAAAAAGCAAAAGTTCTAAAATTGTTAAAAATGTTACAAAATCGACAAAAACATTTAAAAATGTGAAAAATGTTTTTGACAATCTTTATATATTCTAAACATGTCAAAAGTGTTCTGAAATTGTCGAAAATATTTCAAAAGTTTAAAAAACGTTATAAAATTGTCAAATTGTTCTTCAAATCTGTTGATATGTTTTAAAATTGTCAAAAAATAACAGAAACGTTACTTTCCAAAAATGTACATAAATAATTCTAAATTATCAAAAATGTTTTCTCAAGTTAAAAAATGTTCTAAAATTATCATAAATATTACAAATTTCTTAAAAAAGTTATAAAATTGTAAAAAAAAATTATCAAATCTGTTATATAATTTAAAATTATCAAAAATATTCTAAAAATGTTAGAAAATTGTGAAACATGTAAAAAAATATTTTTTTTTACAGATTAACTCAATTTTTTTTTATTTTACAATATTTATACATATTACTGCGACCTATTTGACAGTTTTTGTTGTTGACAGTTACTAAAATTTATTGACAGATGCAATAACGTTTTGTATAACAGTTTAAAATCAATTTAAAAGATTTAATAAATTTTTTGCTAACAACACTGTAACTCTTTTACGGTTTTTGTTAATTTTTTGATAGATTTGATATGTAAACTATTTTACTATTTTGAGAACTTTTTGACAGTCTAAAATACAGTTTGACAAATTTTGTATAGATCTGCAAACTTAAAATGTTTTTAATGTTACTGCATTTAATTTAACAGTTTAAAATATTACTGGATAGATTTCAAACATTTCTGTCAAATTATAATATTCTAACTGTTTAACAGTTTTAGGAATTTTTTGATTGATATATGTAATATCTGGCAGCATGTATCCGTTTTATCACATTGTTGTAAACTGTTTGAGAGTTATAGTAAATTTTGACATTTTAAATAGGTTTTTGACAGATTTAGTAACACTGTTGTATGTTTACACATTGCTGTAAATTGCATCTTTTTGAATATTTTATAATGTAAAAAAAAATTACTAGTATTTTTTTGACATATTGGATTACAGTTTGACATATCTGACAGATTGTATACATTGCTGAAAACTATTTGATAGTTTTAGTAACTTTTGACAGATGTAGTAATATTTCTAACAGTTTAGTAACTTTTTGATAAATGCACATACTTTGTAACAGAATATTTGACAGTTAAAACTACTATTTGACAAGCCTGCTAAATTTTTGCCAACAGAAATTATTACTATATATTGTTAATCAAATAAGGTAATTTTTTGAAATTTTTACTCATTTTTTAACAGATTGTACGCATTTTCCTACACTGCTGTAATTTTTTTGACAATTTTAATAACTTTTTTACAGATGTACTAATACTTGCTTTCTATAAATGTTATGTTTAATACGTCAAAAGCGCTTGATAGATCAAAAAATAGTCTAGCAGTATAGTAGTTAGTGTCCGTCTCCTTGTGAATGTGTTCTATAAAATCAAACGTTGCTGACTCAGTCAATTTATTTATTGCAATACCATGTTGACATTTGTTTAGTATATTATATTTGTCTATAAAGTTTTTTTTTTAGATATTGTATTTAAAATTGAAACTGGTCTGTAACTATCTATGTTTTTCTCGCATCTTTTTTTATAGATAGGTACTATGCGTGCAATTTTTATGGCTGAGGGGAATTTTCCTTGAACTAATGTGTTATTAATTATATCTGTGAGCGGTTGGAGTACAACTTCACAAACATATTTTAATACTTTTAATATTCCATCTGGGCCTGTAGATTGCTTGTTTTTTAAATTTAAAATGATTGATTTTACTTTGTTTTTGTCGACTTGATAGATTGCCATAGCGTTTGAAAAATTACTAGAAGCGGTGCAGGTCGTAGATATATTTTTTCCAAAATGAGTTTTAATTTTATTAGCAGCTGTTGATGAAAAATGCTGCCCAAACGCATTTGCTACATGTATAGGTTGTTCAAGAGTATTTTCCTCATTTTTCAGTATTATAACTTTCTTTTCTTTCTCTCGATTTAAATCATTGTTTATTATTTTTGTTTTCAGATGTTTCTATTTTGCTTTCAAAATATTTGATTTTTGTTTCTTTTGCCATTCTAGTCTATGGACACGTTTTGCTTTTTTATATAATTCATTCAATTCAGTACTATAATTATCTTTCAAAAAAATAAACTGCGTTTTGAGTTTATTACTAAACTCTTTTAATTCATTTGAGATCCATTTTACTTTTGACTTGCTATTTTGAGTTTTCTTTTTTGTTTTTATTTGACATGACGTATTAAAATTATCTAAGAAATATTCCATAAAATTATCGAAAGAGTGATCTGCATCATTTGTTATGTTTATTTTCCCAGTATTTAAATACAATATTTTTAAATTATCATCATTTATACTTCTATATTCAGATTGTTCCATACATATTATGCCTTTATAATCAACAATTTTAAAACATATTTGTTGCGCATAATGATCAGAGATATTAGAACGAATTACTTTATATTTACTTTATAGTCGATACCTGTCGACGATGTAATTCCGTTTTTATTACAAAATATTCTGGTAGGTTCAGTAATCTTATTAATCAATTTATAAGAATTAAATAGATCTCGGAGCATATTAGTGTTTATATTATTTGTTAGGTTGTCAATATTAAGATCACCACATATTATAATCGAATCGGCAATGTCATTAATGTAATCGAGGATTTGCCCTAGACGAAAAATAAAAGTGTATATATTACCTTTTGGTGGCCTGTACACAGATTCGATGCAAATTTATGTTTTTTGACACATGATAAAGATAGAACAACACTCTATTTCCATTTCTAACGACTGCTCATTAACTCGATTTATATAAAAAAGTAGAATTCCACGCGAAATAGAAAAGTATTTATTGTATAGACTTTTTGTTGGGTGCGCTGATCTGAGTTTAAAGTAAAATAAAATAAACAAGTGTTTTTGTGCAACATATTTGCTATATTACACTTTATTTTATTGCTACTTTATTACATTATGAGTCCCGTCGTAACTCGTCAACAAGAAAAATCAATAGTATTAGACACAGTTTTTGAACAAAACTTTTAATAAACAATACGGTTATAGAAGAATTAGATTATAATGATTTAATATTTGAATTGGAACAATCAAGTCTTAACACAGAAGATGAAAATAACATGTTTTACAACAAAATCTCAATTTTAAATGAAGAAATAACGCGCTACAAAATGATCTATAGATAAAAATAAAATTATTGATATCCTAACACTAAACCCAAAAAAAATGAAGAATATAAATCAAGAAACACCTCAACACAAACTGAAATTAACAACCAACAAAAAAAAAATAATATAATTGATAATGAAAACCACGATTCTAATTATATCAATTTAAACAAAATTAAAAATGACGAAATAAAAATTATAGATAATAATTACATATTAGAAAATAAGTTCGTTCATGTATCCGTACACCTCAGTTCGATTAGTTTAACAAAGAAAGTACCTCATAAATAGTGTAGAAACAATGAAAACTCTTCTTAAGTGACTAGTGATAGTTAGCTAACACCCCTCCAATCTGCGGGCGGCACCACGCACCCGCTGAAAGGACAAAGACCCAGTTCCCGGTCACTCACCTCTCTTTGTTTGAAGCCACACCTCTCAAACAAAGGAACCAAGACTTTTAAAGATCAAAGTGCTAATAAACATTTAAGTGATTAGTGATCTTACATTTACCTTTCCAACTGTGCAGCTCAAAAGACCTGGAGACCATCGTCATGGGGGAAAATTCCCAATTTACTCTAACCAAAGACAATGATGCAGACCAAAGTTTGGATGCTCTTAAGGCAAAAATTGATGAAAACTCAATTAAATTTTTTACTAAAAATTCTGAAAACAGAGCCAACTTAAAAATTTTAAACGCTAACCGTAACATTACCAATAGTAACACGGAATCTACCAGGAATGACGTAACTGCACTAAAATCCACTGTCAATCAAATGCAGATTGACTATAAAAACATCCAAACAGACATGAACATTGGTTTCAATCAACTATCTATAGAGATCTCGGCTCTAGTCGAAAAAATCAACAACGTCAATAAAGCCCAACCATCTCACTCCATACATGATGAATCTGGAGATGTGTCGGACAGTTCAACCAACACGGTCACTCCAAAGAGCAGCTATATGAAAAAGATATCAAAACATAAAAAGTCAATTACAAAATATTTTTCCTCATCTATTGACAAACAACCGAAAAAGATCAAATCAGCGACTCCAACTTCTAAAATCCAAGTGGACACCTGGAGACGAGTCCCTTTTCCTCCCCTACCAACTATTAACTCTAGCCAAGACATGGACGACTCCGAAACAATGCCAATTGAGAACGACTTTACACCAGGTTCCAGCAACCCCACTAACAAAACCGAATGACAACTAGTAGACCGCAAAAACAAAGGGAAAAAGAGAGTCCATTCCTCGAGTAGCAACGAGAATGACAATGCTGATATCGATGATACCACACTTGAACTACCGAAAGTCAAACTTCCTCCACAAATCACAATAAATGACAAAAAAGCATGGAGAGAAATCAAAAACGACATGGACAAATTAAATATCAATTTTGATATCAAATGTTTAAGTAAGTGCATTAAAATAATGCCAAAAACGCCTTCAGACCACCGGAGGGCAAAAACATACCTTGATGCAAAAGGTCACAAATCTTTCACATACCAGCTGAAGGAAGATAAAACCATCAATGCGGTTATGCTGGAGGCAAAAGGTTTCGATGTTAACGCAATTTCAAGGTTGCGTAACTTTACCAGAACATATGATAAGTTATATATTCAGCTAAACAAAAATTATAGAAGCAACAAAATATTTAACGTTTCAAAAATTTTCGGCCTCAAAGTTAAACTCGAGGTTAAATTTAAGTCTAGTGAACCGGCCCATTGCCACCGTTGCCAAGCCTATGGCTACGCCGCATCGATGTGTACCAACAACTGGGTGTGCGTCAGGTGCGCCAAAACCCTTCAGCACAATGCCACTTTCCTTTGCAGACAGGGAGAAAACTGTCTGCGCCAACTGCAGTGGTAACCACCCCGGTCTATCAAAAGATCAAAACTAAAACTAAACCTAAAGGGCAACCCCCTGTCAAAGTCAACGACAAAACCCCTAAACCACGCCCACAACTTACGACGTATGCAAAAACTGTGCAGCCACAACAACAATCAGCTTTGCTCATGGAAGCTAAATCCAATTTAAAACTTGTTCTTACTAATGCCATAAACAACAGCAGCAACGACCAAGATTTACTTAAATTAATCTTGGCCGTTCTTCTTAAAAACCAATAATGGCAGTTCACAATAATATATTATCAATAGGACACCGGAACACTAACTGTAGTGCCAAATACCCAGAAGAACTGAAACTTTTTATCTCGGAAAATGACATTGATATTATGCTATTGTCAGAAACTGGATTAAAGCTTAGAGAGAACCCAAAATTCCCCAACTTAAACATATACAGAAATGACCCAATAAACCAAGGCGGTGGCACAGCCATAATCATAAAAAGATCTATTGACCACTCAGAAATTAATATCCCAAACTTCACCAACCTAGAAGCGACCGGGGTTATTATCAACCTTCCCCCTATCGGCAAAATAAAAATTCTCTTAGTATATCAACCTCCTTCTAAGCTACTATTGGAAAACGACTTAAAATTGGCATTTAAAAACAATATCCCCACCATTATTGGGGGTGACCTTAATTCTAAACACGTGGCATGGAACTGCCGCGCCACAAACACGAAAGGCAGAATCCTAATTAAATTTATGGACCAGAACAATCTTTCCATGCATAGTCTAACTTCCCCAACATTTTAAAGCCACGCAGGTCACCCGCCCGATATACTCGATATCGCTGTTTCAAAAAGCATACTCAACGCCACCACTTCCGAAGAGTTTAACAAAATGGACTCAAACCATTATCCTGTTCTACTAACTATTCATGGCACTTTGGCAGGAAAACTAAAAAACGAACAAACTGGAAACAGTTTCATCTGTTTGTGGAAAATGATCTCTTCCAAAAATCTGCTCAAGACAAAGCTTCCAGAAACATTATCATCAGAGATAATAACACTGAAAAACACTGCCCGACAGAAATTTCAACGATCTAGAACAGCCCAGGACAAACTTATCAAAAACAGACTAAAAAACAAGGTTAAAGAGGAAATAAAAGCTTTCAAAAACTAGCAGTGGGACAACCTTTTCCACCAAACAGACGACGAAATGCCCAAATCATGGCACATTTCAAAGTGTTTAAGGAAAAAACACGAGACCATCCCTACCATCCACGGGCAAAACGGGCTAGCACACACTACCCTAGAGAAAGCTAAAGCTATTGCATAGTCCCTTCTAGACCAATTTAGCCCGGCATATAACATCTTAGACGTCGACGTAATGGAAGATGTGGAAAAAGAGATTGAACACTACGAAAATGAAGTGGCTAAAGCTATTAAACATACTAACCCTAAAAAAGCTCCCGGACACGACAACATATCTAATGCGGCTTTACAAAACCTTCCTAGGAAAGCCAGTGTAGGCCTCACCAACATCATCAATGGAATTTTAAGACAAGGATATTGTCCCCATAAATGGAAACATGCCATTATCGTTGTTTTTCCTAAGCCAAATAAGCATAAATCGTTTCCACAGAACTACCGCCCAATAACTACCTACAATAAGCAAAATAGCAGAAAAAAATTATTTTGATTCACTTAAACATCCATAGTGACCCAATCAAATAATTCCTAAACACCAGCACGGCTTTAGGAAACAACACTCATCCGTCCACCAACTGGCACGAGTGGCAGACCACATCTATAAAGGGTTCAATAACAGAAAGTCAACTGGAGCAATCTTTTTTGACATAGAAAAAGCGTTTGATAAGGTGTGGCACAATCGCCTGATAGTCAAACTTTATCGTGCTAAATTCCCCTACCATCTGGGTAGACTTATCAAAAATTTCTTAATTAACAGAAGCTTCCAAGTGAAAATTGCAAATACGCTTTCCTCTGTTAAACCCATGACAGCAGAACCCATGACAGCAGAAGTTCCCCAAGGCTCGACTCTCCTGCACTTTACAACATCTATGTCGGAGACATCCCATCAATGACAAACGGAACCATTCTCGCCCAGTTTGCGGACGATACGGCAATTATTCACAGAGCCACCTCCCTTAAATTTATAACAAAAACCTACAATAAGCTGCAGACACCATAACCGAATGGACCGAAAAGTGGGGGATTAAAATAAATCCTTCTAAAAGTCAAGCTATAAATAATATAGCTTGACAAAAAGACGAATAACTCCTTATCGAAACATCATCTTCGATGGCATTCCTATACCCTGGGCTAACCAAGCTAATTATCTTGGCGTAACGTAAGCGAAGTTGGCAATTTCAAAGAAAACAAAGAAACAATTACCATTTCTTCAAATAACAAAATTATAACTGCATAAAAACTTGTTGCTAATGCTTTAGCGAGGAAAATAAAACATATTATGTGTTGTAACACGTTTTACTTTCATCAAGTTACAACGTCTGAAATAAAAGATGTTATTGCTTCATTACGGAACTCAAATTCTACTGGTGTTGATGAAATCCCGTTAAGTTTAATTAAATACAACATAAATAAGTTATGCCAGCCTTTTGTTTATATAATTAATAAATCAGTTGAATTAGGACAATTTCCTGACATATTGAAAGTTGCTTATGTGCTCCTTATCTACAAAAAGGTGATTGTACTGATGTAAATAACTTTAGACCAATTTTATTACTAATCATATTTTTGAAAATAATTGAACGTTCTGTCGTAAATAAAATTGCAAGCTTTTTCATAAATTTAAAATATTAGCAGATGAGCAATACGGTTTAAGAGAATCCAAATCCACTGAAACGGCTACAGCTGAATTAGTGCAACACGTTCAAAACAAACTGAACAATAAAGATCTGGTAATTGGCATTTTTTTACCTTAATAAGGCTTTTGATTCTCTACAACACGACTTAATTTTATCAAAGTTATTTAACATTGGCATTTGTGGTACAGTAAATGAGTGGATAAGAAATTATTTACAACGACAAAAACTTGTGGTATCAGCTATGCAAACAAAATCGGAAGAATTTGATATAGATTTTGGTGTCCCACAAGGAAGCGTAGATGGACCGTTGTTATTCCTAAGGTTTATTAATGACTTGCCAAAATATATAACTCAAGAAAGTGTTTTTATGTACACTGACGACACCAGCATTGTTGTATCTTGAAAAAAACACTACTGAATTAAGCAATAACGTAACTACAGTAATTGCGCAATTTAGCAGTTGGTGCCAAAAAAATAATGTAATTATTAATGCATCAAAAACTGTTATTATAAACTTTTATGGGGTGCAAAATGAAAGAATAATATCAACTGGATTTGATTTCAAGAGTGAAAAGATCTTTCTTAGCATATCAGTAAAATTCTTGGGAACAGTTCTTGATGAAAATTTAAATTGGAGAAACCATATAGATACGTTAACCACTAAATTAAATAAATCTTGCTTTGCGCTACGTAAATTGAAAAGCAGCCTTAATTTAAATTTGCTTATAAATGTATACCATTCCGTTGCTTACTCTACAATTAGTTACAACATATTGATATGGGGACAATCGACAGACTTAAGTAGAATATTTATTTATCAGAAAAGAATAATTAGGATTATGTTAAATTTAAACTATATTGAAACTTGTCGTGACACTTTTAAATCAAAAAGTATTTTAACTTTCCCGTCCATTTACTTGTATAAATCATTATAATATGTATGTAAGAATAAAAGTAACAATCCATTAAAACAAACACAGTTCATAGTTATCCAACACGTAATAAAAATAACATATATTTACCACAATTTAAAATTGTATCTTATAAAAAGTCGCCAACATACGCTGGTGGATATTTTTTCAATTGTTTGCCAGATAACATCAAAAAAATAAAATTCTTAAAAAGTTTAAGAATCACTTAAATTGTTTTTAATTTGATGGTTGTTTTTATTCAATAAATGAATTTGTAAATTGTAAATAGGTTTTAAATATTGTACGTTATCATCCTGTTTATGTCTACATTTGTTGTGATTTATGTATTAACGTATCCTATCCATATTATTGGCCTAAAGAAAAAATAAATTATTATTATTATCTGGCATGTTCTGAATATTTAGAGATGTAGAAATGTCACATTCCGCAACTTGATGAGATGTGGTGCATTGGTTTTCTATTATTTTATTATTATTTATTTTGTCGCAGACTGTTTTTATAGTTGCGCGTTTTCCAGCATCACTTATATATGCATTATCACGAAAATATTGTCTGATAATGGTGTTACAATCTATATATTTTACGTGATGTGCTTCGTTTGCAACTTGTAATAACTGTACATTAAAATTAAAAACAATTTTATTTAATATATTTCTGTTTTCTACATAAGAGCATGATATAATGATATCATTCGTATTTGTTAATGCCGACAAAGTATTTTTCAGACGTTAAAAGATTTACAATCTGTTATATTTACGCTTCCGCCAAAAATAATAACAAATAATTTTTTGTCATATTTTCAGAATATTTTATAACTTCTTCTAGTGGTGCATTTGGTTTATATATACAGCATACTTTATATCTAGTTGGGAGATAAGTTTTAAGATATTCTGCACAGTTTTTTCCGTATGTGTCTGCTAACAGTAGCATCTTTAGTTTGATTTTTAAGTTTGATTGAGCAATTGATGTATTTTTGTTTGTTATATCATTATTTCTTTTGTGCACTGGATGTTTTTACTCTGCGTTGTGGCTTCTTTAATAACTTTATGATTATTTTTCTTCTTATGCATAGAACTTTTGCGTATAATTGATAATTGTATTTGCATTTTTTCTATTTTTCTTTCTAATAATTTAATTTTATTAATTAACTTTTTAATGTTTTGCCCAAAAATTCTAGTTCCGCCATTGGAACCAAAGAAAAGCGGCTGCAAATTATTGCTTTTTTCTAATTTGTCGGACTGGCGTGTAAACTTTAACCTTGTCTCCTACATTAAACTGAACATTTTGATGTTTTTTATTATATCTTACTTTGTGTATTGCTGACTTTGCTTAATGTTTTCTAAAGCCAACTTTCTCATTTTTAACATTTGTTGTTGAATTCGTTGCACCTTAAAATTCTCAATTGTTTTAGAAAGTTGTGATTTGGTCGGTAATATAAGATCTCTACCATATACTAGTTGAAAAGGTGTTACCTTCATAGACTCTTGCGTAGAAGTATTACAAGCAAACACACAATGCGGTAGACATTCATCCCAGTCCTTCTGGTTTGTGTTTGTAAACTTGGAGCACCATGTTTACAAATTACATATTTTAATACAAAAATTGCAACTTGTGTTGCGGTTGCACTGACAAGAGCTTTCGCTTCTAACCAGCGAGTAGTAAAATCCACACATTAATTATGTATTTCTTACCATTATTACTACGAGAAAAAGGACCTATAATATCCCAACTTATTATTTCAAACAAATTTTCCAAATGTCATTGGCTATAGTAAACCAGCTGCTAACTGATTAGTAGGACTTTTTATACTCAGGCAATAAAGGTAACCTCGTACAAATCGTTTTACATCTTTATCCAAGCCATTCTAATAATACTTATTTTTAATACGACTTAATGTTCTATATAGTCCAAAATGTCTACTTAACGGTTCAAAATGATTGCTGAACAATATTTTATACTTTAAGCTATCGGTAATACTAGTAAATTCAATTTGCCATCATCTAATATTTGACACCATCTAATATTTTAATTTTTTTACAACTGCGTTGAAGTACCGATGAACCGTATTATTTATCTCTATACCGGTAATAATTTCTAAAATAAGAGGGTCATTTTTTTGAATATTCTAATTATCAATACTGGGTGATTTTTCTTCTGCCTCCTCTGGTGTAGCTATAAATACTGGAATATCTAATGCATTATTACAATATACCTCTGTACCAATTGTACAACGATATCTTGACAAAGCATCTGCATGTTTGTTATGAATACCACTTTAATGAACAATTTTGAAAAAAAATCACTTAATTTATGTGCCCACTGTGCTTACCTATTGGATTTATAGAATTTAAATAACATAATAAACCTCATAAGTAAGATCTCCAAAATGTAATTGGTTATACCGCACTTAAACATTCTTCTTCAGATATTGTATAATTACATTCATGTACGTTTAAGGTACGCGAAGCATAACAAATAAGATGAAATTGGTTATCTAACGTAGATTTCTGTAACAGAATTGCACCTTATCCAACATCACTTGCGTCTACATGAACTTCTGTTTCTGCATTTGGAAAATAATGAGATAAAATCGGAGGCGAATTGTTTTTCAGCAACATAAACGCATGATTTACTTGTGGTGACCAATAAAACTTCTGAAGTGAATTGGCAATAGTTGAGTAATTTTTGATAAAGCTTTGATAATAATTACTTATTCCCAGAAAACTTTAAAAAATTGGAAAATTGTTTATTGCTTCTATTTTAGTGGAATTTTTTTCTAAGACTTAAAAAATTTATAATAATTTCACCATAATAAATTCTTCTTTTAATTGTATATTTTAGCACTGATGAAGGCTAATGTATGAATAGCCAAAACGATTGATATGTTTTAAGAAATTTAATAAACATAAATATTGTCCTATAAAGCCGGTTAAAGTTTTTTAACAAAATTTCCCCAATCCTATAACAAAGGAAAAACGTCTAATCAATTAAGTATAGATTAATGTTATGTTGTCAACATATTGTGCCATTTTAACCTCATCATAAATCACGGCAGCAAATTAGAAGATCAAGTTAAATAGTAACAGCAAAAATGAAGGAACTTCTGCCATAGAAATATGATTTAAAATTCAATAGCGAGAATTTTGCAGTTTAAATATGATAAAGTTAAGAGTTTAATGAGACGTAAAGGAAAGTTTTGACTATGTAGTTTTAGAAGTAGATTCTTGTAAATTTTTTCTCAGTCTGAAATCTTTAACTTGGCCTCATTGGAACTCATGCTGGTGGGTTAGAAAAAGATGCTTGCATCCGTGCAGTCTTGGATTATGTTTAATATCACATTCTTTATGACCTTAAGGTGTATATAAAAATGATTGGCTAGTAGTTTTTAGGAAACTTCCGGTCATTGCAAAGTTTAGGAATGTTTATAACAAGAAGGCCTTTCTAAACTTTAGGAAAGTGCCCAGTTTAAAGAATTGCATTAGCAATGTTGCTGAAAGTTTTTATTACTTTAAGCAAACATTGATTTAAAAATCTGTTATGTATTTTGTAAGGTCCAGAAGCAGATCGAGTTTTTAAATAATTTCTCTAATTTTAGGGAGTCAGACGCTTTTCAGCAAACCCATTAATTGTGCTCTAGATCTATGTCATCAGTCATGGAGGGGGAGCATTGGAAGCTGTCAGCAAATGGTTTGCCTTTTCTTTCAATTAAATATTAAATTTCATTTTTGCCATGGATGGCTAGAATGGGAACTCGTATATTTTGTAAAGCTTTTGCGATCTTATTCATTGTCCTCTGTGGTTGATTCCAAAATAGTTATATAGCACTAATTTTTGAGCAACCTTATCTCCTCTTTTACTTTACTGTTAAGCGGGTTTAAAATGTGGCGATCTATGGGGTTGCAATACCATTGCCACTGATGCATTTTAGAATAATTCTAGAGGATTATCAGCGCAAACCTGATGAGTTTTAAAAACCATTTCTGTGGGATTAAATTTTTAAGTAGTGTGGCAGCTCTTTCAATGTCCACAACCGTTTTTACTAGAGCCAGAATGTTATTGCTATTTTTCAAGAATTGTGAGAAAAATCCAATCAGTATGGGATTTTTTTCTTTCATTTGATCTCCTTCCGTGAAGCTCAAGTAGTACTGGGTTGTAATCGGAGCTAAGGTCATTGATAGTTTTAATTTTTACTTAAAAGTTGACGCTCTGGAGTATTGCTACGTCAAGAACGTCTCTTCAGTGACTAGTAAAGCTATAGTGAGTGGGCTTATTTACACCAAGGAAATCTTTTTGCTCAACATAGTCGAGCGTAGAACGATCTAGCAATTATTATAGAAAGAGGGTTTGTAAAACCATTTTGAAATTTGCTATTAGATAAGATTGACGGGATTTAAGTTGTACACTTTGCATTCCAGAACAAACTCGGAGTATTACATTTGGATCTCTATCCATGATTTTGAAAATTGAGGACGGCAGACAAGATCATTTAAATAATTATTAACAAATTTTATATTAAAAATGAAATTAACAATGGTTGCAAAATATCGGTTACAAAAAACGTATAATTCAAATGCTGATCTTGTAAATTATATAAAAATTAAGTTACTTCAAAAACAATCAATTGCATCTTTATATTTGGAAATTAATACGATTAAACAGCACAATCAATCATTACAAGTTTATGGAGCAAGTGTGGAACAGCAGAAGCCAATGAAAAAATGGCGTTACATGCGTTTGCTAACGGAATAAAAGATAATGAAATAAGAGTAATTATTAAAGGGCGCAATTATTCAAAGTTAAGAGGTGCTATAACCGCGGCGGCGGAAGAAGAAAACAAAATAAAAATAATAACGCATCTCAACAGGTTTTCTACGTTCGTGGGCGCGAAAATAATAGGAGATTCAATAAACCTCGCGGTTGATTTAGCTACAACAATTATAATAAGTATACAGAGGAAACTCGCAAAGTAATAGTTTTCAAGGTAGCGTCAATAATCACAGTCGGGGACATGGTTTTAATCGGGGGTAACAAAATAATTCAAGCCGAGGTAGTTACAATAATTATAGAGATAATAATAAACAATTCAGAAACGAGTATAAGCATAACAATGGGACACATAGCAGAGTTAATTATATAGACCAGGTCGATGAGCCGTCTCAGGAAAGCAATACTCAGCAAATTCCGGCGGAACGAAACAAATTGCCGAAAAAACTGCTGCAAATTGTTATTATTTGCAGCAGTTTTTTCGTGCCGACAATTAAAGTAAATAATAAGGCAGTAATTTTAAATATGAATGGATTAAGTTTTGTGCGAGTGGAATACGGAATGAAAGAGTTGATGCTTCTAGTTGACACTGGAGCAACAGTGAGTGTTATTTTTAATAATAGTTGGATCAATGAGGAAATTGTAGATAGGACGAAGCAAATAAGAATAAATGGATTTGCTGGTAGTACTACAGCATTAGGCTTAGCCGAGATAACATTTAAATTTTCAAACAAGCATGATGTTGAATTGAACCATAAACGGATGGATGGCATATTAGGTTCAGATTTCCTAATTAAATATGAAGTTACAATAGACTACGAACAATTCTTATTGGACATATTATATAAAAATGTACCATTTACAGTTCCATTTCAATCAGAGGAAGATGTTTTTATATCCAAGGTGTGAAGTTATTAAATATTTTAAAGCGAATATAGACGAGGACTGTATTGTGCTCTCGCAGGAAGTTAGCGATGGGGTGTATACCGCGGGTACAGTAGTAAAGGCCAATAAAGACAAGGAAATTTCCATTAAGTTGTTAAACGTGACTGATAGAAACATTAAACTAAAGAATTTTAAACCTTTGGTAGAGAAATTATCAGCTTTTAATTTATTCAATTTTAATAAAGTTCCAACCTTGCCAGACCGAGTCGATAAACTATTTGAAGAAATCAAAGTAGATTCATTGAACTCTGAAGAAAGAGATGTAATCTACAAAATGTGTGCCAAATATTCAGATATTTTTATTTGCAAAGCGATTCACTAACGTTCACAAATGTGTACCAACAAAATATTAAATTACGAGATAATGTGTCATCCGTATATATTAAACCATATCGCTTTCAGCAGGCCCAACAAGCGGAAATACATAGACAAATTGAGACTATGTTAAAGAAAAAAATAATCGAACCAACCAGTTCGGAATGGTCAGCTTCGCTTTTGATAGTACCTAAAAAAAACGATGGAAATGGAAATAAAAAATGAAGAATGTCAATGACAGACTATAAACAATTAAATAAAAATATAGTAGATGATAAGTTCCCGTTGCCTTGCATAGAGGAAATTTTGGATGCGTTGGGGGGTGCCGTATATTTTTCGCATCTAGATTTGTATCAAAGGAACTATCAAATTGAATTGAACAAAGAAGCAAAACCTTATACAGCATTCACAACAGGTCGAGGTCAATTCCAAATGACTAGGCTGCCAATGGGTCTAAAAATTAGTCCAAATGCATTCTCAAGAGCGATGACGGTGGCAATGTCTGGATTAAATTATGAAAGTTGTTTTATTTATGTTGATAATTTAATTGTGTTTGGTAATAATCTGCTAACCCACAATAGAAATTTGAGTAAAGTTTTTGAGAGATTTCGTAAAGTCAAATTAAAGTTAAATCCAAGTAAATGTGATTTTTTGAGAAAAGATTTTTTTTATTTAGGTCATATAATAAGTTCAAAAGGCGTATCCCCTGACTCCGAGAAAATTGAAGTTGCTCCCAGGACGTGTCGGATTCACCTTTTTTAAGGGTGCCAACCCACTAAACCCCACCCATCTGGGAATTGCCTGAAAGTTCAAGACCTTTCGGCTCATGTACCTTCCGTTTGGAGTTGTGTGTGTAGGAGGTTGTTTAGGAGTCGCCTTGTAGGCCATGTTGGAGTTTTGTTTTTGGATGTGGTTTTACCCACGCTATGTGAGGAGTAACTTGGCTACTATTGAATTCACCGGTCGCTTGTGAACAAAATCTTCCCGATCTGCTTTGGCAAGATTGGGATCGGAATAAACCGCGAGGTTTTTGAAATACTTTTTGGCCAAAGCTTCAAAATGTTGACGAAGTGGAGGAATCTCTAGGTCTGTTCAAATGTCCAGATTTTAAACGTACCATGGAGCTCCTGTGAGCATCCGGAGAGTTTTGCTTTGGAAAGCTTCAAAGCGATTTAGGTGGCTACTTGCCGCCGTTCCCCAAATGGGGGAAGCGTATGTGATCATCGGTTTTATGGTCGAGGTGTAAAGCCGGATTTTATTCCAAAGCGACATGCCGCTGTTCCGTCGCAGCATCGGGTAGAGAAGAGGTTTAGCCATTTTTGATTTGTCCAAATGGATTGAGGGTTGTAATAGCAACCCTTGTCCAAGATTACCCCAAGATACTTGGCAGTGTCGGACAACGGTATGGGAACGTCGTTAAAGGTGACGATTTCATGCGGTTTAAGTGACCAACGCCGAGTGAAGAGTACGGCCTTGCTTTTCTCTGGGTTTACTTCAAAGTGCCATTTATCCATCCAATCTTCCAGATTGGAAATGGCTTTTTGAAGACGTAAGGTGATTATTTTAGTCGACCTTGAGTAGTAAATAAGTGCTGTATCGTCAGCGTATTGACCCATTTTAACCCCGTGCATGCGCCCTGAAGGCATGTCGGCTACATACAAGTTAAAAAAGTGCGGCAAGAATATAGAGTTTTGAAGAACTTCGGCCTCTATCTGCCAAAAACTAAAGATGTGATTATCGAGTTTGACTGCCAGACTTCTGCGTTTTAGATATGAGGCTAGCAGCTTTATAATACGCAGAAGAAATCGTGGTCTGATTAGCTTAGGAAGCAGTCCATTGTGCCAGACTTTGTCGAAGGCTTTATCGACGTCGAAAAAGACTACTCCTGTAGCTTTTTTCTGTCTGAAACTTTTGACAATGTAGTCCGCCACTCGGTTGAGTTGTTGTACGCTCGAGTGTCCCCATCTGAACCCATGTTGATGGGAGGGGAAAAGATTGTTCATATCCGTGTGCTCTTGAATGATATCCAAGATCACCCTCTCTATGACCTTGCTTAAGGTGCATAGTAGGCATATAGACCAATAATTTTTAACCTGTTTTTCCCAACTTTAGCAATGTTTACCACGTGCGAGCCTTTCCAGGCTGACGGGAAATGCCCAGTGCGAAGAATAGCATTTGCAATATTGGTAAGTGCCATAATTGCTTTATGAGAGAACGATTTAAGAGCTTTGTTAGATATTTTATCCGGGCCTGGAGCAGAACAGGATTTGAATCTTTTAATGATTTCTCTGATTCGAGAAGGTCTAACGCTATCAAGTGTATTGTCATTGTCAGCGGTTCTCAAAAAGTTTTTGACTTCTCTGCAAACCCTTTCAATGTGCTCTAGATCTGTATAATAGGTATACAGATCGGAGCATTGGAGTTCCAGGCTGTCTGCAAATGCTTCGGCCTTTCCCTCAGTAGTCTATTGCATCCCTCTCTCACCATGAATGGCGAAAATAGGAACCCGTCTGTTCTTAAGGGCTTTAGAGATCCTCCACATCAAATTTTCATCCTCCGTGAAAGATTCTAGCGTATCTTTCCAGCATTGGATTTTATGCTCCCTTATAACCGTTCGAACTTCATTGTGAAGTCGATTCAAGATTTCTCGATCTCTGGGGTCGCAATGCCTTTACCATTGATGTTTGGCGGCATTTTTTGTTTGGATCAACGCCTTTGTTTCTCGTGATAATCCTTGAGGATTATTGACGCAAACCTGAAATTTTTTAGAAGCCTTTTCCGAGGCTTGTTGGATTTGAGTAGTCAAAAGTGCGACGGCTCTTTTGATATCTTCAGCCGTTTGTACTGGAGTCAGGCTACCAATGCTATTTTCCAGGCATCAAGAGAAGAGAGTCCAATCCGTCTGTGTGACGAATTTTCCCCCCTCTCCGGACCCCCTTCCGAGTAGCTCCAGTAGTACTGGGCTGTGGTCAGAGCTTAGGCTGTTGAGCGTACCACTGCGTGCGAGTTGACGTTCTTTAGTATTGCTACGTCAAGAACGTCCCCTCTGTGGCCCGCGGCGCTGTGAAAAGTGGGTTTGTCCGGACCCAGGACCTGCAAATCTTTTTGCTCAACGTAGTCGAACAGAGCTTGCTCCTTGGCGTTAGTTAATCGACTATTCCACGACCCGTGCTTCGAACTGAAGTCTCCCGCATTTATTGTGGGATGTGGATTATCAAATACTCTATCAAAATCCGCTGTTTCGATGAGGTTTTACGGACGGATGTAACCGAAAGCGATCCTGACTGTGCCAAGCTTTGGCACGGTCACTTCTATCGCGTTCGATTCGAGGGAGACTAGATTGGGGGTATCCACTTCAGAATGGTCCAATGATCTCTTTACAAAGATCAAAGTTCTACGCTTTGTGGGTACCACCGGCGGCCCCCTATAGGTAAACGTGTTCGGAATTCTCAATGCCTGATTATGTTTGTGGACCGATTATGACACCAGCAAGATGTCTAAGTTCTGATCAAAGAAGAACTCTTCCACTTCTCCCATTTTTTCTGTAATGCCATTGGCACGTCTGGTGTATTATCCATTTTAGTCGATTAGCGTAGACAAAAGGTTGGCCATGAACCTCATTTGAGATTCGCCCATTTCTTTTAAGATTTCGGCTATTTTTGCAGCAGATGGCTTTTGTTGTGTTGGAGGAGCAACAGCCGTTGCAAAAGATCTGCCGTTTTCTACAGGATTGCGGGGACCTGTAGTATGAGACGAAGAAGAAGGGACCTGGGCCGGCGCAGTTCTTAATGCTCATGTCAGCACCCTACATTTAATCGATTGCGATAGGAGCAATCAATTATTGCTGATTTAGTTATTAAGTAAAATCAGATATTAAAAATCAATTAGTTTTTAGTCTAGAACAAGCTGCAGAATAAACAACATTAAACCCAGTTATGTGTTTTACTATCAGCCCCTAACACTAGGCATTACACTTTCATTTAGTACTTCTATGTCTATATTCCTACCTACCAGAGCCACGTCATCTGCAAATGCTGTTACTGTCACTCTTTCCGGAAGCCGCATCCTGAGTAGCTGATTATAAACTAAATTTTATAGATTTGATTCCTATCCTTCTTTTTCTTCTATTTTCTGTTCAATTCTTCTCACGATAACTTTTTTCATGATTTTCGTTAATGTGTTGATCAGGCATATTGGTCTATACGTCGTTGTTTTGCCTGCTTCCTTCGTTTTCTCAATTAGTACTAGGTTTGCTTCTTTCCAGCAAGCCGCAAAAAAAGTTCTTTCTTCATACATCTGTTTATTATTTGTGATATTTCTATTTTGTTTCTTTTTGGCGCTGCCTTCACTATCTCCGTTGTTATCTTGTCTGGATCTAGTGCCTTATTATTAGGTAGTTTTCTTATAATCTTTTATCTCCTCCACTGTTGCAGGACTGCTTCTGTTTTGCCAGCTATTCCTGCTGATTCTTCTACCACTCCTCCAGTGGGAAACAATTTTTTCAATAATTACTTCTTTATTTTCTTTTTCTTATAAGCACACTGCCTTCATTCCTCCTAATTTATTACTATTTTGTATGATTTGTCCCAGGAATTCCTGTCTATGGATTTTAACAGTTCTTTTCACCATATTTTCTTACTGTCCTTGATTGCTTCCTTTAAAGCCTTTCTGTCATTTTTCAGTTATTCTTCAGTTTCTTTTCCTCTTCTTTTTGTCTTTTGATTTTTTTGCTGTTTGCATTGCTTTCTTCCTGCTTTCCTTGATCTCTTTCACACCAGTACGGTCCTCTTCTTCCTCTTTTTTTGTATCTGGGATTTGGTTTTTCCGCTGCCTTTTTCAACTTTTTTGAGTACCTTTTGCATCTTTCCTCTAGGCGGTACAGCTTGGAAAGTAGGATTTAAGAAGTATCTCCGTTACATCCGATAGATTGGCTGCGTATGAGCTGTAGCCTTAAGCAATCCAGTTGTTTGTTAGTGGTTTTTGGATTAAAAAAATCAGCCATACAGCAGATTGTGTGCAAAGCAAATAAGAACATCTAGAAAGTAAAAGGGCTTTGTTATAGATTAGAAGTAAATTGAATTGATTTCACTGTTTATTTTTATTAGAAAATTTGCTTTTTGCTTCGTAAAACATTCTGTATTTTGTTTTAGCCAGATATAATAAAACGAAGAGGGTATCCTGTAGAAACATACGAAGTTGAAACCGAAGATGGATATCTTCTAACCATGTATCGCATACCTAGAAATAATACTAAAAAAATTATGTATTTACAACATCCCGCAACTGCTACATGCGTGGGATGGATTGATAAAGCAGAATCATCACCTGGTAATTATATCATTATTAAATATAAACTTAAAAGTTAAAATATTGAAATTGCAGCTTTTATATTTTGGAATGCAGGCTACGATGTATGGTTAGGAAATTACAGAGGCAGCTACTATTCGAGAAAACATAAATATTTAGATCCAAACGAATTTACTTATTGGAATTTTAGGTAAAATACAAACATAATTATTAATAAATTTATGATTTTATTAGTTTTCATGAAATGGGAATTTACGATACAAAAAGCCAAATTGATATGATAGTGAATGTAACCAACGCTGAACCTCAAAGTATTTCATATTATGGATATTCAATGAGTAGCACGTCTGCATTGATATATGCTTCATTGCTGCCTGAGCATGCAGAGAAATGGATTAATATTATGTTTTTGATGGCGCCTACTTCATTTTTAGAAAATATAGAAGATTATTATAGGCAGGGTGCTTTACCTAAAGAGGTTGAGGTAGGAAATTAATATTTTTAAATCTGCGCGATTTACAATTGTGCAAATGAAAGCTCTTAATCTGTAAACTTATTGATATCTACTCGCCAGTAACGTTTCCTAAGAGCGTATAGTCTTAAAACAATTGTAGACGCTTAGTTTGTTGCTTCTGACTGACAGTAAGTAGTGCAAATAGAAGTTTTAAAATTAAAAATTTATTGATATCTAGTCTGTCGCTTTGCTGATTCGCTTTGATGTTTCCTAAGAGCGTAATCGTAACCTGACCTCGCGTCCCTAGGCCACGGGCGCACGAACCAAAATTTGACGCGTTTGTTATTAAGATTAAGAAGATGATGATATCCAACTAATCTTTTAATGACAAACACTTGGCCGGATAGTTTGTTTCCGCCTACCCGCTTAAGTGTTAGTTATCAAGAAATTTATAGTTAATTCTCTCTGCAAGCGTTAGAAGTTTTTATGTCAGAAGAGGAAGAAAATATCTAATCTAATAACTAATCACTTTATGACGGATGCTTGGACGGGTGGTTGGGGCACATAATTATTACGAACGAGTACTTTGATTTGTAGTTCTTGCTTACTTTTCTTGGCAAGCCTGAAATGTCATTATGTCAAAGGAGGCAATGCTAAAGCAATCTTCTGCTCATAAACACTTGGGTGTGTGGGTGCGACAATTTAATTCATGATTACCATCAAGTAACTAAAATTGTAGTGACCCACATCCTCAGATTTGGATACTTCAGTGATGGCAATGTGGATAATGTGAGTTGTCTTGTAAGCCATTCTTTGGCAGGGGACATAGCGAAAGGGTTGCCCAAAGTTTAGGGTCTTGCAGAGGTTGTCATCAAGTATTAGTTTGAGGGTGTCGGACATGTTTGGCTATAACCTATTTCCTGTGACCTTGTTCTGTTACGGTTTATAAGTAACTAACTCGTACTAACTTGTTTGGTAAAAAAATCGGTTCTAATATACAGAACCATGGCCATGCATAGGCTCCTCCTATGGTTGATGTTGATTGGCCAAATCGATGACCAATAAGAAGAGACCGTTTCTTATTTAGTATTAATTTCCCCCCAACTCTTTTGGTCAAATGTCATCAATGTTAGGTTGATCTTCTACCCAGTAGCAGTTGGGGCCTGCTGTAGTGATAATTCTTTTAGGACCTATCCATTTATTTGGGAAGCTTTTGGCCTTGCCTAGCACCATGACCTGGTCTTCTGGGGCGTAGGTCCATATATTGGCCGGTCGCAGGTATCTCTTTTTTTTAGTATAAGGCCTAGTAATGACTTGTCGCTTGTAGTTTTCTGTTTTTATCGGGTAATTGCTCAGTTGGAGCATCCTAGTTTTCGGGCTCTATCAGGTTGTGTCCTAGTAGAAGTTAACTTGTTGCATTGAACGGTATACCGCGAGTGGTAACAATGCTTCTTTGGGTGTCTCCATCAAAGATCAAATGAATTTCTTTAGTTCTGCATGACACCGCTCGACTGAATTTGCCTGTGGATGGTAAGTAGCGGTGGTATGCTGTTTAACCTTCTAACGTTGTGTAGTGTTCTAGAACGTTTGAGTTTAGAATTGTGGGCCATTGTCCGACAGAAGGGTCTTTGGGTATCTCCATCTGTGAACTAAATGATTTTTGAGGGTTTGTATAGTAGTTTCCAAAATCAGTTGCTGAAAGTAGTGCCACAGTTTTGACCTTTGGGTACACTTATCCATGATGGTGAAGGCTACCTTGTTTCATGATCAGGTTGTGTTAAAAGGACTTGTAATTTATTGCCACACGTTTCTAATGTTTTCCTGTTGGTTGCTACAGTATCGGAGCTTTCGGTTTATGAGGCCAGGTTCGGTGCAGGAGCACGTTAGGTTAGGTTAGCTTATGAGCCTTCACATCTCTTCTAATTGCGGCAGTAGTTGAACTTTTCATTTATGGGACCAGGTTTGGTACGTAAGCACATTAGACAGCGGCAAATATGCGCCTTCACATCTGCTATGAGTCCAAGCTAATAGTATGACTGTAGGATGGCTGGTAGTGTCTGAATCGTGGAGGTACTTTAGAACTTCTTGTCTTGCCTTTGGTGGTAAGGATAGTGTTTCCTATTTGACGGAGGTGTAGAGCAATTTGCCGTGATCACCTAAGCAATACTCCATATTCCGTATCTCTATGGTAATCTACTTTTGTTAAGCGTTGTTGGTATCCTTGGATAATGCTTCTAGTTTGTGGGCATTTTTTTGGCATCGACGTACCATTTCTCCTAAGGTCTCGCCTTCGAGTAGGTTGGCTTATAGTGTTTTTATGTGTGATAGATGACAGCTGGAAAATGTTCTGACAAAGTTGCTAAATGTTGGTTGTTTGTTAGTATTTTCGGTCGGTAAGAGCCGATTATTGGCTTCGAGCCTGAATCCACTAACTCGTTTCCTCGGTTTCTGGACAAAACGTCAGATAAGATGTTGGTACTCTCTGGAGTATATTGCACTGTGAACGTAATTTCTTGTGAAATTAGTGACCATCAAGTCAATTTGGCTTTGGCGTCAATTAAGTTGTTTACCCAGACCAAAGCTCTATTGTTGGTTCACAGTTTGAATGGTTGGAAGTATTTCTAAAATTTATTTACTGCCCACACAATTACTAAACATTCCAATTCATTCAAATAAATCTTTTTCAACGTTTGGAGAACAAACGGTATGCCCGGTCTAAGTCGGGCTAGCTAGAGGGATTGGGCCAGTGTGATCTCAAACGAATGTTGTTTGATTTTTGTCCATATAACAGGTTTCTTTGCTGTTTGCAGTTCTATGAGTGGACAGGCGGAGAATTATAGGACTAATTCCTTGAGCCAGATATTGGAGTTGGATCATTTTTGACTGCAGCCAGATGATGTGATAAGGGTTTGTTTCTTTCGGCACTTACTTGATGCTCTAAGTACTCTACACTATCTTTGCCAAATTTACACTTCGACATAATACATTTTAGTCCATATTCCTGCAGCCGTTCCATTACTCTGCCTAGATGGTTGTGATTTTGCAAGTAGATCATAATATCTCGTCTAAGTAGACCAGAACCATGGTACAAAGGAGACTTTCTAAAACTTTTGACATGTATTTTTAGAAAATAGCTGATCAATTTTTAAGCTCAAAAAGCATTACCGTAAACTGGTAGGTTCCTCCATCTGAAGTTGCAAAAGTGGTGTACGGTTTGCGGCTTCCTTTTATTGGAATTTGCTAATATACAATTCAAGGTCAAGTTTAGTGAAAACTTTTTGAAATTCTTTAGAGTTTTCTGGATTTTTAGTAAGGGTGCTGCTTCAGTTTTGGAAAAGTTTAATTTAATTCTTTATAATTTATGCAAAATTTGGGCTTGCCATTTTTCTTGATAATTAACAGCACTAGGGCGCAATAACTGCTGCTGCTACTCTCTATTATTCTATTAGTCAAAAGTTCGTTGATCTGCTAAGAAACTGGAGTCTTCCGGCAAGTATTATAAGTGTATCTGGCAGCTCGGACCGGAGTTTTGTCCATGAGATTGATCTGGTGTGTGATGGTCTTATTTGGCATTAGAACTATACTGTCGTTGAGTTTGGAGTAGGACTGTTGGAGTAGGTTGGTTAATCTGGCCTTACTTTGGAACGAGTTGGTAGGGATTTTGATGTCATTAGTATCCAGAATTGGGTTTATTTGTTGTTGGGACTAGGGTAAATAGGCGTTCTTTTCTATCATGCACACACTGCCTGGAGTAGACAATATTGAGCTCCTGTTCTTTCAACCATTGATTTTCTTGTATCGCATCGGTTCCCAGACTAAGTGTAACGAGAAAGGAAATGACTTGGCATTGGTCGCCTATCTTTACAGTCCCATTCACCTTACCCGTGATTTGGGTCGTCAAAGCCGTGTATAATTTTGACCTCTAAATTTACCAAGGCCTTGATTTGAGTTTCTTGGGTATGATGCAAAGTAGAGTTATTTTTCCCACTAGTCCTACTAGTCTTATTTTCGGTTTGTTTATTTTTTTGGCATTTTTTGTTGTTGTTGGGTCGAATTGACCATTTTTTGCCTCTTGGTTTGATTTTCTTGGTTGTTTATTGCTATTGATGGTTTTGCACTAAGCCAAAGGGGTTTTTGTAGGGCCAAATTAGTTTCTACTTGGATCACGGTTTCAACCAATTGTTCAAATGTATCAAAAATGATGACATCCAGCGACTGCCGTATTTGAAGCTTTTTGATATAAAGCTCCTTGGCGTCGAAAGTAACTTTCTACGGGTTCCTTTGGCTTGTGTAGAGAAGTGGTTAGTTGGCTAGCTATTTTGACCAGCTTCACTGAGTTCACTTACTGCCTAAGAATTCTTTGTCTTAAATTGCTATAGTTCGGGTCAGGTTCTTTGAAATATTGACTTTTGAAAGATTTGGCTGTTCCTCGGAGTTTTTTAGTCAGCACTTTGTGATAGGCCGTTTCTAGGATCTCTTTATCTTTGAAGTATTGTTCTATTGCCTTGAAGAATAATAAGGGGCTTCATACGGCTCTCCGCCGAAGCTAGGTCGTTCGGGCGAGTATCGCTGGTTCTTTTGATGAGTTGTCAATGCTTTCAAAAATCTTGCAACCTTCACCAATACTTCAGTTTGCATTTTCTTTTTCATGTCGTTCATCTTTGTCTCCTTGTCTTTGTTTATCTTTTTTTTTTTTGTTAGTTTTCCCTGTTAGTTCGGGTAACATCGTGAATATCTCTGTCGGTGTCGGATTTTTCTCTAGGGTTAGTGTTTGAGGCGTAGAGGCACTATGCACTATGTTTCACGTTGAGATCTATTTGTCACAGCTCTCCCAGTCTAGACTCGACCAGGCGATCTATGTCACCATACGTGCACGCGATGCCAGGAAAACACACACACAAGCCCCAAGGCAACTTCTCACCTGGCAACCGAAAGTTGCCCAAGACATGATGCACATCACAACCGGGCAAAAAACAAACAAAAACATTTGAGAAAGTGACCGACAACAAGGTCGTGCTAGTGTCGTCTCCGGCCAAGGGGGTTCCGCTCGCAAGCAGTTCACCGTCTCGGTCTGTGTTGTGCCTGGCGTGTTGTCTGACCGGGGCTTCTGTGACCTGCCGGGATGGTTGTTCGGGCAAAAGGCCGTCTGGCGGAGCCCACCGGACTGGAGGTGTCTAGGGTCGCGCGGAGTTCGTCAACAGGTTTTCCGTCTTGGCTGGATGTCGGTTTCCTCCGAGTTCATCTCATTATATTCACTATCACTCATTGGTGCACTTTACGTGTATCACTTGTTGTTGCACTTTGGTAGTTTCTTTGTTGTTGCACTGATCGCGTCAGGTGGTTTGGACTTCCGTTTTCACTGGAATTTGTTTTCCGTAGCTGCGCGGAGTGGTCACGTTAGATTCTACTGACTGACTGACTTCCGTGGCCAAAAATTTGCTTCTTTTATTAAATAGTGTGGTCATCCGCAGGCTCCGCCTAATGGTCAGTGCTGATTGGCTGCACCGGAGACCAATGGGAAGCTTTCGCTTCTACGTTGGTATCAAAAGTTTTTCGCTTACGAGCGGAGAACCATCGGCCGAAGCCGATGCAACCACTGCATTACCTTTCCATCCGGTTGTCTCCAGAACGGGAGCGGTGACAATTTGCTATTGGTTCAGCAGAGTGGCGAGAAAGGTGTGGCATAGACATGTGGCGCCGCCTGGAAACCGCAACAATCTCTTTTATCTTTTTTGAGCGGAGCAACTTCTCGTTGGTTTGCAATGTAAATCTCGGTGGTAGGCGCCGGTTTTTTTTTGGTGAGTGGACGGTGATACTGATCCTCAATCCAGACACAGTGAGTTTTGGCCGCTGTGATGATCTTTTAGTTCGCTAGACCTTTCACCATTATGGTCACTTGATTGATATTGGTGTGTGGACTTTTAACGTAGGAATATGCGTTGACAGCATTATCTTGTCGAGGGTGTTGTAGTTGTTTGTCCAAATCCAAACGTTGATTTTTGGGTTTGTCCTATTTGCCAAGCTGTCTGAGATTTTTTTTACTAAATTTGATGTTCAATATGAATTTTAAAATTTAGCAAATTTCATCAAAAAAAATTCAATTTAATAGATAATTTAAGCTTTTGGATTTCCATATATTTCATTGATTTAAAAAAAAAAGTTAAGTTGCGTACTCGTATTTTTATGACACTCCCTAAACCGCGCCCTTAACATTTAAAATGTATTTTATTTTAATATATTTTGACATAATTATGATATTTTTTTAGAAGTTTCTAAATGAAATTCAGTTATCTGAATTCATTCCGCATAACGACTTTTTTATTGGCATTCAATCGATATGTCGATCCGGTCCATTGATGTTTATTTGCATAGCGTATTTATCTATTACGTTTGGAAAAGCTGAAGACATCTCACCTGTACGTATTTTCTTTGTCACAATAAGACCTAAATGATGCTAATTAATTATAAATTATTATCATTATTATCATAATATTTTCTACTATTTTTTTCATAAGTAGATATAAATATATGATCAAGTAACCATGGCAAATTATTCTGCATACTTGAAGTAAACACATTTCATTACTAAATTACAATATTGTAGGAATGGTATCCAATCATTCATTATCAATTACCTGGAGGAATTTCAACTAAATGTTATGTTCATTACATGCAGATTATCAAAAGTGATCATAAATTTCAATACTATGATTATGGAACCGAAAAGAATTTAGAGTATTATCACTCAACTTCTCCACCAGAATATCCATTAAAGAATATTGCTGTGCCTATTTATTTGATGAATGCAGGTGCTGATCCAATAGTAACTCCAAAGGTTTGTGAGTTACTCAAATTAATTTTGTGCAGTTAAAGTTTGTTTTTTTAGGATGTGGCTTATCTATATAGCGTTTTGCCTGAAAAGGCAAAAATTTATGGAAGAAAAGAATTCAAAAATTTTGGACATGGTTCATTTTTTTATGGAAAACATATTGTTGATTGGGTATATAAACCAACGCTTAAGATTATTGAAAGTATTCATGAAACCAAGAAGCACCAAATAGATTGAATGATGTTTGTTTAGAGTTTATTTAATAAAATTTAGTTTTAATTCAAATCCTTCTTATTGCATTGGTTTGTCTTGATAAATATTGATAGTTATGAGTTTGAAAGATTAGGTGTAAAATTTTTGAGTCTCGAGGGCTATGAGACCAAAGCTTGTTTTATTTCTTTTTTATTCACACTCATAATTTACACTTTTTTTAACATACTAGTAACTATAAAATGAACTGATCAATTGATCTTGAATTTTGAAAATGTTGCAGTTAAAGAACTTAATATTTCAGAAGGGCAGTGCAATGTCTAAAAATCCTTTTCTGTTTTGGCAAACTCCCATACAGATTTTGGAGCAACCAACAAACGCAAGTCCGATCACAAACAGGCAAAATTATGCATTGGCTAAAGGAGGTATGGCCAAATCACTGACGGGAGCGGAGAATACTGATAACTAGGTCCAGACTAATATTGACAAAAACATGTAAGCTGTCACCGGCGTTTCTTCCATGTAGGTTTTGGAAACGGGGTTGAGGTATTGTAGATAGCATATTGTTAAATAAACCAATCGTTATGTTTTGTCATACGCCTCTACACAGAAGACCAACACTTTCAACACAATCACCCAGAGTGTTCTTTGTACTGACACGCTCACCCACTATTACATACGCACTTACACAGAGTGCGGTCCTCGGGAAAACCTGATGATATTTGTGTAGTACGACGCAAAGGAGCGTGAAGCTACCCACAGTGGCCGTACTGAATGATACCCGTTAGTTTGAAATGTAATGCCGTGGGTATAGAGGCGAGATTCTGTGCAATGATGGTGTATGCCAAATTTTAGATTCGCAGGTTTGTCTGGTAGCGGCCGTCGGTGATGCCGTGGTGCCGTTTTGATGCTCTACTGGGATCAAAAACTACTTGACTGTTGAGAAGAGTTTCGGTCGTTGAGTTAGGCTCTTTCCTTCAAGAGCACAAAGTTGATGGTGTAACTTGCGTTGCGTTGGAAAGTTGTATGTAAAATGCTTGGCGCAACCTGCGCTGGTCAATGATATTTCCTACATGGAATTCTATGCTGTGTGTAAAGATGGAGACGGTGTATGCAACGTTGAGAGCAGTGCCCAGCTCAGCTTCCGGTTCTTCTTTGTTAGAATGCTTCTCGTTAAAGTTATAATCAACTTTTTCTTTAGTCTCGTTCTGTAGGATGACTTTGGCTGCAAAGTAGTTTTGGTCAGGGAAGTTAGGATTTTTGCATATATCGTTGGTTTTGGCTTGCAGGCATAAGTATATTTGATCTCCGGCCGGTAGCAAGATTGTTGTTAAAAAACTGACCTTCATACGGCTTTGTCTCTATACTTAGACAAAGTTACATTGAATGCTCGGTTAGGTATCTGTCCAATTCTTGGTTTGCTGGTGCTATATCTCTCGCTATCAATAAGGTTGTTTTCATATTTGGTTGAATCATTGGTAATTTCACGGAAGTTGTCGTTATTCCATGCCCCATGTATCCGATTGGATCTGTGAGCCGTCACAGTAATGGTACTTTATACTTCCTAAAGCCTTGGAGGTATGGTTTAAAAGACTCCAGTGTAACCGCGTGGAGGCGACATCGGTACAGTTTGTTTGCTTAGCCTCGTAGGTTAGCGCTCTCTGTATTTGATCGTTTTGTTTGTTTTAGGTGTGTAAAAGGAGTCAAAGGCACTATGCCTTTGATTGTCCCTAATTGGGTGCTATTTGTCACATGCGTCTATTTCAGAGAGGCGGCCGGTTTAAGTCCGAAAACGTCTTGGCTCTCAGTGAAAAGGTTCAATGAAGGTTGTGTTGGTAGCGTTTATTAACATACGCGTTTACCCACAAATTTACATTTTAGACACACTTATTGAGAGTATTTTTCCAACTAACACGCACACTAACAGCGCTATCACAACACACGCACTCACCCAAAGTGCGGTCCTTGTGAGAACCTGGTGATGTCTAGGTTGACGTAAAGGAGCTGTGTGTGTGCGTTAGTAGTACCGTTCTGGGTGAACGTGTTTGTTGCTCTCCGTGTGAGAGTTTTTAAGTGAATTTATAAAAAAATGCAAATTATCAGAACAACTATCTCCGACCACTGGAGAACAACTTTCAAAAGCTGGCACGCAGCTCCCAGAGTGGGGCCTGCTGCCCCCGCAACTCTCTGCTAAAACTTAGCACCACGCGGGCTACGCAAGCCAGACGCCCGCAAGCGTCTAATTCCACTAAATCAGTGACCGCGTTGAAACATTAGTGGGTCACCCATGACTAATCTCTGATAGTACAATAATCAGAAGTAACACAAATGGAAAGAAAACTAAGCTCAATGTACATCCCCAAAAAGATTGACATTTTAATTATTTTCTGGGAAAAGTGCAAAGACTATAGTGCGTACTCTAAAAGGCGTACGACCTTTCGCAAACCTTCAAATATGGCAGCAAAGCGCAAAAGTGGGGAAATTGTTGCAGGTTTGTGTCCGCAAAAGGGAGTAACCCAGGATTCAGAACAGGTAACAAACATCTACTCGCCGCAATGAGCCAAATCATCTAAACCAAAATGACCAATTTCCTGAAGGATGACTCTGACGATCTCCGCCAAAACCTAGCAATATACTCTACTACTACTTTAGATAGTTTAGTCCCTGCGGTGATCTCCGGTAACCCCTATCGGGCGCGTCCCGAGGTGGCGGATAGGAAAGCCTTCTCTGGTAGCGGAAGGTGGTGGAATAAAATAAACTAACTCTTGCGAACCAAACAGGATAGCACAGAAGGAAAAAAACGTCTTAAATAAAAAGTTTTCTTAAAACCTAGAATTCGTTTTTTCTTTCTCCAAAAAAAATGGTTTTCCGTTTACCTAAGAGTTCCCATACACCTCCCAATCCAATTAGATCTCTAAAGACAAACAACCTGCCAGTAATGAAAGGACACGAGCAAAATAATATTTTTTTATGATGGTACAACTACCTCAGGAGGGTAGCACCAAAAGTGCACAAGCTCTCTCCGACTGTAAGTCGGACTGCTTCTGGGATTCTGGGAAAAATAAAAGCGATTGATGAGGTAGATAATGTGGAAGATGTTGATAAAGAGTACGCAACAATACTGAAGAGGAAGAAGACGAAGGGGCTGTAGAAACCCAGACAATCTCTGTAAATAGCAAAAATTTACCAGGTTAGGAACTTTCTGACTTTGAGAAGGATTTGCTTAGTAAGAGTAGTAAAAAAGTAAAACTAAATGTCTACTGAAGAGAAAGCATTAGAAAAGCAAAAGCTGGTAAAAAAAATTAAAAGTAGTGATACAAGAAGTAGGGAAAGCTCCGTGGGTAGTATCACGGACATAAGTGAGTGGATGAAGAAAACGGCCCTTGGATTAGCTACCAACGGGAACAGAAAGAAAAAGAAGATGGACACAGGAATAAATGGCAAAATGGACAAGGAGGATGCAGCTGAACTAGAATGTGGCATCAGCCTCCTCAAGAAAATAAAAAATATCTTAATAAACATAAGAAAGAAGAGTGGGATACTCACCTTTTATAAAAAGACATGTAAGCACCAAGACGGAAAAAAAGCAATAAACAGACTTGATTTTCATACGAGTAAAGAGAGAGAACAGAGAAGCTTTTTCAGCGGAAGTGGAGAGAAATCAAAACATAAGAACAAAAACAGAAATAGACAAATCCACAAATCTAGGGCAAGAACAAGAAAAAAAAACATCTAAAACAAAAATAAAAAAGTAAATGAGTACTACGGAAAACATAGAGCAACTAAAAAAATGCACAAATCTTAAATGGATAGAAGAAAATTTTACTAGTGAGTTAGTAGAAAAGTCTATGAAAAGTCTATTAGAAAACAAAAAGGAAAACCTAATTCTCCTAGTTGAAACAGACGTATCAATAGAGGATGGCGTAATAAAGAAAATATCTGAAAGACACCCACAAATAAGAGAGGTAATCAAAAACCGATGAACCAGTGGGGTACAAATCGCTGTGCTTAACAAATAGCTTTGGCAAGCTGTACCAGTACATGGTTGCTAATAGATTAAAGGAAACAGTTAAAAAGAAGCTATCTAAAACCAATACGGCTTCAGACTTCCCCTGTCTGATCAACTATCGGAGCAATAGAGAAGCTTATGGACATAGTTCAAGAAGCTAAAAACAGAACATTCTGTTTTCATGTAATCATAGACATACAAAACGCTTTTAACACTGAGCTATGGAAAAGTATACTATCAACGCTGCAAAAAAGTAGAAAACACAATTAAGAAGATTATAGCAAACTATTTAACTAATAAGAAATTAAAAATAGGTGAAAAAGGGCACATGACCATGACGTGCAGGGTTCCACAAGGATCCATATTAGAACTATTACTGTAGAATATTTATTTTAACTACCTGCTAAAACTGAAGAGATTGGAAGGAGTGCAACTAGTATGCTTTGCAGATGACTTCTAAACTTCTAAATCAGAAGAAGACCTGGTTTTTAAATCAAAAAAGACACTAGAAATGGTCAAAAACAAGGTTGAAGAAAAACGCCCAAAAATTGCAAAAATTAAAACGAAAGCAGTGATCCTCCTACGGAGGTAGGAAGGTCAAGGAAATCAAGCTAGAAATTGGCGGAACTGAGTTTTCATCAATAAACGCTATAAAATACTTAGGTGTGGTCAAACTAACCACAACGCGGAAATGAAGGAACACGTCAAAAAAAAATGACGGACAAGGCAAAAAAACAGTGAAAACGCTAAGTAAACTAATTCCAAGTATAAAGGGTCCGGCATCAAGCAAGAGATAACTGCTACGATTGGTTGCACACTCGATCATACTGTATGCTGTTCCAATCTGGGTACATGTGCTGAGGTACAAAAAGTACAAGGAAATGACATTATCACAACAGAAAAGAATTTTGTTAAAAATAGCAAGCGGATACAGAACTACCTTGACAGATGTGATCTTAGTTATAGCGGCAATAATGCCAATGCTAGACTACAGAAAGCTATTCCAACACAAGGGGAAGACAAAAAAGAAGGAAATCCTTGAAGAAACAATAAAAAAACGGCAGAAAAATTGGCAAATGGACACTGGAAAATTTATTTGAAAGTATGACCAACATGGGATAGACAATTTCTTAACGCAATTTTTAAGTAGGCACGGGTGTTTTAAGAACTACCTGGTCAGATTTAAACGTACAGATAACAACAAGTGACTGTAATTTTGTGGAAACGGTAAAGCAACTACGAGTGCAGACGGTGGGGAAGTGCAAAAATAAAACTGGAGATAGAATTCGGTGAGGAAATTACACAAGAAAACACAGATGGAATAATGTTGAAAAGTGAAAAGAAATGGAACAGTATACACGGATATATAACAAACATAGTTTAATACATTAAAGCTGAAAAAAGACATAACAAGGATCAAGATCCATCACCTGACATAACATAGAAGACCGGATGCAAGATAGTTTAGTTCTGGTAATACTCGGAAGCAAATTTTTGTTGACGTTCACTGAGAACTCATAGTACCCTAGAGGGTTACCCTGTCCTATTTCCAGGACGTAATTCCCTGGACGGTTAGCCCCATACCATCAATTCTTAGGAAACACAAAATCCAAACAGCACTAACCCTATTATTTCACTCTAAATAGCTATCTCAGGCATAATACTAGGCAAAGGACCGCCGGCAACAACCGCCTCCAACAAATCCTAGACTGTGACAATGAAGTTTGTCAAAGATGAAAAGATAGGCATTACTTTGAGCAAATGGCAAAGTGAGCTAAGCCTGCACGTCATTAAAAAGAAAGATATGGGAGAATTTCACACATTGATATAACCTTGTGTTCAAGGAACATATTGAGGGAAATAGTATAAGAAATAAATTTAAGTAATCACAACAACATACACGTAAGCATCATAGTGAAAGTAAAAACCAACAATCTCCAAAACTGAAGCAGTTTATGGAATCAATCAAGCGTGATTGAAAAACCGTGCAACAAAACTTTTAGCAATAAGTACACAATTCTTGAGCACAAACTAATATTCTGGTAGAACAAGAAAACTGTAAAACTAAGGCGTCAATGCCTGACGGCAAAATATAATAACAAAAACAAACTGTTTACGTGACGTGGACGACAGAACAAGATAGCCAAACCAGGGCAAAATAAAAAGTGCAAAGATCAAAACCAGGGCAATACTTTGCAAGGAAATAAACCAGGATCTATAAAAAACTGGTTAAATAGTGGCCAATAAGCTGGGATTGCGTAGCTTCATTGCACTAACTGATGAAGATCAACTAAAAGTGGCACGTGACCTGGTCTCATGTCACAATAAAATTAACTAGCCAAACAAACCATTAATAATGGAGGTAATTAATACCCGTATGTTAAGATGAAAAGGTTATAAAAACAGGAAAAAAAATTAAACCTAGTCCAAACGGCATTCCATAAAAAGTAGGAGAAAAAACTTAAGGTTAGTTGCGGATATCTTTAAAGCCTATTAAAAATTAAAACTGGTTAAACTAACGTTAATGGCCAAACAAAGCCAAACAAAACTGCCACAGGAAATGTGGCGTACAGACTACATCATCTAATCAATATGGTTTCAGGAAGAGGCGCATCAGAAAAGATTGCTTCTGCGTGATCGGGTTCTTCACAATTGGTTTCGTCACTCCTATTACGTACCTTATGTTATTGTGGTCGCTGAGGTTTTTATTGTACCTCCCAACTTTCCATTGTACCACTTGCCTGGTGATGTTCTGTGTACACAGAGTGAAGTTTATGCGGTTCCTCTTAAACGTGAAGGTGTTGCCTTTGTTCAAAACGTAAAGGTCTAACTCACTCATCTATTCAACCAATATACTCTTCTGTTGAAAAGCTCTACATTGCAAACTTTGCATTAAAATCAAGTTCTGATAAACAATTTTCAAACTGACCGGATGTTGTATTTGGGGAGATAGATGTAGCAAGAGTAGACTACCGCCGCATTGGTTTTCACCCACACAAAGCCTTTCTGTCGTATTGGTGTGCTGCATAAAAATTGCCGCTTTTATATTTCGATCCGTGACCCACTTGCGGTTATTTTTAACCATGTAGTAGTTTGGTTCGCAAAGTTGATATTTTCAGAGCAAGTGTACGAGAGTCCTTTTCAGGTTCGCCTGAAGCAACTTTATTGTGTTCAACCATAGATGCCAATAAAAGGGTCAAAGTTGTAGCGTTGGAAACACACAAAAGCAGCTAAAAGAGAAATATGCCGCCTTACTGACAATGGACATAAGAAATGCATTCAACTCTTACCTGGAAAAGCGTAATTGGGTCCAGGAAGACAGGCATGTTGCTCCATCTTTTGTAAGTATGATATGTAGCAACTTACAAGCTTGAAAAACTCAAGTAGAAGATAACTATATAATGACATGTGGTGTTCCACAGGTTTTGGTTCTGAGACTAACCATGTGAAAGACAATGTTTTTCAAATGTAAAAAATATTTTAAAAACTGTAAACAATAGTTTTGAACTGTCATAAATATAGCAAAATGTTATTAAGTTGTCATATATGTCATAAAATGTTTTATATGCCAGAAAGTCAAATGTTTTTAAACTGTGCCAAATGTTCCTCAAATATCGAAGTTATCAGAAAATGTTTTTAAACTGTCAAAAATGAACTAAAACGTGCTTAAACTGTGACAAATGTCATAAAATTTGTCAGTTATATTTTAAGCTGTCAAAAATGTATTTAATTCAAACTGTCAAAATAATTTTTAAATTGTCATAAATATAAAAAATTTCTTGAATTGTCAGGAATGTTATAAAATGATAAAATGTCATAAATAAAATGAAGTTAGGAATCAAACATATTTTAAAGCTTTTTTATAAGTCTGTTGGCTGCTGCACCAATGTTTTTGGATGGTTTCTCGGTTAGGACCAACCTTGCCAGCTTCCACTTTTCAGAAAAAAAGCCGTTTTTTAAAAGGGCGCTAAAAGTCATTGCACAGAAATCTGCGTTTTTATTGGGAAGTACTTTTGCTACTTCCGGCAGTATTCCATTTAGGCCTGCAGTTTTCTTTTGTTTCAGCCGCTTATTAGCTTGCTTAATCTTGTCGCAGGTGCACGGAGTTATTTCCGTAGCGTTTATAGCTCTCTTTGTTATTTGGTTTTGTCATTGGAAAAAACTTGCAAGCCAGTTTTCTTTGTTTTTCTTCTGACAGGGCTTTCGTAAAGCGTGTTTTTAATTTTTTGGTTACTATCTTATATCTAGTGCCCCATAAATCGTTGTCGACTTCTGCACATAGCTTGGCCCATGATTTCTTTTTTGATGCCTAAATAAGTTTTTTGACAACCAATCTTTGTTCAACGTAGGTCAGGTAAAACCGCATTCTTTGTTCATTATTTACCCAAAATCTGGTAAGTTCCCGTCTTGACTTTACAAAGGTTTTTCTTTATTCAATAATAATGCAGTTCCACAAGTGCTTCTGTTTTCGAGTGTTGCTGGAGTTTTTCCAAATAAAAGTGTTGTTACAAGCCTTGCAAAGTATTGCATCTAGTTTCTTAGCAGTGTGGTTACGGTGTCTTCTTTCTGCTGTTGTCGCAACCCTGTAACCAAATTCCTCGGCCAGCGCATCAGAAAAGATTGCTTCTGCGTGATCGGGTTCTTGTCAATTGGTTTCGCCACCCCTATTACGTACCTTATGTTATTGTGGTCGCTGAGGTTTTTATTGTCCCTCCCAACTTTCCATTGTATTACTTGCCTGGTGATGTTCTGTGTACACAGAGTGAAGGTGTTGCTTTTGTTCAAAACGTAGAGGTCTAACTCATCCATTTAACCAATATACTGCCCTTTCTGTCTTCTATTGAAAAGCTCTACATTGCAAACTTTGAGTAAGACTACCGCCGCATTGGTCTTCACCTACACAAAGCCATTTCCGTCTTCTTTCTGTCGTATTGGTGTGCGGGATAAAAATTGCCGCGTTTATATTTCGATCCGTGACCCACTTGCGGTTATTTTTAACCAAGTAGATGTTTGGTTTGCAAAGTTAATATATTCAGAGCTAGTGTACATGAGTTCTTTTCAGGTTCACCTGAAGCAACTTTATTGTGTCGTTGCGGACGCATTATGGCAATTCTCTTCGCCGCTCTAGCAGCATCTGAGCGGGAACGTTATCTCCTTAATCCTCCCTCGATTCCTGCGTAGTATGTGGATTTTCCTGCTGGGTATGGTTGGCAATTCTTGCTAACTCTTCCAAATTGCTTCTTAGCTCTCTGTTATTGGTAGCATTTGCCTTATCTATTTGACTTTGCGTGCATTTTCAATTTTTTCCATCCGTTGTTAAGTCATTTTTCTAATTCCTTAATTTTGCCATGTACGTTTTTATTGGCTTTTGTAAACCACAGAAGCTCCTGTACCCAGCTTTCTACTTTGCTGTTTTGATTCAGCATTTTCTTTTTTAATGCTGCTTAAATTGCGTCTGCCGTTTGCTTTTTAACCGCAATCTTAAAAAATATCAATTTGGTCATAACTTGAGCCATAAAATTAGTATTTTGCGGTAATTTTTCAGAACCTTTATAATAAAATCCGAAAGATTTTCCTAGAACTTCTCGCATAGTTATAAAACTATCGGGTCCTTTATATAAAATATCCAAACTGGTAGTTGCACATTCTAAAAAGACTTTTGGCTTCCACAATACTTTTTCAGATAGATTGTTAAAGCAATATCGTTGTGAATAAACGCACACAATACCCAAATCCGAGTTCAAGATTTCAAATTACCAAAGCACAAAAACGCTTTTTTATGTCTTGCAAAATATAATTTTTTTTTTGCAAGGCCTGTGGTAAGAAAACCATAACATTTTATTATGTTTTGGTAAAATCCTCAATGTGCATTTAGTTCTAATTACATTGCGCTTTTAGAAACAGCTTTAAGATTTGTGATCAAAAAGGACGTTGGGAAATCAAGCCAATTTTATCACACACCGATTTGCTATACAGTTAAAATTACCAATGATGACGTGTCCATTTTCATTTAATGTAGTACAATCATCCATGAATCTCTTATTCATTATTTATTGATTCAGAATTTACTTTCGAATTTGATACGGTAGTATTATCATAGATCACTTCCGACTTGCCGCTACTGCAATTTTAAGTTAAGTTTTATTTTGGTTTATAAGTTTATCCTGCTTTTATTAATGGTAATCAAAGTGCTATTTTGACCAATTTAGGTTGGATAATTATGAAATCCGTTGCAACAATCCACTGATAATAATTATGTAACAAATCCGATGTGCTGACTTAAAATCACAACCAAAAATCTTCAACTTGACTGTTCCAGTCAAAAGAGGCCAGTCTGTTCAACATTGTTTGGGTGTAAAAGAGTACGTTCTTTCCACAACAAAGCTTCTAACACCAACCACCATTCTTTGGGTATAGAAAAGTACATTCATTCAAATTCAACAAAGGCTATAACACCAGCCAAGATTCTTTAAGTGTAGATCAGTACGTTTTTTCAAACGCATCTTGTTTTAACAAGGCCTCTCACACCAGTCACCATTCTTTAGGTGTAGAAAAGAACGTTCTTTTAAACTCATCTCCTTTCAACAGGATCTTTAACACTAACCAACATTTTTTGGTTGTATAGAAGTATGTTTTTCCAAACTCATCTCGTTCCAACGAGAAATTTTACCTCTAACACCAGCCAACATTTTTTATTAATTTTACCTTCATCTAGTATCACAGTTATTACTAAATTAACACAGTTTAAACTCAAATGCTTAATTAATATTTCATAATTTATTTCAAAATTTATTACTAAAATGTAAATTCTTCAGTGCCTAATCATAAGAGTGCCTTTGCCTCCTTTTATAAGTACGGACTTTTCATCAGAATCAAATTCTTTTGAGAAAGCAATACTTGAAAAACCAGAACTTTTTGAAGATTCTTCAGAACTCGAACTTGAATCAAAAAAACTATCATCAAAAGCTTTATTACAAGAAATTTTCTTGAATTCTAAAACAATAATAAAATTAGTAAATTATTACATTTATATTTTATTTTACAAACTCATTTTAGGGTTTTTGCAAATTTCAATATGTAAACGGCAATTGTTGGCAAATTTACTGACAAATCCATCCCTAGTTATAATGCATATTTGTATTCCTTTCTTTAAACATTTTTTCATACATTTGCGTTTTTTACTAATGCTTAGTTGTAGTAATAATAAGAAAACTAAAAAAAAAGAATCAGAATATTTTAATTACTAATCAAAAAATCTTACATATTATAATCCGAAGCAAATTCATGTTCAATTCTAACTGATTCTGTATATATTGTAGATGCAATTTATAATCAGTTATCTTTATTGTGAATGGTATTGGTTATTAAAATAGATTTGAATTGTTGTAACTATAATTAAAAATGATGTTAATATTATTTTCAATTAATATTATATTGCTCGAAACAATATGAAAATCGATTATGTTTTAAATTATTTTTTTATCTCAAATTCCCAATTTTAATAATGTTGAAACAGATTATAGTGCGGTTATTTTAGTTGTAACTAATGTTTTTAAACAAACAATAAAAATCTGATTTTAATCAGTTTCTGAATGAATTTGTTGTGGTCTGCTTTTGAATAATAATGATAATATAATAATATTACAAGCAACACTCTGCGATAAACATTTTAGTGCGTTACATTTCAGTGCATTACATTGGAACAGAAAACGCATTAAACATGATCGTGGACTAAATCATCACCGCAAGCAACGAGCAAACTACCGGCTACCATTATTACTACAAACATTTACTGATAGCGCGAAGATGCTCCTAAAACCACCGCCAAAACATAAGTTTCAAATAAAAACCCGTGCCGCAAGTGTAAAGACATTATGTTAACGTAACACACAAAGAGGTATAGTAGAGCATATTATACACTTTTTCCATTTTTCAATTCAAATTCAGTGCAATAGAACCAGAGTAATATGAATCCAGAAAACGTGACCAGGTACATTTTTATTTTACTTCAAGAACTCTTAAAGTTCTGTTACTGGCTGGGCTCCGTGGTTGAAGACGGAACAAGTTTTCAGAGCGCAGGAAACGTTGGTGTGGTAAGTTTGCATTTTTGTTACAAATTAAAAAGTTTGTCTTCTAACGTTCTTACCCAAAGAGTACATACACACTCACCCAGAGTGCCAGCTGACTCACCCACTCAGGATGCAGTTCCGTAAAACTTTGTTTTTAGAGAGGGACGTAACAGTGCCAAAGCAGCAGTCCTTAAACTCTCGCGAGGAGTGCAAACACAAAGTAAATGTTGTCGACTGGCTGAAAATTGTGGAAGTTGGGAACTTATAGGATTCGCAGAAGGAATGGTGTAATTTGAGTATTGGCTGAAACAATTCCTCTCTAACTTTCAAACATAAGCTTCCAGGTAACGTCAATTTGGTGTCGGCACTATAGTATTCTGTTAACTGAAAAGTGCCAACTGGAGTTTCACTATCTATTTTAGTGGCGCAAACTCGGAATGTTTAAACACTCGCGGCACTAGAAGTTAAAAAGACTGGCTATGGTCCGGGTTTTTGTGGCGGTCTCAGAGGTTTCTTGAGCTGGTGGTGGACACTAACCAAATGTTCGAGATTTCATTGACGTTCATCCACAGGTTACCTACTATTAAGGTTTCTCCTAGTGCTACTAGAAGAAAGATCGTTTGGGTTTGATCTCCTGTAGTAACGCTCTTGGATGTGTTGCCGGTATTCTTCATAGTGGGGGTTTGTCTGCACGACCTTCATATTTTGTAGTCGGATGTTGGGTAGCTTCATGTACGTAAAGTTATAGCTAGCCCCGTCATTGACTAGGACTTGAACAGCCTGTCCGTTCATCTGAACAGTAATTCTGAGCAAGTTGTGAAACCTTATCGCTCCTATGATAACCGTGTTCCTGGGCTATCTGGCTTTATTATTTCTTTGGATAAGTTTGGTGTGTTTAGGTTGGTGGATGCCAACTTTAGTCCTCTTGTAGGCCCTCTACTCGTATCCCGACTTCTGGGAGTTGGCATTAGTCTTTGCTTTATGTTTAGCAAAAAACGTCCATTTTTGAGCTGTGCGAAGTGCTGTTTCAGTTTGTTTTTGGTTTGTGCACGTGCCAACATATCTTCCTGCCAAGGTTCTGCTTTTGTAGCTTTGCTCTTCTTGGTTTCTTCTAAGTTTTTGTTTTCGGGTACATTGTGTTGAGCGTGAAAGCACCATGCTTCTAATTTGCTTCACGTTGAGCTCTATTTGTTACAGCAGGGCACTTGCAGTTGGTTTAAGTGCCGCTGCATCGGCGGGTTGTGTATATTGGAATTTGCTATGTGCATACGTTTTATATTTTTGTGTTGTTGGTGGGGTTTGATAACCTACCTGTGGACCTCCAGAAATTGGGCCGCGTAGTACATGGTAGAACACGCATGTACGGGAGAGTCAAATGCCACATGGTTTGGCGCAAAACACTTTTCTCTTAGGAATTGCTAGAGGTAGTAAGTGTATGATCACCTCTTGTAGCAAATCCTACCGGTCGTAGTTTGCTGGTTCTTCTTAAGTTTGTTGCGGCTACGTAAAAGCACTATGTTTTCAAACGCCCCACGTTGTTACCGGCTGGGCTCCGTGGATGAAAAAGCAGCTGGTTTGTTATAAATGAAAAGTTTGTCTACCAACGCTCTTACCCAGAAAATGAGGCAAATAGATTGGCTTGTGGTGCTCCGCCTACTAGCTGCAAAACAGTTCTTTTACGTAATAATTAGGGATTTGTTACATTGTCACGACTGCACGTTGTCTCATACGACACCTGGTGTTTCCTAGACGTACTCTACCTGGGACACACCACCGATACCACTTTTTTGCAAACCAAAAGATAGAAATTATTTATTAATTGCAATTAAACTGCAGAACAAGTAACAAACCGATCTTGATCAACAAAGTTACGCGTTCAGCTGCCAAACATCTGGATTTGTGCCGGTCAGGGATCTTTCACTACAAACTCCCGGGACGGTAATAAAGTCATTACAATGCTACCTTCTAGTATCCTCAACACGTCGTAATGTATGCAAACGTTTAACTACACCCAGCAAAATAACAATTTTAACCAAGCAAAATTACCACACAAAGACCTTTTCTTTTCTATTTTTTCAGCAAACTTGAGATGCGCAAAACCTAAAAGGCAAGGAACTACAATTTGAAAAGAAAAACGACCGGAAACCAGCATCTACGGCATTACCAAGATGTGATAGGCTTGGCAGGAAAGATGCTATAAAAACTGTGATTGACTTGTGGATACAACTTTACCCGCCTAAAGTTAAAAAATTTACGATCTCAGTTGCACATGCAAAACTGGTTTGGTTACCTTAGTGGCTACTCTAAAATTTGTGAAAAAAAATATTCTTGGATAACCCCTGGCGTACCAATCATTAAGCTAGATTAGAAGACTACTTCAAACAATGCATTTACTATGGCAATGGCTCCAATCAATCATCTAGTAAGCCCCACAAAAAACGATGCCAACCAAGGCACACAAATCTATTTAGCTAAAAGATTTGGTTCCAAAAAACCACGGGAACAGCTGGTTTGCAATTTCTCAACGGTGTTCAGATAAAACAATTAGAGAAACTATTAGTTATGGGCATCATCAAAAAAAGGTCTAGTAGGTACTATGTCCCTGTCGTTGTCGTCAAAAAAAAAGACGACACTCCACACTTTTGCGTAGACTACAGAACTCTCAACAATGTTACCCGGAAGGAAACTTCCCCTTCTGTCCAAGAATCCTTAGTAGACTTTGGAACAGCAAAAGTTTTTATCAAAATAAATCTACAGATTGGGTACTGGCAGTTACCGATAAACTACGGTTAGCAGCACTTAACCACCTCTTCTGCTTCAGGTGCGGGTGATACCAAATAAGAAGAAAACCGATAGCCAATGAAAACAGTTTAGCCAATCACTATTGAGCAGATGCAAGGATTCTATGAATGGCAGCGGTTGAGTAAAAAAAGAGCAATTTTTAGAACAAAAAGTTAGTTATTCATGAATCTTCACCAAAGCAAGCATACCAGAAGTTCTTTGCAAGTGATTTTGACAGTAAAGTGTAAAGTGCAACCGTAAAATGTTAGACATCCAAAAATAAATGTTGATGACAACCTGTGCATGACCCTGGACCACACACAGCTCTAAAGGGATGTCACCTGCCATAGAATAGCTAACGAGGCATAGTTATTGATACACACACCGACGCCACTACCGCTTCTAGATCACCCGCGCTTAAAAATATTACACCCATCGCCCTCTCTTCCGCATTTCAGAACGGCCACTTAAACGGACATTGCACTTAAGAGTCCTCAATCCCTGGAGTGGATCAACCAGCGGGTCTATGCTATCATAGACTAAACAGGGGTTTTCCCGGTGTCATTGCGCTTGATGCCGGGAAACACAAAAGTCTCAAAACCACTTTACACCTGGAAACCCTTTCCGTGGAGTTGCCTAAGAGCAGGTGAAAATCTCCCGATTTTGAGCGGACACCTATCGGTGTCAATGTATTTCATACGCAATTAATACTTGATAATGGCTTTTATTTCCGGCTTGGGAGTTTGTTGGGGAAGATACCTGTCTCTAAACCGGGAGAACGGTTACAGGGGCATCATAACTTCTAGAACCGAAACTTTGTCGAAAAACCAACCAGCATAACCTATTGACTTCGAACGGTCTTCTTCATAAAAAACCCGAACAGCAACTCTACGCTTGCCACTGGACATTTTTTTTGGAATTTCATTCACATCATCATCGTGCTTTATCCTCCCAACACGATGGGTTTTTACTCTTATCATTGCATGCACCCAAACTCACCGGGCTTCAGCTCAAAATTCTTAATTATTTATATGATTTTACCTCCATATGAATTTGTTGTACCCTTGGGAACAAAACCGTCATCCTCCAGACCAACTCCTGGGGACGTAAACACGGTTTACTTCCGGTTCATGTTTTCTTCTATACTTCTCAAATGCAATGTATGTATGCTGAAGATAGTGACTGCGGATAGGTCATAACATTCAGCTTTTTTGTAGCATTTATGGATTTGGCGTTGTCAGAGTTTGCTACATGCCTCTCACTATGGAATAAACAAGTGAACAACATAAATATCAATTGCTTAATAGATACTCAGGTAGACTACAGGTTATGTTTGAAGTAAACGTTAGTACGACCTATTTTATCAAAAAAATTGCCATTTGTAAAAAAGAGATTGGTATCATTCATAGATTTAACAATCTGTTTGGATTTGTTATGTGAAAGTATAAAAGGTTGCTTCTTTCAAAATTGTTATTAGTAAAGAAGGTCGAGTGCGGAGTTAGTGCACTCGGTGTCATCATTGTATTAGAATACCTAGTTTCACAAGCCGGGTTGTATCCGTATAGTAAACTAGGAAGAACATGTTTTTGTGGCTTAGGAGAGGAATTTTCTAAAGCTATGAGGAAAGCGCTTACTATCTAAACCCTTCCTTAGTGTTGAACTGCCTTTTAGTTCGAGACCGTTAGGCTCATGGACCTTCCGTTAGAAAGAAAAAAAAATGCTTGAATATGAGAATGGTACGCTCTATAGACTGAGGAGTGAGGATTGTGTTAGCCATTTTAAGTTAGGGATAGTTAACAAATTGGCTACCCTGGCGCTTATAAATATGATCTTTCTTATCTGGCTCTGAAATTTAGGCCAGGTCAGAATTAAAGTGAACCCCAAAATTGTCAAAGTACTTTGCGGCCAAAGTTTTGAGATGTTTGCGCAATAAAAGAATCCCGAAATCAGCATCCGCAAAAGTCATACTTTGGAAAGACTCCAATTTATTAGAATGCGTTTTTCTGTGGTTCCCTAAATAAGGCACGCATAAGTCATCATAAATCTGATTGAGGACGTGTACTGCCGGATTTTATTCTGTAATTTTTTTCAACATAAAACCTTCGACGAGACTAAGATAAACTTCTCTATGACCTTACCTCAAAGTGCATAGTAAGGTGATAGGCCGGTAATTTTGAGGAAACTCTTTTTCAGGTTTTGTGAAGTTAATTAGGAGAAACCCTTTCCAAACTGTAGAAAAATGTTTGGTTCAAAGATTTGCATTTGCAATGTTGGTGAACGCCATTATTACTTTATGCGAGAACCTTTTAAGTGCTCTATTAGGAATTCCGCCAGAGCCAAGAGTCGACCGGGATTTGCGCTTGTTGATAATTTATCTGATTTAAGGAGGTATCATCTTTTTCAGCGGCGTGGCGTCGTCAACAGCTTCCAGAAATTTCCCAACTTCCCGGTAAACTCATTCGACGTGCTCTATATCCGTGTCCTCGGTAGTTGAAGGGGAAGGGAGCATTTGAGTTCAAAACTGTCAGCAAAAGCTTTGGCCTTTCCTTCAATAGGAAATGAATGGCTGGAATAGGGACCTGTTCCATAAAGTTTTGAAGATCTTCCTCATTAGATGGTTGTCTTCCGTAAAAGATTCTAATATATTTCTTAGCACAAATATGTGTGCAACTTAATGGTTGTTCTCACTTCTATAGAAGGACGTTTAATGTCAAACAATCTATTGAGTTGCGGTGCCGCTACGGTATTACGTCTACGAATTAAATCCTTAACTTTCCAAAATAATCCAAGAAGATTATCAGCGCCAACCTGATGGGTTTTAGAAGTCTTTTCCAATGCCAGTTTGATCTGGCTTAAAAAAGTTTGAGAATGTCTACAACCGTTCTCACTGGAGTCAGGCTGCCTATGCTTTCTTCTGTGAGAAGAAAGGCCAATCCGTGTGAATTACAAATCTTCCTTTCTTTCCAGGCGATCCCTTTCTGAAGAGCTCCAGTAAAACCGGGTTGTGATCAAAACTCATATCGTTAATTACCCGAATGCTAAATGAAAAGTTGAAGTTTTTGAACTTGAACTGATCAAAATGGCGTGCAAAATGGTAGTGGGTGGGTTTATTTGGGCCCACTACTTGCAATCTTTTTTGTTTTATAAAATCGAGCACCGCCTGACCTTTCTCTGTAAACTATTCAACGCTGAGTGATTACAATTAAAGTCCCCAATACAAGAAATACAATCCCAAAAAATCATGGTCAATATTTTTAAAGTAATTTTACCCCGCACAACAAAACTGCTGTGCAAGAACTTTACAACGTCGACAAAATAGAACAAGAACCTAATTATCTGGTAAAGAAATACAACGATTACAATTCCGACACCCGAATGTTATCAAAACAATAACCATTTTTCAGAGGAAACGGTTTCCAAAACAATTTCATAGAATTATTAAATATTAATTAACTCTTTACATTACCTTATATTTTGTTACAAATTTGCGATTTTCTCTGAAATGTCTTATAGATACAGGTTTGACAAAATTAATTTTTCGGCCTCAAATCGCACAAAAATAAAGATAAACCTTTACGTTATTTCTACTGCGCACGGGAGAAACCAAGAAAATTATAGTATTACAACCGAAACTCCCGAATTATTTAAAATAGACACCAAAAACTTAAAATAATTATGAAAATCGAATACATGAAAAAATCTATTTTTATAATTGTAGTCGATTATCGTAAGCTGAATGAGCAAACGTTAGATAATAAATACCCTTTGCCTAATATCAGCGATATACTCAATAAACTAGACAAGAGCAACTATTTTACAACACTAGATTTAGCTAGTGGGTATCAACAAATGGAGATTGACACCAAAGATATTGATAAGACGTTGTTTAGCATAGAGCAAGGACACTACAAATTGTTACGAATGCTATTTGGGCTTAAAAACACCCCATCGACATTTCAACGGACGATGGACAACATACTACGTGGACTTTAAAGTTGGGCTTGCTTTGTTTGTTTGGACGACATTATAATATACTCCAGTTCTTTTCAAAAACACATTACAAAATTAAAAGCCATTTTTGACAAACTTTGCGAATTTAAACTAAAAATCCAATTGAACAAATGCGAATTTCTTAGAACCGAAATCAACTATTTAGGACATGTCGTTTACAATGACGGAATTAAACCTAACTCTCACAAAATAAATGCTATTACAAACTTTTGAATCCCTAAGACTTCAAAAAAACTTTAAAGATTTCTGGGATTACTCGGTTATTACCGAAAATTTATACATAATTTTGCTAAGTTAACAAAGCCTCTTACTTCTTGATTAAAGCAAAATAATGACATAAGCACCAGCGACTCAGATTATATTAATTGTTTTAACTTATGTAAAAAATTGTTAACAAACAGTCTAATATTGCAAGGGCCCCATAGGATCAGACCTGCCAGTTACGTATGCTTCTTGCACATTAAATTATCATGAGATAAACCACTCAACTATGGAAAAGGAAATATTGGCAATTATTTGGGCCACAAAGTACATTCGCCCATACCTTTTTGGTCGGAAATTCAAAATGGTTACCGACACCTCTTTATTGGTTGTTTTCACTTAAAAACCCAACTCTAAATTGGTTTGTTGGCAATTGCGTTTGGAAGAATTTGATTACAAGATTTGCCATAATGGGGGCAAATCAAATAGCAATGCAAATGCATTATCTAGACCTCCAAACCTAAATATAAATTCAACTTCTAAATCAAAAACAACTAGAGACAACCAGAACAACGTTGACAACACATCTATAATTGCAAAACCCCTAATTGTTAGACATTTAGAATTAGACGACGATGACGACAATACAGTACATACAAGTTTAGAAAATCCTTTATGTACAGTTTCCATATCAAAAAAAGTTATAAATACTGCAAAAAACAAATAAAATTTGTCTTAGTTAAAAGTAATCCGTTAGATCCTACAGTTTTTAGTCTATTTGGTAAAACAAAACAAAAGATTATTGTTCAAATCCCGGATATTAACTGTGAACAAGATACAGTCGCATTTGTAAAAATAATATTATACCAAATGTTTTATATTCATGTTATTTTGACACTGAGACACTATATAAAGATATTAACCTAATATTAAAACAAAATTTTGATAATTCAATTAAATTAAGAAAATGTAAAACAATATTAGACAATGTAGAGCAGTTAGACCAGGATTGGCCAAACCTGCCTTGAACATTTTTCCGGCCCGCAAGATTTATCACACTGTTTTAAAATATATGCAACCAACAAAAAAGCGACAAAATATATTTATAATATGACAGAATTGGTTGTTGTAGAATCCATCTTCAGTCAGAGTAATTACATTCATTAAAGTTTTGACAATAAAATAATATTTAAAACATTTTGTTTTTGAAGCTATTGTTTGCGATTCTAACTCACATTTACGCACAAAAAATTGGTTTTTATAGATAAAAATTGGCCATAAATTCTATTTTCTATCATTCCAATAGTTTTATTTATGATTGCTTTGATTTCTATTATTGTGATTTCTTTTTTATTTTAGTTAAAACTTAAACCGGGACAAGTAACAGTTCTGAAAAAAAAATGTCGGAATCAGAAAGTTAAAACCGGCACCCTACTCTTAAGTGACTTCAGTGACGCGCTGATCATCCTGACCATAGATACGCTCGCACAGTTAATAGCAGAGCAGACGCTTAGTTTCAGAATAATTTTTCAATTCTTCACCCCAAAAAAAAAAGTCTATAGTGGGTTTAAATCTAATATATGGATATACGAGGGACACTGCCAAAGTTTGCGGAAAATGGAAAGCAAAACACAAATTACGTTATGTAAATCGCTTTATTGCTTCTCAAAATATTCTCCTTTAAAATCTATACACTTTTGCATCCGATGAAACCAACCAGGTTCCTCCAAAACAAGTGATTTAAATGCTTCAACGGCTTCTTCAGGCTATGAAAACGCTAGCCACTCATTTTATTTTTGATATGTCAAAATAGGAAGAAGTCATTGGACAATAAATCAGGCAAATATAGGCAAAGAGTCATTAATTGAAACAAGCAATAATTCTTTTCAAAACGCTTTGTGGGTTTAGGTTAATTTTGAAACACCCATCCAGTCGATTGCTGTTTAATTTCAGGCTCATATGATTATATCCAAGATTCATCACCTGTTCACCCCCTATCAAATTTCTTTAGCATTTCCTTGCACCACTTGAGACGTGCCTGTTTTTGTTTTTCTTTCAAATAGTGTGGGATCCAACGACTGCAAAGCTTCTTGACAAGCAATGATTGAGCAAAATTGTATGACGCTGCAATGTCTCTATCTTACTATAAGTTAGATGCCGATCTGACAAAATCATTTCTCGCACAGCATCAATATTTTTCGCGACAACAGAGGAGCATGGACGACCTTTGCAAAGATTGTCATCAAACGTTGGTCTTCCTTGATTGAATTCTGCGAACCATTCGTAAACCATAGCTTTGGATGGTGCTTCATCCCCAAATAACAAAGTTTTTCCACACATTGCTGCGGTGTTAAACTGTATTGAAAATTATAAAAAATCATCACTCAGAAGTCACGATTCAAAATTTCCATTTTTCACACAATTATTACTTTTGTTAAATTTTGTTGAAACGAAACCGAGCAGTTTGAAAAACGTCAAATTTTACGAATATAACTACCGCAGAACGCTGGCAATACAAGCAATACTTGATTCCGCAAACTTTAGCAGTGCCCCTCGTATAGATCATTTGGGTTGGCCACCCCTGAGTTAGACGATCAAATAAATCATATTAAAAATTACCACAAAGTCAAAAATATTCATAGAGGAATAACAGAAACATTACAAAGTTTATCTTCCCGGTATTACTGGCCGAATATGCAAAAGAGTATTCATGGTCACGTCTTGCCATAAAATCCTAACAATAATAGACGCATTTAGCAAATATGCACAAGCATATTTGTTAAATAATATGCAAGCTATAGAGATTATGGAAAAATTATTATACTTCTTTCCTCACCACTCTATCATTAATTATTGCAGATAATGGCCCCGAATTCGATAACGGTCTTATTAGTGACCTTTTAAAATTCACTTTTGTAGCCCACAACATCCGAGCAGTAATGGTCTTATTAAATGGTCGTATTTAACAGTACATTTTTTGAACATCTAAATCTGTTAAGATGAGGGTACCAAAATCTGGCAAACGCTTGTGAGACGACCGCCTAAAAAGAAAACGAACGAACGATGGGAGGGGTTCTAAAGTAGACAGAAGTGGTCGCATCGGCATGATCCGATGTTACATTTGAATGCGTGTTTTGTATTGTTCGTTCCGTTTCTGTTACTAGTTTAACATTATTATTTACATATGCAATAAAAATAATTATTAATTTTAATAAAGAATAAGTATGTATAATGCATATAATACATATTATATTTATAATCTGATAAATTAATTTATTAGATATTTTGTCCAATTCTCTATGGATATTGAACGGTAAGATAGCTTAGTTATAGATCGTTAGCGTAGCACGCCAACAATCCGGGGTCTGATCCCCGAATATGACTAAAATAATAACTTTTTTTTTATTCACCGTGGTGATTCGAAAGTCACCTAATTATGATTTTTATAACTTTTTATTTTGAAAATTTAATTTTTTTAAATTTATTTTATAAAACAAAAAAAATAAAAAAAAATATTTTTTTTAGAAAATAATATTTTTTTTAGAGGACTGCAATGGCGCCCTTGATTGCTTCTAAAGTAAAGTAACACAAAAATCTTTAGCTAGCAGTATAATACCTTGCTTACTTCTAGCAATATGCATAGTGAATAGCCCCGTTTAATATTATTTTTGACTATAATATTATTATAATATGACTATAACAATGCTTTGCCCATGCAAACACGAAAACACGCCTCCAATATATTCACACGTGGTCGTCTGAAATATATCGTAGCGTTGAACTAAATTTCGACGCGCGCATCCAATTATTTTAATATTTAATTTCTTCAATAATTATTAACATATAGATTTGAATTTTGGAATTAATACTCAAGTTATTGTTTTCTAAAGCATGAAACCAAAATAAATTTTTATAGTAAATTTATTCATTTAGAAACAATAATAAAATTTTGAATAAATTTTTTTTTTAAGATATTATATATTCATGCCTTTCATTGTTTATTTCTACATATAAATTTTGTTTTTTGAATTTGTTATGAATAATACTTTTAAGAAAATTGCGAATTACGAACTAGTGTAAAAATTCCAGCAACAACAGAAAAGAATTCAAAAGTGATCCATTTCAACAAAAAATCTTATATGCTGTAGTAGCATACCACAACTCCATATTAAATTTTGACAAGCACGGATGTACAAATGTCGATTTGAAAAAACAATTATTAAACAATTATGTTGAAAATCCTAAAGATAAACTTATGATTCTACATAAAGAAATTAACAATAGGCTATTTTCAACTAAAGAAAAAATTATCAGTAAATTAAACGAAAACTGCAAAGAAATTCCTTTTATTCCCCACCAAGTATTTGTCAAGAGTAATTTTAGGTCAAAGGAAAGAAATAAGTTTAAAAACAAAAAAGTAATTACCTTAAATTAAAAAACAAAAACGTTTAAACCAGACATTCAAATATCAAAAACGGGTTGTAAATTTTATAAATTACTTCTCGACAACATAAAACGTCTTACTAAACTAGTATCTCCTATTACAAGTACACCATCCTCATCCTTTGGCAACTAGCAACATTTTTATGTCAAAAAAACATAACCAAAAATCCAGGAATTTTACCCATTCACTTAGGACAGGCAAAATTACAAAAATTCTTCACATCACTTCATCTGCTACTATGATCTTTTAAACTTAATTAAAGAATTTGTGAAATTAAAAAACCAAGCTAACCTGTTAAAAAACTCATCAGACTTAGCATCCAATAACCATAAAAACCAGATCAAAATTATCCAATACAATATAAATTTTATTATAGGAAATCTAGAACATCTCTTAAAAACAAAAAGAGCCAACTGACGTTTAGTCAATGTTTTGGGCAATGTTATAAAACAAATTACAGGGAATATGGATTCAGATGATAATGCACGTTTAACAACAGCTTTAAGTCACATAAAATCTATCCAAAATAATGTAATTAATCATAAATTAATTAATCATAAATAAAATGCACTTTTTATTAAGATAAATGTCATGAGTATATTACTAAACGGAACGGAAAAACATATTGAAGAACTCTATAAAGATAATATTTTTAATCAGCTCATACATCTGCTTAATATGATGTTAACTATCATTCAAGATATAGAAAGTTCTGTATCGTTCTGTAAGCTTAAAATTATTCATCTTACGGTAATTTAGGATAAAGAAATGTTAAAAAAATAGGAAAAATTAGCATCAGTTTCCAGTTGACTATTAAAACTTACAAAATTATAAAAGATAAATTAAACCAACATGCGTAACTCATAATAATAAGATAGTGTACTTTTTATTATTATTACTCTATAACTCAGTTAATTATGAACTCTGTAATGTTTGTAAGAATTAATATATTTTATTTTATTTCAATTAGTATTGTTATTATGTTATATGCGCATGTCAGCGCATGGGTGCGTATTTGTTGAGCGTTAGTAAAGGGTTAGTGTAAATAAACCAATTGATGAATACGTATGAACTTTTATTTAGAACGTAAATATAATGACAAACCAACAGTGGCGTCGAAGTATTAAATTAGTTAAATTAGCGAACCGACAGTGCGAGCGATTCACAAGATATTTACACCTTTATGCATAGTCATATTTAGTAGCTACTAAGGTGCTACTAGCTGAATATTACTGTTGATCGTATGCATAGTGATATTTAAAACGCTACTAAGTTTAGTTGTTGATTAAAACGTTAGTAGCCAGATTGTCTTGTTTTGCATGTGATCAAATACATTGTAAATATAACCTACAACTGTCAGTTGTAAATATTGAGATATTTATCACCATTTAATGTATGGTAATATTTAAATATTAGCACCAAAATGTAGTGGTTGCGTCAAGTATAATTAATGAAATAAATTAATGTTATTTATTTTAATAATTAAATTAGTTTAGTGTTTTTCTGTAAGATGGCAGCACATCCAAAATTGGTTATAATATAAAACATCTGATCCTATGCATTTTGACTTACTCGGACTAAACAAAATATGTAGTTGTTTATTAATTTTAATATTTTAAAACAATTATAGCTGAAAAGTAATTAATTGTGTACCCTTATTTTTTCAAGCTCTTCAATTGCAATAAATGCATAATTTATTTTAGATATCAATAAATTACATTTTAAAACAAAATAAAAATTTATTTTTTGAATAATTTTTTTTAATCAATTTTGTTAATTAGGTTTTTGTTTACAAGTTCTATAGTAATTATTGAATCTTTATTTTTGTGCAAAATCTTTTCATTATTTGTTTTTACCGCGCAAAAATAGGACATCAAACAAATTTCATGTCACATAGTGCTGTGTTGCCAAAGCATAATTTTATAGTTAGTAGCTACTAACTAATTTATACTAAAAATCAACTATGCATATGACACATTTAGTATAGTGTAAGTAGCTACTAGTTAGTAACGTATTAGTAGCATACTAACCAAACAACTATGCATAAAGCTGTTAGTGATTAAAGTCAAATTATCGCGCGGAAAAATGGAGAACACCAGAAGCCACTTGCGCGAGTTTACCCTAAAACCCATTTGACACAGTCCATAATTATGTCTTGAATTATATATATATAATTTTTATTAAAATTTGTGCAATAATTCCATATATAAAATTTATATCCTGTATGACACTGTCTATAATTCTTTATATAATAATAAAACGACGCATGCGCCTTATCCATGAGCTGTCAAATCAAGTTCAATGTTTACTTGTGTTTACTGCACTTTGCAGGTTAGGTAATTTGATTTAGAATTTATTAATGTGCTACAAGTTATAAATGAAGTAAAAATATTAAAAAATGGAAGCGAATCAAATTAAAAAAGTTGTTGCAATTGCTATATGTGGAGCTGCAGTAGCAAAATAAAAAAAAAAAATAAGAAAACACAAAGAAAAATCTGGATAAAAGACTGGCACCAGAGAAGAAATGAAGGAAAAAGACTACTAAATATGTTGAATAATGAATTACTGACAGAAGATCCAACAACATCCTACCATAGTTTTTTGAGGTTGGACATTGAAACGTTGGAATATTTATTGGGTTTAGTAAATCCTCTGATATCAAAACAAGAGACTCATCTACGTGAAAGTGTATCTGCAAGAAACAGGTAATATTTGTGATAACAAAATAAGCAGATTAAATATAATAAATGTATTTTTGTATTTTAGGCTGGAGGTTACATTACGTTTTTTGGCATCCGGTGAATCATATAGATCTCTCATGTATTCTACAAGAATACATGAGTCAACAATATCAAAGTTTGTGCCGGAAGTCTGCCATGCAATATTTCAGACCTTGAAAGTGAGGTTTTTAAAAGTAAGTATTTTACACCAACATAGGAAATGTATTAATGTTTTTCTTTTTATACCCCTACCACGAAAGAAGAATGGGAAAAAGTAGCGGAAGGTTTTAAAAATTTATGGCAGTTTCTATGTTGTATGGATGCCATATTAAATTTAGAGCTCCTATGTCTGCGGGTTCCTTTTACTACAATTACAAAGGGAACAACTCAATAGTTTTATTAGCATTAGTGGATGTTCATCGCAGATTTTTATATGTGAATGTAGGAGTGAATGGTCGGGTTAGTGATGGGGTGTTTTTAGAGATTCCGGTTTATCAAAAGCACTTGCAAACGATTTGCTAGGTATTCTGGGACCACACCTATTGGAAGGTTGCAATAATCCCGTGCCCTATGTAATCGTTGAGAGAGAAAGGAAAGAGATGAGAAAAGCTAAATGGAAACAAGAAAACAGAGAAAAAGATCAAAAAGAAAAAAATAAGAAAGGATATGACAATTGTGCATACCAAGAAACAGAAGAAAAAAGAAGAACATTTACAGAAACTACGATACCAAACGAAATTGCAGAGATAAGGAGAAGGAGAAAAGAAATATTGAAGGAAAGCAGAATAACAGAAATAACAAGGCAAATACCAAATGGTAGATATGCTATCTCGTGGATGACTGAGAACGCAACCTTTCAGATAGTCAGAATATACCAGGCAACGAGAGGACATGAAGAAGTAATTCCTGATGGAGATACAAGAATATCACTGGAGGTAAAACTTACAAATCTAGGACTGCCAAAAGGAATACAACTGATGGAACTGCATAAATTATTCATGAAGGAGAGGGGATATGATAAAGAAGAAGTGAACGAAGACCTTAGTAAGCTAAGAGCACATCTGAGAACAAATTATATAATTAGAGTAAATAACACAAAGATGGGAGAAAGAAGAGAATGCAGAGGTAGATGCCAGTGCAGATAAGAAAAGGCAAAATGACAAACGAGACAGACAAAGGTAGGGGCTATAGAGAGAGAGGGGCCGGGGACAGCATGCGTGCCGCAGATGATGCGTGAAAATCCGCGAAGCAAAAACCAGCCCGCCTCAAACTAGCACCAAATGTAGGTTAGTTTAGACAGGGACATTAAAACAACAGGATTTGCGCAGAGAAGAAAACCGGAAGGTATTACCATGCGTAAGTTATTCTTAAGGGCCACTTGTTGAGAGCCAAACAACTCACTACGTCCTAAAAAAAAGAATGTAATCGTTGCGGATAATGCATTTCCTCTTACTGATCATATTATGAAACCATATCCGCAACGAAATCTATCGTACGAAAAAAGAATTTTCAATTATCGTTTATCTAGGGCACGGCGAATTGTTGAAAATGCTTTCGGTATTTTAGCGAATCGTTACCGAGTTTTTTTGAACCCAATAAATTTAAATCCTGAAAAAGTGGAAATCATAACATTGACCTGTGTTGTGCTGCACAACTTATTAACGAAGGATTCTGTTGGTGAAGTTAATACATCAGAAAACTTAGAAACCTTGCAGCAACCTGAAGGGTTACTAAACCAGCAAGATGCTAACCGGCCATCTCTAAATGCCTTAAGTATTAGAGATAGCTTTAAAAAATATTTTTCTTCACCGAATACTCAAAAAAACATTTAATATGGTTTTTGAATCATATAAATCGGTTAAAGAATAACGGAGTTATTCAGCTGTACGTTTTTTGTCTAACACCCTGTATAATTAACTACAACATTCACTAACATGACCATTTGTTTATTTATTTGTTATTAATTAAAATATTTTCTTTTGTAATGATTTTATTCAATTTTTTGCTCAAATTTACTGACCAATATATAAAAGTAGAATATTTTAATAAATAACAAGTTTGTTCTACAAAATTTACAAAAAAATCTCATTTATTCACTATGATCATATTAAATACACAGAAAACCCTTGGATTGTATTGATATCCGTTTCATTAAATTGTTGCTCATATTATGAATTAAATATTCTATTATATATTATAATGTAAATAAATTATTTACCTTAAAAAGTTTATTTCTTTTGCCTACACCATTTATTTAAAAATTAAATAAAATATGTTTTTTTTTTATATATATATATATACTTTATTTTCATCATCAATTTAATTTTGAAGCCATAATATATTTATCAGTTACTTCGAGAATTTCTTTTTCTAACTCCTGCTTCATGTCTGTGTTTATTTTTAACATTTTAGTTCGTAGATAGGTTAAAAAGGCATCCTTTTCTTCCACATCTGGGTTTGATGGTTTTGTGGAAGTGGAAGTGGAAGATATTGATTTTAAAGCTGCTGAGGCTGTTTGGAAAAAGTTTTCCTCATTCGACATTTTCCCAGCTCTTCTTGGAGGGACCCCGAGCTTCAGAGGAATTGGCGTTGAATTTGTACTTAAATCATCATTAAATTCAAAAACGTAATCGCCACTATCTACTAAAATCTAAAAATATAAAATAGATATTATTTTGATGAATTTTTATTTCAGACAATTATTTTACCTGCTCCACTGATTCCAATTCTTGATTTGGATTGGAATTGTCAACAATTTCGAGACTGTCGTAAGACTTCCTGTTGGTACCCGATGACTCTAATAAAAATTTCATTAGATCAAAATACCAAACTGTTGGTTGATAAATCTAGAAAAATGTATAAATATTGTTTAACAAATTTTTAAAAAGCTTTACGTGTATTAATAGAGCTGACTACGAGCAAATGTGTTTATAATTTTTGCTTACCTCGTCAGTTCCTGCACCACTTTTAATTGAATTTACATGTTTTCTATGTTCACTAAGGAAGTTTGACCTCAAAGCTTGGAACTTTGCATTGATATCTGTTGTTGTTACACATCTCATAACAGATAAAGTACCAACAACAGATTCCAAAGCAGAGTTCCTTGCATGTTTATTACTGTACTGTTTAGATTTTATTTCATACAGACATGGAAATTTTCTGTATTCCTGGATTAGCACCTCGACTTGCTCCCGCGACCAAGACATTACAATTGAATATATATTTAAATATACAACACAAATATTCAATAACACTTCAGTCAAACATGTAAATAAACAAAACAATTAGGTTAGATATGATATGCGCAATAGACGTTCGCGTCGATTATAGATGGGAAAATAGAACATGTTATAAATTTTTCAAGACATAATTGTGACCTTGATAATTTGTGGAAATGGTCGATCTATAATTATATATATAATTCAAGACATAATTATGGACAGTGTCATACAGGGTTAAGATCCAATTGGGATGTGTTCCTAGAACAACTGGAGCAGTATTTTATCGCAAATGACCTTCAAGAAATAGCTCAGATTAAACGTGCATTATTGTTAAGGGTCCTTTACCAATTTCCAGCTGATCAGTGTAGAGAGAGACTGTAAAGTTTAAACGGGGAAACAAGATACGAATTTCACATCATGACGTACAGTGTGCGTACAGCCGACGTGTGTTTTTGTGATATTTTTTTGTCTGATTGGTCATTGAGCTATAAAACTCACAATCGCCCTTGTAGCCGGCTACACTGAAATTGTATTGCTAGAATTTCAATCGGACTTCTTCAACAATGATGTTTATATGGAAATATTAAAAATATAATTGTATTAATTTTGTCTACAAAATTATTACTGCCAATCGAAACATAACAATAAAAATATGTAAATGTAATAATATAGTGTAATTAAAAAGCGCGTGTATGTTATAAAAACAACAGTAAAATTCTCGAATTCGGTCAGGTAACATACAAATTGACATCTCGGAAATCGTATATTTATTCATTCTTCATTTGCTGAAGAATAAATGTCGATAGAACATTATTGAAATATGTGATTATAAATATCAGTAGGAAAAATAAAATACTTTCTTCGTATTTAAAAAATATACTTTGTCTTATGTTACCAGAGAGTAATAGTAAAATATCGGCATAAAAAAACGTTTTTACCTTATTCACAATACTCGTCTAGATTATATAAAACGATATTTTATTAATTTATTAAATGTTTTTTTAATAAGTTAACAATTTAAAATCTGAATTACATGTTCTGCTCGTGGTGAAATATTAACTTTGTAACCAAACGTTTAATTAAATATTTTGACGTATAAATATATAAATAAAATAAATAAATAATTTATAATTAATTTAAATAACGGTATTATTAATTATTAACTTATATATCTAATTATAGATGAAACTTAAAAGTCTATAAAATGCACACATGATCATCAATTTAATTGTAGATTGGAAAATTGAGATCATATTGTTCTATATAATCGACGCAAAAAATGTACCCATTAGCAGTTTTAACAAAATAGTTGAGTTATATTGCAAAAGTTAGTGCCTACACTTATGAATTATTTTTAAAGAAAAATTGATTTTTTATCTTAAATTATCAATCTACTGCAAAATTGATAATTATTTGTGAATTTTACAAACATTTAAAGTTTTATCTTTATCCATTACTTTTCGACTAATTTAAAAAAGTCGACCTCTTTGATTCTGCTCAAATTTTCAGGGATCAAAATATGGATGAAAAAAATGACATTCCCAAAACTTTGGGTCTAAAAATATTGCCTGTTTAAAATAACACACATTTGAAGGTCAGAAATTTCACAATAAAACGTCTTTTTTAGCTTATTTTGTATCTCAATTTTTGGGCCTCTTGAATAAAATAAAAAGGCTTAAATTATTCTTTATTACATGTATTTTAATTTAAAACCTATATTTTTATGTTTAATCTTGGGGCAGTCATTTAGATATATAAGGCTTCAAACATTATTCCAAAAAAAAAACCGTAAATTTAACAAAATCGCAAAATTTTGCATTCTTTAAACCGTTCTAACTTTGTAAAATCTTAACAAAATTTGATCCACCAGGACGGAATTGGCGTATTCTTAAAAAAAAAACATTATGGTTTTAAACAAACACTCAGTTATAAAAATATTTGTATATGTGTGAACATATTTTTTTTTTATATCTATAAGTTATATTTAGCATGTAGATATGTTTATAAATATAGAAAAATAATTTAAAAAAAAAATTCTCATTGAATATGTTTGGAATTTTAGGTAAACTGACAGAACTGATTAGAAAAAATATAAGACTTTGTGTATATATATATATATATATATATATATATATATATATATATATACAGGGTGTTTCCTAATAAGAGGCAAATAACAAAACTTTAAGTACATTTTTTAATTTCAGAAAATCGCTTTGTGTTCGAGATAGTAAAAAATACACAATATTTAAAAAAACTTTTTATTTAGCAAAATTTGGTTACAGATTCTGTAATGGTGATGCTCTATGCTTGTCGCTAGTGTCAATTAAGATTTTCTGGCAGACGGCAACTTTCTCGTTGCGTATGCGGACGCATTTTGAAGGTTCCGTAAGTTTAGAAATGGAAATCGCCAAATTGGAAGTCCACATCAACAGCACACTCCGGCAACGTAGCAAAAAAGAAACAAATAGTTGACGCAGTTCTTGATAAAACAAGGATCTGCGTTAAGCAACTTTCCGTTCTTTTACCTTAAATAGAGAAATTCTTCATCAATATCGATATCAAAAAGTACAACACCTACAACCAGGCGACGCAGCACAACAACTTGCATTTTCTCAATGGTTTCTTGAACAACATCAACAAGATCGTAATTTTTTTAGTTCAATATTGTGGAGCGATAAATCTATGTTTACGAGAGATGGCATTAACAATGTACATAATGAGCATATCTGGTCATTAGGAATTCCGTACGCAGTTAGGGTACGAGCTTATAAAAGAAATGATTTTCAGTTAACACATGGTGTGGTTTTTATTGAGCATCTACTGCCAACTTAAATCTTACTACTTTGTTTAAATTCTGGTTTATACGGAGAACTTATCAAAAATCAGATGAAAATTATTTTGATCTAAATCTATTAGACTTTTAATTGTAGGACAAATAAAACAATTGATTTATGCGGAGCCAAAAAACAACGCGGAGCAGCTACAAGATATAATTCAAAAAAATTTACATTTAAAACACAACATTACGAAGCAGTTTATTATTTTCTTTTAATGCGTTGTCAAGCTTTTATCAACGCTTATGGTAGCTGTTTTGAGAATTTTGTTTATTGTTATCACTGTTACAAATGCTTTTTTACTTAAATTTTGCTAAATCAAAAGTTTTCTAAATAATGTGTATTTTTCAATTATTTTAAAAACGAAGCGAGATAGACAAAAAAGTTATTTAGATTTTTTTTTAAATTAAAAAAATGTAAATAAAGGTTTATTTTTTGCTTCTAGTAAGTAAACTTTGACTTTGTGTACATGAAAAAATATATTTTTTTATTCAGTTGCTATTAAGTTTACTTAAAATTCCAAACATATCCAATAAGAATAATTTTTTTTAAATTATTTTTCTAAATTTATACACATATACATGCTAAATATGACTTATGGATATGAAAAGTAATATATTCATACATATACAGACATTTTTAAGTGTTTGTTTAAAACCATTTTTTTAAAAATACTCCAGTTTTAACAATTTTTTAATATTAAAAACTTTTTGATAATGACTTATATACTATTTCTCATATAGATAATTTTTTTTTCTTGTGTTTGCTGACATTTTGACTAAAATCGACATATTGTGACAGAGCTTTTTTGGAACCTGAAAATTACAACTTTTGAAGATCGCGAAAACATGTGCAACTTTCTGCATCAAAATAGTGGTGCATACGTATTCATTCTATAAGTCTCGTGTGATCACTTTAAAAAGAGATAAAACACAAAAAAACCTAGATCTCGTAGATCAAATTTTGTTAAGATTTAACAAGTTAGAACGGTTTATAGAAAGCAAAGTTTTGCAATTTTTCTAAATTTAGTTTTTTTTTGGAATAATGTTTAAAGCTTAATATATCAAAATGACACGATATTAAACATAAAAATATGAGTTTTAAAGTACAGGAAGTTTATAAATGAATGAGATTATGTAATCATTTAAAATGTGCCACTTTTTTTAAATTGTGCACTATACTACATATGTTTTTATATATTTGTTTGACAGCTGTCAAAGTTGATCTGTCAAAACAAATTGTATAGTGGACAGTTTAAAAAAAGCGGCATATTTAAAGTGATTACATAATCCCATTCATTTATAAACTCCCTGTACATGTAATAAGAAATAAATTGAGCCTTTTTATCTTATTTCAGAGATCCAAAAATTGAGATACAAAATAAGCTAAAAAATACGTTTTATTGTAAAATTTCCTACCTTCAAATGTGTGTCATTTTAAACAGGCAATATTTTTAGACCCAAAATTTTGGGAATCTTATTATGTGACAATGTCACACGGGCATTATACATAGATTATAATAAGGATAGAAAATTAATTTAAAAAAATATAAAAATTTAAAAAAAATCTAATGAATAAATATACCAAATACTTTTTTTTGATACGTCAAAAATCTAAAACTACTTTTTTTTTTGAAAGGAGGAAAATCTTCAGCTAAGACACTGGCAGCCATGCTGTACAATAGTGCCGGGTTTCTACCAGCTAAAAACCTCCTTAAGTTTAATATCAAAATTATTAAATTAATAATTAAGAATTAAACTCTTGGCATATTTCTAATAACGTTGTATGGTGCTGGACGGTTGAATCTTGGGTCTACCAGTTTAGGTAAAATACATTTAAAACAAAATGTATGTAATTTTGGCAACATGTTTTCCCAAAAGTTTTGCCGTCTTGTTATCTGAAAAGTTACTGCTATATTATTTTGAAGTTTACAAGTTATCATAATATTGTATATTAATACCGACAAAAATTAACAATTACACTATTATAAAATACTAATAATATACGTTTGAATACCTCTTGTACAACAAAATATTTTTTTGTCCATATTATAAAATAACACACATTTTGATTAGTTAGGTGCAACTGTCCCTGTATTTGATACATGTAATTGTCGTTTTCTTTTAAAAACACGTTTCCATTAATATCAATATAACCTAAAAAAAAAGGTATATTACAAAGATGTTTCTATAAAATTTATTGGTCTTCTATCCATATAATTTATTTAAATAATAGATTACTTTTTGTTCAATGGCTTGTCTTACAAACATGTCGCGTGCACTGTAAGGACATTTAATTTCGACAATGGCATCTTCATTCACAACTCTATCTGAGCTTACAGCCATATAATAGTCGTCACCTGAACCTGTATATAAATAACATTATTTTAAAATCTACTTACTGATTAGGATAGTGTGTTTACCCAAAAATAACCCACAGTCGTGAATTGATAATTCTGTTAGTTGGGAAAATGATAATTTTGCATCCGGTTTGTGATCAATACCATACTTAGTAGCAAGTGATCCAGAAAAATCATTATATAGTAAAAGCGGTATTGACGCAAGAAGTTTTTTGCCTCAATTTACAAATTTTTCCAAAATTTGATGCCGTTATTTGCTTATGTCTTTCTTGTTTCCACAATGCGTTCATACTTTGACCGCTGGAATTAAATTTAGTTTGACTAATTTCATGCTTTGTTTTTTTCAAAGATTGAAGAAAAACATTGGTTGCTTCCGTAAAAGCAGAAGTATCTTCCGGTTTTTTGTTTTCATCGAGCAATACGACATCTCCATAATCAGCATCAGGCAATGCAATTTTTGGTCGTTTGTTTTTTTCTTAAATAACTTTTGAGTTAATTTATTTTTTGACTTTATTTTTTTAAAATAAGTTTTCATCACTTTAACAGGACTATGACTAGTATGGGCTTTGTGAACTATTGCGTAATATTCGTGTTTTGCATTAAAAGATAAAGCTGCTGCTTTGCACCGTGTTTGGTAAGAACCTTTTAAAGAAAAGTTTATTCGCTTCCCACCTATAAATTTGCAAAGTATTGCATTGTAACATTTGGCATTATTATTTGTCATGTTCAAAATTAAACTCTGTGAATTGTGCGTCAGTCTGTAAATGCACGTCAAAATATCTTGAAAAATACCACATAGTTTTATTTCTGGTACCAAGTTTTTTTCTCCAGATTTTGAAGCTTTACAAAAATAATTTAAACAATTGCTATGATCTCCAAATATGTGATTTGGGCTGTTTAATATATCACTTGACAAATTAGATATTTTTTTATTGAAATCAATATCTTCTGCTTTCCTATGTTGCATCGCTTTGACAACAGCATTTCTCAATCGCATTATACTAGATTTCAAAATATGCCTAAGATATGAAGCTACAAGTAAATTTAATGAAGAACTTCTTGTTTTTGTGGTTATTTCTCTCAGTTTGTTGCAATAATTACGCAATAAATGATTTTTGTATTCAATTTTGTGTACCAATTTTGTCTCATATGGGTTTACTTGTAGTAATTTTTTTGTGACACTGCTGTCACCGTCACCGACCAGCTTAAATTTAAACACCATGCATTTCAATGCTTTGTTTAAAACCTTCAACTATTATGTCAGATTCCATATTTGTCGACGTCCCTGTCCAGTTTTTAAAGCACTTGGTTCTGATGGAGTAGTATTTTTATTGTTTGCACGAGCACACATTACGCAGTACTTGTTTCTAACTCCAATATATAATAGTTTTCCTGTGCGTTCTCCTATTATACAACCCTAACGATTAAAATTATATAAGAGCTTAATAATTTAAATATTCTATTTTAAAATACGTACAACACCAGAATTTGCATTATAATTAATTTTGTAAGATCTCTTGCACCACGCTCCATCTGCAATCACGGTTATAAGAGGGACACCATCTCTATCAATATCTCCTAGTTCTACTGCCAACCAAAACTCTTCCTTGCCAGCTTCTTCCATACTCTTCCATGCTGTTTCATGCAAAATTGACGATAATTTGTCATGCTCCGATGCAAATAGTCTGTATGACATTGAAGGAATAGCTTGTACAGCATGATTTTCTTCTATTTGCGACAAACCGCAACCAATGGATATCGTTCCAAAAACCGCAGCTGCATTTAAATCCATCATAGTTTTGTCTTCCAAATTTTCATTAGAAATGTTTTGGATAATACCACACATACTACATTTTAATACAAAAACGCTTTTTAACCCACATCTTTTTTCACATATTAAATCCATGTCAGAAATTGTACAATTAAATGGGACATGCGTTTTGTCATTTAAAATTTGTTCAAACAAATATTTGACATCAAAAATGCGTCTACCATTTATTTCTTGAGGTTTATGTGTTCGAGAAACGGAAGTTTTCTCTTTTTTATATGGTTATTCAAATATGTTGATCAAAATAGAAACTATTTTTTTTTTGTTAAAAGAAGTTAAGATAAAAAAAATCAGATGTCTTTCTAATATTATTTTTAAAAAATTAACAACTTTTAGTAAATTGAAACCATTACTTTACTACTAACAATTATATAGATAGTAGAAGTATTTACAAACTGATTTACAAAAAAAATTATTTTGTTTGCGTTGGTATGTAAATTATATCATTTTGAAAAGAAGGTGTTAAAGATTTTGTATTATTACAATGAATTTATTGTTTAACTTTTTATGAAAACCTAAGAAATTTGATTTTCTTATGCCAAGAATTTAATAAAAAAGCAATTCTTTTTTTTTATGATGGCATTTTTAAAGTAATATTGATAAAATAAATGTAAATAATATTTTTACTACTTTAAAATAAAATAACACACATAAGTTTTGATTCAAATACTCAACAAAAATAAGTAAAATTTCTGTTAAAAGTACTTACGTATTATTTTCAACATATCGCTGATTATTTTTTGCAGCACGTACAGACTTCATCTTCATACTTAATTTGTACACACCGGTTGTTTTATTTTTACCCATGGTTACACAAAATTAAATATTTAAAAAATATATAACTAATACTAGTAATTATTATATTACGTAATAACCTGCAAAAAACGTGCAATAAATGAACCTAAAATATCATAAGGGTGGGGTAAGATCCGTCATCGGTTGTGTCTATTCTATTTTATAACGTTCAGCTCCCGTATTGCATTGGAAAACTACAACACTAGATTTTTACAGTGTACCAAGACGAGACTCAGTCTGAATCACGTGATCGCTTCAGTTTCCGAAAATGTTGTATGGTGTCTCTAGCGTACGGGCCAATATTATCGTAATTTATTTGCTAAATACAACTTTTTAATAGTTAAATCCTGCAGTGATTATTTTTTCAACTCTCATTATTCTTGCACTAACGCAAAGATAATACATTAAATTATTGAATGACATAAAGATATTATTATTTTTGTACATATTATTTGTGTAATTAAGCCCTTTAATATGGCCATATTAATGAACAAAAAATATAATTAAAAAATGATGTTAAATAAAAATTGACTATGTCATTTAAAAATAGAACTCTTCCTAAACACGACGGTGTTTTTATTTTATTTTTAACTTATATAATAAGGTCAGCATATAACTATTAAGGATGCTCTATTTTACGCTATGTAAAAGGCCCCTTAAGCTACTTGAGCAAAGACGCATATCAACTATTGAACAGTCTGTGTGTTCCAGACAAACCGAGCACATAAGCGGTAGATCAGTTGCATCGATACAAGTTTTACATCGCATACAAAGATAAAAACAAGGAAATATGCAACTGAGATGCTAGATCGAGAAATATGGCAGCTCGATGTCAATTTAGCGCTAACATGTTACCAATGATAATGCGGGATAAATTCATAATGGGTATAGAAAAAGGCCTCATCATAATGGACAGATTATTTGTGGAAGAAAACACGCTAACTTTAGATCAAGCAATCATTTAGCTATAAAAATGGAGGCAAGTAAGAAAAATTATTTCACAGATAAAATCGAAGACGTCAGGGTGAAGAGCAAGAGGGATGAAGAAGTATTCAACATGCGACGAAGAACGCAGCAGCTGGAGACAAAAAACAGCGCACGTGTTATATTATATTAATGTTAAATTGTAATAATGTTAGTTTGTAACATTATTATTGCTGATATAGCATCTATCCACCTGCTAGATTATTCGTAAAATATAAGACGAAGCAATTATGCAGCTGCGTCCCGAGATGTGCTTTGTCATATATAAATATGAAGTCACGCTCGGAACCAGGCAGTCGACGAAAATGTAACACTCAATGCTAGTTATAAATTAGCTAATAATATTAATAGTCTAGTTCGGAATAATATAATGTTTTTCAACAAATATAATTTAAAAGTTTATGTGTTATTAATATTAAATACCAAAAATATATTACACACGCACCCAAGACGCAACAACGTGCGCACCCCAAGCATATGGAAGTAATCATCGAGAGAGACAGGACCGAGGACAGAGCGCAGAGAGAGAGAGAACTACGGAAAAACTAATCAGGTTTTAAGTTTTGTATGCGGAAAAGCCGGTCATTTCTAATATATGTCGATTTAAAAATTATACATTTTATATCTGTAGCAAAGTAGGGCATTTAGCCAATGTATGTAAAAATAGAAATTCGAGAAATAACCATTTGAGAAACCATCACTATCTAGATAATATTGACGAAAAAACATTATTTAGATAATAAAACGGAACCAATAATTATTCAATTAAATATTAATAACAGAAAATTTGAGTTTGAACTGGATACAGGAGCTAGTTGTTCGGTAATTAGTAGTAAATTTACGGAAAATTATTTTAATAATATATTATTAGAAAAAGCAAACAAGTTCTTACTAAATTATGATGGTAATTGTATTTATCCAATGTGTTTTTGATTGGTACAGTTGAATTTAAAAACATAACCTAAATTAGTAGAAGTATATGTAATTAAGGGTAATGGACCGCCACTTGTAGGTAGAGATTTTTATTATAAATTTAATTTAAGTTTAAATAAACAAACTTGAAGTGGATAGAGATGAAAATTTCGACATGATTGCTAGAGATTTATATAAGAAGTATCCAAGTGTTTTTCAGAAGATATGGGCTTCTTTAATAAATGCCTCTCACTTAAAATAAAAGATGATTCTCAACCTAAATTTTACAAAGCTCGTCCAATACCTTTCGCAATTAGACAGAAGGTAGAAGAAGAAATTAATCGATTATTAAAGATTAAAATTTTAAAACCAGTTGACTTTAGCGAATGGGGTACACCCGTAGTACCAATATTAAAAAAAGATGGTACAATCCGACTTTGCCGTGATTACGAGGTTACTCTAAATCAAGCATTAGAAATTGACTAACACCCAATTCCTCGCGTTAAAGAAATATTTGAAAAGTTACGTGGGGGTAAATTTTATACAAAATTAGATTTAACAAATGCGTATCAACAAATATCATTAGATAAAAAATCTGAAATATTAACAACCATTAGCACACATAAAAGACTTCTCAAATATACCAGAATGCCTTATGGGATAGCATCTGCTTCAGCCAAATTTTAAAAAATAATGGAGTGTCTATCTGATGGCATTGAAGAGGTAGCTAGTTATTTAGATGACATAATAATTTTGGGTTTTACTTTTAAGGAAAACATGAATAGGGTAAAACAAGTCTTAGGAATGTTAAAAGAATGAAGACTAACAGTTAGAAAAAATAAATGTATGTTTTTTTCAAAAGAAAATTCAATATTTAGGTCATAACATTAATGAAGAAGGGCTACATACAACAACTGAAAAAACAGACGCAATAAGAAAGGCTCCAAGGTAAATGTCACTGAATTAAAATCATTTTTAGGTTCAGTTAATTATTATAATAAATTCATTGAAAATGCGTCCACAGTGTTGAAGCCGTTATATAAATTATTAAAAGAAGAATCAAAATTTACATGGGACAACGAATGTGATAACAGCTTTAACAAGGTTAAAAACATTTTAACTTCATCCAAAACTTTGGTGCATTTTAATCCTGATTTAGAAATAAACTGACAGTTGATGCATCAGCTTACGGAGTAGGAGCTGTTCTTTCACATAAGATGATGAACGGCGAAATTAAGCCGATTGCTTATGCATCACGAACGTTAAACAAAAGCCAAAAAGCTTATTCCCAAATAGAAAAAAAAGGGTTAACTATCATTTTTAATTTACAAAAATTTCACCAGTACCTATATACGGACGTCAGTTTATTTTAAATACCGATCACAAACCCTTAGTTAGTATTTTTGAAGAAAAAAGGAATTCCAATCATTGCAGCAAACAGATTGCAGAGATGGGCGGTAATACTTAGTAATTAACACTTTAAAATAAAATTTGTTAAATCAAATGATAATTACGCAGTTTAGTTATCACGATTTCCAGAAAATATTTCATTGCACAATGATCAAGAAAATTCAAATTTTAATTACATTGAGCAAAACAATATAAATTTGCCAATTAATGTTCAGTTAATTGAACTAGAAACTGCAAAGGATTTAATTTTTCAAAAAATTATAAAGATGTAAGAACAATTCAAACAAACTTAAAACCGTATTTTTTAAAAAGAAATTAATTCCCAATCAAAAAAAAATTGCCTATTGCTAGGATATAGAGTAGTTATATCCAAAAATTTGCAAGAATATTTGTTGGCGGAACTCCATTCTTTACACATGGGTATGGTAAAAACAAAATGTATGGCTCGATCATATTTATGGTGGCCTACATTAAATAAAGATATTGAGATATTAGTGGGGTCATGTAACAATTGCTTAAATGAAAGAAATAACCCAAGGAAAGCAACATTAATTCCTTGGGAGTACCCAAAAAAACCCTGTGATAGAATACATGTTGATTCTTAGGACCTATTTTTAATAAATACATGTTGGTAGTAGTCGATACTTATAGTAAATGGGTGGAAGTTTTTATTATGAATACCACAACTGATGAAATAACAATTAAGGCAATGCGGTCATTATTTGCCATTTTTGGTTTTCCACAACTCATTGTTTCGGATAACGGAACTCAATTTACATCTCAAGAACTTTAATCATTTTTTTCACGTAACGGGGTGACGTGGAAGAACATTGCTCCGTATCATCCAGCAACTAATGAGGCGGCAGAAAATTTAGTAAAGACTGTAAAAAAAGCACTCCTCAAAGCAATAGGTCAGAACCAAAGTAAAGATGTAGACTTAGTGTTGCAACGATTTTTATTAGATTTCAGAAACACAGCAATATGTACTACATATTGCGCACCCGATTTGATCATTTAAGATCTTCCGATTAATTAAAAGATAACGGTCAACATCAAAATGTAGAGGAAGTTGTAAAAAAGATACAGGATAAGCAAATTAAAAATTATGTGGGAAGGAGAAACTAAGAGTTTAGTCTGCATGAACATGTGGCAGTTCGTGACTATCGTCATGTTAAACCTACTTGGACAAAAAGAACAATTATTAAAATTATTGGACCCAGAACGTATTTGGAAGAGATACCTTCAGCAAATAAAATATGGCGTCGGCATCTAAACCAAATTATAGATTATAATTATTCAACTGTGCCCACAAAAAACTTACCATTTTCCGATGAACATGTTCCGGTTGTAATAGATAATAAAAACAATGTATGTGTAGAAAAAAAAAATGAAACGTGCACTATTCCGTATAATTTACGTCCAAGGAAATAAAGGTAAACGTCTCATTTCCTTTAATTAAGAAGAGAGTAATGTAATGTTTGTAAAAATTAATATATTTTATTTTTTTTCTATTAGTATGGTAATTAGTATTGTTATTATGTTATATGCGCATGTCAGCGCATGGGTGGGTTTGTTGAGCGTTAGTAAAGAGTTAAGAGAAAAAACCAATTGATGAATACGTATAAAGTTTTATTTAGAACATAAATATAGTGACAAACACAACAAACTCTATTATTTTTTACCCTTGCCAAACGAACATTTTCGAATAATAATACCTTCAGTAAAATATATGTTGAAGTATGATTCTGAATTGTTACCCTTAACAAGCACCTGTGACCAAATTGACCACCTACACCTATGGCATTGAAACGCCATCAAATGTTTTATGCCAAATTGATATCCTACAAAATAACAAATTTAATCATATTATTTGCTGACTTTATATGTTATATTATGTACTCTCACCAATTATTTTTAATATATAAGGTTAATAAAGTTTTCTGATATAATATCAATATTAACTTAACTATAAAAAACACCTGTTTTGTAATGTCAACTATATAAATTTTATTATACCATTTTATTTATATTTTTATAGCAATTGTGATTAAATTATAATTACATTTACTATAAAAGAATCATGATTAAATTAAAAAACAATAACAATAACAATAAAATGATAAATTGTAAACTATGTGGCTTCTGACTTTTATTCTGTTTTGGTGTAAGTCTGTAAAAAAAAGATATTTTAATATTTAATAATAAATTAATTTCGTTTTAGCCCTATTATTATTTGTTGTTGAAACTAGCAAATGTAAAAAAACTTGCAATGCAAAAATTAAACGAGTCTGTGCTAAGGATGCCGATGGTTTTGTTAAAGTGTTTAGCAACAAATGCAATATGAAACGTGCTATTTGCTTGTATCCAAAGAAAGGTAAGGTATGGATATTGTGACTGTAAAAGATATATAATAATAGATACGTGATTTGAGGATTTAAATGTAATGTTGGTTTTACAATTTTAACAATTTTATTTTAATATAAAGGATGGTAAATCATAATAATAATAAAATAAAACACAAACTAAGTTTTTTACCACAAATACTTTATTGATATAAATATATATATATATATTACTAAATAATACATATCAATACAAACAAAAGTTCACGGCTCGAGTTTTGACTATTAAAGACCATTTACATTTATACAGAAAAGTTAAAATAGAAATTGAAGTGAAGGAAAAAAAAATTACATTACTGATGGTCTAGAGAGATTTAAAAAGTGGTGATTTATATTGTGGTAAGTCTTTTTGTTCATTCAACTATTTTTTTTTTATTTTTTTTTTGGGGCTAGGCGGTAAAATCTTCTATAAGACTGGCAAGTGTCGGATTCATTTCCTCAGGTTGAAATGCCTACCGACTAAAAACCGCCCAATAATGAATGCCAAATGGAAGTTCGAGACCTTACGGCTCATGTACCTTTCTTTAATTAGATAGTTAATATAAATAGATTTAGCCCTATAGGCTGCAATAGATGGTGGGTATACCTGAACCCTGTTGTCATTCAACTAGTTAACAAGAGGATTAGATTGTTTTTTGTGAATCTCGGCGGCTTCTAACTGATTAATATAAATTAATAATTTTATTAATTTTTGGGAAGAAATTATTAGAATTTATAATATGATTTGCAAATGAAATTGTATCGTGATTTAGTCTAAACGCTTTAAAATGTTCGTGTTTCAAAATTCGTCCAGTCTGTCCAACATATAAATCCATTTAGTAATCAAAAAAATTAACAAAAATCAATTTTTTTAGTATATTATTGGTTTATTCAAAAGAGCAAACATTCCCATTATTTATGGAATACGATTTCATTCATGTGGTTACTTCGGCTGGCTTTGCAGTAGCGCATCCTGTTAACCCAGTTTTCCAAAACCTTGGTGACGGTTTCTGGCTTTAACTCACAAACGGTTTGCTCGATATTTGCCTTAAAAGCCTGAATCGTTAATGGATTCTTTGCACAACATCGCAGCTCCGAGGTGGCCAATTGACATCGCCGAGACGGCTGATAACATGATTACCCAACTTGGCGCGCAAAAGATCGATTGTAGCAAGGGCTGTGTGGCATGGCGCACCATCCTGCTAAAATCAAAGACTGTCTAAGTCCATGTTTTCAATTTCCGGAAACAAAAAATTGTTTATCGTGCCTCTGTAGCGCTCACCGTTGACCGAAATGGCGTTTCTAGCAGAATTTTCAAAGAAAAATGGGCCAACGATGCCACCGCTCTAAAATCCGCACCAAACTGTCACTCTCTAAGGATGCATTGGTTTCTCAGCAATCACGAGCGGGTTTTCCGATCCCCAGATGCAACAGTTTTGCTTGTTAACATTGCCGCCGAAATAAAAATGCGCTTTTTAAGAAAAGATAATTTTTTTTTCAAAATCGTTGTCCATTTCGAGCTGCTCTAAAGCCTCTATCTTCATTTGCTGTGTCAATTGGACTTTATAAGCAAATAATGCATCAAGTTGGTGCGTGAAATGTTGAGTTGTTGAGATCGATAACGTGTCGATGTTCCAGGACTAAGTCGCACACTTTCAGCTACGGCAGTTAAGTTCTTGTCAGTGCGCACCGTACGACGGCGAGGACCGTGTGTGTTGGTCATTAACATGCCAGTCTCACAAACTTTTTGATCAAGCTTGCGTACAGCTCGCGCGGTAGGAGTTTATTTTGGCCAAAACTTCTTTTCAATAAACACACTGTTTGGGCTACACAACATTGACTTTGGAAATAAGTTTGCAATATTTTCCAACGTTGTTCAAGCGTAAAGCAATTCATTTTGTTCCGCGGAGATATGATACTGACTTTCTGTCAAGATTTCCTACGAAAAAGACCTGTCACTGTCAAAATGACAAATGGTTAATTAGATACTACTAGATGAACCACCCTTTACTATTGCATTTGGAACATGAAATTTCACCTGATTTCATCAGGGATTAATTTTATCTTTAATAATATATTTGATAATTTGCAACTTGGTCTAAAAGCGATTTGCTGATTTTGTTTTCGAAGAATGTGCGTTATGTTTTCTGTGGTTTTTTCAAAATAAGTTAATGTTGTAAATCAATTTTTGTTAAATTTTGAAACTTTTGGGTAAATGTGCAAAACTGTGTTTTGATACAAATTATTATTAATAAATTTTAAATAAGATTAACTGGAAAACCATTTTATTTTTTTTATAAATGCCGGCAGAAGATGACAAGGATGACTTCCAATATCAGTTTGTGAGTTACATTTTTTTGCAATTATTTTAAGTTTTGATCTTGGATCAAATATTTGAATTTAAATTCAAATCCCACATCTTTTTAGTTGTTTTCTACTTGAGTAATTTTAATTAATGTTTCCACCAAGCCATCCAAGTGTTTGTAACCCAATTTTTTTACAACCAAACACTCAAGTAGGTAGGTGGTCAACTAAGTTCAAATTTGTTGCTTGTGTGGTTTGTTGTCAAGATATTGGTGTTTTTGCTCGCTTGACCAAAAGTTAGAAATCCAATTTCTTGACAACAAACACTTAAGTAGAAGGCTGGGCAACTTAGTTAAAGTTTTCTGGTTGTGTGGTTTCTATTAGTAGGCCCGCCGGCTTGCCCAAAAGTTTGCAATTTAATTTCTTGACAACAAACACTTGGGCGGTTGGATTTGCAATTTAGTTCAAGTTGTCGGTTTGTGTGGTTTTAGTTGGTGTTTCCGTTTATTTGCTCAAACGTTAGTTGTCAAAAAATTTAATCAGAATCACTTACGAGCAACTTAGTTTAAGTTTTGCACTCGTGTGGTTTTAATTGGTGTTTCTGTCAACATTTTTGATTCAATCTTTTGCTAACAAACAATTGGGTAAGTGGGTTTGCAATTTAATTCAAGTTGTCTGCTCGTGTGATTTTATTTGCTGTTTCTGTTCTCCCGCCCAAAAGTTAGTCAAAAAATTTGATCACAAACACTTAAGAGCAAACTAAGTTTTGCAGTCGTGTAGTTTTAATTGGTGTATCCGCCTACCTACCCAAGTGTTTGTGATCCAATGTGTTGACAAAAAACACTTTGGTGAATAGGTGGTCAACTTAGTTCAAGTTTTCTGCTTGTGAAGTCAATTGGTGTTTATGTTCAACAAGTGTTAATTTTCATAAAATCTCAAAAACAGCAAAATCAGGGTATGAAATATTTTATTCAAAAATGGCAAAAAAAGTACAAAACTTTATTCATAAAACGTCAATAATAACTAAATTTGACCTTGAAACCTTAAAATACTGTTAAAAAGCACTAAAATATGTAAAATTCTGTAAAATAGCTAAATCTGGCCTATATATTGTTAGAAAGCACCAAAATATGGCTATAAATTGTCAAAAAAGCTAAATTATTTTTATTAAACGCCAAAAAACCAAAATTTAAGCATAAACTCATTAGCAGATGTAGCACCTAAAGAGCCCAACTCATTACTTTGAAGCCCCTCCAAACATTTTATAATATTTTTATAATACTATTTTTTTTTCACCGGTTTTTTATTATCTGCTCGTGTACTTTTATATAGTGTGGGTGGGTAGGTGAGCAACTTAGTTCAAGTTTTCTGCTTATGTGATTTCAATTATTGTTTCCACCCGCACGCCCAAAAGTTTGTTGTCAAGTAATTGGATTACAAACACTTAGGAGCAACTTGAGTTAAGTTTTACGTTTGTGATGTTTTAATTGGTGTTTCCGAACTCCTGTCCAAGTTTGTGATCTAATTTCCTAACAGTTTGGAGCTTATTGACAATTGTTTAAAATTTTAAGGCCAAATTTTTGTTGTTTTAAAAATATTAGTTTATGACCAAATTTTGATGTTTTCTGTGATTTATTTGCCGACTACTCTACGGTTTATGTTAGCAGTTATAATTGTGAAGTACCTGATATTAACTTGTCTACCTTCGTTTTTTCTGATATTTTTAATGGCATTGAGGAACTATGTGATTTATGTCAGACTGTATCTTTGAAGTATTCTAGGTTTTATCAATTTAAAAAAAAAACTTTCAGTAATTTAAAAAATTATAAAAAACGAATTAAATGTCCAAAACTAAATTAAAATTTTAAAATTTAAAATCAAAGAAAACGTTGTTAAAAATATTTAAAAAAGACATGAAAAATTAAAACATTTATATTAAAAAATATATTAAAAAAAAAGTTTTCTAATAAAAAATTAAAAAAAAAAATTAAAATTAAAATTAAAAAAAAAAATTAATAAAACGTTTATTTTAATTTAAAAAAATTAAAAAAATTATAAGAAACGTTCTTTAATTAAATGTCCAAAAACTATATCTAAAAACGTTATTAAAAAAGTTATAAAAATATTCAAAAAAGTTAAAAAATCATTAAAAAAACGTTTTCTGATTAAATGTTAAAAAATAAATGTGGAAATTTAAAAAATTAGAAATAAATATAATAAACCATTTTCTGTACAATTTTTTAAACAAACATTGTTGCCAAATATTGTAGAAATAATTTAATTTTATGCATTTTTGCAAAGTTTCTTATAATAAGCTAGTAATAGCAAAAAATGTAAACAAATTGTTAAAGTTAGAAACTTCAATATTTTTTTTGATAAACTATTTTCTAGACAAGTTATTTAAACAAGCTTTGTTGCCTATTGGTCTAAAATTAATTCAATTTTATACATTGTTGCCAAGTTTTCTATAATAAGCGGGTAATCGTAGAAAATATAAACAAATGCTTCAAATTAAAAAGATTTTTAAACCAACATTGTTGCCAAATTGTCCAAAAATTATTTAATTTTATGCATTGTCCAAATTTCCTAAAATAAGCTAGTAATGGCAAAAAATGTTTTTAAACTTTAAAATTTTTCTTATAATAAACTATTTTTAGGACAATTTTTTAAACAAACATTGTTGGCAAATAGTCCAAAAATAATTTAATTGTATGCATTGTTGCCAATTTTTTTATAATAAAATACCAAAAAATGTTAACAAATGCTTAAAGTTTAAAACTTTATTTTTTTTATAATAAACCATTTTTTGAACCATTTTTTTAACAACCATTGTTGCCAAGTATTCCAAAAGCAATTTAATTTTATGCATTGTTGCCAAGTTTCTTATAATAAGTTACTAATTGCAAAAAATGTAAACAAATGCTTAAAGTTAGAAACTTTAATATTTTCCTTATAATAAACCTTTATTTTTATACAGATTGTCAAGTTTTTTATAATAACCTAGTAATAATCTACAAAAATAGTCATTTATAAGGACAGTTTTCTAGTTTTAAAATTTTGCTTACGTTTTCTGTCATTGCAAGCTGAATAGTGAATTGGCAACAATGTATACAAATTGAATTTATGCTTAACGACTTGGCAACAATGTTTCATTAATAAACTGTTTTGAAAATAGTTATTTATTAAAAAAACATTGAAATTTTTATTTTTAAGCATTTCTTTACATTTTTGCCAAAACTAGCTTATCATAGGAAACTTGGCAACAATGCAATAACAAATTTAAGATTTTATTAAGTGAACACAATAAACTAACTCCTCAATTAGTCAATTTATTAGTATTTAAGTTTAAAACATGTTTTGAGTAATTTTGAAATTTGAATAGTTCTGATAAATTAGTGGTCTTATATTTTGGCTCACATTTAGGAGTAGTTTTTTAAATAAATTTGCTAAACTTGTTTTGCACTAGGTAAACATTATAAACTAACTTCCTCATTAGTCAATTTATTAGTATTTTAGTTTAAAGTCTTTTTTGAGTATTTTTAAATTTTTTTGAATTTTGCTAAATTAGTAGTCTCACATTTTGCCTCACAAATCAAATATTTAATCTCTTTATGACGAACACTTGGGTGGGTAGGTGGGACACTCTATAGCATGATATTGAATCAGTAGTATGGATTGGAGTAACACACCCACCCACCCAAGTGTTAGTTATCAAAATGTTAGATCACAACCTTCTCCTGTGACAAAATTTCTGAAGCTCGCAGAAAGTTCAAATATTAAATTTCTTAATGACGAACATTTGGGTGGGTAGGTGGGACATTCTATGGCATGATAATAAGTTAATAGTTTGAATTGGAGTGACCCACCTAAGTGTTTGTTATCAAAATGTTAAATTGCAAACTTCTCTTGAGACAAGATGACTTCTGATCCTTGTATAGAGTTCAAATATTCAATTTTTTAATGACGAATGCTTGGGTGGGTAAATGGGACACTCTATAGCATAATAACGAGTTAGTAATTTGGATTGGAGTGACCCACCCAAGTTATCAAAATGTTAGATCACGACCATCTCTTGTAAGAAAATAACTTCTGATTCTCGCAGAAAGTTCAAATAATCAATTTCTTAATGACGAACATTTGGGTGGACTAGTGTATTACTTTATAGCATGATAACGAGTTAGTAGTTTGGATTGGAATAACCCGCCCACCCACCCAAATGTTAGTTATCAAAATGTTAAATTACGACCGTCTCTAGTGACTAAATGACTTCTAATCCTTGCAGAAAATTTAATCTATTAATGACAATGGGTGGGTGCGTGGGACACTCTATACCATGATAACGAGTCACTAATTTGGATTGGAGTGACCCACCCACCTACCCAAGTTTTCAAAATGTTAGCTCACAACCTTCTTTTGTGACAAAATGACTTCTGATTCTCGCAGAGAGTTTAAATGTTCAATCTTTTGATGACGAATACTTGGGCGGGTGAGTGGGAACACACTATAACATGAGTCAACTAGTCAAAAAACATTAAAAATATTCAAAAAAAGGTGTTAAAATATAAACATTTATAAAAAAATAAAAATATATTCAAAAAAGTGTAGAAACTTATTAAAAAAACGTTTTCAGATAAAAAAAACTTAAAAAAACATGTAAAACTTAAAAAATGGCTTTATTAAAAAAATGTGGAAAAAATTATCAAAAACGTTTTTTATTAAAAAAGTATAAAACAAATTAAAAGCAAAGCGTAAAAACTCAATTAATTTAAAAAAAAATCAAAAAAACATTTTCAATTTAAACTGTCTTGCTTTTCTTTGTCAAAAGATCTCTTACTATGTTGTTAAGTATTCTACTTGGCTCTTTTATAGTGATTTGATTATATAGTAAGACGCATGTCCCCACACCGCTAAGCCGTAATTGATGCCAGTTTCCACCAAGACTGTGTAGATTGTGCGCAGTACAGATACTGGCAGGAAATGTTTCAGATGATAGAACCATTCAAAATGTTAAAGTTTAAGGGTTTTTTCCATTCTAGGAAACGATGATCAATAATTATTCCCAGATATCTCAACTGAGAGAAAGGTAATCATGGGAGTGATATCTCAGTTCTAGATTTGTAATTTCTTTGTTGTTGTAGTTTTTATCATGTGCCCACATCTGAAATTTTTTAAATGCATTTAACTTTTCATAGTTATATTATATCTCTATGTGTAGACACTATGACCGTACCATCAACGTTTGATGTCATTCACGTATAGTGTATAAAGTAGCCTATGCTGACTTTATATTTTCTTCTGTTTAGATAACTCGTAAACAAATCCAGTACCTATTCTCAAGTGCCATAACCTTATAATGTATCAATAAGTTAGCTGTGTTCAATGATGTCAAAGGTGAAATCAATAAAAACACAAAAAAACACAAAATAAATGCATGCATTTGTTCAGTTGTGCATTAACGTTTTCAAAACAAACGATCCTCTTTCTTCCACAAAGCCATATTGGTTTTTATCCAAGTTGTTTTTGGCTTTAAAGTAATCCAGCAATTTAGTTTTTATGTATTTTTCAGAATTTTGCCTATGCAGGTAAGCAGGAATATTGGTCTATAATTTTTGTAGATGTTTGACTCCTTTTTTATAAAATGGTTTCATTAAAGTTTTTTTTTTAAGAATCTGGTACTTTTCCTTTCATGATGGATTTATTTATCATGGTAATTATTGATGGATAAAACATTTTAATTTTGTCTTTGATAACATTGGTTGACATTTGATCGATACCGGAAGCTTTATTTTTGTTGAGTAATATTTTTTAAAGTTTTATTTTTTGGACCAGCTCAGATAAAGTAGCGACAAAGTTATTAGCAATGTTTTGGTCAAAGGTTTTGAAGATATTTGTATAATTTATTGTGGACGTCATTAATTGTACTTAATGTTTTTTCTTGTATTAATTTTGTTAAAAGTTTTCTACAATTGTAAATAATGTTTTTTATTTGACAAAATTAATCCACAAACAAGCAAATTAGATCAGCAAAAGTTACAATGTTTCAAAAATGTTCTTCAAATGTTAAAACAATTGCAAAAAACGTTCTTTAATTATCCACAAGCCAGTAAATGTAATAAATAACAGTCAAAATTGTTCCACAAATAAGAACTGATTGGGAAGGTGTCAGAAATGTATATTCCACAAACAAGTAAATACTAGAAGAAGAAGAAGTTCCAAAATTGTTAAAAAGTACAAATACCTTTCATAATTATCAAAAATGTTTTGCAAGATTGTTGTATTGTTTAAAAGTTGTTGAATATGTTTTAAAACTGTTTAAAATGTTTTTCAAATTTGTTACTATATTTTAAAATTGTCAAATATATTTCAATATTGTTAAAAATATTATAATAATAATCGACAAAAATGTTTTAATAATTTTGTCAAAAATGGTTCTCAAATCTGTTCTAAAATTATCAAAAAAGTTCTAAGATTATTAAAAATGTTATTAAATCATAGAAATTGTTTAAAATGTGTCAAAACACGTTTTAAAAGTGTTAAAAATATTCTAAAACTAAAAAAACTTGACAAAATTAAAAATTAGATCAGCAAAAGTTACAATGTTTCAAAAATGTTCTTCAAATGTTAAAACAATTGCAAAAAACGTTCCTTAATTATCCACGAGCCAGTAAATGTAATAAATAACAGTCAAAAGTGTTCCACAAATAAGAGCTGATTGGGAAGGTGTCAGAAATGTATATTTCACAAACAAGTAAATACTAGAAGAAGAAGAAGTTTCAAAATTGTTAAAAAGTACAAATACCTTTCATAATTATCAAAAATGTTTTGCAAGATTGTTGTATTGTTTAAAAGTTGTTGAATATGTTTTAAAACTGTTTAAAATGTTTTTCAAATTTGTTACTATATTTTAAAATTGTCAAATATATTTCAATATTGTTAAAAATATTATAATAATAATCGACAAAAATGTTTTAATAATTTTGTCAAAAATGGTTCTCAAATCTGTTCTAAAATTATCAAAAAAGTTCTAAGATTATTAAAAATGTTATTAAATCATAGAAATTGTTTAAAATGTGTCAAAACACGTTTTAAAAGTGTTAAAAATATTCTAAAACTAAAAAAACTTGACAAAATTAAAAATTAGATCAGCAAAAGTTACAATGTTTCAAAAATGTTCTTCAAATGTTAAAACAATTGCAAAAAACGTTCCTTAATTATCCACAAGCCAGTAAATGTAATAAATAACAGTCAAAAGTGTTCCACAAATAAGAGCTGATTGGGAAGGTGTCAGAAATGTATATTTCACAAACAAGTAAATACTAGAAGAAGAAGAAGTTCCAAAATTGTTAAAAAGTACAAATACCTTTCATAATTATCAAAAATGTTTTGCAAGATTGTTGTATTGTTTAAAAGTTGTTGAATATGTTTTAAAACTGTTTAAAATGTTTTTCAAATTTGTTACTATATTTTAAAATTGTCAAATATATTTCAATATTGTTAAAAATATTATAATAATAATCGACAAAAATGTTTTAATAATTTTGTCAAAAATGGTTCTCAAATCTGTTCTAAAATTATCAAAAAAGTTCTAAGATTATTAAAAATGTTATTAAATCATAGAAATTGTTTAAAATGTGTCAAAACACGTTTTAAAAGTGTTAAAAATATTCTAAAACTGTAAAAAATCTTTCTGTTAACCAATTGTGCTACCCAAGAACGCTTTTCCTAAAGCGACCAAACTTTTAAAATTAGTCCTGTCATTCGACAGTTTTTGACAAATGGGTGACCCCGACAACGACTTACTTACTGACCAGAGATTACTGAGAACAGCAAAATATACTTACAATGCCCACAAAATGACCCAAAAATGTGCCAGCAATTCCAACAGCTACTATACCCCGCCCCGTTGGTGTTGGTGAAGAAAAAACGGTTTGCCGCGCTTTTGTGTGAAGAGCCGCAAATTGAATAAGGTGACCAAGAAACAAACGGCATTTCTTCCAAAAAATTTTGAGACGCTAAAAGCAAAATTGACTTGAAAACCGAATATTGACCGCTTTTGTGCTCCCGAGGATAAGACCAATTAATTTAAGGTTAAGTTAAAGACTAAAAAATGCACCCGTCACTTTCCAGATGTTCCAGATGTATCAGGTGCTGGCAGGCATGCTAAAAAATATTGTCCTCGTCTATCTAGACAATATTCTCGTATGTCCCAACAATCACGTAAAACACGTAAAACTTCTACGGCCTGGAGTGCTACATCCAAAAATGCAAGTTTGGGCAGACGTCCGTAGAATACCTTGACCACCTGATCAGCTCCAACGGCAATCGGCTTCTAATTGACCACCTTGATATAATTCAAAAAAATCCTAGGCCATTGCACGTGGTTACAAAAGTACGTACTTTGATACACTCAAATGGCATTAAGGAAATAAACTCTTTGTCTGGACCACCGCGGAAGAAAGAGAAAATTAAAACAGCCACGGACAAACCGCTAAAACTATTTAGATCAGGAGTATCAATTGTACTGCAGACCGATGCTTGTAAAATTGACGCCAGTGCAGTATTGTACCAAACAAATTGTAGCCAAACTCGTTATTACCCACTTTTTTTTTATATTTGTGGTTTTCGGAAAGCTCTACCAGCCTGTATGTGGGGCTTTTGCCCACTAAAACTCTATTTTTACTTGGCGCTGTATTGCTTATTCTGGCATTAGCGCTTCTAAGCCTTTTATTAGAATAAGTACGCCCGCGTGTACGGCGCACACTAGATGTATCCGGTCTTCTATGTTATATCAAGTGTTGGATCTTGATTCTTGTTACGTCTTTCTTCAACTTTGATGAATTAAACTATTTGTTATATATTCGTGTATACTGTTCCATTTTTTTTTATTTTCCATCAGTTGGAATACTGTGTTTTTTTGTGTAATTTCCTTATCGAGTTCTATCTCCAGTTTTATTTTTGCACTTTTTCACCGTCAGCACTTGTAAAATACGTGCTTCGCCGTTTTTACAAAATTAAACTTGCTGCACTTGTTCTTATCTGTACGTTTAAATCTCTCCAGGTAGTCCTTGAAGCACCCGTGCCCACTTAAAAATTGCGTAAGAAAGTAGTCTATTTCCTTATGTCTTTGTTTGACCCATGGTCCTACTAATCTTATTAGCGTCTTTGTTCATCTTGATTTGCCAGTATCCATTTGCCAATTTTTCTGCTATTTTTTCATTGTTTCTTTAAGAATTTTTTTTCTTTGTCTCCTCTTTGTTTTGGGGTAACTTCCAGTATTCTACCATGTGCTGGATTAGCATTATTGCCGCTATAACTCAGATTGCATCTGTCGAGATGGTTCTGTATCCATTTGCTATTTTTAACAAAATTCTTCTCTGTTGTGATATTATCATTCCGTTGTATTTTTCGTACTTCAGCACATGTCCCCAGATTGGAGCAGCGTACAGTATGATCGAGTGTGTAACCGATCTTAACAGTTTTCTTTTGTGCGATCCCAAACCATTTATAATTGGCATTAGTCTGCTTAGCGCTTTCACCGATTTTTTAGTTTTGTCCGTGATTTTTCTGACGTGTTTTTTCATTTTCGCGTTGTAATCAAACCATACTCTTAAGTATTTTATGCCGCTCTTTGATGAAAATTCTGCCGTTTTCTAGCTTGACTTCCTTGACTCTTCTTCCTCGGTATAGGATGCCTCCGTTTTACTTTCTGCAATTTTTATGCCTTTTTCATTAATCTTGTTTTTGACCATTTCTAGTGTCTTATTTGCTCTAGATACCAGTTCTTTTTATGATTTAGAAGTTATGATTACTGCAGTGTCATCTGCAAAGCATACTATTTGCACTCTTTTCAATCTCTCCAATTCTAGTAAGTCGTTAAAATAAATATTCTGCAGTAATGGTCCTAATATGGATCCTTGTGAAACCCCGCACGTCATGGTCATGTGCCCTTTTTTACCTGTTTTTCATTTCCAATTAGTTAGATGGTTTGCTATAATCATTCTTGATGTGTTTTTTACTCCCATATTACTTTTAGTGTTGACAGTATACCTCTCCATGGTTTAGTGATAAAAGCATTTTGTATGTCTATGGTTATAAGAAAATAAAAAAAATCTGTTTTTTTCCTCTTGAAGTATGTCTATGAGCTTTCTCTATTTTCCCTTTCTAAAGCCTTACTGGTTAGATAGCTTCTTTTCAACCTCTTCCTTTAATCTATTAGCTACAATATGCTCGTATAGCTTGCGAAAACTATTTGTTAAGCACAGCGGTCTGTACTTCACTGTTTTATGGGCTTTCTTCGAGTTTTTTATCAACACTAGTCTAGATTCCTTTCAACTCTCAGAAAAACTTCCTTTTCTGAGTTGTTAATTAAATACCTCTAAAATTGCTTTTGGTATCTCTTTCACTGCTTCTTTTATAATTTCTAGTGAGATATCATTTGGTCTTGACGCCTTTTTGAGTTTGATTTTGTATATTACTTTCTCTGTCTCATATCTAGTATATGGCTATACTTCTTTTATTACCAATTTATTCTATTTAAACATTGGGTGAGCTGGAAATAGCTCCTCTGCTTATTTCATTTGTTGTTCATCGGTAAGCGTCAACCTATGTCTGCGGTTTAATTTGTTTGTGACAATCTTATATCTCAGTTCCCAGGTTTTATTGTCTATTTCTTTGCATAGCGCTTACAAATATTTTTTACATCTAATATTGCAATCTTATTATTGTTGCGTTTAATTTTATATTTTCCTCTCAGCTTTTCTTTGTGAGTTATGCTGAAGTCTGGGTTCCTACTTCCCCTATTAGACTCCATTCTTGCTTTTGCTCACTCCGTCTTACGTACCTCGAGCATATCATTCCACCAGTAAATCTTTTGGTTTCCTGCTATGCCTTTCTTTCTATCAAATAACTTCCTCACCGCTTTGTTTATGTATTCCCTAAGTTTATCGAGGTCTATGTTTGATATGTTTGTAGTATTCTTCTTTAGTATGGTTTTAAAATTTGCCCTTATTGGTTATTTTCCAGCTTTTATTTGGTTTTATTTCCTTCTTTTCTTTATTTCCATCTTCTATTTAATAGTAAATACTTTTGTGTAGGCTTAGGTTTTCTTCATCCGCTGCCCTTCAATTTCATGCTCTATATATGAAAACCTAGCTGCAGATTGTTTGTTTACCATTACTAGATCCAGGCTGTACATCCATTAGACTAGTATCGTGCCTATTTTGACATCCTGTGTACTTCCCCAGAGTCATGATTTATTTAGAGTTAAAATCACCAGTTTTAGAATAGGTTTTGTCGATCTGTGCTATCCTGTTTGGTCCGCGGGAGCTAATTTATTTCACTCTACTACCCTCCGTTACTGGAGGAGGCTCCCTTATCCACCACCTGGAAATGCGCTCGGTAGGGGTTACAGGTGACTCTCCTGAGGTTATTACCCACCTTGAAAGCGGTACAGAACAGATTTTCTAAAAATATGCCTCATGGAAGGAGAAACCCTGGCGACCATAACCAGAGAGCACCAACAGAATAAAAGGAAAAACTTTTAATTGCGTAACCCAACCAACTTGTGGTACCCGTACCCGTACACGCACAACACAAGATTATTAAACAACATTATTCCACAACCACCGCCGGACACCCAAGCCGCAACGGAACGACCGCAGCTATCTTACCATTGGCCAGAATTTTGAGGAGACGTCCAAACTTTTATTAAGAGGTGTCTGACGTGTTCAAAGATGAAAGTCTTACACAACCCAAAACACCGTTAAAGTCCCAACATCCAGGAAAACCATAGAAGAAGTTGGCCATAGACTTTCTACGCCATATAGAAACTACCAAAACAGAGATCATCCTGACAATGATGTACACCTGCACAAGATGACTAGAGGCCACTCCATCAAAACAAGCTTGTAATCTTGATGTAGTTTTCCGCAAAAATGCACGCACAACGTTTTTGTTGTAGGGAAATAAAAGTAATTTACCTTTGTGTTCTTGTCTATTTTGTTTATGGTGATCTGCAACTGTCGTGTTTTGGCGGGTATAGTCATAACCGAATTGGTCGGCAAAATCCTCTACACGTAGCTCTCCCATCATGTTTGTTTGTTTTTAAAAAAATTCTTAAAAACGATCACATTTTCCAGCATACCAACCAATCTTCATCAACAAACTGAAAATAAGTAACTTTTTTACCTAAATAATTTTTCCAAGTCTGTCCTCTGATATGTCCCAAATACTTTAAATATTTGCTTTTGCATTACATTTTCAAAGACCTTCTAGATTCTTTTAGGCGCTAATTTTTTTAAATCACCAAAATTCACTTATGATAATCCCAGACTGGCAAGTTTTCCCCTCCATTGCCTGCTTAGAATTTACTACTTTGCTCACTCACCTAGTTACTTCAATGTTTTTTGACCAATTCGTCAATATGAGGTCGAAAGGAAAAGATCTGAATAAAAATGAAATCAAAGAAACGGACTTTATTGTCGTGATTTTGGATCCCAGCATAAATGTGGGCTCCAAAAAAATCTTAAAAATTGATACTAAAACAGATAGGATGGCCTTACAACATAAATGTTAAAGACTGACGAAAAAACTCTGAAGAAGGCACATTTCTCTACAAATGCTTGGAGGAGGAAAAAAATCCTGATACCAAGTAGAATTTCAAGGTAATAATTCTTTTCAAAAAGAGTGACAAAAACAATATTAAAAATTATGGACCAATCAGTCTTTGTCTGTTTTATATTTTTACCAGCTCGTGGAGCAGGCTGGAATCCGATGCGGCTATAGTACATTCAAACGGGGCGTATTTCTTTTGAGAAGTGTATAAAATACAATTTTCTTCTACACCTTACATAAGTCAAAAACCCAATGGCTTTCAATTTGGTTGGAACATGAGCAAGCATGAGACAAAGAGTAAGGCAAAAATTGACTCAACCTCATTAAAAACATTTACAAAAGCGCCACAATCTATACCAAAATAGGCAAAAACTTAACAACTAAGAAGATCCCAATATAGAGAAGGGTAAAAGAAAGCAATTTAATTTTTCCAAAATTGTTTACCTAGCATTCGAAGACGTTTGTAAGAACTTGACATAGTAGTAGAAAGAAATCAACATAGATCTGATTCGATGACATAGTGATCATGAGCACCAACCAGGAAGAACTTTTTTGAGGAGAAAGACGTGACTGGTGACTAAATATTAAACGTTATGTATCAATGTCATCAATTTTCTGTGGTTTAAATTTGCAGAGATTGCTAAAGATTAGAAATTGGGAATGTTGTAGTTCCTACAGAACGGGGCTACAACACACACAGCTCTTATTTTATTTATTATTTTCTGGACATTTAGTCTCTTTGAGAAGTGATGTGGGATGACCGGAACTGTTACCAAACTTAACCATTTGCGATTTTTTTGTTTGAGATATCTAAAGAAAAACGTGTTCAAATTTGCACAAAAACTTGACTTTAAAAACACAATTTCTGGCCTGTTTTGGTTAGCGAAAGTGTAGTGGTAGGGCAACGGCTACTTTTAGTTCTTTGAAAGCACTGTTTGCCTTTTTATCTCATCGGAATGGTTTTTTTTTCTTTGCAGTTTGGTTAGCGGGACAGCAATGTTTCCAAACTTTAGGACGTATTTGCTAAGCCAAGTACAGACGCCTTGAAAACTCCGTAGTTGCTTCCGTATTGTGGGTTTTAGATAATCCTAGGTTAAGGTCTGGTGCGAATGTCCGCGTAACTTTTTAATGGCTATTCTGTAGCCATCGCCCCACACGTTGTTGTCAATTTCTTGACACAAGTTATTCCATGCTTTTCTTTTTGAATTTTGTATGCTTATGGTAAGAGTTTTTTTTTGGATTTGTACTTTAAGCGCGCTACTTTTTTAGCCGTTTCGTCCGTCTTGTTGCTTCCGTTGGCGCGGGTTAAATTTCTTTTGGCTGACAGGCATTTTCTTCTCTGGTTTGCTATTTCTTTGCTCTATCAATAAACCTGTTTCCTCACCAAAAGCCGTTTTTTTGGAACGTTTTTATTTGCGACTTCTACAACTGGTCCAATAAAGCATTCTCCTTCCAGATTGCGCCTTTTGCTTAGTATTTTGCAAACTTTTTTTCCGAACGTTGGCAACCTTTCCGTGTCTACGCTCCAACCATCCGGTTTAATGCTTGCCAAGTCTGCGTTATCCGTTGATACTTTAAAGTATAAGTTTTGGTGCAAACTAAGGTTGACATTGTCGCTGATTTTCCACTCCGTTATACGGTGTGCTGAGTTTTCGGTGGACAGTGTTATGTCTATGATAGACGTTCTTTTTCCTCGTACAAAAATTGGACTTTTCCCCACGATGTGTACTGTCAGGCCGAGTTATGCCATGCAGTCAAGCACCAACTTATCTCTTTTGCCTTCTTGTTTGGCATTCCAGATTTTTGCCTTCTTGTTTGGCATTCCAGATCGGAGAAATGATATTAAAATCTCCCCTAATTACGACTTCATTCTTATATTTTTCACACTTTTGCCTAGTTTGTAAAGATATGTTTCAAACTCATTTTGTGTTATGTTCGGCTATACGTAACGGGTATATATTTCGATATTCTGTGTTTTGATGCAGACAAATCCTTTGCCCTGGCTAACTTGTAGGTTTGAATTTACTACTGTAATTGTCACGTCTTTGTTTAGGTCTGTGTACCATTGTAGTTTGGTCCTAGATTTACATGGCTCTGATATTAGTGCTAAGTCTGCGCCGTTGTCTCGCGCGTTTTGGAACAGAAAATCAATTGCAGTCCTGTTCTTGTCAAGGTTTGCATGGAGAACTTTCATTTTTGTTTGAAGGGTATCCGTCTTTGCCTCCTGTCCTCCGCTACCGTCTTACAATGTTTGGGGCAGGCCATTTTTTCAGCCTTGTGCTCTTCTTTATGGCAGATGTGGCACTAAGGGTTGTTTTGGCATTCTTTGGTGTTTCCACCGCAAACTTTAGCCCCTCATTATTAGCTTGCTTAGACATTCTTATTTCTGCATCAGTTGTGACTCCCGTTGAATCGTTGATGACTTCTGTCACCTGCTTCTTGAATGTTGTTTTGTCGACGTTTCTGACAAAAAGCGAGATGGTTTTTGTTGCTTTATGAGCCGTGGCTCTCGTTTTAGCCGTGATTTGGTTTTTCAACTCATCGCTTTTGTCTTCCGTTTTCCCCAAACATCAAGCAACAACTTTAGATTGTCCAGCAACTCTTCCCAGCAGATAAGGTAGATGTCAGACAGACTCGTGTAATTAACAAAGTGTTAATACCAATTGAGGTTAGGGTATTTTAATAAAAAATTTATACTTTATTGTGCTGATTTTATTTTTATATATTAAGACCGGTTTCGGCGGTTAGGCCATCATCAGTTTTTTCTTTTCTTTTCACAGGTGTTGTTGTGTGTTGCGGGTGGTGTGAATTTCACAATCAGCACAATAAAGTATAAAATTTTTATTAAAATACCCTAACCTCAATTATTTTAAACTGTGCAATAATCAGAAACAAATACTGTTAATACCAAGATTCACAAAAGCCAAACTAAGCAAATGTGCTAAAAAATCAAGAGCAAGATGGCGCCGAGGCCGGCGGGGTCCCACCAGAACTGATAAAAATAACGGCAGGAAACTGTCCAAAAGAAACCCTGAAGGTAATGAAACAATACTTGTTAAATGGTTATTCTCAAAAATTTGAAAACGTGCCAGAATAGTAGTACTGGAGAAGCAACAAAAAGAGGGAATAAGCAAGCAAACATATAGGCCAATAAGCCTCCTAGACGCTGGAGGGAAATTGCTGGAACAATTGCTAAAAGAAGCAATTAGACCAAAGTTGGCAGCCAACCAATATGGCTTCCGTAAGAAAAGATTGACTGTGGACGCAATGTACGTGATCAAAACAAAGATCCAAAAGATCAAAGTAAAGCGTAGAAACACATGGAGTTTTGTGTCTTGGTTACCCTAGATATAAAAAATGCATTTAACTCCGCCAGATGGAGTGAGATATTAAAAGAGTTGAATACAATGGGGATGAGCGACTATCTGATAAAGATCATAGAAGATTATTTGAGTCATCATAGTCGGGAATAACACGATACTCAAAGTAACGTGAGGGGTATCGCAAGGATTGGTGATGGGAGCAACTCTCTGGAACATACTATACGACGCGGTAATGAGAATACTAACGCGTACAGGCGTCAAAATAATAAGATTTCAGACGACACAAGTATAATAATAACAAGTTAGTTAAAAAAAATCAACAAAGTAGTCAACACAATCGTAGCAGTGATAAAAGAAAAAAGTTTGCAGGTAGCTCCTGAGAAAACGGAAGCAGTAATTTTGTGGTCTACGATTAAAAGAAGTAATTTTCAACGTAGAGAATCAAATAATAACGTCGAAAAAGACTATTAACTTTAAAGAACACCTAAAGAATTCAGCTGTAAAAACCAAAAAACAACTTTGTCAGCAATAATGCCAAATGTAGAAGAGCTCGCAAAAGACGTACCATGTGCTCAGTGATAAGTTTTGTGCTATTATACGCAGCACCAATCTGGAAAGAGGCTCTTAAAGAAAAGTCAAAACTGGCCATCTTAACAAGAGTACAGAGAAAAGGCTCGATCCGTATATGTAGTGCGTACAGGACGCTATTGCTGGAAGCAGCGCTAACAATAGCGGAAACCATTCTAATTGATATCCTTGTTGAAGAGCAAGACCAGACTTACGCAAAAAAAAGGAAAGTTGTCGGAATGTAGGGAAAGATCAATAGCACTATGGGAAGAAGATGGTCAGAAGACAAAAACAAAGCAGTTTGAACAAAATTTATGATAAAAAGCCTGCCGTCATGGATTAACAGGAAGCATGTAGAAGTTAATTATTACCTAACGCTGGTACTAGGAGGGCACGGCTGCTTTGGAGCCTACCTGAACAGATTTAAAATAAAAAACACCAATGCATGCAAGTTAATGTACGAGCTACTGCGAGTTTTTTTTTTTAAATGGTTATTTATTTTATTATAAAGAATTATAAACTTATTCCTATAATACGGTTACAATGGTTACAGGTCTGAATATACTTAATAACTAACTCATAAATGTTTATCACGCGTATTTATATTCAGTGATTCTGCAACGCTGCAGTCTATTGCACAGGTGTCCGGCGATGTGGGTGTCCGGCGAACAACACTTCCACGAAGTGATAAGTCTGCTGCAACTCAGCATAATTCCGCACAATAACTCCTCCCACGTTAGAATGAAGCTTTTCCTGGAAGCTGAACTTGATCGTCCCGGGAATCTTTGAGCGTCTCTAGTTGAAGGTCCACAATAGGGCTCATTTTTAATTGTTCCTTTTTTTGATGCACTTTTTCAACATGTAGCAGCAAAAGATTATAAGTCCAAAGTATAAAATAATAGTCTTCTTCTATGGGCACCATTGAATTCACAAATATGTCTTTTAAATTTAGATTCTTCATTTCTATTTTTATTCCTAGAATTTGAGATTTTTCCAATGTAATCTGATAATAATTACTGATTAATGGTCGACCATAGGTTTTTTCTTGAAAAATCAGTTTTTGTTTGTTGAAGTAGATTTCACAAGCTTTTTCTTTGATTAAATATAATCTTTTAAATGATTTTGATTCGGTTCCAGACTTGCATTTAATATCGATTACTTCTTCTTTAGGGAAGACACCAAGAAATTGATTTATTTCTGGAATGATTTCCATGTGGCTCTTCATTATGTTTATTTTAACAAATGTGCACTTGGTCGTAGTTCCATTCAACAGGGTTTCTTTTTTGCATGGGGAAACTTGGTTTAGTTGCAGATGCCGGGGGCATTGATAAGTTGTACCTTTAGCACAAATGTCACTCATAGGCTTCAACAAATTTCCGGCTTTTAGGAAATACTTAGTATCTGGTATAATTGCAACAAATTCTAACTCGTGTTTTGTAGGAATTAGATGTAGGTAGTAAAGATCAAAGTTTTGCTCAAAATCAATAGGGATAGAGAGAAAATAATTTATTCTGGATTTTTTGATTTTACAATTAACTCTTATGGCTGATTCAAAGTCAAAAATATTTTCTATTTTTAGTTCAAACGGAAATTGTAATTTGTAATGGGATGAGATCCTTTTTAGTTCTGAGTATAATTCTTTTGGTTTGATTATACTAGGGTGCAAGACTTTTAGTTTGCAGAATGTAATTGAATTTTCTATGTTCTCGAGAATAATCAAAAGCGTGTCGTAAAGCATCAATAATTGATTGTAAACATTTTTTGCAAATAACGTATCCGTTATTTCCATGGTTCCTTTAATTAATTCATTTAATTGCAAACTTCTAGATTTTATTAATAATTCGTTATGTTAAACATCTTTCATTGTATCATTATATTGTTTAATTATTTGGTTGTTAACTGAATACTGTGATTGTATTTGTTTTTGCAAATTTGACTTATTTTTTTGCAAATGCGTCAAAATGTTATTTATTCTTTTCTCGTCATCGGCATCCAATGTACCTATCAATAATTTAGATATTGTTCCTAAACCGTTAATAAGACCACGTATATTTCTGGGTTTTAAAGCGTGTAATTTTATATTGGATATTTTACCATTTATATTTTTTTGCAAGTAATTTACTATTCTGTTGTAGTTTTCTAGTTCCTTAATAATTTTTGTATCGTTACTTTTTCTTAATCCTAAATTTAGTGTTCATACTGATTGTTTAAATTTCTATACTCTTTGAGTAATGGGTTCAAATAATAAAAATGCACAAAAATGTGTGTTGCAATTTTGCAGGACCTAAATTGATTGGAAGTATTCCTAAGTTTTGGGTGATATTTTTTAATTCTGATCCTTCTCCGAGGTGGAGGACCCTGAAAACATTTTAAATTTGTAAGTTTGTTTTCTCGGTCTTGCTTGTTCTGCAGATGCATTTTTTCCGCAGTATTATGATGTCTAGGTTTGATTTCAGCAGTTTTAGTTTTTTGTTTAATTGTTTTAATACTTTCAATTTTGTATTTATTTTTAGTTTTATTTTGTTTTTGTCGATTTTTTTTACAAATACCTTGGAAGGTATAGTTGGAATACTTTCTCGATTTTGATTAGCTTTTGCAATGTAATTTGCTTTAGTCTGTTGTAGATTGTCATTGATCTGTTTATACAATATTTTCATTTTATCCCTGTGTTCATGGACATAATTGTTAACCAGTTTTTTATCTATTTCCATATCAAATGGTGTTTCGACATCTAGGTGTCCTGTCATAATTTCGTAAGGTTTTAATTTAGTAATGGAGTGAATTGTGTTGTTGTATGCTAGTAAGGCATAGTTTACTTTACTTTTGATGAATTTGTTTTTATAAATTTCTTGATTATTGAATAACCTAATGTGTTCTATTAGAGTGCTATGAAATCTTTCAATTTGGCCATTAGACTCAAGATTTTGAATTCAGAACCATTGTCTGAAATTATTTGTTCAGGAATACAATGGTGTGTGAAATATTTTATTAGATTGTTTGCTACTTCTATTCTTTGAGATGAATTTAATTTGTATGCTTGCGCGTATTTTGAGAAAGAGTCAATAATAGTTAGGAACTTAGTATTTTTTAATGTAATACTGTCAATATGCAATATAATTTTAATTTCATTGGTTGTCTGTCATATTTTGTGAGTTGACATATTTCACATGAATTTAGAAAAGTTTGAATGCTTCTCCTTTGGTTTGGCCAATAATATGCTTGTTTAATTCTGTTTTCAGTTTCATCTAGGCCTCTATAATTAGTTTTGCCTTCATGAAAGTCTTGAATTGTTTGAATGATTTCATCTTTGTCACTGATATCTACTAATTTTTTAGTACATTTGATCATATTGATCTCAGAATTTTTAAAATAAGTCTGTAAAACATTACAAACCTTTTCATATATTGGGTCCTCAAAATAAACATAGTGTTTAACTTTTGGCACAACATATTGTTTTACAAATTTGATTACGTCATTATCAAATTTATTTTTTGAAAACTGAACTAAGATTCTTTGTTTGGTTTCATATAATTTAATTATGGTAGAATCTAATGCATCAAAATTAACTTAAGAAAAATATATCTGATTTTTGCTATAGTTTACTGGGCATTCAATAATTGGGATATTCAATATTGGATTTTTTTTATTAGAGTGTTTAGTTTCATCATCATTTATTTCGTCAAGGTTTGTAATATCCGCTTCGACAATTAAGGAATCTGTTTCATCATTTTTTCCTTTATTTGCGTTTTCTAATGATTTATTAAATTCTTCTATATAATCAAGTATTACTGATGTTGTTTGATTTGGTGTATCTGGTTCATTTAGAATATTCATCTCTATTTAATTTTTATTGTGATACACATGAATAATTATTTCGGTATTTTTGAAGACATCTTAATATTTTGTTCACATATTCATAGTTTAATTTTTCCAATCCACAACCTATTTTTGGTAAAGCGAGCTTATTTATTTTGTTTTGGATACAAAAGCTTCTTAAATTTACCAGAGTTTGGAATAAATCTTTATGTGTTGGTTTTTCGAAACATTTTTTTTTACTTACTAAATATAGAATAAACCTATCATTATCTTTCAAGTATCCGATGGAGTATAAATGTAAGTGTTTGTGATTTTAAATTATCCACTTGACCAAATTTTTCCCTAAAATGTTTCGCAATACCTTTATTCATTTTCAAATCGGAACTTAATATGAAATATCGTTGTAGCTCTGATGAAGGAAAGAGATCTTTCCGATACGTCCGTTTGTGTATTATTTCTATTTTAATGGTGAAATAAAATAATAAATCTCCAAAGTCCATGGTCGTTCTGTTATCAGATAATCCCAAAACTAACAATTATAATTTATCTTATAGTTTTGGTAATCTTCATAGATTAAATTAAATTTTTTGTCAGGGATTATTTTGCTTAAAGCATCGGCATTTTTGTTGGTTTTACCACTTTTATACACGATTTCATAATCGAACTCGTCTAATTTCAACCTTCATCTCAGGAGTTAGGAATTAGGTTCCTTGACAAAAAATAACCATTGTAATGGTTTGTGGTCTGTCACAATTTTAAATCTACGGCCATATAGGTAAGGCCTAAAATATTTGGTAGCCCAAATTATAGCCAATAATTCCTTTTCGATAGTGGAATAATTGGTTTCTAAAGTATTTAGAGTAGGACTTGCGTACGCTATGGGTAGGTCTGATCTTATGTTGCCTTGTGACAAAATACTTCCTAATGCATAGTTACTCGCATCAGTGGTGAGAATGAAAGGTTTTGTAAAGTCTGGGTATTGTAGAATTGGTTCATTCATAAGCAAATTTTTTGATAGATTAAAACACTTTATATATTCTACATCTTCAAAACTTATAGTTGCGTTTTTTTTAAACAATTTGTAAAGGGTTTAGTCAATTTGGAAAAGTCCTTTATGAACTTGCGATAGTATCCCAAAAGGCCTAAAAATCTTTTGATTTGCTTAGTGGTTTTTGGCAACGGGTAATTTTGGATGGTTCGGATTTTGTCCGGGTTTGGTTTAATGCCATCAGGTGTCACTACGTGACCTAAATAAGAGACTTCGTGTTTTAAAAATTCGAATTTGGCTACCTGAATTTTGAAGTTACTTTGTCTTAGTCTTTCAAAGACATCTCTTAGATTGATCATGTGTTCTTGTAGGCTACTACTAAAAACAACTATATCATCTAGGTAAACTCGACAATTTTGTAGACCCTTTAAAACATTATTCATCGCTCTTTGGAACGTTGCCGGTGCGTTTTTTAAACCAAAGGGCATTCGTTAGAATTTATAATGCCCGTCGTCGGTGTTAAACGCAGTTTTCTCTATGTCACCTTCAAACGTCTCGATTTGGTGAAAACCTGACGCTAAGTCGAGCGTTGTAAAATACAATTTTCTTCCCAACTTATCTAAGAGTTCTGTAATATTAGGAATCATGTGCCGGTCATCAATGGTTTTTTCGTTTAATTTCCTGTAGTCTATGACGATGCGCCACTTACGATTTCCTTGAGAATTAAATTTTTTTAGCACCACCCAGATTGGTGAGGACCATGGTAAATTTGAAGGACGTATTATATTATCGTCTAACATTTTTTGTATTTTTCCTCTAACTTCTAACCTATGAACTTGTAAGTTTTTGTGTAAACCGGAAATTCATTTTTTGTTTTTATGTGATGCTTAACTTCATTACTAAGAGTTAACTTTTTATTTTTGTTATAGAAAATGTCTGAATATGCTTTAATTAAAGTTATCTCATATTTTTCCTCTGAACTTATAAGACTTGTTTCAATGTTAGAAAAGTCTAGATTCAGATTTTCATTGAGCAGATTATTAAAATTTGGGAAAGGACAATAATGATCATCATCTAGGTTTTCTACTATGATTGGTTTAATAACCTTAAAATTTCTTTCCTTATCTGAATTATTTCTTATTGCACATAACGTTTCATAATTTTTTACCGTAGTTACACATTCAGGAATTTCTAAATGTGTTAATTTAGTTTCAGGAATGATTATATCACCATCACTAATATTCTTAATTTTTATTTTTATTATTTGTTCACATTCTGCTCCGATTTGAAGAGAACTAATAAAATTATTATTAACATTATTAATTACTTTATGGAAAAAGATTTTTGTTTCACTATTGGGAGTAATTAACATATTTTTATTGAAATCAATACTCGCATTTAATGCTTTTAGGTTATCCATACCTAATAACAAATCAAAGCTACTATAAAAATTAAATAAATGAAATTTTAATAAACAATTCTGTTTCATATTAAACAATTTAGTTCAGGGAATTTTGGTGCTATAATTTTCATACGATCTTCCGTGTACCGTTGCGATTTGAAAAGGATAATTTTTTATCTAATTTTTATAAAATTTATGAGCTACTTCAGGTATTACAAACGATTTTGTACTTCCTGTATCTACTAATATTTTTAAATTATTATCTGTATGTAATATATATGGTAAACGTGCATTTGCATCGTTTATTGTAAGATTCATCAGTGTAAATTCATTCCCGAGGCTTCGGCTTACAACTTCTTGTTGTTTGTGTTCCTCTTTATGAAATTCTATTTGTGGTTCGAAAATATTATGCAATTCATGATTAAGCAACGCAGGCTTAAATTTCTGGTATTGATAGTTTTTAGGTTGCGTGGTATTTCTTGTAGAAATACTCATGGGGGTCCACATTTTGATTAGGTCTAAATGCATTATTAGCTTTTGTATTTCTATTAAAGTTATTATTTAGAAATTGAAAATTGTTGGCTCTATTATAAAATTGATTATTATTATATGGAAAATTAGCCAATTGTAATTGTGGCCCTTTAAAATTATTATTATTATACTGTTGCTTTTTATTATTTGAGAAATTCTGTTGATTAAAACTTTGCGATTTATTTTTTAAATCAAATTGAAAGTCATTAGTAAGCATATTCAATGCCGTGTTTAAATCAGCAGGATTTTTCGTTCTCATGAGTGAACCTACTGGTTCCTTTCAACTATTAAGTAAAACTCTTAAAGCATACTTCCTAAAATATGCTGATAAAACAGCTGATTCATTTGCAGGGACATGAGTAGTTACATAAGCAATTTGTAAGTTTAACAAATGCTGGATTTTGTTATAAAACTCAAACACAGTTTTGTTTGATTGCTTAAATTCGGTAATTTCTATACCTAAACTAAAACAGTCCCGCTTATCCTGATATGCATTCAGTAGAGCGGTTTTTAATTCACCCCAGTTTCTAATAATACAACTAGAGATACTCTTAGCGGCATCACCTTTAATTTTCGCAAGGATGCTGGACATCAAATATTTATTTTGAAAGTCTGCAAGGTTTGCGGTATTATAAAACTTGGTGACTAGTTTCTCGCATATTTCGATAAATCTATTTAGTAATTCAGCATCTCCGCTAAACTCCGGGATCATCTTTAATATTTTTTTTTAAGAACTGCCATTTTATTTAAATTATTTAAGTTGAAATTATTAAATTGATCTATTAAAGTATCAGTTAATGGATCTGAATTAATGTTTCTTTGTAACAATTCGCACTTGTTTACAAAACTTATATTTTTTAAGTTTTGTGCACTATTTTTTGTTTTGTTTTCTTTAACACACCAACAAATTGTTGAAACGAACCGGATATTTATTTTTACTAAACTATCCGTCTGGCGTATCCTACCGACTGCGCCAGTTAATGTACGAGTTACTGCGAGTTTCTTTTACAAATGGTTATTTATTTAATTATAAAGAATTATAAACTTATTTCTATAATACGGTTACAATGGTTTCAGGTCTGAATATACTTAATAACTAACTCATAAATGTTGATCACGCGTATTTATATTCGGTGATTTTGCAACGCAGCTGTCTATCATCGCACAAGTGTTCGGCGATGTGGGTGTCCGGCGAACAACACTTCCACGAAGTGATAAGTCTGCTGCAACTCAGCATAACGGTAACTTGCATACACTGCGGCAGGATACAGTCACCCACAAGGTACTTGACCGTAATGAGTCCCAGGAGATTAGGGTTAAAACAGAAAGGAAGCAACAAAAAAAACTAAAAACAAACAACTTAGTAGATATAATGCTAGAGAACAAAGAAAACTGGGTTCTAATGAACAACATGATTACAAACATCATAAAAATTAGGAAACTAAACAAAAAAATCTTGATAAACAACAAAATATAAATAAAATAACAAACAACTAAGTAGATTGGATAAAAAACAAAAAAACGCAAGACAGACGTAGTGAAGCAATGCTACAGCGGTCCCGCTACGCCTGTAAAGAAGACAAAAAAGGATTTTTAGTGCGGTCTGGTGAACCCTAACTCTGGGCAAGCCAAATTCCACACCCAACCTTTGGTGAATGTATTTCCCCATGAAGGTTTTTCTTATTAGAAAAAAAAAATTAAGGTCAGGTAAGTGCTGAGCGGTGACCCGATGACCCAGGTACTTAATTTTGGACTGCCCAAACTTGAAAGTATGCACGTCACCCAAAACCGGTACGTTTGCCTGTGTCTGATTTTTAGATCCATTTTGGTAAACACACTTGCTTGTAAAAAATCTATTGTGGCGGCCTTCATTAATCACTGGTTGTTTACGCCAAATCTAGGAGTGCTGTCTTTTTTCTTTAGATATATTACTAGTGCGCAGTACTTGCTCAAGCTGCTATTTGCTAAAAGTTGATCTATTTTTCCGTAAATAAGGTCTTTTTTTGGTAAGAGTAAGGCCTGACTTTGATAGGAGTAGGGTCTTTTAGTTGTATATGACGCAGATTCAATGTTTTTTACTTAGACTTCTGCTTTGGTTACTCCATCTGTGTTTTATTTGAGCAAAACTTGGGTAACTTCAAACGGATAAGGTTTACGTTAACTCTATTTTGATAAAAGTTATCCGTAGTTGGCCGTTGATCGTCACCTAAATTCTTGGTAGCTTTTACGTACTTCCTAAGGGCGCCTATTTGGGCCGCAGAAGTTGGGACATCTAGTGGTTTTCGGGTAGCTTTCAGAAATTGGTGGTCCAGCGTTAGGACCTGAAACTCGGCAAAACAACGTTAATTTAACTTGTTAACGGCGCTTGATGTACTTTATTGCGTGTATACACTAGATCACCATTTCAGCATTTGTTTGAAAACTAAGCTTACAAATTGCTTACCGTTATTGACCATGACTATCTTTAGAGCGCCAAACATCAAAAATTCACGCATTTCTAAAAAATTTCCAATTTTGGAAAAAGTAGCGGTTCAACAAGCACAAATTATAGAACCCGTCTAATAAAACGACTATACAGCAAAAAACGCATTTTATTAAATCTGGTTAGCTTGCATTTGCTACATATATGGCTGTCGCTTTGATGTAACTTAATTCAATTTTTCGACATAATACCGTCAACTCTTTAATATTAGGAATACCACATAAACTTGATCTAGACTTGTATACTGTAAACAGGTTACGTTTAATGTATATTAATCTAGTTAATTTGAATAGCATATTCTTTAATCAAACAAACAAATTCTAAGACGGCCACATATAGACTGATACTTTTGCTTCTTTTTTGTTTGCGGTTCCTAATCTCGTTTCATATATTGTCATCATAGTCTCAATTTGTCAATCGTTTTTTTGCTATAGTTTAGATTTAACTGACAGCACGGACTCCGGACATGATTAGCATCCTAAAATTAAAATAAATTTTGGGGTTGGGAATAAAAGAAAAAAAAAGGAAAATATAAATGACAGAATAAGAAACAAGGGTTAGCTTTGGCTACATTTGATTATGCTTCTATTTTATAACCCAGCTATTAGGTTACCCTGCTTGGCGGTATGGCACAAGCAAAAAGTTCTCAGTTTGTTCATCAAGATATGATGAGATAATACACACGTGGAGAGGGAATATGTTAATAGCAAACTTGCAGTTGTTTAGTTTGATTAGCACTTATTTAAACGCGTCACAAATAATCTCACTAATTGTTTGTTTTTTTTTTTCAGGTTTTAAATTGACCAAATGTGGTTGGATGTACGATGATGATGATATTGATGACAATGTTTCCGATTATTCTACAAACTCAAATAATTTTGATTTTGATCATTTTGATGCCAAGCATAAAAAAACAAAAGACGAGCGACAAATTGATATTAATTATTCAGGTGATAATAATTCAGATAAACCTTTTAAGTTTCATTTTGATAATACTGGCGACAATAGTTCTGGTTTCAAGAAATCAAATAAAAATAAATCAAATTCAGCTGCAAAAAATAAAAATGAAAAGAAACAACCTAAAAATGACAAAAAAACAAGTTCTGGGCGTCATATTGATATTAATCATTCAGGGGATAATAATTCTAATAAACCCTTTAAATTTCATTTTGATAATACAGGCGACAATGATTCTGGTTTAACTAAAATTAATATTAATAAACCAAATAAAAATAAAACCAAATCAGCTGCAAAAGATAAAAAACAAAAGAAAAAACCTAAACATCCCAAAAAAACAGAAACCGGAAGTCAGTTTGAAATTAATTATTCAGATGACAATAATTCTGATAAACCCTTTAAATTTCATTTTGATACTTCAAGCGAGAATGATTCTGGTTTAACTAATCTTAATATTAATAAAAATAAATTCAAATCAACTGCTAAAGGTAAAAAACAAAAGAAAAAACCTAAACATCAAAAAATAGAAAGCGGAAGTCAGTTTAAAATTAATTTTTCAGGTGACAGTAGTTCTGATAAATCCTTTAAGTTTCATTTTGATACTTCAGGCGAGAATGAATCTGGTTTAACTAAGGTTAATATTAATAAAAATAAATCCAACTCGGCTGCTAAAGGTGAAAAACAAAAGAAAAAACCTAAACATTCCAAAAAAACAAAAGCTGAAAATCAGTTTGAAATTAATTATTCAGGTGACAATAGTTTTTTTAAAAAACCTTTTAAATTTCATTTTGATAATTCAGGCGAGAATGATTCTGGTTTAACCAAGGTTAATATCAATAAAAATAAATCCAAATCAGCTGCAGAAAATAAAAAACAAAAGGAAAAATCTAAACATGACAAAAAAACCAATTCTGGGCGTCATATTGATATTAATTATTCAGATGACAATAATTCTGATAAACTCTTTAAGTTTCATTTTGATAATACCGGCGATAATGATTCTGGTTTAACTAAGGTTAATATTAATAAAAAAGAAAAAAAGAAACCCAAAAAAACAAAAAATAAACCCTTTACATTTCATTTTGATAATTCTGGCGACAATGATGGTTTAACTAATGTTAATATTAATACACCAAGAAAGAATCAATTTTTCAGTTTCAAAAGTTAAAAAACAAATGAAAAACATTCAAAAGCATCACAACAGATAAGCGTTTGACGGTCGCAAACAAAATGTCTTAAGATTCAATTGTAATTATAAAACTTAATAAAACATTGAAAGTAAATTAATATCTTTTTTATAACTAATTCAAGTTTAAACATAAATTCAGCATTATGGTAGACTACTATCAGCACAAAACATTTTTTTGTAACTTCTGCAAACCTTCATAGTGACAATACGAAGCAAATACTTCATTCGATGCAACACCAGTGCTGTTAAATTTAGTTTAAGGTAAGTTTGAAGTTCGCCAATTACAGCATATTGATAATTACGTACACAATTGTTGGGTTCTAACTATGGATATACTGCATACCTGATTCCCTATTTTGAGGCGTTTCAATAGTAAAGCAAATTGTTCTACAGCGGCCATTTTGTGTAAGACTTAGTACCTAATACAAAACAAATATTAAAAACATTTTATATTTTATTATTTTAGGATTTTAAACAATAAAAACATTCAAAACATACGAGGCCTGGCTATTAAACAACGAGAGTGCTTATGAAAAATTGTTTTATTTTAAAAATTATTCTATAATCAAATGCTCCTTTCAATGTACTTCCCTCTCCTTCCCACACACCGTTTCATTTGTTTTTTTATTGGTCAAAGCAATACTGGAAGTCTTCATTTGTAAGAGCATTTAGAAGCTCCGCCGATTTTTGTTTCACCTCTCTCATCGACTCAAACCGGATTCCTTTCAAGGCAGACTTAATCTTCAAAAAATAAAAAAGTCACAGGGTCCTAAATTAGACGAGTACGATTCGTGTTCAAGTACTGGCGTGCCTCTAGCGGCGGAATAACGCTTCACAGACGGAGCGTTTTTCTCCGGCCGTTTTTTACAAACTTGCTCTCGCAGTTTTGCCAAAACTTTTAAATAGAAAGTTTGGTTTACAGTTTGACCTTCTGGAACCCATTCAGTCTTTACAATTGATTTTGGTCACTGTTTGCAGAGTTGAAACAGAGACAGGTCGACCTGGCGTAGGTCATCTTTGGTGTTCTCTCGGTCTTCAGAAAACTGTTTATACCATTCGAAAACACGCGCACAAAATAGAGAATTTTTAGAGGTTTCTTTCAACAACTTATATAGCACTCAGTCGGAGTTTATTTTTAATTTAACAAAAAAAATTATATTGATCCGTAGCACGTATTTTTTTGTTAAACATTGATATCGACACGAGAAAAAATACGTTTGTTTCTAACCTCTATAGAAAAAATACTACAACAGGGAAGTAAGAAATGAACTAAAAATTGAACCTATAGAAAGAGTAATAGAGAAGAGACAGCTAGGAAGGCTAGAAGACATACATACAAAACAAAAACAAAAAGTTGGTCCGTACAGACTCACAAAGCAGCAGAAAATAGAGGAATGGAGTGGAGCGAGATAGCAAAAATGGTCAAAGATAGACAAGCTTGTAAAAAAGAATAAAGGAGTTATAAAACAATACAGTCCAACACCCGAAAAAGGTATTAAGGACTAAAGATAAATAATAATAATATTTTGCAAATTCATTACTGTAAACTCATAAATAAAACAGGCAATATCTGTCATAAAGGGTGGTTCATTTAGTGATCCCATTTTAAAATTCAAAAAAATAAACAAAAATCTTTTTTTTTTGGTATATTATAGGTTTATTTAAAAGATCAAACATTCCCATTATTTATGGAACACGATTTCATTCATGTAGCTACCTCGGCTGGCTTCGCAGCAGCGCATCCTGTTAATCCAGTTTTCCAAAACCTTGGTGACTGTTTCTGGTTTTATCTCTCAAATGGCTTGCTTGATATTTGCCTAAGGACCTAAATCGTTAATAGATTGTTTGCATAAACCAAACTTGGCGCGCAAAAGATTGATTGTGGCATGGGCTGTGTGACATGGCGCGCCATCTTGTATGTAACCAAAGATTATCCAAATCCATAACTTTATTTTTTGGCCACAAAAAATGGTTTATCATGCCTATGTAGCGCTTACCGTTGACCAAAATGGCGTTTTTAGCAGCATTTAAAAAAAATGGGGCAATAATGCCACCGTTCCAAAATCCGCACCAAACTGTCACTCACTGAGGATGCATTGGTTTCTCGACAATCACGTGCGGGTTTTCTGATCTCCAGATGCGACAGTTTTGCTTGTTAACATAGCCGCCGATATGAAAATGAAATTTGTCAAAAAAGATAATTTTTTGAACAAAATCGTTATTTGTTTCAAGCTGCTCTAAGGCTCAAACTGAGAAGCGATAACAAACCGGATGGTCGTGTACCTTCAATTGCTAAGTCAATTGGACTTTATAAGCAAATAATGCAAGATCTTTGTGCAAAATTTGCATCAAGCTGGTGCGTGAAATGTTGAGTTGTTGAGATCGATGGCAAATCGATGTTACACAGTCTCAAAACTTTCTGCACAAGCTTGCAAGGCCTCATTTTGGTCAAAACTTCTTTTCAATAAACGCACAGTTTGGGGTATACAACATTGACTTTGAAAATAAGTTTGCAATGTTTCCCAACGTCGTTCAAGCGTAAAGCGATTCATTTTAATTTGGGGAAATATAATACTGACTTTTGTCAAGATTTTTTACAAAAAAACCTGTCACTGTCAAAATAACAAATAAATCAAAAAATACTACTAGATAGACCACCCTTTATATGCGCAAATATATTATTTTAAAATGAAAGTTATTTTTTTCTCATAATTTCTACAGTTAATTTTTGAATATATGGATGCACAAATAATTTATTTTTTAAACAAATTTGTTTTAACTAATTTGGCCTATATAAAATAAATATATTTTGTAAAAGTCTTATAAATCTTGCGGGCCGCAAAAATAATCAAGGCGGGCCGCGGGTTAGCCACCTCTGCAGCCTGAAGCATATTTACTAAAATTTTGACTAAAATCGACATAGGGTGACAGCGCTTTTTCGGGACCTGAAAATTACAAGTTTTGAAGATTGCAAAAATATGTGCATCATCCTGCATCTAAATAGTGGTGTATACGTATTGATTCTATAAGTATTGTGTGATCACTTTAAAAAAAGATTAAACACAAAAAAAATATAGACCTTGTGGATCAAATTTTGTTAAGATATGACAAAGTTAGAACGGTTTAAAGAAAGCAAAGTTTTGCGATTCTGCTAAATTTACGGTTTTTTTTTGGAATAATGTTTGAAGCTTAATAAATCAAAATGACTGGCACGATATTAAACATAATATGGGTTTTAAAGTACATGTAATAATTTTAGTGTTTTTTGACAATATTCTGACAATTCATGGCCGGATTAATAGTTTTCACAAAAGAACATTTCCCTTTTCAACAACTTATTTCCGGATTTTTTTTTTTTTTAAGAATAGAATCATGCACTTTTTAACAAATTATATATTATATTTTTTTTTTAAATTTTGATATTTCGTGAGTTAAAAGTGCAAACACTTTTATATTTTAGTATTTTCTGACAATATTTTAATATTTTATGGCAAAGTATTTAAAATTATGTTCGTATTTTACTATATTACTATTGTTTTGGCCGGACTCGATTACTTTATGGCCGGGTTTACCGGATTTCAACACTTGAAAACAAGATTTTATTTTTTTTAGGCAGAAATTTGTATTTTATTGCCAGACTTATAAAATTATGTCTTCATTTTAACAATATAAATCAGATTATTATGGTTTTTGACCGGATTTGATTACTTAATGTTTAAAATTTTGTTTTCTTAAGCCGGATTTTGTCTTTAACGGCCGGATATTTCAGATTATAATAAAATTTTACCAACAAGTTAGTTACTTAAAATTCTTTTTGTCAACTTTTGTATTTTTAGCCGAATTTTTGAAATTATGTACTTTATAAGCAAATTTATTGATATTAAGTACAAAGTTTACCAATTTTAAGCAGGTTATTAAAGTTTTTGGCCGGATTTTATTTTTTCTAGTAAAATTTTTATGGCCGTAGTTTTAACATTATGTGTAAGTATTTTGATACTAAGGTTAGGTTTAATTTTATTTAAGTTGGGTTTTGTCTTTAATGACCAGATTTTTGAAATTATGTCAATTTTTTACCAATTATAAGGAAGTTTCTTGCTGGATTTAATTACTTTCCGACCAGACTTTAATTTTATAGGCTGGATTGTAAATGTTATTTTGAGAATACAAAAACTTTAATAAAATTGGTCAAATTTTATTAAAGTTTTTGTCCAAATTATTTTGTAGCCAGATTTTAGTCTTTTTTAGCCGCATTTTGTATTATACCCCTTAATTTATCTCATGACAACCAAGAAATAATAATATTTTACAAAAGCCAAGTACTAAGATTTTTTTTTTTGCGTTGAAAATACGCTTGGATTTAATTGAGATTCTTAACATTTTATATAAACTCAGCAAATCTCCTGCCTGTCGACAATTGCTAAATCAACAAAGCTTTACTTTACTCTGAGTCTCCATTGAACCCACTTACCAAACAACAACTATGTCCGTGTATTTTTCGTGCCAGAATAACACCGACAACAAACTAAAAACAGCAACTGGGAAAAATTTCAAGGTTACGCTGATATGCACTCATTCTCAAACCTACTCTTTTCAAGCTTTTAATTTTCTTTCTCACACACACACACACTCCTCTAAATGTGTGTACATAGCACACTAAAAACGGACCACATCCGGGCTTTTCATAAATAAAATTTTATACTTTTAAACATTTAAGCCGGGTTTTTATACTTTTGCCATTATTTAAACATTTTATTGCTGTATATAACAGTTTATGGACAAATTTTCGGAAAATTGTTTGATATTCTATAGCCGGATTTTGATATTTTTAAACTTTATGAATAGAATTTTACTCTTTTCAACAATTTAGGGCCGTTTTTGAAAAATATTTTGATACTTCATGACCGGGTTATGTTGTTTTAAAAGTTTTTGACAATTTTTTAATATTTCTTTGTCAAATTGTAATAATTTTGATCTTTTAATGGTTAGTATTTTGCATTTTTCAATAGTTAATGGACGGTTATTTTCCATTTTTGACACTTCGTAAATAAGATTTTGAAGGTTTTAATTTTATACTTTATAGTCGGATTTTACTTCATAAATAAAATCTTGCTTATTTTGACATTTCATAAACAGAGATTTACATCTTTTGACAGTTTATGGCCGAATTTTGATTTTTTCTGACAATACTTAAACACTTTTCTCAAATTTTCCTATTTTTAGCATCTCGTGAATAGAATTTTGCACTTTTTAACAGTTTTTGCTATGTTAGACATTTTATTAATAGAATTTGGTATCTTTTGACTATTATTTTGTTAATTTTGACATTTAAAAAATTTTGCACTTCAACGTATTTTGCTGTTTTTGACATTTTATAAATGAAATTTTACACTTTTGTTCTTTTTTGATCATATTTTGATACTTCATGGCTAAATTTTGACATTTTATAAATAGATTTTTGCACATTTTAACAGATTATAACCGGATGTTGATAGTTTTGACATTTTATAAATAGAAATTTGCACTTTTTAATAGATTAGTTTTTTTTTAATATTTTGATACTTCAATGTCAAGTAAATAGAATTTAGCACTTTTTGACAATTTATGGTGGGATTTTGCTATTATTGACATTTAATGAATAAGTTCTATTCATTAAATGCATTTTTTTTTTGCCGTTCGATGATACCGGTTTGCGCTAACAGTGCCTATATATTTTTAAATTGTATGCGTATAAAGTGTAAATAATTATTAATATGTGATAAATCAAATTTCTGTACGTGTTTGTTATTTAAAACGCTTAAAAATGGACCTATAACTGAGCTTTAATAAGGTATTTAAAAACTTTATTAGATCATTAAACAGTAAAATTTTCCGCTGTTACGTCATTCCTGGTTTATTTGGCCATCAGACGTGAAGACTCCTTATATACGATTTACCGTCTAAGCGTACGGTATTATTCTACAGGCCAGTGCTCAGCGCACTTGGCTACCATACTAAAGGTCTAGAGATCGATACTCGGCAACAGCAATCTATTTTTATTGTTGCATGTTTCTTTAATTAAATTAAGTTTTTAATATTTAATATAATTTTTATTAGTAAATACAGTAATTCATTTTAATATTTCTAACTTTTTCTTGCATAATAATTGTAAGTAAAAATCAATTTCCATGTATTTATATTCTTTTGTTATCTTATTGTTTACCTTTCCGTGGTCTATCTTACCAATTGTGTGTCATAAATCTAGTCACTGCGAAAGACCGCGCAAGTGTGATTCCTATTCCTATTTTGTATAATTAGTAATTCAAAAACAAGTATCTGATCAACACATAATTATGCCTCCAACAACCAGACTACAACTCAAAGAAACGCAAGATGACATTTTAAATAGTACTATGCGTAATGCTAATGTGAGTATAATGAACTTAACAATTACGGATGATGAGGAAAAAAATGAATACGCTGACTTATTATCAGATCTACGTAACAAACTTGCAGAAAGAGATCATGATAACAGTGTTTTAAATGATAGAATTTTGATATTAAACAAAGAACTAAGTAAGACAATTATTGAACTTGACGGAAAAAACAAAATGATAGATACTTTAACTAAAACTTTTAATAACATCAAACAGAAGAATCTTAAAGACGTCTCTTCTCAAACTACACTAGACAAAATAGTAAACAAAAACATAGCAATTCAAACTAATTTACAAGATGAAAATAATACCCAACAGAAAACTGTTTTCAATAGCTTAAATGATAGCACACAGAGTAATAAACATATAAAAAATATATGCATTACTAAAGAAAAAAATAGAATTTTATTTAAGAGTAGAAACATTCGGCATGTACAAATTTTAAGTGATAATTATGGCAAAGGGTTGTCATCAATGTTAAACGAAAAACTTTCAAAAGATTATATTGTTACGAGTTTTGTAAAACCTGGAGTTACATTCTCAAATGTGGTTAACAATATAGTAAAGAATAAGAAAACACTTACATCGACCAACAAATGCATATTAGTTATGGCAGGCTCAATTGCCGTCGTTACCTGTTACAACTCTCAAAACATAAGTTCATTAATAAACGAAATTGACTGCAAACTAACGCAACTATCAAACATGCCTATTATACTTTTATCAATACCTAAACGTTACGACACAACTGAATATAATATAAAGATATTAACAGTTCTATATAAAGAAAACACTATACTATGATACTAACCATGGGAAAAATTTAAACTATATGGGAAAAAAACTAATAACAATAGTAATTTCAAAACTTATTTCCACAGATGTATTACAAGAAGACAAACGCATAAATAAAGAAGGAAACTCAACTGAATTATCTTTTTTAAGAAAAACCAATTTACATCACTCTTCAATATAAATGAATTATCATCGATTGAAAGCATTGCAACTCAAGAAAATTTTAACATGAAAATTATAAATGTTAATTTACAAGCTTGGCAAATAAAATAGATTTACTCGATATATTTTTAAACTACGAAAATCCTAGTATTATATGCATAACTGAGCACTGGTGTGACAAGGACAAAATAGATTTAATGATACTAAAAGGATATTCAAAGATTGCACATTTTTCTAGAATAGTGCATATTCATTGAGAATCCATGATTTATGTAAAAAATGACAATCTACATTTTGCAACAGAGATTAAATTTGCTGAGGAAATAATATCTTCTGAGTTTCATTTCGAGTGTTGTGCCATCAAATTAGAAGTAAATAAATTTAAATGTGTTATCATTAACATTTATCATGCTCCGCCAATGAAAACTATGATATTTTCTTTAAAAACTTATATGAGATATTAGAACATTGTTCAAATTTGTTTTTATGTGGAGACTTTAACATTGACTACTAAACAAACTCTTTGCATAAAGACCTGTTTAATGATATCTTAACTTATTTCAATTTAAAGTGTACTTCAAATGAGCCGATAAGAATATTTACAGACATTAGAGGTAAAACATCTATTACAAAAATTGATTATATAGTGACTAACGTAGATAATAGATCTCAGCATTCAAAAATTGTCCAAGCTAACTTAGGCGATCATCTAACTATGATTTATACCGTAAAACTATGTATACCAATAATTATGATAGAAATAATAATTATAGAAAAATCAATAATAATAACTCAGATGAAAGAGATTATAAATTAATTGTTCATTTTGATGTATTAGGGTTTTGCTACAAATTTGAGATCTACAGTGGAACTGAAAACGATGTAGCTAAACGGTTACCAGGTGAACCCGACCTTGACGCAAGTATATTTCGATAACTATTATACTGCTGTACCCTATATAAGTTACTTGGCTAATAAAGAAATTTATTTGCTTGGAACTGTAAGACAAAATAGAGTTCCATCATGCAAAGCTCCCACAGAATCAGAGTGTAAAAAAATGAAACGGGGAACAACATTTTTTACAAATTTCAAAAGAATAAATATAACCAATATTGGAAAGACAATAAGTTGGTCACTTTTTTATCTTTTTTTGTAGGAATAGAACCCCTAAAAACTAAAAAAAATATGATCATAAAAAGAAAACAAAAATTTGAATTTTTGTCCTGCAATAGTAACAGTTGTCATATAGAAAGAGTTAATTTACTGGACAGCAACATCGAAAAGTATAAAATCAAAATAAAGTCACAAAAATGGTACATAGGGATATTTTACCACCTTTTGGATACAACAATAATAAACTCCTGATTACTTTATTGCAAGTGCAATGTGGATAGTAGCAAAATAATGACATTTATTGATTTACCTTTCGATTTGGCTTGTACGTTGTGCAACATAAAAATGCCAAAGAAGGACGTCCAAATTGCAATACATTATTGAAATTAAAAGAAACAAGCCAAATGTTGCTTCACTGCATCCTAAAGATGCACGCTTAGATTCCAAAAAAGATAGAATCAACTTGTACTTTAGATTCAAATGCATTTAAAGTATCATTTTTATAACAAAGTAAATTAGTAAGTGTGGAGCGTCTTTCACAAAATCTATAGTTAGTGATATCCTCTTTGGCTCCAGATTTAAACAAAGGCGTAATATAGCTTTGTTTCTATATTTTAGGAAACTTACTTTCATTCAAAGAAGCATTATAAAGGAAGTGCAACGGATTAACAATAGAATAAATGCGCTTTTTTAACAGCATAGATGGAATGCCGTCAGGTCCAACGCTTAAACTACTTTTAAAGTTTTCATTTTCCTTAACAATATTGAACAAACATTACGTAATCTTTAAACTCAAACACTAGAGTCTGCAAAACTATTAACAAAGTCGTTTCCATTATTACAGGTCTCCAAAAATGTTTTGAATTAGATTAAATTTTCAGTTTGTAAAATAAATTGTTTGCATTGATGTTTACTAAGATTTTTACACGTACAAATAGATTGGAATTCATTAAATCCGACAATAGTTGTAAAAATTTGTAACATTTATGAACAGCTTTTTTACGTTTGGTAAGTGAAATAAATTCTTTGCTAAACCAAATCAAAAATTGTTTTTACGCTACATTTTTTTTGGGACAAAACAATCAATAACATAGTAGATCAAGACACTTATTAATATCACAGTTATAAAAGAGTGCAGTTCAATCAACATTCAATAAATAATTATTGATTGCGCTGTAATTAAAAAGTTTAAAATAATTAAAATCACAATTACAAATTAAAATATCACATCTAGTATCACATTTTATAGTTAACAAATACGCAGTATGGTATTGGCTTAAATTTAACAAAATATATACAGCTTCTATCACAGAAATACCATGATCGTTGGTTTAACATTTAAAAACACATCAACACTATTAGGAATAGAAATGCATTGTACGCAGTTTTAAAGCTCAAACAAAATAACAACTAAATGAGCAGGGTAACTATCGTTACAAATTACACTTATACCTAAATCATCGTTAACCCAAGACGCTGTAGGTAGATTGTAATCGCCCAATAAAATTAACTTATTGCTTGGAAACTCGTCGGATTTGACAAAATAGCAGTGGTCAAGATATTTATCACTAGTCGAATTAGGTAGTAAATAAACATCACTAATTATATATAACACAAGATTAAATTTAACAATTACAAATAAATGTTCAATGAATTGCAAGTGCTCTACCATTGAGCTATCACACTATAAAAAAAGAATTAAAGCTCCACATCCGCCTTGTTTGGGGCTTGCTAGGGCAGAGCAATTACACCTAAACAAATGACCTGTTAGATTTAATTCCGAATCACAGATGTCAGGAAAAAGCCAGGTTTCAGTAAGAACAATCACATCGTAATCTGATGCGGCTACAGCTAACAAGAATTTTTTAAGTTTAGTTTTTAAGCCTTTGACGTTCTGGTAGTAGATGAAGAAGCCGTTATTATTTCTGAAGATGGGTCTAAGCTGTTGACAGAATTCAGGCTCAAAAAATCCAACGGAGATGAAGTAGGAGCGTCTTGTGGACGACTATAACTCACAAATCGTTTGACAACAATGTTAGTTGGTCCAAAGTCTTTACAAAGAATAGCCCAAGCATGATCAGCTGGAACAGAGACTTTAAAACTGTAGCTCCCAGATTTTACAGCTAGATCTCCAGCGTTAATTGAAATATTGCGGTATTTCAATTTAACATAGTTAATAACATCGGTTTTATTAGTTTTACGCTTAACTTTGGAGACATATATATATATATGAGGTAAACATAAGCCTGCAACTTATTGTCACTTGGATCACAACCAAAAATTGTTGGGGTTTTAGGCTAAACTTTTTGCTTAGGTTTAGTTTAAGCAGTAAGGGTTGCAAAAGAAAAGAATTATTATTAATAAAAGAATTAATTGCAGGAGCAAATAAACTTTTTGACCGGACATAACAATAAATAAAAATTTAAAATATAAGTAATATAAAAATGTATCTATAAAAGTGATAAGGATTAATAATAATTTTGTAGATGTGAGTTGCACATTTAAGATCAATGCCCTCTTTTTTATATGTAAGTGAACGGAAATGTTTTGCTTTCGTGTTTACTTTCAATTTAAGGGAACGGGCGTACGAATGAAATTTAAGTTTTGCATCAAAAGATATTCCCAAGTACTTGCACACTTGTGATGGTTGAATTTGTTGTTGATTCATATGAATGTACGGGGAGTTGACAGTTAATTTATGGTAGGGAATAAGGAGATGTGTTTTTAGTGGATTTGCAAGGAGGCGCCATTTATTAAATCACGTAACAGTATGATCCAACAAAGCTTGTAGTTGTACGACCGATGATTTTAATGACTACGCATGAGATACAAGTGTAGTGTCGTCTGCATATTGCAGGATATAGCTGTTTGGATCAAAATGTTTTGGGTAAAAACTGTAGATGTCGTGACAGAACAGATTATATAGAAAGGGCGAGAGCGGAGAACCTTGCGGGATACCTTGGTGCGGAGTAAACGAGTGGGAGTAAGTGGAGCGTATTCGAAGTTCTGTTATTTAGGAATTCGTAAATTAGGTTAATAAAGTAAGAAGGGAGGTTTAGGCTAGACAGTTTAAAGAGAAGACCTTTGTGCCAGACCGAATCAAATGCCCTATTTATATCCATAAACAGGACGCTTAAATGCCTACCTTCAAGGTGGGAAGTTTGTAGATTGGATGAAAGAATTGTGATTGGGTGGGATGTTGATCTAGATTTGCAAAAGCCAAATTGGGTTACAGGAATCATACTTTTTGTCCAAGATAGTATTTTCTTTTGGATAATAGATTCAAATATTTTTCCAAGCACAGGAAGTAATGTAATGGAACGATAGCTGGAAGGGTAAGACATATTACAGTCGGACTTATGTAAACATGTAATAGTTCCCATTTTCCATTCTTTAGGAAAATATTGTTGTAAAAAGCAGTAGTTATATATGTCAATTATATAGTTGTGAATATAGTCATTTAACTGTTTTAATATTTTTCTTGTCACCAGGTCACGTCCAGGTGCTGAGTTTTTTCCGTTATTTAACACGTTGTAATAATCGTCTTTGTCAATTGTTTCGTCCTCTGGTGTAACGTGGGTTTGTCTACAAAAATTGTCATACCAGTTATTTATAATATTTAAATTGTCAATATCTGTCAAGCAGCATTTATTTGTCATTGGATCAGTAATGGAATAGATTGGGCTAGACCGTTTGTATTTTGTAAGCTTTTTGATTTTATTGAAATAGTCTTTTCCTTGTTTGTTATTATTTTTATTGCATGCGGTGGTGTATTTGTCGTTTCTGTATTGAAGTATTAAATCGTGAATATTTTTATTAAGGTTATTGAACTGTTTTTTTAAAGTCTTGTCGTTTGTCAGTCGAAACTCTCTGTATAATTGTCTCTTGTATTTTATTAACCTAAGAATGTAAGCAGAGAGGAGGTAATTATAATATAATTTTAGAACTTTGGGGGTATTATCTTTAATAGATGACGAAACAGTTGATGAGAATGATGTTGTAATACTAGGTGAGATGATGGGGCTACAGCTGATGAATTAAGATACATCTTGATTCACATTCTTTATATTACATTTATCAAAATTATAGATGTACTCGTTCTTAGGAGGTGGTAAGAGTTGTACATTGATTTGAAAAGATATCGCAAGGTGGTCGGAGCAGAAACCAGGTATAACGTTAACTGACTGTGGTTTTAAACTGAATGTGCAAAAAAGTATATCAGCAGTAGTACATTGATTATCCGACATTATAAACGTTGGAGAAGAAGGGGTTTTGGAAAAATCGGAGTTGGAGAGAAATTGTTGTAGATGCCGGGATTTCATTAGGTTAACGTTAAAATCACCTACATTTATAGCATGCGGGTATTGGGCAGCTTTCACAAAGATGTTATCCTCAATGTTGGAGGTTGGGTGAATATATACTAAGAAAATATGGATTAAATCTTGTAAGAATGGGATAGCAAAATGGAGACAGTCATTCAATGGATTGTTAATGCTAGGAGGGTTATCTTTTTTCAAACGGACAGTTGGGTGTGTCATTACTACAAAACCTCCTCTATTATAATAATAATAATGATAATAATAATAATAATGTTTATTGATGCATTTACAAAAATGTATTACATAGGTCTAAAATATACATATTAATTGAACGTATTTAAAAAGTTATGGTTTACATATTCTTCAATATTGTATGGTGCTAATTTCAACAATAACACTTTTACATAAATTAGAAAACGTTTGAATGGCAGCATTTTTACATTTGGAGGGAAGATATTAAATAGCTTTGGTCCATAGTAATTATTTAATGTTCTAGATTTAATCAATCTTAAAAAATCAGGTCTGATGTTTTCTTTCTTTCTTGTATTATATCCATGAAAGCTTTGATTACTATTGTAGTTGTCTGTGTTTGTTTTCATATATTTTAAACATTCATATATATATAAATTGCAGGCATTGTTAAGAGGCTAAGATTAATGAAAGCATATTTGCAATCCGCTCTATAATCTAAAGCAGATAGTATTCGGACTGCTCTACGCTGGAGTTTGAACAGTCGTTCACTAGCCGAAGAATGACCCCATACTGTAATAGCATATGTAAGTTTTGACATGATATATCCATGGTAAACTGCAAGACTCACATTCAGTGATGTTATTTTTGCAATATTACGTAATATAAAGATATTCTTACTAACTGAGGAAGCTATGCTGTCAATATGACAATTCCACGTAAGCCCCGGATCTATTTGAACCCCAAGAAACTTTACTACCTCTACGTTTAGTTCTTTGTCGACTGGTCGCAGCGAAAATATTGTATTGACAGTCTTTGAAGCATTTAGGCTTAAGAGATTTGCCGAAAACCATTCTGAAAGCATCAATTGTGTATCCACCAGATCCCGCACTAACTCGTTCAGTATGTGGTGTTTATTTATACTAGCAGTATCGTCCGCGTAAAGTATTAACTCGGTTTTTGATATTGCATTTGGTAAATCATTAATATAGATCAAAAACAGGATAGGGCCCAGTACGGAACCTTGAGGCACACTATATTCACCACTTAAACTTTCTGTCTGTTTATTTTTGCAGCATATTATGTCTATTCTGTTACTCAAATATGACATAATAAGCTTCACTGATTGTGGGTTAAAATTATAGTGCAACATTTTCTTTTCTAGAACTTGGTGGGATACACAATTAAATGCCTTGCTTAGGTCACAGAAAATGGCTCCCGTGTATTGTCGTTTTTCAAATGCATTTGCAATCGACTCGGTTAATTCACTTACTGCCATTGCAGTAGAGTGGTTGGTACGAAACCCAAACTGTCTAGAGGTATAATAGGAATGCACTTCCATATATTCCTCGATTTTATTTTTCAACACAGCTTCAAAAATTTTACTGATAATAGGTATGATAGAGATTGGCCTATAGTTTGCTAAATCGTCCACATTACCTTTTTTAAAAATGGGAATTACTTTTGAAGTTTTTAAGACTTTTGGAAATATGCCAGCATTTATACTAATATTTATTAGTTTAGCAAGGGGTGAGATAATTAAATTAATTATAGCTTTAATAGGTTTTGCACTTAATCCGTACACATCTTTACTAGGTTTGTTTTTTATTCGGTTGACAGCGTTTCTGATTTCGCAATGTGATACTTCACCAAACTTTAATTTTAATTCTATGTCGTTATTTATTTTGACAGAGGACATATATTCTGAAGGCGTTTTTGAGCTTTGAGGAATATTAGTCACTATATCGAGTGGAATGTTGTTAAAATAATTTGCGAACTCTAATGAAGAGAAATGGTTAGGTTGTGAACTGCAATTAGTCTTATTTAAATTATTATTTACTATATTCCACATAGCTCTTGGAGTATTTATAGAATCAGTTACTTTCTTATCGTTAAATTGTTTTTTTGTTTTTTCGATTTCTGATCTGTAATAGCTTCTGTGATGTAAAAAGCTGTTTCATTTGCTTCATTGGGATATTGTTGATAAATATCAAGCAGTAAGTTTACATTATCGCGAATATAAGCTAATCTATCGTTAAACCAACCAGAAGCAAACCGCGAGGAATAAGTTTGATGTTTTTGAGGAAACGCTTTTGTATGTATATCTATTAAAATATTTGTGAAATTGTTCCATTTCTCTTCCACATTAGCAAAACTATATACAAAACTCCAGTCAATATTTTCAGTTAACTTGAATTATAACAATTAAGGATGTTAAAATGGTTTTGGATTATAGACCAGTTACGGAATGAAATAGGATTTTGGGTTTTGGTCTCAACAAATATGGCACAGGATATATTTTCCTTTATAAGAAAATTTTTAATAAGGGTGGATTTACGAGGAAAACTATTAATGTTGGAATATAGCAATTAGTATAATAATGTGCTGTTTTTCAATTCCATTCAGGATTGTCTTGGCTTTTGCTTCCAGTGTTAAATGATGATAGTAGATTTTTTTTATTTTTAAAAACTTGTTGATATCATAGACTAGTGGTTCCCAAACTTTATTTGGTACGGAACCTTTCTACAATGTATACAATTTTGCGGAACCTAATGATAAAAAAATCATATATGGTATATATAATTATTCTTTATTATTTTTATTTAATAATAAAATTTATATATGTATGTATATCAGAAATGCGCAGCGCCAGTGAGTCTGCGAATGTATTTATGTTTTGGCGTTGATGACGCGGAACCCTACATTTTTTTTTGCGGAACCCTAAGGTTCCGCGGAACCCACTTTGGGAATCGCTGTCATAGACTAAATGAATCATAAAATGACACCCAATCTTCACATTTGCCAGAAAATATTGGTAGTTGTTGGTAATCGGATTGACAATAATAATTGTGCTTCTGGTGCAATAGTAGATGATATTAAATTTGAAATGGCAGAGTTTTGTCTAATTTCTTACCTTTTTAAGAATGTGTTTGCTTTTTTCAATACATGGAAGTATTTGTCATCAAATAAATTAAATTTAATGTTTTCTTAGTCGGGTTCTAGTTTTTCGATTTCAAGTTGAAGCTTCTCATTTTTTACTGGTTCTATGTTGTTGATTCTTAACTTCAGTTTCTTAAAAACGATTGAGTCGAGATCCGTCATCATGAATGTTTCATACTTGGTTGATCTTGATTTTATGCTGGATTGCATCTTTTTTCATTTATCGGCCATTATTATGGTCGAGCCGAATTTTCAGATTAATTAATATAGATGATTCCGGATTTGATCTGGTTTCGAAGGACCAATGTTATCAAATGTTTTATTAATTGACTTACTATCTTGGAGAGTAACAACGATAACTGAATATTGCTGCTCGGAGCAATATTAAAGCTATTCTGGTTATAGTAGATAGACTGCTGAATAATCGTTTGAAGTTTTATCGTAACTGAATTATTTATACAATATATAAGGATAAAAAAAGTAGAGTAACATCGAACGCGAACACACGTATACGGGACTTATTGCTAAAATCAAAATACATGAGTAAAATAATAAAGTCAAAGTAAAGTTGAAGTAAAAAGTAAAGAGGTGAAAATTAAAAAAAAAAAGTGTATCAGTGACAAAAACCGAAAGATACCAGCAAATTCCAGGCGGATAAAATTGTCAGTCATTGTAAAAGTGAGACCAATAGATAAGAGGAGAATGCATTAGAAGGAGAAAAGTGCGAGTGGCACGAAACGCAAACAGCACGTGGCGCGCTCAACAGAAACCAACAAACTCAGAGGCGTCCGCATTTAAATTTATACTTAAATTACATCATAATCAAAATATAAACGCCATACCAATAATAAGAGTAAGATATAGTTTAAATAATTGTAAAAATAAAAACTAAAAATAAAACAACAGTTAGCCGAAATAAAAATTAATTGAATAAATTAATAATAAGAAGGAAGAGAAAAAGAGACAATACCAAATGAGTGCAAAACGAGAAAGAGGATACGAAAGAGAAGAAGTTGGTATAGAAAGCCATAAATAAGAATTTCAAAAAAGCAAAAAAATATTAAGACCTCCAGAACAAAAGAAAATAGAGAAAGAAAAAGAAACGACAGTAGAAAATCAATTCATCAGTGAAACAACTGAAAATATAAAAAATAAAGAGAAGGTAGAAGAAAACAAAGATAAAACACACAGAGAAGAATACAAAATCTATACAAATACAGAAAATGAAATGGAAGAACTAAAGAACATGTTTAAAGAATTAATGAATGAGATGGCAAAAAACACAAAGGAATTAAAAGAGGAGATTAGAGAGCTAAAGAAGGAAAAAAAGAAATAACATTATAATAACAGGCATAAAAACAAATGAGAATGAAGAACAAAAGGGAGTGGAGAACTTTTTGAAAGAAATACTTCAGATAATAGCCAAAATAGGAAAACATAAAAATAAACAAATATTAAGAGTAGAAATCGAAACATGGGAAACAAAGCAACAAATAATGAATGCCAAAAGAAATCTGAAAGGGACCAGGATTTACATCGACAATGACCTAACACATGAAGAAAGATGCGTACAAAAAGAAATTAGAGACATAGCAAAAGAAGAAAAATTGAATGGAAAGAGGGTTAGAATAGGTTACCGAAAGTTAATAATTAACGGAGAGATATATAGATGAAATAAGAAGTTAATGGGCTTAGGAAAAATGGAAGTTCCAAAAAACTAACAAGAAAACAGAAAAAATAAATGAAATTGACATGGCGAAGAAATGGTACAAGAAATAAGATAAACAATACAGAGACCAATGCTAATAAAAGAAACATAACTTGAAAGAATACAGAAAAAATAAAGAAGAGAAAAAAAGAAAAATAAAGAAGAAAGAATAGGAACATGGAATATAAGAGGATATATAGTAACAGAAGCTGAACTGGTGGAAGAAATGATAAACCAAAAAATAGAAATACTAGGAATAACGGAAAGAAAAAAGAAAGGGCAAGGGATAGTAAGAATACATAGAGGATACTGGTTTATGTGGACAGGAGTAGAGGAAAAAGAAAGAGCTAAAGGAGGAGTTGAAATGATAATAGCTTCGGAAAGAATAAAAGATACAATAAGAGAAAAACACATAAATGAAAGAATTATAACAGTAGAAATGAATCTAGTAGATAATGAAACATGGACCATTATAGTAGCATACGGACCGAATAAAGACGCAAAAAAAGAAGAAAAAGACAGTTTCTATAATAAATTACAACAAGAAATAGACAAGGGAACAGAAAACATAATAATACTAGGAGACCTAAATGGGAGAGTAGGAAAACAAAATAATGGAATAGAAGAGGTAATGGGAAATGAAGGAGAAAAAATAAAAAATAACAATGGAGAGAGAATTATTCAACTATGCATTGAAAACAATTTGGTAATAACAAACACTAAATTCACACACAGGGAAATTCACAAATACACTAAAACACAACCAACTAGGAATGAGAAATCAATTATCGACTACTACCTAGTTAATAGAATCAACTAGAAAAAGGTAAAGGATGTAAGAGTAACAAGACAGGCGGAGATAGTAAGCGACCACCATTTATTACTAATGGACATGAAATGGAACGAAAAAGTTAAACCAGATAGAAGAAAAAGGAAAGTTAAGATAAAGATAAAATCATACAAATTAATTGAAAAACAAATACAAATGAAATACCAAGAAATACTACAAAACAAATTTAAAGAAAAAAAAATAAGAACGTGCATAGAAGATAAATGGGAAACTTTCAAACGAATCATACTAGAAGCTGCAAAAGAGAACTGTGGAACAACAAAAATTGTAAACAAAGATATAAAAAAAAACAGTTGGTAAACAGAAGAAGTCAAGATTGAACGACCCTCTTTGAATTTCTTTAGCATTTCTTTGCACCACTTGACACGTGCCTAATTTATTCTTTTTTCAAATTGTGTGACATACAACGACTGCAAAGCTTCCTGCTATAGATCACATGCCAATCTGACAAAATCATTTTACGCACTGCATCAATATTTTTTGCAACAACGTTGGTTTTTTATGCTTGAATTTTGCTAACCATTTGTAAACTATAGTTTTGGATAGAGCTTCATCTCCAAATAACAAACTAAGTTTTTTCACACATTGCTGCGGTGTTAAACCGTATCAAAAACCATAAAAAATCATCATTTCTATTTGTGTATTCAAGTCATGTCCTTGGTTTGCTTTTTTTATTTCTATATTTTTGCAAAGACTCAATTTTTTGAGCTTATTAGTGCTTATGTTTTTTGCTCTAAAAATATCAAAATTTGTTTGCTTTTATTGAAATACTTTTTTTTTGATTTTTGGTTTTTTTTTTGCTACAAATTTTTATAATTTTTTTGAAAATCATTAGTAAATTACTGACAGTTGATTTAGAAATAAATATTGTGACTTAAAAGTCAATCGCAAAGCAACAAATTTTTTTAAATACTTTGCTGTCAATCATTGGGAAACAAATCACATGAAAATTAAAAAAAAAATAAAAGATTATGAACAATATTAAATAATTTAATATTGTCTGCAAACAAAAAATTTAGTAAATTTAAAATTATTATCAATATCATTAATAAAAATATATATGGGACTAAAGTATTTCAAACAATACACTAATAAGTTTAAATTTAAAATCATATAATTCAAAGTATTGTGAGATAAATAAGCAGCCACTTTAATAATATTTTTTTAAACCCCTGCAATTTTAATTTGTTAAGAATAGAATGATATACTGCACTGATATTGGTATCTGTTGATTTTTCTGTGCAAAACCGCCGTTCGTTAATAATTAATAAAGTTTGTATAATAATTTGTCTGCATGCAATGTTGATTACATCTTGAAATATTCCATTTCATTCCAGTCATAAGTTCATGGTGAATCAAAAATGAAGCACGTATTTGTTTTGCTACAGTTATTTTACATTGTTTCATCCCAATTGGTAAGTTTATTATAATTTTGTAGTTTATATTATATTATTTTGTTTATAGAATTATAATCAATTGGGTGAATGTATTGAAACAATTCTGGATATTTATCCTTTTATGAATTTATATTTATTTCAATATAAAAGTGACCGATATTTCAATGTTAACTTACAAGACACACTTGTCACTATCAAACAGAGAACAGTAATAATAAACAATAATAACAATATATCTTATTCAAATATTATGATTACATCGTATGAGTTTTATAATTATAATCATACCGATATGATGCCTTCTGTTGGTAATCTTAACTTGATTGTAACTATTGATAAAAATATGATAAAGTTATTTGATATAATACTTTTTTATCATCTTAATTTTGATGATGATAAGGTTATAGATACTGATAATACATTAGTAATTGACACAAATGGTCAGATCAGTCGCTTGATTAATGCTTGTAACAATGACACGATTACTTATATTACCGAATGCTCCAATTTAAATTTAACTATAGTAAAACATGACTATGAGAATACTTTCAAGGATTTAGAAGGATGTGATATTAGTGATGATTGGTATGATTTGTATGACGATGATGATGATAAAGAGGGTAAAGAAATTCCATTTACAGCATCTGTGAATCATATTTATGATCCACTAGATGTTAGAATACTAAAAGAAATGTCTAAAATATTAAATTTTATATGTAACAGTACTACAAACAAAATTATAGAAAATATGGAAATGCCTGATTTGTTAATGCCAACATATCCATATTATATAAGCCAATACGTCATTCCAGTACCACTAGCCACGCGCATACCCAATAGATTAAACAACGTATTTGATTTACAATTTTGGTGTTGGTTATTTGTAACATTTATTATTTACTTTTCAGCATATTATATACTTATCATCCATACTAACCAAACAACTCAAAACGAGTTTTTGTATATTTGTTTGCAGATTTTTGCTGTTTTATTTACACAAGGCGTTACTTTTCCTAAAAGATATTTAATGAAATGTTTGTTATTTACATGGGTATTCTTTTCTTTTATAATATTTAACATATCCACTGGATTATCATATCAACAAAATTTTGAATTTGCATATGAAAAACAAATAAGTACTCTAAAAGATATTCAAGATGCTAATATATCTATTTGTTCTTTTTTTTCTGATTTTGAATCAGTTGAGGAATGTTTACAAAAAGCTGAAGAAGGTAAAGTAACAATAATTCTTACATCAGGTTCAGTGAATCCAAATAAATATTATAAAGTTTATTCGCATATTTCATTGGTATCTATGTATATACAGAAAGGACATTCAATTTACAGTGAATTTAATAAGTTGTTACAAAGATTTATAGAAGTAGGTATGATACAACAGTGGTCAAAAGAAGCAATGTTTGCGAAGACAAATATTGATAAAGACGATAGAGTTGTACCATTAAGTTTTAATCAACTTCTACTTATTTTTGCAATTTATTTATGTGGAATGTTTATTGCAACATTAATTTTAATTTTTGAATCTTGTTTAGACCAATTCTACAAATGCTATTAATCTGTATGTAATAATTAATTAATTGTTTTAAGCACATTTTGGTAATTGCAAATGTATTTGTGTGATGCAATAAATTAAATTAAAACTAAAATGTTTGAATTACTTTTTATTGTTTATTATTCTTATATGTTGTATGCACTGCACTGAGTTTTGTTATTATTTTACTCTTACAGTTTTATTTGTTTTCGTTTGTTTTTTATTGTCAAGTTTTACCTAAAATACTACTAATTATATTTGTGATTGTTTGTATTATAAGTCTTAACATTGTTCTCTATAATTTAAAGTGAAATTTGCTTATTTTTATCAGTGGCGTAACTTGAATTTTATTTAATTTGTTATTTTATATTTTATTTAGTGTTTTTATATTTTAATAATGTTTAAAAATTAGTTTGTTTTTATGTGTTACCCAAAAGTGGTCTGCTTTTGTTTGTTTTATTCTTTAATATTTAATCACTTTTATATCTTTAATTTTAATTTATTGACATGTCTGATCAAGCATGCAAATGCAAAAGTGATGCACAATCCGGCGTAACATGCACTAGTTGTGGAATTATATTTTATAACAGTTGCGCTATTTGTCATAAAAAGTGCGACTAAGGTCAATCATACTATATCAAGAATGTGAGATGAAGTTCGGTCTAACAATAAATTGCTATTAGATCAAGTATTGTATTTCGTTGCGGAACGATCGCACGTGATCTGTTTGTTGACAATCGTTGCGAAATGTCAATGTGACAAAATATTTTTATTTATTATTAATAATATTAACAAGTTTATTACTGGTTTTATTATTGTTAAAATTGCAGAAAGTGATAGTTTTAGATGAGCTGAACCGACGGTAAGTAATTTTATTAACAAATTATTAATTTTATTAATAAAAATAAAATGTTAAGCGGCCCCTAGATGTTTGATATTATATATTGTATAATTGATATTATACAATAATATTCACTGTCTATAGATTATATTGATAGATTGCACAATAGAGTCAATCAAAAGAGTTCTATTTTATTTTACAATCTAATTTATTGTTTCTTTTTAACTAATTCTTCATTCATCCGCGCTTTTTTAAAGCTTTAATTAAAGCAATGGTCACACAACTTGCTTTATTTTTATTCTGCGGAAGTGTCAGTAACTAACTAAAAGTTTGCGCAATTATATTAAAACGTGTAAGTGATCCTAGCAATAGATTTTTTAATACTATTGTTAATATTGATTGTCTAGCTAGGGGCACCATAAGCGGCCCCTAGACGTTCAATATTATAGTCAATATATTGCACAATAATTGATATTGTACAATAATATTGAACGTCTGTAGATCATATTAAAAGATTGCACAATATATTGAATCAATCAGAAAGAGTTTGATTTTTATTGTACAATCTAATATAAAAATATTTATTTCTTTTTTTAACCATTCCTTCATCTATCTGTGCATATTTTTTTCCTTTTTTTAAAGCTATAACTTAAACAATGGTTACACAACTTGCTCAATTTTATTCCACATGTTGAATACAGAAGTGTCAGTAACTAATAAAGAGTTTGGGCAATTATATTGCAAAGTCTAGGTGGTCCTAGCAATATATTTTGAAATAGATTGTTCAATGTTATTGACGATAATATTGATAGTCAAGGGGCCAACTTTAGGCTAGAACTCAAAAGGGTAATAAAAGGTTGCAAAAATTTATGTATTTATTTTTAGAACAACATATCGACGTATAATTAGGCACCTGAGAGACACAAGTGATCCTTTTTTTATTCCCGAAGAAAATTTTAAAAAACTGTACAGGCTAAGTAGCGAAGTGGCAAAGGATTTTTATTTTAAAATTTTACCACATATGAGATTCGGCAGAAGAGCTACAAAAATTCCAACTGTTGTGAGAGTATGAATTTGAATAGAACTACGTATGTTAAACAAATTATAACTTTTTACTATTTTTTAGTTTATTACATCCTTGAATTTTTTGGCACAAGGTAGTTACCAAAAATCAGTCGGCAAAGATCAGCACTGTAGTATTTCACAAAGTGAAGTCAGTAAAAGCCTACATGAGTTTATAAATATTTTATTGGATCACTCAGCTTCAAAGTACATAAAATTTCCCAGAAACCTTGCAGACGTTACTAAACTTAAAACAGGGTGATAACTTATAATAAAGCAAAACAAAATATAGTTAATAATTTTAAATATTTTTAGGTTTTTTGAAAAATTTGGTTTTCCAGGCATATTGGGATGTATTTATGGAACCCATATATTCATTGTTCCACCACCAGCAGTGCATGATATATATCCTGGTCGAATTTACATTAACAGACATCACAAGCATTCTTTAAATTGTCAAATTGTAAATATAATTATGATAAATATAAACAATAACATGTAAATTATTAAATTTTGTATATACAGAATTGTGACTCAAATTTAAATATTTTGTCCATCAATGCAAAGTTCCCAGGATCTGTACACGATTCTGCAATATGGATGATGAGTGGAGTAAAACAAATTTTAAGAGACAACTATATAAACCAAGGAGATAGATCAACATGGCTCCTAGGTAATTATTTCTAGAATAATATTCTACACTTATTAAAACAAAAAGTAATTAGGTGACTCAGGATACCCATTAGAACCATTTCTTCTAACACCCATTGTAGAAGCACACCCAGAAACCCCTGAAGGTCGTTATACAAAAACGCATAAAAAAGTTAGGAATTGTGTCGAAAAGTGTATTGGAGTTTTGAAGTCATACTTCCGGTGTCTTCATAAAGATCGTGTGCTTCATTACACCCCAGATATTGCTGCAAAAATTATATATGCATGTGCAATTTTGCATAACATTTTACGAATGAAGAACATAGCTGATAACAATATTGAGATAGGTAAGTTAGAATACAACTTTCTGTCTAATCCAAACATATTTTTTTATTGATGACTTTAGAATGGTATAAATAAATAATAATTAATATGATTTTAAATTTTAGTGTATGACAATCATCAGCCAGAAAATATTGTAAGACTTGAAGATGAAGATAATTTGCTCCAGCATGGACGTCAAATAAGAAATAATGTAGTGATGCAACATTTTAGATAGTTTTTGATACTTGTCAAAATCTTTTTCTTTGGTTCAGTTCAGTTAGTAAAATTTGATAAAAATGCTGTTCAACTACGGAAAATACGCAGATATCATTTTTGTTTATGGATTCTGTAATGGTTATGCCCTAGCTACACGTCGCGAGTATCAATTAAGATTTCCGACAGAAGGCAACCTTCTTGTCGCGTATTTTCGCACGCATTTCGAAGGATTTGTGAATTTGAAATTGGAAATCGTCGTAGTAGAGGTCCACTTCAACAGCCTGCAAGATCTCCTGATCTAAATCTTTTGGACTTTTATGTGTGGGGACACATAAAACAATTGATTTATGCAAAGCTAATAAACAATGTGGAACAGTTACAAGAGAGAATGGCGAATGCTACATTGCACATTCAAAACTCAACAGATTTTGAAGCAGTTTATCATGATCTTTTAGTGTGTTGTCAAGCTTGCATCAACGCTCATGGTGGCCATTTTAAAAACATATTAAAACAATATTGTTTTGTTTGTTGTTAACATTGTTACAAATGTTTTTTTTTTACTTAAATTTTTGCTAAATATAAAGTTTTCTACATAATGTGTATTTTTTGATTATCTGAAAAACAAAACGAGATAGACAAAAAACAGATTTAGATTTTCTGTTTGAAATTAAAAAATGTATATAATGTTTCAAGTTAAGAATCACTATGCATATTGTATAAATTTCTATTCTATAACTAAAACGGTGGATATAACACTCGCTAAATGTCATTTTAAACACGCCTTCACAAGCAGAAATCCAAACTTAATATAAAGTAAACAGTTTTTGACATTATAACGTCAGCTACTTGTAATTATACAGCACTTCATTGAGTTCTTGATACGTAAAAACAAATAAAAGTATAGTAAACAAAAAGTATTTATTAAATTTATTTATAAAACTGTATTCTATATATGTTATTAAAACATTTTTATTTTATAACTAAGAATCATTTACTAAAAATTATAACTCTTTATTGTACTTTAGTTTTAATTTCAATTCTGAAATCATAATTTTCTTTTTTTTTAATTCAACCAGAGTTTTTAATCTTTCGTTTATTTCATGAATGGCATTAGTAGTTACGGCATTATTTTCTATTAAAGTTGATACTTTTTCAGACAAAGTTGCCGTTTTATGTTGTTGGCTGGATGGTTGATTTTTTTTTCAATTGCAGTACTTGAAGAGGCTAAATGGTAGTTTCTGGCAACAAATGTTCTTCTATTGTTTCAGGACCATCGTCTGTTGAAGTATTGATAATCGTATACAAATTGTTGTCGATTTCTATAAGTATTTTTCTACTCACTTTCTAGACCTAATTCTGGAACGTTTTCTAATCCAGCAACAGCAGTCCTCCCTGTCAGATCTATTAATCTTTGTTCCAGGTCCGTAAGTGGAATATCTGGTGGTCCTCCACCAGTTTTTATTTGCATTAACTGTAATTTTCTTGCCTTTTTCCTCACATTGCATTTCCAATCAGCAAATCTCTACAATAGTTGTTTACAATCATTATAATTAAATACAATATTAAATATAAATAATACTTCTTTCCACTGCCGTGCGGTTTTTATTGGTTCACCACTAGCATTAAGTTTTAAAACCAGTGTGTTCCAGGTTTCGTCAAGAATATCAGGATTCTTAGGGCTAAACTTGTTGGTTTGGAATGGTTCATTATGAGCCAACTCTTCCAAGTATAACCTGTATTGTCCATCCGTAACCTTTGAGGCGCGTTTTCTTTTGCAGCTACTTTGATGATCAGATTCCATAATGATATGCGATTACACTTAAATTTGTGTTACTAATATGTCAATAAAAAGCGATCGGCAATCTCAAAATAACAAATGTATAATTTTTATTAAGTGTTTTATTTTTTATAGATACATAAAATCTTGTGATATTATGTATTGCCATTATTTTTTAAATGATTATTTAAAAAAAATAAATAATTTATTCTAACTCAATCCAAACTATTAAAAATAATATATATAATTGTACAATATTCAATTCAATTCCAACTTAACTCCCCCCTTTTGAAGGAGCGCAACAATGAATGAACGCAACCATGAGATTGGGGGAAGAAAGTTTATTTACTCTCAAGTCTTAAAGTCTGCTAGCGTGTTTTCAACTAACTTAAGTGTAGTTGAAGGTGTTTGTGATGTTTTTAGGAATCTGAGTTTAACAAACATGAGTAATGAGCATTTAAAATAAAAAAAGTAGTCATCAATTACAATATTGTAATTTTTATATTTGAAGGTTATGTCAGTACTTAAAATACTCAATTTTAAGATAAATATGGGCATATTTGAATGCCATATCAGGTAGTAAGATTGTTTATTAAAGGTGAAATTTGCTGAATTTAAAAGATTCAGGTCGCTTCAAACTTTATTAACTCGGTTCAAATTAATGTTCATGTTTTAAGTGCAAGGAAAAGTGTGACATTTAAATTTAAAATTGTGATAATAGATTTATGATGTGCGTTACAAGTTTTTAATTAATTTTTAAAAACGTAATTGGTAAACTCTTAACTTTTATTTAGTTTAACCATCGATTTTTGTGGATTTCTTTACGGTTATAACTTGATGATTTCAGCGTTGCATTAATATAATTGGAAGTCTTCTTATATTATTCAATATGCAGTAACTGCTCTTCGGAATAAAAAGAAACAAATGGTCATCATGAATTATCTATAACACATATTTATGTAATTATTAATTATGTCTCAAAAATTATTCATCAGATAAGTATTTGAGAATTTATTTCAGTTTTTCGCAGCATTCATGCAATAATATTTAACTTACTACTAATCAAACAACTTTTAAGTTTTTTCTGAAAAGAATGAACTAGTGTTTGTTATTATATCTTGAATTATATATATATATAATTATAGATGAAACATTAAGTCTTTAAAATGTGCAAATGATCATCAATTTTATTGTAGATTTAATAATTAAGTTAATTATAATGAAAAACTAAAACATGTTCCTAAAATTGGTCGACATTTGTGCATTTTACAGATAGAATTTTTTTTATAATTATGTATTTATTTATTTATAGATAGTGTGAAACGGTCATTAGATTTAATAAAAAATCTGTAACAGTTTTATTAAATACAAAACAACTCTTTAACAACAAAAAAACTAGATAATACATGTCTAAAAATTTTAAGAAGTGCATTACTATAATTTGTTGTACCTATGAATGGCAACGATATGTTGATATGTTGTCATTCAATATATCAATTTATTGGATTTCTCATACAATATATTAATGTATTGATAGTATATATAGGTTTCTTGTATATATATATATATATATATGTTATTTTTTAAATTTTCGCGGATATAATTATTTTTATTTAAATTTATTAAACGCGGGATAATCCGAAAATAAATTTAAATAAAAATATATATATATATATATATATATATATATATATATATAAATATATATATATATATATATATATATAATCTATAACCTCCTCTTATATCATTAGGTGTCAAGGTGTTGGTTTCTTGTAATTGTTGTAACTGTTTTAATAACGTGTACACATTTTAAAAACATGATAGCGGTTGTATATTTCATACATATTTATTACTTTTTATTATAATAAATACAAACATTTGTAACTATGTAATTTAATAAATCCAATAGTTCGTTATTATTAAAAAAGCTTGACTTAAGAATAATATATAATTTGATATTTGATAAATATTTAAATTTTTTGTTAAATTTTGCAAATTTTTCTCTAAAAAAACTGTTAACTTACCTTATTGGAACACTTTTATATATGTAAGTATTGATGTTTTACATTATTAAAATATATCAATGTACTACTCTAAAATCTTGTAGACAGTTTCATAAGCAACTATTGGCTACAAAATCACAACAAAACAAAATTTTATGTTTAATTAATTTTAAATAAAATACATATTATATAAAATGAATTTCCTAGATGCAATAGCATTAAACGTTTGAGAAAAATTCAAAATATTTGAATAATAATTTGTTTTCAAAAACAATGTTTTTAATAATTTATTTCTGGATACAACCGATTAAAAAGAATCATCTATAGCACGATGGTCAAAATAATGATTATGGTTAACAAGTTTTAAATTTAAAAAATAACAAGAAAAAAGTTGTGTATCTATGTTATATGCAAAATTGGTAAACCTTTTATATTGAACAATGCCGAGATTGTGTTGGTATTACTATATATATATATATATATGTAAATGATAGTAAGACAAAAATTGTCTACATTAAAAGTTATGTATGATTCGATTTCCTACAAATTCCTGTTTTAACAAGTATCTTCAAACAAAGATATTAATAAGTTAGAAAATAGGCAAAAGCAATTCTTTTTAAATTTAATTTAATGCAAATGAAATTAGATAATTATGTTATTTTACAATTTGCATCTAATTTAAAATAGAACACCAAGAATATATAAACAATACTATAATAACTATTAATAAGTGAATTTTATTGTAATTTATATATGAAATTAATTGCTTTACTAGATGCAAAATAAAACTACTACTTTATGTATTAAATCCAATTGGAAGTGCTGATACAATAGCAATTACAAATGTTCTATTTTTCTTATAATTTTTGTGGATCTTGCCGATTCCACAATATCCAACTTATTGATTAGATCATGAGTACACTTTATGCGTATTTACAATTGCTATTCTTGTAAGAACTGGCTGGAGCATCCATTAACTCAACAAACAAACAAATTCGTCATTTCTATAGTTGAAATGGATATAAAAACACCGATATTTATAACACAAAATTTGCGTGTAAATAACTAGCCTTGCCTCATTGATGTATTCACTGAATTGGCCTTTTTTATTTTAGCTTAATTTTTTTTACTTGCTATCAAATAAATAAATTTTGCTAACTATAAAATTTATATTTATATACATACATATATATATATATATATATATATATATATAAATTTTCATTTTTAAATAAGAACTTTACAAACTCAACACTATTAATTCAATTTTGATTACTAATTTTTTCCTTTATTAATAAAAAACTATTTTCCCTATGTTTAATTTTTTTTAATAATTTTTTTTGTAATCAAAAAAATCTTGACAAAATTAAATAATTTATACTAAACTCTAAACAAAAAAATACTATAAAGGATTTGTTAAATAAGAATCAACACAAATAAGGCTAATAATAAAGTAATAAAAAAATAATTATAAAAAAAATAATTTAATATAATTCTGGACTGGAAAAAAATTCTGGTATAATCTCTATAAATTTAAGTTAAAATAAAAAAAAAACCTTTTATTTAATTTTAAGTATAAAAACTTTAATTATTGTAAATGAAATAAGAAATTATATTAATTTTCTATATAAAGAATAAACCTAACCTAACATCACAGAAGAGAATAAAGTTATAAAGCTTTGGTAATAACAAAGAAATACATTAACCACAAATAAATAGTAATAAATAACGTGGCTGACCTTAGCTTCGGCTACGTAATTGTTTAAGAAGCGGATCTGTAAATCCGTGCTACTCAGTTTAATCTCAACATGGACGTAACCTGTAGGTAGTATCAGCATTAAAATTTTACGGCGTTTTTGAACTTATCTCCCGTCAAATATCCGGAATTTGAAATTTTAATTTTAGTTCTTAATTAAGTGAATTCTTAAACGAATCCATGACTTTAATATATCTTATAGACATTTTTTTTAATGCATGTATGAGTTGCTAAGTGATTCTAGTTTAAATTGCTTATGTTAGTTTATAAATAACAAAAAATACATCAATACTAATTAACATACAAATTCATTATTGTAAATTAAAAATAAAAATGTTAATAATTTTATTAAAAAAAGTGCAACCTGGCTGAAGTTGAGATAAATATAATATGTATTTGGTAAGTAGTTTATGCAAACAATTATAATTTTTGTAGGCAGTGACATAGCATGTTTTTAATTAATTAATAACGCTTTGTAGCTAATATCTAAATCATCTTGAAATGTACAAGTAGCAGAGCAATCTAATTAAATTACATATAAATAATTAAATATTCAAAGTCTTCTTACCAATTTTTGTTTCTGTTGTCAAAGGTCCCATTTAGAAAATTGAATATTTGATCTACTTTTTAAGTTATTGAAATACTTTTATCAACAATAACGAATTGTATTTTTAGTAATTTTTGTAATGAGAAAAAATTTAGTTTATTTTTGTGTAATATTTTGCAATTTATTTGTTTAAGACTTCTTTAGTCAATCTCTGTTTTCTTTACACATTAATTTGCACAATTTTCTGCTTGGACCAGGGCCAGATTTATATTTTATGTTGAACTTTTAATGACAATTTTGTGATTATGATTATACACAACTGTTTTCCTATAAGTTATAAAAAATAAAAGTAATTTGTATAAAACTAATTGTTTATTAATAATAATAATATAAATGATAATAATTACAATAATAATAAAATGGCAGAAAAGTTATAAAAACTAATGTTGACATAAGTAATTACATAAATTGACAGTTTTACATTATTACAACATTTTGGAAATAGTAACATAATTCTCCGCTAGCTGAATAAGGTCATTTATTTTCTTGATTTGAATTGAATTAATTTCTGAATATTTTGGTACATAATATCGGCCAAATTTGCTGCAGTGTAGCCATTTGCATCTATTAAACTAGTATCAGCTCCATGAAGCAATAACATTTCAACAGAATCAGGATGTCCAATCATCACAGCATAATGCAAAGCGCTTGATTGATTTATATTTACGGAATTTACATCAGCTTCATGATCAATCAATAATTTAGTAATTTGGCTTGACTTACTTTTTATTTTAATTGTTTTAACATTTAAGTTACATTCTTCTGTAAAATTAACATTCCATTTATTAGCCACAACCAATTTTATAAGACAATTAAATAAATCAATGGTGTTGTCCATAATATGATGTTGTAATATATTTTTATGCAAATATCTACTCCTATCTGCAAAACTATTTATAAAAGTTCTTAAAAAGTTTTGGTGCAATGAATGTTCATTTTGGGAGTTGATATTATTAATGTATTTGTATACAAACAAATTATTAATTCCAATTCCTTCAGCTAAAAACAAAGAAAACGCTTTATTTTCATTAAAAACAGCGAAATGAAGAGGACTGCAGCCACTTAGATTAGTGATATTAACGTCCATGCCTAGTTCAAGTAGTTTCGGTATTATATTGCCTGAATTGCAATAGGAAGCTAGATGAAGTAATGTGTTTCCATATTTATCTACATCGTTTAATTCGGCACCATTTTTCAGTAACAAGTTTAATAAATCATCATTGTTGCATTTGGCTGCCATGTGTATAGCTTTCATTTCATCATCATCAATTGCATTTACATCAGCTCCCATCTCTAACAGCAAAGATACAGTTGTTAAGTTACTATTAGATGCAGCTAAATGGAGCGCAGTTTTGCCATTATTATCTGCGGTATTGATGTTTGCTCCTAAACTTAAAAGTCTTTTAATATTGTTATTAGAACCAAAATCAGCGGCTTTGTGAAAAACTGTTTTTCCATTAATATCTTTTGCATTAACATCAGCGCCATTATCTTCCAGAATATTTACTATGGATTCTTTATTAGATTCAAATGAAAAATGTATAGGTTTTCGTTGATAGTTATCAGTTGCATCAATTTCAGCTCCATTTTCTATTAACAATACAACAGTTTTTGAATGGCCTTGAAATGCAGCTGTATGTAAAGGAGTCATTCCATAGTTGTTAACTGAATTAATGTTGCATCCTAATTCTAATAACAATAATAAAATGTCACAATGCCCTTTAGATGCAGCTAAATGAAGAAAATTTGATCCAATATTGTTAGCTTTATTGATGTTTTTTTCAAATAATAATAAAACAGTGTCTTTATGGTTGTTGCTAACTGCTAAATCAAGAGGGGTTAAATATTTATTGTTTTTAATATTAACGTTGCTTCCTTTTTGTAACAATAATGAAACGGTGTTTGCGTGGCCGTTTGATGCTGCTCCATGAAGCGGGGTCCAACTATCTATATTAAGTGCATTGATTTCACTTCCATTTTCTAATAACAAATTTGCAATATTTGTGTAACCTTTAGACGCAGCGTAATGAAGAGCAGTCCATTGTTTATTATCAACAGCATTAATGTTGCTTCCTTTTTTTAAAAAGAATTTTATCACATCTAAATGACCTTTAAATGCAGCAAAATGGAAAGCAGTCCATTGATTGATATCAACAGCATGAATGTTGCTTTCATTTTCTAATAACAATTTTACCACATTTAAATGACCTTCAGATGCAGCCTGATGGAGAGCAGTCCATTGATTGATATCAACAGCATAAATGTTGCTTTCATTTTCTAATAACAATTTTACCACATCTAAATGACCTTTAGATGCAGCAAGGTGGAGAGCAGTCCATCGATTGACATTAACAGCATGAATGTTGCTTTCATTTTTTAATAACAATTTTACCACATCTAAATGACCTTTAGATGCAGCAAGGTGGAGAGCAGTCATTTGATTGATATCAACAGCATGAATGTTGCTTTCATTTTCTAATAACAATTTTACCACATCTAAATGACCTTTAGATGCAGCAAGGTGGAGAGCAGTCCATTGATTGATATTAACAGCATGAATGTTGCTTTCATTTTCAAATAACAATTTTACCACATTTAAATGACCTTCAGATGCAGCAAAATGGAGAGCTGTCCATTGATAGTTATTAACAGCATGAATGTTACTTTCATTTTCTAATAACAATTTAACCACATCTAAATGACCTTTAGATGCAGCAAGGTGGAGAGCAGTCATTTGATTGATATCAACAGCATGAATGTTGCTTTCATTTTTTAATAACAATTTTACCACATCAAAATGATCTTTAGATGCAGCAAGGTGAAGAGCAGTCCATCGATTGATATTAACAGCATGAATGTTGCTTTCATTTTCTAATAACAATTTTACCACATTTAAATGACCTTCAGATGCAGCCTGATGAAGAGCAGTCCATTGATTGATATCAACAGCATGAATGTTGCTTTCATTTTCTAATAACAATTTTACCACATCTAAATGACCTTTAGATGCAGCAAGGTGGAGAGCAGTCATTTGATTGATATCAACAGCTTGAATGTTGCTTTCATTTTCTAATAACAATTTTACCACATCTAAATGACTTTTAGATGCAGCAAGGTGGAGAGCAGTCCATTGATTGATATTAACAGCATGAATGTTGCTTTCATTTTCTAATAACAATTTTACCAAATTTAAATGACCTTCAGATGCAGCAAGATGGAGAGCAGTCCATTGATAGTTATTAACAGCATGAATGTTACTTTCATTTTCTAATAACAATTTTACTACATCTAAATGACCTTTAGATGCAGCAAGGTGGAGAGCAGTCCATTGATTGATATTAACAGCATGAATGTTGCTTTCATTTTCTAATAACAATTTTACCACTTTTAAATGACCTTTAGATGCAGCAAGATGGAGAGCAGTCCATTGATTGATATTAACAGCATAAATGTTGCTTTCATTTTCTAATAACAATTTTACCACATTTAAATGACCTTTAGATGCAGCAAGAAGAAGAGCAGTCCATTGATAGTTATTAACAGCATGAATGTTACTTTCATTTTCTAATAACAATTTTACTACATCTAAATGACCTTTAGATGCAGCAAGGTGGAGAGCAGTCCATTGATTGATATTAACAGCATGAATGTTGCTTTCATTTTCTAATAACAATTTTACCACATTTAAATGACCTTCAGATGCAGCCTGATGGAGAGCAGTCCATCGATTGATATTAACAGCATGAATGTTGCTTTCATTTTTTAATAACAATTTTACCACATCTAAATGACCTTTAGATGCAGCAAGGTGGAGAGCAGTCATTTGATTAATATCAACAGCATGAATGTTGCTTTCATTTTCTAATAACAATTTTACCACATTTAAATGACCTTCAGATGCGGCAAGATGGAGAGCAGTCCATTGATTGATATTAACAGCGTGAATGTTGCTTTCATTTTCTAATAACAATTTTACCACATTTAAATGACCTTCAGATGCGGCAAGATGGAGAGCAGTCCATTGATAGTTATTAACAGCATGAATGTTACTTTCATATTCTATTAACAATTTTACCACATCTAAATGACCTATAGATGCAGCAAGGTGGAGAGCAGTCCATTGATTGATATTAACAGCATGAATGTTGCTTTCATTTTCTAATAACAATTTTACCACATTTAAATGACCTTCAGATGCAGCCTGATGGAGAGCAGTCCATTGATTGATATCAACAGCATGAATGTTGCTTTCATTTTCTAATAACAATTTTACCACATCTAAATGACCTTTAGATGCAGCAAGGTGGAGAGCAGTCCATCGATTGATATTAACAGCATGAATGTTGCTTTCATTTTTTAATAACAATTTTACCACATCTAAATGACCTTTAGATGCAGCAAGGTGGAGAGCAGTCATTTGATTGATATCAACAGCATGAATGTTGCTTTCATTTTCTAATAACAATTTTACCACATCTAAATGACCTTTAGATGCAGCAAGGTGGAGAGCAGTCCATTGATTGATATTAACAGCATGAATGTTGCTTTCATTTTCAAATAACAATTTTACCACATTTAAATGACCTTCAGATGCAGCAAAATGGAGAGCTGTCCATTGATAGTTATTAACAGCATGAATGTTACTTTCATTTTCTAATAACAATTTAACCACATCTAAATGACCTTTAGATGCAGCAAGGTGGAGAGCAGTCATTTGATTGATATCAACAGCATGAATGTTGCTTTCATTTTTTAATAACAATTTTACCACATCAAAATGATCTTTAGATGCAGCAAGGTGAAGAGCAGTCCATCGATTGATATTAACAGCATGAATGTTGCTTTCATTTTCTAATAACAATTTTACCACATTTAAATGACCTTCAGATGCAGCCTGATGAAGAGCAGTCCATTGATTGATATCAACAGCATGAATGTTGCTTTCATTTTCTAATAACAATTTTACCACATCTAAATGACCTTTAGATGCAGCAAGGTGGAGAGCAGTCATTTGATTGATATCAACAGCTTGAATGTTGCTTTCATTTTCTAATAACAATTTTACCACATCTAAATGACTTTTAGATGCAGCAAGGTGGAGAGCAGTCCATTGATTGATATTAACAGCATGAATGTTGCTTTCATTTTCTAATAACAATTTTACCAAATTTAAATGACCTTCAGATGCAGCAAGATGGAGAGCAGTCCATTGATAGTTATTAACAGCATGAATGTTACTTTCATTTTCTAATAACAATTTTACTACATCTAAATGACCTTTAGATGCAGCAAGGTGGAGAGCAGTCATTTGATTGATATCAACAGCATGAATGTTGCTTTCATTTTCTAATAACAATTTTACCACATCTAAATGATCTTTAGATGCAGCAAGGTGAAGAGCAGTCCATTGATTGATATTAACAGCATGAATGTTGCTTTCATTTTCTAATAACAATTTTACCACATCTAAATGACCTTTAGATGCAGCAAGGTGGAGAGCAGTCATTTGATTGATATCAACAGCTTGAATGTTGCTTTCATTTTCTAATAACAATTTTACCACATCTAAATGACTTTTAGATGCAGCAAGGTGGAGAGCAGTCCATTGATTGATATTAACAGCGTGAATGTTGCTTTCATTTTCTAATAACAATTTTACCACATTTAAATGACCTTCAGATGCAGCCTGATGGAGAGCAGTCCATCGATTGATATTAACAGCATGAATGTTGCTTTCATTTTTTAATAACAATTTTACCACATCTAAATGACCTTTAGATGCAGCAAGGTGGAGAGCAGTCATTTGATTAATATCAACAGCATGAATGTTGCTTTCATTTTCTAATAACAATTTTACCACATTTAAATGACCTTCAGATGCGGCAAGATGGAGAGCAGTCCATTGATTGATATTAACAGCGTGAATGTTGCTTTCATTTTCTAATAACAATTTTACCACATTTAAATGACCTTCAGATGCGGCAAGATGGAGAGCAGTCCATTGATAGTTATTAACAGCATGAATGTTACTTTCATATTCTAATAACAATTTTACCACATCTAAATGACCTATAGATGCAGCAAGGTGGAGAGCAGTCCATTGATTGATATTAACAGCATGAATGTTGCTTTCATTTTCTAATAACAATTTTACCACATTTAAATGACCTTCAGATGCAGCCTGATGGAGAGCAGTCCATTGATTGATATCAACAGCATGAATGTTGCTTTCATTTTCTAATAACAATTTTACCACATCAAAATGACCTTTAGATGCAGCAAGGTGGAGAGCAGTCCATCGATTGATATTAACAGCATGAATGTTGCTTTCATTTTTTAATAACAATTTTACCACATCTAAATGACCTTTAGATGCAGCAAGGTGGAGAGCAGTCATTTGATTGATATCAACAGCATGAATGTTGCTTTCATTTTCTAATAACAATTTTACCACATCTAAATGATCTTTAGATGCAGCAAGGTGAAGAGCAGTCCATTGATTGATATTAACAGCATGAATGTTGCTTTCATTTTCTAATAACAATTTTTCCACATCTAAATGACCTTTAGATGCAGCAAGGTGGAGAGCAGTCATTTGATTGATATCAACAGCATGAATGTTGCTTTCATTTTCTAATAACAATTTTACCACATTTAAATGACCTTCAGATGCAGCACTATGCAGAGCAGTCCCTTGATTGTCATTAACAGCATGAATGTTGCTTCCTTTTTCTAATAACAATTTTATCACATCTAAATGACCTTGAAATGCAGCGTAATGGAGAGCAGTCATTTCATGAGATGAACTGTTATTATTGGCCCCCATTTTAATTCATTCCTTAAACAGAACATGTTTGTTAGAAAAAAATATCAGTTTAATTCTATATTGATATTTGTTTTATTTTTTTTATTTTACTATAACTTTCTAGCCGAATAAAGTGTTTACATGCAGTCAGTTTTATTTTATAATCATTTTTATAAAATTAATTGCAATAGAAAGTTTTTCAAACAGTTTTGATCTGCTACTACGACGTTATATTGTCGTCGTTTATGCACTTAATGATATTATTATGAATGACATATTTCAGAGCAAAAGCGCTATCTTAGCAGCCCAGATTCACAAAATTAAATAAATAAAAATTTAATTTTACTTAACTTTTGCAATTGAATAAGTCTTTTATAACTTTCTTTCAAGAATATTTGCGTTAGTTTTAATTCAGTTAAAAAGAATCTTACCATGCTATAATAAGTTAAACTACATAATAACTATACAGAGTGTTTCCTAACTTTAGGCAAAAAATTTATTTTTTTAATTTTAAACAAAAAATCTAAATAATTTTTTTCTTTGAAAAGCGTCCGAAAATACGCGACGAGCTTTCTGACGGAAAGTTTTAAATGATACTATTGACATGCAGAATACGTAAACAAAACTTTATTTTGCGTATTCTCCGTTGTTGAACAGCATTTTTATCAAAGTTTACTTTCTAAACCAAAGAAAACAATTTTGACAAGTATCAAAAGCTTGCACCAAAAAAACAGTTATGTAGATCTTCTGTTTGAAAAGTAAACCTAAAAATTGAATGGTGGTGGCCGTTACTACGTGATAGTTCATTATAAAACAAATAAAACATATTTATTATGTTTAGTACATCACAAATATATTAAAAAAACAGTAACTAGTTTCAACCTTTACAAGACCATCATCAAACGCTGATACAAACAAGGATTTTCTTAGAGATAATTATGACACAGAACATTCCGCAAAAAGAATGAGGATTAAATCATTTTAAACAAAGGAGATTTATATAAGTCCTTTTGGTCATTAGGCAAATTGATAAAAGGATTATTTTTTGATTTAGTAATTTTAATAACACATAACAACACCAATTGAAAACTCTATTTTTATTCAAAAATTAAGTAAAGAAGACGTTATTAAAATTACCAACTCTTTAAAAAATAAAAACAGTGCAGGAATAGATGAAGTACCACTATCACTGATTAAAAAATGTGTAAACATAATAATCACTCCTTTGACACATATTATAAATAAATCGCTCAAAGAAGGTGTATTTCCAGAACAATTAAAACCTGCCATCATAAAACCAATTTATAAGAAAGGTGATTTAAATGATCCTGAAAACTACAGGCCCATCAGCATTCTCAACTCATTTTCAAAAATATTTGAGAAAGTTATGTATCAAAAAATAGTCGTTTTTTTTACTAAATATAATATATTTAAAAATAATCAACACGGTTTCAGAAGAAACAGAAGTGTTGAAACAGCAATGCAAGAAATGTGTCAAAATATTGTGGAATCTTTGGAAATGGGTGAGACGCCCTGTGGTGTTTTTGTTGATCTTTCCAAAGCTTTCGATTGTGTAAGTCACGAAATTTTATTAATAAAGTTATATAGATGTGGAATAAGAGGATCTGCACATAGATGGATAAGCTCATATCTCACAAATAGAACTCAAACTACACATATTGAAGTAAATGGAGAGAAATTTAAATCAAGACAAAAAACAGTTACAATGGGTGTTCCTCAAGGTAGCATTATGGGTCCATTACTTTTTATAATATACCTAAATGACTTATCAAACTTTTTGTTAAATAGTCCACATAATATAATAAGTTACGCTGACGACACTACTATGCTATTGCGTGGAAAAAATATACTACAAACAGAATCCGAAGGAGCAATATATTTTGCAAAAATGGAAAACTGGCTAAACGACAACAAACTTCTTTTAAATGTAGGTAAAACTAACTGCACCGTATTTAAAACAAGTCGATCAAAAAACCCATCACCACATCATGTCAACTTCAATGATCTCAAACTGGAAGTTACAACATCAACAAAATGCCTAGGTATCAAAATTGATGAAAAGTTAAACTGGCACGAACACATTATATACCTGGCAAGTAAACTGCAACCAATCATCTACGGGCTCAGATCACTAAAACATTGTGTAGATATTCAACAACTTAAATGTGTATACTATGCATCTTTTCAATCTTTATTATCATTTGGGATAATATTGTGGGGCAGCAGTACTAATTTAAATAAAATTTTTGTTCATCAAAAACGAGCAATTAGAATAATATGTAGCATGCCGTATCTAAATTCGTGCAGAGGAATTTTTATAAAAAATAATATTTTAACCGTTTACGGTTTGTATATATACGAATTATTATTATTTAAATTTAAAAATAAAAATAAGTATACCGATTATTGTAAGACTCAGTCACATAATACAAGATCGGATATTTATATTTATCCTAAACACAAACTAGATATAACAAAATATTCTCCAATTTATATGTCAATTAAAATGTATAATTGTTTACCAAATTTATTTAAACAAGCTCCCAGCTACAAACAATATAAAAAAAAATTATATCCATTTATCTTGAAATGTGAACCATATAATATAGAAGAATTTGTTGATTATTGTAAACAAATTTAATACTTAAACTTATGACGTATTTCACTTTACTCTAACTTATGTATGTAAAAATATGTAATGTACAGTCCTTTTGAAATAAAATTATTATTATTATTATTATTAATGGCTTCTAATAAATTTAATTTTCTGCCTTTAGAACAGTTGTAAATAATTTTAAGTATATTGATATCTGAGAATATGTGATTATTTTTTAAAATATGATTTGCAAAAATACTATCTGAATGCTATAGTCTAAAGGAGTGGCAATGTTATTTAAATCTTGTTTCAAAGTTTTTTCGTGTTTGCTCTATATATCGTGCATTTCATGCGGGACAACTTAACTCATACACTCCTCATGTTAAAATTGTACGGTTTTTTTTTAGCGTTGAATAAAATGTTTTATAACCTATTTTGACTTTTAAACTCTACTTTATAATTAAATTTACTGAAAATATTTCTTATTTTTTTGGAGATGTTACCTAAATAAGTTATTGAACTATATTTCATGGGTTCATGACTTTTATTTTAGGATAAATTAACTGCATAGTGAGGCTATACTCTTTCTTAGTAATAATATTTTTTAATGTTTTTTTTGGAAATCCATTGTTATTACTTATTGATATAATTTTATTAAGCTCAGTTTGCCGAGAATTTGGTGTTAATGGTAGACTGAAGGTTCTATAAACCATTGAATGGTAAGCTGCAAATTTGTGGCTGGTAGGGTGTACAGAGTCAAACGGAATGGTTGAGTCTGTATAGGTTGGTTTACAAAAAATATGAAATGAAAGATTATTATTATCGTGACATATCGTTAGGTCTAAAAAGTAATTTTTATTCTGTGTTTTGTTTTCTACTGTAAACTTAATATTGGGGTGAATACTATTGATGTAAATTAGAAAAATGTCTAATTGGCGTAAAGTATCTTTAAAGCAAGCTAAGATATCGTCAACATATCAATACCTAAAGGAAATATTTTTCTTATTAAATCGACGGTCAAATTCCAATACCCCGTATCTTAAAAAAGTGAAATTGACATTTTGGTTGCAATATATAGCTGTTCTCTATCTATCAGATACTTGATAGAAAAAAAAATTGAAACCTTGTTGTTTTTGCAGTTGTAATCTATATCTATATCTATTATACAAAATACAATATATAAATTAATTAATGTTACAAACGTCTCCTGTAAAATTTGGATTTTGTCAGTTACGGGGTATTGGAATTAGACCGTCAAAATTCTAAATTAATTTTTTTTTCCGAAGAAGCTATAAATGTTTCTGCTAACAAAAGACTTAGAGGTGAACCTATAGCTAGAAATGTAATTTGTGAATAACGTACTATTGATTTGAAAGTAACTATTTTTAATGCAAAATTTTAACATTATTTCTTTGCTTAGGTAAGTGTTAATATTTATATTTTCTAATAAATGTGAGACCAACTCAATGCATTTAATTGGAGAAATGTTGGAGAACATACTACTGTATATGGACCTAAAGTTTTAATTTTTGCATCCAGTTAGGAAGCACTCTGTATAAACATAACATCTGCAAAAATTTAATTAAAATACTAAAATAATTGTTTTGAAAAATTATTACAGCAATTAATTTTTTAAAATTATATGTCTAAGTTTAAGTATATTCTTTCAAATATTAAAGTTTTAGAAACTATTTATTATAAAAAAAAAATTTGAAAGAAAAGTATTTTAATGAATATTAATTGTAATAAAATATCTATTTTAGAAAATTTTGTTGCAAAAAATATTTTTTATTTTTAATATATTTGATCAATGAAGCTTACTAACCTGCACTATTTCTATATGTCCTCTCGATGAAGCAGACAACAAAGCATTCCAATTGTTATTACCATAAGATGCATTTACATTGATACCATTATTCACCAATAATTGAATTCCTTTCAAGTAGTTAATGGAAGCTGAAATAACCAAAGCTCTATTTCCTGGCAACTTATCAATCCAATCTTTCTCAAATAAATGTAAGTTTTTATTAAAGGCAGCAACGTCTAATAAATTAAGTTCATCATCAAACGTAGTATGCAAATCTGCACCGTCGTCAATCAATTGCATCATTTGTTCAATATCGCCATTACAAGCTGCTCGAATTAACATTTCGTTGATTGTTAATGGTGAAACGGAAATATTAATTTTTGACATGCTCTTCTCAATAGATTCAAAATATTGATCGCAATGTAGAGAATTTATAATTCTTTCTGAAGTTATTTTATTCTTCATTAAATATCCCTTATGTTTATTCAATAATCTTTCAAATATTGAATCTTTATTTGTATTTATTTTATTATCAAGACTTTTAAAATAACTTTCTATATTTGAATCTTTTTTGGAATAACTTATTGGCAAAAATTTAAAATTATCTGCAGTATATTTGCTTGCTTTCTTTTCTATTAATAATTTTACCATTCCTTCATTGTTGTTAATTACTGCTGAATGCAGCGGAGTCTGACCATGTTTATTTTTAAAATTTATATACTCTTCAATTGGAAATAATAATGCTGCTTCACAATCTTTTATTAAATGTAAAAGAGTATCTCCATTGTTGTTGCCTTCAAGTTTGAGATTTGGTTCTATTAATAGCTCTAATGTAAATTTATTTTGATCATAAATAACCGCTAGATGTGCCGGAGTATTACCTTCAACATCTTTTATACTAAGTTTTGCATTATTTTGTAACAACAATTTTATTAAATTATTGTAGCCACAACGGGCAGCCAGATGTAAAGGAGTTTGGCCATTCTTATCTTGACTATTAATGTCAATTGATTTGGGTTGTGAAAGTAATGTGTTAACTATGTCTTCATATCCATTACCTGTCGCTAAATGTAATATGGTCTTATGTTTAAAACCAAAAGTACTAACTTCAGCATTGTTTGCTATTAATAAGTTTAATATATCCAAGTTACCCATTATTGCTACCAAATGTATAGGAGCATTGTATTTAGAATCTCGCGCTTCAATATCAGCACCCAATTCAATAAGCAATTTGGCCACTTCATACCTCCCTAACAAGCATGCAATATGCAAAGGAGATAAACCATTTTCAAATGATTTAGAATTAATTAAATTTAAATGTTTATTTGCAATTTCAAGTTGATTATAAAGTACAGCAAGATGCAACTCGTTTCCTTCAATTCCATTTAGTTTAGTGAGAAGTTGTAAAATGTTAACACTGTTATTTTTAATAGCCAATGATTTAAGATTCAAATCTATTTTGGTTGTGTTGAAAAGATATTGAAATAATTCTAAATTGTCATCAATTACAGCAGATTTGACAACGTCGATTTGATGGGATGTAATATCACCTGATTGTAAGTGTAGCTTGAATTCTTTTAACGAACCTTTTTCTGCAATTCTGCAAAGGTGATATTGTTTCAAAATTATTTCTTTTGATTCTAAATAATTTTTTTTCAAATCTTCAATAGTAATAGCCTTAATTACACCAATTTTCCAAGAAGATGCAACGGGATTAATTAACATTTTGGCTGTAAATTTGACGGAATGGTAATTTGGGAGTCCATCAAATAAAATGTTATGATGAGCTAAATGGTTACGCAATTCTTTGCCTAATAGCATTGCATAAACTTCATCAAATGGTCCATTATTATTATGAGTCTGCATACCCTTGTAGAGTTCCAATATATCCATAACACACATTTCTAAAGCTGTTTTGTGCATTTTTTCTTTTTGTGATGATTCTACTAAATGTCTTAAATTATCAATAACTGGTTGTATCAAATTGTCCGTTTTTGGAGTTAACCAATTAGAAATAGTAATTTTTGAAAAATGTATGTTTTTATAGATTTGACCAAGAAATGCATTAAAAAGTTTTTTAACGTTATCTACATCGGTTTGTTTTTCTTTTATATTCAAACAAAAGTGCTTAAAATTTAACATTTTTAATTTTTTATTAAATTCAATCCATTTATTTTCAATTACATTTTCTAAAAATAACTTAATATTTGTTTCATTCTTAATTTTATTAAATATTGTTTCAATATCATCTGATTGTTTCTCAATACTTTCAATTAAGATATTTATAGAATCCTGCAAATTCAAGCATTCATCAAATAAATTTTCATCAAGTTTACTTTCTTTACAAATTATTCTAATAATTTTCTCTACTTCAGTTTGAAATTTATCTTTAAAATCAATTTTAACAATTTTGCTCAAATTCTTTTCGACATCAGAGAAATTAAATTCGTTATTTTCAATCAAAACTTCAAATAATTCTGTTAATTTGTTTGTAGTTTCTGCTGTATTTGAAATAAAGGCTCCTTCAATACTATTTATATCATAAATGTTATCGATTATGTTCATCAATAATTTGAATAAATCTTCTTGATTTGATGTTTTGATGTTTCTACAAAAATGATTTATTAATTTTTCATTTGATTCCAATTGATTTGAAACCAAACAAGCTTGTAATAACTCAAAGCTTAAATAATCATCTGTGTATTGGCCAGTATTTGAATCTTGAATACTTAACATTTTCTCCTTAACATTAGCTGCGCTGGTATTGTAATTGTGATTCTGTACACATTGTTCTTTAAATTGAGTAAATCTTTGCATATAAATTATATTTAATATCTTTGGGTAAACACTTTTCAGTTCTGTTCTTAAAATGAAATAATCTTCATCACGTATATTTAACCGGTTTTGTAAATATTCAACATGAGATAAAGCATCACGGATGTTTCTTATTGTTTCTAAAAATTTTGGTGCTGAATTTTCAAAAACATTTTCAATTTCTGTTGAAATATTTGGAGATACATTGCTGCTTTTTAAATATTCTCCTGTAACTTGTAAACATCTTTCAATAGCGTAACGCAATATTGTTGTATCTTCTTCATTTTTTTTTTTCATCTGTATAAATAATTTCTATGTGAAGAGCAATTCTGCTTAACGCAAATAAACTTCTATTCAGTTGGACATCTTTGAAAAAATTGTCTAATAGTTTACTTTCGTCTACACTCATATTATTTTTAACATTTTCTTTGCTTTTAATATTCATTAAAATTGTCTTAAATAATTTTAAATAATCAACAATTTTTTTTACATTAAAAGTCAAACTTAGGTTGTATCGTTTCTCTGATTGATTAACATAAAGTGCAAGTAGAAACTGCATTTGATTCAAAATGTCCCATTGTTGTTTATCAATCTTCATAAGCAGAAACAAATTTTCAGCAATAGTTCCAATCGTAAGCAAAAACACGGAATCGTTATCATCGCATTGATCAATTAATTCAATTATAAAATCAATTCGATTTTCTTTAGAGATAACATTAGAGATTTGATATTTCTTTTTACTTTTATTGGTAGGTTTTTTATCAAAAAACCGTATATCGCACAATATTTCTTCGCATCTATGCTTAATATCATTACCAATAACCAAACCTCTCAATATCAATTTATTTAAACTATCCGAAAGTAACTTATCCAATTGATTAGCACTATCCAAATCGTTTTCATATTTATCTAATTTTTCTTCTTCTATCAGTATATTTAGTAGTTCAATATCACCCCAACGTATGACGGTATAAAATATATCAAATCCATACAAAGATTTCTTCTTCAACTGCTTAACTAATTTTAATTTCTGATGACTATCTAACTTCTGAATGAATTCCGAATCTTGTTCCAAGATAAATGGTAATAAATCCCAACGATTATGTTGATTTATTAAATCAACAACGTCTTTAAACGTTTGAATATTGTAAGATGTTAAAACTGGATTATTTAAATCTTCACAAAATTCCTCCAACAGTTCAACCGTTATTGATTTATGCTTAAATGTAGAATTCAACCATTTTGCTATTTCATGTAACAATGTACTTGCAGTTGTCGACTCCATTATTGTCTAAAATATAAAATCTTTTGTTTATAAATTATTTTTTTTTAGTATTTATTTTTATAAAACTTAATATACTTTGTTTACCTCTTTACGTAATATGTCATTTATGTAGCTATTTCACTGATTTTATTATGCACAGCATGTCTCACATTAATCTTTTTTCTTGATAATTTTTGTATTTATTAGAAATGAATTTATAAAAATAACAAAAAATTGATATGTCATGTTCTTGGGCTTTATAAGTATTAAAGTCATAGACAAATTATACTGTATAATTAAACTATATTCTGCTCGTTATCTTAAATTGTCTATTTTGCATAAAAAAATATGATGTTATAATACAAATTACATGTCATGTTATATTATAACATTTAATAAATAATTTTTTTCGTAATGTATGCGTTCAGAGGCGAAGCTAGTATACACTTGCTCTTAGCAGAAGTGTATTTTTAAAGCAATAACCAAAGCCGGAAAACCACAATTTTTCTAGAAAATTGTAATTATGGTTCCAAGGATTTGATTCTGTATTTTCTGCAACAATTTTGTTTTAAAACAGATTACATCAGAATTTTACCGTTTTTGCATTTTATTGCTTTTGAAATCCATATTACTGTTAAAATATAACGGTTTTTAAAATTTGTCTACATTTAGAAACATGTTAATTTAATATCTAGCAAATATAGTCAAATTTTTTGCACTTTAATACTAATCAAATTTAATATACTACAATTTTTGAAATATCCTAACCGTACGAAACAAGTTGACTTATTAACCAGCAAGTTTGACTGGTTTTTGTTTTACAATTAATTGCGTTGGAATTCTACTGTAATTTTGCTTTTAAATTCGTATGAAAACTGTTTTGAGTGACAGGATTTGAGTTTTTCAATATTTGGAAACCAGAAATGTTACAAAAATTCTTTGAGTGGTTTTTGATTTACAACGGAGTACGTCATAGTTTTGACGTTATCATTCTTCTTTCTGTAGCTTTGTGACTCTTGACCTTTACAAAAAGACTAACAGTAATCAAGAATTAATTTGTAATAAGTATCAACTAACATCAAATGATTTGATCGCAAACACTTGAGCAGGTTGAGTTATTCCATTGTATCATTACTGAAAAGTAGTTTGAAATAAAGTGATGTTTCTACCAGTACACCCCCACTCTAGTGAAATTAAACGATTAGATGTCACATTTTTGTCTCACCCGCCCAAGTGTTTGTAATTAAGAGATGAATTACCGAAAAAAAAGTAATATTCAATTTTTTGATCACTAGAGTCAAATTACTTGTCCGTAATGAAATATTGTAGTAAACCTATAAGTTGTAATGGACTTTGGTATCAACACTTAATCCACTATGACAGTTCTAAATGATGATTTAAAATAAAACTAGTCAAAAATCATTTCTAGCTCAAAATTGAAAATTATTTCAAACAAAAATAAAATTACCTAAATGAAATATTAAAAAATTCATCCAATAATCCCTCAATCACAATATTAAAACTACTTAAAACCTTTTAATTAAAAATGTAAATTCACTTGAAACAAAAATTTAAATAAATTTGTATAAATAATAAAAAATATTTAAATATTTTCAAATTAAAAACATTTTTAACGAAGAATTAAAAAAAAAATTAAATAAACTAAATTTAAAAAAAAAATTAAATAAACTAAATTAAAAAAAAAAATGATTTTTTTAAATTGAAAAATAAAACAAATAATTCAAAATTACTTCTTATGTACAGGGTGTAGATTAATTGGCGGACAAACGCCAGGTAACTTTGTAGACCGCGCCAAAAGAAAAATCTTAATTCCAAAATGCTGAGAAACTCTTTGTTTGGCCTCACGAGGTCCCCAAAGTTTCAATTTTGACAATACAAATATTGTTTTAATTGCGTATTTTATGTACCAAGTTGCTTTCTTTTTTAGTATAATAAAAAATATATTAGAAATTAATAATAAAAAAAATATTGAAAAATGTGCAAACTACTTTCCAAGAATAAATCAAATTTAAATTAAAAATACCTTTGGCAACGTAGCAAACTTTTTAATAAAATTCAAATTATAACGTAGGCAATGCAATGATGTCAATTGATATTTCTATGTTATTATGATAAATTCGGCTACGGTCCTGTGTGCATTTGTTTACTAGCTGTCATTTTACAATTGTGAATATAAATAATCAAAGTGAATTTTAAAGATTGTAACTACATATATGATCTTTTTTATTGTTTGTGTTGTTATAGTGACTAAAGTTAATGTATAATATTAAATTTATTTAATTGTGCATACGTCATTGCAAGATCAGCGCACGCGCTCTTTTGAGTAAAACCACAGGTCCGTATCCCGGATTATTATTATTTTGAGTTTTAAAACAAATTAATTTTAATATTTCCTTGTTTGTTTGTTTGTTTATTCATTTGCATACATGTTTGTATTAATTAATTTTAATTATTTCCTTCTGTAATCTGTTGCTGATTTTCCGTGGTCTTCGCTTATCTGTCCGTTAGTCACTACTATCGGCCCAGTAGTGTGAAAAGTCTATCCTCCCCTTTCCTAATTTTAATTGTTTGTTTTTTTAATATGAATGATAATATTAGCAATGATGAGCTATACAATAAAATTGAATTGTTATTAGACACAAAGATAAATAAACTACAAATTGACTTAAAAAGCTCATATGAATCTAAAATTAATGAATTGGTAGTTTATAATTCTGAATTAAAACGCCGTATTAACAATTTAGAATATAATCAAAGAAAAAATAATTTTATTCTACACGGCTTTGATCTTTATAATAACACTAATATAGTTGATAATGTAACTCAATTTATAAATAATCGCCTACAAGTACAGATATCACAGATGGGATATCAACAACGTTTATCATATCGGCAAACAGAAAAATTTAATTAAACTAGAGTTAACCTCATATCTAAAAAAACTAAACATAAAAAAGAACTTATACAAACTTAAAGGTACAAAAATTAGCTTTTCTGATGAATTGACGCCTAAAGAAAGAGCTGAACAACAAGTACTTCGGAAGCATTTGCGAATTGCCAGAGCTAAATCTCTAAATGCAAAAATTGTTCAAAAAAACAAGTTGTTAATTCAAGGTGATATTTATACCGTCGATCAGTTAGAAGAAAACGCAATAAACAATATTGCAACAACTACTGAGTTTGAAAATCCTCCTGAAAGATTAACGACAAGTGCACCTGGAACTCCAAATCCTAATAGTTACAAAGATATTGTAGAAACTCAATCGCAGTTACATACTGAACCTCCAATCAATCAGTCCATAGAGTCGAAGATATTAGTTCAAACAACGTCGAAGACATGCAGTGCAGCAATAGCTAATACTCCAAAAATAAATCCGTAAGTTAAGAAGCAACTCATCATCTAATGCCCCGATATCCAAGTTACCATCAAACAAAATATCTAGACTTAAGGCAGTTTAGTTTTCTTTATTTCTACAGTTATTTTGATTAAATGTATTTTTTTAATTTTTTTATTATTTTGCATATGTTGATTATTCAGTATATAATACTTTGGTTGAACTATGTCGACTAGCTGTAAAATATACTATCAGAATGTCCGAGGTATAAATACTAAGTTAGATCAGGTATATGCATTAACTCTTGATCTATTTTACGATATTCTAGCATTCACTGAGACATTTTTAACTGCAAATGTTTGCAATTCAGAGATCATGAATTGTGATAACTATTGCATATATCGCTCTGATCGTACATTATCAAAATGTGGAGGTGCTTTAATTGCACTGAAAAATACTATGGAAGGTCATTTAATTGATACTTCTATTTTTAAAAAGGCTCTGCCTATTGTAGATATTGTTGGATAAAAAGTGAAATGTAGTTCATGTGTGTTTTATATTTTCAATCTGTACATCCCTTCTAAGTTTGGTGTAGATAACTACGCAACATTATTTGATATTTTTGAACAATTTGAAATGATTTATGAAAGTAAGGTGATCATATTAGGTGATTTTATTATTCCAGAATTCTGGAATTACTCAAATAATATTAATTTTTATTACCAGTTATACATGTTAAGGAATTTTTTTGGTTTTTTTAATTTCAAGCAGTTTAATTCAGTTACCAATAACATGGGTCGTGTACTTGATCTTGTACTTTCTAACTTAAACTGTATTGTTGAATTAGATACTTCTCCATTAGTAAAAATTGATGCTTATCATCCACCTCTATTGATCACAATTTCTAATATTTTACACTGTCATAATTATTCATTTCCCATAAACAGTAAAAGTAAATATTATAACTTCAGAAAAGCAAATTATATTTTGTTATATGATTTAATGATTCAAGTATAGACTGGTCATTTTTAAATAATTACGATGATGTTAATGTTGCTTGTGAGATCTTTTACACTAAATTGACTCCGCCGTGCACATTGTTACACCTAAAAAATCTTCATACCCTCCTTGGTTCAATAAAGAAATTATCTCTCTAATAAAACAAAAGTCTAACTGTTTTAAACTTTATAAAAGAAATAGAAATGAATGCACCTTAAGTAAATTTAAAAAACTACGATCTCAAATTAAATCATTAATTCAAAAATCACATAATACCTACATTAAACAAATTCAATCTTCAATAATAAAAGATCCAAAACAGTTTTGGTATTTTATAAACAATAAGAAAAAAAAATCCCGCATTTCTAATTCATTAAAATATCTGGATGATAACGAAATTAAAGATCCTCAAGAAGTAGTAAACAGTTTTGCTGCATATTTTAATACTGTTTATATCAAACCAAACAATGCTAGCCACTATTTATTTGAGTCAACAATGCAAACATGCGTCAAAACTCCGACTTGCACTGAAGAAGATATTTTAGAATCAATAAAACTAGTTAAATCTAAGCTAACTTGTGGTGTTGATAATATCCCTAGCTTAATTATAAAAGATTGTCGTTTTGTTCTTGCCCAACCTCTATGCATCTTATACAATCTTTCACTAAAAACTGGCACATTTCCTCGTATTTGAAAATTTCAAAAATCTGTCCTGTATTTAAAAACGGCAATCCATCTTTAATTGAAAACTACAGACCAATATCTATTTTGTCGTGCTTTGCAAAAATGTTTGAAAAACTTTTATATAATTATGTCTATAGTAGCACCATACATATATTAACATCTGCTCAACATGGCTTTGTCAATAACCGATCTACATTAACTAATTTAAGTTATACTAGTACAGCCTTAGACAATAAACAACAAGTAGACGTGGTTTATACTGATCTTTCTAAGGCATTTGACAAAATAAATCATGATATTCTTCTAAAAAAACTAGATGGTCTTGGTTTTGACGACAACTTTGTATTGTTTTTTAAATCGTATTTATTGAATCGAGTTTGTTAAATATAATGGATTTACTTTATTAACATTTGTTCCATCTTCTGGTGTTCAAGGTTCCAACTTAGGCCCTCTGCTATTTAATTTATGTATTAATGATGTTACAGATGTGATCGAGGTCAATAATTTATTATATGCTGATGACTTAAAATTATTTACCGTTATTAAAACTTACAACGACTGCATTAAACTTCAAAATTCCTTGAGTAATTTACATCATTGGTGCAACAGCAACCAACTTAGTCTTAATGTCCAAAAATGCATAACAGTTATATTCAGCCGCAAAAAAACAAATATCACTTTTCCTTACTCAATCAATGGCAAAGTTTTATTAAAAAAAGAAACACACAAAGATTTAGGGGTAACTTTTGATTCAACCCTTTTTTTAAACAACACATTGTAACGTTTCCGTTATCACTAAAATAATTAGAAATGTAATATATAAATGCAACTTGAATAAATAAATAATGTAAACATCCACCCGGTATATGCAGAATAAAAATATTATTTTATATATCCAATAAATAAATTTGACCCCGCGATATCGCGAATTTATTTCGCGACGGAAATTCGGTCCTTTCCATCTGCGACCGCCTCGTGAAGCGGCAGAATCACATTAAATGTATACGGCATAATTAAGCACATGGCTTCACAATAGAGGTTGGTTTATTTAAATAATTCAATTATTTAGTTTTAATAATAATAATAATATGTTTCTTAGGGAGCATGTAAAGAAACCTTTGTTTTAAATAATATAAATAATAAGGTGATGTACGCCGGAGCCACCGCATGGTTCATGTAATGAGTACCTTGGGACCTCGTCAGAATCCAACCCGAACACAAATATTAAGTACCATTTGTTGGCGACCAGGGATTTCCTGGAGTGGCGATTTATCCAAGAGACAGTGGAACCGCATGGTAGTAATTCGGAAGTAACCCCAAGGAAAATTCAGGATGACTACCGAAATTTACCGTCTTAAATTTAATGTATAATTGATCAATATATGTGTGATCACATCGTGAAGATATTTTAATGATAAAGAATTTATGTATAATTACTTAATAGGTGTGTAAACACATCTTGAGGATATATTCCTTTTTATGATTTTGAATCAATATCAAGATACATTTAACCTGTTTAGGGTCTTCTACATTAATTTTTTTTTACGATAGTATTATTATATTGTAGTAATGGGAGAATTCCTATGATAGGGAATCTTAAGATAAAGTTAAGTTGTTTAGAGTGTTTTACATTGTCTATTTTGTCTAATTGTTTAATTATATTATAATTAGAATTATCAATAGTAATCTTAGCCATTACCTTGAATTATGTTATGTTCGGAATTATGGTTTATCAAATATTTTATGAAAATTATGCATAATTTTTCACATTGAATCACGTTACTTTCATATATATATATATATACTTAATTTTTTTATAACATCTTAATTTTTTATTGTTTTTTTATATAATAAAAACAATTGGAGCCCATTTAATATTTTTTTTGTATAAACCTACGACTCGCCCTGACTATAACGGCTGCCGGATAAAATAGGAGGGCACAACATTAACGTAATTGTAAAAGATTCATACAAGTCTTTAGGTTTTGTAAAACGATCATGCAAACAGTTTTTTTTTAATTTACAATGTGTATGCTTATTATACTTCACCTTAGTTCGCAGTAAACTTGAATATGCTGCGCTGATATGAGACCCTCATTATCAAATAGATATTAACTTAATTGAAAATATTCAACGTAAGTTTTTAAAGTATTTATATATGAAAAAGTTTGGATTTTATCCTGTTCAAGGTTTCAATCATACTGCATTACTTAATGCATTCAACTTTTCCATTAAAAAGTAGGCGAATAATCTCTACACAATCATTTCTGTATAAATTAATGTATAATTTGATTGATTGTTCATATTTAATAAATAAGCTTTCATTTAATGTTCCCCGTTTATCATGTAGATTTCAGCAATTATTTTACTTGCCCAGGATATATAGCTATATAGCTTACAGCTCGCTTGTATATAACATGTCTTTTATGTATAACAGTTTGTGTAGTCATTTAGATATACATTTTATACAGTCACTTAAATTATTTAAGGCTAAGCTGATATCTGTTAAATTAAAGCTCTGTTGCATCAGCGGATAGTTTGCATTTTTATTAATATTTTATTTTGTGCATTTTAATTGTATATATATAAATATTATATTTTAATATCTTTTTTTTATATTTTTTATGTTCTTTACATATTTTTTATGTTTTTTGTTTTTGTATTTTTTTATTTGTATTATATTTCATATACTCTGTAATTGGGTACTTGTACCTGTTTGAGTGTTTACCAAATAAATAAATAAATAAATAAATAAATAAATAAATAAATAAATAAATAAATAAATAAATAAATGACTTTTACTTTGAATGAATATGCAAATTACGCAGGTGATGATTGAGAATGTCCTGAATTTGATACCGATACTTGCCGTAAAGTGTTTAGAAGTAAACGGGGGCCAATTTGAACAGTTGTAGTTTATAATAAATAATATTTGATGTGTGTATTAAGTTGCCTACATTATAGGTTTAAAATTAGAAATAAAAATTTTGCAACGTTGCCAAGCGTAACAAAACATTTTGAAATTAAGATTTTCATTTTCTTTTGACGCGGTCTACAAAGTTACCTGGCGTTTGTCCGCCAATTAATCTACACCTGTATATATATTTATAATAAGAAAAATTTTCATAAATTAATTTTTAAGCCTATATTAAAACTTTTATTTTAAAAATTATTTTTTTTAAATCCCATTAGACTAAAAATGTAATATCAAAAATGTGGCAGCAGTACCAACTGTTAGAAAAATTAATACACGCGGAAATTTGAAATTTCATATTTTATCATACATTCACAACTACTAGCTGAACTGTAACAGTTGTTGTTTTAGACAAATAACTTATAGCACAATAAAAAAATAACTAAGTTTATTGTTCAATAAAGTATAACTCTTAAAGTTTAATCAAATATTTCAACAAAAAAATTACAAATTAATTTCAAAATTTAATAGACAAATGAGAGTTTTGGGTTTTTATGTATTCATTAGGTTGAAAATATCATTCTCTACACGTTGCAAAAAAACCGATTTTAAAAAGGAGTTGAAATGCATGAGTTCTGCTCGTCGTTTTATGACACTCATCAAACTGCCCCTTAATTCAATTTTAATTACTAATTTTTTTCTTTTTTTTTGTTATCAAAAATGTTTGTTTATAAATAACAAAAAACACATCAATACTAATTACCATACAAATTTATTATTGTAAATTAAAATTAAAAATGTTAATAATTTTATTAAAAACAGTGCAACCTGGCTGAAGTTGAGATAAATATAATATGTGTCTGGTAAGTAATTTATGTAAACAATTATAATTTTTGTAGGCAGTGAAATAGAATTTTTTTAATAGCTAATATCTAAACCATCTTAAAATGTACAAGCAGCAGATCAATCCAATTAAATTACATATAAATAATTAAATATTCAAAGTCTACTTATCAATTTTTGTTTCTGTTGTCAAAGGTCCCATTTAGAAAATTGAATATTTGATCTACTTTTTAAGTTATTGAAATACTTTTATCAACAATAACGAATTGTATTTTTAGTAATTTTTGTAATGAGAAAAAATTTAGTTTATTTTTGTGTAATATTTTGCAATTTATTTGTTTAAGACTTCTTTAGTCAATCTCTGTTTTCTTTTGACATCAAATTGCACAATTTTCTGCTTGGACCAGGGCCAGATTTATATTTTATGTTGAACTTTTAATGACAATTTTGTGATTATGATTATACACAACTGTTTTCCTATAAGTTATAAAAAATAAAAGTAATATGTATAAAACTAATTGTTTATTAATAATAATAATATAAATGATAATAATAACAATAATAATAAAATGGCAGAAAAGTTATAAAAACTAATGTTGACATAAGTAATTACATAAATTGACAGTTTTACATTATTACAACATTTTGGAAATAGTAACATAATTCTCCGCTAGCTGAATAAGGTCATTTATTTTCTTGATTTGAATTAATTTCTGAATATTTTGGTACATAATATCGGCCAAATTTGCTGCAGTGTAGCCATTTGCATCTATTAAACTAGTATCAGCTCCATGAAGCAATAACATTTCAACAGAATCAGGATGTCCAATCATCACAGCATAATGCAAAGCGCTTGATTGATTTATATTTACGGAATTTACATCAGCTTCATGATCAATCAATAATTTAGTAATTTGGCTTGACTTACTTTTTATTTTAATTGTTTTAACATTTAAGTTACATTCTTCTGTAAAATTAACATTCCATTTATTAGCCACAACCAATTTTATAAGACAATTAAATAAATCAATGGTGTTGTCCATAATATGATGTTGTAATATATTTTTATGCAAATATCTACTCCTATCTGCAAAACTATTTATAAAAGTTCTTAAAAAGTTTTGGTGCAATGAATGTTCATTTTGGGAGTTGATATTATTAATGTATTTGTATACAAACAAATTATTAATTCCAATTCCTTCAGCTAAAAACAAAGAAAACGCTTTATTTTCATTAAAAACAGCGAAATGAAGAGGACTGCAGCCACTTAGATTAGTGATATTAACGTCCATGCCTAGTTCAAGTAGTTTCGGTATTATATTGCCTGAATTGCAATAGGAAGCTAGATGAAGTAATGTGTTTCCATATTTATCTACATCGTTTAATTCGGCACCATTTTTCAGTAACAAGTTTAATAAATCTTCATTGTTGCATTTGGCTGCCATGTGTATAGCTTTCATTTCATCATCATCAATTGCATTTACATCAGCTCCCATCTCTAACAGCAAAGATACAGTTGTTAAGTTACTATTAGATGCAGCTAAATGGAGCGCAGTTTTGCCATTATTATCTGCGGTATTGATGTTTGCTCCTAAACTTAAAAGTCTTTTAATATTGTTATTAGAACCAAAATCAGCGGCTTTGTGAAAAACTGTTTTTCCATTAATATCTTTTGCATTAACATCAGCGCCATTATCTTCCAGAATATTTACTATGGATTCTTTATTAGATTCAAATGAAAAAATGTATAGGTTTTCGTTGATAGTTATCAGTTGCATCAATTTCAGCTCCATTTTCTATTAACAATACAACAGTTTTTGAATGGCCTTGAAATGCAGCTGTATGTAAAGGAGTCATTCCATAGTTGTTAACTGAATTAATGTTGCATCCTAATTCTAATAACAATAATAAAATGTCACAATGCCCTTTAGATGCAGCTAAATGAAGAAAATTTGATCCAATATTGTTAGCTTTATTGATGTTTTTTTCAAATAATAATAAAACAGTGTCTTTATGGTTGTTGCTAACTGCTAAATCAAGAGGGGTTAAATATTTATTGTTTTTAATATTAACGTTGCTTCCTTTTTGTAACAATAATGAAACGGTGTTTGCGTGGCCGTTTGATGCTGCTCCATGAAGCGGGGTCCAACTATCTATATTAAGTGCATTGATTTCACTTCCATTTTCTAATAACAAATTTGCAATATTTGTGTAACCTTTAGACGCAGCGTAATGAAGAGCAGTCCATTGTTTATTATCAACAGCATTAATGTTGCTTCCTTTTTTTAAAAAGAATTTTATCACATCTAAATGACCTTTAAATGCAGCAAAATGGAAAGCAGTCCATTGATTGATATCAACAGCATGAATGTTGCTTTCATTTTCTAATAACAATTTTACCACATTTAAATGACCTTCAGATGCAGCCTGATGGAGAGCAGTCCATTGATTGATATCAACAGCATGAATGTTGCTTTCATTTTCTAATAACAATTTTACCACATCTAAATGACCTTTAGATGCAGCAAGGTGGAGAGCAGTCCATCGATTGATATTAACAGCATGAATGTTGCTTTCATTTTTTAATAACAATTTTACCACATCTAAATGACCTTTAGATGCAGCAAGGTGGAGAGCAGTCATTTGATTGATATCAACAGCATGAATGTTGCTTTCATTTTCTAATAACAATTTTACCACATCTAAATGACCTTTAGATGCAGCAAGGTGGAGAGCAGTCCATTGATTGATATTAACAGCATGAATGTTGCTTTCATTTTCAAATAACAATTTTACCACATTTAAATGACCTTCAGATGCAGCAAAATGGAGAGCAGTCCATTGATAGTTATTAACAGCATGAATGTTACTTTCATTTTCTAATAACAATTTAACCACATCTAAATGACCTTTAGATGCAGCAAGGTGGAGAGCAGTCATTTGATTGATATCAACAGCATGAATGTTGCTTTCATTTTTTAATAACAATTTTACCACATCTAAATGATCTTTAGATGCAGCAAGGTGAAGAGCAGTCCATCGATTGATATTAACAGCATGAATGTTGCTTTCATTTTCTAATAACAATTTTACTACATTTAAATGACCTTTAGATGCAGCAAGGTGGAGAGCAGTCCATTGATTGATATTAACAGCATGAATGTTGCTTTCATTTTCTAATAACAGTTTTACCACTTTTAAATGACCTTCAGATGCAGCAAGATGGAGAGCAGTCCATTGATAGTTATTTACAGCATGAATGTTACTTTCATTTTTAAATAACAATTTTACCACATCTAAATGACCTTTAGATGCAGCAAGGTGGAGAGCAGTCCATTGATAGTTATTAACAGCATGAATGTTACTTTCATTTTCTAATAACAATTTTACCACATCTAAATGACCTTTAGATGCAGCAAGGTGGAGAGCAGTCCATTGATAGTTATTAACAGCATGAATGTTACTTTCATTTTCTAATAACAAATTTACCACATTTAAATGACCTTCAGATGCAGCAAGAAGAAGAGCAGTCCATTGATAGTTATTAACAGCATGAATGTTACTTTCATTTTCTAATAACAATTTTACTACATCTAAATGACCTTTAGATGCAGCATGGTGGAGAGCAGTCCATTGATTGATATTAACAGCATGAATGTTGCTTTCATTTTCTAATAACAATTTTACCACATTTAAATGACCTTCAGATGCAGCCTGATGAAGAGCAGTCCATTGATTGATATCAACAGCATGAATGTTGCTTTCATTTTCTAATAACAATTTTACCACATCTAAGTGACCTTTAGATGCAGCAAGGTGGAGAGCAGTCATTTGATTGATATCAACAGCTTGAATGTTGCTTTCATTTTCTAATAACAATTTTACCACATCTAAATGACTTTTAGATGCAGCAAGGTGGAGAGCAGTCCATTGATTGATATTAACAGCATGAATGTTGCTTTCATTTTCTAATAACAATTTTACCACATTTAAATGACCTTCAGATGCAGCCTGATGGAGAGCAGTCCATCGATTGATATTAACAGCATGAATGTTGCTTTCATTTTTTAATAATAATTTTACCACATCTAAATGACCTTTAGATGCAGCAAGGTGGAGAGCAGTCATTTGATTAATATCAACAGCATGAATGTTGCTTTCATTTTCTAATAACAATTTTACCACATCAAAATGACCTTTAGATGCAGCAAGGTGAAGAGCAGTCCATTGATTGATATTAACAGCGTGAATGTTGCTTTCATTTTCTAATAACAATTTTACCACATTTAAATGACCTTCAGATGCGGCAAGATGGAGAGCAGTCCATTGATAGTTATTAACAGCATGAATGTTACTTTCATTTTCTAATAACAATTTTACCACATCTAAATGACCTATAGATGCAGCAAGGTGGAGAGCAGTCCATTGATTGATATTAACAGCATGAATGTTGCTTTCATTTTCTAATAACAATTTTACCACATTTAAATGACCTTCAGATGCAGCCTGATGGAGAGCAGTCCATTGATTGATATCAACAGCATGAATGTTGCTTTCATTTTCTAATAACAATTTTACCACATCTAAATGACCTTTAGATGCAGCAAGGTGGAGAGCAGTCCATCGATTGATATTAACAGCATGAATGTTGCTTTCATTTTTTAATAACAATTTTACCACATCTAAATGACCTTTAGATGCAGCAAGGTGGAGAGCAGTCATTTGATTGATATCAACAGCATGAATGTTGCTTTCATTTTCTAATAACAATTTTACCACATCTAAATGATCTTTAGATGCAGCAAGGTGGAGAGCAGTCCATTGATTGATATTAACAGCATGAATGTTGCTTTCATTTTCTAATAACAATTTTTCCACATCTAAATGACCTTTAGATGCAGCAAGGTGGAGAGCAGTCATTTGATTGATATCAACAGCATGAATGTTGCTTTCATTTTCTAATAACAATTTTACCACATTTAAATGACCTTCAGATGCAGCACTATGCAGAGCAGTCCCTTGATTGTCATTAACAGCATGAATGTTGCTTCCTTTTTCTAATAAAAATTTTATCACATCTAAATGACCTTGAAATGCAGCGTAATGTAGAGCAGTCATTTCATGAGATGAACTGTTATTATTGGCCCCCATTTTAATTAATTCCTTAAACAGAACATGTTTGTTAGAAAAAAATATCAGTTTAATTCTATATTGATATTTGTTTTTTTTTAATTTTACTATAACTTTCTAGCCGAATAAAGTGTTTACATGCAATCAGTTTTATTTTATAATCATTTTTATAACATTAATTGCAATAGAAAGTTTTTCAAACAGTTTTGATCTGCTACTACGACGTTATATTGTCGTCGTTTATGCACTTAATGATATTATTATGAATGACATATTTCAGAGCAAAAGCACTATCTTAGCAGCCCAGGGATTGATTCACAAAATTAAATAAATAAAAATTTAATTTTACTTAACTTTTGCAATTGAATAAGTCTTTTATAACTTTTTTTCAAGAATATTTGCGTTAGTTTTAATTCAGTTAAAAAGAATCTTACCATGCTATAATAAGTTAAACTACATAATAACTATACAGAGTGTTTCCTAACTTTAAGCAAAAAACTTATTTTTTTAATTTTAAACAAAAAATCTAAATAATTTTTTTCTTTGAAAAGCGTCCGAAAATACGCGACGAGCTTTCTGACGGAAAGTTTTAAATGATACTATTGACATGCAGAATACGTAAACAAAAATTATATTTGCGTATTCTCCGTTGTTGAACAGCATTTTGATCAAAGTTTACTAACCAAACCAAAGAAAACAATTTTGACAAGTATCAAAAGCTTGCACAAACCCACACAAATTTGTATTTTTTTCTTATCTCGGAAACAAAGTTTGATAGACAAAACAGTTATGTAGATCTTCTGTTTGAAAAGTAAACCTAAAAATTGAATGGTGGTGGCCGTTACTACGTGATAGTTCATTATAAAACAAATAAATCATATTTATTATGTTTTGTACATCACAAATATATTAAAAAAACAGTAACTAGTTTCAACCTTTACAAGACCATCATCAAACGCTGATACAAACAAGGATTTTTTTAGAGATAATTATGACACAGAACATTCCGCAAAAAGAATGAAGATTGAATTATTTTAAACAAAGGAGATTTGGTCATTAGGCAAATTGATAAAAGGATTATTTTTTGATTTAGTAATTTCAATGGCTTCTAATGAATTTAATTTTCTGCCTTTAGAACAGTTGTAAATAATTTTAAGTATATTGATATCTGAGAATATGTGATTATTTTCTAAAATATGATTTGCAAAAATACTATCTGAATGCTATAGTCTAAAGGAGCAGCAATGTTATTTAAATCTTGTTTCAAAGTTTCTTCGTGTTTGCTCTATATATCGTGCATTTCATGCACGACAACTTAACTCATACACTCTTGATGTTAAAATTGTACGGTCTTCTTTAGCGTTGAATAAAATGTTTTATAACCTATTTTGACTTTTAAACTCTACTTTATAATTAAATTTACTGAAAATATTTCTTATTTTTTTGGAGATGTTACCAAAATTAGTTATTGAACTATATTTCATGGGTTCATGACTTTTATTTTAGGATAAATTAACTGCATAGTGAGGCTATACTCTTTCTTAGTAATAATATTTTTTAATGTTTTTTTTGGAAATCCATTGTTATTACTTATTGATATAATTTTATTAAGCTCAGTTTGCCGAGAATTTGGTGTTAATGGTAGACTGAAGGTTCTATAAACCATTGAATGGTAAGCTGCAAATTTGTGGCTGGTAGGGTGTACAGAGTCAAACGGAATGGTTGAGTCTGTATAGGTTGGTTTACAAAAAATATGAAATGAAAGATTATTATTATCGTGACATATCGTTAGGTCTAAAAAGTAATTTTTATTCTGTGTTTTGTTTTCTACTGTAAACTTAATATTGGGGTGAATACTATTGATGTAAATTAGAAAAATGTCTAATTGGCGTAAAGTATCTTTAAAGCAAGCTAAGATATCGTCAACATATCAATACCTAAAGGAAATATTTTTCTTATTAAATCGACGGTCAAATTCCAATACCCCGTATCTTAAAAAAGTGAAATTGACATTTTGGTTGCAATATATAGCTGTTCTCTATCTATCAGATACTTGATAGAAAAAAAAATTGAAACCTTGTTGTTTTTGCAGTTGTAATCTATATCTATATCTATTATACAAAATACAATATATAAATTAATTAATGTTACAAACGTCTCCTGTAAAATTTGGATTTTGTCAGTTACGGGGTATTGGAATTAGACCGTCAAAATTCTAAATTAATTTTTTTTTCCGAAGAAGCTATAAATGTTTCTGCTAACAAAAGACTTAGAGGTGAACCTATAGCTAGAAATGTAATTTGTGAATAACGTACTATTGATTTGAAAGTAACTATTTTTAATGCAGAATTTTAACATTATTTCTTTGCTTAGGTAAGTGTTAATATTTATATTTTCTAATAAATGTGAGACCAACTCAATGCATTTAATTGGAGAAATGTTGGAGAACATACTACTGTATATGTACCTAAAGTTTTAATTTTTGCATCCAGTTAGGAAGCACTCTGTATAAACATAACATCTGCAAAAATTTAATTAAAATACTAAAATAATTGTTTTGAAAAATTATTACAGCAATTAATTTTTTAAAATTATATGTCTAAGTTTAAGTATATTCTTTCAAATATTAAAGTTTTAGAAACTATTTATTATAAAAAAAAAATTTGAAAGAAAAGTATTTTAATGAATATTAATTGTAATAAAATATCTATTTTAGAAAATTTTTTTGCAAAAAATATTTTTTATTTATTAATATATTTGATCAATGAAGCTTACTAACCTGCACTATTTCTATATGTCCTCTCGATGAAGCAGACAACAAAGCATTCCAATTGTTATTACCATAAGATGCATTTACATTGATACCATTATTCACCAATAATTGAATTCCTTTCAAGTAGTTAATGGAAGCTGAAATAACCAAAGCTCTATTTCCTGGCAACTTATCAATCCAATCTTTCTCAAATAAATGTAAGTTTTTATTAAAGGCAGCAACGTCTAATAAATTAAGTTCATCATCAAACGTAGTATGCAAATCTGCACCGTCGTCAATCAATTGCATCATTTGTTCAATATCGCCATTACAAGCTGCTCGAATTAACATTTCGTTGATTGTTAATGGTGAAACGGAAATATTAATTTTTGACATGCTCTTCTCAATAGATTCAAAATATTGATCGCAATGTAGAGAATTTATAATTCTTTCTGAAGTTATTTTATTCTTCATTAAATATCCCTTATGTTTATTCAATAATCTTTCAAATATTGAATCTTTATTTGTATTTATTTTATTATCAAGACTTTTAAAATACCTTTCTATATTAGAATCTTTTTTGGAATAACTTATTGGCAAAAATTTAAAATTATCTGCAGTATATTTGCTTGCTTTCTTTTCTATTAATAATTTTACCATTCCTTCATTGTTGTTAATTACTGCTGAATGCAGCGGAGTCTGACCATGTTTATTTTTAAAATTTATATACTCTTCAATTGGAAATAATAATGCTGCTTCACAATCTTTTATTAAATGTAAAAGAGTATCTCCATTGTTGTTGCCTTCAAGTTTGAGATTTGGTTCTATTAATAGCTCTAATGTAAATTTATTTTGATCATAAATAACCGCTAGATGTGCCGGAGTATTACCTTCAACATCTTTTATACTAAGTTTTGCATTATTTTGTAACAACAATTTTATTAAATTATTGTAGCCACAACGGGCAGCCAGATGTAAAGGAGTTTGGCCATTCTTATCTTGACTATTAATGTCAATTGATTTGGGTTGTGAAAGTAATGTGTTAACTATGTCTTCATATCCATTACCTGCCGCTAAATGTAATATGGTCTTATGTTTAAAACCAAAAGTACTAACTTCAGCATTGTTTGCTATTAATAAGTTTAATATATCCAAGTTACCCATTATTGCTACCAAATGTATAGGAGCATTGTATTTAGAATCTCGCGCTTCAATATCAGCACCCAATTCAATAAGCAATTTGGCCACTTCATACCTCCCTAACAAGCATGCAATATGCAAAGGAGATAAACCATTTTCAAATGATTTAGAATTAATTAAATTTAAATGTTTATTTGCAATTTCAAGTTGATTATAAAGTACAGCAAGATGCAACTCGTTTCCTTCAATTCCATTTAGTTTAGTGAGAAGTTGTAAAATGTTAACACTGTTATTTTTAATAGCCAATGATTTAAGATTCAAATCTATTTTGGTTGTGTTGAAAAGATATTGAAATAATTCTAAATTGTCATCAATTACAGCAGATTTGACTACGTCGATTTGATGGGATGTAATATCACCTGATTGTAAGTGTAGTTTGAATTCTTTTAACGAACCTTTTTCTGCAATTTTGCAAAGGTGATATTGTTTCAAAATTATTTCTTTTGATTCTAAATAATTTTTTTTCAAATCTTCAATAGTAATAGCCTTAATTACACCAATTTTCCAAGAAGATGCAACGGGATTAATTAACATTTTGGCTGTAAATTTGACGGAATGGTAATTTGGGAGTCCATCAAATAAAATGTTATGATGAGCTAAATGGTTACGCAATTCTTTGCCTAATAGCATTGCATAAACTTCATCAAATGGTCCATTATTATTATGAGTCTGCATACCCTTGTAGAGTTCCAATATATCCATAACACACATTTCTAAAGCTGTTTTGTGCATTTTTTCTTTTTGTGATGATTCTACTAAATGTCTTAAATTATCAATAACTGGTTGTATCAAATTGTCCGTTTTTGGAGTTAACCAATTAGAAATAGTAATTTTTGAAAAATGTATGTTTTTATAGATTTGACCAAGAAATGCATTAAAAAGTTTTTTAACGTTATCTACATCGGTTTGTTTTTCTTTTATATTCAAACAAAAGTGCTTAAAATTTAACATTTTTTATTTTTTATTAAATTCAATCCATTTATTTTCAGTTACATTTTCTAAAAATAACTTAATATTTGTTTCATTCTTAATTTTATTAAATATTGTTTTATTATCATCTGATTGTTTCTCAATACTTTCAATTAAGATATTTATAGAATCCTGCAAATTCAAGCATTCATCAAATAAATTTTCATCAAGTTTACTTTCTTTACAAATTATTCTAATAATTTTCTCTACTTCAGTTTGAAATTTATCTTTAAAATCAATTTTAACAATTTTGCTCAAATTCTTTTCGACATCAGAGAAATTAAATTCGTTATTTTCAATCAAAACTTCAAATAATTCTGTTAATTTGTTTGTAGTTTCTGCTGTATTTGAAATAAAGGCTCCTTCAATACTATTTATATCATAAATGTTATCGTTTATGTTCATCAATAATTTGAATAAATCTTCTTGATTTGATGTTTTGATGTTTCTACAAAAATGATTTATTAATTTTTCATTTGATTCCAATTGATTTGAAACCAAACAAGCTTGTAATAACTCAAAGCTTAAATAATCATCTGTGTATTGGCCAGTATTTGAATCTTGAATACTTAACATTTTCTCCTTAACATTAGCTGCGCTGGTATTGAAATTGTGATTCTGTACACATTGTTCTTTAAATTGAGTAAATCTTTGCATATAAATTATATTTAATATCTTTGGGTAAACACTTTTCAGTTCTGTTCTTAAAATGAAATAATCTTCATCACGTATATTTAACCGGTTTTGTAAATATTCAACATGAGATAAAGCATCACGGATGTTTCTTATTGTTTCTAAAAATTTTGGTGCTGAATTTTCAAAAACATTTTCAATTTCTGTTGAAATATTTGGAGATACATTGCTGCTTTTTAAATATTCTCCTGTAACTTGTAAACATCTTTCAATAGCGTAACGCAATATTGTTGTATCTTCTTCATTTTTTTTTTCATCTGTATAAATAATTTCTATGTGAAGAGCAATTCTGCTTAACGCAAATAAACTTCTATTCAGTTGGACATCTTTGAAAAAATTGTCTAATAGTTTACTTTCGTCTACACTCATATTATTTTTAACATTTTCTTTGCTTTTAATATTCATTAAAATTGTCTTAAATAATTTTAAATAATCAACAATTTTTTTTACATTAAAAGTCAAACTTAGGTTGTATCGTTTCTCTGATTGATTAACATAAAGTGCAAGTAGAAACTGCATTTGATTCAAAATGTCCCAATGTTGTTTATCAATCTTCATAAGCAGAAACAAATTTTCAGCAATAGTTCCAATCGTAAGCAAAAACACGGAATCGTTATCATCGCATTGATGAATTAATTCAATTATAAAATCAATTCGATTTTCTTTAGAGATAACATTAGAGATTTGATATTTCTTTTTACTTTTATTGGTAGGTTTTTTATCAAAAAACCGTATATCGCATAATATTTCTTCGCATCTATGCTTAATATCATTACCAACAACCAAACCTCTCAATATCAATTTATTTAAACTATCCGAAAGTAACTTATCCAATTGATTAGCACTATCCAAATCGTTTTCATATTTATCTAATTTTTCTTCTTCTATCAGTATATTTAGTAGTTCAATATCACCCCAACGTATGACGGTATAAAATATATCAAATCCATACAAAGATTTCTTCTTCAACTGCTTAACTAATTTTAATTTCTGATGACTATCTAACTTCTGAATGAATTCCGAATCTTGTTCCAAGATAAATGGTAATAAATCCCAACGATTATGTTGATTTATTAAATCAACAACGTCTTTAAACGTTTGAATATTGTAAGATGTTAAAACTGGATTATTTAAATCTTCACAAAATTCCTCCAACAGTTCAACCGTTATTGATTTATGCTTAAATGTAGAATTCAACCATTTTGCTATTTCATGTAACAATGTACTTGCAGTTGTCGACTCCATTATTGTCTAAAATATAAAATCTTTTGTTTATAAATTATTTTTTTTTAGTATTTATTTTTATAAAACTTAATATACTTTGTTTACCTCTTTACGTAATATGTCATTTATGTAGCTATTTCACTGATTTTATTATGCACAGCATGTCTCACATTAATCTTTTTTCTTGATAATTTTTGTATTTATTAGAAATGAATTTATAAAAATAACAAAAAATTGATATGTCATGTTCTTGGGCTTTATAAGTATTAAAGTCATAGACAAATTATACTGTATAATTAAACTATATTCTGCTCGTTATCTTAAATTGTCTATTTTGCATCAAAAAAATATGATGTTATAATACAAATTACATGTCATGTTATATTATAACATTTAATAAATAATTTTTTTCGTAATGTATGCGTTCAGAGGCGAAGCTAGTATTTATTCAAAAACGGCTTTGATTTTTGGGAGCCCCAGGTGTTGAAAAAAATATAAAAGGGGGAGGGGGCTATGCTTGTGGGCCTTTCCGCATTGCAGGCCGTTGCTTACATGTAGTTTCGCCCGCTTTATACGTTATAAGTATTGTTGTCGCAAGAAAATAAAGTGTGCACGCAGTTTCCAATTTCTACTAATGAATTTTGCACTGCTCATTGGCTTATAATTGCAACGTTTAGACTTTTTACCTAACTGATAAATTTAAAAATCAATTTAAATATGCCAAGATTATAAAATTGATTGTTATTTTGCTTAATGTGTGCAATAGAATATACTCAACTAATAAATGAAAATATTTTACCGACAATACCGACCTTGGTCTGCCGGAAAGATAGCACTGTTTTTGAAGTGAACTGGTATCTTTCAATCTCTGGTGAATTCTTCCAAACTTTTTTGTTTGTTGTGGTTTGTAATACTTTCCCCTTAAATATTTTACATTTTTTTTGAACACCCTCTATATAGTATTATTTTATCTTACCTTATAATATAAAGACAAATGGTTAACTTGAAGTTGTAAAAGGTTTTCAACCTGCAATTATCTATAACAAAAAAAAAGTTTAAATTAGTTATCAAATCACTTAATGGTCAACAATCAATTTTTAATTTATATGTTATTTCACAATATAAAATTGAGTATTTGCAATATTTGGCCGATATACTTCCGGACATAGACGCTTTGTTGAATAAAGAAGCAAAGATTATAAAAGATGTGTATGCAAGATAAGATACAAAAAGATGATAAAATGCAGTCTATAATAGATAAAAAAAAAACTAATCAAAATAATGTTGAGGCTGCTGATGTTGATCAAGCTACTTCTAACAAAGAGTTGATGGATGAATTTGCCAAAAATTAAAGCATTGGTAATTTTGATATGTTTTTTAGTGCGCAATGATCTAGTGCAAAGATTGTTAAGCAGGCAACCTAGGTTTGACTCTCAGCAGCAACAATATCTAAGTTGTTTCTTTTTGCAAAATAAAGGCAAAACATCAAAGTATTTAGAAGTGTGAATTCCACGATAATCTGTAGGTCTTGCATGTTTGTGTAAACCTATTATCGCACACCGTCATTGCGGAAGCGCAACTTAAAGATTTTGAAATACAAACATTATTTTGTAGAAGGTTTCTAAAATTGATAATTAATATAACAATAACTTTTGTAGTTTCTGCAATAAATGAAGATTGCAGCCGTGTCGGTGTTTAAGACTTGTTTTTATTGTTTTTTTTTTTGTTCTGTGAAATGATTGGAGGTGTGGTCTAAACAACAATCTACGTGAAATGTTATGGTGATGCTGGATTGAATTAGATTACAATTGGAAAATTTTGACTTGTGTGTTTTAGCTATGAGCTGTAGAGGTGTTACTGTCTAGGCAATCCGGTAAACAGTTACAAGCTTTTTATTGTTTAACAGATGTGAGGAAAGATAAAACGTGTATTACTAGTGCAAAAAAAAAACGGGTCATTAGGTAATTTTATGCAAAATACCGATATTTTTTTTATAATACTTTTAGTGTTTTACAATCAAAGAAGTCATCAGTATGTTGGAAAAGACAGCATATGGTACTTAGGTTAAACTGATAAGATTAAGAAATTGTTTTGGTTTTGTAAAGCATTAACGGGTGATAAATTATTTTTTGATAAATACTTCCAAGGTATTAAAACTAGTTATCTATGACTTTAAGAATATATATGGCCATGTATGAGTCAAGTGTTTGGAATAAGTTTGTTTTGCTCAAACCACTGAAAATGTCAGGATTTATGTGGAGGAAACATAAATCTTGATCATATAATATAAAATTTTACCGTTTTTTGCACTTTAATGCTTATAAAATCTATTTTAGTGTTAGAATAAAACTTTTAATATTTTTCTATATTTGAAAACACGTTAATTTTAAATCCTGCAAATTTAGTCAACATTGTTTGAATGGTTTTTGTTTTATTGAGTTTTGATATTTTTAACATCTTACAAAAAAAAATTTACACTTTTTAACAATTTATGGCGAGATTTAAATTTTTTCTGAAAATATTTAAATATTTTATGGCCGAATTTTTAAAATTATGTTTGTATTTTATCAGTTTTAAGCTGGCACTATTGTTTTGGTCAGACTTAATTACTTTATGGTCGGATTGTAATTCTCTTACGCCTGATTTTGTATTTTCAATTTTAAAAAGATTATTATGTTTTTTCCGGATTTTAATACTTTATGACCGGATTTTAATTTTTTTAGACAGAAATTTGTATTTTATGGCCGGATTTTTTAAATTATGGCCATCTTTACTAATATAAAGCAGAGTTTTTGGCCGCATTTTATTACTTTATAAGCGGGTTTCAATAGTCTTAAATCGGATTTTGTCTTTAATATTGATATTGAGTTCAAATTTTACCAATTTTAAGTAGGTTATTAAAGTTTTTAGCAGTATATTATTTTGTTGTTGTCAAAATTGGCCGGATTTTTTAGATTATGTCTATTTATTTTATCAATTTTTATAAAACAATTTTATAATCTTTTTTCGGATGTTAATACTTAGGTTAGGTTTTAATAATAATTATAATTTTTAAGCCGGGTTTTGTTTTTACTGATCACATTTTTGAGATTATGTCATTATTAAAGTTTTTGGCCAGATTTAATTACTTTTCTTAATTATTAAAATCTGCCCAAGTTTTTATTTGTCGAATTTTGTACATTTTTAAATTTATATCTGTATTTTAACAATTATTTTTTTTAAATACTGCAATTTTAGATCGAATTTTAGTATTTATGGTTGAATTTTAATTTTCTTATGCCTAATTTTGTATTTAATAGCTTAAATCGTGACCAAGTTAAGTTTTAAGCTTTTAGACAGATTCTAATACTTTTTGGCCGGATTTTAATTTTCATAGGCTGGATTTTGGATGTTATTTTGAGAATCCAAATTTGATTAATTTTTGATTATCAATGTTTTTGGCCAAAATTCTCAAATCTTCTTTAGCCGCATTTTGTAATTAATTTAAAACAAAACTTACAACTTACCACTTCTAAATTTATCTCTAAATAACTAAAAAATAGTTATAATATTTAACAGTATTTAATTTTTGAGTAAAGTAACGCTTGAATTAAATAGAGATTAACAACATTTTATATAAACGCAGCAAAATCTTTGCCTGTCGGCAATCGCAGAATTGACAAAGCTTGACTTTATTCTTAGTATCCATTGAAGAATCACTTAAACAACGATTATTTCTATGCAAACAAACAAACTAAAGACTGCAGCTAAGGAAAATTTCAATGTTACGCTGATATGCAGTTTCTCAAACCAGTTTTTTTATTTTGTTTCTCACATATACACACTCTTATGGTACAACCTCTAAATGTGTGTACACGTTACACACTCACAACGGACCACATCCGGATGTTTCATATATAAAATGATACACATTTTAACAGTTTGGGCCGGATGTTAGTACTTCTAATGATATTTAAATATTTCATGGCTGCATTTATGACCTAATTTTTAGAAAATATTTTGATATTTTATAGCCAGATTTTGATATTTGACATTTTATGAATAGAATTTTGCACATTTTAACAGATTATGACGGAATGTTGGTATTTTTGTTATTTCATGAAAAGAAAATTGTTGTTTTCTAAATTTTATAACGACATTTTTCTATTTTTGACATTTCATGAATAGATTTTTGAATATTGTAATAGTTTAGGGCCGGATTTTAATACTTTCTGACAATATTTTGAAATTTTATGGCCGGATTTTGTAATTTCATGATTAAAATTTTGCATCTTTTAACAGCTTTTAACTTTTCACTTTTTATTAATAGAATCTTAAATCTATTAAACCGGATTTTGATATTTTTGATATTTTATAAAAAAAAAATAATTTTCATTTTTTTAACAGTTTATTGCCTGAACAATATTTTCATGTTTAAAGGCCGGATTTTGCTATTTTTGAAATGTAACAAATAGAATTTTACACTTCAACAGTTTATGTTCAGATTATGGTGCTTTCTAATAATATTTTAATGTTTCAAGACAAAATTTTAAAAATTTTATAAATAGAATTTTACACTTTTCAACCGTTTTTGTCCAGATTATTTTTGAAAGTATTTCATATTTTATGAGCGGATTTGAAAAGTGCTATAATAATAAGATAAAAAAATAACATAATTGTGTACTTTTTTTTCTATAGCCGTCTTAATAATAGCGTAGAGATGAAATAGGTTGCGGTAATCCTAATTAATATTATAAATGCATCCAATTAGTCTAGTGGAACAAACTTGTCCTGCAAAGACAAACAAAAAATACTGCCCAATACCGTAAATACAGTAAAATTTAACAAGTTGGTATTTAAAAACAAGAAACTTTTATTGATAAACAATTAGAATTATTAGTTTAAAGATGGTGGACGAGACAGACATTAACAAAGAAAGTGCTAATAAAAATCTATGCAAATGTGGCGCAACCGCGATAACTGGACCTAAATGTGTAAATTGTGGAACAACCTATCATCAGACGTGTTCCAAAAAGTACAAAGATATCAAATTAATTGATAAAGATAATATTCAGTGTTGTGAAAATAATGTCATCGAAATATCAAAAGAAAATCTTTTAATGGAGAATCAACTGCTTAAAAAGCTTATCAAGGAAATGGAAGATAGGTATACACTTAGCAAAGAAATTAATATATTACTTAAATTTAAAATAACTACTTTGGAAGAAAGGTTAAGTAAACATAAACAATCAAACAGCAATAGCGACATCTCTGGCCCAATAACAAAACCTGCTAAGTCGCAAATAACAGGAAATAAAAATCAGAAAAGCGTAAATGTTTTTGACTTACCAACTAGCACAAAACAAACTTATGCAAACATTACAATAGATGGCAATACTTCAACTGAATCAATAAATAAAACAAAAAGTATAATACACAATACTCAAGAAACTAATAAAATTGAAAATGATGAATTTAAAACAGTCACATACAAACCAAATAAACATATTATAATTGGAAAAGCAATTAATACCGAAACTATTAAACCATCTGAAAAGATGGGTCATTTTTATATACGCGGACTACATGTAGATACAACAGAAAATAACATAATGGAACATTTAAAAACAAATAGTTTTACAAACTTAAAATGTAAAAAAATAACATCCAAATGGCCAGATGAATATTCTTCATTCCATTTGACGTTCCAAATAAATGATCTAGATAGCATTAAAAATCCTGAAATATGGCCAGTAGGTGTAAAGATAAATCGTTTTTTCTTCAACACCAAGGCAACAAAACCGAAAACATAAAAGAACCTATACATAAAATTAAAATATTACATCAAAACATAGAGTGCTTAACAAATAAAATAAACTCTCTACAAAATATAGCAAACATGTTAATCCTAAATATAATTGCCGTAAGTGAACATTGGTTACGAAAAGAAAATGAACATCTATATCAATTAAAAGATTTTAACTTGGTAAGCTGTTTTAGTAGAAAAAAATATATTCGTGGAGGTGTATGTATATATGTTAAAAAAGATATTAATGCAATAACAATAAAACAACTAAACGATCTAAGCATTGAAAAAATATGTGAGATTGCTGCTATATTTATTGATAAATTAAACTTAATTGTTTTATGCACTTATAGAACACCATCTACAAATATAGATGAATACCTTCTGGTCCTAGACTCTGCGTTAACATATATAGAGCAACATTACAAAGCCGACATAAACATTATATTAGCTGGCGATACTAACGTAGATCTAAATAAATTATCAAACAATCAAAAAAAAATATCTAATCTAGTAAAGGAGCACGGCCTTAAACGAACAATATATGAACCAACAAGATTTGACAAAAAATCTAGTTCATGTTTAGATAATATATTCACAAATTTAATATCTTATCAATCATATAATTATAGAAGCGTAATATCTGATCATGAAGCACAAGTAATTGAATTTTCTGCATCAATCTCTAATTCCAAAGACAGTTGTAAGCGAATCAGACATTTTACAACAGAAAATATAGCTCAATTCATTGAATATCTAAATCAAGAGAAATGGAATAATTTACAATACATAAAAAAATCAGATGATCAATTTACTTTCTTTCACAACACATTGCTGATGTACTACAATGCCTCATTTCCACATAAATATAAATATGCAATTAAAAAGAAACCTATGAATGAATCTCTACATCTACGTGAATGCAGACTTACGCTAGTGCCTATGTAGATAGAAATATTATACAACTAAAACAAACATATTTAAGTTATAAAAAGTATTATATAAAATTAGTAGAAGAAGAACATTGACAGCTAAATTTAAATAAAATTATTCAATCAGAAAATAAAACTAAAACTCTTTGGAAAATTGTAAAAGAAGAAACTGAAAAAACTAAAAAGCAGCTTTTACCATCTAACGCTCCAAGCAGCAAAGAATTTTATAGTTATTTCTGTAATATTGCTCAGAATCTTTATAAAGAACTTCCACATACATGTAAAACTGCTACAGATTATATTAACTCCAACACAAATTTAAACTTTTTTATTCAACCAACGGATAAATTTGAAATTGAAAGAATATCTAAATCAATCAAAACAAAACAAACTAAAGACATTTACGATTTTGATACAGCAATCATGAAAACCATAATACCATCTGTTTCAACAATATTATCAGATATTTTTAATAACTCCATCAAAGAAGGAAAATTTCCTGATGTTTTAAAACTAGCCAGAGTTGTTCCTATATATAAAACAGGCGATGAGAGTGAAACAAATAACTATAGGCCAATATCTATCTTGCCAGCTTTCTCAAATTTTTTTGAAAAACTTATATATGTCAGAATATTACAGTTTCTAGAAAAACAAAATATTTTAACAAAGCAACAATTTGGATTCCGAAAAAATTCAAATTCACATATATCTATTGCCTTGGAAAATAGGAAAAAGTGTGCCTGTATTTTTTTCGATTTAACAAAAGCATTCGATTGTATGAAACATGACATACTTTTGGATAAACTTTCTTTCTATGGTATAAAAGGACTACCGTTAAATTTAATAAAAAGTTATTTATCAAACAGGCGACAAATAGTAACTTTTAACAATCTTGAAAGCAACACAAAATCAATCAGCGATGGTGTACCACAAGAATCAATTTTGGGTCCATTACTTTTTTTGTTTATATAAATGATTTGCCAACTTCTATAGAAACTACGTCTATTCTATTTGCCGATGATACAACCTTTTTCCAAGAATCCGACACACAACTGGACTTATTAGAAAAAAACTTTAAAATTAAAAGAAGATATGAAAAACTGGTGCGTTGCAAATAAACTTACACTTAACGAGTTTAAAACAATGACACTACAATTCCAATGTTCCGGTGGTTTGGAAACTAAAAAAAACTGCAAAATTTTTAGGCTTGACACTTGATAGTATGGTATCTTGGCGTGATCATCTGGGCTACTTAGAAACCAAATTATCAAAATCCATTTATTTAATAAGAAGATTGCGACAAACAATAGGACACCATGCAGCTAAAATTGCTTATATCACTCAGTTTCATTCAGTTATGATATATGCTATCGAAGTATGGGGAAATGCTGCAAAAACACAGATCAACAAATTATTTTTATTGCAAAAACGAGAGCTGTACGTGCTATTGAAGGTTTGAGATACGATGTGCACTGCAAGCCACTTTTCAAAAAACATGGAATCCTAACCGTCATCTCGGCATTTATATTTGCACAAGTTTTATACATTAAAAAACATGAACAGAAATATACAAAAAGAAGTGAAGAACACATCAGATGTTTAAGAAATCGAGAAAATCTGTCATTGCCATCAGGTAAACTTAGACTAACCGAAAACAGAAGACTCCAAATTCATCTATTTAATAAAATTCCAACAGAAATTAAAGCAGATACTGTTAACAAGTTTAAAATAGTAGTAAAAAATCATCTTTTAATAAATCCGCTATATAATATTAATGAATTTTTTGAAATTGAATTTTAATCTAGTATTATTATTTTTAAATTTCTTTTTTATTGACGTAGTTTTTGAAATATATGTTATAATATCTTATGTATCTTCAAAACTAAATAAAGATTATTATTATTATTATTATTATTAGGACTCAACTGAAAAAGAGTATATTTTTTGTTATTAATTAACAAGAGTAAAGAGTATTGTAAATTCAAAAAGAATATATGTTACTAAAAAAGAATATGTCTGGCCAGCTTGGTCAACACATTGAAGCTTTTGCAGAAAAAAGTACTTTGTGAATCTTGCGGTTAACTCCAATTCTAATCTAGTGAGACATGCTGAGTCAGACAAGAAAGTATATTCTTATACAAAATCGATTTCTTCAGATAGTGAATCCGACTTAGTCTTTAGAAGGTTCTGAATAAACAAGGTGTGCCTATATCTACAAACATATTTGAAAATGACAACTTAATTTTATTTAAGTCTAGTAAGAGTTAAGAAAATTATACAACTGTTCTATAAATCCAAAAGTTTCTGTCATTTTATTAATTAAAGGAAAACAAATAATAGCATTTTTATGAGAGTGTACCAAATTTTTGATTTAATTCAAATTATTTTTTTTATTTTCCATACTCATAAAATGAATATATTTGCACAAACGTAGTTATTTGCAACTGTTGATTTTTTCAATTTTACAAATTTAATAAAAAGTTGTATTTGAAAATTATTAAACTTCATCAGGAATTAAAAAAGTTATAAAACATTTTTGATTTAAATTAAATTTTATTTAATTTAAGTCATAATTTATTTTTTTTTAGTTAATATACCGCTATTATAATTAAAATTGATTTGCATTCAATCTAACAAAGTGCAAATTATTTTAAATTTATTTATTAAGGAGGGAGAATAGTTGCCTTATTATAAGGATTTACAGCATTAAACTCAGCAAAAAAATGCCTGAATATAATTGAATAAAATGTTCACACATTGTAGAAGAAAGTCCAATCTGTGTCCTCAAATTCAAAGTCGTTTCTCCGCAATTAATTTTAAAAAAATTACGATTTTTTTTAGTTCTTTATTAATTTTTTACTCGTTAAATATAACTTCAAATTTTTAAATAAAATCTTGAAGACATAGAATATTGTATGTATGACCAAAATCCCGGTTATCTTGAAACAGATTATATACGGAACGCGGTTACTTGAAAAAAGTCGCAAGGGTTGCGATCGCACTCACCATAAACGAACGTCGGTGAATTTCTATAAATCGTGTTATTTATGGCGGTAAATTTGAAATGCAAATAAAAGTGAACACAAGCTTGACATGTTACTCGCCTAGCGTCTAGTGTTTTGTGTGTCTAGTAGTTGCGACGTTGTGTGCATTATGAATTAAAAGATAATTAAACTTTTTATAAGCTTAAGGGCCTTAATGTTTGCTGCTGAGTGGTGTTAATTAAATAAAACAAATTAAATTAAATTAAAAGTTAGGTTATTTTTAGTTGCCTATTATACCGGCTAACCTGTACTGGGATTACTGTACAAGCAGGTAGATAAACACATTACAATCATCTAGGATTAAGCACTGAATTTATAACCAACGCAAATGACAAAGATTAAACGATAAATTAATAATAAATAAATTCATGAGGTTTGAGTTCACAATATGTTAACATTTCAGTTTTAAATTTTGTCGTTATTATAACCGCTGTCATTCCATAAATCAACTAAGATTTTCAGCAACGGATCATAACTGTAACTTAACCGCCGGTTACTTCGGTTGATATACGGAACGCACTATAAGACGGAGCGAGTAAACCCGGCAAATTTTAATGATATTAAAATGTTAAAAACTACTGAAGATTATTATACTAGATGTAGCTGGTACTGCACGGCAGTAGGGAATATGAAAATTATTTATAACTTGTATAATAAATTGTGATATTTGATTATGGAAATAAACAATTTAAATCATTTTCAAACACTTACTTGTTTTATTATATGTAGCACTAGACTAAAATCAGCAAGACTTTGATTAACACTAAATAAACTTAAGAAGTGTATCGAATATTTATACACTTATTAGCACTGATAAATCTATTTAATTCTATTAATCTGTTCTTGGTTTCCGCTGTGATTGAACCAAAATTTCCTTAAATACTATTTATATGAGTGTTATCAAATATTTATAGACAAGCAATTTTTTTAAATTAATCTTTATTTTATATTTAGCACATTTGTGGAGACAAGATTAAACAAAAAAATATGAATTATTCTGCATTTACAAGTGAAGCTCTTAGCAGAAGTGTATTTTTAAAGCAATAACCAAAGCCAGAAAACCACAATTTTTCTAGAAAATTGTAATTGCAGTTCCAAGGATTTGATTCTGTATTTTCTGCAACAATTTTGTTTTAAAACAGATTACATCAGAATTTTACCGTGTTGCATTTTATTGCTTATGAAATCCATATTACTGTTAAAATATAACGGTTTTTAAAATTTGTCTACTTTTAGAAACATATTAATTTAATATCTAACAAATATAGTCAAATTTTTTGCACTTTAATACTAATCAAATTATATATACTACAATTTTTGAAATATCCTAACCGTACGAAACAAGTTGACTTATTAACCAGCAAGTTTGACTGGTTTTTGTTTATCAATTAATTGCGTTGGAATTCTACTGTATTTTTGCTTTTAAATGCGTATGAAAACTGTTTTGTGTGACAGGATTAGAGTTTTTTAATATTTGGAAACCAGAAATGTTACAAAAATACTTTGAGTGGTTTTTAATTTACAACGGAGTACGTCATAGTTCTGACGTTGTCATTCTTCTTTCTGTAGCTTAGTAACTCTTGACCTTTACAAAAAAACTAACAGTAATCAAGAATTAATTTTTAATAAGCATCAACTAATATCAAATGATTTGATCGCAGGTTGAGTTATTCCATTATATCAATACTGGAAAGTAGTTTGAAATAAAGTGACGTTTCTACCAGTACACCCACTTTAGTGAAAATTAAACGATTAGATGTCACATTTTTGTCTCACCCGCCTAAGTGATTGTACTTAAGAGATAAATTACAGAAATAAAAGTAATATTCAATTTTTTGATCACTAGAGTCAAATTACTTGTCCGTAATGAAATATTGTAGTAAACCTATAAGTTGTGAAGGACTTTGGTATCAACACTATAACAGTTATAAAAGATGTTGGTGCCAGTGCTTTATAGTTTAAAGTAAAACTAGTCAAAAATCATTTCTAGCTCAAAATTGAAAATTATTCCAAACAAAAATAAAACTACCTAAATGAAATATTAAAAAGTCTAACAGTCTAAACCAATTTTTTATCCAATGATCTCTCAATCACAATATTAAAACTACTTAAAACCTTTTAATTAAAAATGTAAAAATTACTTGAAACAAAAATTTAAATAAATTTGTATAAATATTAAAAAATATTTAAATATTTTCAAATTAATAACATTTTTAACACAGAATTAAAAAAAATTAAATAAATTAATTAAAAAAAAAAATGATTTTTTTTAAATTGAAAAAAAAAAACAAATAATTCAAAAATACTTCTTATATACAGAGTGTAGATTAATTGGCGGACAAACGCCAGGTAACTTTGTAGACCGCGTCAAAAGAAAACAAAAATCTTAATTCCAAAATGCTGAGAAACTGAAAAAGAAATTAGCAAGCAATTAAACAACAACAATATTACCCACAGATACTGCAAACGCATTATTTCAAGAGCAACTGGTCTACTTACTCGAATGATCCGCATAATAACTGGATGTATAACATCATATGAAAAACTTATACAACATGGATTTTTCTACAAACACAAACATTTTTCAACGTATGAAAGCCTAGCACCACCACCACTCCCAGTTCCATGTAGTAAATGCAACTCATTCACACATACAACTGAGAACTGCAACGCTGAAATCAAATTTGCAAAATGCGATGGACCACACAGCACAAACAAATGCACCTCACAACAACCCGAAAAATGTACAGCATGTGGAGAACTGGGACATGGCGCCTGGAGCACTAAATGTTAAAAAAAAGACCGCTTCAGCCCATAAAAGGAATACCAAACATGAAAATAAAATCCACAAATAAAAGAAGTGTGGACATAGACAAGAATACAGCAAACAACAGTCGCATCTACTCATTCATAACCATCCATGACAACATCATTGACACGTATGTAACAAAAATCAACTCTCCCAAACATACTAACAGACAAGAACTAATTAAAAAACTTAAACAAAAATTTATTCAATCTCATAATATTGATACAGTTGTCACAATTTCCGGCAACCGAATGCACATACTAATGTTTGATTTAAATGACATGGACGCCCCCCAATCTACTGCTCCGATACAAGGTGTGCATACATATTCATCAGCAGTCATGGAGCTTTAATGGCTACCTTAAAATTCCTATACTCTAACATAAATTCCTTTAACCCTAAATCCCATCTTATATACAATTATATTATTAATCAAAATATTTCGTGTGCTATGTTTTTAGAAACTAAAACCAAACAAAAAATAAACTTTCAAAACTGGTCTTCAATTCAAAACTCTGCCACTATTTTTAATCGAAACTACAGAGGCGGATCAATAGTCTTACCAAATCCACTTGTTCACTTGGGCAAAGCCAATCCTCCAAAAAGAAATAATTTACTAAATGATACGTTACATTTCACCATACCGTTTCATAACAAAAAAAATAATATTTTTTTGGTTTATATTTATCCTCACTCAAATATAGAAGATAGCATATTTGTTAAAGCCTCTCTATGCAAATATGCAATTATTATTGGTGATTTTAATCCCAATGCGGCAAAAAAAAAGACAACTATCACAGTTTCTAAATAACTCTGACTTTCAAGCAATTCCTACAGCTCTTACTTTTATCATGCTTATCAATCTTAGCTCTACACCAGATCTGTTACTAGCCACAAATTATATAATTCCGCTCATAAACTCTATTCAACTTATACCCGATCTTAGTTCCGACCATTTAGCTATTCAATTCCAATTAAATACTCAAACTTTCCCTATCCCCAATCCCATAGAATATATTCAGCAGTATGACCTATGCAACATTAAAAAAGTTGACAAAAACATGCGAAAGTATATAGCAACCAATCCTAATATTACTCTAACTGAAATATTAAGTTTCTTGGGAAAACTAACCAACTCAATTAAGAACAACTTGCTCCTAAAAAAGATAATCTATTTTAACTACCCATTTCCTCCATTTATCCTTAGACTCATAAAACAAACAAAAAACAGTTATACAAAGATTTTAAAGAAACAGAAGACGCAACTATTAAACGTAGATTTAACAAACTAAATAAAAACATTTATACGTTAATATGCAACTACAAAGAAAGCAAATGGACAAAAGTTTGTGACAAAATTAACGAACAAAAGGGACAAACATACTGGACGGAAATTAAAAAACTGAGTAAATATACCTTATCTCTAAAAATGCAGTCTGTAACTGATCCAGACACTAACAAACTACATGAACTTGATCAAGACATAGCAAACATTTTCTCTAATTATTTTACAAAAGCGTTCAGCTTTAGTGAAAATGATGACTATGACGAACAAAAACGGACTGAAGTAAATAAACTGGTATGACAATTATTTTAAATCCCCATACCAAACGGCTGAAAATGTATTAATATCTGAAGATAAAAATTTTCTAATTCTAAAAGCTGGTAAAAATTCATCTCCTGGTGCAGATAATATTCCCCGAAAAATCCTAAAACGCCTACACAATAATATCCACATCCATATAATTAAAATCCTCAATTTCTGCCTATCCCATCAATATATTCCTACTGAATTCAAGTGTAGAATAGTAATTTGCATACCAAAAAAAAAACTCAAATACTACCTCTGCATCCAACTAAAATCCTTGAATCCCACATTAAGCAAAAATTGTTAAGCCATGTACAACCCAAGATACCTATCCATCAGTTTGGTTTTTCTTCAAACAAATCTACTATCCATCCTTTATGTATTCTTACCTCCAACGTCCAAACAACTCAACTTGAAGGCGGACAGACGTCAGCACTATTACTTGACATCAAAAGTACGCTGCTTTTATTAACACATACTTAAGATATTTTGAAAAACATTTTCCTTTAGTACATAGCAAGCCGACAACAAACAAATGTTCTTTTAATACAGTAGCCATAAAAGAATGCAAGCAGCAATTATTACTATACCAAACAATATCCAGCTATTTACCTGAGTATAATAGTATTTTTAAAAATATTTAAAAAAAATACAATAATTTATTACACCAAGAAAAACTTAGATTTATAGAAAATAAAATGATGACCGCGACTAACAAGTCAAAAGCATCCTGGCAAATTATCTCAAATATAATTGATAGAAGTAATAATAAAAACTGTCTGCCTATATCCGAAAGCCTCTTAACAAATGCAAATAATTTTAATACTTATTTTAACAATGTTGTAGCAAACTTACAACCATTTTCTTCTCAGACACCATATATCTGCAACATTCCGTATAACAATGCATCTATATTTTTGCAACCAATAACAAATGATGAATTATTAGATATAGTACAAAAACTAGAGCCTAAAAAAAGTTGCGGTTATGACAATATTTCAACTCTATTATTAAAAAGATCAATCCATAACATAACTGAACCTTTATGCAGCATTATAAATAGATCAATAAAAACGAGCATTTATCCCGATAATGTAAAATATGCAATAATTAAACCTGTATATAAAAAAGGAGAATGCGAACTTCTCAGCAATTATCGCCCAATTAGTCTGCTTAGTGGGTTTTCTAAAATCTTTGAATTAGTAATGTATAAGCGTTTGGTAAACTTTGTTAATTATCATAAACTGTTCAACAATTTTCAACATGGCTTCCTAGGTGGTAAAAGTATTGAAACTGCAATTTTTGACTTCACCGAATATATTGTCAAAGCTGTGGATTAGAAAGAGTTAGTATGTGGAGTACTATTGGATTTGTCAAGGGCGTTTAATTGCTTAGATTTCTCCATACTCTTAACAAAACTGTATCATTATGGCATAAGAGGTATTGCATTAGAGTGGTTTAAGTCCTACCTAAATGGTTGAAAACACTCAGTGCAACTTAAAAATAATGAGAATGGAGAAGTTGTGCTGTCGGACGCTCTTGAGGTTTCTACTGGTATTCCCCAAGGTAGTATACTAGGTCCACTTCTTTTTATTATCTTCATTAATAATTTGCCTTTAGAAGATCAAAACAATAAAATTATTTGTTATGCGGATGACACAATTATCTTGTTTAAAGGTAAAAAGTTTGCAGATATAATAGAAAAAGAAAATAGCAATACTTCTGCAGTTGAACAATGGTTTACAAATAATAGACTCATATTAAACTCTGAAAAAACAATATGTTTACTTTTTAAAACAAGCCAAAGAAGCAGAGCTACGGAAACTGAAATTATTTTAAATAATCAAAACCATAAATTTGAAAAATGTGCTAAACTTCTTGGAATTATAATTGACGAGAATTTAAAGTATGCTGAGCAAATTGAATATATTTGCTCAAATTTTAGTAAATCTTGCTACGTCCTAAGAGTATTATCTAAGAACACAAATTACACTATAACTAAGTTGTTCTATTTTTCTAACATCTACTTACACTTTAGGTATGGTATAATATTTTGGGGAAGTAGCTCAGATATTAACAAAGTATTTGTAATACAAAAAAAGCATTGCAAATATTATTTAATTTAAAATTAAACATGACTTGTTGCGGATTATTTAAACAGAACAATTTGTTGACGTTGCCAGCTATATACATATATGAGTGTGTAAAGTTTTTGCGGAAACATAAATATTTATTTGATTTACATCTATTTACAAACTGTCACAATACCAGACATATATCGGATTATATTTACCCTGTTCACAGACTAAACCTGTTTGCAAAATGTACTTCTTATTCTTGTATGAAAATTTTTAATCATTTTCCTACAAATATAAAATATTCTAGTTACTCAATACTTAAAAAGCAACTGTATATTGAACTGTGTGAGCTTGAACCGTATACTATTAACGACTTTTTTAACCATCAATTTTAGATGTATTTTATTATAACTAGTTTTTATTTAACATTCCACATATGTATTATATGTTCATTGTAGTTTTGTTTTAACAAGGCTTTTGACTCTGTCTGGTTAAAAGGTCTCTTGTACAAACTGTGATTAATGCAAGTTCCTCCTTACCTAATTTGCACAATAAAAAATTTAATTCAAAATAGACAACTACGTGTTAAAGTTAGAAATTCCTTCTCTCCCGTCTTTTTTCCTAAGCAGGTCGTTCCGCAAGGATCTCCATTGTCACCACTCTTGCACAATATATATTGTAGTGATATATTGGACGTAGGTCAACATTTTCATTCAAAAATGTATATATTATATTATATTATGCCGACGACACTGTGCTGATATCTCATTCAAAAAATCTGGCACATTCTATTCAGCACTTACAATCTCTAACCAAACATATTGAAACATGGTTCAATACATGAAGGCTTTATGCCAATCCTAACAAAACTCAACTCTTTATTTCATACCATCGCATATCAAGAAACTCACCAAATTTTAATCTGAGCCATGTAACAATTCAACCATCTCCAACATGCAAATATCTAGGCGTGCTTCTTAATAACAAACTATCCTTTAAACCCCACTCCCGTTCTATAAAATCCAAATACACAACTCGAGCAAAATATTTCCGCTGTATTACCTATAGAGGAAAAGGTATCAATATAAAAACAGCTACACATATTTATAAATCTATTTGCAGACCTCTATTAGATTATGCATCAATTATTTTTTCACAATGCTGTAAAGAGACTCTAAGTAATTTGCATGTCGCTGAACGATCAGCTATTAGGATTATCACTAAAATACGTCAACCTGATAACTCTTTACACAACATCAATAATGAGTCTCTTTATGAACTAACGCAAATTAAACCACTTTCCGAACGTCACTTAGAACTGACAAAAAAATTCTGCAACAAGTCTGCTATCTAAACTTGTTATTCCAAGAAATCAAAGAAAAATTGCTAAATATAAATTTCCATCTAAATCTATCCTTGATCATATCCTACTAATTTCTAATATCACTGTCAATTTAGACTCATCCGACTAACTGACGATCATTTCACTTGATTTTTTTTGTTTTTTTTTTTAAGTTACGTGGAATATTAGAAATTAATAATAAAAAAATTATTGAAAAATGTGCAAACTACTTTCTAAGAATAAATCAAATTAAAATTAAAATTACCTTTGGCAACGTACCAAACTTTTTAATAAAATTCAAATTATAACATAGGCAATGCAATGATGTCAATTGTTATTTCTATGTTATTATGACTTTTACTTTGAATGAATATGCAAATTACGCAGGTGATGATTGAGAATCTCCTGAATTTGATACCAATACCTGCCGTAAAGTGTTTAGAAGTAAACGGTGGTCAATTTGAACAGTTGTAGTTTATAATAATAATATTTGATGTGTGTATTAAGTTGCCTACATTATAGGTTTGAAATTAGAAATAAAAATTTTGCTACATTGCCAAGCGCAACAAAACATTTTGAAAAGATTTTTATTTTCTTTTGGCGCGGTCTACAAAGTTACCTGGCGTTTGTCCGACAATTAATCTACACCTGTATATATATTTATAATAAGAGAAATTTTCATAAATTAATTTTTAAACCTTTATTAGAACATTTAATTAAAAAAAAAAATTATATATCTAAAAACTCATTTTTTTTAAATCCCATTAGACTAAAAATATAATATCAATAATGTGGCAGCAGTACTAACTGTTAGAAAAATTAATACACTCGGATTTCCAAATTTCACATTTTATCATACATATAACTTATAGCACAATAAAAAATTTCTTAAGTTTAATGTTCAATGAAGTATAACTCTTAAAGTTTAATCAAATATTTCAACAAAAAAATTACAAATTAATTTCAAAATTTAATAGACAAATGAGAGTTTTGGATTTTTATGTATTCATTAGATTGAAAATATAATTCTCTACACGTTGCAAAAAACCGATTTTAAAAAGGAGTTTTATGACACTCATCAAATTGCCCCCTTAATTCAATTTTATTTACTATTTTTTTCCTTTTTTTTTGTTATCAAAAATGTTTGTTTATAAATAACAAAAAATACATCAATACTAATTACCATACAAATTTATTATTGTAAATTAAAATTAAAAATGTTAATATTTTTATTAAAAACAGTGCAACCAGGCTGAAGTTGAGATAAATATAATATGTGCTTGGTAAGTAATTTATGCAAACAATTATAATTGTAGGCAGTGAAATGGAATTTTGTTAATAGCTAATATCTAAACCATCTTAAAATGTACAAGCAGCAGAGCAATCCAATTAAATTACATATACATAATTAAATATTCAAAGTCTACTTACCATTTTTTGTTTCTGTAGTCAAAGGTCCCATTTAGAAAATTGAATATTTGATCTACTTTTTAAGTTATTGAAATATTTTTATCAACAATAACGAATTGTATTTTAGTCATTTTTGTAATGTGAAAAAATTAATTTTTTTTTTGTGTAATATTTTGCAATTTATTTGTTTAAGACTTTTTTAGTCAATCTGTTTTCTTTTGACATGTAATTGCACAATTTTCTGATTAGGCCAGGGCCGGATTTATATTTTATATTGAACTTTTAATGACAATTTTGTGATTATGATTATACACAACTGTTTTCCTATAGGTTATAAAAAATAAAAGTAATTTGTACAAAACTAATTGTTTATTAATAATAGTTAATGATTATAATAACAATAAAAATAAAATGGCAAAAAAGTTATACATAATATTTATAATTTTAATGTTGACATAAATAATTACATAAATTGACAGTTTTACATTACTGCAACATTTTGGAAATAATAACATAATTCTCCGCTAGCTGAATAAGGTCATTTATTTTCTTGATTTGATTTAATTTCTGAATATTTTGATACATAATATCAGCCAAACTTGCTGCAGTGTAGTCATTAGCATCTATTAAACTAGTATCAGCTCCATGAAGCAATAACATAATGCAAAGCGCTTAATTGATTTATATTTAAAGAATTTACATCAGCTCCGTGATCAATCAATAATTTAGTAATTTGGCTTGACTTACTTTTTATTTTAACTGTTTCAACATTTAAGTTACATTCTTCTGTAAAATTAACATTCTATTTATTAGCCACAACCAATTTTATATGACAATCAAATATATCAGTGGTGTTGTCCATAATATAAAGTTGTAATATATGTTTATGCAAATATCTACTCTTATTTGCAAAACTGTTCATAAAAGTTCTTAAAAAGTTATGGTGTAATGATGGTTCAGTTTGGGAGTTGATATTATTAATGTATTTGTATACAAACAAATTATTAATTCCAATTCCTTTAGCTAAAAACAAAGAAAACGCTTTATTTCCATTAAAAACAGCGTAATGAAGAGGACTGCATCCACTTAGATTAGTGGTATTGATGTCCATGCCTAGTTCAAGTAGTTTTGGTATTATATTGTCTGAAATGCAATAGGAAGCTAGATGAAGTAATGAGTTTTCATATTTATCCACATTTAAATCGGTCCCATTTTCCAGTAACAAGTTTAATAAATCTTCATTGTTGCATTTGGCTGCCATGTGTATAGCTTTCATTTCATCATCATCAATTGCATTGATATCAGCTCCCATCTCTAGCAGCAAAGATGCAGTTGTTAAGTTACGCAGCTAAATAGAGGGCAATTAAGCCATAATTATCTGCAGTGTTGATGTTTGCTCCTAAACTTAAAAGTCTTTTAAAAATGTTATTAGAACCAAAATCAGCGGCTTTGTGAATAACTGTTTTTCCATTAATATCTTTTGCATTAACATCAGCGCCATTATGTTCCAGAATATTTACTATGAATTCTGTAATAGATTCAAATGAAAAATGTATAGGTTTGCGTTGATAGTTATCAGTTGCATCAATGTCAGCTTCATCTTTTCCAAAAGTCTTGAGTAATGCGTTGGATCAACTGGAATCTTGACAGCCTCGATTCTGATTCGTCGAATAAGTCTGGATTTGCTGGTTCAATGATAGGTCGGCCAATCAGAAAGTGTGCTGATGTTAGAGGTTCTTGGTTGGAAGGGTCTATGGATAGGGGAGATATGGGTCGAAAATTTATTATTCTTTCTATTTGTGTTAAGCAAGTTATAAACTCTTCATGTGTCAATAAAGCATTTCCTACATTACGTTTTAATTGAGTTTTAACAGATTTTATGTTAGCCTTCCAGAGTCTACCAAAGTGGGGCAAACACGGAAGAATAAAATGCCATGTTACGTCCAAAAAACTATTGGCATCAATAATTTTATTTTGAGTTTCATTATTTGAAATAATTTTTTTTAATTCTTGGAGCTTGTTGTTGGCTCTAACAAAATTAGTTCCATTGTCTGAGTATACATGAGCCGGTTCTCCACGCCTAGCACAAAAACGCCAAAATGCTGCTATAAATGAGGCAGTAGTTAAATCTGAAACTGATTCTAAATGTATAGCTTTGGTCGTAAAACACACAAAAAGACATAAATATTGTTTATAGCTGCGTGTGTTTTTACCTTTGCGGTCTCTTACATTGAATAGGCCAGCATAGTCTACACCAATGGTATAAAAAGATGGTGCTGGACTTACTCGAGCGCTAGGAAGATTACCCATAACAAGAGTTATATGCCGCGGTCTTGTACTGAAACAGCGTACACAATTAAAGATTATTTTTTGACAAAACTTTCTGCCGGAAATTGGCCAATACTTATAGATGCTAACAGAATTTCTGACCCACAATGCAATAATTGTACAGGGAGTTTATAAATGAATGGGATTATGTAATCACTTTAAATGTGCCGCTTTTTTTAAATTGTCCACTATATTATTTGTTTTGACAGATCAACTTTGACAACTGTCAAGCAAATGTATGAACATATGTAGTATAGTAAACAATAATAAAAAGGCGGCATATTTAAAGTGATTACATAATCCCATTCATTTATAAACTCCCTGTATATGCTCATTTAATAAAATCAAGTTATGGTTACTTGCTAGAATTATTGGATGAATACTGTTTTCAAGATTAATTGCATTGTGGAGTCGTCCACCTACTTCCAATATACCTTTATCATCTAAAAATGAGTTAAGTGAAAGTATTTTATTTTTGCTATGTATTTGTTGATTAGCTGTCAAATCTCTTATCTCATCGGAAAAACTTGTTACTTGTGCTAATTTTACAAGTGACATTGTGGCGTTGTGCAATTCAAAAGCAGTTAAAGAACCAAAAGTGCGAAGATTTAAAGGTTGCCGTAGATTATTACTAAATAGGTGACAAAATGCAGTTACACGTTGTAATTTGTGAAAACTTGGAAATTGAATTCTCTATGTTTACTGCACTTATAACTGAAATTTTACGAGTTTCAGGCATGTCATTTATCTATGTGTATTTTGATTTGGGCCATTTAGAACAATCTTCACGTAACCATGTAGGTCCGGACTACCATAGCTCATCAGATTTTAAAATACTTAGACTGACACTTTATGATATTTTGTCAGCAGGATATTCCTGGCTTTTAATGTGTATCCATTCGCAATCCTTTATGGAAACTAGAATTTTGCTAACTCGATTAGCAACAAAGGTTTGCCATCTACTACAGGGTGAGTTGAACCAGTTTAAAACTATAGTAGAATCAGTCTACATGTAACAACGATTAATATTGATGTCAAGGACTTCAATTACCTTTTTAAACAATCTGCTTAGCAATACAGCACCATATAGTTCTAAACTCGGTATGAAACTTTTATGGAGAGGAGCAACCCTAGACTTTGCACAAAGTAAATTAATGCTCAATTCCTTCATATTTTCCGATTTTAAAAAGATGCATGCATCATATGCAATATCTGATGCATCACAGAACCCGTTAATGTTTGAGTGATTTTGACATAATGCAAAGCGAGGTAATGCAATTTTATTTATATGAACTAGATCATCTATGAAATTGATCCAATCTGTATGAATTAACATAGGTACTGATTCGTTCCAGTTTAATTGTGCTTGCCATAACCCTTGCATAATTATTACTGGAGATAAAAGACCCAAAAGGTCATAAATTTGTGCAATAGTAGAAAGAATTGTACGTTTTGTTACCCGGGCAGTTGCAAAGTTTTTGTTGTTATAGAGAAATTAATCTAAATTTGGGTTCCACAATACACCTAACGTTTTATTGTTTGATGAATCAGATATGCGCGTAAAACTTTGATCTTTTTTATTATGAGTTAATTCGTCAAGAATGGAATTGTCGTTTGTTGCCCATTTGTGAAGGGAAAAGCCTGCTGAACTTAATATGCTAGTCAACTGTTTGCGCCTGTTAACAGATCGTCAACATAAAAATCATTGGCGATTACACTACTAGTTGTAAGGTAAGATTGGTTGAATAATATTGATAATTCCTTCAGGCAACGTGTGGCCAAGAAATTTGCGGATGCAGTACCATATGTTACTGTGTTCAATTCGTAAGTTTTTAATGTATCGCGGGGTGAATCACGCCAAAATATTCTTTGAAATGGTTTATGATCTGGTGTTACTAATACTTGCCAATACATTTTAGCTATATCCGCTGTAATTGTCGAAATCTTAATAAAATAGAAAATAAATCGCGTGGAATACTAGGACCAGTTATTTGAACATCGTTTAGTGAAAGAGATGAAGCTGTTTGTGCCAAGCCATCAAACACGACTCGTAATTTTGTGATTAGACTTGAAGGTTTTATAACTGGGTGATGTAGTAAATAATAACAGTTGTTAGGTAAAGAATCGGTTTCCCTTATTTCAGTCATGTGCTCAAGATTTTTATATTCATGTATGAAATCGCGGTATAAAGTAAATAATTCAATACTTTTGCTTAACTTTTTCTCAAGTGAAAGGAAACGATTTAATGCTAGTCTAGAATTACCAAGTTAATTATAATTATCGCGAAAAGGTATGCTGACAACAAAACGCCCATTCTTATCTCTTGTGTACTTATTTTTAAAATTATCTTTACAAAATTGTTCTTCTATTGAAAATGGTTTAATAATTAATACTTCTTCCAGTTCCCAAAATTTGGGAAGTTGCTGATCAATATTTGTGCAAAAATTTGCTGATGACACAATCCTTTCTTGAAGGTAATTATATGAAACAGGACCGGCTATTATCCAGCCTAATTGTGTCTTTTGTAGTGTAGGCAATTGTTTTCATAATTTAATTTGGCCTATGGAGAATAGTTTCCAGAACAAGTTTGATCCGATTAACAAGTCGATTTCTCCATTCTTGTTAAAAGTAGGATCAGCCAAAATAATGTTATTTGGAATTTTGAGTTTTGCTGTGTTAAAAGAATATTGGGGCATATTTTCTGTTATTTTGTCAAGTATTAAACATGACAAGTTTGATTTAAAATTTAAATTACTTTTCGGTTTTACTTTTTATCTCTGAATTTACAGCAGACACACCTAATATTGTAATTGTTGTGGGCAAAACAGGTAAATTTAAAAAGCTGCACATTTTGGAGGTAATAAAATTAGATTGCGAGCCTGAATCAAGTAATGCACGATAATCTGCGGACTTTCCATTTGAATTAAATATGTTGATGCATGCAGTAGATAATAATATTTGTGATGAGTTACAAGAAGATGTGAATGAAGCTGATGTGGGTGTTTCAGAAGTAATTGATACGGTTGCAACATCAATATGAAGCATAGTGTGATGGCGCTTTGCGCACTTCTTGCATTTAATTGTGCTGCGGCACAAACTATTAGTATGACCTTTGCTGAGACAATTAGTGCACAGTTGCAGTTCTCTGACCTTTTCTAATCTAACTTTAAGTGTTAAAGACAAAAAATTCTCGCATGAGTAAATAAGATGAGCATCTTTGCAAAATGAAAATTTGTGCTTTAAAACGTGATCATTATTTATTGAAAAGTTTACTGAAAGTTTATTATTAAATCTAGGAATTGTATGTTGTTGGGGTTTTTCAATATGCAAAGTTTATAAAAGTTTGCACTTTCGCTGCAAAAATACTTCAAGTGAAGAAAATGTCGGCGGCTCTTTTGAATCATGTTTTAATTTCCATTCACGTCTTATGGATGGATCCAAACAAATAGTAATTAAATAAATTAATAATGTATCCCAATTGTCTACTGGCTGACCAAGTGCCTTTAATGCTCTTAAGTTAATTGTAAGAATATCTATCATAGCTCGAATAGCTGTGAAAGATTTTTTAGAAATAGTATTAATATCAAAAATTGCCTTTACGTGTTTGAATATCGTTAGCCTTTTGTTTTTATATCGCATTTTTAGTATTTGCCACGCCACAGAATGTTTTCAGATGAAACATTCGAATTAAGAGATTTGGCTGCGTCACCAACTAAACATGAACATAAATAATAAAAATTTTGTATGTTGTCTATTGCTAAATTATTATGTATTAATGAATTAAACGTTTCTTCAAATTGTGTCCACTGTTCGTAACAACCATCAAAGGATGGCAATTTTATAGTTGGCAATTTAACATTTGGTAAATTAATTGAAGGTTGTTGAAAAAGTACCGGAGCATTTGCATTTATTGAAGAAACTGAAGGTGATTGAGTATTAGTACGTAGTATCTAAAAAAGTCTCTAATTTTGATTTAATATTGTTAAAGTGTGCTTCAAATGTCTGACTTGCAGCTTCGTATATATTTGAATTGTCCTCATCCAAAGCAATTAGAGCGTCTGTACTGGCATTAAATTGTTCAAATAAGGGCTCTATAGCATTTAGACGATTTTCAACTGTTAGAATGTCTAAACAAGCAGTAACACTAGACATTCTCTCGATAAAGGTTTTAACGCGGGTTATCGAAGCTATAAATTGACCACGTTTATATTTTAATGCTTTTATCTCGGCACTCATGATTAACACAAATAGAAAGTTTTTAAAAAGACAAAAAGAAATACAAGGAATTCTGTTTGACTTACTAATATTGCGTTGTTGCTACGATCGGTTATGGAGTTGATGCGTGGAACGTAAATTGTTGTCCTCACTTCTTCTGGTTAATACACGTAATTGTGCGGGGCCCAGTCTGATATTCTCCGGAATATTTAGTTACTTCAAATTATTCCGTTGCAAACGTATGGGGTAAATGTTGAAGAAGTTGTAAAAAATTTAATTTTATTTATATTGTTCTGTTTCACCAAATCCGGTTTGAAGAACCAATGTTTTGTTCGTATTAGGGCCTTGTGTCTCACTGGTAGGACAGCCTCGGAGTTAAAAGTGGAGGTGGATAAAGTAAAACTTAAACTTGTTTTATAACACTTATAATATGTAATATAATATAGGTTAAGAAACATAAATGAAAATACAATAATTAAATGAAAATACAGGATAGTTCTGCGTCAATAGTTAAAAGCAACTTGTTACAGTTTGAGGCTGCTATATATATATTTGAAGTTGTAACGACTTGTAGGTATTTATTAAAAAATTAACGGGATTAAGTCAAATAAAATTTAAATTTAGTAAAATACAAAAAACATATATTTTAATATATTTAAATACGATGCAACGTTTCGTTAGTGATTACTAACATCATCAGGCAACTATTTTTATATAAAATTATGAATTTTGTATAACATAATTATTGTAACTAGCTATTATAATGTTAATTATGAATATATCTCACCAAATATTATTATTGATACAAAATAAATCAAATAATAATTCAGATTGAAGTTTTAAATAATAAATTAAATTAATTTATTATTTAAAACTTAAATTAAAATTAAATTAATATATTATTTAAAACTTCAATCTGAATTATTATTTGATTTATTTTGTATCAATAATAATATTTGGTGAGATATATTCATAATTAACATTATAATAGCTAGTTACAATAATTATGTTATACAAAATTCATAATTTTATATAAAAATAGTTGCCTGATGATGTTAGTAATCACTAACGAAACGTTGCATCGTATTTAAATATATTAAAATATATGTTTTTTGTATTTTACTAAATTTAAATTTTATTTGACTTAATCCCGTTGATTTTTTAATATATATATATATATATATATATATATATATATATATATATCTTTATGTTTGTATGAAAATGAGGTTTTGAATACTATTTCAGTTTAGTAATGACAGCTTTATTTAGAAAGTAAGGATATCCTTACTTTATTGTATACAGTAGTACTATAAAGAACGGATTATACGTATATACTGTCTAAAATAATGCTTTCTTTCTGCAAAAGCTATTACAAGCTTACTTTATGATACTACAGTTTATGAACGTATACAAATTGTCGCCACATCTCCGTGGCCAAAAGTAAGAACTTAGGCGTATATGGTAATTTTTACTTACAATATAAGAGGGCGTAATACTAAATATTGTTAACAGAGTTGCATATATTCAATCTGTCTGATCAATGAGAGGCTTATTATAACGGAACATGCGTAGAGAGTTGCATACATTTTAATAAAATTTTCTCTCAACAAGCTATCGTTTCAAATAAATATATCTCTCTTTAAAGCGGTCGGTAAATTTGTGGACCGTGACCTTTCTTAACCCGGGTACACAATAACTATTAAATACAATAGCACATATGCCGTTCTAAAATAATTTAAAAATTGTGAAATTTATAATACAAATTATTATTGAAAAAATAATAATTAATAACTTCTTTTCTTGTAAAAATAATTAAAATGTTTGTCAGAAAAATTAATTAGATTTTTTTCTATTTAATCAGATAGAATCATGTTAATATTGAAACAGATTTGTCTGTTAATTAATCTTTACAATTAATACATTACTAATAGCTCTCATGATCTACCATGTTGTTTGTATAATTAGGTAGGTACAAAAAATAATTTGATTTTTTTTTTTAATTTTGTTTTTTTTTAGGAAATATGGTTTTTATTGTAAGTGTCAATAACAGAATAATAATTACAAAGCAAAGTTTGGAGTATTCATTTTACAATAAAAATAACAAAATTTTAATTTTGAGCAAATATCTAACTTGTGCATTATTTAATAGCATTTTTAAACTTTGAACTTTGTACTCAATTGTCTTTCTATTGTTCAAATAAAATATGAGTATTAAATAAGAAGAGCATAAATCATGCAAGATAAGTATTAAATAAGAGAAAATATGTTAAATTGTACAATTTATTTATAGAACCCTATTGTCCCCTAGCTAATTGAGTTAAAGGTGCAATTATTGCATAAATGTAATATGGGTATCAAATAAGAACAAATATGCTAACTTGCACAACTATTTTATAGTACTCTTAAACTTTGTACACTATTGTCTCCCAGCTAAATGAATTAAAGGTAGAATTATTGCTCAGATTTAATATGGGTATCAAATAAAAGCAAATATTGTAAGTTGTAAAATTATATTATAGTTTCATTATTGTACCTTATAGTCCCTCCAGCTAAATGAATTGGGGTACAATTATTGTATAAATGTAATATAGGTATCAATTAAGAGCAAATATGTTAAATTCTACCATTAATTTAAAGTATTTCTGAAATTTGTACCTTATTGTCCTCTTAAGTAAATGAATTAAGGGTACAATTATTAATTATTGCTTATATAATATTGTTATCAAATAAAAGCAAATATAATAAGTTGTAAAATTATATTATATTTTCATTGAACTTTGTACCATATTGTTTTCTCAGCTAAATAAATTAGACTACAATTATTGCTCAAATGTAATATGATATGATATACCTAATAAAAAGTAAATTCTTATACTATTATCAAAATAAAGCAACTATAAACCTTTTTGGATAATTTGTTCGCAAGTTTTGACAAGCTTTTTTAATGCAATCTTAAAAAAGTTTTATATTTTATCAATTATATAGTTTGTTAGGAGGTTTTAATATACATAATACTGAATGATTAAGTCACTCATCTTTTACAACAGTATCCGCCCAAAAAACATGGTTGTTTGCCTAGTTCTCATAACCTTACTCACCAATTTTTCTCATATTATTTCAGAGATTACAACTACTGTTGAGGCTGTTTTAGAAACATTTGCTTATTACTGTTGTTATTATTACTGAACTTAAGCCGCGCTTCATCTAAAGTTATTTCAAAATAAACATTTTTTTTTTTACTAATTTCACATTTTACACATTTCTTATAATCCAAAAGTTCACATAAAAAAATAAATTCTATTTTTTATTATTAAACCAAAACAAAAGACAGTTAATATTAAGCGTAAAGCATTTAACAAAAAATAATTAATTGTTTGCAGATTATGATAATGTTATACAATATGATAAAAGTGAGTTGACAGGAATATATAAAACAATAATTTTATTGCAAGGTTGTTCAAAATTTGTAAGACCTTCTTTTAAACAAAACAAATTAGTTACTAATTAAAAGGAAAAACCAAATATTTCTATCTTGCATCCGAATTTTAATAACAAGGTCATCTCTTGATCATAAATCTGTAAATTTTGTCAATTGATTTTTTGACAACAAAAGTATTATTTCTAGAATTGATTGTTTAATGTCTGTCTTCAAAATAATAAATGCTGGTGTTGTTCAAGATTTTGCTTTTTTGTCGACTTTATTTTTTATTCATATTAATGAGCACAATTTATAGTTTATACTTTTCGAAGACAATATCGACAAACTTGTCAGAGCGTATTAGAGTTATGTACTAGGTTAGAATCTGTACCAATATTTAATAATTAATAAAGACTTTGAAAGAATATCTGACTGTAGTATTTTCAACTAAGCCAATTTTAACTTTTTAATGTATTAAAATTAAATTTCGAGGTATCAGACGTAACGTATTAAATGAAACAACAAATGTATATCAAATCTTCTTTCTAATTACTTCTTTTTTGGATTGGCTATATATTTAAAATACTAGGATTTCTAAATGGACGTAAATAGTTTTTTTATGGTTTTGTACAATTCTGTATTGGAATATTAGAAGAAAGATTTGAGACTTAGACTCTCTTAGAATCTCTTCTAAATTTTATTAAAAACAAGTTATTTAAATTATTTTTGATTCAAAATTGACAAATGACTTAAATACTTTACAACATTAACGTAATGTTGCAGATCTTTAAGTTTTCTAAGTTTTAGGGTAAACAATTGTAATTGTAAGTTAACGTAGTTGCTTTTATTTGATACCCATATTACTATTGGGCAATATTTGAACCTTTATTTGTTTAGCAGAGAGACAATAAAGCACAATGTTTTGAGTTGTTATTAAATAATTGTTTGTTATCATATTTGCTTTCATTTGTTTAGCTAGGGACAATAGGGTACAATGTTTTAGGGTACTTTAAAATAATTATTTAAGTTACCACATTTGCTTTCATTTGATACCCATATTACATTTGTTTAATATTGTACTTTTATTTGTTTAGCTGGGGAACAATAGGGTATAATGTTCTAGGGTACTATAAAATAACTATATATGTTACCATATTTTCTTTCATTTGATACCCGCCATATTACATTTATGCAATATTGTACCTTTAATTGTTTAACAGGGGGACGATAGGTTACAATGTTCTGGGATAACATAAAATAATTGAATAACTACCATATTTGCTTTCATTTAATACGCATATTATATTTGTGCAACATTGTACCTTTATTTGTTTAGCTGGGGACAATAGAGTACAATGTTTTAGGGTACTATAAAATAATTATTTAAGTTACCATATTTGCTTTCATTTGATACTCATATTACATTTGTGCGATATTGTACCTTTAATTGTTTAAAGGGGAACCATAGGGTACAATGTTCTGGGGTAACATAAAATAATTGTATAACCTACTATATTTGCTTTCATTTGATACCCATATTACATTTATGCAATATTGTACCTTTAATTGTTTAACAGGGGGACGATAGGGTACAATGTTCTGGGATAACATAAAATAATTGTATAACCTACCATATTTGTTTTCATTTGATACCTATATTACATTTGTGCAATTTTGTACCCTTAATTTATTAAATAAGAGGGACGGAAGGGTACAATGTTTTGGGGCACTATAAAATAATTTTCATAAACATTGTTCAAACTATATTTATATATGTTTTGCATTAACATCATAAACGCCGTCAACTTGCAATTTTAATTATATCTATTGAAATCGGCATACTTATATATTTACTATTCATTCTACATATTTCTTTTTAAATATAACATTTAAAATATTTGCTTAATAAGGAATGTGAGAACGGAAAGCTATAAAAAGATAAATGCCTACAAAAAAATGTTTACTTTAAGATTGAATACCCAATTGAGAGGCCCTTTTTGTGTGGCAAGGCCAAGCAAGCAAAATATAAATGTGATTTCAAACAAATAACACAAAATATATGCTCTTGAACATTATTATAATATTTATAGTTTCCAAATGATTTGTTTGGATTTATATGACTACTTGGTTTAATATAATTACTCGCAGTTAGCGAAATAATTAATAATAAAATTTTATGATAAGTTTCAGTAACATTTAAACATAAACATGAGAAATGCATTTTATATACATTTGTGTATTGTACCTTTAATTTATTGAGTTGAAACGACGATTGGGTACAATGTTTAGGGTGCAGCTGCAGAGACAAATTAGTCTAAGACCACTATAAAACAATTGTACAAATTACGATATTTGCTCTCATTTGATCTTAGATTTGAGTAAAACTTGTACACTTAATTTATTAAGAGAGGGCGACGCAATTCTGTACCCTACAACATTCAAGAGTGTTATAAAATAATTGTACAGTTACTAAATTTGTAACAAACAGAAAAAAAAAACTATCATGATGCTAACTAATAAATTTACTTACAATGTATTTTAGGACATTGCAAGTAAATTAACATTAACTTGGAAATTTATAATATTTAGTAATTATATCTATTTTAATGTAAATATGAAACAAAGTTGCCAAACCTTTTCTATTCTTTTATAAAATAGTAATTTATTTTTATATAAAACTTAACAATCAAACACGTATTAAATAAAATTATCAATAATTTAATATAACTGCGATTTAAATGTAAAATTAAAAAAAATCGAATATTAAATACAAATATATTTCAAAATAAAAATCTCTGAAATGTCAATATTAAATGAATATTATTTCCGCTATTCATATAGTAAATCTTCTAACCTTGACCACTCATACTTTTCAACCAGCTTGCTTTTAAAAAATTCTTAAAGGGGATGTACTCTTAGTAACGCTACTACCAGTTGTACTATCAAATATTTATTGTTGAATATAACGCCATCTAATATTAAGTGTACACACTGTACTTAACTAGTTTTACCGCTACGTCAGTGGCAACAAAATTCACACAATTTTAAACAGGACTTCCAACAGTATGCAACTAACATTACACATAATAATCTTCACTTTAAGTAGAACAGTAGCATTGTAAAATATGAAATATCTCGACAAATACCTTACTTTACAAATCAATTTTTACATTGGCAATTAGCAAAAGGTTTACGAAACTATTTTAGTATATATTAATAAGCAAATATGTTTTGTTACAATAATCCTGAGATTAAGATGTACACAACGATCTTCACTTTCATACAATCATGTATAAGTATATATATATATATATATATATATATATATATTTACATCTCGGTATCTATAAAGCGTCCGCTATGAGAAACTGTCATAGGGCGTCCCTTACAAAAAAACGTACTTCTAGTGCTCGCAGGTGAATATACTCGAGCTCAAAAAGATTAACGCGGTTTTCTTATTAAATACAAACTAAAACATTTTTCTATTGTACATAAAACTACTTTTTAGCGTCCGTACATTTTTCTGTTTTTGAGCGTCTTACATATACACAAAAAAACATGAATATGTGTTATAGAGCGTCCTGTTTGCTACCTTAAAGCGTCCGGCAGTGTTGCAACATGTTTTCTATTGTAGATATACATATTTGACAAGGATCGTGCATACTATAAAGCGTCCAAACCAGTTTGACCAGTCTATTTATAGAATATCTGTGGTACATTAACTATACGGCGTCCATCAAAAAATAAACAATAATATACCCACTTAGTATTGATTGAATAATTCTTTTGGTTTTTAGATTTAAGTAGAAAATAATATAAAATTTACTGCATTTTTAGTGTCGGAAACATTTTGGATAACTCAGGCTTTGCAAATCTATCGATGCCCTCTAACAGGTGTCTTGAATTGAAATGCAGAATATTAAAATTGTATCTGCTTTTTCTTGGAAACAATACCGTCTAACAATTTTGAAATATTAAAATTTATAAAAAAATTTGGTCTTGAATTAAAATAATGCAAAAATTAAAATGACGACACTAAATCTTTTTGCTAATGTTTAGAGTAGCATGCAAAGATAAAAAAATATTGAATACAAATATTGTATTAGTTCCTTCTTGAAAACAGTAGTGCCCAAAAGTTTGTAAACACTAAAAATTTAAAAAATTGAAAAGTTTTTAAATAATTACAGTTTATGTCTAAGTGTATTACTCAAAATAATTTGTGTATTTAATTTATTAACATGTATTTGAAATATAGGGTTTTCCAATAAGAGGTTTCATTTCATTTCATTTTATTTGATATTAAAAAAAAACGGGAAATTTTTTAAGAAACGCAATAAATGTTTATTTCATTGTAAAGAGAAAGGTATGCTATTAACATTTGAAAACAATATCGGTCAAATAGCCGCCACGGTTACGGTTGCAGTACCACATTCTTTTTATGAAATTTTTCATGACCAATTTGCACATTTGAGGCTGTATGTCCTTGATAACTTCACAAATTTCATTTTTAAAGTTTTGAATCGATTGTAGAGCATTGGCATAAACCTTGTTTTTTACGTGACCACAAAGAAAAAAGTCTAAAGATGTTGAATCACAAGATCTCGGTGGTCAATTGTGATCACCTCTTTGAGAAAAACACGACCAGAAAACTTTTCTTGCAAAATTGCGATTGTTTTGTTGCTTGTGTGGCACGAAGCGCCGTTTTGCTGAAAATAAACGTCGTCCACAGCAATATCTTTCAATTCTGGCCATAAAAAATCATAATTCATAGCTTGGTAGCGCCATCCATTCACCGTAATAGTTGCACCAGCCTCATATTTAAAAAAAAGTAGGGTCCAATCACACCGCCAGCTTAAAAACCGCACCAAACAGTGACACGTTGAGGGTGCAAAGACTTTTCAACTACCATTCTTGGATTTTCTGAGCTACAAATGTGACAATTCTGCTTATTAACGTAGCTTCCGAGGTAAAAATGGGCCTCATCACTGAAGATGATTTTTTGATGAAATTCCAAATCATTTTGATGCATTTGAAGGACCCAATCTGCAAAGAAACGACGTGGTGATCGACCAATTTGAGTTCTTGTTGTAACTGAATTTTAAAAGCCTTAAGACTTAAGTCAAAAGTGCAAAATACAATTTAATGTCGTTTGTAAAATGTCTAATTGCAAAGATCAACAAGGAATCAACAAACCTGGGTTTTTTTTACCACTACGCGCTACATCAGCAATATTCTCATGTGTTCTTAAGCGATGCACACGCTTTTAATTCTTTACATCACAAACTTGTTCCAACAGCTTAAATTATTCCACTAAGTTGACTATTGCCGGCCGAGAAGGTGCTTTACGACGACCAAAAAGTGTTTTAGTTTTGCGAACTGTGACTGAAATTTTTTCACCATTTTTGTAGTAAATTTTAATAATTTTAATGCGTTGTTGAAGTGTGTATCGTTCCATTTTTAATAACGGCGTAGTTTTTACTTGTCAAATGTCAAAAGATAATAGCTTCAAAATTGACAGCTGCCCAAATAGCCTGCTATTCAAAATGAAACTTCTTATTGGAAAACCCTTTACAATAGAATGTTATTAAGTTTTCAAAATTAAATGTGGTATGTATTACAATTGCGTTTTTTAATCTTTTCGCATAACGTGGATCATTAATTATTTTGATATTATAACGAGACTATACAGTTTTAAATTCATTATGAATAGTTTCACCAGCATGTTCCTACCATCTACCCAAACCTAAACTCAAGTAATATAACGCATGAGGTAATTGGTATAAAATAATATGAAGTTTTGTTTCGATAAAGTCCGTTGCTTCAAAATATTTTTTCAAGTTTCTAAATTTAAGATTTTTTTATCCGGTTTTGATGTAGAGAAACATAGATTTACAATTTTATCCATTGATTTGAAACATAATACGTATGGAATAATTATCAATGAGCTGATATTTCCTACTATATTGTCACTAACAAAAATATCAGTTTTTCAACATTGTTCGCCAAGCATTCCCCGCAAAAACTTTGCCATTGTAATTTTTTGATATTATTTTTAACTGTTTTGGCCAAAGATGAGCTTGTTTACGATCTAAATTTTTGATTAATTTGCTTCAAACTATGAATTTTTGAATAACAGTTACATATATTATCGTATTCATTGAAGAGTAGAAGATTCACTACTGATTTGCTTAACATAGCAAATTTCTTATTACTTCCATTAGATTGAAATATTTTAAAGAAATTTCTTAAATTTCCGAACGGCTTCAGCCTGAAGCATTTGTTTTCTATTTTCAAATTTGCAAATTCAAACAATTAATTTAAGAAATATAAAATTTAATTTAATTAAACTGCAATAAAAACTTATTAATGTTATTATTTTCTTCCTCGTCGTCATTTTTAATACCAACTAATAATTCATTATAATGTTCAGAGCAGTTGCTTACCTTTTCTTGCAAATATACATAGCGGTATAGGCAAGGATACTTTGCAGATGCAATTTGTTGACCGTTTACAATGAAATTTATTTTTAAATCGCCGATGAATTTGAATGAGAAATCATTCAAAGCAATTTTTATTAAATTTAAATTTCTATAACTTTCCTTCACATCGGGAACAATACATAACAAAATAATCTTTTTTTTACATTTGTAGCTTTACCAAATTTTTTAAGTCCGCACTGCTTTTATATGTAGATCTCAACAATCTTTCATTTGTGTTATTTTCTAGCTAAGGTAATATGCTAAAAGATATTTAAAAAAAAATGCCATCTGCCATAATTTTAATGTCAACATTACCATTTTCTCCACGTTTATTAATTACCATATCAAATATTTCAGAAACGTTACCCCACACTATTGGTTTTTTAATTGTTTTGGTTGAATTTCCATTACCAACATCAAACCTAGGAAATCAATTTTTATAATGGAATCAAAGTCTAATTTCCTATTCTTCATATCTTCAGAAAAATGAGCAGGAATACATTTGCGTTGACCAGTTGGTGACCGAAAAAAGTAAGTTCGTTTTTTGTATATATAACGCAGACACATTCATGATAGATTTATAATTCAATAATTTCTCCAAACTGATCTGAATCCTTTGAATTTGTTTGGGAAACCTTCATTCTTTTTTTAGAGCTGCTGTATGATGCAATTTTTTATTGATCAGACAGTTCCGCAACCATATTGTTTGTTATGTCACTGGTTGCTTATTTTGAAGAACATATATTAGATTGATTTTTTTCTATGGTTGAAAAACATTTTGTGCAGACAATTGTTGCAGTGTTGGGTTTAGGTTTTTTTTTTTCATTTTCTGAACTGATTTTTCATAATTTACTGATGCTATCGTACCAAACTTAATTTGTTTATATACTTTTATTACTGCAGATCTATAGTTCTTTTTTGCAGTTATACTTATATAGCAATTACAATCAATTTTAATTCAAGTTCCTTTAAGAAAAACATTTTTTTCAAAATTCGGTATTGTAGAAATGTTTCTTTTAGGATTATCATTCTTTCTATCTTTTAATGCTAAACAACAAGTGGTACATATAATTTTTGGAAAATGTAAATCTTGAGTATTAAATTTAGGATTTGAATGTCTTATTAATTCAGCTGTGTTTTTATTAACGTGGAAAAAAAATCCTATTTTGTGCGCAAAAAAAAATTCCACAATACATACAATTAAAACTGACTATTATTAGTAGTATTAGTATGAGAAATCATTTTCACAAATTCTTTATCACAAATCAATCAACACTTTGACAATATACTCAGTAAAATATTTTTTTGATTATAAATACAATTGACTGCTTATGGAATCAAGTAAAACTAAAATAATACAACAAAATCCTCATAAAAACAAACTTAATTTTTTAATTTGTATCGTATCAGCCTACTTAGAACAATAATCGTATTGTTGTTGAATTTTTTATTTATGCTAACTCAAGTCAAACAATTTGTGAAATTTCAATTTTATAAACTTTTGGGCACCATTGTGCTTCAAGAAGGAGCAAATACAATATTCGTATTCAGTATTTTTTGATCTTTGCATGCTACTCTAATCATTAGAGAAGAGATTTAGTGACGTCATTTTAATTTTTGCATTATTTCGATTTGGGACCAATTTTTTGATAAATTTTATAAATTCTAAACTTTTGGGCGGTACTGTTTCCAAGAAAGAGCAAATACAATTTTATTATTTTGCATTTTGTAATCTACCAAAGCTACCCTGTAATGATGAGTTCCAGCGTTATTTTTAATTTTTTTTTTCCATTAGGACACTCTGACTTGCTTCGCGACGTTGAACAAGAAAGTTACGTCTATACGGTAGTGCCCAAGACTATAAATCCGACGGCTCCAATCAAAACATTTTTTTTTTAATATTGTAAATCTTTAAAAACCATTCTGTCAAAGAATTTTTTTGAAATTAAATTTTTAGCCCAGATTTTTGGTCAAAAGTGCAAAAAGAAACTTTTTTGGGTAAAATTTGGAGCAACATTTTAAACAAAATTTGGGCGTCTTATTTAAAAAAAAATCATAAAGATGCTGCGTTCATTAGCTATTCGACAAAAAAAAAAGAACTTAGCTCAAACCATTACCGAACTACGTTGATCACGCTTTTGGGGTTACTTTGAGCGGGACGCATTTGAATTGCACTGAAGCGCTTTGACACAGCTTGGTCGGAACACTTTCAATGTTTAGTATCAGAAATATTTTTGCTAACTTGTCTTCCAAATTCAATAATGTTCTCGGGTTTGCTCTGCAACCTAAGACATGAAAATTATGTCTATACGCACAAGGCGGTAAAATATTAGAGCTTCACCCCGAATGGACTTGACTGAGCATTGAGGCGAGAAGACATGGCCAAAAATCCGACGGTTCCGATTAGAACAAACTTTCTAGCTGCAACCGTTACTTAGCTACGTCGATCCAAGTCGGGTCGCCTTTTGGGGTCGTTTTGAGCGCGACGCATTTGAATTGCACAGAGGTGCTTTGACCGTTACTGCTTGGTTGGATAACTTCTGATTTTTAGTGTCAGATATATTTTAATTAACTCTGGCCTTGCAACGGGGTCAGGGCTTGGCTGGGCAAATTGAAACGGGAAAACATGACATGAACAAAAATTTTGTGGAAGTTTTATCATTTTTTGAAAACCATCCTGTTTAAGAATTTTTTAAAATTTTTGTTTTAAGACTTATGGTCCGAAGTGCAAATGATGACTTTTTTGGGTCAAGTTTGGAACGAAATTTAGACAAAATTTAGGCAGTTTATTAAAAAAAAAATGAAGATAGCTGAGTTTATTAGATTTTCAACAAACAAAGTATCTAGCTGCAACCGTTACCAAACTTAGACGTAGTTTGGTCCATATCAGACGGGTCACTTTTTGGAGTTTTAAGCGCGACGCATTTGAATTGAACGAATGCGTTTTGACCGTCACAGCTCGGATGGATCACTTCTGATTTTTAGTGTCGTGAATATTCTGGCTTATTCATGCCTTGCAAATTTATTTCTGCCCTCAAAATTGCATTACAATTTTGGACAAAAAAGTTAGAACTTACTGAACAAATCAGAATATTTTTTGAACGTCCCAGAGCGATGCAATTTTCACGATTCTTTTTTTGATGCCAAAATTAGACTGTTGTTTATTACATTATTATTTAAACCCAAATATTTGTGATAAATGTTAAAATTTTGCACTTTTGCAATTATGTTTTAAGCTGTTGGTCCCATCAAATCACTTTAAACAAGTCGTAGACTTACTGTGGCGATGTAAAATAGCCGTAAAAAGCATAAATAAATAAAAAAAAATGTAATTTTTTAACACCGTTGAGTTAGGTACCTCATTAATAATTTTTGATAATACCATTACAGTTGGCAAACTTAGTTTACTGAATTTTATTTGAATCCATAGTTATACAACACATGACTTTGCTCGCCCGGCATTAACTAGCAACCAAGCCAAGCAAATTTTGCCCGTCAAATTTATCTTGCAACTTGCAGGGATTTACCGTCTTTAACCCGCTAGGCTTTTAGGCATAAAAATCGGTTAGTCTGTAACTAGATCGAGCAGCACAGACTTCCGCCCGCCGGTTTTACATAAGAACTAATCATCTATCAAGATAAGAATCTAATTATATTGCTAACTCAGCCTCCGCAGCTGTGTTTATGAACGGCCACTTACAAGGACATTATGCCGTTTCAACGCCGCTCGACTTCGGAACTCCTGGTTGCACCCACATATGGATGTTTCCAACCAACGGGGAGCTCAACCAGACAATCCAAGCCACGGTATATTAAACCGAGGCCTTTCCGGCGTCACTGCCCGCGACGCCGATATTCTCACACAGACGCCCTAGGGTAACTTCTCACCGGGAAACTTTTTCCGGGAGATTACTCAAAACCCGGCCCAACACAGCACCGGGCAAACAACAAACAAATAATTTTTATTTTCAAATAAATCTTTAAAATCCAAAACCACCTGTGTTTTAATTAATAAAATTTTGGAGGCAAGGGAAGGTGAAACCCATTCCAGGCGCGTCTCCGGGTGGCGGATAGGAGATTGCACACGCGGACCAACACCATTGCACGGTGGCCTCGCTACGGCGATAAAACTACCTTTTCTCTTCTTCTCTTTCCTCTTTGAACTATCGTTTGTCTTAGAACAACTCTTCGGTCTTCCTTGACCTACTTTCTGGTTACCAACGCTATTAGGTTTCGAGGGCTAACCAAAACAGTTTTCTAATCTTTTCTTACAGTGGAACCCAACAATTTAAACAACTATAAGGGTGCGCGACTTTCCAGGAGTCAAAAAATGGAACAACTGCTGCCATTAGCTTAAAAATGGAAAATAGTATAGATGAGAAAAACAGTATAATTTTAAATATTCAAAATCTTATATTATTATTGTAAGCGGGAGTTTTCAATTCTTTAGTAATTCTTATATAAAAAAATTGTAAAAATAAAATGTAAATATACAATTTGGCGTCCGTTAGATAATATATGCCGACGTGCCTATAAATAGAAAAAGTAATTCTAATTTTAACTTGCGATCGATATTTTAAATGCGGTGTTGCCATATTACGCGGACGCTTAGTAATGCATTTTTTGTACAGAAAAATATACTTGTAAATATACGCCAAGCTCTTTACCGCCTCCTTGCGGCAAATAGTGTGAACTAAAAATATGCACGAAAATATACATTTTTACACAAATCGCCATATAGAGCGTCTTGGACTGAATTTTTTTTATATGTATCTTTCGACTTGCCTTGATGCGCAGAATCAATTTATAAAGGTTTCCTTTTGGCGTCCGTATACGGACGCTCTATTCTTCTCGGACGCTTCAAAGTGCGTAAAAGGACAATGTATGGACGCTCTATAGTTAGGTTGATGTAAATATATATATATATATATATATATCAGCCTCAAACTGTATCGAACCACTTGCTTTTAACTATTGACGCAGAACTATCCTGTATTTTCATTTAATTATTGTATTTTCATTAATGTTTGTTAACCTATATTATATTACATATTATAAGTGTTATAAAACAAGTTTAAGTTTTACTTTATCTACCTCCACTTTTATCTCCGAGGCTGTCCTACCAGTGAGATACAAGGCCCCGATACGAACGAAACATATTTTTTAGCCTGATTGTATTACTTTCTAACAATATTTTTATGTTTAAACGTTAAATTTTGCTATTTTTGAAATATAATTAATAAAAAATTACTTGTAATAGGATTGGATGGCATAAACGGACAATTATTTAAAATTTATTTAATCTTTATTATCGAGACGTTTCGGAAATTTAAACATTTTTCCTTCTTCAGTCGAAACTATAATGGAAACACACTTACAATAACAATTACAGCTTAATATACTAATTACACGTTAAAAACATTTTTTGAAATATATAAATAATAAATTAAGGACAATTACACAACTAATCTTACCAATAATTCTAGTATTGAATTCCTTTTTTAAATTGTATCATTTTGTTTTATATTATATATATACGGCCAGTATATTGAAAATGGAGACATCAAATTATTATTCATTTCTTTATTGTAGAATCCATGTTATTCTTTTTGAGGTTATTGTCGAAATGCCGCATGGCAAACTTTTTCAATTAACTAACATGAATAGAGGAATATATTCTTTTTACTATATAGACATATATGCAACCCAACTCACATTGTATACAGGGTGTTATTTATTTCTGTAATTATTGAGAGAACATTGTTGATAGACCGAAAGAAAGTCAATTTTTTAATTTTATTATATTATGGTATATAGTACTTAGATTTGTACTATCTAATTGAAAGTTACAAGAATTGTTGTTTTTTATGTGAATCATTTCACCTATTAGTCTTTTTTTATATAAAGGTTCAATATCTAAGATTTTTGTATTATCAAAGTTAAAATTATGTCCTTCTAGAGAATGATGATTTGACAAACCTGTATTAATTGATCCATTTCTACAATCTCTTTTGTGTTGGTTAATTCTATCAATTAGTTTTTGACTGGATTGTCCTATGTAGTTAACTGAACAATTATTACAAGGAATGCTGTATATTGTATATTTAGTTTGAAGAAATGGTGTTTTATCTTTTAGAGTAGAGAACAGTTTATTAATAGTTTTTTCTGATTTAAATGTAATTTTTGTGGAATCATCTGTTAAAATATGTTTAATTTGTTGGGATAGACCATTTATAAACGGGATCGAGTGCCAACTCATTGTTTGGGAGGGGACCGCGTTAACATCATCATTCTTGGAATCCATAGAACACCTCCTGTTGTTATTCAAAATTGTATTGATTAAGGAGATTGGGTAGTTATTCTTCAATAATTTGTCTGTTAGTTTTTTGAAATTTTTTTTGTGAAATTGTTTATCACTTAGATTCAGTATTCTATTTTTGTTCATGGTAATAATATTAATTTTTTGACTAAGTTGGCGATTGGAGATAAAATTTAAAGTTCTATCACTATCAATGGATTTTTTATATAAGTCAATGGAAATTTTATCTTTTTCTAGAATGACTAATATATCTAGAAATGGTAATGAATTATTATTAGAGTATTCAATTGTAATTTTTAGAGATTCATGAAAATTATTAAATTTAGTTAGTAGTTTACTTATTTTTTTCTCTGGTAGAATGATTAGAGTATCATCCATGTAAATTGATAGTGATAAAACCTCAAAATCTAGTTCATTTATTGAAGACATAACTAATTCATCCATTACTAACATGGCAAGAATGGGACTAATGGGAGCTCCCATCGGAGTGCCATATGTCTGTAGATAAAAATTGTTATTAAATTGAAGATAACTATTATCAAAGAAATGTTCTATGGATTCCAAAAACAATGGCTTATCAATTGAAGTATATGATCAAATTTTTGTCCATCGGTTATTAATAATTTGAAGAACTAAATTTTTAGGTATGTTTGAAAATAATGCTTCCACATCTAATGAAATTAGTGTATAGCTTTTGGAATTGTTAGAGTTTTTAGTTTATTAATAACTTCTATTGAATTTTTTACATTATATTTCATAGAGCTAGTTAGATTATTTAAAATTTTTGCAAAGTGTTTCGACAATTTATAGTCTGGAGAATCTATGCAAGATACAATTGGTCTTAATGGTCTATTGGTTTTTATGGATCTTTGGTAATCCATAGAGTTTTGGTGACATTGAATTGGTTGTTCTTAGACTTCTATATTCTACTTCATTTATGTGATTATTATCAAAAAGTTTTTTTAAAAGTATATTTGTTTTTTTTTCAAAACTTATTGTGGGATCTTTATTTAACAATTTATAAGTTTTTTCATCAGAAAGTAATTCAGACATTTTGTCTATATATATAATATAAAACAAAATGATGCAATTTAAAAAAGGAATTCAATACTAGAACTATTGGTAAGATTAGTTGTGTAATTGTCCTTAATTTATTATTTATATAATTCAAAAAATGTTTTTAACGTGTAATTAGTATATAAAGCTGTAATTGTTATTGTAAGTGTGTTTCCATTATAGTTTCGACTGAAGAAGGAAAAATGTTTAAATTTCCGAAACGTCTCGATAATAAAGATTAAATAAATTTTAAATAATTGTCCGTTTATGCCATCCAATCCTATTACTACATATACAAGGACGTCTAACTACTCATCAAATTAATTCATTGGCAACGAAGAAGGTATCACACAATCACAATGACTTTCTACTCCGACATTAAACAACATTATGGAACCAGAACATTGGAACTCCTTCGGAGATATGAAAAACTTAACATCAAATTAATAAAATTAGGTAATAACAAGATTTTTCTTTTAAATTGTCGTAAAAATATTATTGTTCCATCACATATTCAAACAAATTTTAGTTGTGCATACCTGAATGTACAAGTAAATAATATTATCACACGTAAACTAGACAATACGATAAAAATGTTCAAAAAGAAACTTCTTAACATAGAAATAGAATCTGTACATGTAAGGATAGGTTATAATATGTCTGACATGGGGGACATTGTTGATAGATTGAAAGAGGCCATTCCATACTTAGTGCTTTTTAATTTCAAGTCTTTCCTAAATGCTAGATTACAAAAAATAGATTTTAAAATAAAAACTTTCCAAATCAAAAAATTCAATCGACTATACAACAAACATAATATAAATGTCACAAATGTAGTTAACCCAACATTTATTGAAAATACCACTGATATAAACATTCCAACAAATGTATTAAATTTATTAGAAAAAGGCCCCAAATTTGCAATTGCATATAACCATAAAGATTTTCCACTATTTTCCTTAATAAAATCAGTAGAATATATTATTAATGACAAACCTGTATTAATTGACAAAAACAATTTAAGATCAAAATGTACTAATACCATAACAAACTACTTGAGTAGAGAAAAGATATTTAATAGTAATAATAAAAAACCATTGTCAAACATAGACAAAGATATTAAATTATCAAAAAGTTTTTTGAAGAATAATCCAGACATTATTGTCACTAAAGCAGATAAAGGAAATAAAACTGTCATATTACACCGTACGGAATACATAGACAAAATGTCTGAATTACTTTCTGATGAAAAGCCTTATAAATTGTTAAATAAAGATCCCACAATAAGTTTTGAAAAAAAAACAAATATACTTTTAAAAAAACTTTTTGATAATAATCACATAAATGAAGTAGAATATAGAAGTCTAAGAACAACCAATTCAATGTCACCAAAACTCTATGGATTACCAAAGATCCATAAAAACAATAGACCATTAAGACCAATTGTATCTTGCATAGATTCTCCAGACTATAAATTGTCGAAACACTTTGCAAAAATTTTAAATAATCTAACTAGCTCTATGAAATATAATGTAAAAAATTCAATAGAAGTTATTATTAACTAAAAACTCTAACAATTCCAAAAGACTATACACTAATTTCATTAGATGTGGAAGCATTATTTTCAAACATACCTAAAAATTTAATTCTTCAAATTATTAATAACCGATGGACAAAAATTTGATCATATACTTCAATTGATAAGCCATTGTTTTTGGAATCCATAGAACATTTCTTTGATAATAGTTATCTTCAATTTAATAACAATTTTTATCTACAGACATATGGCACTCCGATGGGAGCTCCCATTAGTCCTATTCTTGCCATGTTAGTAATGGATGAATTAGTTATGTCTTCAATAAATGAACTAGATTTTGAGGTTTTATCACTATCAATTTACATGGATGATACTCTAATCATTCTACCAGAGAAAAAAATAAGTAAACTACTAACTAAATTTAATAATTTTCATGAATCTCTAAAATTTACAATTGAATACTCTAATAATAATTCATTACCATTTCTAGATATATTAGTCATTCTAGAAAAAGATAAAATTTCCATTGACTTATATAAAAAATCCATTGATAGTGATAGAACTTTAAATTTTATCTCCAATCGCCAACTTAGTCAAAAAATTAATATTATTACCATGAACAAAAATAGAATACTGAATCTAAGTGATAAACAATTTCACAAAAAAAATTTCAAAAAACTAACAGACAAATTATTGAAGAATAACTACCCAATCTCCTTAATCAATACAATTTTGAATAACAACAGGAGGTGTTCTATGGATTCCAAGAATGATGATGTTAACGCGGTCCCCTCCCAAACAATGAGTTGGCACTCGATCCCGTTTATAAATGGTCTATCCCAACAAATTAAACATATTTTAACAGATGATTCCACAAAAATTACATTTAAATCAGAAAAAACTATTAATAAACTGTTCTCTACTCTAAAAGATAAAACACCATTTCTTCAAACTAAATATACAATATACAGCATTCCTTGTAATAATTGTTCAGTTAACTACATAGGACAATCCAGTCAAAAACTAATTGATAGAATTAACCAACACAAAAGAGATTGTAGAAATGGATCAATTAATACAGGTTTGTCAAATCATCATTCTCTAGAAGGACATAATTTTAACTTTGATAATACAAAAATCTTAGATATTGAACCTTTATATAAAAAAAGACTAATAGGTGAAATGATTCACATAAAAAACAACAATTCTTGTAACTTTCAATTAGATAGTACAAATCTAAGTACTATATACCATAATATAATAAAATTAAAAAATTGACTTTCTTTCGGTCTATCAACAATGTTCTCTCAATAATTACAGAAATAAATAACACCCTGTATACAATGTGAGTTGGGTTGCATATATGTCTATATAGTAAAAAGAATATATTCCTCTATTCATGTTAGTTAATTGAAAAAGTTTGCCATGCGGCATTTCGACAATAACCTCAAAAAGAATAACATGGATTCTACAATAAAGAAATGAATAATAATTTGATGTCTCCATTTTCAATATACTGGCCGTATATATATAATATAAAACAAAATGATACAATTTAAAAAAGGAATTCAATACTAGAATTATTGGTAAGATTAGTTGTGTAATTGTCCTTAATTTATTATTTATATATTTCAAAAAATGTTTTTAACGTGTAATTAGTATATTAAGCTGTAATTGTTATTGTAAGTGTGTTTCCATTATAGTTTCGACTGAAGAAGGAAAAATGTTTAAATTTCCGAAACGTCTCGATAATAAAGATTAAATAAATTTTAAATAATTGTCCGTTTATGCCATCCAATCCTATTACTACATATACAAGGACGTCTAACTACTCATCAAAAAAAAAAAATTACTTTTCAACCGTTTATGGTTGGATTTTGGTGTTTTAAGATGTTTTTGGTAATTTTAACATTTTACACTTTTCAACCGTTTTTGTCAAGAAAAAAATAATTTGTTTTTGATTTTTAAAAATCAAATTTACAGGCTGTATTTATAATTTAAAGGCAAAATTAACAGTTTAGCATTAGACTAAATACAATGGTGGCCGGATTTTAATGTTTGAAATCTGCAATTTGAAAACCAAATTTACAGTTTATTAGATAAACTTTAACACTTTCAATGCCAAATTAACACTTTTAATTGTTTTAAATGCAAGATTAACAATTTGGTAATAGAATTCAACACTTTGCACTTAGAAGACAGGGTAAAAAACTGTAATTTAAAGATACAAATGCGTATTATTTTGTTAGTAAATTAACGTTTTTTTAACTTTGTGTTATTAAAACCAAATTATTGTTAAATAAATTGCTAGTTTTGAATGCTAAATTTAGACTTTTAAATGTCGGATTTACAGTTTTATAGACCGGATTGACAATACAAATTTAAACATGTTGGTGGCCGGGTTTACAATTTTAAAGATTAAATATGAAATTTTAAGGTCGGATTAACAATTTGACAATAAAATTTAACACTATAATTTTATTTATACTTTCAAAATCCGGATTTACAGTTTTAAATGCCAAATTTATAATTCAAAACCGCATTTATTCTTTTAAAAGCCACATTGTTTAAAGACCGGATTTATAATTTATCAATATAGTTTAACATGTTATTTACCGGATTTACACTTTCAAAGACGGATTTACACTTTCAAAAATGGATTTACAGTTTATAAATTGAAGATTGGATTATTAGTTTGGCAATAAATTTTAACACGTTGGTTACTGGATTTTCAGTTCTAAATGCCTGATTTATAATTTTAAAGACGAGTAAAGTTTGACACATTAAAAAGCAAATTTCTTCATATACCTAGCGAATATCTATTACGTGTATTGAAAGTGTGTATTTTTACAACAGTTTTACTTTGAAAAGATGTGTTTATAAGTGTGTGTTGTGCTTTAACAAATACTATAATTTATTTAATTTTTCATACATCGTTTGCAGGTGATTTTGCATAGTTATACTGTTTTAATTCGATGTAATATGAATTAAAATAATTCTAACCTACAAACAGTACCTGTATCAACAACAAGCATATTATAATTTTTTGAAATTAATTATTTACTTTGTCAAAACGGCACGACATAAGGACAGCCGCCGTGGCTCAGAGGTAAAGTTCTTTACTTTGAATTGGTGAGTCCGGGTTCGATTCCACTCACGGACAAATATTTTTAAATTGTATAACTAAACATAAACTCGTAACTAACTTTCCTTTCCGAGGCCTTCCGTTGTTTGTGAAAATTTGTTAGCCACCACAACTGGTCCTGTGGTGTGAAATTAAGTGTCCTTGTCTTTTTTTTTTGTTTTTTGTGTTTTTAATTTCTGTCTATCATAAACGTATGTTTTTTAACTTTTAAATTAAGTAAATTATGAGTCCTATAACTCGTCAAAAACTCAGATCAATTGTGACAGATATTTTAAATAAAACCTTAAATAGTAGTGTCATAAATGTGAATGACGCAAGCGACACAAGTAATGAAGAACTTGATTATAACTCTTTATCACTTGACTTAGAAAACACATTTTCTAATATAGACAACGAAAACATCAAACTAAATGCAGAAATTATTAAATTAAACGAATTAATAATATCGCTTCAAAATGAAGTTGAAATCAAAAATAAAATAATTGATGACTTAACGCAAAAAGAAAAAAACACACAAGAAATAAACTCAAAAGATGCTTCTATCCAAACTAAAAAAAAAAATAATATAAAGAAAAATGTCAATGTTTTAACCCAAACAGATACTACAAACAATATTGATGTCTTAGTTCAAACAGAAATTAATGATTTTGATAAAAGTATTCTGGTCACTGCCCCTAATAGAACTATAAAAGATGCGGAAATTAACGTTTCCATTGATCCTTCAACTACCAACGCTAGTAAAATTCAAATAATAAATAAATCAAACATCCTGCTTTTATCCGATGAAAATGGTAGAAATGGAACCATACTTTTAAATACTTATTTATCCAAGGACGAATATGCAGTAAGCACCATGATAAAACCAAACGCAACATACGATGAAGTTATTTCCAACAGCGTTAATAGCATTAAACATTTTAATAAAAATGATTATTTAATTATCTTTGCTGGAAAAATAGATGCAACAAAGAAAAGAGAACAGTCACCATTACATATATTGGAAGTATTAAATTCAGCAATTCATACCAATGTTATTATACTGGGATGCCCGTATACAAATACACCAAACGTAAACACATTTATATATAAACAAAATTTGCAGATTTGCAAGATGCTTCATAACAATAATAGTATGAAACATGTTACCTATTTAGATACTAACACGATATTAATAAATCATTTTAAAAATAACGTAATTGAATTCAACCCTGCGGCCAAGAGAGTATTATTCTATAAAATAGGCAAAATAATACAAAATACAAATAGTAGATTTGTTCAAGACATTCAATGCTCTAACAAATGCAGATCTCTACAAAACATGCAAGATATATTTAATATTTCGTCAGAAAATCAACATGGTCAAAATTACAGCTCAGAAATAAATACTACTATTAGCCAAACACAACCTGTGAATCAAGTTTCAAAAAACGAAGACTTAACATCGAATCAACAAAACACGTAAAAGTTTCGCATATTAATATCCAATCTGTAAACAATAAATTAGATAGTTTAATAGTGTATTTATCGAAAGAAAATATAGACATTATTTGTATAAGTGAGCATTGGTGCATCGGCGATAATATAATCAATTTAAAAATTCCTGGGTATAAAATAGTAAGCAGCTATAGCAGAACTAAATATATACATGGCGGAGTATGCATTGCATTAAAAGATGAAATATTAGTAACAAAACCAGATATTATAAATATTTGCGAAGATATCAATTTTGAAGTTTGTAGCACCGTAGTAAACAGTAACAATTGTAAATATTATATTTTATGTTTTTACAGGTCTGCTAAATCTGATATATTATCTTTTCTTAACAAATTAGTTGATTTATTAAACAAAGTAACTTTACAATACAACAATATAATTCTTTGCGGAGATCTTAATATTGACTTTCTGCAACCAAGTAGAAATAGAGAGGTTGTATTTGATGTTCTGAATTCTTTTAAATTTCAACTTGCTCATGCTGGCCCTACAAGAATATTTACTAATTGCAACAATCATACCAGTATCACTGGAATAGACTATATGCTAACTAATATTCATTCAACAAATTATAGTTGCGTTGCTGTAAATCCAAATTTTGGTGATCATTTGTCAATAGTATTAGATGTTAATAATATATCAATTCAATGCAAAGAAATAAATAATTATTACTATAGTCGTGTATGTTCTAAATCTAACCTGGAAAATTTTGAGTGCGCAGTATCAAATCAAAATTGGGTAGATATAGGTAACGAAAACAACATAAATAGTAAATTTACAAAACTGTTAAATAACCTTGAAAACTTACTGAATATATATTGTCCTATAAAACTTAAAAAAATTAATTCGAGATTAAATGGGTGGCTAGATGATGACATAATTAATGATGCCAAACAATTAGAAAATTTATTTTGGCTAGCGCATTCATTAAAAGACAATGTTTTAATTAAATCATATACATATAAAAAAATGCAACACAATACTAAATTAACAACTGTAAAAAAACAATATTACTCCAATAAAATTAATAAATCGGAAAACAAAACTAAAGATACTTGGAAGCTAGTTAAAGAACTTACTAATCATAAAAATAAATCTGAATCATATAGTATAATGTTAAAAATTAATGATATACTGATAAGCGATGGAAAATTAGTCAGTAATGCATTTTTACATCATTTCTCATCGTTTGCTGAGAAAAAAATTTCTTCATGCTTCAATCAACCAATTACATCACATTGCACATTGCCTAGCAGAAATTGCAAAACATTTTTTATGTCACCAATTTTGGAATCTGATGTAAAAGATATCATTTGTAACATGAAAAATAATAGCTCATGTGGGCCAGATAGTTTAAGTATTAATTTAATAAAGCTAGTCTTTCCACATATAATTTCAATTTTAACAGAGCTATACAATGAGTCCGTCGAACAAGGTGATTATGCAAACATTCTTAAGATAGCTGTAATTACTCCTTTACTTAAAAAAGGCGATTCGCAATCACTAGATAATTATAGAGGAATTGCAATTGTTTCTGTAATTTCAAAAATATTTGAAAAAATAATTTGTCAAAGAATGACGCTTTTTCTGGAAAAATATAACATTTTACACCACTCTCAACACGGCTATAGGGAAAACAGATCAGTTGAAACCGCTGCAATTGAACTCACTAAATATATATATAAACATTTAGATCAAAATAATTATGTATATTCATTTTTCTTTGATATGACTGCTGCCTTTGATATAGTAAATATTGATTATATAACAGCAAAATTAGAAGCAGTTGGTTTTAGAGGATCATTTTTAAATCTTTTGAGATCTTACTTATCAGATAGAAAAATTAAAGTTAAATGTAATAATTTATATTCAGATTTGGCAAGAACGCAACATGGTGTTACTCAAGGCACTGTTTGTGGTCCATTACTATATTTACTATTTGTTAACGATTTACCTCAATTTTTTGAAAATAATAATATTATTATGTACGCCGATGACATTGTAATATCGACTGGAGGTAAACATCTTGAAGATTTAGAGGTTGAAGCTAACATTTTAATTAACAAACTTGAAAACTGGTGCGAACAAAATCGGCTAATATTAAATAAATCAAAAACTATTTGTAAGTGTTTTGGTAATAAACGTGTTATACCAACAAAAATCAATATAAACAACAATGACTATATTTTTTCAGAAAATATTAAGTTTTTAGGTCTAATTGTTGATCATGAACTAAACTGGTCATTGCACATTGATGCTGTTTGTTCAAAGTTAAACAAATTTTATTATGCACTATTACAACTAAAGCCTGTCTTAGATGTACATGCTTTAATACAAATTTACTATGCTATGGTTTATTCCCACATTCAATTTAATATCATGCTATGGGGAAATTGCTCGGGTGCCCAAAGAATATTTGTATTTCAAAAAAGAATAATAAGATTACTATTTAATTTAGATTTTAATGCTACATGTAGAACAATATTCGGAGAAAAGCAGTTGTTGACAGTGCCTAGTATTTATATATATAAAACACTTTGTTATGTTAAACAGAATATAAATAAGTTAGAACATCTTGGCGACCATCATCAGTATAATACTAGACACGGTCAACAACTGTCAGCTGTTAAACATAAAAGTGTGCTTTTTGAAAAAAGTCCAGATTATGCCGGAATTAAACTATACAATCATTTACCAGAAGAAATCAAGAAAAATAATTATAAACTGTTCAAAACTGTAATAAAAAAACACCTTACTGCTAAAGTAATATACACCATCGACGAATACATGGCAATTAATTTTAAAGTATAGTTAAGATTGCAAATATAATTTTAGTGTCTATTAATTTATTGTAATTTTAAACTGTATGTACGTATTTGATTAATGTTTTAATGCAATTGATGTGTATTTTATTTTTATTTGACTAGCACATACTGTATATTTTTTTTGTACTGGATTTTGTGTTAAATAAATCTTATCTTATCTTATCTTCTCTTTAATAATACTTTTTTTTTAATAAAAAATAATATTTAAATATGAATGTTGAAACAATTAGATTTATTAGGACTCAACTGAGAAAAAAATATATTTTTTGTTATTTTGAATTATAAAGAGTAAAGAGTATTCTAACTTTGAAAAGAGTATATGTTACTAAAAAAGAGTATTCTGGTCAGCCTGCACTGTTCCCACCATTTCCAACTAAAACTAATTTATTATTATGACTGTTTTTACACATAAATTCAGTATAAATTACTCGATGTTCTTACAATTGGAATTTAATTAGTTGTACTTACCAATTGTATAGTGACTAGACAAAAATAATAAATGAACATTAATAAATCAATACAAATTTAATACATAATTATAATATATATAACAATATAAAAAATAATAAAAAATGTGTATACAATTGTTTTTTACTCTAAAAATATTAACAGTGGCAAAAATTTGTTTAAGTTTAGTTGAAGTTTGTAGTTATGAATTATTTTAGCATTTATTTACAAAGAAAAATATAAATTAAATGAATCGATTCTATTTTACTACTATCAGTCGAATTGATATAAATTATTTTTTTTAAATAGATACAATATTATTATTTATAATATAAGTGAATGAAGATCTAACTAAAATAAAGATTTTCATTAACAATTACTTCAATTTTTATTATAATTTCTTAACTATTTCATAGTGTTGCCTTGATCTAGCAAAATAAAGAGGAGTTCTACCATTGATGTCAACAGCTTTGATATTGCATCTTTTTCTAATAATAACCTTGTTGTTTTTATATGGTTATTATGTGCAGCTGGATGGAGAAGAAAACTACCGTTTAAACCAATAGCTTTAATTTTTGTAATAACAATTCTAATGTTTCTGGATGGTCATAATATGCAGCTAGATGAAGTGGAGTATAACCATTATTATCGACAGCACCGACGTCAGCTCCTTTTTCTAATAAGAGTTTTGTTGATTTTATATGACCATTACGTGCAGCTATATGCAGAAGAGTGGAACCATTATTATCAACAGCTTTTTCGTCGCCTTTGTTTTCTAATAAAATATTTATTGTTTCTATATGATCATTACTTGCAGCTGCATGCAGAAGAGTGGAACCATTAATATCAACAGTTTTGATATTGCCTCCATTTTCTAACAACAATTTTGTTATTTCGGCATGACCATTATATGAAGCTACATAGAGTGAAGTAAAACCATCATTATTAACAGCATTAATGTTGCCTCCATTTTGTATTAAGAGTTTTGTTATTTCTAAATGACCATTAGCTGCAGCTGCATAAAGAAGAGTTGAAACATTATTATCAACAGTATTGATATTTTTTTCATTTTCCAATAACAATTTCGTTATTTCTACATGACCATTAAATACAGCTGGATAAAGTGGAGTAAAACCATTATTATCAGCGGCATTATTGCTTCCATTTTCCAATAAAAATTTTGTTGTTTCTGTATGACCATTCATAACAGCTGCAAAAAGTGGAGTAGCATTATTATTATCAGCAGCATTGATGTCACCTCCATTTTCCAATAAGAATTTTGTTATTTCTGTATGACCATTACGCGAGGCTGCATAGAGTGGAGTGACACCATTATTATCAAGACCATTGATATTGCCTCCATTTTCTAATAAGTATTTTGTGGTTTCTTTATGACCATAAAATGCAGCTGCATGAAGCGGAGTAGAACCATAATTATCAGCAGCATTAATATTAGCTTTACTGTTTACTAAAAATATTGTTGTTTCTGTATGGCCATTACGTGCGGCTGCATAGAGTGGAGTGACATCGTTATCATTTACAGCATTAATATCGCCTCCAATTTCGAATAAAAATCTTGTTGTTTCTGTATGACCTTTATCTGCAGCTGTATGTAGTGGCGTAGAACGATGATTATCAACTGCATTGATATTGATGTTGATTTTAATTTCTGATAAGCATTTTATTGTTTCTGTATGACCATTAAATGCAGCCGCATGAAATAGAGTGGAGCCATTATTATCAAAAGCATTAATGTCGCCTTTATTGTCTAATAAGAATTTTATTGTTTCTGTATGGCCGTTAAACGAGGCCGCAAAAAGTGGAGTGACACCATACTTATTAACAGCATTAATTTTGCTTCCATGTTTTAATAAGAGTTCAGTTATTTTTTTATGACCATTAAATGCAGCAGCATAAAGTGGAGTAGAATCATTATTATCAGCAGCATTGATTTTGCTTCCATTTTTTAATAGGAGTTCAATTGTTTCTGTATGACCATTAAATGCAGCTGCATAAAGTGGAGTAGAACCATTATTATCAGCAGCATTGATTTTGCTTCCATTTTTTAATAGTAGTTCAATTGTGTCTGTATGACCATTAAATGCAGCTGCACAAAGTGGAGAAGAACCATTATTATCAGCAGCATTGATTTTGCTTCCATTTTTTAATAGTAGTTCAATTGTGTCTGTATGACCACTAAATGCAGCTGCATAAAGTGGAGTAGAACCATTATTACCAGCAGCATTGATTTTGCTTCCATTTTTTAATAGGAGTTCAATTGTTTCTGTATGACCATTAAATGCAGCTCCATAAAGTGGAGTAAGACCATAATTATTAACAGCATTTACGTCTCCTTTATTTTCTAAAAAGAATTTTGTTGTTTCTATGTTACCATTAGTTGCAGCTGCATGAAGCGGAGTGGAACCTATATTATCAACAGCATTAATGTCGAACTTTTTGTCTAATAAAAAATTTAGTAATGTTCTATCTCCTTCTGATGCAGCTAGATACATACAGGTATTTCCATAATTGTCGGCGCTACTGATATCTGCGTTATTATCTAACAGGAATTGAACTAATTTTAAGTTACCGCTGAATATAGCATTAAATAATGGTGTTGTACCTCCTTTTGTAGCAGCGTTTATGTCTGCTCCCATATTAATCAATATCTAAAACAATACATAAATTAATTAATTATTATCTAATGGTATTTTTATGTTATTTGAAAAAAATATAAAGTTTTCAGTTTTATATTTATTATTAGTTATTTTGCTGTGAAATTTGAATTTATATTTTATTTATTACTTTCTTAATCCCTATTAGTAATTATATTAATATAGCTATCGCATTTATTACATAAATTAATAAAATGTGATATAATACATTATAATTGTTTTTATTAATCTGATAAAATATAGCAAAAAAAGTTCATGAAGAATATACAAATTGTAAAAAAAGTTAAACTAGAAAAGTTTTATACCTAAATCAACTTTCAATGAAACATTTTTATAACTATAACATTATAAAAATATTATTATTATTTACCTTATGTATTTATGTTACGTACAATTAATTGTTCCAGAAATAACAGACTTACACTACTTTACATTAGTTTAGAAAAGTTTTGTAGATGCATTTAAATAAATCTAATTATAAACTCTAATAGAAATCATATATTTTAAAATGTAATACATAAAAATAATATACAAACCTTTACTGCTTCTATATGTCCTGCTTCTGATGCAAAATGCAAAGCAGTTGTATGTTTTTCTCTATATTTTGTATTAACATCAACACCATACGTGCTCAATAAATTAATGCCTTCCAAGTAGTTAACTAAAACGGAAATCAAGAATGCTTGGTCACGTGGTAATTCCTGAATCCATTCTTTCTCCAATAAATGTAGCTTGCTATTAAATGCAGCCACATCCAACACATTAAGTTCATCTTCAGATTTTGTGTGCAACTGCGCACCATCTAGTAATAATTCCTTTATGTTTTCTATATTGCCATTATAAGCTGAATGTAACAACATATCGTTTTTAGTCAATGGCTTTACTAAAATATTAAGTTTTTCCATAGTTCTTTTAATGTTGTCAAAGTCGTACCAGTATTTATATTTAATAATATTTATTAAATTTTCTGTACTTATTTTGTTCTTTGCTAAATAACTATCATACATATTTGTTAAACTTTCGAATATTGTTTCTTCTGAATTGATGTTAAGTTTAAGTTTTTCAAAATATTTTTCCACATTAGAATTTTTTTCAGCATATTCCACTGGAGTTTTAAAAAATTTATCTCTAATATTTAAGTTTCCACCTGCTTCTTTCAACAATTGTACCAATTCTTTATTATTATTGATAACGCTACAGTGCAAAGGAGTCCGATAACATATATTTTTAGAATTTACATATTTCTTAATAGGAATGAGTTTTGCTACTTCACAATTACTCAATAAATGCAAAATTGTGTCGCCGTTCTTATTGGTTTCTAATTTGGAATTTGTATTTATCAAAAGTTTTAATGTTGATTTATCGCAATTGTGAATTGCTGCAAGATGTGCTGGAGTATTTCCAATAACATCTTTTAAATTAATATTTGCTTTATGTTGAAGCAACAATTTTATTATATTATTATAACCACCACGCGCTGCAAGATGTAAAGCAGATTGACCTTTCAAGTCTTGAGCGTTAACTTCAATTGTTTTGGTTTGAGAAAGTAATACATGAACTATATTTTCATATCCATTTCCAGCTCCAAAATGTAATGCGGTTTTGTCTTCAAAACCAAAACTATTAATTTCCGATTTGTGTTCAATGAGTAATTTTAATACATCCAAGTGACCCATGATTGCAGATAAATGTAAAGGTGAATTATATTCAGCACGTGCCTCAATTTTGGCACCTGATTCTAACAACAATTTTGCCATTTTATATCTTCCCAATAAGCAGGCCAAATGCAACGGTGATAATTCACCTTCAAATAATCGTGAATTAACTAAATTTAAATGATTTGATGCAATTTTATGTTGATTATAGAGAACAGCATAGTGCAACTCGTTTTTATCAATCCCATTTAAATCAACAAGAAATTTTAAAATTTTAACGCTATTGTTTTTTATTGCCAGTTTCTTTAAATTAAAACTGATATTTGTAACATTTATTAGATATTTTAAAACTTCTAGATTGTCACCAATTACAGCATATTTGACTGCATTTAGTTGTTCTAAACAGGATAATATGTCGCCTCGTGATAAACAAGACTTAAATTTCTTTAATGTACCTTTTTGGGCAGCATTAAATAGCATCGATTGGTCCAACAACAGTTCCCTTAAGTTTTCATAAAATGATTTTAGATCTTCTATTTGGATAGCCTTAAATACGTTAATTTTCCAACATGTTTCAAATTTATCATTACTTAATATTTTTGACGTTAATTTTACAGATTGATCATTGGAAAAGCGATTAAATAGAATATTATGGTGAGCTAAATGATTGCGCAACTCTTTGCCCAATAACATTGGATAAGTTTGTTCAAAAGGGGCGTTCATATTGTGGGTTTGCAATGTTTGCATACCTTTATGAAGTTCTAAAATGTCTAAAATGAACATTTCCAAAGCAGCTTGATGCATTGCTCCTTTATAGGCTACATTGTTTAAATAATCTAGTTTTTTAGAAATTGGTATTATCAAATCTTCTGTTTTTGGGTATAACCAACTCAAAATAATAAGTTTAGATTTTTTAAATGATTTGGTGCCTTCATAAATTTTTGTAAGAAATCCATTAAATTCTCTTACTATGATACTCGCATCGCAATGGTCTTCAAAAAGCAACTTTTTTATAGTTAAACAAAAACTATTAAAATTTTCACAATTATAACATAAAGTTTTGTCCAGATTGTTGCTATTGCAAATTTCTCTAATCACGTTTTTTACACCAATATCAATTTTATCTGCTTCTACATTAATTTTAGTAAATTTTTGACTTAAATCATAAATATTAACTTTATTATTTTCAATTAAAACTTTGAATAAATTTGTTAAACTATTTCTAGTTTCGTTATTAATTAACGCAAATTCATCTTCTATTTTATCTATATCGTGAATACTGTTAATTACCTTAAACAATAGCTCTAATAATTTGTTTTGATTTGTTGTCTTAATGTTTCTATAAAACAAGTTAATCAACTTTTTATTAGATTTTAATTGGTCGTTACTTGGAACCAAGCACGCTTGCAGCAATTCAAAACTTAAGTAGTCATCTAAATATGGAACAATATTTGAATTTTGAATTCTCAACATTTTTTCTTTAATATCATCACTTGTTTGTTTATCGGTAATGTCATCAGAATCCTTTGCACATTGTTTTTGAAAATGCACAAACTGTTGCATATAAATTATATTAATTATTTTAGGGTAAATACTTTTTAATTCATTTTTTAAATTGAAATAATCTTCATCTAAGATTTTTAGTCGACTTCGCAAATATTCCACATGAGATAACGCATTGCGCATATTTCGTATGTTGTGTAGAAATTGTGGCGCTGTTTTTTCAAAGATTTTTTCAATTTTTGCTGATATATTCGGAGATACTTCGCTGCTCTTTAGATTTTCACCTGTAACCTGCAAACATCTTTCAATAGCGTGGCGCAACACCACTTTATATTCTTCTGGATTATCATAATTTTTTTCTTCTTTAGGGTTATCAATAATTTTCATATAATGAGCTATTCTAGTTAATGATAATATGCTCCTATTGAATTGTACTTCTTCACAAAATTCTTCTAATAGTTTATTGTCTAAATTACTATATACATCTTCATTATTTTTAATTGAATTTAGAATTACTTCGAATAGTTTTAAATAAGATAGTAATTTTTGTGTATTGAAGCTTAAAATCAATTTAAATCTATCTTCCGATTTATTAACATAAAGTGCCAGCAAAAACTGCATTTGATTTAAAATAGGCGATTGTTGTTTACTAATATTCTTATCTTTCATTAGTAAATACAATTGTTCAGCGATTGTTCTAATTGTCAGCAAAAATACGGAATAATTGTTATAATCGCATTGATCAATCAACTCAATTACATAATCAATTCGATCTTCCTTATTAATTGCATTGGTGTTTTGATTTTTATTTCTATTCTTATTTGTATAAGTTGGAGTTTTATCAAAAAACCGTATATCGTATAGTATTTCTTCACATCTGTTCTTAATTTTTTCGTTAATACGTAGACCACGTAAAATCAACTTATTTAAATTATCAGAAAGTAATTGGTCCAATTGCTCAGCATCATTTAAATTTGTTTCATAACTATCCAATTTCTCTTCTCTTATCAATACATCCAGTAGATCAACATCGCCCCAACGAATGACAGTATAAAATATATTAAAGTTAAACAAAGATTTTTTCTTCAATTGCTTAATTAAATGTAATTTGTGATTATTATCTAGGTCTTGTATTAAATTAAAATCTTGTTCTAAAATGAATGGCAATACGTCCCAGTAATCATATTGTTTCATTAAATTGACGATATCTTTAAATGTTTGGGTATTACAGTATGGCAGCATTGGATTTTGAGAGTTTCCACAAAATTCTTTCAACAATTCTACTGTTATTGATTTTATTGGAAATGTCTGATTCAACCATTTTGCTATTTCTTGCAGTAATGTCGTTGTTGTATTTGTAGATGTCATCATTATTTTCTACAATATAAGAAAATGTATTATTAAGTAGAATAATTTTAATTTTAAAAATAAATTATAATAAATTAAGACTTTAAGAAGTAACTTTAATCAAACCGTATGCAGATATAAATTATTTTAACGTGTTTTGATGATAGATATACCATAAATAATATTTTGACAAAAAACCTAATTGTTAAGATTTTAATACTGAATTCAAAGAAATTTTTAAGTCCAGAAAAGATTCTGTGCCGTTGGGTAAGTTACCCGTCGGGTAAATTTGCTTCGCGTTTTGATTGACCTAATTTTGTTGTCCAAGATTGTAGAGCAATTTCGAGCGATGGATTCGTAAAGCCCAAATTAGCTAGAATATTCCCAACACTAAAAATTGAAACTGATCCAACCAAGCTATAACGGTCGAAGCGTAAAACAACCCCAAAAAGTGATTTGTCCGACTTGAATCGACATAGCTCGGTAACGGTTGCAGCTAATAAGTTCTTTTTTTTTTGTTAAATAGCCAATGAACGCAGCTATCTTTATGACTTTTTTTTTAAATTGGCTGCCCAAATCTTAGTCTAGATTTTGCTCCAAACTTGACCCAAAAAAGTCACTCTTTGCACTTTAGAGCAAAACATTTTTTGAATAAAAAAACTAAAAAAAAATTTGTTTGTCTTGATCGAAGCATCAGCCACCCGTTCTTTGATAAGCTCGATTGGGCCTGGGTTGGGGCTTCGATATCTTAGCGGCTCGTGCGTATAGACAAAACTTTCTTGTCCAAGGTCGCAGAACAAATCAGAGGGCATCGTTGGATTTGCAAGGCCGAGTTAACCGACACTAAAAATTGGAGCCCTAACAAATATTTTGTATTGTGTCTAAGTCATACCATTTAATATATATAATGTAGAACGCTCATTCCCATGTGTATTTTGGAAGCGCACGTACTTAGTACAGTAGCATCTTGATAGATGGAGCCTTATGTTACTTTCCTCTCTGTTTGGTAGTTTTAGGCGTTGAACTAGTCGGGTTCACCTCAAGCAAGATGCGGATCATGATATAATAGTTCAGCTGGAATTTAAGTACATTGTAGTTATACAGGGTGACCAGATTTTAACAAGTAAAACAGAGTATAAGTTATGTATCTATCACATAGTAACTGCCACCACCATTAAATTTATATAAGTTATATACTCTTCTATTCTACATCAAAAAAACTTGCACTCCAACAATTTTTGTTTTAAAATATATTAAAATTTAATGATTAAACTAAAATAAACTCAATCTTGAATCTGACTCAAAAGATTTTTGTAAAATTTTTAGCAGAACGATAAATTGATATTTTAAAATTGGCAATTGAAAATTTTTGGTTGTCAATTTTGTTTTTATTTTTCCTAAATATTTTTGAGATTATTTAAAAAACGTCCATAACTCGTAATATTTTTACCACCTAGATACAACGGATACACAAGTACTCTATCATTTGATGTAAATGTGAATTTTGCACTTTTTAACCGTTTTTAGCCGGATTTTGTTTTTTTTTTATAAAATTTTAATATTTTATGACAGAATTTTGCCATTTTTTTAACCGTTTATGGTAAATTTTGGTACTTTCTAACAATATTTTTATACTTTTCGGCTGAATTTTGTTATTTTTACATTTTATAAAATGAGTTCAACAGTTTATGGCCAGATTTTGCTATTTTCAACGTTTTTAACAGAATCTTGGACTTACTAAACAATTTATGACAAGATTTTAATTGTTTCTAAAAATTTTATTATATTTTATAACAGAATTTTGCTATTATTGACAGTTCATAGAAAATACACTTTTTGACTGTCATGTTTTTGATATTTTATAAATAGTATTTTGGGTTTCTTAACAGTGCACATTGCTGTTTAGTCATAAATAGAACATTGTACTTTTTATTAGTTTATGACCGGATTTTGCTATTTTTGATATTTCATATTATATAGAATTTTAGACGTTTATGACCGGATTTTGCACTTTTCAACTCGATGGAGAGATTTTAATGTTTTCTTACATGATTTTAATATTTTATAGTTGGATTTTGCTACTTTTCTTTTTTAATGAATAGATTTTTGCACTTTTAAAAAATTTACGTCAGAATTTTGCAAATTTATTTCAGAATTTTGCTTTTTTCAACCGTTTATGACCGGATTTTGGTGTTTAATGACAATATTTTAATAGTTCGTAGCCGGGTTTTGCAATTTTTTAGTTTATATAAATAGAATCTTGCATCTTTTAACAGTTTATGGTCGGGTTTTCTTATTTTTGAAATTTTATAAATAAAATTTAGAACGTTTCGATAGTTTATGGTCGGATTTTGGTACTTTTTGACTTATTATGAATATAATTTTGCACTTTTCAACACTATGGCCAGATTTTAGAATTTTCCAACAATATTTTGATATTTCGTAGCTAGATTTTGCTACATTTTTTTTTGATGAATAGAATTTTGCACTTTTAAAAAGTTTATGGCTTAATTTTGTTAATTCATTTCAGATTTTTGCACTTTTTAACCGTTTATGACCGGATTTTGGTGCATCATGACACTATTTTGATAGTTCGTGGCCGGATTTTGCATTTTCTTAGTTTTTATAAATAGAATCTTGCACCTTTTAATAGTTAATGGCCAAATTTTGCTGTTTTGTCATTTTATATATAGAATTTTTCAATTTTTTACCATTTTATGACCGGATTTTAGTGCTTTTCAACAATATTTTAATATTTTATAGCTGAGTATTGCTATTTTTAACATTTCATAAGTAGAATTTTGCACTTTTTAACCATAGATAGTCGAATTTTAGAGTTTTTTGACAATATTTTGATAATTCATTGCCAGTTTAATAGTTTTCACCTTGTATGCAAAAAACATTTCACTTTTTAACAACTTATTTCCGGATTTTCCTTTTTGACATTTCAAGAATAGAATCTTGCACTTTTTAACAACTTAAATTCCATTTTTTTTTCTAATATTGATATTTTATGAGTAGAAAGAAAGTGCAAACACTTTTATATATTAGTATTTTCTGACAATATTTTGATATTTCATGGCAAAATATTTAAAACTTTGTTCGTATTTTACTATATTACTATTGTTTTGGCCGGACTTAGTATTTTATGACCAGATTTTTAAGAGTATGAGATTATTATGTTTTTTTAACGGATTTCAATATTTTTGAATTGAATTTTGTACGTTTTGACTATTATTTTGCTATATTTGACATTTAAAAAAAAATTGCACTTATTAACATTTTGCTGTTTTTGACACTTTATAAATAGAACCTTGTACTTTTAGGCAGTTTATGAACGTTTTTTGCTGTTTTTGATATTTTATAAATGGAATTTGACTTTTTTGGTGCTTTCTGATCATATTTTGATACTTTATGGCCAAATTTTGACATTTTATTAATAGATTTTTGCACATTTCAACAAATTATGACCAAATGTTAATAGTTTTAACAATTTATAAATAGAAATTTGCACTTTTTAACATTTTATAGTTCTTTCTTGAAATATTTTGATACTTCATCGACAAGTAAGTAGAATTTAGCACTTTTTGACAATTTATGGTCGGATTTTGCTATTATTGACATTTTATAAATAGAATTTTTCATTTTTTAAGAGAATATTGATGTTTTTGTTATTTTATAAAAAGAAATTTGCTTTTAGTCAACAGGGTTTTAATTCTTTTTCTTATGTTGATTTTTCATAGTCAGAATTTGCATTTTTTGACGGTTTATGGCCAATTTTTGCTTATTTTGACATTTTTTGAATAGATTTTTGAACATTTTAACAGTTTAACAGGATTTTAATGCTTTTTGATACTATATGGCCGGACTTTGTTATTTTTTACTTTCTAGTAATAGAATCTTGCACTTAATAAAAGTTTATGACCGGATTTTTACATTTTTAAAATTTCATAAAAAAAAACTTTTCAACTGTATATAGCCGGATTTTGGTGCTTTCTGACAATTTTTTAATGTTCCAAGACAAAATTTTGTTATTTTTAACATTTTATAAATAGAATTTTACACTTTTCAACCGTATTTGGCTAGATTCTTTGAAGACCTTATATTATACTTTTAAAAACCAAATACTTTAGAAACCAGATTCATAATTTAAAAGCCAAATTAACAGTTTATCAGTATAGTTTAACTTGGAATTTCAACTACTTTAGCTTCGTTTGACGCAAGGACTAAAGGATGTTGAATTAGATAATAATGAAATTAAAAAGGAACTTCAATCGCTGAAACTAAAAACTTCTAGTACTGATAATAATGTAATTTCTGAAACAGTTTTTGGAGAAATAGAAGATTGTCGAAAGAGAGCTTTTAACATTATGGCCTTTAACATTGAAGAATCTACTTCTGCATCTATAGATGAACAAATTAAAACTGATAAAGCTATAATTGTAAAATTACTAGAACCGATTGAAAATTAGCCTCAACCAAAAATGGTTATTCGTGTTGGAAGAAAATCCAATAAGCCAAGGCCAATTAAAGTAGTGTATAAAGATTTAGCAATTCCTAAAAAAAAATTTAAAATCTGAATTTGTTAAAAGATTCTACTATAAAAATAAAAGCTGATAAAACATTAGCTCAACTAAAACATATTAAAAATGTACAAGATAACTTAAATGAGAGAAAATCTAAAGGCGAAACGGATATTTATATAAAAGTTGTTAACGTAATTGTAAAAAGTAAAAAAAAACGCAAAAAACTAAATGAACTATTTATTTATCACCAGAATGTAGGAGGTATAAAAACAAAATTGTTTAATTTTAATTTAAATGTTCAATGTAATAACTATGATATTATATTTTTAACAGAAACCTGGCTTTCAGATCATATTACAAGTTCAGAAGTTATATTACATCATTACACTATTTACAGAACTGATCGTACGTACTTAACAAGTCATAAAAAGGGGGGTGGTGGAGTATTAATACCAATTAAGAACTGTTACCGTTCGTCGGTTATAAGTAATATTTTATGCAATTCAGTTGAACAAGTGTTTGTAAAACTACAAATTGGGCAAGATACTTATATTATTGGTTGTGTTTACATTCCACCTTCTTTTGTTATTGACAAATATCTGGACTATTGCCGTTCTGTAGAAGATGTATTACAAAATACTACGTATACCAAAATAATATTATGTGGAGATTACAATCTACCAGATGTCACTTGGTCTAATGATGATATGGGGGTTCAAATGGAATTTTCCAGTAATAGTTCAGCGCAAGCAATTTTAGAGTTATTTGCACTATACAATTTATATCAATGCAATTTTGTATTGAATTCAAAAGGAGTGCTTTTGGATCTTGTATTTTCAACAGAAAAAACTACAACTTTGGCAGCTGACGATTTACTTTGCAGTAACAGCATTCACCATACCGCAATCATTTTCAAAACCTTAGCATCTAAAAGCTTTAAAAATTTAACATATAAAGAATATATTCCAGATTTCAAAAAAGCAAATTACATTGCAATAAATGACTATTTGTCATCTGTGAATTGGAACAATACATTTAATCATTATAATAATAATTGTGAATTGTAATACAATTTTATAATGTTATATATGATGTAATCATTTTGTTTGTACCGTTGAAATGTGTTCGTCAAAGTACCTATCCAGTTTGGTTTAACTCAACCCTTATTAACCTAATAAGAGAGATAAAGATTGCTCATAGCTTATACAAACAATCCGGCTGCATTCAAAACTATCACAAATTTGCTGGATTAAGAGATCAATGTAAAGCACTAGCTAACTCATTGCATTTGTCGTACATATCAAGGATGGATATTAATATTTCAAGCGATCCTAAAACATTCTGGCAATACATCAATGAAAAAAGAAACAGCAATGGATTTTCCACGGAAATGACTTCCGGTAATACCACGAGCCTCAATGGACAAGAATGCGCTGATTTATTTGCAAATTTCTTTTCTACTGTATACGCTAAATCTAATAATTGCATGGTACCTGATTTTATTTGTTCCAATGTTGTGTCTCCGGTTAATTTTAATGTTAATGTTAGCGATGTGTATAATGGAATTTCGGAATTAAATGATTCTTGTAGTTATGGTCCGGATGGTATTCCTAATTTTTTTCTAAAAAACTGTGTGTGCACTTTGTCTATGCCTATAACTATGCTATTTCAAACGTCATTAAATTGAGAGACATTTCTTGATACTTGGAAACATTCGTACATAGTACCCATTTTTAAATCCGGTGCAAGATCCAAAATTAATAATTACAGAGACATTTGTAAGCAATCGGTAATTCCAAAATTATTGGATATGGTTGTTTCTAGACAATTAAAATGGTTGTCATCAAGTATGATAATAAAGGAACAGCATGGATTTTTTGAAGGGCGCTCTACCATAAGTAATCTTTTGTTATATCAAGAGCATATTATAAACGCTATTGAGCATAACCAACAGGTAGACGGTGTTTATACCGATTTTTCTAAAGCATTTGACAGAGTGGACCACACTATTTTAGTTGCTGAACTAAATGCTGTAGGGTTATGTCATAAAAATGTTAATTGGATAAAAAGTTACCTTCAAAATAGGTCTCAGTGTGTTAAAATAAATAACTGTTTGTCAAAACTCATCCCAGTAACTTCTGGTGTACCACAGGTTTCACACTGTGGGCCTTTGTTATTTAACATATTTATTAATGATATAGCGTCAATAATTGTAAACTGCAAATTTTTACTTTTTGCAGATGATTTAAAGTTATTTCTTAATGTAAGTAATTTAAGCGATTGTGTTCTAATTCAAGATGATATAGATCAACTGTCCTTGTGGTGTACAAAAAATAAATTCGATTTAAATGTAAACAAATGTAAATCAATTTCTTTTTGTAGAAATAAAAATGCTATTATTCATACGTACACATTAAACGATAGCGCACTTGAGAAAGTTATAAAAATGCGTGATTTAGGTGTTATATTTGATAACAAAATGACTTTTAATAGTCACATACAAGAAATTTGTAATAAAGCACGCAAAATGTTAGGATTTGTTACTCGATCTTCTGCAGAACTACAAGCATCAACTATTGCAATACTATACAAATCACTAGTAAGATATACTTATGAGTATAAATCGGTTATTTGGAGTCCTTATCAAAAAGGACTTATAAATAATATAGAAACCATCGAAACAAAGTTTTTAAAATACTTAAGATATAAAACTAATTATGTGATGTCCTTAGAACAATTATCATCGAAGTTTAATTTAAGTAAATTATTAGATCGTAGAATCATTAGCGACTTATGTTTGGTTAATAAAATTGTTAATGGTATCATAGATTGTCCGGATTTGTTGGCAAAATTTGATTTCAACTTTAACCAAATTAAACTTACCCGTATTACTAAATTGTTTAAAGTTAAGTTACATAGGACAAATTATGGATTTCACAGTCCATTGTCAAGATTAATGAGGGAATGTAATGTTTTGAAGGATCACAATCGTTTTGATTGATTTGTTTTATCTACAACTTCTTTTCGATATCATTGTTCGCGTATTAATTTTAACATATATATTAAATCATTTTGATTTAGATTGTTTTTCATCTTTTCTTTTATGTGTATCATAAATATTTTATATTTGTTATATGTTTATTTTTTAGTACTAATGTTATTGATTGTTTTACTTATATTTTGTAATATTGTAACAAAAGGATTTTTCCGTAAATAAACTAATATTATTATTATTATAATTTTGACTATTTATATTTTAAAAGCCAAATGCCAAATTTACTGTTTAGCAGATACATTTAACACTTTAAAAACCGGATTTACACTTTCAAAGACGGATTTACAGTAACGGCCGGTTATAATTTGAAAATCGAATTATTAGTTTTGCAGTAAATTTTAAAACGTTAGTTACTAGATTTTCAGTTCTAAAAGCCCGATTTACAATTTTAAAGACTAGATTGTTAATTTAGAAGCCGGATAGAGTTTAAAATTATTAGCACTCATTTGAAAAAAAGAGTACATTTTTTGTTATTTTAAATTAAAAAGAGTAAATAGTATTCTAACTTCTAAAAGAGTATATGTTACTAAAAAAGAGTATGTCTGGTCAGCCTGGGTAATATAATTTAAACAAATGAATAGTTTTTAGCATATGAATTTTAATAAACAAATTCTTGATAAAAAGATTCAAGTAAATGTATGTGTCTACCAATGGAAAATACTAAAACAATTTAAAATAATAATATTATATAAATGCGCAATAATATAGCGTGAATATAACTTTTTATTAATTTTATTAGGGGAAATATTAATGGCACGACAAAAAAAGTTGTTTGTATATCAATACAGTAATAGGCTAAACTAACCATTTTTTTTATTTTTGCACGGCTGACTTCGTACCACAACATAGTATGTAACGAGATATGTTAATCTCTATTGTATATTATGTGTATTTCATGTGTCGATTCGGAATTGATTGGGTACTGCGTGCGCGATCAATCCGAAGAGACGTCGAGGCAGGAGGAAGTCGGCCATATTCAATCTGGAGATCCGATCAGCAAAGGAAGAGTTGGATGCACCACCAACAGTAAAGCATTCATTGAACGAAAAAAAAAAAAGGAATCAGAAAAAAAGAATCTGGACGCTTCAGGAATTTTGGATTTTTTTAAATAAATTAAAAAAAAAGCTTGAGTGAGTAAATCCCATTCGTTCATGTTCAATTATAATCTGGAACATTAATATGTATATAGTTATTAAAGTTATATATCTATATGTATTTGCTTGATAAATTATTACATTATTTTTTAGAGCGTGCGAGCGAATAATTTTGTGTATGGCGACGTTAGGCCTTATCAATTTATTTTATTTATTTTATTCAATTCTATACATATATTTCCTTTGTTTGAATATTTATTTTTTTGTTAGAATATGCTTATTATTTAAATGCATTTAATATTTGTTGTTATTATAAATGTATGTAGAAATTAATCGACTTATAAATTCTTTCAAAATTATTTGTATTTGCTCTAAACTATTTTCGCAATAAACATATATTTTATTGCAATTTTTTTTAATTTTTAGTTTTAATTTTTTTTTTGCTCATGGCATTGTATTATTTGTTATCAATTATTGTATTCTTTTGTTTGCAATAAAAGCCATTTAAAATTACAATGTAAGTAAATAGACTTACGAAGGAGGAATTAGTTTATGAATTGTTAATTTGTAAACAAAAATTAAATGCCACTACCACTATCTCAAGCATGAGAAAAAAAACTAAATGCATTATTAATTAAAGAAGATTTTAATGCGGAGCATAAGTTGGAAGCAGATACAGATTGGGACAAAGAATTGAAAGAATGCGCCCGCAAATTTGCAGAAACTTGCGATGGTAACCGCTCTAGTATATACAAGCAATCTTGCACAAAACTATAATCACCTGATAGGGAAAATTTCTAGAGTTGAGACTCAAGATCCAGATTTCATATTAGTTCGAGATAACTTGCTGTTAAAAACAATGTCGTTGGAAAGTGAAGTAGTAATTCATCGATTATTGCGAATGAATCTTTGGGATGCGTTGAACACTTACATAGAAAGCAAGATCCGGTATTAGCATGGGGAATACAAAAGTTTTTAGGTGAAGGAGATAGAATGAGTGTAATTTCTTTTTTTAGATACTATTCACAAATATAGGCTAAGAATGTAAGTGAAGGTGAAATGTACTTATCAATTTTTGGTTTATTGAAAGGTAATGCGTTAGTTTGGTATCGCTCTATTAAAGGTGATTTAAAGTCGTGGGATGATTTTGTTGTAAAGCTTAAAGAAGAGTACTTGCCTGCGGATTATGACTTGCAGTTGTAGGACAAGATTAGAGAACGGTATCAGGGTGAGAACAAAACGTTAGTTTTTACATAGCTTGTATGAAACTGTTATTTGCGCAACTGCCAATTAAAATGTCGGAATCGGAAAAATTGAGGTATATTAGACGGAATTTGTATTTGTATTTTATCCATACATTAGGTGCCACGGAAATTACAAACATTGAAGAGTTACTAAAAATTTGTAAGATCCTAGAACAAAATAAACTATGCGCTGAAAGGTCGCGTTCAATTAGAGTGCAGCACGGTAAACATGGTGTTCCGACTGAATCAGAACTAGTGAACGCATATACTTCAAACAAAAGTATAAATAACTCTTCTTGGAGTAAGAAGCCTACAAAGTGTTGGAATTGTCAGACACCAAGGCATAGTTTTGAGAATTGTCGCGAAAAACGTTCCAAGTTTTGTTTTGGTTGTGGTGCCAAAGATGTGATCCGTACTCAATGCAAAAATTGTTCAAAACAGAACCAGGGAAACAGACGATCGAGAACTTAAACTATGTGTGTTCTCGACCCTTAAGTAACAAACTCCCAATAAATTGCAATGTAGGAATAAAAGTAGCTTATATTATATCAAAATTACCGGAAGATGAAAGGCCATATTTAAATGTACAAATCTTAGATATTGAATGTAAAGGTTTAAGAGATTTAAGGGCGTGTCGTACAATTATTGGAAGTAGCTTATGGAATTGTCTAAAAGATAGCGGGTTAATGTTGCTTGTATCAGAGATCAATCATATTGAATCAGTTTTGGGTGATAAATGTAATGTTTTGTGGCTTGAATCAGCTTTGTTTTTTTTAGAAAACAAATGTTTTGTAATTTAATGTATTGTAGTACCTAACCTCGTGTAATTGTTAATATTAGGAATAGATTTTTGGGAAATTATTGACATAGTTCCAGACTTAAATAAAAATGTTTTTGCAATTCCCGAAAGTTGCTGCGCCATGTCCGCGTCAAGAAGTTTTTTTTATCATATCAAAACAAGGAAAACGTTCAGAAAATGGCAGATTTTTATTTGATTAAAATTGGAGACACATTAGGTAAAACTACGAAGGTGGTACATAAGATTGATGTGGGCGATGCCCAACCTGTGAAACAAAGATTTTTCCTTATATCTCCTGCAATGCAGAAAATAATGCATACTGAATTAGATAGAATGTTAAAGTTGGGCGTGGTTGAACCTTTGCAAAGTCCTTGGTCTTCTCTCGTAGTTCTTGTTAAAAAACATTCGGGTGATTACCGATTTTGCGTAGATTTTTGCAAGGTAAATCAGGTAACAAAAAACGATGCTTATCCACTTCCGTACGTTGCTTCAATTTTAGATCGGTTGAGAGACGCAAAAGTTTTGGCATCATTGGATTTAAAGCACGCGAATTGGCAAATTCCTTTACATAAGGATTGTAGAGAAGTAACCGCATTTACTGTGCCAGGGCGAGGGCTTTATCAATTTAAAGTAATGCCATTTGGAGCAAGAAATTCAGGTGCCACTTTGCAGCGTATAGTCGATAACATTATAGGAATAGAATTGGAACCCTATGCTTTTGTTTATCAAGATGACGTAATTATTTGTACACCGGATGTCAAAACTCATTTGTGCATTTTGAAACGAGTGTTTGAGGTACTTATGAATCGGGATTAACGTTAAACAAAGAAAATTGCTATTTTGCAAGAGATGAATTACGTTACTTGGCATATAAGGTAGACAAAAACGGTCTGAACGTCAATGCTGAGAAAGTGTCTGCAATTGTGAATTTTCCAGTACCACGTTGTATCAAAGAAGTTAAGCGGTTCATTGGACTAGCTGGTTGGTACAGAAGGTTTATAAAAAACTTTTCTTTTCGCGTAGCACCGTTAACTTCATTAACCAAAAAATGTAAAAAATTGAATTGAAATGAAGAGACTAAATCATCATTTATAGATATTAAGAACTGTTTGGTTGAAGCTCCTGTACTTACTTGTCCTGATTTTGAGAGAACATTTTTGATACAGACTAGGTTTAGGCGCTTTCACAAGAATTTGATGATGTGGAAAAAGTTATCGCTTATGCAAGTAGAACTTTATCAAACTGCAAAAAGAAATATTCTCCAACTGAATTGGAATGTTTGGCTGTCCTATTTGCAATAGAAAAATTTAGAGGGTACGTTGAGGGTACAAAGTTTGTCGTTATAACGTATCATTATTCTCTAAAATAGTTATGGTCAATGAAAAATTTTACGGGACGGTTAAGAAGATGAATCCTAAAACTTCAGCAATATGATTTCAAAATTATACATAGAAAAAAGGCAAATCATCACGTGCCAGATGCATTGTCTTGCGCATTTAGTGTATGTTTAATAGAAGTAATTAAGAAAGATCATGATAAATAGTATGCAGATATGTTTATAAAAGTCAGGGAGTATCCAAAAAAATATCTTACGTGGCGTTCTGAAGGAGATACACTTCATAAAATGGTTTGGGATTATAAGAATTTTCTTGATGCAGGTGATTCATGGAGGGTAGTGATACCGAAATCACTGCGGAAACGTATTTTATACAAATGCCATAACTCCGAGTTAGCGGGTCATTTCGGAATAAATAAAACATATCCTAGGATTGCAGAAAGATGGTATTGGCCGCGAATGTTTCATGGTATCGTATTGTATGTTCGGAAATGTTAAGTGTGCTTAGCACATAAAGTTGATCATAATAAACCTAAAAGCTTATTGGGAGCACATGTTGTTAAAAATCCATGGCAAGTTATTTGTACCGATTTACAGGGTCCTTTTCCAATGTCGTGAAAACAAAATAGGTACTTATTAGTGGTAGCAGATTTGTTTACCAAATATGTGTTAATGTTTTCTTTGCGCAGCGCGACATTTAAAAAAATAATGGAACATCTTGAGAACGATGTATTTCTAGTTTAACGTATAATAACCGATAATGGCAAACAATATGTTTCCAAGAATTTAAAGGAAATGGTTGCTAAGTATGGTAGTAAATTGCTTCCAACAGCGTATTACCATGCTCAAGCTAATCCCACAGAAAAACACAATCGCGTGATAAAGACAATGATTGCGTCATATATCAAAGACAGTCAAAAATCAACAGCCAAAGTTATCGTTTGCTCACGCAACGGCAACTAAGATTCAACGGGATTTAGTCCTGCATTTTTAAATTTTGGACGCGATTAAGTTAGAACGGGTTAAGATTTTGGTGACATAGACGATACCAAACCAATAGAAATCGCAAACCAGCAAGAATATGCAAATCGATTTCCTGAGTTACAAGCATTCTATGTTAAGGTTCGGCAAAACTTAGAAAAGGCATTTCAAAGAAACCGCAAGTACTATAACTTAAAAAGGCGCAAAGTTTCTTTTGACCCAGGTGGCATTGTTTGGTGTAAAAATTACACATTATCAAAAGCTGATCAATATTATGCTAGCAAATTAGCTCCTAATTTTGTAAAATGTATTGTGAAACGTAAGATCGGAAATAATGTATACGAACTCAGTGATTGTGAAAGCGGCAAACTAAAGGACGTTATCATGTAAAAGACATTAAATATGATCCAGGTTAATTATATAATAAATTTATGATGCATTTTTGTAATTTTGACCAACGCTATGTTTATAAACTTACTTAAAAAAAAAAACATGTGCTTTGTTCATTCGGAATTGATTGGGTACTGCGTGCGCGATCAACCCGAAGAGACATTGAGGCAGGTTTGTCTTAAAAAAGGAAGAATATATTACTTTACACCGGGGTTACCGTGTGGTACCGACGCACCGCTAACTATTTGTAATTTGTGCGTAGTCCTGCCACGTGTTATCGATACCATCAAGTTAATTTGAGACGTGCGTTGGCAGACTACACTGACAGGTGTGAATAAAGTATTGTAAAGGATTTTACGCCTTTTGTTAATCCGTAAAGTGAAGCCCTAATGCCCGATTTCACCAACAATTCCTAAACAGGAACCTAGTTAGGTAATGCCTAGCGATAGGCAATGCCTAAATGAATACTTACCTAAATTCGATTTCACCATAACATCCAGTACTTAGCTAGGCAGTTCCTAGTAAGGTAATAGATTTTTTGGGATATTTTTATTTTACTTGTTGGTACAATTGCGTGCGTGTACTTCATCTTAATAATTAATAGCAACATAACCACACATTTGTGTTTGTTTACTATTATTAATTTGTAATTGATAAGTAAATTGTGTAAGAAAGTAAGATAATGTCCGATAGTGAGAAAAGAAAACGGAGCCAAAATTTTTCAAACGAGGAAAAATTAAAATTATTAGAATTAATAAACAAAAATAATGTTATATTAAATAAAAAAACGGATGGATTTACCAACCGGTGCAAAGAAACGGCATGGGGTAAAGTGTGCATGTCGTTTAATGCGACAACTTCATCTCATCGGTAAGTATAATTAATATTATAAATGCAAAACAAACAGTCACCGCTTTGTAAGTTTCGGTTGAATTTGCATTCATGATAGTCATAATATGCAATTACTACTTATCCTACACCTACATGTCTGTGTACTGGCCACACCAGCTATAAAAACTACATGCTTAATCTCTTTAATATATTGCAGTATGCCTGAAAGTTTGGAAAAAAAATTTAATAAATTAAAAAGTGAGGCCAAAATATATAAGTCGAAGCAGAGGATTTCTGTTATGAAGACAGGTGGTGGTGCCCACGAACTTCAAGATGACCCTATATTAGAGAGAGTTTTATCCATGATGGGACGAGGTGGAAGTGGAGTTATGGGTGTCGAAGATTCCGATTGTAGCATGGATGTGAACTCGCAGGGTAAGAATTATCGAGCAATTTAATTTAAAATAAACAAACTTTTTTTCTAGAAGCTGATACAGGTGATATATTATCACCTACAGGTGATATATTATCACCTGTATCAGGTCATGATATGGCTTGTTCATCACTAGGAGATTCCATTTTACCCATATTTATTAATGTGGAGGACGCTCAGGTCCAAATGGCTTCGTTTACAACATATGGACATGAAATGCAAACCCCAACAACTTCCGCACAGATAACTCCTACAACATCCGCACAAATATCTGTAGATACAGCACCTGTAAGTATTAACTTTTTCTCATTTTTATGAATAAAATATAAACAACATGATTATTAAATTATAGAATTATTTATTTTTCCCTAGCGTTCTAGAGAATCTCGACGAAGACCGTCTTCAAGAGCCAGCTTCTCCGATCTACAGGATCTAAAGCTGGGTACGGAGAAGAAAAAGCAAGAATTACTGGATTGCGAAATAAAAAAAACCCAGAAGCTGCATCAATTAAAAAAAAAGGATTTGGAGCAAAACGTGGCCATAAAAGAATTAATTTTATTAAAACTGAGAAGTAAGTTATATCTTTTATTTTGCATTCTACATATTAAAATATGTATTCACTAATACATCCCGTTCAATGCCATTTTGGTTCAAATTATTCTCCTGATTAATTTGTCCATTATCAATCAGTTGTTGAATGTTCTCAAGTTCGTCTGGTGGTTCTTGCTCTTTTTCATTGACACATATATTGTGAAGTATAGCACAAGCTACGATTACTGATGCAGCAGTCTCCAATTTCAGCTTTATGCCTATAGCCAAAACTGGAAACCTACGTTTTAGGACACCGTACTGCCTCTCCACCGTATTCCTTGTAACAATTTGAGCACGGTTGTAATTTTTTTGTGCGTTTGTTATAGGATTTAAAAATGGTGTCATCAGATATCTCTAGAATGATAATTAAACAATTTTATTTTCAGATAACGAAGCCATCGACCCAACCTGGATCAATGTATTAAAATGATTTATAATAAAACGTTTTTAAAATATTATTAGCTATTTTAATGATTAAATTACCTTTAAAGGATAGCCGCTATCACCCAATAATATCGAGTTGTTGTGTTCTCCCATTTCAAATCCATAGTAGAGGCGACTATTTTGAAAGATTGCAGAATCGTGAGTTGATCCAGGCCAACGTGCAACAATGTCCAATATTTTTAAATTTGCATCGGATACCGTTTGCACATTGATTGAAAAATAACCTTTACGGTTTCTAAACAATTCTGCGTCATCTCCTCCTTAAATTTTTTTTTTAAATGTTTATTGCTATTATATATAAAACTAATGTCAGTATACTCTGGTTATAACGGAACTGCAAATGGATACGTCAGTACATAATAACTGGCGTACCTTATAACCGATTGTACGTTACAATTGGAGTATACTGTAGTACGATTAGTTAATAAGAGCAAGTACATTTGCAGCAATAAAATGGTAATGTTATATTGATTGATCGAACATTATGATGAGAATAAAATAATGCGTCAGACATGTTCAAAAAATAAAAATATACTTTTTTGTCGCAATGTTTAATTGTTAAATTAGTATAGTGTATATATATATATACGAACCTGGTGATTGTATTTTTACATGGGTGCAATCCATCGTGCCAACTACATTGGGAAATGTAAATGCAATTTTGTAAAATCCCTCTTTTATATGATCTTTTTCTGCATCCGTTGGAAATTTAATATATTTTTTTCGTAACTTTATAATTGCATTTGTTACTCGCTTTACAATCCTGCAACCTGTGCTCACGCTAACACCACTGAAATCACTTACTTGAATTAAGTGGCTTCCTGTTGCATAAAATCTTAAAGTTAGCAATAATTGATTAATCGGTGCGATAGAATTGTTTCTGTAAATTATAATATTAATAAATATAAATAATCATAATTATTATATATTAATTTACTTACCTATCATCGTTGAATTCCAAATAAACTTCAATTTGCTCTAAAATTAATAGCACCGTTTGTTTTTTCATTCGAAACCTCCGAAAGAAATCGATGTTGTCATATATATCAAAATAATTTTCTCTAACCCTGATAATTCGCGGACGCCTGTAATTTTCTTCATCAGAAGAATCAAATCTATCTAATCGCTCAATTAAATTTATTGCATTCATGTTTGTTAGTGTTGACATAACAATTTAGGTTAGAAACTAGTACCTAGCGTTTGGGATGCCGTAAATCGGATACCTAAAGATAGGAACTCCTAACGCCTTTAGGTAATACCTAACGCCTGGTGAAAACCAAATTAGTGTTAGGAAGTTCCTATAGTTGCTTAGGTAATGCTTATATTTTAGGAATCGTTGGTGAAAACGGCCATAAGAGTCCGTATCTTGCCCAGTGAATCCGGATCAATCCCTAGTTGTGGCAACCTCATCAGCAAGGACAACGGTTAATAACGACTCCACCACGTTGTAAGTATTAAGTAACGACAAACAAAGATGCTTCAACGACAAAAAAAATACAATGCTCAATTAAATAAAATAACACATTACATGGCACGACAGAATTATATATTTCACGACAAATAAGTCTCTCACGAATATTTCTGTATCGTCAATATTTACCGAATATATAAACTGAATATGCATCCCGCATCCAATAACTTTCTTTACCATCACATCTAATATTAAATAAACGATACCAATAATTAAATATTTAACATAGACAAAAGTATATTACGAGACACGGCTTTTAAATGCATTTACAGTCTTTCTAATAGATACCAGCTTGGCTATAAACGCGTTGTTGGTGACTTAAATCTCTATGCACAAAAGTAAAATATATTATTTTAAATTTAAGAAAACATTTAATTTAGCAACAAATCAATGTAATATTATTATGCAAAAACAAAAGCATAAATATAAAAAATAACAAACTTTGCAAATTAATTACAGCAAATTAATAATTAGAATAATAAAGATTATTATTTTAATTATTAATTAAGACAATAGTAAGTTTAATATATTCTAATTATTCAAATTATTAAATTGCTGTTGATCAAACATCCTATTATGTCGGGCATTTGTTTTATTTTGTCGTGTTAAAGTTATAGTTCTAAAAACTATTTTTGCTGTTAATATGTTCTATTGAACCGTTCATATGTTGTCGTGGCTTCCATACTCTTGTGCATTCTCTTTTTCTGTCGTGGAAAGTATTTAAATGTCGTCAAAAATATTTATATTGTTTTGCTTTAATTTTTACAACTGAGTGTTTAGAACCATAAGGTTTTTTGATATACTATTTCTCATATAGATAACCTTTTTTCTTGTGGTCTAAAGAGTATTTACTGAAATCTTGACTAAAATTGACATAGTGTGATAACGCTTTTTTGGGACTTGAAAATTACAAGTTTTCAATATTGCAAAAACATATTGTGCAACTTTCTGCATCAAAATAGTGGTAAATATGTATTGATTTTATAAGTCTCGTGTGATCACTTTAAACACGAAAAAATCTAGACCTCGGGGAACAAATTTTGTTAAGATTTAAAAAGATAGAAAGGTTTAAAGAAAGTATAATTTTTCTATTTTGCTAAATTTACGGGTTCTTTAGACAAAATTTTGAAGCTTGATATATCAAAAAGGCTGCCCCAACATTGAATATATGAGTATGGGTTTTAAAGTACATGTAATAAAGAACAATTTAAGCCATCGTGGACCTTAAAATCTTTTTTCAGATACCCAAAATTGTGATACAAAATAAGCTTTTTTATTGTAAAATTTCTGACCTTCATATGTGTGTCATTTTGAACAGGCAATATTCTATGCTCCAAATTTTTTTTTATTTATATTTTAATCCCTCAAAATTTGATCAAAATCTAAGAGATCAACTTTTTTTAAATTAGTAGACAAATAATGGAATTACCCAACTACATTTGCAATATGATGCTTATAGGATGTAGATATAAAACTTATAGTACTTTTTTAGAAGCAAACTCCTTCCTTACAACGTTCGCTTTTTTGTATCAAAAACTTAGCTTGACATTGTAAAACGTCAAAATTTTATTTAAAAAAATTAGTTTTATTTAAAATTACTTTTGAAAACAAATGTGTTGACATTTAAATAAAATTGATATTAATTTATAGCAAAGTAAATAAATGCACTAAACTAATAACGACGGCCAATTTTCTTAATCACGAGCGCTGCCACATATTTACCAATAAATGAGTAACAAAAGTTTGACATCTTTATTTTTTTCTATCATCCAAAGTTCTTAGAATATTGCGGTGTTATTAAAAACCACCTCACATATTTTTAGTTAAAATTTTCAAAAATAACAAATATATTACAAACTGTATACATAAATATCAACATAATATTTTATACTCTTTCCTATATTTGAAATAATTCTTATCTTTCACTAGAGAAAAAGTTAATTATAATATATAATAGATAACAAATAATTATAAATTACGTTTAATAAATTACTGCGATACATTTTTTAGCGTGCGCCCATTCTTCTAGTTTTATTACAATTCATATATTCACGATTTATAATATTATACCAAATAGTTTTTATATAGGGTTTTCTAATAAGAAGTTTCATTTTGATATTTAAAAAAAAACGGGTATTTTTTAAGAAAAATCAATATAAATGTTTATTTCATTGTAAAGAGAAAGATATGACATTAAAATTTGAAAACGATATCAGTCAAATGGCCACCTCGGTTACGGTTGCAGTACCACCATTCTTTTCATGAAATTTTCCATGACCAATTCGCACACGGCTGTATGTCCTTGATAACTTTACGATTCCATCTTAAAGGTCTTGAATCAATTGTGGAGCATTGGCATAGACTTTATCTTTCACGTAGCCCCAAAAAAAAAAGTCTAAAGGTGTTAAATCACAAAATCTCGGTGGCCAATTGTGATCTCCTCTTCGAGAAATATTACGGTCAGTAAACTTTTCTTGCAAAATTGCGATTGTTTCGTTGCTTTGTGGCACGTAGAGCCGTCTTGCTGAAAATAAACGTCGTCCACATCAATATCTTCCAATTCCGGCCATAAAAAATCATTAATCACCGTAACAGTTGCAACATCTTCATTTTCGAAAAAGTAGAGTCCAATCACACCGCCAGCCCAAAAACCGCACCAAACAGTGATACGTTGAGAATGCAAAGACTTTTTAACATTCATTCTTGAATTTTCTGAGCCCCAAATGCGACAATTCTGCTTATTATTGTAGCTTTTGAGGTGAAAATGGGCCTAATCACTGAAGATGTTTTTTTGATAAAATTTCGGATGCATTTAAAGGACTCAATCAAAAATTTCAAAAATCAAATTTCTTATTGGAAATCCCTTTATAATAAAATATGATATATTTATGAAATAACTTTATTAATTTATAACAAATATAACAAAATTTTCCAGCAAAACAGTTCAGGTTATGTATATGTAGTAAAAATAGCTCTGGTTTTAACAAAAACTTATGCTATTAAAAAGCATTCTTATGCAAGCATGCTGCAGATCATGAGATGTCGTTGCAAAACGAATATTTACGATGCTCGGCGGGCCTTTTCATTGTAAATGCCGAATTTAACACATTTTTATTTATTTGTTATTAATAAATATAATAAAATCGTTTTTGATATAATCCAACCATGAAATTTGTTAAATAAGCAATTTTATTGATTATTATTTTTGCAAGTACTACTAGTAGTGTAGAGAAGGGAACTAGTAGTATTTTCAATTAAAATCATTCTGTTTTATTTATTAAAATGTTGCAATTTATTAAAATGTTGCATTTATTTTATTTTATTTTTATTATATATTTTTTTTTTTTTTTTAAATTTATTATAATATATTTACATATTTACAACATTATTATTTTTTTTTCTCCCCACTTGCTGCTTTACACCGTTTCCATATATGGTAGGCTGCAAAGCTTCGTATTCGGGGCACCATTTTCATTTTCTCTTTCCATTTATCTTATTTTGTGTATTATCATGTTTGTTTATTTATTTGTTTGTTTTGGTCTTGTTATTATGTAGTGTTCTTTTATTTTTGTTTTAAATTCTTTATAAGTTTTCGTTTTTTTAATATTTTCAGGTAGTTCATTGTATGTGATTAGTCCATTGCTTAGTATTGTTTTTTTTTGCTTTTTCTGTCCTTGTTGTGTGTACATGTATATTACTTCTTCTTCTCGTGTTATGTCCGTGAATTTCTTTGTTTAATATTATTTGTAGATTTGTTTTAATTTCTTTATTTTTAATTTTATATATTAGTTTGCATTTTTCTATTTTAATTTTTTTGTTAATGTTTGTTTCGTTGATTATTTTGTATACTTCTTCTGTTGGTGTTAGCTTTGGGAGTTTATGTATTATTTTAAGTATTTTGTTTTGTTGTCTTTGTATTTTTTGTATATTTGTTTTTGTTGTCTCACCCCATATATTTATTAAATAGTTAATTTTTGATAAATATAGTGAGTTGTATATACTTATTGCAGTTTCTTTTGTTATGCATTTTCTGGCTCTATAGACAGCTCCTATTGTTGCTGCACTTTCTTTTAATATTTTCTTTATTTGTGTATCCCATGTTAGTTTCTCTGTTATTATTATTCCCAAGTATTTTGTCTGTTTTGTTCTGGTAATTGGAATGTTATTTATTTCAATTTTTATGTCAATATCTTTTGTATTTTTTTGTCTTATTACCATATACGTCGTTTTTTCTTCATTTATTGTTTGTATGTTTTTGTCGTACCATTTAGTTCATTTCTTAACGTCTTCATTTATGTTTCTTTCTATTGCTTCTTTGTTTTTTCCGTGATATATAATACATGTGTCGTCAGCATATGTATATATTTCTCCAGTCAAGTTTGTCTCATATATATCATTTATGTATAATATATACAATATTGGTGCTAGTACTCCACCTTGTGGTAGCCCATATTCTGCTATTGTTGATGTGCTAAGTATGTCGTTTATTCTTGTTCTTTGTGTTCTGTTTTTAATATATGTTTTTAGTAGTTTTAAGTTTGTGTTTCTTATTCCAATAGTTTCCATTTTATTGATCAATTTGTCTTTGTCGATGGTGTCAAAAGCTTTTCTCATGTCTATAAATCTTGGTATCACATATTGTTTTTTATCCAGTTTTTGTGCTATGTGTTGTATTATGTCAGTTGTTATACCCATTGTGTTTGATATTTTTTTTAATGCATATTGTCTTTTGTTTATTACGTTATGTTTGTTTATGTGTGTCATTAATCTGTTATATATTGCTTTTTGTGTTATTTTGCTTAACACTGATATAAGCGATAGCGGTCTATAATTTTCTAATTTTGATTTTTCTCCTTTTTTGTGTATTGGTTTGATAATTTGTTTTTTAAGTATTTGTGGATATTCACCTATTTGTATCATTTTATTTATTAATTTTTTCAGTATTGGTGCTATTTCTTTTTTTATAGCTTTTATTACATCATGAGTTATTTGATCTTCTCCTGGGGCGCTTCTTATTTTTAGTTGTATGATTATATTTTCTATCTCTTCTTCTGTTGTTTCGTCAAACATAGCTTCTTCTTCTATTCTTACGGTTGTTATTGTTTCCCTGCCATCATTCTTCTTAATTTTGTTTGTCAAGTTTTTTCCCACTGTTGCAAAGTAGTTGTTCAGTTCGTTCGCTATGTCAATTTTATTTGTTTTTTTTTGTCTGTGTGTTATAATTTCTGTTATTTCTTGTTTTGTTTTTTTCTTTGTTTTGTTTAGCATACTATTTATTTTCGACCATTGTTTAGCTTGATTTCCATTTGCATTTTTTATTTTGTTTTTGTAGTAATTTTCTTTTCTTTCCTTAATTTTATCCTCTACTTCCTTTTTCTTTTCTTTTAATATTTTTCTAATGACATCATTGTTTGGATTTTTGATGTATCTCTCTTGTGTTTTGTTTCTATCTTTTATCATTGTTATTATTTCCATATTTATCCACTCATTGTTTTATTTTCTTTTTATTTCCGTTACTTTTGTATTTCTTTTTATTGTGTTTTGTAATATTGTTGTTAGAGTGTCAAAATCAGTTACTGTTTTATTATCTATGTTTTCAAATTCTTTCTTAATTTTATCATAGTTTATTTTATTTTTTAGAACTTTTTCATATTTTGTTTCTTTACACATTATGTTCCATTCCGTAATTACCGCATTATGATCTGATAATGTTAGTTTTTTTACTTTTATTTTGCTGATGTTATCTTTTATGTTTGTAATAACGTGATCTATAATTGTCCCAGGTTTATCTGCGTTATTTCTTGTTACTCCTTCTTCGTTTATTTTATTTAAAATATAGTGACCATTTTCTACAATTATATTTCTGTAGTTGTTAGTTATATTGTTATTGTCTCTTAAATTTATGTTCATGTCGCCTAGTATTATATTTTTAGTACTAGTTTTTGTTATTTTGTCTATAACTTTTAAAAAGTCATCGTATTTTGCTGTCTGCGGTTTATATATTGCTGTTAAATGTATATTGGTTTTATTAAGTTTTATTGTTAATATTTCAGTATTTTTTTCTGTTCGACTTTCTTGTACTGTTGTTGCTATTCCGTTTTTTATATATATTGCAATACCTCCACCTTTCATTGCTCTATTATTAAATATTGCTGTATAATTTGGAATTTGAAAGTATGTTTCTTTGTTTGTATATATCCATGTTTCATTTAATACTATGATATCTGCTTTGTATACTTTTGGTATTGTTAGTATTTCATCGAATTTGTTTCTTATACTTCTTGCGTTGTGTAGGTATATTTTTAGTTTGTCCATTTTAGTTATTGTTGTATATATATGTTCTTCTTTGTTTAACAGTTCCTTGACATGTTCAATTCCATGTATAACTATTGGCTTGTCTTCTTCTGTTTTTCTTACGAGTATCCTTCCTTCTTTATACCACACCCATTTGTAACCTTGCTTTTTTAGTTTTCTTGCTTCATAGAATATGCTGTTGTTTTCGTATTTAAGCTGTTCCGTAATGTATATATCTTTTTTTCCTTTTACTCCACATTCATCGGCTTTGATTGACCTTTTTTCTTTTTTTTTTTCCATTATTTTCTTTTTTTCTTCTACTGATTTGAATTTAACCAGTATTGGTGCATCCGGATTCTTGTTATTTATTCTATAAGCTTCAACAATATTATTTTTTGGAATTTCAGTATTTATATTTGTGAATATTTTTGCCACTATTTCTTTTAGTCTTCTTTTTGATGTTGTTTCGGAATCCCTGCTATCACAATATTATTTTTTATTTTATCTTGTTCGTATTCGTTAACTTTTTCTTCCAGCTCCTTTATTTGTTTTTTCATTTCAATATTTTCTTTTTTTATATCTTTAATAGTTTTTTTCATTTCCTCATTTTCTTTTCTTCCTTCCTCAAATTTTGCAGACATAAAGTCCACTGCCTTTTTTAGTTCATCCAGGCTTGTTTTTATTCCCTCATCTTCGTTATTCCTTAATTGTTTTGGTGGCATTTTTATTTTATTTAATTTTTGTTTTATTTTTTTGTTTTTATTGATTTTTAATTATTTTCTATTAATATTTTAATTGAAAATATATCAATTATTTAATTTAAATTATAATTAGAGATAAAAAAAAAGTTTTACTTTTTTGAGCTTCGAACTCGTGTCGGAGTATGACAACACACTACGCGCTGCGGCTCTTCACTGTGCACCACAGAGGTATTATTTTCAATAAATTCTAACTATTGATTTAAATTTAAATTATTTCTTATTGTTTGTTTTGTTTTCTTCGGTCCCTTTGGGGTTATGTTTTATTACACTTTATTTTAATCTGTTATTATCAGTTTTCCTTCACTATCACGCTTTTAATTATAATTTTCACTAAACTCTTTGTATTTTATTTACTGACTATAACTACTGTTTCTATTTATTCTTTTCTCTTTCAATTATTTATTCACTGTATTTCAATGTATGTATGTATTCTATTTCAATCTTTTTTATTAAAAAAAAAATATAAAATAAAATATATACAATAGAGATTTACGATCTAAAGAATTAGAAAAAAACTATTCACTTTTTAAATAATTATTTATCAACTAAATAATTTGTAAAAAACATCCGTATAATATTATTTTCAATCATAATTCTATGGAAATAATACACATACAAAACTCAGATATATTCAAGTAAATAGTTATCTAGCGTCTCATTAATAACATAAAAAGCCGAGATTTGTTTTTAGGTATACGTATATTCACACGCTATTCAAGAACGGTTTTATCTCTACTACTACTACATTGAACATTATAAGTATGGAATGGCGCCACCAGGAGTTGCATACAAATTTGCGCTACATAACCGTCCGTATGAATGAGACTTCTATATTATTATATATATGTCGCAGCCATATCACAAAGTCCGACTTTTTATAAAACGTCTAGGCATTTTATAGAGCGTATTCTAAAATTATGATTAAAAATAAAATGTTTTACAATCTGGCTAAGAATTGTAGACTTTTTATATAAGGCACACAAACTACCCGCCACATTCTTAAATACAATAATTTTAACGTTGTTTTATATCTGGCTGCTATATTATAAGCATTTTATAAAACGCGGACGAAAGACTCGCCACATTCTAAGACGAAAAAAGATCGTACGTTGTTTTAGATTCTGGCTGACTCATAACAGTTATTTTATAGCAGAGCGTTTGTTTTCTGATGTTATGAGTAATGTTTACATATAGTTGTAGTGCATGTGTTATTTAATAATTTAATTAAATAAAAAACTTATAAAAATGAAAGAATTTATAAAAGAAATTGCAGTTAATAAAACCTTGTTTAATGTTAAAGTTGAAGAATTTTATTCGGGTAAATGATTTTAAGCAATCAATTAACACGATTTTAATTAGCAATGTTTTCTTTAAAAGAAAAAAAAATCAATAAAACACTTTGGTCTGCTGATCAAATATTTCAGGTAATTTCACTTTTAGTTAAAGGAAAAGGTACCACAAAGAAAAAATCCAACGAGCAATACTACTTTTGTAAGCAGTGTGACGTAATAGAAATAAATAGTATAAAGAAATTAATTAAAAAAAGACTATCTGAAAATGATCTTTTAATATTTGTCGTTCCCATGGAAAATTTTTATGAAAAACTTATGGTCCACACTTCAACAAGCCATGATGGACGCGTTAAAATAAAATTAGCTCTTAAAATAAAATATTATATTTCAAGAACTGTAATTGAAATTTTTATTAAGTGTTGTAAGAGATGTGCAAAAAAGAAAAACCAACGTCAAATAGGTATAGTTGTAAAACTATTATTAACTAAAGACTGGAATCATCGAGGTCAAGTTGATCTTATAGACTTTCAGTAAACTTCAGATGGTGATTTTAAGTGGTTAATGAACTACCAAAACCAATTAACTAAATTTACTCACTTAAGGCTATTAAAAAGCAAAACAGCAAGTAAAACAACATTTGAATTATTAAACATATTTCTAGAAATTGGCACACCAAAGATTTTACAAAGTGATAACAGCCGCGAGTTTGTAAACGCTATTATTAAAGACATGACGTTAAAATGGCCAGCTTGTAAAATTATCCATGGTCGCCTTCGACACCCACAAAGCCAAGGAAGTGTCAAAAAGTGCAACCAAGACGTGAAAAATATGTTGAGATTTTGGTTGCAAGATAATAACACCCAGAACTGGTCACTAGGTTGTTATTTTGTGCAGTGGCATAAGAACTTTTTGCATCATAGAGTAATTGGGTGATCACTTTATAAGCGTTATTTGAAACAGATTTTTCAGTTGGATTGTACTCATCCACCTTGCCACGAAAAACAGTAGATTGCATTTTTACAGAAGAAGAACTTAAATCTGTAATGTAATCAAATAAAGCTACTAACACGTTATCATAGAACGTAGTAAATATATAATCACAAAAAGTTAATCCGGTAAACATGCTAGATATTGACATCAATACTTTACCATTAATAATTGAAGATTATTTGCCAATTAGTTAAGAAGTTACTATGGAATTTACTTGTAGTCCAGTACTAGAACCAATAAACAACAATATTAAATGTTCAAAATGTACTAGTGTTATACAAAGTGAATATTTACCAAAGAAAATGGTGGTAAAAATGTGCGATTTATGTTCGAAATAAGAAGTAATGAAAAATGAAAGATCTGAAGCAGGAACTAGACAGAAGAAGGCTGCTGATAAAATGTTAATATCATGTGGTAAATTTTTGAAACCGTTGCATGTAGGAGAACATGTAACAATTGCTGTTCTAAAAGTTAATCGATTACCTCTAGACTAAAAAAACCTCAAATCTTGGATATTGGATTGGTCGCCTAAATCGTTGGTTTTTAAGAAATGAAATTTAGTTTAACAATTCTCCTATATCAAATACCATATCTGTTGCTTCAAATTAGATTTCCTTGAGAGAAGCAGTTTCTAAACAATCAATGTTTTGCTGACAGGGATATAAAAATGCATTTGTAAACCTAGTAAAATTATGTGTTCTTGCAAATGTTGTTTATGTTTTAAATTTTTAAAATAAAATGTAACAGCCGATGTCATGGTTCTGGCCCTTGTTTAAATAAATAATTTTAAATCAGCAATATTGCCCGCCAAAAAAAAAAATTATATTTAATTTTTGTTAACCATTTTGTTTTATTTACCTTAAATATTTTTTTTTGTCACGTATATAATATTTGTTTTAATAAAAATATTTTCATAATAATAAATTTAAACATCTTGATTCACACCTACCTGTTAATTATAAATTTAAAATGTAGTTATTTAATGAATGGCCCAAAAAATCATTTTCAATTTAAAACGATGTATAATATACTATACTACTGCATTTGAAAATGTGGCAGGTTGCTTATCCACGTTTTATAAAATGTCTATTACATAGTAGCCAAAATATACAACAACGTTAAAATCATTTTATTTGAGAATGTGGCAAGTAGGTTGACGCTTTTTATTAAAGGACTACTTTCTTAGCCAGATTGTAAAACCGTTTAGTTTTTATCTTTGATTTTAGAATATGGCCGCACTTTATAAAATGCCTAGATGTTTTTTAAAAAGACGGAATTTGTGATTTGGCTACGACATATATATTCAATGGTTATACAGTAAACTCAGGCTGACCAGACATTTTAGTAACATACTCTTTTGGAAGTTAGAATACTTTTTACTCTTTTCAATTCAAAATAACAAAAAAATATACTCTTTTTTTCAGTTGAGTGCTAATAATTTTAAACTCTTTATCCGGCTTTTAAATTAACAATCTAGTCATTAAAATTGTAAATCGGGCTTTTAGAACTGAAAACCCAGTAACTAACGTGTTAAAATTTACTGCAAAACTAATAATCTGATTTTTAAATTATAACTGGGCGTCAAGACTGTAAATCAGTATTTGAAAGTGTAAATCCGGTCTTTAAATGTATCAGCTAAACAGTAAATTTGGCTTTTAAAATATAACTAGTCTAAATAATACGTTAAACTATACTGATAATCTGTTAATTTGGCTTTTAAATTATAAATCTGATTTTTAAAGTATTTGGTTTTTAAAAGTATAAAAAGGTCTTCAGAGAATCTAGACAAATACGGTTGAAAAGTGTAAAATTCTATTTATAAAATGTTAAAATAACAAAATTCCGTCTTGGAACATTAAAATATTGTCAGAAAGCACCAAAATCCGGCTATATACAGTTGAAAAGTTTTATTTTTTATGAAATAATGAAAACGTTAAAATCCGGTCATAAACTTTTAATAAGTGCAAGATTCTATTACTAAAAAGTAAAAAATAATAATTTTTTTTTTTAAAGCGGCAATAAATTGTTGAAAGAACAAGTAGAAGATGTTATTTATAAAATATTAAAAACAGCAAAAGCTGTTAAAAGGTGCAAAATTTTATTTATAAAATTACAAAGTCCGGCAATATAGTAACAAAAAGCATAAAAATACTGTTAAAATGTTCAAAAATCTATTCATAAAAAGTCAAAAATAGCAAAATCTGACCATAAACCGTCAAATCATGCAAAATTTTGCTAAGATTCTTATATTGTTAGAAAGAATAAAAATCCTGTTGAAAATTCAGCAAAATTCTCTTTATAAAATAACAAAAACATCAATATTTTGTTAAAAAATGCAAAATTCTATTCATTAAATGTAAATAATAGCAAAATCCGACCACGAATTGTCAAAAAGTGCTAAATTCTATTTACTTGTCGATGAAGTATCAAATTATTTCAAGAAAAAACTATAATCTGTTAAAAAGTGCAATTTTCTATTTATAAAATGTCAAAACTATCATCATTCGGTCAAAATCTGTTGAAATGTGCATAAATCTATTCATAATATGTCAAAATTTGGCCATGAAGTATCAAAATATGATCAGAAAGCACCAAAAGTGTAAAATACTTTCATAAACTGTCTAAAAGTACAAGGTTCTATTTATAGAGTGTCAAAAACAGCAAAATGTTTGATAAATGCAAATTTTTTTTTAATTGTCATAAAATGTCTAAAATAGCAAAAACTGAAAAGTGCAAAATTCTATTTACGAAATGCTAAAAATAAGAAAATTTGAGAAAAGTATTTTAGTATTGTCAGAAAAAATCAAAACTTGGCCATAAACTGTTATATCCAGATGTAGTACGTTCTTAGTGTGCTGTGTACACACACTTAGAGGTTGTACCATAGGAGCATGTGTGTGTGTGTGTGTAAGAAAAAAATAAAAACTTGAAAAGAGTAGGTTTGAGAATGAGTTCATATCAGCGTAACCTTGAAATTTTCCCCAGTTGCAGTTTTTAGTTTGTTTTTTGTGTTATTCTAGCACGAGAAATACACGGAAATAGTCGTTGTTTGGTAAGTGGGTTCAATGAAGGCTCAAAGTAAAGTAAAGCTTTAATGATTTTGCAATTGCGGACAGGCAGAGATTTGCTTATGAGCAATTCCACGTCAAGTGAGCAGTCCATTTCACGTAACCTTCTTCGATTTAGCTTAAATTATGTACACTTTATTGGGTACCCAAAAAATGAATTTCGGACCTCTAAATCACATAGTTTGCTTTGTAGAGCCAATTGAATTTTACGGCAATTTTTTAAGTTCAACTTTTTTTAAATTTCATTTATCTTAATTGCATTTCAACCTAGAAAAATTTTAGAACATTCATAATTGATGGGAAATTTTCTAAAGACTCAAAGCAGGGGTCACATTTTTGATATAATAAACCGTTATTTTTTCAAAAGTTCATTTCTCAAAGTTGCCACCGATTAGACTCCAAATTTTAGGCAAAGATAACCAAAAGTAGGTACTTTAAGATGCTTAAATAAAATTTTTACACACTAGTGGTAGTTCTTGCTCTAGGGCCTCTTGAACGCACAAAACCATTTTTCAATCAAAATTTTTGCACATATTGATTAATATGTAATGAATATTGGTAACAAACTTCTAGGGTAAGTAGAGGGGTTTATTTGAAACCTTTTTTTAACAACTATGTTCACCGTAGAAGCTGCACGTCAAATTTTTTAATTTTTTTTTAAGTTTGCTATTTTCATGTTTTGAATTACTTATGATTTTGACGTATAAAATACTTAAATCATGAATCAGCATAGTTTTTAAGATTATAATAATAATAATAATAAATACATTTATTGCCCATAGAACAAATATGTATAATATATCTTAACGATTACATAATTAGAAAAATATAAAAAAAAAACAAATGTTCGGGCAATGGGTTTAAGATTAGATTGATTGTAGTAACATTCACCTAACGCTCCTAAATTTCTTATTGTGGGGTTACATGAAAAAACTGGTACACGAGACGCCAGTCGAATCTATTTGTTTGCGCGTATTATGGCAGCTGCGCAGGAAACTCAAGAAATGCCTAAAAATTTTGAGAGGGTTTATGAAAATATGCTGCGAAGGTGCAATGTTTGCATCAAAGTTGGTGGTAGACATATTGAGCAATTATTGTGACCAGTTTATATATCTCATTATAGTTTCAAAAAAGGTTCTTCTTAAAGTTATTCTTTAATAGCACACAGATATGCTGTTAAAAAAGATGGACAAATTAATTGCCTATAATTTTTAAATCCTATTTTTTTTTTTTAATTTAGACTTTCAAGAGAGATTCTAGGGTGAACATGCTTGCCTATGAGTTTATAAACAAAAAGTGTTTTAAATAAACCAACTTTAGAAGTTTGTTATTGCTATTTATTAACACCCTGTATATATTAATCAATATGTACAAAAAAATTGATTGAAAAATGGTTTTGTGCGTTTAAGAGGTTCTAGAGCGTTTTCTGCGCACGCGCAACAAGATATCAAAAACTTTGACTCCTGTATTTGATTCCTTGGAAAATTTTCCATCGATTATGACTGTTTTAAAATTTTATTAGGCTAAAATGCAATTAAGATAAATGGAATAAAAAAAATTAAAGTTGAACTTAAAAAATTGCCGTAAAATTCAATTGGCTCTACGAAGCACTTAGAGGTCTGAAATTTGGTAAGAAGTCATATTTTGGTGTATAAATTTGAGTTAAATCAGAGAGGGTCGCGTGAAATAGACTGCTTACTTGACATGGAATTGCCCTTATATAAAATGTTGTAAATCAAATCGTAAATTTCAACGCAAAAAAAACTCCTAGTACTTGGCTTATGTAAATAATAATAATAATATTAATAATATATATTTATTCCCACAGAAGCAACTTCCAATTACAGGAATATACAATTCGACATAAAAAATATAAAATATAAAATATAAAATAAAATAAATAATAAATTAACATAAATGTAAATGTTGTTTATACAAATTTAACAAAAGTTAACAATTAAGAAGAAACAAAAATAATAGAGATAACTAATTAAATCAAAAATAATTAGTTAAGTAGATGTAATTACTATAGATATAACAAAACGCATAAAACATAAAAGATATACAAGATTACTGCATAAATATATCATTATAAAGCTTATTAGCATTACCACATATGTGGGTCAAAGGTGCTTTATAGTAAATATTTGTTCTTGCGGTTTTATTTATAAATGTATAAAAATATTATTATCTTTTGGTTGTCTAGAGATAAATTCATGGGTATAATACAAAATGCGGCTAAAGAAGATTAAAACCCGGCTACAAAATAATTTGGACAAAAACTTTAATAAAATTGGTCAAATTTTATATATTCTCAAAATAACATTTAAAATCCAGCCTATGAAAATTAAAATCTGGTCAAAAAGTAATTAAATCCGGCAAAAAACTTTAATAATCAAAAGTTAAAATTTTACCAATTATAAGAATTAATTGGTAAAATTTTGACATAATTTCAAAAACTTGGTCATTATAGACAAAATCCAACTTTAAAAATTAAAAACTTAACCTAAGGATCAAAATACTTTACTTTTACACATAATTTTAAAAATGCGGCCATAAATACAAAATTTGACAAGAAACAATAAAATCCGGCCAAAAACTTTAATAACCTGTTTAAAATTGGTAAACTGTGTACTTAATATCAATAAATCAGCTTGTAATAAAGATATTTTCAAAAATTTTGCTAAAAATACAAAAATTGACAAAAAAGAATTATAAGTAACAAACTTATTGGTAAAATTTTATTATAATCTAAAAAATCTGGCCGTTAAAGACAAAATTCGGCTTAAAAAAAATAAATTTTAGACATTAAGTAATCAAATCCAATCAAAAGCTATAATAATCTGCTTTATATTGTTAAAAAAAACTAAAGCAGGCATTTAATGCTAGTTTTGTAAATTATCGTGCGGAATGCTCAAATAATAAAAAAAACCACAGATAGTATAATTAATAAAATAAATCAATTAGAAAAACAAATTCAATTTCTTCAAACAATGATTATAAAACTAAATAAAGTGATAAAAATGGACAATAATTATACAACTGGAAATGATGAAAACGTCGAACTAAAAAAAGAAGAAGAAGAAAATGAAATGAATGTATTCAACTCTTCATTACCGCAGATGTCTGTCAGCCAACATATTTTAATAAATACAAATATTAAACAAACATCAATTTTAAAAGATACATCAATTAAACAGAAGACTTCAATTACTAAGCGGATTAATTCTCCCAGTGCAAAATCAAGAGTGCTGGTACTTGCTGATGAACTTGGTCGAAATTCTGTTAACTATTTTCTGGACAATCTAAAGGAGCATCAAGTTGAAGTTCTTTTCAAACCACAAGCCAAATTTGAAGATGTAACATCGGACGTAAAAAAACTAACCCAAACATTTATTAGATCAGATTTTGTAGTAATTATGGCAGGAATTAATAATGCCCGTTGTGGATATAATATATCCGATTCATATTTGCAGGACATCTTGCATTTATTAAGCAAAACTAATGTTATATTTGTAAGTATTCTCCGTTTCTAAAATCGCCCTGTTATTAATAAATTTGTAAATTCAATCAATTCAATTCTATCCATAATTGTTAATAAATACCGACTAAAACCAAAGGTAGCACTTATTGATATCAATAAGATTGTGACAAATACCAAAGCAACTCAATTAAATAAATTTGACAAATATAAATTAGCATACAGAGTTGGGTCTTTAATTGATGGCCTGCATAAAAATAGAGTAAATAAATATATTAATTTAAACAACTTAATAAACATAGGAATAACATGTAACGAATTGACTAATTTACACTGTGAGGCAAGTTCTAATAGTAAGGAGTTGCTTATTGAGAATAATGTTATTGATTCTAATATTTTAAATACCTCATCTAACTACGACGTCGAGGATGACATCAATACTTTTAGTGATAGTAGCTTAAACTTTTCCACTAACGACATAGATATTAGTAATAACAGTATCTTAAGTACAACAAAGCAATCTAATTTAGCGGAAAATGAAATTTTACATAATTGTGGTTTTTTAGCAACACAAATTGCAAATCTGCAAATAACATAGATAAACAATACAACCACATAACAAAAAATGGGATTAATATCTACTACCAAAATGCTCGTGGTTTGAACTCAAAATGCAATCAAATTTATTGTAATAGCGCAGTCAGTGATTTTTCAATCATTGCAATTACTGAAACTTTTTTTACTGATAATGTCTCTAATTATGAGGTTTTTGATAGTACATATACAGTTTTTCGTAACGATCGTAACCGTGTTTTATCTAATTAAAAAAGTGGCGGTGGCGTATTAATTGCTGTAAAATCAACTTCGCTATCGCATAACCAAATTGATTTAGTAATTGTGAAAGTTATTTGTAATAATATTAGTTTTTATGTCATAAATGTTTATTTTAGCCCAACAGTGCGGTTAGAACAACTAATTACGTTTACCAACACTATAGAAACCTCTCCATTTTTGTTTGGCAGCAACATTATTATAATAGGTGACTTTAACTTAAACGAATACGTAATAAACCCCACTTCATGCCCATCATCTAAATGTTTATTTAATAGTATCCAGTTTTTGGGACTTGATCAATATAATTTAATTAAAAATGAGTATGGTCGCATCCTCGACTTAGTTTTTACTAACATGAATTGCGCGACAAATCGAATGATTGATGCTTTTACTACTGAAGACAAACATAACCCTGTTTTGGAAGTACGCGTTGATTTACCTGAGAAGTTAAATAATCCAAAACATTCTTTGTTAACTTGTAGTAACACAAACTCTAGGTCATTTAACTTCAAAAAAGCTAATTTTATGAATTTATATCAAGCTATTTTAGATGTAGATTGGTCTGATGTTCTTTTAACAGTTAATGTTGATGATGCCTGCAATTTATATTACAATAAACTATTTCAGACATTTCATGATCATGTTCCTTTTGTGTGCCGCGCTCCTAATAAATATCCTGTGTGGTTCTCAACAAATTAAAGAAAAAATTGCGTGAAAAAAGAAAATATTTAAAAACTCAAAACCCACTATTTTACAACAAAATACCAATTGTTACGCCGTGAAACCAAGTTGCTTTCTAAATCTGATTTTCATATAGTATTTGTTACAAATTCCGAAAAGAACCTTTTCAAAAATCCTGGAAAGTTTTGGGATAATATTAAAATTATTCGTAATGATACGTCAATTCCTACTAATATGGAATACGAAAATAAGTCCCTCTTTTCACTTAACGATATAGTTAATGCATTTGCAACGCATTTTTTAAAATCTTATTTTATTTCCTCTTTTAATAACTATAATAAATCAAATAGCATTAATAGTTTCGAGAGTCTTAATATATTGAAGCTAGAAGCTAATGAGGTTGATATAGCACTCTGTAAGTTAGGTAACATATTAAATGCTGGTCCTGATGGAATACCTGCTCTTATCTTTAGAGATTGTTGTAGTGTATTAGTTACACCAATAACACATATTTTTAATACGTGCTTAAGGGCAGAGTCTACCCGCGAAACCAAGAAAATTGAAATTTGTCCGACATGTGCTGGCTCCTGTTGCTAAATAGTTGAATTAAGCCTAATGCGCAGAATAACAACTTACTCGAGCTAGCGCGCATCATAGCCGATTATATATTTATTTATAAACTACATCCCCGCACCCCTTCATAGTACGAAAACAATTCGTATTTTTACAAAATTATGTTATGTATTTACGTATTTATATAGATTTGCACCAGGGGCGCGCATAAAATATTTAATTTTATTGAATCTTTATTATTGTTTCTATCATTATTAGATATATTTACAAATATATACTTCATAATATTTTAACTAAATTATGTGTGCTGTTTGTATTTAAACAGTAGTGTATAACAATTCCATTTTAACAATTAAGTTATTTTTGACTAATAGGTATTGAACAAAAAAACTCTAGAAATTGCAATTTTTTTAACATTTGTGTGCATCTATTGTGTTTTGTAACAAAGATAAAATTATACTAAACCTTATTGTAACATAATAATATAATATTTTATGATACGAATGTTTAAAAAATATATTGAGAATATTGAAACGTTTTCACCTATGTTTATTTATAGACCCCTTACCCCGCGATGTACACCTGTGCAACTTTAAATACAATTTAGATTGTTTACAAATTTGATTTGTATACTGCTTATTAATTATTGTAGCGAGATTAGTTTCTTTATTTTCTTTTTATGCTTATACTGTTTTTTTCAAAACGGTATAAGTGTGCGTGTGTGTATTTAGTCTTTTTGCAGAATTGTGCAGAGTTGTCTTTGAAGTGATAAGTAATAACTTTTATAAGATTATTAGAATCAGGGGCGCGCGCAAATAAAATAAAATATTATTCAATACTACATTTGTAAATAATTAAAAATATATCAAGAAGATTTTGTTTTATCATTTTTAATCCAGAATAATATATGAACCAAACTGATTTTAGTCATTTATATTTAATTGGTTATGGAAATATATGTAATTGTTTGATTAAATTTGATAATAAGATTATAGTTATATAAAAAAGTTGATAATTTAGGTTCAACTTATTGTCATTATTATTTAAATGCAAATAAATAGTTGAATTTATAAATACGTTGCACAATATTGTTGCTTTTGTTTCCACCGCTGCACAGTATGAAATAAATGACAAATGGCAGTAATTGGTAGAAAACAAACAAACAGATTTTTTTTATCGTTTTCCTTTTTAATTTTATAAAATTATTAATAATGAAGTATTATTCTTAGTAGCAAGATTTGTGAAAATGTACAATATACGTTACTAGGAAGATTGCAAACAAGAATTTCTAAAATAACTGAAACTGTTGGTATTAAAATTGTATCAGTTTTATAAATTAGAGCAACCAAAAGTAGGTTTCAAAAAAATTCTTGCTTTATTCCCGTTATTTGTTCTACTAAATCTGTATTTATATACATCGACCGTTACAAATAAACGTTTTTTTTTAATACCTGTAAATTTTTTAGTCTTAACGTTTTTTGTTGTATAGCAAAAATTTTACTAATTTTAAAATGTTTATAGTTTTGGGATTTGCATTGCATATGTTGCACTTGACTGTAATTTTTTTTTTCATAAATTATCGTAGAAATAATTAAATTGTGCTTTAATATAACATTCGTTATTATTATTCAGAACAATCGGTATTAGTTGTTAATTTGTTCAGATAAAAGTTACTAGCAATTTAACAGAGATACCCAAATAAAACATGTTAGCAAATCTAATGACATAAATAACATTTAAAAAGTTTTGAAGAGTTTTTTTTTCAAACTTATTGACACTTAGTTGTTTTTTCAATTTCTATTTTGATATTCTTAATATACACCAAATTCCTAATCACATGTGCCATGGACGTCAAAATATCTGACAGTTTATTTCTTCAAAAGCAACAATTAACATTCGGTTTTTTAAGCGAAAGTTTTCTAACGCCGGAAGTTTCAAACGATGAGAAGACCAAATTTAATCAATCAAAAACGAACGGCCATTATTCAGTTTTTACTGAAACATCAGAAAAATGGACGGCTAAAAAAGGGAGCTTGGTGATTTTGGCAATTGAAAAACTCGGAACATCAAGAGCCACTATAAAAAAAATATGGAAACAAGGTAATGATTCTGTTTGTGGTTTGGATGAAAATACGCCTATGAGTGTTGATTCTAACAAGAAAGGAAACTCTGGTCGGAAAAAAATTGACAGAACAGAAAAAATTGCCAATATTCGATTAGTTGATCACAAAAGAAAAGGGACATTGCGGTCGTTATCAGTTGCAGTTGAAATACCGCCTTCCTTGCTATGGAGGTTGCTAAAAAATGGTGAAATTAAGAGACATTCCAATTCATTGAAACCGCTTTTAAAGAATGATAACAAGGTATCACGTCTGGATTATTGTCTGTCGTTTGTGAAAGAAAATGGCGAGTTTGAGGATTTAATGAATTACATCCACATTGACGAAAAGTGGTTTTATATCACTAAAGTAAAGCAGAACATCTATCTTCTGCCTGATGAAGTTGAACCATGTCGTCAAGTTCAAAGTAAGTCAAACATGATCAAAGTGATGTTTTTGGCAGCCGTTGCCCGACCGCGGTACGATCGTTACCGTAACCAGTTCTTTAATAGAAAAATTGGAATATGGCCATTTATAGTATAAGAACCAGCCTCGCGAAATAGCAAAAATTGACCGAAAGGTGCAATGGTAACCAAACCTGTAGAAATCTGTAAAGATGTTTACAAACGTATGTTAATGGATAAATTGATTCCGGCAATTAAAGAAAAGTGGCCAAGGGGTTCCTCAAAAACATCTAGCAATATAATCATACAGCATGATAATGCAAGACTACATTGCATTATTGAAGATGAGCAACTTCGGACCGAATGTAGGAGAGTTGGTTGGAACATTTTGTTTACTTTTCAACGGACCAATAGTCCCGATTTGAATGTGCTTGATCTTGGCTTTTTTTCGCCTATTCAATCATTACAACACCAGCATTCACCGCGCAATATTGACGAATTAATAAGAGTTGTCGAAGAATCTTTTAAAAAGGTGACTAGACATACATTAGATAATGTGTTTATTACTTTACAAACAGTTATGAAATCGATTATAGATTGTGACGGTAACAATAATTATAAACTTCAACATATTAGCAAGGCAAAGCTTCGTAGGAAAAATCGCTTGCCTACTATTCGTTTATACTAACAGTTTTTATTAGTTATAAGTTATTTTGTAAAAATGTAAGTATAAATATAGTACGTTGAAACGAAAACGGCTAACTTATTTTGTAAAAAATAAACTTTGATAATGGCTCAATCATTATGGAAAAAATATAAAACGGTAATGGCTCACTTATTATGGAAAAAATATAAAACGGTATGTTTTATAATATATTTTAGGCTTAAGAAAAACTGTGATTTAAAACTTATAAAATTCCGGTCAAAAAGTCATTTTTATACAGGGTGTTAGATAGACATGTTATTCCTTAGTTTATTCTAAGAATGTTTTGTCCTATGATGATTTCTAAAAAAACCCTATGTTTCGAAAATACAGAGTGAACAAAATATGCGACAACCATATACGATATTTGTTGAAATCATTAATGTAAATAAAAGTATGACGTACGCCAATGAGTATATCAAGTACAAAAAATTAATGAGTTTATTAAGTATAAAAAATTGTTAACGATAACTTGGAACGACTGTTTTATCTACTGTACAAGTGGATTTCATTTGAATGCGTCTCGTTATTGATAATCACATGTATCGGTCGCAGTTGTTTAGATTGAGTGACGTTTGGCTGTTTGACGTGTCTTTTAGTGAATTCCTCTACCATGAATCACTATACAAATGCCGAGATGACTGACATGCATGTCATGTATGGACTTGCTGATGGCAATTTGTTACAAGTTAGACGATTGTACATTGAACGATTTCTTGGCTCCAGCCTGGATACAAACTATTCAATTACGATCATTTTAAATAAAAAACAAATATTATGTTTTTTAAATTTATCAAAAAATTTTGTTATAAAAGTATATTTTTATTTTACATGGTTGTATTAAAAATACCATAGAGATTCAAAAAATTTAAAAAAAAATGTTGCTGTTTAAAAAAATAAAGTTGGTTGCCATAGCAACTATACTAAAAATAAAAATATGTGTATACCTGCCTTTATAATACTCAAAAGTATAAAATAATAAGAATGACAAACAAAATATAATCTGTGATTTATTTTCACAGTGCAAAATGATTACAAAACTTAAACTTCAATTTAGTTGTCGGTTATTCGAAAAGTGCTGCAATAAATTAAATTAATTTCATTTTTTTTACATTGCTAAGAAAGAACTTAACTTGACAAAAAAAATGCAACTGATTGTTACCACTTTTCTCTATTTTCCACTATAAGCTAAACAACACCATTTACAATTTTGTCATACATTGATTAGTAATTTAATTACATGCTTCTTTTATTTATTAATTTAGAGCGGTTCATATTTACCTCACTTGTCTCTAATAATTATGTATACTAATAACAGTAATAACTAACATTGCTGTATATTTATTATAACACAATAATATACTTTATATATTTTTTAATTCAGTAGAACTTATATCAATTATTCATTTTACAATATAATAGTTTCATACTTTTAGTAAATTCAAATCATTTTATACAACAAATAAATAATTAAATAATATTTATCAAAATATAACTGTATTTATTGGTTTAGTATTTTAAACAAATGGTTAGTATTTATTTTAATAAAATATCTATTATAACAACCAATTGCAAAACCCATTTATAATAAAATTTAAAATTAAACCCTTTTTGTTTCTACGTCTCTGTTTATTGTTATCAATTGCCATCAAATATGTGGCCCGCATGTGCCCAAACCGTGTCTTTGCCTAGCGCGACTAGAAAGAAGGGTCCGGGGAGGGATTGTCATAAAAGTAAATATCAATCTCACAAATACATGAGACCACTTGCCCTCTATGACGAAGAGTCCAAACTGCCGGCAGTCGTTTGTACAAGAAGTTGTCTAAAAATACAATTATTTTATAACAAAAATTATTGAAAAGTTGTTTTCAGGTTTATTTAAAAAATACAAGCTTTATTTTTTTGAAAATGATTTTAATTGAAAGATATGTCACTAAGGTCGGGTTTAATATTAGTTTAGTTATCATAAATCAACCAAGAAATTTATTTACGGCGTTAGTTTGTCAAAAATAAGTACAATAGTTTATAATAATTAATATAAAAAAATGTAGTAAACATAAAAAATTGAAAACTTAATTAAAACTTGGCAGAATGTTTAACCTTTCAAAGCACGTATAGCACGATATGATTGGTTTTGTAGTTTGGTTGTGAACGTGAAAAAGGTTACTATGTACTTTTCCATTTACGGCGCATCAACCGACTGTCACCTTAAAGAATAGTAAGTTTCCGTCACGTTGGAAGACTACTCGTATTATACCTATTTATAAATCAGGCAGTAAAAAAAGTATCTTTAATTATCGTCCTATCGCTATTATTTCTAGTTTATCAAAATGTTTATCATTGTGCACATATATCAATCCGTATGTAAACAATAAATTATCTGCTACCCAACATGGCTTTAGGCCTAAAAAGTCAACAATATCGAATTTGCTATTGCAAACACAATTATTTTCTAAATTTTTGAACAACCGTACGCAGGTTGATATTATTTATACAGTTGTTTCCAAAGCATTTGATAGAATTGATCATGGAATACTTCAAATTAAACTATTGTCATTTGGTTTTTCTCACAACACTGTTTGTTGAACACAAAAGATTTAAGTCAAAACAATTTATCTCAACATCTGTAATACCACAAGGTTCAAATCTTGGCTCAGTCTTGTTTAATTGCTTTATGAATGACATTACTAATAAAATTGACCAAAACGTATTAATATTTGCTGATGATTTAAACATTTTTAACCCAATTTTTAATTTAAATAACTGCTTAGATTTACAAAAAAATCTTAATTACATATATGCATGGTGCAACAACAATAATATCTCTTTAAATGTTTCAAAATGTAAGGTTATGTCATTAATTAGAAATGAAACAAAAGTTTTGTTTGATTACCATATTAATGGAACTGTACTTGATAGGGTTGTATCTTTTAAAGATTTGGGTGTGTTATTTGACTGCAAGTTGTTTTTCAATGACCACGTTGAATCAATTGTAGCTGCAACAAATCGTTCACTTGGATTTATTATACGTAATAGCAAATTATTTTATGATATTCATGCAGTTAAAGTTCTTTATTATGCATACGTTAGATCTAAGCTAGAGTATGCGTGCTGTGTGTGGAATCCATACTACGATAAATACTCATTTTTAATTGAATCAATACAAAAGCGCTTTGTTAAATATTTATATTTTAAAAAATTTGGTGTTTACCCTGATTATAATTATAACACACTTTTATCACAATTTCAATTACAATCTTTAGAAATTTGTCGCAAAGCTCATCTTCTAACAGTGCTGTATAAAATTTTAAATAACTATATTGACAGTGCAGATTTACTTCAACAAATACATTTGCATGTGCCAAATTATGTTAGAGGAAAACGATTGTTTCATCTACCTGTCCCAAAAACAAACATTATGTTAAAGTCACCTACTATACTCTATGTGTTCTTTGTACAATCAGTTAACCAGGCAGCATCCTGAAATAGATGTCTTTAATTGTACTTCACCAAAAGCATTTTTTAATAAAATTATACTGCATCTAAATTAAATGTTATGTCTTTTAATTTTTAGTTTTTAAATATTTTTAACTACTTTAATTATTTCTAGTAATGACCGTATGGCACTATTAAATTGTATATGTGGTTGTGGATGGAACTTTGAGAGCCTGTGGGGTGCACGGATGATCATCAGTTTTATTGTTATTTTGGGGTTTTAGGTGTATTTTGGTATTTCTTTGTAATTAACACATAGGGTGTGAGAAATAACATTTTTAATATATCCAAACTATATTTTTTTTAAACTGTAAATGCGTAAATAATTATAGGGAAAAACTAGAAATGTTCTTGTGGTTTTCAATCTGCGATGGAATTGATGATCATTTGTGTACTTTGCGGTTTTTTGAAGTTTCATCTATGTTTGCGTGTGTGGTTTGGTAGAGAGTTGTGGATGGTGTCATACGAGCATTAATCTGAATTAGTCTAAATTAACTTAATTATTTTATATTGTACATTTTGTAAATGACTTTAATCTGTAATTGGAATATTTTCCGTTGGTTAAATAAATAAATAAATAAATAAAAAAATAAAGACATAATTAAAAAAAAAATAAAAATTAATCTTAAAATATTGAAATCTGGTAAAAAAACATAAAAATCTCATACTCTTAAAAATCTAGTCCTAAAATACTAAATCCGGTAAAAAAAATTAAACCCGTCTATAAAGTAAATAAGTCCGGCCAAAAAAATAGTAATATAGTAAAATGTATGAAAATAGTTAAATATAAAAGTGTTTGCACTTTCTTTCTACTCATAAAATATCAAAATTAGAAAAACTGAAATGTCAAAAAAGCAAAATCCGAAAATAAGTTGTTGAAAAGTGTAATGTTTTTTGCATACAATATGAAAACTAACAATTCGACCATAATTTATCAGAAAATTGTCAGAAAACACTCAATTGAACCATCAATGATTGAAAAGTGCAAAATTTTACTCATGAAATGTCAAAAATAGCAATATTCAGCTATGAAATATTAAAATATTGTTGAAAAGCACTAAAATCCGTTCATAAAAGTGCAAGATTCTATATATAAAATGACAAAACAGAAAAATTTTGCCATTAACTATTAAAAGGTGTAAGCTTCTAATTATACAAACTAAAAAAATGCAAAATCCGGCCACAAACTATCAAAATATTGTCAGGAAGCACCAAAATCTGGTCATAAACGGTTGAAAAGTGCAAAATTCTAAAATAAATTAACAAAATTAAGCCATAACTTTTTTATAAGTGCAAAATTTTATTAAGTAAAAAAAAATCTAACTATAAAATATCAAAATATTGTTAGAAAACTCTAAAGTCTGGTCATAGTGTTGAAAAGTGCAAAATTCTATTCATAAAGTGTCAAAAAGCACCAAAATCCGGCCATAAACTATTAAAACGTCCAAAATTTTGTTTATGAAATATCAAAAATAGCAAAACCCGACCATAAACTGTTAAAAGATGCAAGATTCTATTTATAAAAACTAAAAAATTGCAAAATCCGGCTACAAACTATCAAAGTATTGTCAGAAAGCACTAAAATCCGGTCATAAACAGTTGAAAAGTGCAAAATTCTGAAATGAATTAGTAAAATTCTGCGTAAACTTTTTAAAAGTGCAAAATTCTATTCATTAAAAAAAGAAAAGTAGCAAAATCCAACTAAAAAAAGAAAAGTAGCAAAATCCAACTATGAAATATCAAAATCATGTAAAAAAACACTAAAATCTGGTCATAGTTTTGAAAAGTGCAAAATCCGGCCATAATCTATTAAAAAGTATAATGTTCTATTTATAAAATGACAAAACTGCAATGTGCGGTCAAAAACTGATAAAAAGTCCAAAATACTATTAATAAAATGTCAAAAGCATGACCGTCAAAAAGTGTATTTTCTATGAAATGTCAATAATACCAAAATCTTGTTATGAAATATAATAATATTTTTAGAAACAAATAAAATCTTGTAATGAATTGTTCAATAAGTCCAAGATTCTGTTAAAAACGTTGAAAATAGCTAAATCTGGCTATAAACTGTTGAATAGTGCAAGACTCAATTCATAAAATGTAAAAAATAACAAAATTCAGCCGTAAAGTATAAAAATATTGTCAGAAAGTATCAAAATTTACCATAAACTGTTAAAAAAATCTCAAAATTCTGTCATAAATTATTAAAATGTTGTCAAAATGATCCAAAATCCGGCTAAAAACGGTTAAAAAGTGCAAAATTTACATTCATATCTTAGATCAGGTATTTTTACAGTTGATCATCTATTTATGGATATATTTTATAGCTGCTATGTAAGATTTTGTAATTTTAAACATATTAAGTTATTGAATATTATCTTAGATCGTGTATTTTTTACAGCTGCTATTTAAGATTAAGTAATTTTTGACATATTAGATTAAAGAAATTGTTTTCAACAAATGATATACTTGTTAGAGTACTCGTGTATACGTTGCAAATTTTTCGAGTAGGTTTTAAATATATTACGGTTACGGACGTTTTTTTGGAAATTACAAAAATATTTTTTTTTTAGGAAAAATAAAAACAAAATCAACAACGTAAAATTTTTAATTGCCAATTTTAAAATATTAATTTATTTCTTGGTTAAAAATTTTACAAATATCTATTGAGTCAGATTGGAGATTGCGTTTTTTTTAGTTTAATCATTAGATTTTAATATATTTTAAAACTAAAAACTGTTGGAGTGCAAGTTTTTTTGAGACTTAAGAGTAGAAAAGTTAAAAACATATATTTTTTATAAATTTAATGATGTTGGGAGTTACTGTGTGATAGATACATAACTTAAACTCTGTTTTACTTGTAAAAATCTGGTCACCTTGGTAAATTTCATATTATCTTCTACTCAAATCAAAAAACCAAAAGAGTTACACTAGAATTTTTAATTTTTTTTCTTTGTTGTAGTAGCACAGCGGTAGAGCGCTTGCTTCGCATATAGTGGTCCTGCGTTTGATACCTCAATAAAAAACTTACGAGAACAATTTAGTAAGTTGAATAAGTATGTATTTAATCACGCCACTTGATTGATCGATATCTACGTAATTACTTACTACCGATGTAGGTTTTGTAGATACACTGAAAATAATATTTGTACATATATTAACTCGTTAATAGAATCGAGTTAATAGTATTTATGAAAAAGTTAATTGGATTTATGTAATAGTTTACAAATTCTATCAATTGGCGTTTATAGTCATATGAACTCATACATATTATCAATGAATAGCATTTAATAAACAATGTTATAAACAAGTTTTAACGTTTTTTATTGCTTAGTTTGTTTTTATCGTGCATATTCCTGCATGTCTATGATTTTGTGTCTTAACTAATTATTAATTACCTTTTGTTTAATTTCTATTTATTAAATTTTCTTGTTATTAAATTTAATTCAATTCAATTCTTTTTGATATAACTAAAAAAAAAATAATATAAATGTAGCAGAAATATGTGCGCAAAATATTGTGTTTTTGTCGTTTGAAATGGAATTCCGATACGGGCTCCTTTTACGTTCCATCGTGCAACCAACCACATTGTGCCGTCCGGCTAGCATTTTGCCGGTGAACTTAATTCAATTATATTAGGACTTTCATTAAGAATATTAAGGAGGCGTACAAAGGTATTTATAAACTAATAGTAATTATTGTGCCTACATAGAACTCTTTTTGCTTCTCGCGTTTTTTCTTTTTTATTCATTTTTATTTTATTAGTATATTATTTTCTTTATTCGATTTTAGCCGCTGCCTTAACTTTTATTTTTTCTACTTTTGTGTCCGTTAATGCATCTATTTGAAGTGTCCAAGGATGCCAATAAGATTAATTTGGAAATAAATTGAACCGCGCTGGATTTACGCCGATCCAAGAGGAAACGGCCATGAATAAAAACCACGTGCTTCCCAATTGTTACTTTCCCCGGCTCCGGCATTAGCAAGGACACAACATTTATAAAAAAAACTCAGGTTTTTATAAACGACAGCAATTAATTATTAATTTTTTTATTATAATCGTTATGGTATTATTGATCTACTCTATTCTTTTATATGTACATAAGTACTAAGAGAACACCTCAGTTATTTTCTTTGTGACATTGCACTACATATATGTTTTTTTTTGTGCGTTGCGGAATTTTTTATGTTAAGCATAATTTTTCTAAATTAAAGTTAAAGTTTTGCTCGCTTAATCTTAGCTCTATCTTTTGATTTACTTGTAATACTTATTTTATTTAATTTAAATGTTAATTTGGGAAATGAAGATTTTGTTAATTTTTATTACTTTTTGTAAAAGTAATTGGAGCTCTTTTTTTTGGAACCTACGCTGTGCAAACGAGCAGCCGGCCAAAAGGCCACGCCGCAAAGTTCTTAATATTAATGAAAAATATCAAACGTTCAATAAAGTGTTAATAGAATTAATTAATCATATTCATAATTTTACGAACGCTTTAATAGTATTTATGAACAGTTTATAAATCTATTAACTTGTTAATACAATTTATTAATCATATTCATAACTCTATGGACGACTTAATACTATTTATAAACCGGTTTCATAGATCTATTAATTTGTTAATAAAATTTATTACACATTCATAACTCTACAAACGACTTAATACTATTTATCAATTAGTTTGTAGGTCTATTAACATGTTAATAAAATACATTAAAAGTATTTATAACTCTATGAACACATTAATAGTATTTATGAACTTATTCATAAAATTTAATCAAAACGGTCGAAAAAAATTGCAAGGTCTGGGTGTGATGTTTTATTCCTTTCATTCCCGCGCTATTTCTTGTTGATATCGGTTATATTTGTTTGTATAAAAGTGTAAAGTGAAGTGCAAAGAAGATCGGATATTAATAATATACATAATTAAGTATGCTGTGTTTTATATGTAAAACTGAATTCATTTCAATCAATTTATTGAATTTACATTTAAAAAAGTGCACGACTTGGGCACTAACAGCTTATATCGTTGCTGCGAACAATTGTGTGCTCAATGTTTTCACGATGTCAATAGGTCTGTTCCAACATACAGTTTGGACAGTTTGCAAACCGTTCAAACTATGCACACAAACAAATTACTGTGTATAAAAGATTGCCTAAGGATGACAGATATTTGTTTGTGTGCACAATTTTAACGGTTTGCAAACTGTCCAAATCGTATGTTGGAACAGACCTAATAGTTACAAACGGCATTTGTCCCGTACGCATTATTTTAAAGAAACTGCGAGTAATAGTCAGTCACATTTCTTCAGCTGCAACTGGAAGTCATTCTGATATTAAAAATAATTTAGAAATCTTAATCGACGGAAACGAGTTTATTGAACATAATAATGTATCAACTTCTGATTTAATACAAACATTTTCAATAAAAAAAATTAATTTTATTTTTAAGTTTTTTTTGTCATTGCATAATAATACTACCTATATACAAGAAAGGAGATAAAAGAAACTGCAATAACTACAGAGGAATCACGATCAGTAGTGTACCGCGAAAAATTCTAGCAAGAACCATAGAAAAAAGAATAAGAGACAAGATTGAAGATACCATAGATGACACACAATGCGGATTCAGAAGAGAGAGAAGCACTCAAGATCTTATATTCATAATAAGACAACTAAGCGAGAAATTTTTAAATAAGAAAAGGGACATCCATATCTGCTTCATTGATCTAGAGAAAGCATTTGACCGGATAAGATGAGAATTTATATGGAAAGTACTTCAAAAGAGAGGCATAGATAAAAAAACTATAAATCTATTAAAAGCTTTATACAAAGAAAATTAGAATATTGTTAGAACCAACAATGAAGAATCTCAAGAGTTTGAAACCAGGATCGGGCTAAAACAAGGGTGTGTACTGAGTCCAATATTATTTACAATAGTGTTAGATGAAGCCATAAAAAAAGCAAAGAAAAGTATGAAGACTCTAAAAGTAGGATATCTGAAGATGGAAGCAACAAAGATTATGGAATTACTATTTGCAGACGATATGGCAATAATGGCGGAAACGGAGGAAGATTTACAACACAACATCAACATAATAGACATGGAATTAACAAAAATAAACATGAAGATCAACATAGACAAATCCAAAACAATGATAATATCAAGAAAAAACAAAACTCATAGAATAACACTACATGGAAAAGAGATTGAACAAGTTGAAAATTTTAAGTACTTAGGAACGATAATTAACAATAAAGGAAAGATAGACAACGAAATAAATGAAAGAATGGGAAAAACTGGGAAAATATTAAACATGATGAAAAATACATTTTTTGGAAGAAAAGAAATACCAAAGAACATAAAAACAGATATAGTAAAGAAGGTAATAAGACCAACAATAATGTATTCCAGCGAAACATGGACATTGACAGAAAAACACAAAACGAGAATAAATGCAACATAAATGAGATTCCTAAGAAAGATAGAAAATAAAACAAGAAGAGACAGAATAAGAAACGATGTACACAGACAAAACTTACAAATAAAACCCATAAATGAAAAAATAATGGAGGGACAACTAAGATGGTTTGGACATGTATGCCGAATGAAAGATACGCGAATAACGAAAAGAATATATGAAACAAGAGGAATGGGAAAAAACCCCCGAGGAAGACCGAGAAAAACCTGGAACGACAATGTAAAAGAAGAAGCGGAAAGAAAGGGAATACCGTGGGAAGGAATCAAACAAACAACTCTGGACAGGATAAAATGGAGAGAACTATATCAAAAGAAATAATGTAGAAAGCCATACACCGAAAGGTTGAATGGCATATCTTTAAATAAATAAAATAAATAAATGCATAATAATAACAATTTTTCACGAATTGATATTATAAAGATCCAAAAAACTACAAAAATGTTTATTTTGGAACCAATTTTCAATGACATTAAAACATTTTTTAAGAACAAACTTAAAGATAAAAACATATTTAATGAAATATCTGATGTTTTTACAAATTGTGAAAAATCTTTCCAAAATTGGCAATCTGAATATGTTATGGAAAAATACCTTCTAGCTAATGATTTAATAGACAATATCAGAGAAATTGTCATTGATTCTCAAACTGAAGCTTTACATCATCAGGGTACCCTTCATTACGACCAAAAAGTACGCAAAGCAATAGTTATGCCTTTACGATATCAATTTACAAAAACTCTAGAGAAATATAATCTTCTGACTAAAATGATAAACTACATGAATACTTTGCAAAATAGTCCAGTTATAGAAAATTGTATTTAGGGAAAGCTGTGGAAAAATAAATCTAAAAAATACTTAAATAATATAGCAATTCCATATTTTTTATATAGCGATGACATAGAAATAAATAATCCTCTGGGTTCTTATATTACTCATTTCCACGTTATCCAGCAAAAGAATCTAAATTGGATAATATATTTCTAGCTGGAATTGTGAAGACGCAAGATTTAAAAGAGTATGGAGTAAAACGGTGTTTAGAAGAATTCATTAAAGAACTACGTTCTTTGGAGGTCGACGGAATTGACATTAAAATTGATAATAAAATATATAAAGTCAATTTAATTTTGGGGTTAGTATTGGGTGATAATTTAGGTTTAAATACCATGCTAAGTTTTTCCAAATCTTTCAGTAGCAATTATTTTTGTCGATTTTGCAAAGTTAACAAGAATGATACAAAAAAACTTTGCATTGAGCAAAGTGATAAATTGAGAACTTTGAAAAACTATGAAGACGATATAAAAAAAATGATATCTCGATAACTGGAATTAGTCATGATTCTATATTCAACATTATTCCATCATTTCATGTTGTCAAAAATTATTGTGTTGACATAATGCACGATATTTTTGAAGGAGTATGTCAGTATGGCTTGAGTCACATTATACTTTATAAAGAACATGAAATATTTTAATTTGGAAACACTTAATTTAAGAAAAAAAAAATGTTTAATTATGGACTAAATGAAATAAACAACATTTCTGGTGAAATTAAGATGAATCATTTAATGAATAAACATTTGAAAATGTCTGCAAGCGAAATGATGACATTTGTGCACTTTTTACCATTAATGATTGGTGATTATGGTATCAAATGATGATGAAGTGTGGCAGTTTTTGCTAATTTTATTAGAAATAATTGAAATGCTTTTAAGTTATAACGAATTCACGAAAAAATATTTGCTTAACACTGGCAAAAAAATATCGTCTTAAATTTGCAAATTACCATTTCTTCAAATTTGGATGAAATAATTTTTGATAAAAAACACGAGAATACAAGTAAATTTATTAATATTATTTGTGAAAAACTAAATGCATCAAAAGCAGATATCACCTTGTTTAAGAAAATTATGTTTAGAGGGATTAGTTATAAAGAAAAATTTTACATTGCAACAATAAAAGACAATATTGAAATACATGTTATTTTGAATTGCATAGTTGTTATAAGACAAACTAAGTTATTTTTCTTTTGTCAAAAACTAAATAACATTTTGTATAATCCACATTTCCTTGCATATGAAATTAATCCATATGATGTTGGCAGATTTTTTACAATTAGTGTTGAAAATATACCTTCTTTATACACAGTGCATACATCTGATGGGAAAGTAATAATTCGTTTAAAAAAAATGCTATTAAACCAAATAATATTATTATACTTATACATTTTAATAATAGGCTCATAAAAATGGAAGGAAAAAATGACTGTAATGATTATTTTATTCCAAATTCATTTAATATATTCACAAATTTGGATACAATTGCATTAACAACAACTGATATTTTAAATATACCAACAAATACCAACAACACACAAGCTACATCAGTAACATCACAACCAAACTCCGATGAGGAACTTTTTAATTTATTAAAAAGTTGGCAGTTGGAAGATTTGTATTGTTCGTTTTTGTGTAAGTATATCATTATAAATATTGTAAATATATAAATGTGCTACATTACTTATTATTATACAATCATTTAATTAATCAATATATTTTTTAGCTGACAAAATTAATGTTGAAATTTTAAAAATAATTAAACCACATCATATACAACTGTTGATAAAAATTTTTAGTTTGGGTACCTTAATTAAATTCGAACACAAACTACAACAGTGGAGAGATGAGTTTGATGAAACTCCTTATTTGGATAGTAGGCCATCATCTTCAAAAAGACGTTCAATGTCGCCAGCATGTTCATTAGAATCTATAGATTATTCACATTCCCCAACAACATCTCCATCATCAAATGAAATTCATCTATCAAAAATATTGAACGACACCAATAAAAGAATCATGTAGTGCAAATCTTATGAAGCACACAATCATTTCAATGAAAAGGAACGAATAATGCTTATTGGTACCATAGTTTAATATTTTGAAAACTCTTGTCAATAACTTAGCCTAAAGACGTCTTATAGATTAGAAGCGGAGATATTATAAAGATTTCCTTCTGAGAAGTATATTTGCAAACTTATTTACATACTTGTTAATTTTTTTTTTCCAGGAATTTTATAGAACTTCAAAAAGAGGTCGTATATACAATAAAGCGGCTAATATGAAGATGGCTAGTCGAACTAGCCGAAGTACATCTCGAGAACCAACACCAACTTCAACTCGTATTTCATTACAATTTGGTGAGATTTATACATTTATATTTTTGTATATATAATATATATAGATATAATTTTGTTTCAGTTCCATAAGATGGTGCAGAGGCAATTCGTAGATCTCTTCAGCACGACCATTTATCATCTGAAAATTTTAATCGCGCTTTTAAAGCATGCAGTTAGTTCAGACTAAATGAAATAAAATAGGCAAATGATACAGAAGAAATCTTTTAAAAATGGCCTGAATACAAAAAGCCAACTGGATATCACTTGGTAAATTTAAATTTGTCTTTATTTATATTATTATATATTATTGTTTATAATTTATAGATTGATATGGACTTTAACCTATGCTTTCCCGAAGCGACATCTATTTTAGAAAAGTGGGATGCCATTGAAGAGCCGTTACTTAGTTTAGTATCTAAGCAAATGCTAAAGAAGCATATCAAGTTAGAATAAAATAAAATAATATCCACACCATCACTCGGCAAAGGTAACTTAAACATTTAAAATAAATTCATTGCAATTAGAAGTTATAATTTCATTTTTATAGAAATCGATCGGCTATTATACTATGGGCTGTTCATGGATATTTAATTCCGAGTCAAAGAGTAATAAAAAAGAACCAGGGCAAAAATATAGTTCAAAGATTCAGCGTAGCGGACTCGCAAGACTCTTTTATTCTTTTGGCAAGAGATGTTGCTGAAGCGGAAATCAAAATTGACCAATAAATTTCAAAAGGCGAACGCATTCAACCATTCATATTATGTATAGGATCAGATGTTTCGAACATAACGAAAACATTTATATATTTTGACCACGTTAAATTTCCTGTCAATACGTTTATTAAGGCTGTAGATGTCTGTCTTAAAATATTTTACTTATTTAATTTAGAATATCCAAAGCAGTCCAAACTTTTAAAATTTTGTTCAAAATTATTTTTTTGGAATTAAGTCATCTGAAAATTATTTAAAAGTAAACATTTTAATTAATGAAATAGAAAAAATTACAAACTGATGACAAAAGTATAATGTTTTTTAATTTCTTTCTTTTTGTAAAATAAATAATAATTAAAAGTAAAATGTAGTTTTAATTTAACTTTCTTTCAGCAGTACAGTTGATTATTTTTTATGTTAAGCGGTAAGTTATTTTTTGTACAAGTTGATAAATCTATGATAAATACAATTAAATTTATACGTAATTTCTATGTAATTCATAAAAATTAATAAGTTCATTGTATGTATTAACTTTTTAATAAAATGTAACATCAAATTAATATACCCAATTAAATTCATACATAGTTACTTGTAAAATACATAAGATTTATGTACATATTTAATAAAACTATGAAAAAAGTTCATATTATCAATGAACTAGTTCATAAAATTTATTAATAAGTTTATTGTATCTATTAACACGTATATACACAATAAAATGTAACATTAAATTAATAAATACAATTAAAATTCATACATAGTTTCTATATAAGACACATAGGATTTATGTACACATTTAATAAAACTATGAAAAAAATCATATTATCAATGAACTAGTTAATAAAATTTATTAATGTATACATAAAATCTATGAACACTTTAATAAACGTTATACTTTGAATTAATGTACGTTTTCATTGATCAATGAACTGTTCATATACCTATGAAAAAAACACAAAAATACTATTAAGTAGTTGCTTGGCTGAGAATTAATGTACTTTTTAATAAATACTATTAATTTTTAATAAATTACACGTACCTTTTTGGTTCAGTGTAACTTCATTGTGCATGTTTTAGCTATCAAATACAATTTAAAAAAATTTATCACTCTGCACAACCAGCGACATTCAATAACGGCTACTTAATTAGCGCGCACTTCATCGGTTCATTTCTCAGTAAATAATTACATCTGATTTGGGTCTTCGATATATGATCAATGTACTTATTTTTATATACTATATTTAATCTAATCTTCGCCTAACTTGATTGCCATGGGTGATTTTAATATTGATGTTAGTGATATTAATAGTAGAATGACTAAAGATTTTGAGTTAGTATGCGAGTCTTTGAGCTTAAATCAAAGTGTTAATTTTCCAACAAGAATTACAGACACAACTTCTACTACAATTGACCTTGTTCTTTCATCAGAGTATATAAAAGTTATGGACTGTCATTCTGTATCAATGCATGGCGTATCAGATCATGATCTAATCGAATTCTCAATGGAAGCATATAACTTAGTTAATTCTAATTATCCCAAATTTTACAGTTATCGAAACTTTTCTGATTTTAATTATGTTCAGTTTAATAATGACCTGCAAAGCATTCCATGGGATAACATATATGACTGCAATGATTGTGAAGAAATGGTAGAATTTATTAGTCATAATATAACTGCTCTGCAAAATTTGCATATGCCTTTTAAAACAGCTAGAATGAACAGACAATATAAACCCTGGATTACTGCTAACGTTAAACTGTTAATCAAAAATAGAGATTGTCTTTTAAATATTTTCAAACATTCAAGAAACCAGAATGACTGGGCAGAATATAAAAGATGTCGCAACATAGCTACTTTAACAATTCGACAGGAAAAGAAAGCTTATTTTAATCAAAAATTGTACCAACTTGAACTATATGATACACGCGGATATTGGAAATTCTTAAAAAATAACAATGTACTTATGAGTAATAACAAAGCTAGTATTCCGGTTGAGCTAAACAATCCAAATAAGTTAAATAGTTTTTTTATAAATTCTATTCCACAACTAAATATCAATTCTGGCGATACAATTGAATTTTATAATAACAGTTTAGCAATTAATAAAAATAATTTCTTTAAATTTGCAGAAATAAACGAACTTGATGTTTTGACTATTATATCAAACATAAAATCAAAATCAGTAGGATCTGATGATTTGGGAATTGGTATAATAAAATTATGTTGTCCTTATATTATTCCAATGATTACATTTACAATTAACAAATGTATCAAATCAAGTACATTTCCAGCCAAGTGGAAAGAATCTATAATTATACCTTTGCCTAAAATTTCTAAACCAGAAGAATTTAAACATCTTCGTCCAATTAATATACTGCCCGTACTTTCGAAAGTTTTGGAAAGAATAATGGAAGAGCAACTTAGACAATACATAGAGGATAATGGTATACTCCCAACAAATCAGTCTGGGTTTAGAAAAGGTCATAGTTGTACAACTACTCTTGCTGATGTAGTAGATAATATTGTAAGCTCAATTGACAATAAACAAATGACAGTTTTGGTATTAATTGATTATAGTAGAGCATTTGATACTGTAAAACATGATATCTTACTTGCAATTTTAAAATACATTGGGCTGGATATGTCAGCTATCTGTTTAGTCAAAAGTTTTCTTTTACAAAGACTACAAAAAGTTAAAATCAATAACAGCTTTTCTACGCCTATGTCACTAAGCCAAGGGGTTCCTCAAGGTTCTATACTTGGGCCCCTTTTATTTACATTGTATACCATGAATCTACCAAAATCAATAAAGAACTGCAAACTTCACATGTATGCCGACGATTCGCAGTTGATTTACTCATTTCCCCCCAACTTATATCAAACAGCTAATCAATGCATCAACGACGATCTTAATGCGTTAGTAAAATTCTCAAATGAGCATGGCTTAGCAATCAATGCCAGTAAGTCGTCAGTTATGATATTTGGTAGAAAATGTGATAAAATAAAGTTTCAGGATAAACTTCAAATACACATTAATTCCAGTGATCTTCCAGTTGTCAATATGCAAAAAAATCTTGGGTTACATCTTGATACAGATCTTAGGTGCAAACTTCACGTAACAAAGATGATTCAAAAAGCATATATGAATTTAAAACTTATTTATAATAATCGTATATATCTCAATAAAAAAACTAAGGTCAGGTTGTGCGAAACCATGGTATTGTCACAATTTAATTACTTAAACTCTGTATACGGTAACTGTATTGACTCGCTAGATAATAAACGCATACAAAAAGTGCAAAACTCGTGTATACGATTAATATATGGTATCAAACGAAATAAACCTGGAATAAGTGCAAAATTGCAAGATTTAAACTGGCTAAATATGGCTAACAGGCAACTGTTGCACGCAGCCTGCTTTTATAAAAAAATAATTGAATTGAATAAACCTGCATATTTAGTAAATAAAATTATATACAGATCAAGTGTGCACAATGTAAATATTCGCTACAGAGGGCGCTTATCTCCACCACTTCATAAAACAGCTATTTATACACGTTGCTTTTCATACAACATTGTAAAAACTTTAAATTCTTTGCCAGATAATCTAAGATTTGTGAAAACTAAAATTTTCAAAAAAAAATTTAAAAATTATTTATTCCTACGTCAAGGTAGTTAGTTAATCAAGCATTCAGTATGTTAAAAAAGGTGTACCATGTTTATACTAATGTGATATGTAAAATCAGTATAATTGTTTAAGTTTTAGTTAATTTTGTGTTTTATTTTTTTACTGTGTAAATAATGAAACAATATGTTAATGCGGTTAAGTGGAAGAACAGAGGTTTCCGTATGTATAGGAAACCACCTGAACTTCGCCGCTAGCAGGGCATAGTATGTACTTTTTTGTATATATGTATATTTCCTGTTAATAAAGTCGTTTATTATTATTATTATTATTATGGTAATTACTTATTTTGAAGAACGCTCCCTATGGCGCGTGCAATCTATGTGAAAAAATATTTAAATGCCATATTCAGAATTAAGATTTGACTTTGGGTAAGAGCTCTGCTAAACAATTACAGCTAATTAATAAAGTACTCAATTAGTTAGTTAATGTCTTTCAATTATTGTTTGCGTTAGAAATATGTGTTTATTTCATACCGATCACGGTGTATTTATAATTGACCTAGGACTTGTAATAAGGGAGAAAATGTCATTTATTGAGAGTATATTTGTTGCTAGTTTTTGTTTTAATTTGTTTCCAACTTCGCAGCAGTGAAACATGCCATAAATATACATAACATTAAGTATTAAAAAAATTTATCATTTTAAAATGTCTACAATTAAAATATTTTGAATTTGCAAATTAAATTTTTGTTAAAAAATTACTAAAACTGATAGTATATTAAACTTTCTAATTAACTAAAACATGTCATGTTGGCAAAAATTACAATTATAAATTTTTGGTATGTTGTGTAATTTCTAAAAATAAGAATCAATCAGTATTTAAATATCAGTCAGTCATTTTTACACCTAGGTCCCCTATAGAGAAGGCCGTCTTAATGCCGCGTCAACAGTCTACATCCTGTTAGACACCTGGGTAACGCGGTAGCGTCTGGCGATAACATTCATAAATATAAAAGAAATATTATAGATTTACTTATATTATTTCTTAATAATAAAAACTTTAAAATTGAAATTTATATGCTACAAAGTTTTTTATCCCTCATGTAATGTTATGTTAACCACCTTTGTGTAAAATGTCTATCCATGTTGAAATATTTTTTTAGTTTAAAATTATTATTATAATAAGTTTTGATTGAAAAAAAATTAATACACTTACCCGTATTAGTTTGTGTTTTTTATTATTGCACTAATAATTCACAAATTTTTATCACACAATAAATATATCTATTAACTCAATAGTGAGCGCAGCGTTTACTAAGAATTATGTTTAAAAATAAAACGTTACAATTTTACTCTTTAAAGACTTCAAGCCTTACTACTACTGAAACTAATAAATCGCTATTTAAGGTTTAATAATAGCTTTGATAATACTATTTGTATTTGATATAAGTGAGATAACATATTGGCAGTTACTCAAAGATATTTACTTTGCATAAATAATGCATTCGGAATAAAATAAATAACATTTTATATTTATAATAAAAATAAATGAACTAAAATATTAGAAGCTACATTGCCTTTGTTAACACATTTATTGTCGTACTTGCGTTTGTCTTTCAATTAATACTTAGCTTGAGGTTCGACAATTTGGTTTTAGTCTGTTTTTGAATGTTATTAAGATAAAAGCCTGCAAACTGCTAATACTTACTTTTTGGTATACATTGTATTCTTGTTTGTAGAAAAAAAAAAATTGAACACAATAATTAAACAGATATGAGATAAAGCTTGTCAAGATTAACCGGGATTACTAAGATAAGTTTACGCGACAATGTGACAAATAATATAAAAAAATATAATGATTCATCAAACGTATTCGGGACCATTCAACTAATGTAAGTTATATAGATAACAAATATTAACATAAATAGATTTTAACTCTCGTTTTTTATTAAATCTGGCGTGATGCTGACTCAATGTTTTGCTGATAACTGATAAGCATTAATTTAAGACAATGCAGGTGCATAGTGTGAGCGACAGCAGGTCTTGCTTAATGAGTATATTGTTTGATATGAATACAAAAGTTAGTTATGATTTTTATCGAATTCTTCTTCTTCGCGTGTCGTCTCCTACTCAAAGGTTAGTTACCAACAAAGCTATCTTAATATTCGACACTGTCGCTCTAAACAGTTTTGTTGAAGTACACCGGAACCAATCTCTAAGATTTTTTAACCAGGAAATCCGGCGTTTTCCCGCATTACTACTTCCTGCAATCTTCCCTTGGATTATGAGCTGTTGTATTTTATACCTTTCTCTTCTCATAGTGTAGTGTCCGAGTGGGGAAAACTGGGATAAATAATTGTATAAAATAAATTACATACAAGTTTACGGTGACACTCTATTTATTCACTATTATTCTGTTACCATTTTTAATTGAACATGGCTGCCTAAACCATGTGAGCCGGAAATATTATGTCGGCGCATAAGGGCGCGTAATATAGCGTAATATAATAACATTCATACAATAATACATTACACTTTTCTCCCCTTAAAGATAACATTTTATAAATTCAATAATATCTAAAAAAACTAATACTGTAGTCTAATAGGCGCAGTTCGTTTACGCTGAGGCCTAATAGGGTTACTTCTCAGATCCTCGGAACAATCTGTGAAAAATGTGACGTCATGATTAGTTTTCATATCTATGCTTTCTATTTCGTTCGCATCCACCTCAGATTGTTGTGAGAATTTGTTTACAATTAAATCATTTATGTCACTACTTTGTCTTTTCCATAAAAGTTTATTCACTTGCACTATGTATATATATTAATACCTAAAGATTTTACAATTTTTCCGGGAATCCAGCGCGGCTTAACTAAACGGTAATCCTTAGTTAGAACATAACCGCCAATCTTAAAATCGTTAACCCTCCTGCTTTTATAATACTTTTTATTACTAACTTGACTATTTTTTAAATTTTGTTTGACAACATTAAAGGTTTTGTTAGCCTTTGTCTCATCATTAAGTTTAATATTATCTAATATTATTACGCAAAGGTCTGGCTAACATTAATCGCGCTGGTGATTCTTTAGTAGCACAATGTTTGCTGTTTCGATAATACAGTAAAAATCTACTCAATATAGTATTTATGTCAACATGACTACTTTTATTAAGTTCTTTGAGTAAGAATGATTTGACTGTCTTAACAGAATTTTCCGCTGCTCCGTTTGATGCAGTATTGTAAGGTGGTGAATCAATATATTTTATTCCATTTCTTTGAAGGAATATTCTAAATTCTTCTGAAGTGATTTGACCTCCATTGTCAGCTACTAGGGTTTTGGGTAATCCAAACCTAGCAAATACCTCTCTTAATTTTGTTATTGTAGCATGAGTTGTAATTTTTGTCATTAGAAATACCTTTAACCATTTTGAGAATAAATCGCAAATGAATAAATATTGAACTCCACTTAATGGTCCTAAAAAATCTATGTGTATTCTTTCCCACACCCTTCCTGAAATTGGCCAGTTTTGTAATGGTGTTTTTGGTGGTGACGATCCAAATTTTTGACATACGCTACAAGTTTTACATTCATGTTCAATGTCACTATCTAGGGATGGCCACCAAACATATGCACGAGCAAGTAATTTTGTTTTCACTAAACCATGGTGGGCGCTATGTAATTCTTTTAATACCGGTTCTCTAAAGTTCTCCGGAATTATTATGCGATATCTCCAGAGTAGTATATCATTATCTATATTTATTTCATCTTTTTGTTTGAAAAATAATTTTATGTCATCTTCGCATGACAATGGCCAACCATTCTTAACATAATTAACAATTCTTGATAAACTTTTATCATTTTTATATTCGATCTTTACATTGTTTAAGGTTAATTTTAAATTAGAGTCGGCAAAATAATTAACATAATTGAAGTTACTATATTCAATTTCAGTAGTTTCCGGAATTGGTAGACGTAAAAGAAAATCTGCATTATTTTTAGCTGATTTAACGTAAGTTATTTTAAAATCAAATCCAATAAGGAATAAAGCATAACGTTGTAGTCTATTAATTTTTTTTTCCTTTCTTATCTCCAAATCTGGAAACTAATGGTATGTGGTCTGTGATTAGATTAAATTTCCGACCATACAAATATTGAAAGAATTTCTTAATTTCAAACACAATTCAAGAGCTTCTTTACCAATTTGTGAATATTTTGCCTAAGCAGTTGATAAAATTCTTGAAGCATATGCAATTGGCCTTTCCACACCCGACTCATATATATGCTCCAATTCTAAATTGTGATGCATCTACGATTACATTAACTTCTAATTCGGGAATATAGTGCACTAGGAATTCATCAGACATGAGAATTTGTCTGATATTATTAAAAGAATTTTGAAATTCCGTTGTCCATTTCCATTGAGAATTCTCCTTTATTAATTTATAAAGCGGGTGCACAATACTTGGCATGTTTGGTACAAATTTATGGTAATAATTTACCATACCTAGAAATGATCTTAATTCATTTACGTTTTTGGGGTTTGGCATTTCATTAATAGCCTTTATTAAAATTGAAGACTTATGAAGTCCTTCCTTGTCAATTATGAGTCCTATATACCATATTGATTGTTGAAAAAATTTACATTTTTCTTTCTTTACTGTTAGACTTGAATCTTGTAATATTTTAAAAACATTTTCTAAATTATCTAAATGTTTTTTATTAGTTCTTCCAATAATCAATATATCATCCAGGAACACACTTACCCAATTTAACTTTCCATATTGCGTTAAAACTGTGCAGGAGCTGAACTTACTCCAAATAGAAGTCTATGATATATAAATGTACCTCTGTGCGTTGAAATAGCAGTTATTGGCCTTGATTGATCATCAAGCAATATCTGTTGATATGCATGACTTAAATCAATTTTTGAAAATTTGGTTCCTCCTTGTAGTTTCGAAAATAATTCCTCTATTCGAGGGAGAGGATATCTATCCACATTTAAAAATGGATTTAATGTGACCTTGTAATCACCGCAGATCCTTACTGTATTATCATCTTTCATAATTGGTACAATAGGCGTACCCCATTCACAATATTCAACCGGAGATATGACATTTGCTTCAAGTAACCTGTCTAATTCAGAGTCTACTTTATTTTTGAGTGTATATGGCAGTGTTCTGAACTTAAAAAATTTAGGATTGGCGTTATCCTTTAGTGTTAATGATAATCTCCCCTTGGTAAAAGTTCCTAATTTATTTGAAACTACTTGTGAATATTTTTTAAATAAATATCGATAGTTATCTATATTTTTGTCTTTAATAAATTTGATTTCTTTAAACCCTAAGTTAAATGCATGTAAAAAATCTCGACCTAAAAGTGGAAGATCTCCTCTTTTAACTACATAAATATATAGTGGTTGAGTTGTTATATTATAAGAAATATTCACATATATTTTACCAATTGGGCTTACGTTTGACCCAGTATAGGTTTGCAACATTAAATCATTATTTAATAATGGAGAAATATCATTTAATTTCTGTTTCCAAGTATTCTCAGAAATGACTGATGTTGCAGCACCTGAATCTATTTTCATCTTCAATAATACAATATTATTAATTAAAGCCTCAACATATATCGGCTTTCCATTAACAGTTTTAAGGTTGAACAGTGACAATTCATTAAGAAATTTTTAGGTTTATTGCAAATTGTACTAATATGTCCCTTAAAAGCGCAATTGTAACATATCGCCTCCTTAAAACGGCAATCATCCGCCTTGTGGTTGCTTCGTCCGCGTCTAACGCATGGAAAGGTCCCAATTGCTTGATCGGTGTGGTGCGCGCGTTTTCCCGGTCCAACTGACTCCTGAGTCCTATGTGCGTACGCACCCCGTCCTTTTCCGTTGCTGCTCTAACCAATGCTGCGAGTTCCTTTGCGTCCCCCACGTGATGATCCTGGTTTTGCTCCCAATCAGTTGACATCTAGCGGTTCACTCTTAGTTGTCACTCCATGTGAACTTTGGACACCATATCCTAATTGAGCCGCTTCCGTTGCCAAAGATTTGCACTGCCTTATTGAATTTTAATTTTTCATCCTCCATAAACAATTTATCCCTCACTTTGCAGTCATCCAGTCCACACATAAATTTACCCCTAATGTCCGTTTCCCGGACACTGCGATTTCATGTGCCCGAGTTTTCCACTATCAGATCAATTTTAGATCTGCCAGGCCGCAAGGGAGTGTATCTCAACCTCTAAGCGGGCCGGACAATAGAAGGGTAAATAATATGACTTGTTTTAGGTGTGGAAAACCAGGTCACATTGCTCGTATTTGTGAAGAGCGTGTTAGTAAATGTTTTGAATGTGGAAAACTCGGGCACATGAAATCGCAGTGTCCGGGAAATGGTCGTCGGGTTCGCTAATCGGTCCACAAGCGAACCCCGAGTCAGAGTTGGCCGTTAGCAAAGAGGGTAATAAAATGGATAAGTTATATCTTAATTTTATTTTGAATCAATCAGGGGAAGGAGAATGCCCGTACCTAACGGTAAGTCCATATGGCATACCCATGTTGGGATTATTAGACTCTGGGGCAACTGGGATATTTTTAGACAAAATATGATGGGAGAAATTAAAGAAGTTGGGTCTTAAGTTAAATGTGTGTGACGTCAAATGTTCCGTAGCAAACGGAGAAATTGTAAAGTGTCTAGGAAAGCTGAAAGTCCCGATAGAGGTTCAGAGTAAAATAAAGATTTTTGATGTGTACGTAGTCCCCGAGTTGTGTCATAGTTTGGTGCTAGGTGTTGATTTCTGGGTAGGGGTAGGGCTTATTCCTAACTGAAGGTCGGGAGAATTGTTTTTCGAAAGTGAGGATGACGTTATCAAACGTGAGCAAAACTTGAGGGTGAATTCCCTGTATGGCTCGAGCGAGTTGGACTGCTCACAGAAGTCAGAACTGCTAAGGGTTGTAGAGACGTTTTTTGAGAGTACCAAAGGAATACGGTTGGGGTGTGCGACACAGGTTGAACATCGAATTCTGACAGACAGCCAGCCAATTAAGACAAGGTACTATTCGGTTAGTCCATATATGCAGCGTCTCATCGATAAGGAAGTCGAGGAGATGTTAGAATTGGGGGTGATAGAACAAAGTACCAGTGGGTGGAGTTCTCCAATTCTAATGGTTCCGAAAAGCGATGGAACTTATCGCTTCTGTGTGGACTACCAAAAGTTGAATGCTGTCTCGCAACCTTGTGCGTACCCCTTGCCATATATTAACTCTATCTTGACGAAACTCGGAAAGTCTCGGTTTCTTAGTAGTCTTGACATAAAATCGGCATATTGGCAGATTTCCATGGCCGAGGATAGTCGGGCCTATACCGCCTTTACTATTCCTGGTCGGGGACTGTTCCAATTTTGCAGAATGACGTTCGGTCTGAGTGGTGCTACGGGTTCCTTCCAAGCACTAGTTGACAAGTTATTCGGACCGAAGTTAGAGCCCTATCTTTTCAAATACCTGGATGATGTTATCATCACCACCCCAGATTTCCCAACCCACCTCCGGATTCTCAAGGAGGTCTTTCGGAGGTTGACCGAGGCGGGGTTAACGCTAAATCAAAAAAAATGTGTGTTTTGTAGGGAGGAACTTATTTATCTTGGCTATGTGGTAAACCGGGAAGGATTGAATGTTGATTCTAGCAAGGTAAAGGCGATAGTGGAAATGCCGGCGCCGAAGACGGTCAGGAAAGTTCGTAGATTAATGGGGATGATGTCTTGGTATCGGAGATTTATCCCGAGATACACATAGATATCTGAACCATTAATCAACTTGACTAGGAAAGGTTGTCGGTTCGATTGGTCAGAAGAGTGCGAGGAGGCGGCAAATAGACTGAAAGAGGCCTTGGTTTTAGCCTGTCCCAATTTTACCCAGTCTTTTACCATTCAGTGTGATGCTAGTGATGTGGGTTTGGGGGCTGTGTTATCCCAAGAAATCGGTGGTATCAAGCGTGTAATTTGTTATCTGTCACGTTCCCTAACTAATGCAGAGAGAAAGTATTCTCCTATAGAGAAGGAGTGTCTATGTGTAATTTGGAGTATAGAAAAGCTGCGGTGTTATCTTGAGGGAGGCAGATTTACAGTTATATCAGACCACTATAGTCTGTTGTGGCTGGACAATTTAAAACACCCTCAAGGTAGACTGGGCCGATGGGCTTTAAGGCTCCAGCAATTCCAAATTATACATAGAAAAGGGAAGAATCACGTAGTACCTGACTGCCTCTCTCGCGCTCCTGTCGACTTTCCGGAGAAGGGAATCAACAATATCTCGGTTGGGAAGCAAGATCTACCTATATCAAATAAATGGTACCTGTGTATGTTAGGAAAAGTTAGGGAAAAGCCACTCCATTATTTAAATTGGAGGGTAACAAACAATATATTATTTAGGCATATGGGGCTCAGTTTGGACAATACTGAGGAAGGTGGTTAGAAAAGGGTTATTCCGAAGGATCAAAGAAAACAAATTTTATTTCAATACCATGATGATGCTACCGCTGGTCATTTGGGGATTTACAAAACTTATAATCGGCTGGCTAATAAGTTCTACTGGCATAAAATGAAAGCAGATGTGGCACGTTACATTAACAGCTGTACGGTATGTGCTAAATGTAAGCCGGAACAGCAGAAGCCAGCTGGTTTGATGGGCCCTCAGTTGTCCAGATGTTGGCAAATGCTGAGCATGGATTTGATCGGATCCTTGCCTCGTAGTTCCAAAGGTAACACCTTTCTCTTTGTTGTAATTGATTTCCTTAGCAAATTCTGCTTGACATTTCCCATTCGGAAGGCCACCACACAAAACGTATGCAGGTTGCTGGAGGACAATGGGTTCCTCGTTTTTGGAGTGCCTGAAATAATCATTACGGATAATGGTGTTCAGTTTTGCAGTAAGGAGTTTTCCAGGCTGATGTCCGGTTACCAGGTAAATGTAATTTACAACGCTGTCTACCATCCGCAGAGCAACCCATGTGAACGAGTCAATCGAGTGGTTAAAACAATGATTGCTTGTTACGTTAAAGATGATCAACGTAAATGGGATGCGTGTTTACCACAGCTTGGGTGTGCTCTGTGTACAGCAAGACATGACGTAACCGGGGAAACTCCTTACTTAATTAATTTTGGAACAGAAATAGTTATCAATGGTAGTGAATATGAGGAACAGAGGATTAAGCAGGATTTTGTTGAGGAGGGTCGTAGATCCAAACCCTATAAGAATTTAAAAGTGTTAAACTTAAAACAGTTAAGAATATTGTTCAGGGAAAAATAAAGGAAGCACACAAACAGACACAAACTCGATATAACTTGCGCAGACGAGATATACAGTTCCAGATTAGGGATCAAGTATGGAAGCGTGAGTTCAAAAACTCTGATGCATCTAAACATTTTAATGCAAAGTTAGAAGATAAGTTTTCAAGGCCATATAAAGTTGGGTAAAAATGTTTATGTGTTCTTTTTTTTTTTTTTAAATTTATTTATTATATACATATTTACGTTTTATTTTATTTTGTTATAAAGTGGTTATTCCAGCAGTTCCTGGTGTTAGTAACACCAGAAGGAGTTAGTAAAGGGAATTATCTCATACAGGATCTTAAACCTGTATATCAGATTGGAGATTAGCCCGTGGTTAGTTAATAAATTATAGTAACTTACGATTTTTATAATTAAACTTAATTTTTGAATTATTTTTTTTAATTTAATCTTCTTCTGTAATTACTTATTAATTTTATGGAAGTTATTATATCTATTATTATTGGCTTAAGTATTCTAATAGCTCGTGTCATTCCAGTAATGTAATTTACAAAACAAATTTTTAAAATAATTTTCAATTTTTTGTTTAAAGTGAGGGTGGACTCCCAACAAAAACCACGGGTAATTTTACAATAAAACGTACACTTGATTATTTTGGCCCCATGTTGGGCGCCAAATTGAAACGCACCCTTTAGCCCTTTGGCGTTTTAAAGGGCCAGCCAGGCTTAACTCGTGGAGACGGGCCGAGGTCCACAAAACACAGAATAACAATTAAGAAAATAAATATTAAACACTCACCATGTAATATTGATTTTATTTTACTTCGTTTACACATCGACTTCTTGAGGGTATTCACACATAAAAAAAGCAATTAAAAAAAATATACCTAAAAGGTGGACAAGTAGGATATAGAGATATATTTTGTTCCGAATAAAAAAAAATATATATTCAAAACAAAAACTTAAAGTCGATTGGGCATACACATGTTTCACACAAACAAACAAACAAAAATATCCCAAAATCATACAACAATTAATACTTAATTCTAACGGGGTACCCACGATTTGCACAGTAATGATTTGTATAAATACTTCTCCAATAATAATAATAGTTAATTAGCAAAATAACAGGTAATCTTAACAAACATCTGCCTCTAATTTGTAGCCGATAGCAATTAACATGACTTAATGCAAATTATACACATAATGCAAAACAAAGCAAAAAAAAGTAAGAATTAAAAGGTAAAAAGGGGTGGAAGCTGTTCCCACTTGGCGCTGCGGCCCCCAGCGATTTATGAAGTAGTACAAATATATTATAAATAATATCTATAATATTGATAATTGTAATATTTAATAATTTGTATGATCCATGTGCATCCACTTATACACGTGCAAAATAAAGTTTAAACAAAACTCAGGACTTGTGTAACATAACACATTGAATGCATCTGCAATTGAAAATTAAAAGGGATGAGGGAGGAATAAAAAAGAAAATTAAAAATAAACTTACATGGTATCACTTAAAAGAACTTTTAATAAAGACTCGCTGGGTTCTATGTCCGTATATAACGAATTTAATAATTAAAATTGAACCCAACGGCCATTCCGTAAAACAAACTATTTCAGGCAAAGTCTTGTCAAAAAAGGACCGAACGATCTTATGTTTGCTCTGGGAAAACCTCGCGAAATTGCCTCGCGCATTATCCGCTCAATAGGTTTACTTTTAATTAAGGAAACAGGGGTTGACTAAGAATGAAAAATACAGAAACAACCAAAGGGAAGATACAAGAAATACCAATTAATATATTTTTTCATTAAGTAGTATTAATGAGTTTAAATAACTCATGAAAACAAAGTAAAGCAAAGACAGTTGGCAACGCCGCCTTTGACGTTACTGGAATGTGAGAACAGATTGAAGTGAAGTGCGCGAATAACCAATTAAATTACTTTAATTATTTACTGCAAGTGCCGAAAATAACAGGATTAGAGATTGAAATGGTAAGTGATAATTGTTGAATACAAGTATAAGGCAGCGCTAGACACTCAACAAACAAAAATAATATTTTGGTATCTTAGTTTTAGGTTAGGTAAACAACACCAACAATCAAGGAAGATAATTCAATAGTAAGGATTAAGGAATAGGATGAGGAATGGTAACCACATATATGGAATTACATAAATGGAATTGCATGAATGAAAGAATGGAATAATTGAGTGTATGAACCCACTCTGTCGATACAATATGAACAGGTAAGTCAACTTAGGGCCGGTTGTACCAACCAAGTTCATCTCGAGTTCATTGTTTGAACGAGTTCAGCGTTAAATTTACGTTGTACCAACTTGATGAACTCGTTCATCTCAAGGTTATGTTGAACGGACGCCGTCGGGCAGTTAACTACAAATTTTGCAGTTAAACATAACCCCTTTTTATTTGTTGACATTTACTAGATTTATTTTATGTTTCATGACGCTTGATTATTATTTTAATTGACTTTTATGGCGGGATATATGAAATTAAATTAACAAACTATATTTGCATTCAATTTGATCATGGTATTTTTGTCATCAATGGTAATAAAGTAGTTTTTTCAGATGCACTGAAGTTTAGTGATCTTTAACATCCATAATACTGTATTAATTTACAAAGTTTTAAATTAATTAAATTATACATATATTATAATAATAGATTTAACATTCTATGTTTTTGTATAATAGGATTAAACAAATTCAGTAAATTATTTTATTATTTTAATTTATTACAACTAATTTTGATATATTTATATTTAATTAATTTATTTAAAAAAAATAATAATAATATTTTTTTGAATTTCCCGCATTTATAAAATTAATACAGCACAATTTTTATAAACTTTAGAAAACTAAACATTTGTGCGTGACCCATAAATCTAGGGAATTCCCTAGATATAACTAGATTCCCTGCCATCAACTTGAGAAAGAAAAAATAATAACCTAGTTTAGTTAACCGACGTATGGTACAACCCAAGCGCCGTTGAACCAAGGTCAAAGTTGACTCCCCAGTTAGTTGAACTGACAGTTAACTACATATGGTGCAACCGGGCCTTAATCAACGACAATTATTAACCATACTATTACAACAAGAATGCTATAACAAATAATAACAACGCACACTAACATTGTCAAACAGTAGTGAGGCAATTAATTAATTAGTACTCTGTGTTTCTGGACCCGAACAATTTTAATATATTTATAACGCGGCCACCTAAACAGCACAAGGTGTCTGATATTGCCTACGATAATTATAAGCTAAGTATAAGTTGAATGTTGTGATAGTAATAATTTAATCTTTGTGTTTTTTAGTGCATCGCAGGAAATGAACCGTAACAATCCAGATATTGTCCGAATTTACAGTCGGTTGTTAAGTGTTTTAATCTAGCAGCCCATTCGGAATATGTTTCACTTGCGGATTTTCGTGAAGCATACAATTTATATCTTTCTGGATATAATGCTCTATTTTCTTTATAGATATATTGAAATGCTCAATAATATCATCATAATCGCACTCATCTGGGTTAGTCGGCAAAGTTAAATCTGTTAGCAATTTATATACTTCTTGCGTTAGACTATTTAATATAATTGCTCGTTTAACATTTTTAGAAATTGCCTTATTTGACCCAAATGTACTTTCCATTCATGGATTTTTGGATCAAATTCAATTTGTAGGCCTATCAACGCCATTTACCACAAGTGCAAATTTATTCTATATAAATCACTAAACTCACTTGTTACTTTAGTTTGATCTTCGTAGCCACTGTAGTGTCCGAGTGGCGAAAACTGGGATAAATAATTGTATAAAATAAATTACATATACAAGTTTACGGTGACACTCAATTTATTCACTATTATTCTGTTACCATGGTTAATTGAACATGGCCGCCTAAACCATGTGAGCCGGAAATATTATGTCGGCGCATAAGGGCGCGAAATATAGCGTAATATAATAACATTCTTACAATAATACATTACACATAGTATGTCCCAGATATTCTAGTTTCCTACATTTGATTGTTTCTATAATTTCTAGCTTAGGACTCTCATACACACACATTTCAAAAGCTTGAAGTTTGTTTGTAAACTGTTGATATAGTGTCCATGTTTCCACACCATACATTAATGTTAAACAGGTGGCACTTTACCATTCCAATTCGGAATTCCAGCTTTAGATCACGATTACAAAAGATATAGCATGTCAAGAATAGCGTGGCCCATAAAATATTTGAAATGTAAGCGCGAATGATGGATGCTAAAACGGGCAAAAGCATAAGTGCAAGAGAGAAAACATAACTTTTGTGTATATTAAGTTGCTTATTACACGGCCAATCTATTCTTGACATGATATACTATTTTTGTTTATTAAAAATTAAGTCTTATTATTCAATTTCGGTGGGAAACTTAAAACAAAAATAAGTTTAATTTGTTATTACCAGTGCCAAAATAAATTATAACTCGTACCGCCAAGACCGCAGGGCGCTGGTTGTTAAGCGATTTAAGTGCCGTTTCGGGGCGCAACACCGTTATCCACGATGATCCACATTTGCATCATATTATTGTCAAACATTTTTTTTAAAATAATGTACACTATTTCATTGTAATTATTGCAGAGTTAAAAAAATATATGTGAGTCATAATATTATTATGACTAGAAAGATATGATCACGATTCACTAGCGTGCAGGTTTTGCCCTATATATGTATGTTACTGGTGTATTTATCTATTGAAGGTAGTAAGGGAGCAACCGTCACACGACCCGAGAGGCAGTTAAGGAGCCTTGGGATTGAAGTTATACGGCGTTGGGACTCTTCCTGCATCTTAAAATCTTTATAGGCGCTCACACCAAGAGCAGGTCATTTATACTTACTCGCCCAGAGTGCGGTTTTAATTAAAAAAGAAATTTGTTTTGCACAACGTAATGCTGCTTGAAACAAGCAACAGTAGCCGTGTAGAAATGCGGTAGCGAGGTATGCAAGCACAGGGATTTGAGTGCTTACTTCTCTTTGGTTTGTCTAATCAAAAGTTCTGAGCTAGTGGTGAATCAACGGCACCATGCTGATGATCAGATTGTGACTCAAGGAAACAAGACGTTGTATCCAGTCTATGATGTGGGTGATGCCCGTGTGAAACTCAAAACTCAACTAACTGTTGAGAGAAAAATTGCTTACTTTTAGCAATAAAAAATCTACAGACCTCGATAGGCCGAGACTTTGTAGTATTCTGAAAGGTAACTGCTGCCTTCATGTTCAGGACGCAATTTCCTGGATGGATAACTACTTTTGCAACCGTTTGCATCACAAGCTCCAAACAAATCCCAGAATAATAAACCAATCCTCAGAGTCGTTGCTAGCCACCATCTCCGATAAAGCTAACGTAGATTTGAAATAAAAGTGCGTCAACCCCACGGACCTAGAGAAGCTTCTCTAAAGAATTTGACTGATTTTTAGCCAAAGATTAACAGTCCCGTGTCACACCACTGGAACAATGTCCACAACGTCTTTAAAAGTTAACAACTAAAAAATTGTAACTTATTAATAACTTTATTTGTGATATAGTACATAGTAAATGTGTTTTATTTATCTATTAATATCTTATTCTTAAAAACCCCCAATTTACAAAAAATAAATTACTTAAGCTTTGCTGCTGCAACAAAGAACTTAAAAAAAAATCCAAACTTATAAAACTTGTACTGTCATTTCCTACCAGCTTTAGATAAAACTAGCAACGCTCCTTCTCAAAAACCGGAGATAATACTCATAGAAGAGCACTAGAATGATCTTAGCTGGCCCTGGTCAAGAAATAAGCTCTCTTAACGGGCAAACGTCGGTAGCAAAAACTGAGACAAAACCGAGCAGTCGTCAACACAGACTTCACAACGATGCAACATCTACAACCTAAACACAAGAACACGAACCTTAAGGCCCAGTGATTGAGCTCAATTTTTTTGCACTTGGTTAAGTGCAAAAAAATTGAGCTCATCACGTAATTTATTTCTGAACGTTAGTTTTCAGAAGACCTGGTTTTTATTTACCCGTGATAACATACACAGGTTTTGCAAGTAGCATAACTTTAAAGTTAACAAAACCCCGCTGTGAATGAACTCAACAGTCAAAGAATTTAGATGAGATGAATTTTCCCATACTTACTAACAATAGTCAATACAAGGACAAATAAAAATTGCGTTTAGTAAATCTTGTTTGGCAAGGTAGCAGTACGTTCATGGTTTCTTTTAGTTTTGTTAAAAATAACGGTAAATTTGGATCTATTGGTACAATGTGATCAGTATACTTCAGATAATGACCAAACAAATTCAAAGTAGTACCATAAACAAATTCTGCAGGCGTGGCATTTAATGGATTTTTAACAATTGATCTAAGGCTTAATAGAATTAAAGGTAACGAATCAACCCAATTAGGTGTTAATTTTGACATTTTAATAGATAATTCAATTTATCTATTAAGCCTTTCAGGTAATCCGGTACATTGTGGATGACATGAAGTAGTAGATTTATGATCAAAACCTATTAATTTTCTAAATTCATTCCAAAAGTTTGAGTGAAATTGCTTTCCACGATCTGTTACTACAGCTTTTGGAACTCCAAAACGGGAAACCCAAATACTCAAAAATGCTTTAGCAGCACTGAAAGCAGTAATAACTTTTAAAGGAATGGCTTCAGGCCATCTCGTAAAACGATCAATACAGATCATGAGGTAACAATATCCGTTACAATTAGGTAAAGGTCTTACAAAATCGATATGAATAATTTCAAAACGAAATTTAGGTAAATCAAAATTTTGAATTGGACTTTTAGTGTGTCTATAAGTCTTGTTTTTTGGCAATCAATACAAGATTTTACGACATTTGCAATGTCAGTTTTCATATTTGGTCAAACATAGTTCATAGATACAAGTTTTTGTGTTGAATTATCTCCAGGATGTGATAAAGAATGGAATTTGTTAATAATTGTTTTACGTAATGATTTTGGAATAAAAGGACGTACCATGTTATGAGAAACATCGCAAATAATAGACTGCAAGAAATTTGGTAATTGTCGTGGTTCCAAACTCAAATTCGTATTGTTAGAATTTAGTAGGTTTTGTAACTCTTCATCAAAAAGCTGCAATTCGCTCAATTGACTCAAGGAATCAACTATTTCATTTATCTCAACTTTTGATAAAGCATCTGCATCTCACTTTATTCGAGGATCTTTTAATATAACGGATGTCTGAAGTGAATTGAGAAATAAAAGCAAAGTTTCTCATTTCTCGTAACGAGTAATGAGTAGAATTTTGTTTGAAAGCTGAGATCAATGGTTTATAATCTGTTAAAATAAAAAATTCTTGTCCCTCTACCAGTTAACGAAATTTCTTGATGGCTAAAAAAATTGCCAATAATTCTCTACCAAAAATACTATATTTTCTTTCTGTTTTAGAGAAAGTTTTTGAAAAATAAGATATTGGCTGTTGAATACCATCAACAGATATTTGTTGTAAAACTGCTCCCGCTGCGAAATCTAAAGCATCGACCATTATGCAAATCTCAAATTTATCATCAGGAAAAACCAAAATTGAACGTTGACCTAATACTTGTTTAATCTTAACAAACTCATCAGTGGTTGATTGCGTCCAAGGTAGATCTTTAGAGTCTCTGTTAACTGTTGCAAAATCATTAAGTGGTGTGAGAATACTCGCACCTGATTTTAAAAAACGATGATAAAAATTGACCATTTCAAGAAAACGTAACAAGGAACGATGCGTTGTTGGTTGAGGATAATTTAGTATTGCCTTAATTTTATTTTGTGCAGGTATAATACCTGATGATGAAATTGTATGGCCTAAAAAAGTAATTTCCTCAACTTCAAATTTACACTTATCAGGATTAATTTTAATACCATTACTATCTAAACGTTCAAAGATTTGTTTCAAATGCATGAGGTGTTCCTCCTGATTTTTGCTAAAGATTAAAATGTCATCTATGTATGCAAAACAGAAATTTAGACTTCTAAAAGTATTATCAATAAATCTTTAAAATGTTTAAGCAGCATTTCTTAAATCATAACCCAACCTTAAATATTCAAATAGACCAAAAGGGGTTGTTATTGCTGCCTTAGAAATATCTTTCGGATCTATTAGGATTTGATGAAATGCTTTAATAAGGTCAATTTTAGAAAAAAAATTACAATTAAAACAATTGTTTGTAAAATCCTGAATATGTGGTATCGGATAACGATCAGGTTTAGTAATTTTGTTTAAAGCCTTATAATCTCCACAAGGACGCCAAGAACCATCTGACTTTGGCACCATATGTAAAGGCGAAGACCAATTGCTGTTAGATGTTCTTACAAAACCAAGGTCTAATAATTTTTTTAATTCCAATTTTGCCATTTTAATTTTCTCTTGAGAAAGGCGTCTAGGTCTAAAAAATATAGGTGATCCTTCAGGTGTAATTCAGTGAGTTACATTGTGTTTAACTTTTAACATTTAATTGTAATGGTAGAGTTAAATTTGGAAAAAGTTTTAATAATTTGTTTTAAGAGTTTTAATTTCTGTTTAATAAAATTGGAGAAATTTTAGAAATATTTGATGAAACACCATTGCATGAGCTGAAAGATTTAGAATCTATTAACCTATTATTATTTAGATCAACTATCAAATGATAGTGTGTGGCGTCTCGCTGACGGTAGCTCGTATGCTCGGGGCAGGTCGGGGTTCGAATTAAAAACGGTAGTTGGACGCCAATTGTTTTTTATTATCTCCGAGTTTAATTTTAAAATTTATAAAAAAACAATAAAAAAGATGTTATAGAATTAATAATATATAAAAAAATATCGCCATCACCAGCTGGTAATTTACACCGAAATAACTTAGTTCCTTAATAAACTTAACATACACGATATATTGATTATTGAAAAAAAAAAAAAACTAAAGATAATTATAAAAATATACGACTTATCCTGGTCCTTTGTGACGGGCTTCGTCCTTCTCGATTTCCCTGGCGGTGTCTTTAATTATTTGGACATCTTGCCGGGATTATTTAAATTCACCACTGCGAACATTTATTGGTGGTCATCTCGCATGGAATATTTTAGACACGACAGTACGATCCACGTGTGCTGGATAGTCCGATGGATATTTTGTCATACGGTAGATAAGTCGGTAAGAAAGAGTCTATAATAATTGAATTCAAATACGGGAGTTATTATGTTTTTTTACACTTACCAATTATTTCAATTGACTCTCGATATTCGAGTAAATTTTAATTTACTATTGGGCAGTACTTAAGCAACGTATATATATATGTTTAACGCGTGCTCGCGTTGAACGCTCGATACGAAAAGACCCGCTCTTCGAAATGCCTCGCGGAATTTTTGCGATTCAATTTTTTACAATTGTGAAATAAAAACAATTTAGAACAAATAAATTTTAATATACGGCGTATTGCGAAAAACAAAACATACGCTAACGTAAATATTATTTATGCGTTATATTTATTTTAAATTACTCACTAAGTAAACTGGAACGTTATACTACTCCCTTCCGATACAAATATGTTTGTGTCATACACACACATATTAATGTTCAAAAACTTGAATATGTCTGATAACCTTGGTTGTGAATACTACTAGAATTAACTCAATCAACATTACATTCATACATCATACATCAATTCACACTGCGGCCGCCATTTAGTTTGCTAATTCGAATAGATTCACGATGGTCTTCTTTACCAATCCAGGTCGTCTCCAAGGTATGGCTTCAAATCTTTCATATGCCAACGACCGACATAATCGCCCTTTTCGTTTAATAGGCTGTATACTAACGGAGAGTGCACTTCCTTGACACTACACAAAATATATCTGGGAGCTAGTTTAGCAGCAAATTTGTCGACAGAGCTAGATAAAACTTTATTTCGACGAAACACTAAGTCACCCTTTTCGAAAGCAATATTTTTCTTCCTTAAATCGTATGCAGTTTTGTTACGGTTATACGCTTGATTTAATGACTTCACCACATCGTCGTATAATAAAGACAATTCGCCTAATCTTTTAACATAAACATCTCTTGATTTGGTAGAAATAGTAATCGGTAGAGAAATAGATTCTTCGTCTTGATAAACGTCAGCACTATAGGGTAGGTTACGTCCAAACACCAAGTTATTTGGAGAATGATTAGTTACTTCGTGAACTGCTGTTCTAATTGCAGCTCCAATCTGATAAACATTTTCATCCCATTTTCTATGATCAGGGTCATCTCCAATATATGAACGTATCGCTGTCCCAATGACACGATTTACCCTTTCGGTAAAATTAACCTGAGGATGGTATAATGCGTTGTACCAAAGATGTTTTATACAGTATTTTTTAAGAAGTTGTCTAAAACATTGTCCTATAAATTGTTTTCCGTTGTCAACCATCACAATTTTTGGTACACCAAACAATAAAAATACTCTGTTTTCCAAAAACTTAGACACGGCAGCGGAAGTTGCTTGTCTTAAAGGTTCCACAATTACAAACTTTGAAAACCAGTCGGTTATTACCAATAACCAACAGTTTCCAGATTTTGATTTCGGTAATGGACCTATCAAGTCTAGGGACAATATTTCAAACGGAAATTTGACAATTTTTTCTCTCCCCATTAATCCAGCTCTAGCTACATTTGGCACTTTCTGAGCTCCACAAACCTTGCACGCCCGTATATACCTGAGTATCTCGTCCTTCATGTTTGGCCAGAAGTAACTCTGCACAATTTTTCGGTAAGTTTTATAAAAACCAAAATGTCCCGATAGAGGATCGTCATGACACTTTAACAATACGGATCTTCGGTCCTTTTTGTGCACGACTAATTTCCATTCAGGAACACGGATTGGTAATCGTTGTTGAATTAACATTAAGCGATATAACTTACCGTCAGTAATTCTCCAGTCCGGGTTATTGTCTGGATCTTGTTCTACTGCTGAGTACTTGTGATTATACCAGTCATCTTTAAATTTTTCGATAATAGTTACTATGTTTACCTGCTTATTTTCCGGCACCACTCGTGAAAGAGCGTCTGGTACTACCATTAGAGTTCCCTTTCGGTGTACTAACTCCATATCAAACTGGGATAATCTTAACGACCATCTTGCCAGTCTTCCTGCAGGATCTTTCTTGTTTTGCAACCAAAGAAGAGAATAATGATCGGTTACGGCTGTAAATTTTGTCCCTTCAACATAAGGTCGAAATTTTTCAATTGCGTGAATAAGAGCAAGACATTCTCGTTCCATAACATTGTAATTTTTTTTCAGCACGACTTAGAACACGCCCAGTATACGCAATTACATGCTCATTCCCATCTTTATCTAATTGAAGAAGACATCCGCCTATACCAATATCGGACGCGTCACTTTGGATAATAAATTTTTCATTGAAATTAGGAGACGCCAGTACAGGAGCGTTAATAAGCGCTTTTTTTAAAGTTTCAAATGAAGCCTGTGCTTCGTTATTCCAACATATACCTTGACCCCTTTTTCTACCTTTAATCAATCCGCTAATTGGAGCTATAATAGTTGAAAATTTTGGGATAAATCTTTTATACCATGAGCAAAGTCCTACAAAACGTTTAACTTCGGTTGTAGTTTTTGGTGAGGGGTAACTGACCATAATGCTAACTTTTTCAGGATCCGTTCGTAGTCCTTCTTTATCCACGATATGACCGAGGTATTTAAGGGAAGCTCTACAAAACTCGCTTTTCTCATGATTGATGGTAAGGTTTGCCTTGTCTAACCTTTCATAAACGGTTTCCAACGTTTTAAGATGGTCTTCAAAATTATTGTTGACAACAATAATATCGTCAAGGTATACAAAAACGTATGGTTCCAACTCCGGGCCAAAAACTTGATCCATCAGTCTTTGTTGGACCTGAGCGGCATTATTAAGTCCAAAAGGTAACACGTTGAACTCAAAAAGACCTCTGCCTAAAATAGCAAATGCTGTTTTCTCTTTTGACGGTTCGTCCAACGGAACTTGCCAAAAAGCGCATTTCAAGTCCACGCTAGATATAAACCGTGCGTCCCTAAGTTTATTTAAAATGCTGTCTAATCTAGGTAAAGGATAGGCAAGACGTTTAGTTACTGAATTGAGTTTGCGACCGTCAAAACAAAATCTAAACTCTCCATTAGGTTTTGTTACTAACAGTACTGGTGAACACCATGAACTTGAAGAAGGTCGGATTACTTTTAGATCTAACATTTTATCTATTTCTTTATCGAGATGGTTTTTCATAAAAGGGGAAAAATTGTATGGTCTTTGACGTATTGGTTCAGCTGAGCCCGTATCAATAGAGTGAGTGTATAGATGTGTAGTCCCAAGTTTCCTATTACCCAAAGAAGCAAATTTTGATTTCATCTTTATTAATCTATAATTTTCCTCTTGGTTTAAATTAGAATTTTCGCTACATATAGGCAAAACGTTAATTTGAGCTAAATTCCAAGTGTTATTGCTGAAATCAAATTTTATGGAATGTTTCTTAATAAAATCTGCTCCCAAGATGATGCCTAGTGGTAATGATTTAACCACTAAAAATTTCATTATACACAATACATCTGATAATTTAAGTTTTAATGTGATTACGCCATTTACAGCATGTTTGCCTCCATCTGCCGTTCTCACAATTGTCATATCGGAAGTATCTAACAAAGGCATTGGATTTATAAATTTTAATGCTTCACTCCCAATTAAGGAAGAATTAGCGCCAGTATCAACAAGAGCATTAAATATTACACCAGAAACATCTATTTTTAAAAATGGGCGATTGTCACCTTGAACATTAACAAACAATGGACTTACAATACATTCACGTGTAAACATTTCCTTAACTCTACTTAACCATACCACCCAGTCATTACTATTTCGGTCGGTGTGGCAATTCTTTTGGATACGATTACCGACACATCGAATCCTATCTACTAGTTTTTTGACTTTGTACAATTTTTGCAAGTAGCAACAGTCTGGTCTTTCTCACCACATCGATAGCAAAATTTCTTTCTTGCTTCCTTACAGTTGCCATATAAATGCCCATCTTTTCCGCAATTCCAACAAGTACGTTTTGATACTTTTAGCTTTCCCGTTTCCACTACTGCCACTCGAGGTTGCGAAGCAGATGGTTTTTGAGAGTAGTTTGTTAGAGTCGATTCAATTCGCCTACAAAGTTCTGACAATTTAGCAATAGAGTTTATCTCAACAAGGCTCAATCTGGCGATATAAACAGGTAACAAATTTTTTCGAATATATTTTAACCTAGTGACTTCACTTGGAATTGCAGACAGTCTATAGAAAAGATTCTCTATTATGGCTATAAAGATACTTACACTCTCGCCTCTCTGTTGGTGTCGGTTTCTAATTTCTTCCCAAATATTATCTTCATAATCAGGAGGTAAGAAATCTTGCTTTAATGTAGTAACTAATGTATCCCAATTAGCAACTCTGGTTCTTGCTGAGCGATACCAAGCTAATGCGTTTCCAGAAAATAAGTCAAGAGCTGACAAAAATAAATCTTGTTTACTAAAATTTCGTGCAATTCTAAGCTCTTCCACTCTTTCTAAAAATGGTAATAATTTTTCTGATGGCTGAGAACCGTCAAACGTCAAATTCCATTTATGTACAGGCAACGATCTTGGACCTACTGCAGCTCGTCTAGGAGAACTTGAATTGATTGGTACGGGCGTTCTGTACAGCGCTTCATTGTCAATTTCTTCACCGGATGATGTATCGCTATTTTCCTGGAACAGCTTATCTTCATCAACTACACGATTCTCTTCTTTAAAAGTACTGGTGAATGCTTTGACCATATTCTTTACTTTTCTGGCACTTTGAGTTTCTAAAAGTAAACATTCATTGCCTACCTCCGTATAATAGGTTTCAAGTTCTTTATCAATCTCACTGTATCTTTTAATTCGACCGATTAGGTGATTTAGTCTAGTACGAATTCTTCTGTCAGAAATTTTTGCGTCAGCACCAGGGTATTCATCAACATGTTTCTTAATATCAGATAAACTTTCAGCGACTTCTTTCTTTTCGGCAGCATTAAATTTTACAGCATAGTTTGGAGAGATGGCGGAAGGACCTTCTTGCAACTTCTTGCTTAAAATAGACCGCAAATCTTTCGCATTTACATCAGCAACTTGTGTAAAACCACGGATGATTAACTCATACTCTAACTCATTGCGTTTTAAAAAGGTGGGATTGATATTAGTGTTATCAGCCATACTACAAGATTACTTCAATGCAATAGAATAAAATAATTACAACAACATAAACAACAGATGTTCACAATAAAACCGATAATATAAAAAATTATAAGACGCAATATCCGCAAAGGTATTTCAGAAAACTTATAGAGCCAATTGCAATAACCGCAAGCATCAAAACATAAGTCAATATAATATACTTAAAAAATTTCCGTATTTAAATTTTTTCAGCAATTGCAAATACTCCAGGCGAGAACCAAAATATAAATTCATATGACAATACAATGTTTAAATTTGAATCATGATTTAAAAGGACAAAGATAAGAAATATTTTTCTATTAATTCGGTAAAACCGTTTTGATAACCCAAAACGACGCTAGCCCCACGTTGTGGCGCCAATTTATGTGGCGTCTCGCTGACGGTAGCTCGTATGCTCGGGGCAGGTCGGGGTTCGAATTAAAAACGGTAGTTGGACGCCAATTGTTTTTTATTATCTCCGAGTTTAATTTTAAAATTTATAAAAAAACAATAAAAAAGATGTTATAGAATTAATAATATATAAAAAAATATCGCCATCACCAGCTGGTAATTTACACCGAAATAACTTAGTTCCTTAATAAACTTAACATACACGATATATTGATTATTGAAAAAAAAAAAAAACTAAAGATAATTATAAAAATATACGACTTATCCTGGTCCTTTGTGACGGGCTTCGTCCTTCTCGATTTCCCTGGCGGTGTCTTTAATTATTTGGACATCTTGCCGGGATTATTTAAATTCACCACTGCGAACATTTATTGGTGGTCATCTCGCATGGAATATTTTAGACACGACAGTACGATCCACGTGTGCTGGATAGTCCGATGGATATTTTGTCATACGGTAGATAAGTCGGTAAGAAAGAGTCTATAATAATTGAATTCAAATACGGGAGTTATTATGTTTTTTTACACTTACCAATTATTTCAATTGACTCTCGATATTCGAGTAAATTTTAATTTACTATTGGGCAGTACTTAAGCAACGTATATATATATGTTTAACGCGTGCTCGCGTTGAACGCTCGATACGAAAAGACCCGCTCTTCGAAATGCCTCGCGGAATTTTTGCGATTCAATTTTTTACAATTGTGAAATAAAAACAATTTAGAACAAATAAATTTTAATATACGGCGTATTGCGAAAAACAAAACATACGCTAACGTAAATATTATTTATGCGTTATATTTATTTTAAATTACTCACTAAGTAAACTGGAACGTTATAAGTGTCTTAAGAAATCCGCACCAATTATTGAATTTCCTATTTTTGCTAAGATAAAACGCCAAGACAAGATTTTATTTAACCCTATTAACCCTACGTTGATTTTAACAGTATAATATCCATATGTTTGGATATGTGTACTATTCGCCGCTAAAAGAGTTATTGGATTTAATTTTAATTTTGACAAATTTTTGACAGCTAAAATACTAACTGCTACACCTGTGTCGATTAAAAATTTATGTCTAGTATCTTTATCAAAAAGATAAAACAAACGACTAGGTAAAACTTCCAATGAAGCAGTCGCAACTTCAATTGGAATTACGTTTTTTTTTTTTTAAAAGAACATGGTTCAGTACAGTTGCTTTAGTAGCAAAGTTGAGATGGTACCAAAAGTCTGAATTTTTATTATTATGTTTATTCAAATCTGATCTTGTTCTTGAAGGAGAACAAGACTTTAGAGCGGTTGTAACAATTTTTGTTAAGTCATTAACTTGTTGCTCCAATTTTGAAATCTGCAACCGCAATGAATTTTGTTTATCCTCTTTCGAAATTGAATTTACGGAATTTATTACTGAAATTTCAACAATCTTATCAGTTAATTTGGCTAAGCCCGCTAGCAAAAGATTATCGGACGTCATAAGAACTTTTCTTACATCAGTCGGCAACCTTTGTAAAAAGAGTTCTTTTAAAATATTATCGTCCAACTTCTTAGCACCGAGAAGTTGCATCAACTTACGAAAAAACTGTGATGGTCTTATCATCAATTTCTTCGTCAGTCAAGAGTTGTTTCAACGTTTGTTGCTCTGAAATTGAGGTCCTTAAAATTAACTCGGACTCGTTGCCGAGAAAAAATTGATTCTAATTGTGCAAACCACAATTATAGATCTGCAGCCCAAAATTGCGGTATTTTGAAATTCACTGCTTGAACGGCCACAGGTTCAACCTCGTCTGATTCATCAACCATTGTGTATATGGTTAGTGATCAAAATTTAATAATAATTGGGAAAATAGGTAGTAGTGCAGCGCGGTATTATATATAATAATATAATAATAATATTTTAATAAATTACCAACATATAAAAAGATATATAATAAAATACTAATATGTTCTTTGACATACATCAATAAAAATTCATAGTTCGACAGCATATTATAATTTATTCAAAACCTTTATCCTCTTGATGGTTCAGCATCCAGGGTTTTGCTTGTAAATAATTCCCTTCTGCTTATCCGTCTTCTTGTAAATACTAAAATCACTCGAACAGTTCCTTCGCTTCCTCGGGCTCGTCTGGATCATTTTTGCCAGAAACCGTTTGTCGGGGTCACCAATTTTGTAGGCTATTAGTTGTTTACCAAATGGTAGCCATAATTAAATTTCCATTTAATTCTGTAGTAATAGGTTACATTTTATAAATTACATCATAATAAATGGTGTTAAAGAGAATATCCAAAATGGTGTGTGGATTTACATAAAAATAATTATATTATTTTTTTCATTATAAATAATGTTACCATAACAACAAATTTTATGGCTTGCTTAATTAATTAACATTAATATAAAATAATAATAACATATAAAAAAAATATAAATACTAAAACACGCTACAAAACTCATCAATATACACTAAATATTATGAAAAAATTGAGTTTTGCAAACAATTTTACATGAAAAATAGTCAGTGTCGTGCTTTTCTGGCGTAAACAAAAAAATTGTTCAACATTTACTTAAAAAATATTTTTTTTTTAAATTTTTCTTAAAGATTATTTGGATTATATTTTTTAAGCTTATTTCAGAAGTTTAACAAAGACATCTTTTGTCGCTTGAACCAATTTTGAGCCATTTTACTCTTTGTTTGATAGTTTTTGCGCTTGCGGCACAAATTTAGACTCGATCTATCGGCCCCACAATTTGAGAATATTATTATTTTTGGCAATTAAACATAAATCCGCCTGACGCTTATCAAAATTTGATAAAAAAAAAATTTAAACCACACCCTAGTGTGTTGTAATATTTTTTGTAAAGTAAAGTCCGGTTATAACGAACTCAAAAAATGTATCAAAACCAGTTCTTTATATCCGAAGTTCGTTATGAATGGTAATAAAAAATATATTGTAATTTAATTTAAAAGTAACGTAAAGATCGTTTTTACAAAAAAAAATCCGGTTTGTTGACATATATGTATGAAGACCTACAATTTGTAAAACAAACTTTGAGCGTTTAAAGACAATTTCCCATGTTAATCAAATAGATACTTTGATTTGCTTGAATGCTCGCAAAAATACGCTTACCAATGAGTTTTATTATTTCAAAATAGTTATTTATCATGAAAAGAAGACATTTAACTAGTCCTCTCAAAAAAAAAATCGCAATTTGGTAAATAACGGACATCCTAATGAGAGTATACGATGTAAAAAATGTAAAAATATGCAAAGTGTTCATTCAAAAAAAAGTTTACCAATATCCACAATAAAACGAACATTTTATACTAAATATTAAAATTATATTTAGACAACAGTATGTTTAAAACCAAATAAACATTTGTTCAAAACTTTTTTTGATTTATTTTACGGTTCGAGAATTATTTATGTTCCGGTAATTTTGACTAATCCTGTATATGTAGAACATATTCGTAAACGCTATGGCAAAAATTCCTTTTTGTTATTTTTACATCTAGAATGCTAAATTAGTATGTTTAGATACATAGTCAAAAAACTCATAATTTTTTTTCCTAATTTTTTAGAAAGTATATAATTTGTATATTATTTTTTGAATTATTTATTTCGTATTATTTATACAATCGTAAAACGAGGGCCAAGGTCTGAAAAAATGCAATGCCGAATCAAATAAATTTTACGACGCCGAAATAATACAATCCACGACAAAATAATACATTACACAACAAATAATATTCGTTGCACTTCAGAATAATACATAGCACGACAAAAAATATATTCTACGACAGAATTATATAATCACGACAAAATAATTCTGTATCGTCAATATTAACCAAATAGATAAACTGAATATGCATCCCGCATCCAATCAATAACTTTCTTCACCATCACATCTATTATTAAATAAATGTTATCAAAATAAATAACTCTTTCAAAATAATTAAATATATATATAACATAGAAAAAAAAAAAGTTACGAGACACGGCTTTTAGATGAATTTACATTCTTGCTATATAGATACCAGCTTGGCTATAAATGCTTTGCTAGTGACAAATCTCTATAAACAAAAGTAAAACATATCAATGTAATATTATTATTATTATGCAAAAACAAAAGCAGAAATATAAAAAATAACTAGTTTCTGAGAATTAATTTACAGCAAATTAATAATTAGAATAATGTAGATTATTGTTTTAATTATTAATTAGGATAATAGTTTAAACTAATCTACTTATTAATTTGCTGTCGTTCAGACATCCTATTATGTCGGCATTTGTTTTTTGTCTTGTTAGTTATCGTTCTAAAAACTTTTTTTTACTGTTGATATGTTCTATTCAACCGTTCTTATGTTATCGTGGCTTTCATATTCTTACCGTGCATTCTCTATTTTTGTCGTGGAAAGTATTTAAATCGTCAAATATATTTTACTGTCGTTTTTTTCCGTGTGAAATATGTTTTTGTCGTGTAATATATTTTTCTGTTGTGCAAAACCTTTTAGGGATGTTATTTAAAAATGTTTAATCAAATTTAACTTAAATTGCATTTGTATACATTTTCTACGTCCTTGACTATTTCTTTTGCAGTTCGCCGATATCATTCGGTGATATGCATCAAAAACACGAGCAGTGAGCCAATGCAATATTAGCGCCACTTAGAAGATAATAGCGGGACTAAACAACTTAAATTTGCACAAAAAGTTGCCTAGTAATTTAATAATTCAACATTACAAAATATTGAAAAATTTCTAAAGGGTTTATTTAAAAATTACATGGAACAGTTTTATAAAAATGATTTTCAAAGATATGTTACTAAAGTTAGATATAGTTTAATCTGATTGTCATAGAACACCTAAGATATGAATAAACAACGTATTTAAGAAGATTTTGGAAGTGCCAATTTATAATCATTAATATAAAAATGTATTCTCAACATTAAAAAATTGAATCTTCTTTTATGACTTGCGCAAAAGTTCTACCTTTCAATCTCTACATTGCATGACATGATCAGTTATGTAATTTGCTTGTAAAACGATGTAAACGTACTATATAATTTCCCATATACGACGCAACCAGTCGTACGTCGGTACCGTCACCTTAAGATATTTAGGATTTTGTGATTTTTAAGATTAGCAAATTATAATATAGCTTTTGTGATCTAATGGGACTATCTTTGTTTTGTCATATAGTAACTCGTTGGATGGGTTATGTAAAGGATTATTTGGGTGACGAATTTTAGTGATAGAGCGTAGAGAGGATTTTTCAGCGACTTAATTGGGTTAGTGGAATTTAGGAATAAAATCGATCTATAACCAAGAAGTAGGCCACAGATCGATTTGTAGATGTGAGTTGCACATTTAAGTTCAATGCCCTCTTTTTTAGCGGAAATGTTTTGCTCTGGTGATGACTTTCGATTTAAGGGAACGGGCGTACAAATGAAATTTGAGGTTTGCATCAAAAAATATTCCCTAGTACTTGTACGTTGTTGATTCATATGGATATACGGTGGGTTGACAGATTATTCATGATAGGGAATAAGGAGATGAGCTTTTAAAGCATTTGCAAGGAGCGGCCATTTATTAAATCACGTAACAGTATAATCCAACAAAGCTTGTAGTTGTACGACCGATGACTTTAACGACTTAGCATAGGCTACGATTGTAGTGTCGTCTTAGGTTAAAACTGTAGATGTTGTGGCCAAAAAGATTATATAAGAGCGGAGAACATTGCGGGACATCTTGGTGCGGAGTAAACGAGTAGAAGTAAGTGCGGCGTATTCAAACTTAAAGAATTCTGTTGTTTGGGAATTGGTGAATTAGGCTTATAAGGAAAGAAAGGAGGTTTAGACTAAACAGTTTAAAAAAGAGACTTCTGTGCCAGACCAAATCAAACGCCCTGTTTATATCCATATAAAAGACGCTTGAATGCCTACCTTCAACGTGGGAAGTTTGTAATTTGAATGTAAAAATTCTGATTGGGTGGGATGTTGATCTAAATTTACGAAAACCAAATTGGGTTACAAGAATCATATTTTTGTGCAAGTTATTATTTTCTTTTAAATAATGGATTCAAATATTTTTATAAAGACAAAAAGTAATGTAATGAGACGGTAACTGGAAGGATAAAACATATTACAGTCGGATTTATGTAATCATATAATAGTTCCCATTTTCCATTCTTAGGAAAAATATTGTTGTGAAAGACAGTTATATATGTCAATTATATAGTTGTGACTATGGCCATTTAACTGTTTTAATATTTTTCTTGTCACCAGGTCACATCCAGCTGTTTTTTCCGTTATTTAATACGTCGTAATAAACGTCTTTGTCAATTGTTTCGTTCTCTGGTGTAACGTGGGTTTGTCCACAAAAATTGTCATGCCAGTTATTTATAATATTTAAATTGCCATTGTCAAAATTGTCTGAGTGTGAATATGTAAAACTTCACTGACATATTTTTTAAATATACAAGCGATGTCGATATCTGTAGAGGAGCATTTATTTGTCATTGAATCAGTAATGGAATAAATTTGGCTTTCAAAAGCTTTTTAATTTCATTGAAATAGTATTTTTCTTGTTTGTCATTGATTTTATTGCATGCGGTGATGTATTTGTCGTTTCTGTATTGAACTATTAAATTGTAGATATTTTTATAAAGATCATTGAACTGTCTTTTAAGGTTTTGTCGTTTGTTAGTCGAAACTCTCTATATATCTGTCTTTTGTATTTTATTAACCTAAGAATGTAATCAGGGAGGGGGTAATTATAATATAATTTCAAAACTTTAGGGATATTATGTTTAATAGATAACAAAACAGTTTTTACAAAAAATATTATAAACACACTAGGGTGTGGTTTAAAACTTTTTTTTAACAAATTTTAACAAGCGACAGGCAGATTTATGTTTGAATGCCAAAAAAAATAATATTTTTAAATTTTTGCGTTGATAGATCGAGTCTAAATTTGTGCCGCAGGCGCAAAAACTATCAAACAAAGAGTAAAATGGCCAAAAATTGGTTCAAGCGACAAAGAATTTTTTTATTAAATTTCTGAAATCAACTTAAAAAAATTTAATCCAAATAATCTTTAAAAAAATTAAAAAAAAAAAAAAATTTAAGTACATTTTGAACAAATTTTTTTTTCTAGATAGATTTTTCTTTGCCAGATAAGCACGACACTGACTATTTTCTATGTAAAATTGTTTGCAAAACAAATTTTTTTAATAATATTTGGTGTATAGTATCTCTGAAAACTGTTAAATGTGCATTTGTAAAAGTTTATGTTGAAAAATAGGCTTATTTTTGCAGTTTTTTTGAGTTTTAGACGCTTAAAACCCAAATACACAGAACAAATTTATATTTTCTAATTAATTTACTTCAAAACACGTCAACTTTAGCGGTTAAAAAAAATTTTAAAAATGCTCCTTTTTGCCCAGCCCACTGAGAACAAAAACATGGTTTTATGGCTTTTGCGGCTTATAGACAGGGTATAAACTTAAAATGGCGCCAGATTTGGATTCTACGGAAAATTTTTGATTGATTTCATTAGTAAATTTATTTTTTTGAGTTAAAATTGCGGTTTTTAAACAAAAAATGCGATTTAGTCAAAAAACGTCAAAAATACTTAAAAAAATTGTAGAATTTTTTTTTATGGGTATTATACCCTCATATACCGATCAAAGGACTACTAATAAGTTATAGAAACTAAAAAAAAATACATAAGCAAGTTTCTCAACGCACCCCCCCCCTAGCTCTGGTCCGTTTGAAATGGAATTGCCCAAAAAAGAAATAGCACCAATACTGAAAAAATTAATAAATAAAATTATACAAACAGGTGAATATCCACAAATACTTAAAAAACAAATTATAAAACCAATACACAAAAAAGGAGAAAAATCAAAATTAGAAAATTATAGACCGCTATCGCTTATATCAGTGTTAAGCAAAATAACTGAAAAAGCAATATATAACAGGTTAATGACACACATAAACAAACATAACATAATAAACAAAAGACAATATGCATTTCAAAAAAATTCAAACACAATGGGCATAACAACTGACATAATACAACACATAGCACAAAAGCTGGATGAAAAACAGTATGTAATACCAATATTTATAGACATGAGAAAAGCTTTTGACACCATTCACAAAGACAAATTGATCAAAAAAATGGAAACTCTTGGAATAAGAAACACAAACTTAAAACTACTAAAAACAAATATTAAAAACAGAACACAAAAAACAAGAATAAACGACATACTTAGTACATCGACAATAGCAGAGTATGGGCTACCAGAAGGTGGAGTACTAGCACCAATATTGTATACAGGGTGTCCGGAAAATACGTGTACAACGTTTGACGACAGACTCCTGACGTCAAAATAGGTCGATCTAAGCCGACTTAGTTATATCCAAAATTGTCTCGTTTAGCCGGTAGAGGGCGTCAAAAATTTGTAAATATTAAAAAGAAATTACCTGTAACAATAATTTTTTAAGTGACCTTGTGCTATGGCGTTTAATAATTTGACAATTATTGACAAATTGTCACCAGTCTATGAAATTTACTCAAGTATACGATCAACATTCTTGAATTACAAGTTCATTTTACCATTAAAAATGGAAAATTATACAAACTCTCAGAAAGTTGACATGCTCCTGGTATACGGGTTTTGTCAAGGAAATGGGCGTCAGAGTGTTAGGGTTTACATGGAGAGGTTTCCTAACCGTCGAATACGAAATACGAATACGAAACCAACAAACATTTGCCAGTATTGAGCGTCATCTTCGGGAAACGGGCAGTTTTGAGAAAACGTTTGAAGGCAGGGGTCGTATGCGAACAACTCGAACTGTGGAAACAGAAGAGATGATTCTGGAAAGAGTTGAAGAAGAACCAAGTTCCAGTACCCGTCTCTTAGAACGTGAGTTAAATGTTCCTAAAACGATTGTCAATGAGGTTTTAAGAGAACAGTTGTTACATCCTTACCACATACAAAAAGTCCAGGAACTTTTACCGACTGATCCCCCCATGCAGCTTACATTTTGTCAATTTATTAGAAACAAAAGAATCCTTGTTCCAAATTTTTGTAGAAAAATTATGTTTACTGACGAGGCATGCTTTACAAGATCTGGGGTAACCAATCTGCACAACGAACATATTTATTCCGATGAAAATTAAAGTTGCACATCATCAGCATCAATTTAAAATTAATATTTGGGCAGGTATTATTGATCACTACCTTATTGGTCCCATTGTTATTCCAGACAGGTTAGATGGAAATATTTATTTAAATTTTTTGCAAGACACATTACCAATTCTTCTGGAGAATTTGCCCCTTTTACTTCGGAGGGAAATGTGGTATATGCATGATGGTGCCCCGCCCCATTTTTCCGTTGCCGTTCGGCAATACTTACATTATCAATATCCCAACCGATGGATTGGAAGAGGCAATGATGCACCAGTAAAATGGCCACCACGTTCTCCTGAGTTAAATATGTGTGACTTCTTTTTGTGGGGCGCTATTAAAACAGAAGTTTACAAGACTCCGGTAAACACACGCGATGATTTATTGCAGCGGATTTTAAATGCAGGCAACCATTTTAATAATTCCGAGACATTAGATAAGGTCCAATATCATTTTTTAAAGAGTGTTAATAAGTGTATTCAGCAAGATGGCGGTCATTTTACACATTTGCTTAAGTAATGTTTTTGTTTTACTTAGTTTCTTACAATAGATACTTTCAACTTTGTTATACTTTTGTTTTTTTTGACGCCCTCTACCGGCTAAACGAGACAATTTTGGATATAACTAAGTCGGCTTAGATCGACCTATTTTGACGTCAGGAGTCTGTCGTCAAACGTTGTACACGTATTTTCCGGACAACCTGTATATTATACATAAATGATATATATGAGATAAACTTGACTGGAAAAATATATACATATGCTGACGACACATGTATTATATATCACGGAAAAAACAAAGAAGCAATGGAAAGAAACATAAATGAAGACGTTAAGAAATTAACTAAATGGTACGACGAAAACATACAAACAATAAATGAAGAAAAACGACGTATATGGTAATAAGACAAAAAAATACAAAAGATATTGACATAAAAATTGAAATAAGTAACAACAATTACCAGAACAAAACAGACAAAATACTTGGGAATAATAATAACAGAGAAACTAACATGGGATACACAAATAAACAAAATATTAAAAGAAAGTGCAGCAACAATAGGAGCTGTCTATAGAGCCAGGAAATGCATACTAAAAGAAACTGCAATAAGTATATACTACTCACTATATTTATTAAAAATTAACTATTTAATAAATATATGGGGTGAGACAACATAAACAAATATACAAAAAAAACAAAGACAACAAAACAAAATACTTAAAATAATTCATAAACTACCAAAGCTAACACCAACAGAAGACGTATACAAAATAATCAACAAAACAAACATTAACGAAAAAATAAAAATAAAAAAATGCAAACTAATATATAAAATTAAAAATAAAGAAATTAAAACAAATCTACAAATAATATTAAACAAAGAAATTCACGGACATAATACGAGAAGAAGAAGTAATATACATGTACATACAACAAGGACTTGAAATTCCAAGATGGTGGAAAGTGAAGACTTTAAAGATGATCGCTTGTATAAATGTTGTAAAACTAAAGCCCCAAATGTAGCAATTTGTATAGTGTGTAGTGAATTGTATCACGGTAGCTGTACAGTAAAAAAGGGATCAAAAATAATCGTAATCGGAAAATCTATAATAATATGTTGTCAGTCTAACCAAAATTCCAGTGTTCATAATGAAACTGTAAGTGTATTAAAAGAGTTAGTGGAAGCAAAAAATCAAATTATTATTGAAAAGGAAGAAATCATCAAGTTATTAAAAGAAAAATGCAATGAAGAAAATAGCAGTGAAAAAGTGTTTAAAACACGTGGTGAGTGTATCGAAGAATATATTTCACGTCCATCATATAGCGCAACTGTTAAAAAACAGGTGTTAATTGTAAAACCTGTTAATAATCAAGAAAATATAACAACAAGAAAAAGCATTGTAAAGGCCATGGATTCAAAATTGTTTAAAAACGTTGATGTTAAAAATTGTGCGGCTAAAAGAAGTTTGATAATGGAATGTGATAATGAACAACAAAGGAATAAACTGCAAAAAGATATTACTAAAACATTAGGCCAAACATAGAAAATTATAATACCAAAAAATTATAATCTACGTATAAAAGTGATAGGAGTCAAGAACGAAGGAGATTGGAGTGATATTGAATTGTTAAAACAAATAGTAAATCAAAATGATATTAATATAGAACAAAAAGGTATACACATAAATCTTGTAGCAAAAACAAAAGAAATTCGCGATCGATTTAATATTATTCTGGAATGTGATTCAGTAACGTTCAACAATATTATAGAAAATGGTTTTGTATATGTTGGATTATTAAAATGTAAAGTGTTGGAAACATTCTCAATTCTTAGATGTTATAAGTGTAATGTTTTTGGTCATAAAGCGACTGAATGTAAAAATGATGTCATGTGCGGAAAGTGCAGCGAAAAACATGAAACAAAAGACTGTACATCAATAAATATAAACTGCATCAATTGTATTAAGAAAAACGAAAAAAATAGCAATCAATTAAATACGCATCATAACGTATGGGACATAAACTGTGGATGTTATCAGCTACTCGTTGAAACCATAAAAAAAATCAACTATCACCAAGAATAGCAATCACAGCAAATAAATGAAAAACAAAAGAACCAGTTTATCATCAAAATATACGGTCTATGTCAAATAAAATTGGCGAATTAGAGTTGTTTCTTAGTGATAAAAATTGTGATGTGAATTGTTTATTAGAACATTTTCTACAGGAATGTCAGGTACCGTCTATTAGTTTAAGTGGGCTTTACATTGCTAGTATATATTGCAGGCGGGTATATAAACGTGGCGGGGTTGTTGTTTTAATAAGTGTGGGATTGACGATTGACTGACGATACGAGACAAAGACAACAGATGACCGACGACACGAAAAGAAGATAACAATTGACTGCCGATACGAAATGAATAACTGACGACACGCAACGAACGCAACAAAGGGAAGAAACAACGAGACGGGCAGTTGCAAGCGCCAAGCGGTGACAAGTCAGTCACCGTAAGACCGGGCGAGCGTAGACATTGACGACGAACATACGACGAACAAAGCATTGTGGCTATTTTCACCAACCTGTTATTATTAAAACGTTCTCAATCAAACTATATTATTAATCATTTATATATTTTCTTAACAACTAAATTAAAACCAAACTAAAACTAAGGAGTGTGCGGTGTTAATTATTTAATAACCCTCCGCATTCCCTACATAAGTAATAGAAATACGTATAATACAAGAGAAATAAATGTTTTGCACAGAAAAACAATTTGAATGTGCAGCAGTAGATGTGACTTTTCAGGGTGTCAATATGATTGTTCTTGTTGTATATCGTAGTCCAAAGGGCAACGTTCATTTGTTTTTAGATGGTTTACAAGCTGTTTTAGAATGTTTGAGTAAATTGAATAAAACAATAATATTATGCGGAGATTTTAATATAAAATTTAATAGAAACGAAAATGACACAAAAGCATTACTCGATATATTATATAGTTTTATTATAGAGCCTACAATATTTAGTCCAACAAGAGGAAACAACTGTCTTGATAATATTTGCATATCACAAAATACTACTCATTATGTTAGTAATATAATTAATATTGGCTTATCGGACCACAATGCACAATATATTAAACTTTTATTTTCAACTATTGATATTAAATCCATTAAAAATGTTATGAAAAGACAACTAAATAAATAAGAAAGTATAATAATGTTTAAAAATTTGATAAATGATGAAACTTGGAATGAAATACAGCCAAATGAAAATATTAACTCAGTGTTTGATAGTTTTCACAATATTGTTAATTTTAACTTTGAAAAATCATTTCCAAAATTTAAATTCTCAAAAAAATGCAATCAGAAATGCAATAATAACTGGATTACACCTGGTTTAAAAAAATCTTCAGTAAAATTAAAAGAATTATTTATATTAACACAAAATGGCTCAGAGGTAGATAAACATTATAACAAACTATACAAAAAGATTTATAATCAAGTAATATCGCTGGCTAAAAAAATACATAATAGAAATCTAATGCAAAAAACTACAAATATGTCAAAGTCCGCTTGGAAAATTATTAATAAAAATATAGGTAGTAAACATAGTGGCAAAACAAATTTAAAAACAAAAAATAAAACAGAGACAGATCCACAAAAAAATGTCAATATTTTAAATAAACATTTTAATTCTATTTCAACTAATTTAATTGAAAATAGGAAACTTAATGATAATTATAGTTAGTTCCCCAAAATTACAAAACATTTTATTTTGAACCAATAGATATCAATGAAATTAAACATGCTATAATAAAATTGAAATCAACCACTCAGCGCCGTAGCTAAGGCCCCGTAGGCCCGACATGTTTTGGGGCCCCTAAACCTCAAGAATTAAATAACCAAATTAATTAGATACATTGATTAGTGATCACTATTGTTATTTAATAAAAGTAATAATACAATTTTTTTATAAAATTAAAAAATAATGTTTAATTTAGTATAAAGGTATTTTAGCCGATCTGATCATCGCCGTTGTAGTTGTTTATTCAGCTGGTTAGTGCTTCTGTTTTTTTCACATAAATTGAGTTGGTTTGTTTGCATGCTTCAGCCAATGAAGAACTCGGTTGTTCCGGGCATATGCGCTCAATTCTTTAATGAGCTGTTACCATACATATGAAGCTGTATTTAACCGGAATAACTTTAGTTTTGCATTTGTGTTGTTCTTCATACTCTCGCTCTCTCGCATTCTCGTGTTTTGTGTATTTATTCTTGTCGAGCATAATGTTGTTTAGATATTTAAAGTAAACGTTAATTGTGCCAACTGATGATCCATCCAATCTTCAGAATACCTAAATTTTTAGTATTTCTTTTATAAAAAAAAGTTTTTTTATGTATAGGTATTTGTTTAATTATAAAGTTCGTCTCACACGTATACGGTTCGTTTTTCGATGCAACCAAAAACGAATGAAACTTTTTCATTCATACACGGTTTATATTGGGTTTTGTGTTTTTCCGTACCCAACCTCAGTAGTAATAATGAAAAGAAGTCAAGTTGTTGCCATGTTGTTTTTTTATAGAAGAATAAAAAACAAAGAAGGAATACTAGAATTCATTAGGAGCACCCTCTCATCACTTTACGGGAGAATATTTGATGCTATACTGTTTCTATTAGGTACCAAATAGAAACCAAAAAAGAAACCTTATAAAACGAATCTAAGGCAATAAAAATTTATTTTGAAATATAATCCAAACACGATAGGGGCCTCAAAAAAATTCTTGCTGGGGGTCCAAAATTTGAAGCTACGCCACTGCAACCACTTCTAGTGGACTTGATGAGATAAGTGTAGACTTATTAAAAAAATGTTCTGAATCGTTTTTAGTGCCGTTATGTATGATGTTTAATCAATCAATAAATGACGGAATTTTTCCTAGCAAACTAAAAATTTCTAAAATAATACCGATTCATAAAGAGGGTAACACTAACGAAATTGACAATATTAAACCACTATATATTTGTAGTACTTTTTCAAAAGTTTTTGAATATATTGTAGGACAACGCTTAATACATTTTTTACAGCTAGTAAGCTGTTTAATAACAATCAATTTGCATATCGTCATGGCAGATCAACATCTAATGCTATTTTGTGTTTTCTCAATAACCTATACACTCAATCAGACAAAAAGGATTCATGTTTAGGAATATTTCTTGATATGACTAAAGCCTTTGATTTAGTAAATCAAAACATTTTACTAAACAAGTTAGAATCGTACGGAATTCGTGGTGTTATGTTAGCTTGGTTTAAAAGTTACTTGGAAGGCAGGTATCATTATGTGGATATAAATCAAATAAAATCTGAAACCCTAAAAATGCACAGATTGATGCCACAAGGCTCAGTGTTAGGACCCATTCTTTTTATTATTTTTATTAACGATCTTAATATAAATAATACTTTACTCTTCGCAGACGATACCTCACTTCTAGTAACAAATAGAGATCCTGAAAAAGCAGCAACACACGCAACTAAAAGTATAAGTGATATCTGCAAATGATGGAAAAATGGTTTAATAATAAATAACAAAAAATCGGTTTACCTTCATTTTCAGTTTTCAAGCTCAAAATTAAATGACAGAAGTTATTTAATTGGTTGTAACAAGAAAAGTATACAAAAGAAAACTGTTACAAAGTTTTTGGGAGTATATATAGACGAAAATTGTAAATGGAGGGAACACATTGAACATATTTGTACCAAAATGAGAACACTGTGCTACATGACTAAGCAATTAAGAGATGTTACGGATATTGACACCTTGAAAATGTTTTATTTTGCCAAAATTCAATCTGTGTTGTCATATGGAATATTACTTTGGGGTATTTCTAAGAATATTGATAGAATATTTAAGCTACAAAAAAGAATAGTGCGTTACATGCTCAATATGCATTATAGATCTTATTGTAAAAGTTTATTTAGAAATTTAAAAATTTTAACACTACCGTGTTTATTTATATATGGATTGTTAGTATATGCCAAGCAAAACATTTTACAATTTACATAATTAAATAACACACATGAGTATAACACAAGGCATGGTAGCAATCTAGCAATACCTTTACATACACTTACTTTGTATAAATCAAATCCCCAGTATCTAGCTATTATCTATTACAATAAACTCCCCGCTGAATATAAAAACCTGCAACTAAAAGTATTCAAATCTCACATAAAACAATTTCTGATAAGCAAATCATATTATAGTGTAAATGAATATCTAGATGATATACATATTTTAATATTTTGTTGCTATTACATTTTGTGTTGTTTTTTTTTTCTCATTATATTTTGTATTCTTATTTTTTATTTTTTTTTTATTTTAATTTTTATTGCATTTTTTGCATTTTTAATTTGTTTTAAATTTTAATTTTGTGTTTTTGTATTATTGTATTGACTTTTCCTATATCTTTGTAGATCGATTGGAATAAATAAATATTATTATTATTATTATTATTATTATTATTATTATTAGAAAAGGCAAAAAAAAACAATACTAAGCAATGGACTAATCACACATAATGAACTACCTGAAGAATTTAAAACAAAAATAAAAGAACACTATATAATAACAAAACCAAAACAAATAAATAAATAAACAAACATGATAATACACACAAAATAAGATAAATGGAAAGAGAAAATAAAAATGGTGCCCCGAATACGAAGCTTTGCAGCCTACCATATATGGAAACGGTGTAAAGCAGCAAGTGGGGAGAAAAAAAAAATAATGTTGTAAATATGTAAATATATTATAATAAATTTAGATAATAATAAAAAAAAAAAACTAGGAAAATATGGTTAATCCATATTTAATCTTGTAGGAATGGGGTTGCAAAATGAAGTCATTCACTGGATTGTTAATGCTGGGAGAGTTATCTTTTTTTAAACATACTGTTAGGTGTGTCATTACTACGGAACCTCTTCTATTATAACAATTTAGGATGTTGGAAAGATTTTGGATGGATATTGTTGGGTTTTGGTCTCAACAAACATAGCACAAGATATATTTTCCTTTATAAGGAAATTTTTAATAAAGGTGGATTTTCAAGGAAAACTATTAATGTTGGAATATGGGCTATTTATGTTAGTAATTTTATGATTGATGTCAGGATTTATGAGATCTAGCATAATTAAAACATGCTATTGGCGGAAAAGGAAACTATTGTGTCTATATTGTATTATATATTTATATATACTTTTTCATTTTTTTAGACATCTTGTCATTGGCTTAGAAATTTCAGCTAAGGCTTTTATAATTTTTTTATAATAACCAAGTAAACCCAAGAAAGATTTAATTTTTTTCTGTGTTTTTGGGATAGGATAATTAATTATTGCTTTAATTTTTCTTGGTTCGGATTTACTCCAGAAGGTGTAACTACATGTCCTAGATAGTTTACTTTCCTTCTAAGAAATTCAGATTTATCTAATTGTATCTTTAAGTTTGAATTTCTTTATCTTTTAAATACTTCACGTAATCTATTAACATGTTCTGTTAAACTTGTGCTGAATATAATTATATCATCAAGATATACTAGACATTTCTCATTTTGAATTTCACGTAATATTGTATTCATAGTTCTTTAAAATGTGTTAGGAGCATTTGATAAGCCAAATGGCATCTGTTTAAATTTAAAATGTCCTTGTTTTGTATTAAAAACAGTTTTCTTTTTATCATTTAAATCCATTTCTATCTGGTGATATCCAGAAGCTAAATCCAAAGTTGAGAAATACTGTCATCTTCCTAATTTGTCTAACAACTTTTATTTAGTTTTTTTAGGAATTACCCATATTGGAAAACTACAGGGTAAAATACTGGGTTCAATTATACCTTGTTTTTGCATTTTATTTATTTTCTTTTTTACTTCATCTCTATGTACAAATATATATCTATAATTTCTTGTATATATTGGAATTTCATCCATAGTACGAATTTTATGTTTCACATTGCTTACAAATGTGAGGGACTCATTTTCGTTATAAAACACGTCTTTAAATTCATAACAAAGTTTTAATATTTCTTTTTGTTCTTCATCGTTTAGATAATTTAACGTTAACATTTGTTTTAAGTTTAAATTATAAATATCATTCTTCAAATTTATTAAATTATTTGTTATGTAATATTTTGTATCTTGATTATTTTTTATATAAATCGTACTTTTTATAACTAAATTCTTTATTTATATTTATTGTAACTTCTTCCTCAGTAGAATTAATAATTGAAGTTATCGCGTAATTATTTTCAATTCGCGTAAGAGATTCAGGTATCTCGTATTTATTTATTTTAGTGTACGGTATTATTATTTCTGTATTATTTTTACCTTTTACTAGAATACTTATATTTTTTTTCAGTTTTTCTTTCAAAAAATTAATATTTATTGGTTTTATACATATCACTACTTTTATATTAGAATCTTTAAATATATACTGCAACATTGGTTTTATATCTTCTTAGCAATTTTGTTTATCAAGTTGACAAGATATTTTAGGCATAAATATCTGTATAATTTTATTTTTCATTAAGTTTTCTTTTAACTTAATAAGAAAATTAAAAATATCAATTAACTTAAGTTTATAATGATATTTTTCTTTAGTAATAAGGTAATAGACAAAATTGTAATTATGTTTTGAATAAACAATGCCTCCTACATGAGGTTTTTGTTTTATCAATTCTTCACTGTCATTAAACCTTTCTTTAAGATACAATGCGCTAAGTCTGCATTTTGTATGTCAAATAGATTTTTATTAATCATTTAAACATTTTTATAAACTATTTTATTTTTTATTTTATTTTTTAAATAATTTTTAAAACTCAATAATTTTTTTTTAATTTATAACATTTGTTTTTATTGACTTGTTTTTAACTTCATTCAGATAAACGTGCATTTCTGAATAAGTTGTAGTTAGTATTCCATTTGGAATGTTTATAATTGCACTTACTTTTATCAAAAAATCTATTAGTAATAAACCATCATAATTATTATTAAAATCAAATACATATAAAGTATGTTTTTCATTTGGCAAGTTAAAAATTTCAGGAACTAGTTCTTCTATAACCATATTATGAATTGATTGGTTATGAGGAGTTTCTATCATGAAATTAACTTCTTGTATGCATTCAGCAAATAGTTCTTTAGCAATATGTGTAGAAATAAATGATTTAGTTAATCCCGTGTCAATTATCATTTTTAAATTATGTTTTGGAAAGATTACATAAGGTAAATCATTTCCTTGCAATGAATCTAAATTATTTAACTAAATTATGTTTGTGCAAAAATTAAAATTATTATTTTAAAATTTTGATTTATTTACACATTGCTTTTTATTATTATTTACATTTCTTTTAATTCCAGGGATTTTTTTTTACTTGGCTAGTCACTACCCCGTTTGGTTCTCGCTTTATAAAGTTTAAATGATGATTTTGAGAAGTGGAAGGAATAGGTTCCCACTCCATAGGTTCAGAATAAAATGATTTTCTTTGAAAATTATTATTTCGATTATATTGGAAATTATTATTTTTATTATAACCATTGTTTCGATAGTTATTATTTTTATGGTTATTATTTTGATAATTAGTACTTTTGTTATTGTTAATTCTTAAATTTTTATTTTGAAAATAGCAATGTTTTGCTATATGATTATTTCTTTTACATATAGTGCAACATTTAGTTTGGTTTATTTGAAATTGGTTATTAACATGATTAACCTTTTTAAAAACATTCTGCGTTTTATTTTTAGTATATAATATATTTTCTTCTTTAATTACTTGTGTTAATGCGGTATCTATGTCTGCTGGGTTTCTTGCCCTAATTGCAGAACCAAGTGGTTTTTTTAATCTACTTAAAAATGCTTTAAGAGTCATTTGATCAAAGAGTTGTGTTTTTGTTTGTTTTCTGTCCACGCCATGTTCAAGAACAGATAATTGAGGCAATAAGAGACTTCTAATATCTCTACATTTTTCACAAAATAGTAATGGACTTTCATTATAATCTTGTTTTATAACATTAGATCACGATTAATGAGTTTTTGTCCCTTTGATCAGCGAAGTTTGTTTTTGTAACAATTTTTTTAATTCATTCCAATTATGTATATTTCTTGCGCCTATAACAATTTTAGCACGACCTGTCAATTTATTTTTAATGCTTGTAATTTAAAATGTATTAAAAAAATTATCATCATCTCTCGGGTTGTAAAATTGATCGATTATCAGAGTACATGAGTCAATAAAATCAGCCACAAGACTTGGCTCACCTTTGAAAGTAGGAATTGCTTTCAAAAATATTGGATTGAAATCCATATTTGATTATTATTTTGAAATGTATTTTAAAATTTAAATTTTTATAAATAATACTTTTTCAATTATTACAATTGTTTTTATAATTGTTTAATATAATAAAATTTTATTTTTATATTTATATAAGTTATTTATTTTATATTATTATATTATTTATTTACCGCAATTAACAATATTTCCTATATTTAAAAAAAGTTGTTTTGTATTGTGCGTGTTCACATGTGCTCCCTCTTTTATAGTGTTTTAAAGATTTATAAAAACACCTACAAATTTGTATTTTATACGTATGAAACCGCAAAGAAAAACTGTATATTGTGCTTTAAAAAACATTAAAGTGACATTATAGTTCATGCAGTTATTAAGTAAAAGTGCACAATGAAAATAAATAAATTGAAATCAAAATCAAAAAGAATAAAGTCATTGAAGGTCGATCAACTGAAAAAAAAGAAGACCTTGTAAATAAACTAAAGGATGCGCTAAATTCCAGCCGCATTATCACCGATGCTGAAAACAGTTTGAATAATGAAAGTGTTAATATTAATACAACTTTGAAAAATAGAAACAATAAAAATAAAACATTATTTAAATTAATTAACAAAATAACTCAACTCGAAAATAAATTACATCGCTTAGAAGTTCAGAATACGAAACTTATAAAAATGATAAATGCCAAGAAGATTATTGAATCAGGCAATAATAAGCCAACATCTTTAAATATTAAACATGATAAATCCATAGTTAATATGAAGGAAAATAATGAAACGGAACCAACAGTGAATAATGTAAAAAGCACAATTAAACATAATAAAAACAAAATATTAATAATCGGAGATGAACAAGCTCTAGGATTAAGTAAATAACTAAACGAAAAACTACCTAGTAATTATATTATTGAAGGATTGTGCAAGCCAGGTGCAGAATATGAACAAATATTAAAAAATATAGATATAATATCCAAAAATTATACAAAATTAGACTTTATAATAATAATAATAGGCGGAAATGCCAATGCTTTAAAAGACAAATCAATCAAGCAGCAGATATTTTTAAAAACAATTAATTACTTAAATAATATTTATCGGTATACCAATCCACAGTGGAAGACCAATATTAAACAAATTTGTTCATAATATAAATAACACACTTAGACATACAATACAACAATTAAAAAAGCAAAACCACATTGCAATAATAGATTACAATAAAATTATTAAAGAAGGACAAATTTATAAAAGATAATTTACACCTGTACTACAAGGAAAAAATGTCTCAAAAGATTACGACGCTAATAGAACCTAGGAATGGTGTAATTAAGAAAAAATAGTTATGTAAACTTAAATAATTTAACATATGTTAATACTCATATAAATAAGGAAAATAATGAAGATAAAGATGTAGATTTGAATAATAGTAACAATATAGAAATTTCAACAGAAGATCGGAGAAGCGTGAAGAATCTTATGTGCGCAAATCAACCGAATAATACCCCAGCGATCAGCGAAGAAATACAGGATAAAGAAGATAATACTTTTTTAATGTAACACACACGACGTCATTTTTTAAACACATAAACCTAATTAATTTAAATATATTGCATCAAAATGTGCAGTCATTAACAAATAAAGGTAATCAATTAGAGATTTTTTTAGATAATCAAAAATATCATATATTTTGTGTGTCTGAACACTATGTTAAAAAGAAAAATATAAACTACGTTCATCTGGCAAATTATTATGTAGGTGCTTATTATGCAAGATCAATGTTTAAAAATGGTGGAAGTTTAATTTTTGTCCATAATAATTTAAAAACAATAAACATAATTGAAGTTAGTCAAATATCAATTGAGAAAGTATTTGAATGCGCAGCAATAGCAATTCAATCCGACTCAAAAGAACTTAATAATATTGTTATTGTTTCTTTATATAGAATTCCAGATGCAGATGTAACGTTATTTTTTGAATGCTTTGAAAATTTAATTAGACTACTGTATAAAAAATCGTATAAAAAAATTGTTATTTGCGGTGATTTCAACATCAATTTTATTGTTAAAAGCAATATATTAACTACTCTTTTGGATTTATTAAGTGCATTTTGTCTTACACCAACTATAAATGTACCTACGCGCAATAATAATTGTATTGATAATATATTAGTTAGTCAAACATTCACAGATATTGTAGGTATAGTTATTAAAAATGGCATTAGACCATACGGCGCAATCCATAAGTTTACAAATGAATTGTATTAATACAACTACTGACAAAATTCAATATCGTGATATACATAACATAAATAATATCAATCTTTTTATGACGGTATTAAATGAATATGATTGGACACAACTTGACACTAAAGATAATGTAAACCACACTTTTAATAAATTTCAAAATATTGTGAATATATGCTTTGAATCTGCATTTCCATTAAAAACAAAAAATGCTATACAATCTCAGAAAAATAATAAATGGATAACTCAAGGTATACGAGCATCCTCTCAAAAGTTAAAACTTTTATACGGGTTGACTCTTGTTGGTAGTGAACCTATTAAAAAATATTACAATGCCATTTAAAAAAGTTTATAAAAATGTGATTAATGTAGCTAAACGTCTACATAATAATGAATATATAATAAATTCGTCTAATAAGGCAAAATCAGCATGGTCAATAATAAATAAAAATATTGGTAAACTGAAAATACAAAAACGCGAAGAACTAATTATTAATGGCAAATTATGTGGTGAAGCCAAATCTATTGCCAATCATTTCAATGTACATTTTAATAACATATCAAATGTTTTAATAAATAATACTTCGCAAAACATACTCAATAATATAGATATGAATAATAATTCATTTTACTTTACTCCCATCACTGGATATGAAGTACGAGAATGCGTAGCTAATCTTAAAAACACAAATTCTGCTGGAAAGGACCATTTAAGCCCTAATTTATTAAAACAATGCATAACATCACTTTACGAACCTCTAACATTTATTGCAAATGAATAGCTTAGTCAAGGAATATTCCCAGATATGTTAAAAATTGCCAAAATTGTACCTTTGTTAAAAAAGGGTGCTGCGTGTGATGTACAAAACTACCGGCCAATTGTTTTTTTAATCATTTCAATTTATTTAATCCAAATCAATTTGGTTTTAGAAATGGTCGTTTAACATCACATGCAGTTGTAACTTTTTTGAGATATGTATTAAATAACTTAGAGCTAGGTAATCATTGCTTGGGAGTATTTCTTGACTTAAGCAAAGCATTTGACTTAGTAAATCATGATATTTTGTTACAAAAACTGGAGAGGTATGGCATACGTGGAATAGCACTAAATTGGTTTCAGATTTACCTTCAGAGTAGATATCATTATGTTAAAATAGGAAACTTTGATTCATCTCCATTGTGCAACAAGGTTCTGTACTTGGGCCACTTCTCTTTATTATATATACAAATGATTTTAACTTTAAAAATTCTATAACGTATCCAGATAATACCTCTTTCCTGGTGACTTCTAACCAAGGTATACAACATCTGGTATCATCGGCAAACAACACATTTCTAGAAATGAAACAATGGTTTGAAAAAAATCTTGTATTAAATACTAATAAGACCGTTTGTCTTAGATTCTTTGCCAATAATTTGCATTTTCATCACAGCTTGTTTATAAAATGTGATTGTCAATCAGTAGTAGAAGCTAACCACATTTCCTTTCTGGGAATTAAAATAGATTCAAATTGTAATTTTAATTTTCATGTTGACTATCTTTGTAATAAACTATAATAATTATAATAATAATAAATGACTTTTAATTATACAGTTAAATTAGAGTACAAAAAATACATAAAAATATTTTCTATAAAAAATAGAAGAAAAAATAAACAAATAATAATAAAAATACCCAAAGTAAAAGTAAAAATAAGGCGAAGTTCAGTACTTTATCATCGAGGTGATGATAAAGCGTCTGTTCTACCACTTTACCTAATTAATAAAATTTAAAATAAATTGAAAACCCACAGTGTTACTACAAAATATACATTTTATATTTTAAAGAAACCCATATTTAATATCTATTTGAAGGAATGCAGATTCAATTTTTTTTTTTACTCAAATGAATAAGTATTTTGTAAAATTAACATTATCAGAGATCTTGCCGCTCTTGAAGAATTTTTCGATAGTATTGCTTGAATACATTTAAGGATAAGTTTTTTAAATTATTCTGAACAGCGTTGAAAATATGAGTTATATGGTAAGTAAAACATTTTTTAAAAAATTGAGTTTTATGTAATGGTGGTGTAAGCGTACCCTTAAACCTTATATTCAAGTTATGTACATCTGTTCTAAAAGTAATTCTTCTGTATAAATAACTAGGTTTGTGTGTGATTGTTATTTTGTGAAAGAGGCAAGCAGAATGCAACACCCTACGGTGATCCATAGTTAGCCATCCTAGTTCATCAAGTTTATGAGAGATTCTATCGTACTTCCGAATTTCAAATATTAATCGCATACATGAATTTTGCACTTTTTGAATACGCTTCATGTTATAATTATCGAGAAATGTGCCATATAAAATGTCACAATAGTTAAAACCTAACAAAACAAGCGAGTTACAAAGTATAGACTTAATATTTCTGTTTAAGAGATGTCTATTACTATACAACGATTTTAGTGCTAAGTAAGATCTTTGTATGCACTTGTTGACATGATTTGTAAGTTTTAAGTTGCAATCTATAAGTACTCCTAAGCTTTTTACTACGTTTTTATGATGTAAAAGTTGATCACCTATTTTAATACTCATTAGATTAGATTGTAGTAAAGTTTTTCTCAACTGTTTAGGTCCAAATATAATAAACTCTGACTTTGATGGATTTATAATGAGTCCATGTGATTCTGAAAATTTCTGTAAACTGTCTAAGTCAAAGTTAATTCTAGTTAAAGCCTCAGCTGTGTCTTCAATATTGAATGAATAGTAAAGTTGGGTGTCGTCCGCATAAAAGTGTGTTTTACAGAAAGTAATGGCTGTATTTACGGAGCTTGCATATAATGAATATAGTAGAGGTCCCAAAATAAAGCCTTGTGGTACACCCGACTCAATTCTTAAACAATCAGATAATGCGTTATTGAGTTTGACTTTTTGTGTTCTGTTTAACAAAAACGCCGTAAAAAATTTGATTGGGATGTTAGTCAAGCCTATACTTTTTAAAATAGCTATTAGTAATTTATGTATTATGGTATCAAAGGCTTTGGAATAGTCTAATAAAATTAAAGCAGTCACCTTTTTACTATCCCTATTTCTAACAATGTCGTCTATAATATTAAGTAGAGCAGTTTGACAGCTGTAACCTGGACGAAACCTTGACTGTACTTCCGGAAGAATTTCATTATCAGCATATTTTCTTAATTTATCAACCACTTTTTTCAAGACTTTTGATAAAATAGGTAGTAAGCTGATTGGACGAAGTTCTTTAAAAGACATTAATGCTGATACTTTAGGAAGTGGTACAACTAATGCCATTTTCCAAGCTGTAGGATAAACACGTTCTATAAGACAAGTATTTATTATATGTACTATATATGGAGTTATGTAAGGGCAACATAATATAATCATTCGAATGTTTATGCCATCATCACCTGACGCAAGACTCTTTATAGAATTAATAATTTTTAAAATATCTGATTCAGTTATTAATTTGAATGAAAATTGATTTAAACTATTTTGTCTATCATTATATATAGTCAAAACTTCATCTAGATCTCCTCTGAATGAAGGGACTGCATTAATGAACGCTGAATTAATAGCATTGACATCTGACAAAACTGGTGAAATTATAAATGATTTTTTTCTATATATATATTTGAATCTTTCATTATTTTCCACATATTTGAAGGTTTTGAATTGTTTAATCTATACTGAATATATGCCCTTTTTTCACTTTTTATAGCTGCCGTAGAAAGATTACGCAATTCTTTGTAGTATTGCCAATGAGTTTGCAACTGAGAGTTTTTGAATCTACATAAAGCCTTATCACGTAGGGACTGCAATAATTTTATTGTATCTGTACGCCAAGGAGCATGTGGTTTAGTAAATTTAGAAGTAATAATGGGCATGTGTCGATCAAATAATTCAATAAGAACTTTGTTAAAAAAGTTTACTTTATCATTAATATCATTCATATTAAATATTAAATGAAGTGGCACACTATGTAAGTCGTTTTCGAATCAAATTAAATTAAAACTATTAAAACTTCTGTATTTTCGAAATGTAGTAGTTGATACTGTAGGCTCTAAAGACAACGTACAAAAAGTTAACTCATGATCTGCAACATCTTCAATGTTATTTACTCCAAACGTAGAAACAATTTCGACATCGGTAACAAATATTAAGTCAATAAGAGTGGAGGTTAGGTGTGTAACTCGTGTTGGTTTATCAATTATTTGTTGAGCACCAAACCCGTCCATCATATCCATTAGTGCCAAAGTATTTAAGTCATCAACTTTTAGAACATCTATATTAAAATCTCCCAAGACTTGGAACAATCAGCGATAATGAGTCTTCCAAACAATCTATAAAATGTTTATGAGCAGTGTCGTGTGGTCTATATACAACCCCAAACGCAACGTTTTTGCTGCCTATAGTAGCTTCTATCCAGCATTGTTCAATTAAATCAGATGTAATAATAATCTTAAATTTTATTTCTTTTTTTGTATATATTGCAACACCACCTGCACGTCGATTAATGCGATCCATACGCGTGATTTTGTAGTTTACTAATTTTATATAAACGAATTATAATCTGACCGCAGAGAAAAACGTTTTTAAAAAAAGATAAGATTAATTTTATTAATGAAATGAATAGGCTCACGCCTTAACATAGACTGAACTAAATGGTTATTTTAAAAGTATTTATATAAATCAAAAGTGATTAGTAAGCTTAAATCTAGGTGCAGATGCACGGTGTTAATAATATCTGAAATAACATTTATTTATTATTCCGCTGAGCTGGCATCTGTGTGGATGAATGGCGTTCATATAACTTGCTGATCTTGCGTCTGGGTCAATGAATGGCATTCATATAACTAATGAAAGGCGTTCATATAACTCCTCCATCCTTAGATCAGAATTCTGGGGTTTGGAACAGGATTCGGCAATGTCGCATCTGGGTTAGGTTCTGCTTCTATCTCATTTTTAAACCGTAGATTTTTAACATAATTGAAGACATAATATATTATGATAATGATAATTATAATATAAATAATAATTGTCCAGACACTGATGTGTTGTAGTGTAGAGGCTCTTCCAATATTGTTTGGATTTTTTGGTCCTGCATGTTTAATGCGTTGTGGATGTTCTTTGTTTCGTCAAGATTAATAGAGTTTAGTTTCATTGGCTTAAACTTAGCCATTGAGTTGGTGTTTTAAATTTTAAATTCGATTGTAGGCAAATTATTAATTTTGAATTTGCTCTCGGAGTTTTTGTAACTTGGAATGGTAATATTTCCAATTTTGATTTCACCGATAGAGTTTGTTTCTAGAACATACGTTCTTTGAAGTGGTATGTTATCTTGTGTAGCTACTACTTTATCTGGTAAAATGACGATCCATTTGTTGTAATTTTCCAATTTTTGAATTTTTTCATTCTCGATTAGGACTGGTATTTGTTGGCAGTTGGTATAATTTTTTGAATACCTTAACATCTGTCCTTCGCATGGGGCTTCATCTTCGTGGATTCTTGTTGGGTATACATTGTTGCAGATGAAATCTTCCGGCGTTATTTCTTGGCAGTTATTGTCAAAAAACATGTAATTTCTATCATTTAGGATAAGGTATTTGGACTGCGGTAAAATAGTTTTGAATGTTTTGATTTCAGGGATAGGTAGTGAATATAAATGAAAATAGTTGTAGTTTTCATTTTCAACTATTGGAATTTCGATAATAAATATGATTTTATTCTCTTTACTGTAGCTTTTGATGTTAACAATTTTCTCAAACAATAACACGTTCTCTATCTTTGGATCGAAAGGTAACTTGTTTGTTAATAAATGGTTTTTGATTAGTTTTATTTCCATAATAGCTCGCTTGGTTCAATCATAGAATTATGAAAAATGTTTAATTTCGAAAACGTGATGGCAGTTTCTATTCTTTCTAGAATCTCATTGATTACTTGATAAGACGTGATTACTTGAGATATTATGACATGTGTTAGAAAATAATGGTAAGTTTCAATATTCTTTAACTTGACTGTTTTAATAATGCTTTCGATTTGTAAAATTCGAGATTGTAATTTTAATTGATTGTGAGCCAGAGTTTCGGTACTTTCTTTAAAAGTTTGAATCGGTTTTTGAAGAAGTGTTATTTGGTCTTTAACTAACGATTTAATCTTAACTTGGTTTTTAGAGAGTGTTGTGATAGCATTATTATATCTCTTTGCATCATTATTATCTAGGTTACCTGTTAATGACTTAATCACATTTCCAAGTCCATTTATAAGTCCTCGTTTTGTTCTTTTATTATTTAGAGGGTTTATTTGATTTATTAACGTTGATATTTTATGTTCTAATATATCAACTAACCGATATGAATTATAAAACTCTTTATTGTAATTAGACTTGGTTTTGTTACTTTCAAATGCAATTTTTAATTTATTGAAGTTTGTTTGAAGTGAGTGAAACTCATTTATTACTTTTGATATATCGAATATTTGGATGAAGGACCAATGGTCAATTTTGATCTGTGCGTTGCCTATTTTGAGTGGTAATAAACCTGGGTTGGAATTCAGGTTTTGGAATTTTGGGGAGGTTAATTCACTACTGCTGTAGGTGATGAACCTGTAACAAGAATTGGTTTTCTTAATTCTTTTACGTGAATTACCTGCTTCTTGTTTTTATTTTGTTCATTAGTAATTTCTAATCTATTTCGGTCTAAGACTTCTGTTATTTTATATGGTCCAATAAATTTGTTATTTTTCTTGTTTCTAGTATTGGGGTTTTGTTTATAAACTATTTGTCCTAGATGAAATTCATTAGATTCTCCCTTTTCATTTGATTTTGATATATTTTTATGTTTGTGGTCTATAATTTTTTCCGTTACATCTTGATAAACATGTTTTAATTTTTCTTTATGATTTTCAACATAATCATTGTAGAAGGAAATTGGTGCAAAAATTTCGTTTGGACTTCTTGATTGGGTATAACCAAAAGTTAGTTCAAATGGTGTAAAGTTAGTTAAACTTGTATTAAACTATTATATCCTATGATAGCATAATCCATTAAATTGTTATCATTTGGGTAATTTTCTTTTAGTAAACGTAGATGTTCGATGAGGGTTGAATGGAATCTTTCTATAATACCGTTGGATTCATGGTGAGCCGCTGTAGTAAAATGTACGTTGATCTTGTGTAACTTTAATATTTCTTTCACCATTTCGTTATAAAATTCTTTTCCATTATCGACTATTATTTTTTCTGGTACTCCAAATGATGTAAAGTATTTTATCAAAGCATCGCTGATATTGATAGCTGTTTTTCCTATGATGGGTAGAGCTTGTGCAAATTTTGTAAAAGGATCTACTAAAATTAGGTAATTATTGTTATTGTAAATAAACACATCAATGTGAAGTATTTAAAAAGGCTTTGAAGCTATTTCGGTGAGCATTAGCGGGGTATAAGGGTTTTTTCGTGCATATTTTGCTCTTTGACAAATATCGCATACGTTAATAAATTTTGTTACTGTCATTTTCATGTTTATCCAATAGTAGTTTCGTTTGAGATATTCGATGGTTTCATTTATCCCTCTGTGGTTTGATTTACCTTCATGGTGATATTTTATTAAAAGATTCTGTTCTTCTGTATTAGTAATCGTATTTACTTTTTTTAGACATCGTATTAATGTATGGCCTGTTTCGGAGAAATGCTCCAAGTATATTCTAGAAAAATCTTGATATAATTCTTCTTTGTGAAAATGCAAATAATATAATTTTTTTGAAATAGTATAATCTCTAAGAAATTGTAAAATTAGATTAGAGTTGTTTGTACTAGGAATTTTTAAAGTAATTTTATCATATATTTGTGGATAAATTAAAATTTGGTTTTGTTTATTATTTATTATTTCGTCTAAAATTCTTATTCCATCATTTGTTGTTTCGTTAAAGTTAGTATGTTGCGTTGTCATACTCTTTTGGTTCTACATTCTCTATTGCTGGTCTTATTTGTATGTCCGATATTATGTTAAGTCGTTCCCTTGGTTGAATCAAACTAGTAGTTTGAATAGGGTTTTTAGCTAAATAGCGTAAATATTCAAGCGTCTCATTATTAATCTCGCCTGGGTTATTGATCATCGATTCGTCTTCTAAAGCGTTAATTTGGACTTCTGAGTTTAACTCATATATGTTAATATAAAAGCTTTTGTCAAATATATATTGAATCATTTCATAAACTTGTGAGTAATTTAGCTTGTCTAATCCACATCCTAATTTTGGCATGGCAATTTTGTTTATGTTGTTGTTTAAACAAAACAATTTTAAATTTGATAAACAATTAAACAAATTTTCATAGGTAGGTTTTTCAAAATATTGATTTTTTGTTATAAGGTAGAATATATATCTATCGTTGGTATTTAGATAGACAAAAAAATTTAACTTAGGGTTTTGATTTTTTAATTCTAAAACGTTATTATATCTGGTCTTAAAATCTTTTGCTATACCACTTCCCATATGTAGATCTTTGCTTACACAATGGCATAAAGCAAAATCAATTGGTGCCTCAAATATGTTTCCACATTTGTTTATAATAGTTGGTGATTTTTTAATTTGCTTGTTATCGAAAAGTTGTTTAAAGTGATCGTAATTTAATATTAATTCGTTTATGGGACTAATTCTACTTAAAGCGTCCGCATTTGTGTTTAGACTTCCTTTTTTGTAAATAATTTCGTAATCAAATTCTTCTAATTTGAGTCGCCATCTTACTAGTTTTGAGTTTGGCTCTTTTAGTTTGAATAACCAAATCAGTGGTCTATGATCTGTATATCTGGTAAATTTTCTACCATACAAATAGGGTCGGAAATATTTGCAAGCCCAAACTATGGCTAATAGTTCCTTTTCTATTGTACTGTATTTTTCTTCAGATTCATTCAAGGTTTGTGATGCAAATGCAATTGGTTTGTCAGAACCAATTGTACCTTGTGATAAGATTGCTCCTAAAGCAATATTAGATGCGTCCGTGGTCAAAATAAATTCCTTTGAAAAGTCTGGATACTGTAATATTGGGGCATTCGTCAATAGATTTTTACAAGTATTAAATGCGTTGATAAAGTTCTGATCATGAACAATTTTGGTATCCTTTTTTAGGCATTGTGTTAATGGTTTCGTAATTTTAGCGAAATCCTGAATAAATTTTCTGCAGTATCCAACTAGTTCTAGAAAACTTTTAATTCCTTTTGTAGTATTTGGAATGGGGAAATGTTTTACTGCCGTGATTTTATCAGGGTTAGGTCTGACACCATCAGTTGTTATTTGATGAGCAAAGTAACTAACTTCTTTTCTTAAAAACTCTGATTTATCTAATTGTATTTTAAAGTTAGATTGTCTCAATCGTTCAAACACTAGTTTTAATCGGCTTATGTGTTCCTGAAGGGAAGTGCTAAAGATAACAATGTCGTCGAGGTAGACGAGACACATTTCGTTTTGGAGACCTCTCAATACATTATTCATTACACGTTGGAATGTTGACGGTGCATTCTTTAAACCGAAAGGCATGCGTTTAAATTCATAAAGCCCGTTATCAGTAGAAAACGCTGTTTTTTGGACGTCTTCTGAGTTCATCTCAAATTGGTGAAATCCGTTGGCCAAATCGAGGGTTGAAAAGTATTGGCTTCTGCCTAATTTGTCTAAAATTTCGGGTATTAAAGGTAAGGGATACTTGTCGTCTATTGTACGTTCGTTTAACTTGCGATAGTCTATTACTATTCGCCATTTCTTTTTTCCTGATGCGTCGGATTTTTTCGGGACGATCCAAATTGGGCTAGACCATGGGGATATCGAGTCTTGTATGATATCTTGTTCTAGTAGTTTTTCAATTTGTGTTTTAACTTCTAATTTATGAATTTCGGGGTAACGATACGTTTCAGTAAATATTGGAGATTCATTGTTTAAATTAATTTTGTGTTGAATTTTGTTAGTGAACGATAACGGAATTTGCTCGTTATAAAATATGTCGCGGTATTCGTGACATAATTTTCTAATTGCTTGTTTTTCTTCTAAGTTACAGTGTTCTAAGCGAAGATTTTTTAAATTTGATTTTAATAAATTATCGTGCGTTTGGTTTAGATCGTTATCAGTTTCCATCGTTTCTATAAAGTTTAATTCATTGACGTTTCAAGATTCAATTGAAAAGGGGGTATTGATCTTAATATCTACTGTTTTGGTGTTTGAGTTGATTATAGTAGTTAAAGTAAAATATTTTTTTATATTTACAACTGCGCGGGGTGACTCCACTAAGTTTTCGAGTTCTATATAATCTAAAATTCCCAAGCCTTCTTTATAATTTACTGGTAAGTCGACTACTTTTTGAGTTCTGGCAGGTATTGTTATTGTATAACTTTTAACCTGTAAAGACCTTTTTAATTTGGTTAACTCTTCAGTTTCATATATTATTGGGATTTCAGTGTATAGTGTTTTTATAATTTTTGAATCAAGGTTTACTAAAGCCCTGAGTTGTTTAAGTAAATCTATTCCAATTAAGCCATCGTATTTTTGACTAAATTTAAATAAATAAAATTTATGTATTTCGCTTTTTTTAAAAATTTTGAAAACTGGTATTACCATAACTTCATTATGATAGCTAGTATCGTGAGCAGTTTGGATGATAAAATTTTCATTAAAAATGTAACGCTTGTAGAATTTGTGTGCTAATTCTGGGTCAATTAATCTTCTTGAACTGCCTGTATCAATTAGAAAATTTGCATTTAGTTGTGGAATAAAAATGTATGGTAGGTTAGCTTTAACTAAATTTAGATTTATCATCTCGGATCGTTGATAATATTGTCCTGATGAAAATTTTCATCAGTATCATTTTGTTGGTCGAAATCATTGTTGTCCGGTTGCAATTGTTGTTCTTGTAGTATATCATTGTTTTCATGTTGATAGTAATAATTTTCATTATACTCATTATAATCATTTTCAATAGGACAAACTTGTTGGGAGTTTTCTGGCATGTCAGAAACTTCTGTTAAGCCATAGAAATTTTCCTGTGGATTTTTACCTTTGTTGATATTTTGCGAATATAGCTCAGTATGAGTGAAATTTCTTTGTGGTTGGGTTGGTTGTCTCCTAGTGTTTCCAGATGACGTATCCATAGGTTCAGGAATGTTTCCTCTTTGATAGTTTTGATTTCCGAAAGGTTTGTTTTGATATTGATATTGATTTTGATTTTGATTTTGATCTTTTGACGTAGTGATTACGTTGAATTTGACTTGGCCTTTGCAGGAAATAGGGGTGCTTTTGATTTGGAAAATTGTTATTAGGTTTCCATTTCATTTGGGGCCTCTGTATTGAATTTGGTTGTTGTTGAAAATTAGTTGAAAAATTTGATTTTTGGAAGTTAGATGTTGAGTGTTTAAATTGTTGATTCTGAAACTTTTGATAAGAGTTTCCAGGTTGGGTTGTCTTTTGAATGTTTTGATTTATTGGACTTATTTTTTGATTTGGTTTGAACGTATTTTGAAAATTTAAAGTGTTATTTCTATTTTGGCTATAGAGGAAGTTTTCTTCTTCTATTACCAAAGACATGGCTCTTTCTAAACTGTCTGGGTTTCTTAAGCGCACATTGTTTTGTACCTGACCTGATAAACCGCTTATAAATGTCTTAAATTTTTTTACCTTTTCTGCAGCTGGTATATTTAAAGTGTTCAGTTTTGCAACAATATGGCTTCTGGCATCTTGACAACGCATACCAAAAGTGTAAGGTGTCTCGTTTCTATTTGGATGCAAAGTAATCAAATCTTGGATCAAGCATTCTATGTTGCGTTGATCACCAAAACTTATATTTAATAAATCTCTTATTTTGTTCTAGGTTCTTAGTTCTATTCTTGAACCAATCAAGCTTAAGGCTCGACCTGCTAATTTGCCGTTAATTGCTCGCGAAATAAAATTATTTAATTGCAAATTATTCGGGTCGGAAAACGTATTTATTAAATTTTCACAATTATCTATAAAAATTCCCAAAGTATGGGGGTTTCCTTCGTATTGAGGAATAGTATCTATGTGTAATTTTAATAATTGGTAATTGACCGGTACAGCCATTTTGAAACTTCGTGAATTTTACAAAGTCAATTAAAATTATTTGCGTAAATTGTTAATATCAATTACAGTATTTTATTATTATATTTTCTTAATTAAATATATACTATATAACATTTTGTTTGGTTGGGATAGGAGATAAGAACTTGTTTTCGTTTTTTGACTTACAGTAGTAAAATAATTGTGTTCATTATTCTCGTGTTAATCCCTCGTTCTTAATCGTAGTGCCAATGGGATTCGGGCGATGTGTGTCCTTTGTCCTTTGTCTTCCTAATATATGTTGTACCAGGGGATGTTGGCGATGCTTGTCCTTTATCCTTGGTGTTGTTGTCTGGGGTTGGCAATGTTGTCCTCTTCCAGATGTTGAGTCTATGATGTCGTGGGTCTAAATTTCTTGCTGTTTCTGTTTGTGAAGTTGACGAACTTTCACAGCACTTGTAATTTAATTATTCACTTCTCTTCGTTTCAGTTTATTTACACTTTTGTTTCGTTTCTGTCCTTTAACTATTAAAATAGACCGGTTTCGCGAGTTTTTCGTAACCGTTAGACAGATCCTACCGACTGCGCCAATTATAATCTGACCGCAGAGAAAAACGTTTTTAAAAAGTTAAGCCTTCCAGAAATCTCAAGTCGTGGCGGGTTGAGCATAGAAGACCGTTTAACAATTAATTCGAAAGAATTAATTGCAGGACTAAGATGAGAAGCCAATGGTTAACTTAGTGGGTTAAATTAATAACATAGAATAAATAATATTAACTTTATTTTAATTAAAATACATTAATTAATAAAGGTACAAAATCAAACAATTATTATACATACATATACAGTATTAAAAATGTCAATTCAGCATTTGATAAAAGCATCCCGACATAAGTATTTACAATTAAGATGAATCAGGTAGACAATAATATTTACTATAATTTATGCTACGTAAAGGATTTAGGTACCCGAATACTCACTTTTCAACAGTTTTTTCAACAATTAATTGCCTAATTGGGCAAAATCTTAGCTACGCCACTGCATTAACCTCAGTTTCAGAATTTTATTAACATCATTCACAAAATTTTAATTTCTTTAATCGATTGCCGTTGAAATATGTATTTGTATTTGTGCAAACTGTAAATTTATAGATATCATTGCACAAACCTTAATTTTTGTTAGTTAAAAGTTTACAAATTTATACTTTAATAAATAAGAATTATCAATAAAATTTGCGGAACATATTTATTTAGTAACCGGATTAAAATTGTCTATTCTTTAGCTATAAGTACTTCCTAATATTTTTATTTTTTTAAAAAGTATAAAATTAAACCCGATCGTCTAAATAACTACAAAGTAGAGTACAAGCTTGCGATTAGGGGAATCACCAAAGTAGGTGATTTAAAACAACCTTAAAATTAAAAAAGGAAAGAAAACAATCAAAAGTAATTGGAATGAAACCCCGAAGACGATATCACAGAATGTGGAAAATTTGTTTTTCTGGTTAGTGGTAAAAATTTGATGATTTGATTGCAAAGTCTTGACCAGAAGCATTCATTCAAAAGATAGAGTCAAAGTTAGCCCATATAATAGGTTGTTTAAGGCGGTGTGATTGTGAGGGCACTGCATTACTGCATAAATCATTATCACAAACAATCATGAGGCGTACTGAACCCTTATCTCCTTTGAGTAGGTCTCATGAAATGCTTGCATCCATTTACTAAGACAATCTTTCTGAACGTGTAAATTGGTCCATTAAAACAAAGTTGGGTTTTTGCATTTAAAATCAGATCTGCTATAAGAACCATAGCATGACTATTACCATTACCAGCAAAACTCCTAACTGTATTAACTTTGGTCAGAGAGATAGTGCCGGATGAGAGAGATTAAAGAAATATCTGACAAACGAGAAGCAGGATGCAGAAATTGATGTAGACAAAGAGGCTCAGTTGACTAAATTACAATTGTTAGTTTAAGCTCGGCTGGCGGAAGCTCAAATAAAAACAAAAGCATAATAAAATCTACAAAAAAGACTTTTAACATTGAATGTATGAAAAAACTTAGATAGTTTAAGTTATCTGATGCTAGCAAACATTTAAACTACAAGCTTGGACGCAAATTTTTGGTTCATATAAAGTAAGAAACTAGGAATCAATGTATACGAGCTAAAAAAAAATTTTAGTAAATCAAAGGATTATAACCAAAAAAAAGTTGAATTAAATGGTCTTTAATAAATTGCGGTAAGTAACAATTTCCACTACCCAGTTTTATAATTTTTTTCTTAACCTAAAAGTGGAACATATATAAAACAAAGAATCAAATACTTTAATAATTAACTTTTAACATAATTTTAGTTTCGGTAAGGAATAAACAAGACGTTTTCATCAAAGTTGTCTGTATAGGACCGAGCGTTTTCACAATTATACATAGCGTTTATCTTCATTACATCAATTTTGCTGTACTTTAATTTTGGCTCTTGATAGTCTAATGCAGGCTGAAATAAAAATAATTTATTATTACCACTAGTTACATTTCTAAATATAAGATACCTTTAGAAATTCCATTGTTTTTTTTCCATTTTTTGAGAAAGCATATTCTGAGTATTGCATAACAGAACCATAATCATATTCAAAACCAAAGGTTGTGAGTATTTTGTTATTGTAAGCATCAAAGTTGAAAATATGGCCTAAAATTATTAACAAATTATTTGTTATTTAAATTTTCTTTGAAACTTACGTGGTAATATATTTTCGCAATGAATTTTAATGTATTTATCTCTATCCGGTCTTGATTGTTCATGCAAGAAACCCATTGTATGCATAAATTCATGAAGTAATGTTCCAATGTAATCAAAACATCTATTACTAAATTTTACTGTGCATAAAGGCTGGAAATCAACTCCAACAGTCGAACTGCACGTATAACCCTCTACTTTTTGAATTCTTACATATATTTCATTTAGATTAGAAGGAGTTACAAATCTAAAAATTCAATTTTTAATTCAATTTTTAATTCATTTTAATCAATATATATAAAATAATTAAATGTTTTTTAGTGATTTGCAAACAAAAAATTGATACTGGTGATATAATAAAACGCATCTGTTATACAATTATATTCTATAACTTATTTCTAACAAGTCTAAAGGGTTAAAATTAATCTGCTCAACTTATGTAGCAAACTTTTAGTAGTATACAACTAAATATGCAACGCCTTTTAAACAATGATTTATTCTTTTTTAAGCTTAAAAATGTTTTTAAATTATACAACTGTTGAATTACTATGACGGTTTTTTATATTATTTTACAAACAACTTCTTTTACAAAAGAACATAATTTTAAATAATAAAAGAGCAAGAAGACAGAAACAGAATTTAATCACTTTACATAATAAATAAGCAAGAAGATAAAGAAGAGTTAGTTAGTAAGCTGAAATGACCACAAAGAGCAAGACAAAATAGTAATTTTTCTCGAATAAATGCACAAGATAAAATAATTAATTAACTGAAATCTATCAACAGTATCGATTACAATTTGTAAATTATAATAAAGAAAATACAGTTCACAGTTATACACAACAAATTGATCCAGCAGGCACGGATACTTATTTAGGTCAAATTTAAAATTTACATTTTTTAGATAGGAAATTTCCCTCAAGGGCTCACAATTGTGAGTACGGGCATGGCGCGCCCGAGGTGTCCTAGCTAGACATACACTTTGTTTCCACTAATCTTGGGTGTAGTCTTCTCTTACTGTAATTTTTGCTATCAGACTCCCTTGACTAACTCTTGTTCTCTTCTCCCGATGCTAGGGGTTACTATCTTCTATTTTCTTTTCTTTTCTCTAACTTCTAATCGCACGGTGGTGGACCTTACCCGTGCCAAGAGGATGCATGGCCAGAAGAAAGTCAGTCTGGTCCCTAACAAAAGGAAACTTGGCAAAAGGTATAATATTGCACCCCTCTTCAATGAATAGTGAAAAACGAAGAAACAACCACCAGGTGGGTACGGGCAGCAGCTCGGACTCCTACCCTGTGCAAGCAGGCCGCCCAATCGGATCTGGTGTATGCAACAATCCATTCTCGGAACAAAAGTTCCCCATAAAGTCCTTCCGTAAAGGGAAACCCTCGTTCTCTAAGAACGATACAAGCAACAGGCTAACGCAACCTGGGCCTGGCACTAGCACTGATGCAGAGCTGAATAAAAAGGCGTCCAGCAAAATAGAGGTAAAACCGTCCGTCAGAGCGAGAGAGAGAGAGGAGGTACTTGACATTACACTCGTTTCCACTAAAACGCCTAACCTTGTATGACATATAGAATTTAAGGTAGACATACAGATACAAACAAAGCCTAGGTTTGTAGACAAACGAAAAACTGACTGGGGTAAGTATAAAACTACTCTATCGGGTTTTCTATCGAAAGAGCTGCCCCCATCACCAAAAACAGGAGATGAGCTAGACAGAACTGTAAAGCAGTTTACATCTGCCTGTAACAAGGCCATACGCACATCATGCATAGTCGTGAGCAGGAAAAGTAACAACAAACCACGGTGGTAGACACCGTTAATAAGCAACCTAAGAACAAAATGCAGGAGGCTGTTTAACGAGGCAAAAAACACCAATGAATAGATTGCTTATTAAAATAGCCAGCGGAATTTTAAAACGGAGGTCAGGAAGGCCAAAAGGTCATTCTTTGCTCGGCTTTGCGAACAAATTAAAGAAACCTCAGAAGCCAGCCAACTGGGGAGAAAAATATTATCTAAGGATCCGGTAGTCCAAAGCTTTATACAGAAGCAAGATGGAAACTGGACAACCTTATGTACAGAATTGCTTTTCAGGCAATGGAATAAGTGTAGTGGACTTCACCAGAACTGCTCCACCTTGGTATCTGGCTGACAGAATTGTAGGTGAAGACAAGCTATTCTGGAGCATCAAAAGTTTCAAACCGGCAAAGGCAAAAACCGAGCTAGTCGTTTTCACAAGGAATTACAACATCCCAGAATTCAAGCTCTCCATGTTAAAGGGCACTGAACTGACGATCAAGGAAAGCGCCTAATTCTTAGGTTTCATACTAGACCAAAATTTATCATAGAAACTCAACATAGACGAAAGAGTACGGAAAGCAACGGTGGCACTGTACTCTTGCAAGAGAGCGTTAGGAGAATCCTAGGGGCCTTAACCCCAAGATTACCTTCTGGCTATACAGAACTGTAGTTACACCAATACTCTACTACGGCGTATTCATATGGTGGCCGGCACTTAATAAAAGAGTCTATCAAATGGCGCTTACAAAAGTGCAGAGAATGGCGGCGCTCATGGTAACGGGAGCCATGACAACGACGTCTACAAAAGCCTTAAAGACAATCCTGGACATAGCCTCGGTCGATCTAACGGGCAAGCAACTTGCCATTACCACAGCACTCAGACTAAAGTTGGTGCAAATGTTGACATCGGATTATCGTGATCACGCCGAAATAATCAATGAATTTAAAGGGGTGCTCAAAAACATAGACCGCTGTCTAGCAATACCTGCTTATGGCAACAAATTTTCATACCACATACCCTCTAAAGAGGAGTGGATGGAGAAGAAAGGGATACCAGCAAGACACACCCAAGTCTATACAGACGGCTCACGAAGGGAGGACAAAGTAGGCTGCGGAGTTTCTTCAACAACCTCAACCTTACAATCAGCTTACGCCTGCCAGACTACTGCAGCGTTCTACATGCGGAGGTAACCACTACAAAAGAGGCAGCTGAGTGGCTGATGGTAAATGGGAACCCTGGTGAACAGATCTACATTTACACCGATAGCCAAGCTGCTCTCAGGGCAATTACTAGCGTGTGCACCAACTCAACATTGGTCTCTGACTGTCGGAGAAAGCTGGCAGCACACACAAACTGGAAACTCATGTGGGTACCAAGCCACAACGGGATCCCAAGTAATACAGAAGCGGACGAGCTTGCAAAAAATGGCAGAAGGCTGCACTCAACTAAAACATTACAGGATATTGGTATTTTATTAGCCTCGGGCAAAGAGACCATAGCCAAAATAAACTTGAACCTAGCGGAGCAAAGGTAGAGAGATAAAGACATCTGCGAGGTAATCAGGCAAGTATGGCCTCACCGAAACAAGTTTCTTAAAAGAAACGATATTAGACTGGCAGTGGAAGTCATAACGGGACACTGTCCCATTGGCAAGCACGCTGAGAGACTGGGTATAGCGAAGCGGGATTACTGCAGAGGCTGCCTGGACAAGGAGGAAGAGGAGAGAGTTCAGCATTACTTACGCCAATGCTCCTCTCTGTCCGCAACACGATTGTTCTTCTTAAGCCGACCTTTCTTTGATAAACTCTCTGACCTTGCATCACTAGATGCGCAGACTCTCATGAGGTTCATTCACGGCTCGAAATGGTTTGACAAAATCTCCTGAAAAGAGTTGTACTTTTAAGTACTGTGGTAACACAACGGGCCTATCTGAGGCCTATGTGAGCGTTAGCTGCCACTTAAACCTAACCTAACCTAGATAGGAAATGATAGTAAATGTTATTTTTGACATTATTATAATTTGTAATTTGAATCTATTAATTTTTTTATGGCTGAACCGACAACTTCGGAAAGGAAGAAGTTTTCGGCTTTCATTAATAAGAGGGACCAACTAGAAGCAAAACTCCAAACATGTATAAACATGATTGGGGAGCTGGAATAACTTTAAGGTTAAAGCCGAAGATTTATTGTCGAGTTTAGAAGTTCATGAGAATTTGTTGGATCAATTATCGATATTGACTTTAATCATGACGAGTTTAATGTTGCAGTCAACAAACTGGCAACTAAATTTGAATCTGGTTATTATTCGATGAAGTTGAAATTGATAACTTCTCTTTCAATTCAGATTTTTCAAATACAAATGTGGTAGTTCAGACAAAACCACGTTTACCGGAAATTTAGTTGGCCAAGTATGGTTTTTATGAAAAGTTTTCTTTATTTATAGCTTTATATAACATGATCCATAGTGCAGACCTTAATGACATGAAAAGTTTTTTTCCCTGTTGAGGTATTTGAAGGGTAATGCTCTACAATTAATTAAAACTGTTGTTTTTATGCCAGATAATTATCATTTGGCATATGATCTTTAGATAAAACAATATACAAATAAAAGAATTATTACAAATCATTACCTTTCAAATATTTTCCAAATTAAATCCTGTACAATTTGACAACCCCAAAGGGTTCATGCATCTTTTGGATGTAATACAAGTACATTTTTTGCAAACATTGGGTTTGAATGATTTTTCAGATTACATTTTGTTAAAACTTTCCTAAGATTATTAGATTTCAAAATAAGAAAAGATTTTAAACCTCAACATTTAGATTCTGAGATTCTTTCCTTTAAACCAAGCAGACAACTGTTGCTGACTTGGTTTTGAAAACTTTTTTAGTCCTAACAAAAACTAATTTATTTTATTCTTATCCAAAAGAGTATTCAAAAAGAGTTCACATGGGGGTCGAAAGGATTGAACCCAAAACATCGATTAATAAACTGTTCTGTGTTCTTAGCTGGAACCACAAGTTTCAGATATAAAATAGCCAAAGCTCATAAACGTTGTTTTGCTTGTTTGGGTTCTCATCAATCTTTAAGACGTATTTCAAAGTTTTTGTGCAAAAGTTGTGGTCGAAAGGATCACAACACTTTGTTGTATTTTGACTTGACATCTAACAAGATTTCAAATGCAATGATTATTAGGAAATAAGAGTCAAGGCAATTAATGAGTCTCCTTTAAATTCTGTATCTTTGAATTCTATGAGTCCTAAATTATTCACAAATTTTGTAGCTCTTTTGGGAACTGCACAAGCGAGAATCAGCAACATTGTTGGATTTTGGGCAGACTGCCGTTTGATAATTGATACAGGCAGTCAAGTAATATAACTCAAAAATTAGTTAAAAGTTTGCAACTTTTAAGAAGATGTCCTTTTTCGTTGAATGGGGTGGGCCAATCTTTGATGGGTTTACCCAAAGAAATGGCGAGTTGTCATGTGTGCACTAAATTTAATAAAGATTTTCTTTTAAATTTTGAAGTTGTAGTGTTACCTAAAATTATATCTGATTTACCCACTGTTTCTATTTCTGATGAAGTTAAAAGTTGATTTTCAAATTTATCTTCAGCAGATCTTTATTTTCATGTAATGTCACCAGTAGATATTTTGTTGGGCGTGAATACTGTTTTGAATATAACTCCACTTTGTCCAGCACATATTAATGGAAATCCGAAAGCTATTTTAACTAATTTCGGTTGGATAGTGATGGGTTCTGTAAAAAATAAGATAGAAAAAGAACTAATCATGACAAATTCTGTGTGTTCATTTAGAATCTATTTTGCCTGAACTGATCACAAAAATGCAATCAATTGCAAATCTTTTTCGGATGCAGAAGAGTACGTTGTTACTAACTCGTAATGTTTCAACAAGGCTTCTGACATCAACACATTTAAATATGCAGAGGAATACGTCTTTAAGGACTCGTTTTGTTTCAACAAAGCCTTTGACATCAACACATTTAAGGATGCAAAAGAGTACGTCTATAAGGCCTCTGATATTAAATTTACATCCTTTTTGGATACAGAGGAGTTCGTCTATAGAGACTTGTCTTTTTTCAACAAGGCCTTTGACATCAATCTAGGTTTGTCGCCTTTAAAAAAAGCATTGTTCTAGATGAGGTTATTAGAACCAAATTGGCCTTGAATATTCCTTGATCATAAATCTGGAATTTGTTTGTCCTTTTCTTGAGCAATTGATTCGTCCTTTTTAGAAGATAGCGGAAACTCCATCAGTTTTTGTTTTTATCACCAGAAGAAATTCTGTGTAAAGATTACTTTGTAAAAACTGTTTTTACCTTTCAAAGCAAATGTCTGTCCTGTTTTAGGTAGCTTTTTTTTTTCAATTAGAGGCTTGTTTTAAACAAGATAAACTTTTTCAAGACATTATATTCCAAAACATACAAAATTACATTGATCAAGGTCATTTGGTGTTTACAAAACAACCAGTTTGACACATCACAAAGTAAAAAAAAAAAAACCATCTGGAGTAGCTGTAAATGTACTTTTTAATCAGGCAAAGAAGGATTTTAACGGTATTTCTTTAAATGATACATTTTCCTCTAGTAGAAAGCTGCAAAGAGACATGTGGTTTTAACTTTTGATATTTGTCAAATGTTTTGGGAAGTGGGTTTGCATTAAGAAGATTTTGCTTTTCAACATATCTTTTTGCGCTTTAATTCTAGCAATTCTATTAAAGAATTTGAACATATTAGAGTAATTTTTGGGCTACATTACATCTTGTCTTTATTTAGCTCAAAGGTCTATTTTTCAGTTAGTTGAAAATGAAAGAAATCTTTTACCTTTAGCAGCGGAAACTTTGAAAAATGGAATTTATGTCGATGACATTTTATGGGGAGCTCCAAACGAGGATAAAGCTTTGGAATTAAAAGTTCTATTAATAAGTCTTTTGCGTTGCGGAGGGTTTGAATTGGCAAAATGGGCCAGTTTACATTGGTCTTTTATAGAATTTGAGGATCAGGTAGTTCCTAAATTTGGAAATGTCTCTGATTCGATTAAATTATTAAGAATTTTTTTGGATTTTTTTAGGATGCTTCCCATTATATAATAAAATTAAATAACAAAATTCCTTCAAATCGAGGTATTTTGTCTCAAGTAGTTCGAATTTTTGACATCAATAGATTTGAGTCCTTTTGTTTTTTTAATAAAGGTTTTATTACAACAGCTTTGGTTGTTGAAAGTTAATTGGGATGATCCGTTGCCAGCAGATATTTTAAATATTTGGACACAAATCATGAATGAAATAACTGATATGGAAAAAAGTTGGATACTACAATGCATTATTCCAAAAGGTTTTTTTAAACTTTGTTTGATAAGTTTTTTAGATGATAGTATTTGTGGAATGCAAGCAGTAATTTATCTGCAAATTCAAACTATTGATTCTGTTGAGATTATTTTAGTGCGGCTAAATCTCGTGTGGCTTCTCTAAAAACTTGAACGGTACCCTGTTTGGAATTAGGAGCTGCATGGTTGTTGTCTAAATTGTTTCTTTTGGTTTCTGCCATTTTTGAACGTTATACAATAGAAGATCTTTTATGTTTTGTGGATTCAATGACGGTTTTGCCATGGATTTGCACTCCTCTTTATTTGTTGAAAACTTTTGTTGCGAATTGCGTAGCACAGATCCATGAGTTGAATCCGAAAGCAATTTGGAGACATGTTCCAGGAACTCAAAATCTTTTTTTTGTTTCTGAGTTTATTTAATGTTTGCTTTGGTGGAAAGAGCCAGATTTTATTCGAAATCTAATGGTGACTTGGCCTTTGAAAGAATAAAATTTTATAATAGAAGATTTACCCGAATTAAAAAAAATCATTTGCTCTCTAATGTAGTGAATCAAGATTATTCTAAATTTATAAATTTGTTTAACAAAATATCTTCTTTATTGAAATAATTGCAACAAATTAATTGCACTTATGCTGCATTTTATTGTTATTTTACAACAAAAAGATAGCAAAAATGAGATTGATTGATTAATAGCTCATCATAAATATAAAATTGCAATGAAATTAGTAATGAAATTAACTCAAAAGACCATGTTAAATAAAAAAATCGATCAATTGACAAAGGAAGTAGAGATTTTAAAATATTTTAGAGGTTTGACTCCGTTCCTTAATTCTAAGGGGTTTTGTCATGGTGGGGGGTCGAATCGACCAATCTCATATGAAACATTGAAGTCGACATCCTTATTTGATCCCAAATAAAAGTTGTTTAGCGATTTTGTTAGTAGATCATTTTTATATCTTTTCAGGACATGGTGGTCCAAAATTGATTCAATCTTTACTTTTTTGTAGTTTTTGGATTCCGGGAGCAAGAAGTTTAATTTGTCAACGCATATTTCAATGTTTAACTTGTTATCGTCATGGCAGAATTACCAGCATAACAATTAGAACCGGCAAGAACTTTTAGTTGGTATCGATTATGCTTATTCTTTTTTTGTTAAGAGTATCACTTCTTAGATGTAATAAGGTAATGAAATTTTAATTGGTGTTGTTTGTTCGCATGGTGACTAAAGCAATACATTTAGAATGTGTGACTAATCTTTCATCTGAAGCATGTTTGAAAACTTTTGATTTTCAAGTCGAAGAGGTTAACCATTGATCAGGTTGACCAAACATATTCTTTTTAATTCAAAATAACAAAAAATATACCTTTTTGTTCAAATTGAGTGCTAATAATTTCAAACTATTTATCCGGCTTCTAAATTAACAATCTAGACTTTAAAACTGAAAAATCAGTAACTAACGTGTTAAAATTGATTGCAAAACTAATAATTCGATTTTCAAATTATAACCGGCCATTAAATCTGTAAATCCGTCTTTGAAAGTGTAAATCCGGTTTTTAAAGTGTTAAATGTATCTACTAAACAATAAATTTGGCTTTAGTCTAAATAATACGTTAAACTATACTGATAAACTGTTAATTTGGCTTTTAAATTATAAATCTGGTTTTTAAAATATTTGATATTTAAAAGTATAAGAAGGTCTTCAAAGAATCTAGACAAATACTGTTGAAAAGTGTGAAATTCTATTTATAAAATTTTAAAAATAACAAAATTCTGTCTTAGAACATTAAAATATTGTCAGAAAGCCAGCTATATTCAGTTGAAAAGTGCAAGATTCTATTACTTAAAATTAAAAAATAACATAAGATTTTCTTAAAAGAGGCAATAAATTGTTAAAAAGCATTAAAATTCGGCCATAAATTGTTAAAATGTTCAAAAATTTTGTTAAAAAATGCAAAATTCCATTCTTTAAATGTCAATAATAGCAAAATCCGACCAAAAACTGTCAAAAAGTGCTAAATTTTATTTAATTGACGATGAAATATCAAATTTTTTTATGACAAAACTTTAATCTGTAAAAAAGTGCAACATCTACTTATAAAATGTCAAAACTATCAACATTCGGTCATAATCTGTTGAAATTTGCAAAAATCTATTCATAAAATGCCAAAATTTGGCCATAAAGTATCAAAATTAGAACAGAAAGCACCAAAAGTGTAAAATTCCATTTTTAAAATGTCAAAAACAGCTAAATACGTGCATAAACTGTCATAAAGTACAAGTTTTTATAAATAGATTATAAAGTGATTCCTCTCTGAACCTCGGTGAAGGGTGTAGGTGATACGCGAACAGTGCTTGTTTTTTTTTTTCTCGGACCCAATTCTCCCGTCCTGATTAACCCCCCTAACAAACCTGGGTGGGTGAGTTTTTGTTTTTATTTTTTTTAATTTTTATTTTTTTTTTTTTCTACTGGTAATTATACTAATACTGGGTGTGCTTGTCTCGGACAGGCCCCCGTAATGGGTGAACCGCCGAGTTCAAAGGGGGAAAAATGCAGGTGTCAATGGAAGGAGATAATTCATCCAAACCACACCTCGTGGACGCATTTATTAACACAGACATCGGCCCATATCAAATTTATATTGAACCAGTTGATATCACTAACGGGAATATTACGTCTATGGGAATTGGTAACAAAATCATTTTGGGAAACATTAACACGGTGGATAAGGTTGATTCCAGAAGTCGAAATCGTGTAGTAATTTTTTTCAAAATATATGATCAAGCCAACGACTTTTTAAGTGGCAATTTTTTAAATACAAATAAATTAAGAGCATGTATTCCGTCACATCACATCGCATGCAAGGGCATTGTACGCGGAGTTGATAAGGAATTTAAGGTAGAAGACATAAAAACGAACGCAAGCAATTCGTCGCGAACTGACATCCTAAAAGTGGAAAGATTAAATAGGAAAATCAAATCAATTGATGGCTCAGGTTTTCAATATGAACCTTCTAACACTATTTTAGTCACATTCAGGGGACACGTTCTCCCGCAAACGTTTTACTATAACCTCAATTTAAGGCCAGTTGAACTATTTGTGTCAAAAGTGATACAATGCTTCAACTGTCTGCGATATGGCCACACCTCTAAAATTTGTAGAAGCAACACCTCCAGGTGTCCGGCATGCGCGGTTAATCATAAACTCGAAGATTGTCCTACTAAAGAGTCACCTACCTGTATATTTTGTAAAGGTAAACATTTTAGCAATGAAAATAAAACCTCCCTTGCAAACAGAATCTGCCCAGAGTATATCAGACAATCAAAAATTAAAGAAGCCATGGCATTCCATGGTTATTCATTTCACGAGGCCAATAAATTATTTTCAACAAATACAAACCCTACACAGTTATCTAGGGACTTTCCTTCTACCTTACCTGAAGTAGAACCGCCTCGCAACCTATTTTCCACGATAGTGTCTAAACAGAAACCCCTCTCCCCGAATCGCCTACCTTCCAATGCTAACGCTAAGATCGCTCAACGAGCTGGCTAAGTTGCCAGCTCGTTGAGCGATGTCTCTGATTTTAATTCGACGCTGGTTCAATCCCCAAAACGCAAAAGAAGGTCTTTTAAATCCCCTCTCTCTCGCAAAATTTCTAAAGCCTCCTGTTCTTAAACCAATTCTTCTAGTTCTGTTCCTTATACTCCTTTAGCTTTCCCTGTTGATAAACCAGATAATCTCTGTGACGCAAACTTTATACACAAACTAGTAGATACTCTTATTAAGGCAATACAACAATTCTCAGCTTTTAATCCAGCATATAGCTCTGCTCACATGAATAATCTTTTATCCGACCTTCACAACTTATCTGAGTCTATCAATGGCTCAGGGGTCGATTCGGCTAATTTGCTGGAACATACAATCTGGCTGTGGTAAACAACCAGATATGTGTCACCTGGACCAAGAACACCAAATTAATGCTATTTTTCTTAGTGAAACTTGGCTTTGCCCTAATAAATACTTATCTATTCTTTGCTTTAGCTCTTTTCACAATAACAGAGATAATGGGTATGGTGGAGTCTCTTCCTTCTTCCATTACTCCCTCAGAACTAAATCTAAAATACCGTCCTTTAACGTCTCTCCCCATGTACAATTTGTAATCTCGTCTATTGCTAATATCTCCTTTTTGTCGGGTCACTGCCCACCCAACCGAGCTATTAATAGGAAGCAATGGCTGGACATCCTCAACTCTATGCCCCATCATTTTATCTTAATAGGTGATTTTAATGCTCACCACCCGGCTTAAGGTCATCACAATCATAACCGCAATGGCTTAGAACTAGAAGCTGCTATCGACCAGTTGGGGTTGGTAATCTTGAATGATGGTTCTCCAACTAACATCTATAAAAATGTTATTGACTTAGTTATTGCATCCTCTGATATTGCGTTCAGATGCAATTCAACTACTCTCCAGGATACGTGTGGTAACATTCACTTTCCCATAGTCACGGAAATAAATAATGTCTTTAACCCTAGCCCAGACCTTTGATCTCCCCGGTTAATAAACCCTAAAAAAATTGACTGGAACGTTTATAGAGAAGAACTTAACTCGTTAAACTCAAGTCAGCCATCTCCAGACTACTGTCAAGTAGTTAATTGGCTAGTCTCTTCTGCCATCAAAGCCTCTCCATCTCCCAAAAAACCACAATCGAAACATTCGCCGTGCCCGTGGTGGGACAAAGAGTGCTCCGATGCCGTTAACAAACGTCGTCGTCTCCAAAAAATTTATTTCTGTACGGGCAAAATAGCTCATCTGATAGCAGCAAGGAAGGCAATGGCGGAAGCCAGGAAACTCTTACTGCGCAAAAAACGCGACAGTTTTAAGGCGTTCTGCGGCACCCTTAGCAGGACTTCATCCTCTTCTTACATCTGGTCTACTATAAAACGTTTTTCTAAAACCTTCCGGTCTCGCTCCCTGCTGCTTGAGGATAAAGACTAGAAAGAAAATTTTTTGTGTGAATTAACTCCTCCATCTACACTACATCCATCCATAGTCTTTTCTATCAATCAACTACCTCAAACTCCCCATTCCCTTACAAACCAAATTTTATTAGATGAAATTATGCTAGCCAATGCAGGCAGAAAAGATTCTGCGGTAGGTCATGATAACATTTCATATTCAATGATCCAACAACTGCCTAGTCAGCTGAAAATCATTCTCCAGAAGCTATTCAACACCATTCTAGTTCAAGGAGAAATCCCAGAAGAATGGAAATTAATTAAAATTGTCCCTATTCCGAAAAAAACCGTCCCCAGAATGTAATAGCTTCAGACCGATAGCTATCTCATCCTGCGTTCGGAAAACATTCGAAAACATTCTGAAACACCGACTAGAACAGTGGTGCGAAAAGGAAAACGTATTCCCCCATTCTATAACTGGTTTTCGAAAGGGTCACAGTGTTAGTGATAATTTATCATCACTCTACTGTGAGGTCATTTCAGCATGGTCCCGCAGTCAGACAACCTGCGTCTGCTTCCTGGACATCAAGGGAGCCTACGACAATGTCTGCATTGCGACGTTGAAGTCGATCTTGATTAGTTTAAACCTCCCGCCCGCGTTTATCAATATAGTTATTAACCTGTGCGGCCTTAAAAAACTCTATATTTCTGGAGCCGAAAACAACCTTAGAACATCTTTGCAAGTCCGTTGAGTCCTATACTTTTTAACATATACTTAATCAAATTAACCACCTCGACAATTCCGTCAGTTAATATCATCTCTTAAGCGGACTACCTAGCTATATACCACTCTGGCTTTTTTCCTGACAGTATTTTAAGAAACATGGATAGATGTTTAATGGAAACCACAGCCCTACTTTTTGAACAAAATCTTGATTTATCCCTAGAAAAGTGCAAATGTATGTTCTTCTCAGCGCGCACTCGGAATGTGATCCCAGTTGATTATGTCCCTATAATCAATGGAACTCCCATATCTCGCGTGGCCTCTTACAAATTTTTGGGAGTCATTTTTGACGAAAAGTTATCCTGGAATTTACACTTTAAGCATCTACAAAAGTCGTGTGCACAAGGGATTAACATGCTGCGTTGTGTCTCGGGCACATACTGGGGTAGTGATCCTGAAATTCTTCTGATCTTTTACAAAGCCTTTATTTGGTCTAAATTAGATTTTGCTTCACATCTTTTCTCTTTTTGTAGCCGGTCTGCTCTTGCTGTTTTGGATAAAATCCAAAATAGAGCAATTAGAATAAGCTTAGGTTACATGAACTCAACCCCAATTAATGTCATGGAAGTTGAATCGGGCATAATGCCTCTATCTATCCGTAGAAACTTTCTTGCCAAAAAATATGTTTTAAAACTGGTTGCCATGGGCAGTGGTATGGCTTTGGAAGCCACTACCAGTGCCAGCTATTTTTTTGGGAAAAAACCGTTCTGGGCTTCTAAAGGACAACCGCTTTTTATTTCTGCATATAATAAAGTTGCCCAATTCTCTGGAGTCATTAACAAAAATGCTTTCTCAAAACTCTTTTATATTCCTCAGGAATCTATTATCTCCGCTAAATCCTTCAGGGTTTTTTCAAAGGAGTTAATCACCAGTCTACCTCCCCCGCAGGTTAATCAGGCTTTTCGAGATTTCAGTAACGAATATTGGCCACAATATATTGAAATCTATACAGACGGATCAAAAACTAACCCTCCCCTGTCGGTATCCTACGGGGTACATATTCCCCAATTTAAGATGAATGTGGCAAACTTCCTGATCAATCTTCTGTATTCACAGCAAAACTTTACGCTATCTATAGAGCGCTAAACATAAGTTTGGATAAAAAATGGAAGAAAATTCTTATTGTTACGGATTCCAGAAGTTCCCTCGATGCTATATGCACTCAAGCGCATAACATCAAGAGCAACTGCTGGGCATCCAATATTAAAGTGATCCTGGGTAACCTTCGCAAAATAAAATCCATAGTAGAACTATGCTGGGTACCCAGCCACATGGGCATTGTCGGAAATGAACGTGCTAATTCATTGGCAAACAGGGGTCACCAATGTCGGTGTAATGATATATCTATCAATTACACCGATTTTTTTGAAAGCTCTAAAAACCAAGCAAAAAATACGTGGCAAGATCAATTTTTGTCCATCTCCCAAACAAAAGGGAAAAATTACTATGATGAAGTTAACAATAAAGTCAACCTGATACCCTGGTTCAAAGAGTTTCCCTTCCACAAAAAAATAGATGTCAATTTGCTTAGCAGATTAAGATCCGGTCACTGTCTATCTCCTTGGCACCTTTTCAGGAAAAACATTATTGACAACCCACTATGTGTATGTGGTGAAGTGGGAACACTTGACCATATTCTATTGGGATGTGACCGAATAAGTGCTCAATCTTCCGCTCTAATTAATAATTTAACTTTATATGGTATCGAACTGCCCACCAATGCCGACCTACTAATATCCTCAAATAACGCTAGTGTCCATTCTTCGCTTTTGCATCACATTAAAACTATAAAACTCCGCCTATAATTTTTGAATTCTGTTCACGTCAATTTAACGTTCATTAACTTTCTTTAACTCGCCCCTCAATCATCAATAATCACTAACATATTCCGACCGAGGCCTCTCCCCTGTGTTGTGACAGAGTCGCTGGGGCTCCGGCTCGAGAAGAGTTAATTTGTTTTTTCTCCTATGTATACCTTCTCCCTTCTGCGGTCGTCCGCATCCATATGTATATATGTATAAGCATATATACATGTATATGTCCTACCTAACGACTGTATTAGGGTCAATTAAAATTCAATTTGAAGTCAAAATTTATTTACAGGCGGTAACTGGCAACAATGTACGTAAACGTACGTGCCAAGTGATAGACAGTGCAACTTCACGTCACAACGGAGCTGCCACTGCATAAAACAACAACATAGATTATAAAGTGTTAAAAACAGCAAAATGTCGATAAGTGCAAATTTTTGTTTTAAATGTCAAAAATAGCATAATAATAGTCAAAAGTTACAAAATTCTAATCATAAAAAAATTCAAAATTCTTTTTACGAAATGCTAAAAATAGGAAATTTTAAAAAAAGTATTGTAAGTATTGTCAGAAAAAAACTAAAACTCGGCCATAAACTTTCAAAAGATATAAGATTCTGTTTATGAAATGTCAAAATAAACAAAATCCGGCTCTAAGCTGTCAAAAAGTCCAAGATTTTATTTATGAAGTTGTAAAATTAAAACCTTAAAAATTCTATTTATGAAGTGTCAAAAATAGGAAATATCCGTCCATTAAACAATGGAACATGCAAAAGACTATGCATAAAAAGGTCAAAATTATCAGAATTTGATCATAAAATATAAAAAAATTGTCAAAAACTTTTAAAAAGTGCTACATTTTATTTATGAAACGTCAAAAACAACATAATCCAGTCATAAAGTATCAAAATATTTTTCAAAAAACGGCCTTAAATTGTTGAAAAGAAATATCAAAATCCGTCTATAGAATATCAAAATATTTTCCGAAAATTTGTTATATACAGCGATAAAATGTTGAAATATTGTCAAAAGTACAAAAACCCGGCTTAAATGTTTAAAAGTATAAAATTATTTATGAAAAACTCGGATGTGGTCCGTTCTTAGTGTGCTGTGTACACACATTTATAGGTTGTACTGTAGGAGCGTGTGTGTGTAAAGGTATACACTCTTTTTAGATTATTATTAAAATATTATATATTATCATAAGGTGTTAAATATTATTGTAGTGAAACTGTCAAGAGCGCATTACGCAATTGACCGTCTCACTAACCTTGCTAGCACGGCAAAAAGTCAATGATAATAAAATATAAGCATGACATTCAACGGAAGGTGAATCCGGCCAAAGATGGTATATATATCCGGATCCACCTACAGCCAGGGGGCAGAGTTAAGTAAGTCAATACTACTTAAAATAAGGCATTGTACCTATAATGCCAGTGCCAGCAAGCGTATTATATTGTTAATTTAATTCTATCAGTTAATTACAAATAAACGCTACTTAATATAATGCATCCCGCATTATCATTTACCCGTTTCCCATCCACATAAGAAGAACATATGTCTGTCAATAGGCGTAGGGCAGGCATACGTTATATGTGTGTGTAAGAGAGAAAATTAAAAACTTAAAAAAAGTAGGTTTGAGAATGACTGCATATCAGCGTAACCTTGAAATTTTTTCCAGTTGTCGTTTTTAGTTTGTTTTCGGTGTTATTCTGGAAAACATTCACGAATATTTTTGTTGTTTGGTAAGTGGGATTAATGGAGACCCTCTGAGTAGTAAAGCTTTAATGATTTTGCAATTGCGGACAGGCAGAGATTTGCTTATATAAAATGTTGTAAACTTCAATTAAATCAAATCGTAAGTTTATTCGCAAAAAAAAAAAAAATACGGCCGTAAATACAAAATTTGACAAGAAAAAATAAAATCCGGCCAAAAACTTTAATAATCTGCCTAAAATTGGTAAACTTTGTACTTAATATCAATAAATACGCTTATAAAGAAGATAATTTCAAAAATTTATTGGTGAATTTTGTAAGAAAAATAAATGTTAGACATTAAGTAATCAAATCCTGTCAATATCTATAATAATCTGCTTTATATTGTTAAAATGAAAACATAATTTCAAAAGTCTGGCAATAAAATACAAATTTCAGACTAAAACAAGTAAAATCTTGTCTTAAAATATTGAAATCCGGTAATAAAAAACATAAAAATCTCATACTTTTAAAAATCTAGTCATAAAATACTAAATGCGGTAAAAGAATTTAAACCCGTCTATAAAGTAAGTAAGTGCGGCCAAAACAATAGTAATTTAGTAAAATACGAACATAATTTTAAATATTTTGCCATAAAATATAAAAATATTGTCAAAAAATACTAAAATATTGCACTTTCTACTCATGAAATATCAAAATTAGAAAAAAAAAGGATATAAATTGTTAAAAAAAGCAAGAGTCTATTCTTGAAACGTCAAAAAAGCAAAATCCAAAAATAAGTTGTTGAAAAATAAAATGTTTTTTGCATACAAGGTGAAAACTATTAATCCGGCCATGAATTATCAGAATATTGTCAAAAAACACTAAAATTCGACCATCAATAGTTGAAAAGTACAAAATTCTACTCACAAAATGTCAAAAATAGCAATATTCAGCTATGAAATATTAAAATATTGTAGAAAAGCACTAAAATCCGGTCATAAAATTTTAAAAAAGTGCAAGATTCTATATATAAAATGACAAAACAGCAAAATTCGACCATTAACTACTAATAGGTGCTGGACTCTATTTATAAAAACTAAAAAAATGCAAAATGCGACCAAGAACTATTAAAATATTGTCAGGAAGCACCAAAATCCGGTCATAAACGGTTGAAAAGTGCAAAATTCTGAAATGAATTAACAAAATTATGCCATAAACTTTTTAAGAGTGCAAAATTCTATTCATTAAAAAAAGAAATGTAGCAAAATCTAGCTATGAAAAATCAAAATATTGTTAGAAAACTTTAAACTCTGGCCATAGTGTTGAAAAGTGCAAAATTCTATTAATAAAATGTCAAAAAGCACTAAAATCCGGCCATAAACTATTGAAACGTCCTAAATTTTGTTTATAAAATATCAAAAATATCAAAACCCGACCATAAACTGTTAAAAGATTTATTTATTTATTTATTTAAACATATGCCTTTCTACCTTTTGGTGTATGGTTTTTTACATTATTTCGATTGATATAGTTCTCTCTACTTTTTCCTGTTCTGAGTTGTTTGTTTAATTTTTTCCCACGGTATTCCCTTTCTTTCCGCTTCTTCTTTTACATTGTCGTTCCAGGTTTTTCTCGGTCTTCCTCGGGAGTTTTTTCCTATTTCTTTTGTTTCATATATTCTTTTCGTTATTCGCGTATCTTTCATTCGACAGACATGTCCAAACCAGTCGCGGTCAATGTCCGACGGAGAACGGACGCGCTCGCGAATGTGCATAAAGGCGATTTAAATAATGGTGAATAATCTACGTTATTTAAAAAATTAAAAAAATCTGTGAATTAGAACAAACAGTGGAAAGGTGAAAAGTTTATTGTGAAAGTTCAAAAAAGTGTAAAACTGTGATAAGGACACATTAAAAAATAAAGGTGCGGTCGTGTTTTAAAACACACTCGTGTCGTGACGCGCGACACGTCTAGTGTTACATAATAAAACACAAACGCGGAAACAGCAATTTGATATTAATTAAAAGTAAAACTAGGCCAAGGGTCAAAAAACGAAGATGAATGCATTTTTAAAAAGCGGGATGTTGCAAAGAACACCGCCGGATAAAAAAACAGATAAAGAATTAGGTCAAACGAATCAAAATAGAGGGAGAGAAATAGATTCGCCAGGAGGTAACAACGAGGCGAAGAGAGCAAATAACCCCACAACAATCCAAATAATGGGGAAATTAATTAGAAAGTTAAAAAACTTAACCAGTGAGTGTACAACCACTAAACTGGAAATTAAAAAGGTGGCGAATCAACTAGAAACAAATATGGAGAGAATGGAATTTGAAGAAATCCAAAAAAAAGAACAGGAGAATGAAAATAAAACAAAAATAGGTATAGAAATGTCGACACAGACAATGGAAACTGGAGATAATAGGGAAGAAAACCGTAAAAACCATTTCATCTCGGACGAGGAGATATTAAAAGTGGATAATGAAGAGGATATAAAAAATATTATAAATAAAGAATGGAGAGATACAGACTATAAATATGTAAACGTGGAAAAAAAAAACCCAATAATGGGAAAGGAAATAGATACAGGACTTTTAATAAATAAAGAGGAAATAGGCAAAGAAGGTGGTATCTTACAACAAGCAAAAATAAAATACCCTGAACTAATGGAGGAAGAAGGAGAAGATGAAACGCCATATATAGAAATAGTTAAAAATCTAAGCGGAAAAAATGTGGGAAAAGTACACATCATTAAGCAGAAAATCGAAACGGCAGGGAATAAGGAGATACTAATAGCTATCGAAAAAATGCTTATCAAAACAAATACATTAAGTATTGAAGAAATAAATATACCAATACCAACGGGAATTACGGCAAGAGATGCAAAAAAAATTATGGAAATAGCAGGAAGAAGAACTAACACAAAAATAAGACTGTGCGTGCCAACACAGGGACAGGTAGCGGAGACACATAGAGAAAAAAAAACAGGTACGGAAACAGGTGCTATAGTAGTGAGCAAACAAGGTGTCACATATGCAGATTTGCTGACAGGCAAAAACCCAGATAAAAGGATCTACGTTCAAGGAGGTAAGAGAAACAAAAAAAGGGGAGTTGTTACTAATTACAAAGGGTAATGAGACGGAGAAAGAGATAGAAAAAATTAAAAATGGAATGGAAGGCTGCAATGTACGAAAAGCCAGCAACAAAACTACAGAACTGGTGATAATCAAAGATATTAGCCCGGAAATTAAGAGAGAAGAAATACTGGAAGAAATTATGAACAAAGTGAACACAGAAGGAAGTACAATAATTTCCATAAAGAAAGGTTATAGAGAAATACAAACCGCTATAGTCAAAATGGACAAAAAAATAGCAGAACAGATAATAGGAGAAGGAAGAATAAACATAGGAGTCATAAGATGCAGAGTAGAGAAAGTTAAAGCAAATAAAAAAAAAATGTTATAAATGCTGGAGGAAAGGACATGTAGCGGCAGAATGCAATGGGGAAGACAGGTCTTCGCTATGTATAAAATGCGGAAAGGAGGGACATTAGGTTGCCGAATGCAGAAACAAAGAATACGGCATTGAATGCAAAGTATTAGGGCACAGAACGGGAGAGAAAAGATGTCCAGCTACAAAGAAAAAAGAAATGAGGAAAACAAAGAAGAATATGGAGGACAACAACCCAGATAACTGGAGAGAACAGGAGGAAAAAATAGTATCACATAATGTATAAGTTTATACAAATAAACATAGGGAGGGGAAGAGAGGCTCACGATTTACTAATAGAAACAGCGGAGAGAGAGGAAATAGACCTAGTGCTAGTGAGTGAACCTAATAAAAACAAACTAAATGGTAAGTGGATAAAAGACAAAGGAACAGATGCAGCAATTTTAGCTAGGGGGAAGTGTAGGGACAAGGTGGAAAGATGGGGAACACCAAAAGAAGGAATAGTGTGGGCAGAAGTACAAAGCATGATAGTATACAGCTGTTATATCAGCCCAAACTGCGGTCTGGAATACTATCGAGAGTGGATAGAAGAATTAGAAAGAAGTTTAAGAAAACAGAAAAACAAAAAAATTATTGTAGGAGGAGATTTCAACGCAAAATCACCGAGATGGGGAGGCTACAAGAACGATTTAAGAGGAAAAATCTTAGAGGAGATGATAGCAGGGTTAAATCTTACAATCTGCAACAATGGAGACAAACCGACGTTTGTAAGAGGAAGCTCAAAATCGCATATTGACATCACCATAGCAACGTGGGAAATAGCAAAAATAATAAATGAATGGACCGTGACTGAAGAAGAATCACTGAGTCTACACAAACATATACAATACAATACAAAGGAGAAAGGAAAACAGGAGCACACGAGAGAAGGTAAATGGAACGTAAGAAGAATGGACAAAGAAAAGATAAAGAGAGGCATGGAAACAGAAGAAGTGACAGAAAACGAAAATATTGAGAAAAGATGCGAGAGGTACTCAGAAAAACTGAGAAAAGCGGCGGAGGAAGCAATTCCTAGGTACAGGGAAGGCGGACGAAAAGGACCATACTGGTGATGTGAGGAAATAAAAGAATGCAGGAAAAACACAATACAAACAGCGAGGAAAATCAAAAGGCTGAGAAGAAGAGGAGAGAACACAGAGGAAATAGAAGAGAAACTAAAAAACGACAGAAATTTTTTAAAAAAGGCAATTAGGGATAGCAGAAAAAGATGCTGGAAAGAAATGATAGAATCTATAGATGGGGATCCTTGGGGAAAACCGTACAAAATAGTGATGGACAAATTGGGTGGAAGAACAAAAGGAATCTGCTTAAAAGAAGACGAAGAAGAAGAGGTCATAATTAAAAAACTATTTCCCAAGGGAGAAGCAGTAGAAGAACCAGAAACAAAAGAAGAAGAAGCAACAGTTATGGCAACAGTGGAAGAGATCAAAGAGATCATAAAAGAATTGCCTAACAACAAAGCACCAGGTCCGGACGAAATAACAACAGAGATTGTTAAAGCAGCATTAGACGGAAACAAGATAGAAATAACTCAAATAATCAACAGGTGCCTAAAAGAAGGAACTTTCCCAGGATGTTGGAAAGAAGCCACTCTGGTACTGGTTGAGAAAAAAAAAGAAGCAGGAAAAGCAACATCATACAGACCAATATGTTTAATCAACACACTGGCTAAAATAATGGAAAAAGTTATTGTACGGAGAATAGAACAAGAAATAGAAGAAAAAGGAGGATGGGAAAAAGAACAATACGGATTTACCAAAGGAAAAACAACCTTAGGAGCTATTGAAAAAGTGAAAGCAATAGCAAAAGAAGCAAACAGCGGAACGCAGAGGAAAAGGCAACACTGTGTAATGATAGCGTTGGACATACAGAACGCGTTTAATAGCGTATCATGGGCAGCAATCATAGAGGCGGCAAAGAAGAAAGAACTGAACAGAAAAACAATCAAGATTATATGGAGCTACTTACAGGACAGAAATCTAGTGACCAAAAATGGAAGATTCAAACTTACTAGAGGGGTACCGCAGGGCTCAGCACTGGGACCAAAACTGTGGAACCTTGTCTATAACGAGTTACTTCGAATGAAGATGCCGGAAAGCGTGTCAATAACTGCATTTGCGGACGACATAGCAGTAGTAGGTAGAGACGTAGAAATAGAAGTACTAAAAGGAAGATTAGAGCTGGCAATTGATATGATACAAATATGGATGAGAAGTAAGGGCTTAAAACTAGCAACACAAAAAACTGAGGCGGCATGGCTATCGACTAAGAGGAATAATAGAGGAACAGGTAAGATACAGGTGGGAGATCAAGAGATAACCATAGAGAAAAAAATCAAATACCTTGGAGTGACACTCGAAGCAAAGGGATAGAATGAACAGGTTAAGGAAGCGGTCATTGGAACAAAGGAAATTGAGAGAAAGCTTGGTAGACTTATGCCAAACAACGGAGGTCCAGGAGAAGAAAGCAGAAGGCTAATAGCAACGGCAGCAAGAAGCAAATTGCTGTACGCCGCAGAAACATGGGGAGAAGCCATGAAAACAAAGAAAAACAGAAAGGAAGTAAGAGGAGCCACAAGAACAAGCTCGCTAAGGATTTGTAGAGCTTACAGAACAGTGTCACAAGAGGCAGTAGAGGTAATTGCGGCAACACCTCCCGCGGATATGATGGTAGAGGAAAGAATAGAAATAAAAAAACTTGTAAAAGAAGGAACGAGTAAAAAAGAAGCAAAGATAAGAGCAAGAGAGAAGACTATGGAAAGATGGCAGAGAAAATGGGATACAGGAGAAAAGGGGAAATGGACGAGAGAATTAATCCCAGACATAAAAGAATGGGTAGAGAAGAAACCCGAGACGTGTTATTATACAACACAAATACTGACCGGGCACGGAGCATTTGGAAAATTCTTGCAAAAAATTTAAAAAATAAATGAAGGAGAAAGGTGTACATTTTGTCAGGAAGAAACACACGATAACGCAGAACACACTCTAGTAGAATGCGATGCGTGTTAGGAAGATAGAAAAAAACTAGAATATATACTAGAAAGCAAAGTGGATAAAAGAACAATCATTAACAAATGCTTAAAAGATGAAAATAAATGGAGGGCGTTAAAAAACTTTGCAACAAGTGTACAAAAAAAAAATTGAATAGTTTGACAATAGAAGAATATAGAAAAACAAACAATGGAAACAAACACACAAACTAAAAGCCATAGAAGAGAAAGGAAAGAGATGAGAGAAGCTAAATGGAAACAAGAAAACAGAGAAAAAGATCAAAAAGAAAAAAATAAGAAAGGATATGACAATTGTGCATACCAAGAAACAGAAGAAAAAAGAAGAACATTTACAGAGACTACGATACCAAACGAAATTGCAGAGATAAGGAGAAGGAGAAAAGAAATATTGAAGGAAAGCAGAATAACAGAAATAACAAGGCATATACCAAATGGTAGATATGCTATCTCGAGGATGACTGAGAACGCAACCTTTCAGATAGTCAGAATATACCTGGCAACGAGAGGACATGAAGAAGTAATTCCTGATGGAGATACAAGGATATCACTGGAGGTAAAACTTACAAATCTAGGACTGCCAAAAGGAATACAACTGATGGAACTGCATAAATTATTCCTGAAAGAGAGGGGATATGATAAAGAAGAAGTGAACGAAGACCTTAGTAAGCTAAGAGCACATCTGAGAACAAATTATATAATTAGAGTAAATAACACAAAGATGGGAGAAAGAAGAGAATGCAGAGGTAGATGCCAGTGCAGATAAGAAAAGGCAAAATGACAAAAGAGACAGACAAAGGTAGGGGCTATAGGGAGAGAGGGGCCGGGGACAGCATGCGTGCCGCAGATGATGCGTGAAAATCCGCGAAGCAAAAACCAGCCCGCCTCAAACTAGCACCAAATGTAGGTTAGTTTAGACAGGGACATTAAAACAACAGGATTTGCGCAGAGAAGAAAACCGGAAGTCTCCCATGGTTATTACATTTTCCAGTCCTTCATCTATTTCATTCTGTAACTTTTAAAAAAATGAATTTTTATCTTTCTTTTTAGCATCTTTGTTTTCTTCATAGGCTGTTATTATAGTCCATATTTCCTTTCCATATAGCTTTATTTCTACTGACAAGATTCTTTCGCTTATGTATCTTTCTTTCGTAATGTCTTTTATTTTGTTTTGTTCTATTATTATACCTACTCCCCCTTTTGCTCTTTCTTTTTCATCTACTCCTGACCAGAACATCCAGTATCCTTTGTGTATTTTTCTTAGTCCTTTTTCTTTCTTTTTTGTTTCTGTAATTCCTAACATTTCTATTTTATGTTTTTTCATTTCTTCTATTAACTCTTCCTTTTTGCCCTTTATGCTTCGTATATTCCATGTACCCAGTCTATTTTTTTTATTTTTTCTCTTTTTGTACTCATTTTCCCATTCATTGCTTTTCCGTTATCCGAGTATTTGTTCCGGTTTGTTTTGTTTGTTAATAGTTTTTTGACGCCGCTTGTTTTTCTTTGTTTTCTCTTCTTGTGACCTCCTTTTCTAGTTCATTCCATTGATAAAGTTCCTCATTGATTATTAATTTTCTGTATCCAATTTTAGTTCTTTTTCCTCTTTTCCTTCTCCTCTCTTGCAATGCTTCTAATTTCTCTCTGTATTTTTTTTTTTCTTTTTATGTGAGATCATTGTCTATGTATGTATTTGTATTTTTTAGTTTACTTTTGGTTATCATGATCCTTTTTTTCTGTTCCCAGTTTGATATTTCCAATCTGATGATTTCGTTCTGTGTATTTTTGTTTAGCCATGTTATTTTCTTAATGTCTACTTTTACTTGTAGCTTTTCTTTCATCCACTGTTTAATCTCTCCTTCTGTATTCTCTGTTAAATTCAAGCCTTTTATTATAATGTTGTTTTTATTTTTTATTTTTTCTTCTCTTTCAATTTTTTGTTCGATATTTTCTATTCTATCTGTTAGGCTTTTCACTTCTGTTTTCCAGATTTCTTCTTTTTTCTCCATTTCAACGTTTATTGACCTTATCTCTTGTTTTATTTCATTCATATTTTCATCCATTTTATTCATCATTGTTTGGACCATTTTCTATAATTCCTCCATCTCTTTTGTGTCTGTAAAAATCTCTTCTGTTTTCTTATTTTTTTTTTTTCTTACTCAATTCTTTTGATCTGGTGATCTTATGGTTTATTTACTTCTGTTAAATATATTATGGCTTCCTTATTTTTCTATTTCTCTTGTTCTTTCATTCATTCTCTTGTTTTTTTTTTGTATTTTAATTCAATTATGTTAATTTAACTTAAATATAAATATAAATGCGGACGCCTCTGTTTCCTTTACCTCGTTGCGCATGGCGTGACTTTGTGCCGTACCACTCGCACCTGTGTCCTTCTACCGTGACCACTTGCTATATGTCGTCCTCTCTTCTTCACTGACTGGCAATTTTTATCCGCTTAGAATTTAATGTTATTATCGCTGGTTTTTGTCACTGTTTCACTTTTCTTTATTACACCACTACACACTTTTAATTTATATTTTCTATTTTATTTATGCAGTTTTGGCTTTAGTGATAAGTTCCGTTATTACGAAGTGGTTATCGACTGTGACCAAATTGTTAAAAGATGCAAGATTCTATTTATAAAAACTAAAAAATTGCAAAATCCTGCTACAAACTATGAAAATATTGTCAGGAAGCACCAAAATCCGGTCATAAACGGTTGAAAAGTGCAAAATTCTGAAATGAATTAACAAAATTCTGCCGTAAACTTTTTAAAAGTGCCAAATTCTATTCATTAAAAAAAGAAGAGTAGCAAAATCTAGCTATGAAATATCAAAATATTGTAAAAAAACACTAAAATCATAGTGTTTAAAAGTGCCAAATCTGGCCATAAACCGTCAAAATGTCTAAAATTCTATATATGAAATATCAATAATAGCAAAATCCGATCATAAACTATTAAAAAATACAATGTTCTATTTATAAAATGACAAAACAGCAATGTGCGGCCATAAACTGTTAAAAAGTCCAAAATACTATTCATAAAATGTCAAAAACATGACCGTCAAAATGTGTATTTTTTATGAAATGTCAATAATAGCAATATAAGAAATAACTGCCTCACAAATAAAACTTTGTTTTTGCCTACCCACCCAAGCGTTAGTTATCAAGAGAGAAAAAACCCGGTGGAGCGTAGTCACGGGCTACCAACCAGGAAGTTGGAACAAAAAAACGCTAAACACAATCATAACAATTTTGATTGCCGGTTACAACCATTGCCAAGCCACGTACCGCAATCGCCAATAACTCAAAAAAGCCGACGTCCCGTTTAACTATTATCCGCGAAAAAATAAGTTAGTCATTACAAACTGATGGCCCTAAACTGTTTATTGCATCACAAATGTATCATACTGTCCACCACCAAATTGCACACCAACCTGTACCACCTCCTGAAGATACTCCGCAGGTCAAAGCACCAGTTTCCAATATACTTATGCTTAGAAAAAGAATTGTTGCGGTTTCGATACGGCACCAGAAAATTTACCGCGTTGAAAACCAACCAAAGCCAAAGAACATCAACAACTGAAACTAACCGCTAGCAATAGATGCTACAGCAAATTGATTGGACGAAGCGAACCAAAACCAGAAGCAGACTATCAAACTGAAATTCCAGGCACCAAAAAATTATCAATATAGCGGCAACATTTAAACATAAAAAGATGATAAAATTCTAGCAGAACCCCATCGTTACGGCCCAGGTTAGCAGACTCAACAAATCTTAACAAAAAAAAAACGGGTAAGTTTCCTTGCAATAGTACTCTCACGTCATGCGCAGTCAGCTTAAGTAGACTATCCCAAGCTATTTTATTTCTAAAAAAATACTGTAATTTTAGAGCCAAACACCGCATACAACAAAAGTTACTTTCAACAAAATTCAGACTAAGGTAATTTGCATCAAGCGATTGTAAATATAGATAGAACAACCACAACGCACAATTGTTAGTACATAGTCATACTCTTGCAATCAATATTTTCTTTTTAATTTTTAAATATTTACTATACTATAATATTTATTAATGTAATAATTACCTTACACAAGTTAAACTATGAATAGTTTCTATGGCGTCAAATATCATTTTTAGTTGTTTATATGTGAATCCTTTATCAATAACATACGGAATAATTCCTCCTTTCCATCTTTTAAAGGTACTAATTAGGCCATTCTTTGTAGAACTCCAGTTTAAAATCATATCTCCTTCAAAATAGCCACCTTCTAATGGACTTTTATTATCATATCCTAAAAATTAAATCACAGTAACTGAAATGTTTTAATATTTATATTTTTAAGTATACCGTAGTCATCGTAATCATCGTAATAAGTAGCAAATTTTTGTTTAGATGCTTCTACGCATTCCATTTTAACTGGATCGTACACCTAAAATATTAAAAAGAACATATTCATTTATTTTAAAAATGCAACCTTTGTTATAGTAAACGGTATCACTAATGTCCTTAATAACAGCAAAACAATTATTATTTATTATTATTTTGCGTTTTACAGCTATTTTACATCGCCCCAGAAGTCTTACGACTTGTTTGAAAAGAGTTGATGGGACCAACGGCTTATTAGGTGACTTCCGAATTGCATAAAGAGCAAGTTATTATTTAGTCATACTTTGGGGATTAAACCCCGGACTATTAGCGTGCTACGCTAACGCTCTATAACTGAGCTATCGCACAATTGAAATGGGGGCAGTTAACCGCATTACTGTACGCATTTCACCGTTTATTCTATCCAATCCAAAACTATGGTCTTCAAAAATAGTAAAAATTACTCAATTTCCGTAATTACAACACAAAGTTTGGATTAGAAGTAAGAAATATTAACTTTGAAAAATTTGCGGAAAAAATGAGTATAAGTTAGAACTGAAAAACACGCCCCATTTTAAAACGCAAAAAACTGAGATCATTGGAATGCTTACGACACCTTCAACGGTTTGCCAAATTAGTAGTCCCAAATAACATGCAAGCCAATTTAGCGGCTTATAAAAACCTAGAAAAATTTACGGAATTTGCAATTCCATTGTGGACTTTTTAGAGCAGTTACATTTAAACGGAAGATGGGATCAATTAGAAAAGAAGTGTCCGAGTTACAATATAGCAGAAATAAATCTCATGGAAAATCGAGATTGCAGTTACGTTCTTCTTCTTCTTTACGTGCCTTGTTCTCCACGAACGTTGGCGATCATCAACATTATTTGGGTCTTGTTGACAGCTCTACAAAAAAGAGTTGTAGTGCTGACCCCAAACCACTGTCGTAGTTTTTTCAACCAGGACGTCTTTCTGCGACCTGGCCTTCGCCTACCAGCTATCTTTCCCTGCATTATATTTTGCAGTAATCTATACTTCGAGCCTCGCATGATATGGCGAAGATACTCAAGCTTGCGTTTTTTCAGAAGATATAAAACTGCTGTGTCCTTATTGAGGCGTGCAAGAACTTGGGCATTAGATATTCTATCTGTCCACACTATACGTAGCATCATTCTGTATGACCACATCTCGAATGCTTCTAACTTTTTGCACATAGCATCTGTGAGCGTCCAGGTCTCTGCGCCATACATTAATATGGAGAAAACATAACAACGTAGCAACCGAACTCGCAGATTGAGATTAAAATTCCTGTGGCACATAACTTGCTTAATTTTATTGAAAGCCGTGCGAGCTTGTTCTATTCTGTATCTAATTTCTTTCGATTGGTCCCATTGCTTATTCAGAGAACACCCTAGATATTTGAATTGGGCGACTTGATCAATTTGCTGATTTCCTACTTTTATGTTTGTCACCACATTGCGCTCTTTACTTACTACGATGACCTTGGTCTTGTTTATGTTTAATTCAAGGCCTGCTTGTTCACTATTAACTACGACATAATTCAGCAATTCTTAAAGATCTTTCTCCGTATTTGCCAGTAGGACAGTATCATCTGCGTACCGCAAGTTATTCACCACCTCCCCGTTTAGTAAGATACCTTCAGATTTTCCATCCAAGGTTTTGGCAAATATTTGTTCGGAGTATGTTGAATAAAAGTGGTGATAACACGCACCCTTGTCTAACCCCTCTTTGGATTGCTACTTCATCTGTATTGTTGTTATCTACTCTCACGGATGCGGATTGGTGCCAGTAAAGTTTTTCAATAATACGAATGTCTCTGCCATCTAAACCTAGTTCTTGCAGGATCACTATGAGCTTGCTATGTTTTTCACGGTCAAACGCTTTTTGATAGTTTATAAAGCACGCGTACACGTCTACAGATACGTATTGGCAACGCTGAATTAGTACCTGGATACTGAACAAAGCTTTACGTGTTTCCATCTCATTGCAAAACCCAAGTTGAGTATCACTTAGGCAAGCTTCACATTTACGATATATTGCTTGGATGATCTTCAAAAGAATCTTCAAGACGTGGCTCATAAGGCTGATGGTTCTATAGTCACCACAGTTTTTAGCAGCTGCTTTCTTTGGCAGTGTTACAAAAACGGAGGTTAACCAGTTCTTAGGAATGTTTCCGGTTGCATAAATGGTATTAAATAAGTCCACAAGTACGTTTAAAGCTCGATCTTCTTTAATGAGTTTTAACATTTCTGATGATTACGTTCAGCCTCGTATAACCGACAACGTAAGGCAACAAAGTGCAACCATGTTTGTTTTAAGAAAACGAACAATATCTCGCCGCATTTATATCGTTTACGATACTACAAAGACACCGGTGTTGATATATTTGTGTTTCCTCGCTGTTATATTAGACTTTAAGAGTAGTAGCAACATTCAAATTTGATATTTTGTTGGATATCAATTTTGCATGAAACATTTGGTGGCGTTTCTATGGCATTATGATATTGGTGGTCAGTTTGGTCACGGGTGCTTGTTAAGTTGTTGATATTATTATTAAAAAATGCTTGTTTGGCAGAAGTAAAAAATAATTAACTGGGTTATAGTGTGATAATAATAAAAAATATACTATCTTATTATTATGAGTTACGCATGTTGGTTTAATTATTTTTTTATAATTTAGTAAATTTTGGGTGACTAAATTTTTACAAGTAAAAAAGAGTATAAGTTATGTATCTATCACATAGTAACTGCCACCACCATTAAATTTATATAAATTATATGTTTTTAACCTTTCTACTCTTAAGTCCCCAACTCTCCCATTCTAAATCAAACAAACTTACACTTCAACAGTTTTTTGTTTTAAAATCTAAAAAAAACGCCATCTCGAATCTGACTCAATAGATTTTTGTAAAAAGGAGATAAATTAATATTTTAAAATTGGCAATTGAAAATTTTAGGTTGTCGATTTTGTTTTTATTTTTTCTAAATATTTTTGTAATTTTTCAAAAAACGTCACAACCGTGAAATTTTTACCATCTACTTGCAAAATTTGCAACGGATACACAAGTACTTTAACAAGTATATCATTTGTTAAAAACAAAAAGCCGCCCGGGTGGTGTAGTGGTAAGCGTACTCGACTGCTATACAAGGGGTCTTGGGTTCGAGCCTCAAGCCCCATATCTAAAAGTTCAGTTTTTCTGGTTAAGAAAAAAAATGTTGTGATGAGTACGCCTTCTTTCGGATAAGAAGTGAAAATTTAGTAGGTCCCGTGTACTGCCTTGATGTTGCGTGCACAATAAAGAACCCAATAATGTAGGTCGGAATTCCTGAATTTGCAGCAAAATTATTAGACTTGGCATCAGAAAAAGACCGACGTTAAATAATTAAAAAGAAAAAAAAATTGTTAAAAACAATTTTTTTAATCTAAAATGTCAAAAATTACTTAATCTTAAATAGCAGCTGTCAAAAAATACACGATCTAAGATGATATTCATTAACTTAATTCGTCTAAAATTACAAAATCTTACATAGCAGCTGTCAAAATATAACCAATGAAAGATGATCAACTGTAAAAATACTTAATCTAAGATGTGAATGTGAATTTTGCACTTTTCAACCGTTTTTAGCCGGATTTTGGTTCTTTTTGATAACATTTTAATATTTTATGACAGAATTGTGCTATTTTTTGAACAGTTTATGGTAAATTTTGGTACTTTCTGACAACATTTTAATACTTTACGGCTGAATTTTGATGTTTTCACATTTTATAAATTAAGTCTTGCACTTTTCAACAGTTTATAGCCAGATTTTGCTGTTTTCAACGTTTTTAACAGAATCTTGGACTTAAACAATTGGATTAAACAATTTATGACAAAATTTTATTTGTTTCTTAAAATATTATTATATTATAGACATTTCATAAAAAATACAATTTATGACGATCATGTTTTTGATATTTTATGAATAGTATTTTGCACTATTTAACAGTTTATGACCACACATTGCAGTTTTGTCATAAATAGAACATTGTACTTTTTATTAGTTTATGACCGGATTTTGCTATTTTTGATATTTTATATATAGAATTTTTGACGTTTTGACGATTTCACTGTTCACTATGGCCAGATTTAAGTGTTTTCTTACAACATTTTGATATTTCATAGTTAGATTTTCCTACTTTTCTTTTTTTAATGAATAGTATTTTGCAGTTTTAAAAAGTTGACGGCAGAGTTTTTCTAAATCATTTTAGAATTTTGCACTTTTCAACTGTTTATGACCGAATTTTATTGCTTCTTGACTATATTATGATAGTTTGTAGCCAAATTTTGCAATTTTTTAGTTTTTATAAATAGAATCTTGCATCTTTTAACAGTTATGGTCGGGTTTTGCTATTTTTGATATTTTATAAATAAAATTTAAGATGTTTTGATAAATTGTGGCTGGATTTTGGTGCTTTTTGACATTTTATAAATAGAATTTTGCACTTTTCAACACTATGGCTAGATTTTAGAATTTTTTTACAAAATATTTTGATATTTTATAGCTAGTTTTTGCTACGTTGAATAGAATTTTTCACTTTTAAAATTTTATGGCTTAATTTTGTTAATTCAAGAAAATAAGAATAAAAAAATATTTTGCTATTTTTTACTTTATAGTAATAGAAACTTTAAAAAAAAAATTAAAAAAAGTAAAAATAGCAATATTCAGTTATGAAATATTAAAATATTGTTAAAGTGCACTAAAATCTGGTCTTAAAATATTTGAAAGTGCAAGATTCTATATATAAAATGACAAAACAGCAAAATTAGGCCATTAACTATTAAAAGGTGCAAGGTTCTATTTATAAAAAGTAAAAAAAATGCAAAATCGGGCCACGAACTACTAAAATATTGTTTGGAAGCACCAAAATCCGGTCATAAACGGTTGAAAAATGCAAAATTCTGAAATAAATTAACAAAATTAAGCCATAAGCTTTTTAAAAGTGCAAAATTTGATTCATTAAAAAAAGAAATGTAGCAAAATCTAGCTATGAAATATCAAAATATTGTTAGAAAACACTAAAATCTGGCCATAGTGTTGAAAAATGCAAAATCCGACCATAAACCGTCAAAACGTCTGGCCAAACTATATTGAAACGTCCTAAATTTTATTTATGAAATATCAAAAATAGAAAAACCCTACCATAAATTGTTAAAAGATGCAAGATTCTATTTATAATAACTAAAAAATTGCAAAATCCGGCTACGAACTATCAAAATATTGTCAAAAAGCACTATTGTCAGAATCAACCAAAATCCGGTCATAAACGGTTAAAAAGTGCAAAATTCTGAAATGAATTAGCAAAACTTTGCAGTAAACTTTATAAAGTGCAAAACTCTATTCATTAGAAAAAGAAAAGTAGCAAAATCCAACTATGAATTATCAAAATATTGTAAGAAAACAGTAAAATTTGGCCATAGTGTTGAAAAGTGCAAAATCCGACCATAAACCGTCAAAACGTCTGAAATTCTATATATAAAATTTCAAAAATAGCAAAATCCGGTCATAAACTAATAAAAAGTACAATGTTCTATTTATGACAAAACAGCAATGTGCGGTCATAAACTGTTAAAAAGTCCAAAATACTATTCATAAAATATTAAAAACATGACCGTCAAAAATAGTATTATCTATGAAATGTCAATTCTATGAAATAGCAAAATTCTGTTATGAAACATAAAAATATTTTTAGAAACAATTAAAATCTTGTCATAAATTGTTTAAGGGGGGAGAATAGTTGCGCTATTATAAGGGTTTACAGCATCCAACTCAGCAAGAAAACGCCTGAATATAATTGAATAATATTTTCACACATTGTAGAAGAAAGTCCAATCTGTGTCCTCAAACTTGTAGAAAGTTGATGCAATAAGTCGTTTCTTTGCAATTAGTTTTTAAAAAGTGACGTTTTTAATTAGTTCTTTGTTAAATTTTTACTCGTTAATTATAACTTCAAATCTTTATCTAAAAACATGAAGACATTGAGTATTGTATGTAGTTCAACATATAAAAAGAGTGATTACTAAAATCTTATCGTTTGGATATTGAGTTGGTTGGCGTTTTGTTCTATAAGAATTAATTTTAATTTAAAAACGGCGCTGTGAGTGTCAATATTTTTCTAGAGACAAAGGTTCACTGATATTCTCGTAGATGTGATAGGATTTAATATTTTTCCATAACAATACTACTAGTGGCACCACAACAGAACGGGGTGACTAAACCCGGCAATTCTCTAGCGTTAATAAGTAATAATAAAATATTAAAATGTTATCAAAAAGAACCAAAATCCGGCTAAAAACGTTTGAAAAGTGCAAAATTCACATTCACATCTTAGATTAAGTGTTTTTAGAGTTGATCATCTTTCATTGGTTATATTTTATCAGCTGCTATGATAGATTTTGTAATTTTGTACCTATTAAGTTAATGAATATCATCTTAGGTTGTGTATTTTTTGACAGCTGCTATTTAAGATTAAGTAATGTTTGACATATTAGATTAAAGAAATTGTTATTAACAAATGCTATTTTTGTTAGAGTACTCGTGTATCCGTTGCAAATTTTGCGACTAGATGGTAAAAATATTACGGTTATGGACGTTTTTTGAAAAATTTCAAAAATATTTAGGAAAAATAAAAACAAAATCGACAACCTAAAATTTTCTATTGCCAATTTTAAAATATTAATTTATCTCTCTGCTAAAAATTTTAAAAAATATATTGAGTCAGATTCGAGATTGCGTTTTTTTTAGTTTAACATTAGATTTTAATATATTTTAAAACAAAAAACTGTTGGAGTGCAAGTTTTTTTTATTTAGAATAGAAAGGTTAGGGACTTAAGAGTAGAAAGGTTAAAAACATATAACTTATATAAATTTAATGGTGGTGGCAATTACTATATGATACCTTGAATTTAGGGGAGTAATTAATATTTAATAATTCTATGAAATTGTTTCCGAGGCCGTTTCCTCTAAAAAAATTGTTATCGTTTTGATAACATTCTGGCTTATAGCTAGATGTATCGAAATTGTAATTGTTGTATTTCGTTATCAGACCTAGTTAGGTTCTAGTTTTGTTTCATCGATGTTGTAAAGTTCTTGCTCAGTAGTTTTGTTGTGCGGGCTAAAATTACTTTTAAAATATTGACCCTGATTTCATGGAATTGTATTTTTTGTATTTAAACTCATTGATTGGGGATTTTTATAATTTGTAGTAAAGTTTTGTTTGAGTCTAAAATTGTTTTGATTAGAATTTTGACCAGGTTATTGGTATCCGAGTTTGAAATTATTTTGAGGCACAAATTGTTTTGGCCTATGTGGTATTTGTTTATTGTAAGCAATAGCTAATAGATTGTTTTGAGGCATTGGTATATTTGGCTAAATCATTTATATTGAAATCATTTATCAATATATGGAGAGCCGAATTAAGCGAATCTGGCTTCCTAGTAGATAAACAGTTGCCTAATGGATTGTTTAAAGCTAATTCTTGTAAATATTTAATTAATGTAGCTTTCTCATTATTATCAAAACTAACTTGTAAATTTAAGTTTTCTTGTTTTTATTAAAAAATTCTTTTGGGTTTAAATTGTTCTGTTTCATATTACACATTTCGATAGTTAGCGCTTATAGTCCAGTCAAATATGCTCAAATATTGAATTCACCTCTAAAAAATTCCAAAAGATTTTAAACTCTGTACACTGATTTATAGATACCAAATAAAAAATATATTAAAAGTCCTGACAAATATGACACGAGCTTTAGCGGTATTGACCAAAAACAAAGCTTTTTTCGGTTTTTTGTTAATATCTCAAGAACTATAAGTAGGAGGTAAAAGTTGACTATATACATAATGAAAGCTGGTAAAATTTGCAATAAAAATACATTTTTTGTTTGTTTTCACAGCGCTAAAGAATAGAAAAAAAAGTTTTTTGTATTCTTACGAGCCAAGAAGCCGGTCTCTTTTGTTTGGTTTTCCGTTCATTTTGACAGTCCTCTTCGTCTCCTTTAACTACCTGCCATTTATTCCACATAGCGTTTACAATACGCTCTTTTTTACCTTTTTTATTCATGGAGAAAGGTGGTAATCAACCCTTTAACAATGTTTCTAAAGATAACTATCAACAAGCAGATTAATAAAGACTTAAACAACTACTTATAAGATAAGCTTGTTCCTTACCATTTATTTTTATTTGAGGAAACTGGAATGCTGAAGACAAACAAATCCGCCTTATACGATACTTTTCCTGTACTACAAGAAGAAGCCAATCTTTTTAACTTTGACATCGTTTTGGATGAAGGATTACTGTTACACAAGGTGGTGTGGCCCAAAAACCCTTAATCTCAACAATTTGCCTAAAGAGGTCAGTTGACATAATCTTTGAACACAAGACACAAATCACAGTCAAACAGGATGGTTTTCTTTCTAATGAACACAATAAGTCCATACTCTTCACAACCATGGTATTAGAACAAAACAAGAATCTAGTAACGCTGGTAAATTGATACTCCGCACAATAGTCATAAAACCTTAAACTAGTGACAAAGTAGCAATAGTTGGCAACGATGTTGATTTTATTGTTCTCCTCATGGCTTTGACCTCATTTGAAAGACAGGTATTATTTGTTAAACCAAGCCCCTTAAGAGTAGAAAGGAAGGTATATTCGAGTCAACAATTGCAAAGTATGGGAATAAAAAACTGCATACTTCTTGTGCACGCATTCAGCGGATGTGATACGACTTCCGCTGCATATCCAAAATGGAAACTTGTCTGTTTCAATTTGTTTAAGAAAAGCTGAAGCTGGAAAAAAATCCTGGCATGGTACAATGCACGTCACAAGCAAACTTCACTTAACATGCATTGATACAAAGCTTTTACCAAATCAGTTTTGCGTGCTAAACCAGACCTCTCTGCGCTGTCGCCCACAGAAAAAGCAGCAATGCAGCATGCTTTTTGTGTACATATGTATGTATGTATGTATGTATGTATGTATGTATGTATGTATGTATGTATGTATGTATGTATGTATGTATGTATGTATGTATGTATGTATGTATGTATGTATGTATGTATGTATGTACCACCAAATCTAAGTTGGACTAAGCAATGAACTTTGGCTATCAGCTTTCATTGTGTATATAGTTAACTTTAACCTCCAACTTACAATTCTCGAGATATTAACAAAAAACTGAAAAAAGTTCCCTATTTTTTGTGATTGCCGCTAGAGCTCGTGTCATATTTGTCAGGACTTTTAGTATATCTTTCACTAGGTACCTATAAATCAGTGAACAAAGTTTAAAAACTTAAAAAAACAATTTTTTAGAGGTGAAATGCTATTTAATGCGGCATCGCTCTTTTTTATTCTTAATATTTTTTAATAGAAAAACGTTCTAAAAGTTTTGGGGGTTATTTCCATCATAAGAGGCATTAATTAGTGTTTCGGAGGAAGTAATAAATTCTAATAATAATGATTGATTTCCTGTAAGTTCAGGAATAATTTGACTATATTCGATTTTAAATTTTGCCATAGTTTCTAATAGCAATTTGTTAATACTGCTATTATCTAAGTTATTATTATCTGTATTTAATTGAATAAGACTGTTTGATTCATTGGCATTTAAATTATCTAAGTTTAATTCACTCCTGCCAGTTACATTTATTGGTGATAGATTTCTTAATAAAAGTAATCTTGATCGATCCCTATTTGTTTTTGTATGATTAATATTTGAATCTGAATTGTTAACGCTAGAGATTTTTTTTTTTTTTTTTCAAATTTAATACATTTATTTATACATAATATACATACATTTATACATTCATTTTATTTTATTTAAAAAAAAAAAAAAAAAAAAAATATTTTGTAATATTCCAGCAGTACCGCCATCTATCCGTGAGGATTCCCGGGGCCTGGTATTGGAAATTTATTTAATTATCCTGTAATGTTGTGATGTGCATTAGTTTTATATTTTAATTTTTATATTTGTTTTTTCATTAAATATTGTTTTAATTTAATTTTAAAATTGTTTATTGTGCATATACTTTTGATTTCTTACGGTATATTGTTAAATTCTTTAATGCCTTTGACAGTTAAACTTTGATTTTTTGAAGTTGTTCGGTTAACTTCCATGTTAAGGTGTCCTTTTTTTCGTGTGTTATGTATGAATTTCTTTTCTAGTTGTCAATTTTAGTTCTGTTTTAGTTAGCCCAAGTTGTATTATTTTTTGCCGAATTTAGTCGCCCCATCCTGTTATGGTGCCACTAGTAGTATTGTTATGAACAAATATTAAATCCTATGACATCTACGAGAATATTGGTGAACCTTTCTCTCTAGAAAAATATTAACAAAACAAAACGGCAACCAACTCAATATCCAAACAATAAGATTTTAGTCATCACTCTTTTTATATGTTGAACTACATACAATATTCTATGTCTTCATGTTTTTGGTTAAAGATTTGAAGTTACATTTAACGAGTAAAAAATTAATAAAAAACTAATTAAAAACGTCACTTTTTAAAAATTAATTGTAATGAAACGACTTATTGCATCAAATTTCTACAAATTTGAGGACACATATTGGACTTTATTCTACAATGTGTGTAAATTTTATTCAATTATATTCAGACGTTTTCTTGCTGAGTTGGATGCTGTAAACCCTTATAATAGCGCATCTTTTTTCCCCTCTTAGCAGGGTTAGCCATCTGTTACTCACCTAAGCATATCTATGTTTTTTTCTAGATAATCCCTGAACGGAGTCAATCCTTTTGGATAATTCTTGAATGAAGTAAATCCTTTTGGAAGCCGCTGAATAATTCTTAAATGAAGTAAATTCTTTTGGAAGCTGCTAGTTAATCCTTTAGCAGAGTCAATCCTTTTGGAAGCCGGTAATTGCATGTTCTTCGGCAACAAAGTATAAAAACACACCGCCACTCCATGGAAGTCCAAACTTATGTTTACTAACTTTAGTCTGGCTTACGAATGACTTTTACCGATACTACATGATTGCTCCAAAATTATAGATTGATATTTATTTATTTAATTTTTATTATAATTAATAATATGTTGCACCTTATTCTTTTTTTCAATTTGGATACCTAAACAATAACCCTATAGCTATAAAAACAAACACGGAAGGGAAAAAAACGGAAATAATGATAAAATAAAAATACTAGATAATGTAAATGAAATCATAGAAGATGTGTACTATGATATATGGAAAATGCATTTACATTCCCGAAGAGGCAGCTTCAAGAGAAGCAGAAATACCATTCCCTAAAAACCAAAAAATCAACTGGGTTAAAAATCTACTAAATTTTTCTCGTCTCTGGAAAAAAAATTATAACGGCAGAAAAAATTAAGAGTAAAAAGGCACCGGGTCCCGATGGAATACCACCAAAGGTTCTAAAAGTGGTGGCTAAAACATCAACAAAATATTGTCTGATTGTAATAAATAGAATTTTGCAAGCCGGTGGTTTTTCAAAAAAATTGCAAAAATTGTTTTACTAGAAAAAAACCGCAAGCAAGAGCAGGACAAGCCATCATGTAGGCGTATGGAAAAACTGCTCTAACAGATGCTGAAGACAGGATACTGGCAAAACTGGAAGATAAAGGAGAACTGGTTTCTACACAGTACGGCTTTGTTACGAGCAGATTAATAATTAATGCGATGAACAGAGTGCTGGAAAAAGTAGACAACGCACAAAGTACAAAATGAAGACATAGGATGCTTTGTCTGTTGGTCATATTAAATAGTAAAAATTTATTGGAGAGGGGTGGTAGATGCTTTACAAGAAAAGAAAATTTCGTCTTACCAGTTGCCAAATATAAAAAGTTATTTCTTTGAGAGAACATTGCTAGTGAGAGAGTAGACAGAAATAAGTACCAAGGATACCTCAAGGGTCAGTTTCAGAACTTTTTTATAAAACCTATATTATGATGGAGTTTTGCGGTTAAACATTCCCCCAAATTTTACAACAGTTGAAAGTTCCACCTCTTCCAAAATCCTAAAAAAAATCACAAAAAAGAATAAATCAAAAACAGAAATCATAATCGTAACACGGACGTCAGCTTAGCCCACGAGCCAATCGACAATCTAAACATAAAAAAATATATTTCTCGATCTTAATAAAATTTGACAAACAATATGTTGCTAACTATTTTAAATTTATAAAAATTGTATTATGTTTAGAATAAAATAAATAGAAGAATCTATCCTCTACTTTACTCTAACTTGCAATGCAAAAGAAAAACAGTGATATAACAGTTTTTGTTTTAATTTTCCACAAAGTGCAAGAAGGCAATTTTCTTAAACAGTAACTCAAATATATTCCTCCCCCTCAACCAAGATAATCTCTGTATTTATTAATAAATTTTGCTAGATTTAAATAAATAATTTTAAATTTTAACTTACAAACTCTTCCATAGAAAAATAAACAAACAGCGGCAGCAAATACAGAAACTTCATATTAACTAAATACATTCTGATATACTAATGTTTAATTAAAAAAAAATAATTTATGTGTTTTATACAATTGTAACATAATTTTAATTTATGCTTAGTAATAATTATTTTATGAGCGTTATTAAATATGATTTAGTAGTCGGAGTAAATAAAAAATATATATAACTCATAGAATTAATTTAAAAACTAATCTTAGTACTAAAAAAAATATAAAAATATACAGGGTGTTTATTTTATTATGTCAGTTTTTGCTTTATAGTTTTTACGCTAATATTTGAACCATAATCTAAAACTGCATAATAATCATTTCAAACCATTTGGTACATTTTGGATTAGTTTTGATCAAGAACATTAAATCAGTTCAAATATGTTTGGAGTTCCGAATTACTTTAATCAGTTTGATTTAATAAAAAACGCTTAAGGAAAGTACGAATTAGTTCCAATCATTCCAATTTGTCTGACTAGACTACTTTGAATCATTTCATATTACTTTGGAATAATTTGGTCCTTTCACATTAGTTTGGATAACTCTGAATAAACTTAGATAACTTTGAATAGGTTTAAATTAATTGATTTAAATCACTTTTGTAGTTCAGACTTTGTCTTGAAGCTGTCCTTATTACGCTTATTGTTGTAGAACACGGCTAAGCTTATCAGTTTGTCGCACTGTTAATGTGGAGTTTGTTTCAACAAACCTCTAAGGCTTTTCTAAACTAAGCGTGTCGGCGGTCTATGGGATTTGGGTGATTTGTGGCCATACATTGGTCCCGGATAGTAAACTGTGACTTGTTGTCCGACAGTTTGACCTTGAGGCAGCCGTATCGGTAAATAATGTTTTCTACTTTAAACGCCATTTGTCACTGGATTCATTCTGGTAGTGCAGGAGGGTAGAACCAATTTGTTCACCTGGTGGAGGCTATTTGCATAGATTGGTATTGTCGTCCGAGTTGGTAAAGCCAACTTCACATCACTGGCGTCATTTTATTTTGTTCATGGGTATGTAGAAGTAGGCAGCAGGTCCGTTATTCTTTCCCGCGTTGATAATGTTCCAACGAAGTGGTAGCGGGTTGCGCTCTGCAACGGAAAAGTGCTTTTGTTTTATTAATTATGATAAAGATCTTCGTGCGTGGGTTCACTAAGTGTCGTCGTCAAGTAGAAAAGTAAGCTGGGTTTGTAGCGTGAGTCTTTATCGTGTTTGTATCATGTCATCATGTCTCAAATTCTAAGAGTAAACCAGGTTGCTAGCAAAGGTCGTTTTTTTTTGTGGTTTGGAAGGGAAATCTTCTAAAAACTCAACGTATCGGATTCACTTCCAAAAGTAAGTGGCTACCAACTAACCCTCAGTACCAGATAAAAGTTTGAGACCTTACGGCTTATGTAACATTTTCTTAAAAAATGCATTTAAAACACATTTCCTATAAGAAATCTATTATAAATCTTCTAAAGAGAGCATTTATTTCTTCAAGTTAGTCAAAAATTACCTAAAAAATGTAATGATGTTTTAAAAATAATTATAAACTATATTATATTTATAAATATTAATTTACTTTTTATATGCTCTTATTTTTCTTTAAAAAATCTTAATTGTGCACAATATTTGCAAAAAATGGGTCAAAAAACAAATTTCCTGTGTGAAATTTCTCAAAAATCTTAAAAAAACGGATTTATTGGTTAAAATTATTCAAAAGTATGAATCAAAACGTAAATCGTGCTTGATATTTGCAAATAAATGTTTAAAAATACACTTCCTGGGTGAATTCTATTTTAAATATTTCAGAAAACGTATTTATTGCTCAAACTAGATCAAAAAACATAAAACGTCAAAAATGTCAAGTTGACTAATATTTTCTTTACTATAAATTTATGTGTAATTGCAGTATTTATATGCAGACGAATATGGAGTCTATGGAAACAATCTAACACAAGATGCATCTTTAATATGGCTATACTGCAGAAAGTTTATATTTATAAATTAATAAAATTATTGTAAAATTCAAATGGTTATGTGGAAGAGCAGCAATTTTCTAAACATTGCCTTTTTCTGATATGTAATATATTTAAGAAATGAAGTTTAATACAATACAATACAATACAATACAATACAATACAATACAATACAATACAATACAATACAATACAATACAATACAATACAATACAATACAATACAATACAATACAATACAATACAATACAATACAATACAATACAATACAATACAATACAATACAATACAATACAATACAATACAATACAATACAATACAATACAATACAATACAATGCAATGCAATGCAATGCAATGCAATGCAATGCAATGCAATGCAATGCAATACAATACAATACAATACAATCCAATGCAATGCAATGCAATGCAATGCAATGCAATGCAATGCAATGCAATTCAATGCAATGCAATGCAATGCAATGCAATGCAATGCAATGCAATGCAATGCAATGCAATGCAATGCAATGCAATGCAATGCAATGCAATGCAATGCAATGCAATGCATTGCAATGCAATGCAATGCAATGCAATGCAATGCAATGCAATGCAATACAATACAATACAATACAATACAATTTAATACAATACAATACAATACAATACAATACAATACAATACAATACAATACAATACAATACAATACAATACAATACAATACAATACAATACAATACAATACAATACAATACAATACAATACAATACAATACAATACAATACAATACAATACAATACAATACAATACAATACAATACAATACAATACAATACAATACAATACAATACAATACAATACAATACAATACAATACAATACAATACAATACAATACAATACAATACAATACAATACAATACAATACAATACAATACAATACAATACAATACAATACAATACAATACAATACAATACAATACAATACAATACAATACAATACAATATAATAAAAATGCAATTATTGTTTAAAATTTGGTAAAAATTGACTAAAAAACGCAAATAACTAATTAAATTAGTTATAAAGTAGCAACAAAACACAAAGAATCGCCCGTCAAACATATTTCTTGTATGTATATTCATCACAAAATTTCAAAAAAACACAAACCGCAAATGATATTTGCAAAAATTAACTACAAAATACAAACAATTTGTAGTATTTGCAGAGAATTGCTTGGAAAACACGTTTCCTGTATGAAGTTTATGATAATTCTTGTAAAAATTACATTTATTGCGTAAAATACATCAAATATTGTTTAGAAAACACCAATAATGTTAAAAATTATTTAAAAATCAGCTACAAAATGCAATCAATGTCAGATATTTGCAAAGAGTTGCTTAAAAAAGACATTTCTTATAAGACATCAAAAAACCAGTAGTTTTATCTATACTGCCCCAAACGCTCACTCGATTGCATACAAGCCAGAATTATAAAAATTGGTGGATTTTAATTAAAAAAGTAAAGATCAAATTGCAATGATCTATTAGAATGTATTATGGACACAATATTAATTAGCGTTTGTTCTTAGGCGAGAGCTCGGTACACACAAAGTTTGATTTCATTAATTTGATTAATATTTAATAAAAAAATTGTAATCACTGGCACAATAATTGAACCGTTTGAGGATTCTGTAAGAGTATTGTGTCATTTTGCAAGTCTATGATATTAATTCCTAAATTCTGATAATGATGGGGTATATTATGAGTGCATTCAATAGTTTTCATATTGATTTCAAATATACCAAACTGAAAAAAAAAATGTATATTGTTAATAATATAGTAGATTTTGTCAATACTCACTACACCAGTGGTGCCTACAAACATACAAAAACAAATTAGTAAATATAAAAATAACAACGGTAAAGATGAGATTACAGTATCCAGACAAAAAGTATAATTTTTTTTTAAATTAATTTCCAAGATTTAAAAGACTCAATACGTCTATTTAACGGTTCCAATACGTATTCAATCATATGTTTGTTTTTGTTAAAATGCCTTTAAGAGCATTAGCAAAATTGCATATACAAAGTTAGTATAAAATTATTTATGACATGTGCTTAAAAATTTGCCAAAGCAAGAGTTTTCAAAAAATTAGAAAGTGCGCAACTGCACCAAATGTTATCAGTGGTTTACCACGGTGGTCTGCGGTGTAGCCTAGAAGGAGACCGATTTTTTCGTCTAGAAAATCCGAGCGAGAACAAATTGTGGCCTCGTAACCGCAACAATTCACAGGACAAAAGTTCATTGCAAGTTTTCGGACAGCACCAGTTATAGTGTTTACTCCTGAAATGATGACCATAGATACCCCCCCCCCCCCCCCGGGAACCTTCAGCCACGTTCCCTGCTTATGCATGGTATTCAAGACAATTGTTACGTTACACACTGTCGCCAACGTTGCTTCCCTACGCCATGGAGCGGAACAGCACTCGCCTGATTACAAGGTAAGCTACTAAGCTCTCGGGGGCATAACACTACTCGCCCCCGCAGCAGCGCTACTGAACGGCTACTTGGTCGGATATTGCGCTGCTTCAACGCCGTTTACCAATGCATCTCAAGAGTGCGCAAACCTCTGGGAGTCCTTGATTCCTAGAGGACTCGATTAGACGATTTACAAAACCGTAGATCAGACAAGTAAAAAAAGAGTTTTGTTACGTCCAGATTTCGTGGTAGACCTAAAACAAAATACAAATTACAATTGCTTAACAAATATTATTAATACTTATCTATATAATGAAGTGTTCCTTATTCGATGTCAGCCAAAATGTGTATTTGGTTGCCGAGATACCACTTTATCTGCACATAAATTATAAATGTTAATTAGGGAGGTACACTGATAATTTATATGTTTAAAACTTGCAAGTATTGCAGAGTTACCTATCCTTTATAACTAACTATAGCTAGGTTGATTTAAAATGATTCTTAATTCTAATATTTAACTTACAACTCAACGGTTGTCCAATTTTTTAAAAAAATGTTAAATATTGGTAAAAATTTGTAGCTGATTTATAATGATCCTAAACAATAATTGCATTTTGTAAACAATTTTGGACGTATTTTAAGCAATAAATGTGTTGTGAATTATAATGAATATCATAAATGAAATATGTTCTGAACTATTTTGCAATATCCTAATAAAGCAATTTTTGATGTATTTCAAGTAATTAATCAGTTTTCTAAAAGATTTATAATGAATTTCATACAAAAAATGTGTTTTTCCATCGATATCTTTACAAATTTTTCTTTTTGAGACAATTTTTAATTAAATTTAAACAAAACTTAGGTTTTATAAGCAATTTTTGATTAATTTAAAACAAGAAATGCGTTTTTAAAAGAGGATGAGTTTCTTGTAAGATAAGTGTTTTCCAAACAATTCTTGCTAATATCATACACAATTGGCGTTTTGTTGTGAATTATTAACAATAATTGCGTTTTACAAGCAAATTTTGATATGTTTTAAGTAATTGAAGATTTATAACAGATTTTTGGTAGGAAGTGAGTTTTATGAGCAAGTTTTTTTTGTAATTATCACGCATAATTTGCATTTTTTGGCTAATTTATAATTAGTTTTAAACGTTATTTGAGTTTTCTAATCGATTTTTTATGGTTTTTAAGCAATAAATGCATTTTTTAAAAGATTTATTATATATCTTATCTTAAAAATGTGTTGATTTTTAAGTTTAGATCAAATTTAATAATTGTGTTTTTTGTACAATTTTTTGCAATATGCATTAAATTTATTTTCTTGGGTTTCATTTAAAAAATATGTTTCCAAGCAATAATTCTATGCAAATATCAGCTATATTTCAGTTTAAATTTTTTTAAAAATGTATTTTTTGAACAAACTGTTCCAAATTGCACTTTGTTTGGGTTTTTTAGTTGATTTTTGATTTTTTTTTGCAATTACTAAACAATTTTTGATTTATTTTAAACAATAAATGCTAGTTTTAAAAGATTTATGACAAAACTCTCATAGTAAATGTAATTTTGAACATTTTTTTGCAAATATCACGCATGATTTGCGTTTTGTAGTCAATTTTTAATTAATTTTAAACCAAGCTTGCGTTTTCGTAACAATTTTTGATTAATTTCGAGCAATAATTGCGAATTCTAAAATAAATTTCTTAAAGAAAAAGTGTTTTGAAAGCTATGTTTTGCTAACATCACAAACTATTTGATTGCAATTTTGTTTGGTAAATGAATTAATTAAAACTGAAAAAAAAACAAGAGATTTGTAAAAAAGAATACTGAAAAAAAAAAATATTTGCAGCTGCATACTGTCCTCAATAATGTTTAATTTATACTTAGAGTTAATGTTCGGAAAAACCTTAAAACGGATGCGTAAAGGTATCACGACAATCGGAGTTATGCTAAGTAACATAAGACAATACAGTAATGTTTGCTATTACTCTAGAAAGGCTCTAAGCACTAACAAACAAAAATTGTAATAGCTAGTAAAACATATAAACTGAACATAAATAGTAATAAAACTAAATTTGTTGTTAATAGTAACGATAACATCACCAATGTTAACTATTGTAAGTGAGAAAAAACATTCAAGCAATCAAGTGTAAGATTGGTAAAGCACAATCAATGTATTCAAAAGTTACAGTCAACATTTTGAAATCAAAACTTGCATACTGAAAAGTTACATCAAAATGGGAAACCTATTCTGATGTATTAGGTAAGTCCTGAACAAAATAAACTCAAAATTTTTAAATGTGGTTATAAGTAAAACAAAAATAAAACCTTTTTGATAAGGCAGATACGTCATGTGGTGGATCAGCAACTGCTAACAACTCAAATCAGAGTGCATCAAAACTAAGCCCTTTTTTCTAAAAGATGCAAAGCAGCAAGAAAGATTTGCTGCTTTAAGTCTAAACTTTTACATAAAATACCTCTTACAAATAAAACGAGGAGACTTAGTTACAAGAAGGTTTTCTTGTTGCATTTACAAATGGCAATTACCAGTTCAGCTTACTCTTTAGGTAAATCTACTAATAAACAAGTCAAGCTATTACAAAATGTTTTATCTAAAAGTTGGATAAGACTATCCATCTCAAGCAAAAAAGGTCATGCAAGAAAGAGATCTTTATTATTACATGTGATTATGACGCCTCACTAAAGTGATTACAAATATTGATTTTTAGTCTACAACTCTTGTAGCCAAAAGCTTAACTAAGCATTGTGCCTATCATTATCATAATATTAAAAAAGAATCCGCAGTAAAAAGAAACGATAAAAACAAGAGTGATCAATCCACCTAAAGAAAACAATCACATTGAAGATTAGATTTAAGAAGTCTGTGAACATTGACTTTAAATATTTTTTCTAAAAGACAAATTAAAAAACTCTTAAATATAGATTTATTGTTTGGTTTAATGCTTGGTATTGCTGATATTTTGAATTTTGATTTGTAACAGTAAGAAGATGAGTTTTTTAGAATTAGAATAGACCAAGTTGAAAATACTTATTAGATAAATTTTTGAAATTTTGTCAGCAGCGTGTACCACCTATTTTTTGCATAAGTGTACCAAACCAGATAATAATTAGGTTAGACCTATTGAAAACTTTGGCTTACACCATTCCAGGAACAAAGAATTTTTACCTATACTTGTTTTATGTTAAAAACATAATTAAATGTAACAAATTAAGCACTGACGCCAATATGTGTCCTGGTGTTCCGGTAAATTGCCATACATCTTAGTCGTAGTGACACGGGCAAAAATCGATAATATTATTTAAGATACTGGCTTGTTTGGAATACGACAGGACTGAGCAATGGTTGCATTTGTGGTATATTAGCGAAATTGTGCCAACATTGGACGGTATTGCACTTTTATCGTTAGCAGCAATGCATGTACAATAGCCTCGGATGGCCGATGTATTAGTGAGTAGCTAAGACTTTACTTTCAGGGCCAATTTGTTGACGACATGGCAAGAAGAAACATAGACTTGGACAACTGAAAATAGCACCAATTTTTGGGGCAAACCGCCTTCAAGATCAAACATGGATTGTGATACGATTAAATTGGCAGAACAAGACCTGGCATGTTTCACTCAACAATTTAATTAACCAAACATTAACTTAGTTTGTGGCTTTAAAGTTTATTTTTCCAATTATTGTGGTCTAAAAAAGAATTTAAATTTGGTTCTACAACATTTTGCACATAGAAAACCTTATATTCTTATTTTGTCTGAAACCCAAAGTAAATAATAAATATTTAATTTAGTAGATTCCGATTATCATCTTGAACATTTCTTTGCTATTCAACTTTGTGCCTACATCCGCAAACAACAAGCATATTCTACTGACAACGTACAAAATTTAATAATATATAATAAGACTATTTTAGTAATTGGCATCTAAATAAAGCAACTCCAAACTTTTTTGATAATTTTTCTGAAAGTTTTGACAAGTTTCTTCAAGATAATTATAGAAAAGCAGAAATAATTTTGTTAGGAGATTTTAGTGTACATAATACTGAATTGTTAAGTCACCTGCCTTGTGACAGGGTGACCTGATATTTACAATTAAAAAGAGTATATGTTATATATCTATCACATAGTAACTGCCACCACCACTAAATTTATATAAGTTATGTTTTTAACTTTTCTACTTTTAAGTCCCTAATCCTTCTATTTTAATTTAAAAAAAAAACTAGCACTCCAACAGTTTTTTGTTTTAAAAATTATTAAAACCTAATGTTTAAACTAAAAAAAACGCAACCTTGAATCTGACTCAATAGATTTTTGTAAAAGTTTTAGCAGAGAAAAAAATTAATTTTAAAATGTATGACAATTGAAAATTTTAGGTTGTCAAATTTGTTTTTATTTTTTCTAATAATATTTGTAATTCAAATTTTAAAAACAATAACATTTTATTATTTTATGACAGAATTTTATTATTTTTTGAACAGTTTATGGTGAGTTTTGGTACTTTCTGACAATATTTTTATACTTTACGGCTGAATTTTGTTATTTTTCACATTTTATAAATTGAGTTTTACACTTTTCAAAAGTTATTGGCCGGATTTTGCTATTTTCAACGTTTTTAACAGAATCTTGCACTTATTAAACAATTTATGACAAGATTTTAATTGTTTCTAAAAATATTATTATATTTCATAACAGGATTTTGCTATTATTGAGATTTCATAGAAAATACATTTTTTAACGGTCATGTTTTTGACATTTTATGAATAGTATTTTGGTCTTCTTAACAGTTTATGACCGCACATTGCTGTTTAGTCATTTTATAAATAGAACATTGTATTTTTTAATAGTTTATGACTGGATTTTGCTATTTTTGATATTTCATGTATAGAATTTAAGACGTTTTGACAGACTACTTTTCTTTTTTTAATGAATAGTGTAGTTTTAAAAAGTTTATGGCTTAATTTTGCTAATTCATTAAAGAATTTTGCACTTTTCAACCGTTTATGACCGGATTTTGGTGCTTCCTGACAATATTTTGGTAGTTCGTGGCCGGATTTTGCAATTATTTAGTTTTTATAAATAGAATCTTGCACCTTTTAACAGTTTATGGCCGGATTTTGCTGTTTTGTCATTTTATATATAGAATCTTGCACTTTTTTAACATTTTATGACTGGATTTTAGTGCTTTTCAACAATATTTTAATAATTCATAGCTGAATATTGCTATTTTAAAAAAATTTTGAGTAGAATTTTGCACTTTTCAACTCTTGATGGTCGAATTTTAGTGTTTTTTGACAATAATCTGATATTTCATAGCCGGATTAAAAGTTTTCACCTTGTATGAAATAATCATTTGACTGTTCAACAACTTATAATTTTGCTTTTTTTTTCAAGACAAGAATCTTGCAGTTTTTAACAATTTATATTGTGATTTTATGTTGAATTATAGTTTAAGCTGTACTTCTGAAGGCCCAACTCGAGTTTTTACAAATAAAAATAATGTTACTTTATCTACAAAAATTGACTATATTATAACAAATATAGAAAATAACTTGTATAAATCCAACATTGTCCAACCAAATATGGGAGATCATTTAGCCATTATCTGTAATTTAAAAGTAGAGGGAAATAAACTTTGTAATAACGATGTTCAAACTGCTTGCAGAAATTTCAGTAGTTATAACTTGAATAAATTAAATACATTCTTAAGTAGCTTCAGCTTTGAACATTTATACCAAATTACAGATATCAATATTGTATTTAATAAACTTATGTCTAGTATTTTGTGGGCAATTAAGGTAACTTGTCCAATGAAATATAATAAAAACAAGGGTTTAATTAATGACAATGAATGGGTTGATGATGAATTAAATAATAATGGTAAACAACTGAAAAATTTGTTTTGGGTTATGAAAAATGCAAACGACATAAACATTCAAAATCTATACAAAACTAAGAAAAAAGAATATAAATTGATAATATTTAACAAAAAACAAATACACTATTCTAATCTAATTACACAAGCTGTAAATAAGCCAAAACAAATTTGGAATATTGTTAATTCAAAGCTGGGTCGCAAACAAGTACACAATAATTTAACAATTATTAAAGATGATAGAGAAATTGATGATTTCAAAGAACTTGCTGAAACGTTTGGAACATATTTTGCAAATATAACGGAAAAATCAATATTAAAACATTTTGGGCAAAATCGTTCACAATATTGTACAACGTCTGAACCAAATAAAAAAACATTCAGTTTTAATTCAGTTAATAGCACCGAAGTAAGAAAAGTAATCTGCAATTTGAAAAACAAAAAAGTATAGGTTTGGATGGTATATCAACAAAAGTTTTTAAAACAATTTGCGATTGCATTAGTGAGCCTATATGCTACTTAATTAATTTATGTGTCAACTCTGGATCATTTCCTATTGATCTTAAAACAGCCCTTGTTATACCAATATACAAAAAAAAACAATTCCTACAACATTGAAAATTATAGACCCATAGCTCTGTTAAATGTACTCTCAAAAGTTATAGAAAAAGTTATTTCCAACCAAATGGTAGAGTTTCTAAATAAAAATAACTTAGTATCTAGTGTTCAATATGGCTTTAGAGAGTGTAGGTCAACTGAAACTGCAGCCTATGAATTTATCGAAGAAATCTATAAAGAAGTAGATAAAGGCAATTTGGTAGCAGGACTTTTCTTTGATCAGTCAAGAGCGTTCGATGAACTTAACATTAAATTTATTATTGAACAACTTTATGCGCTTGGGTTTAGAGATAATTTTTTACAGTTTATCAATTCTTACCTAACAAACAGAAAACTCTGCGTTAAAGTTGGACAGTATACTTCAAATTTGCACGACATAAAAACAGGTATTCCACAAGGATCTATCCTGGGACCATTACTTTTTTTGTTATTTGTGAATTGTTTGGCCAATAATGTATCATGTGGAAAAATCGTTATGTTTGCGGATGACACATATATAATGATCTCGGCAGAAACTCCAGATGCACTTAAATCATCAATTTCAATTGTCATTAAAGAATTTACAAGTTGGTGCAAACAAAACTGTCTCATTGTAAATATAGAAAAAACAGCATGTTTGTATTTCCGCAACCGTAAAGTCAATGAAATAGTACAACTCCATCTTAATAGTCTCAATATGAATACGGTTAGTTATACAAAATTTTTAGGTGTTTATCTTGATGTAAACATGAATTGGGAAAAACAAGTAGATAATGTGAGCACTAAAATAAATAAGTCATACTATGCTATATTACAACTGAAATCAACTTTAGATACTAAAGGACTTTTAAACGTATACTATTCTTTAGTATACTCACATATGTCTTATAATATAGTATTGTGGGGAAACTCAACAGACAAACAAAGAATTTTTATTGCTCAGAAGAAAATAATCAGAACAATTTTTAATTTAGAGTATAGACAATCTTGTAAAAGTACTTTTATTCTACTTAAATTACTTACGTTACCCAGTTTATACATTTATAAATGTTTACTATTAATCAAACGTAATATAAATACTCATACTACCAACGCAAACAATCATAACTGGAATACGAGGCATTCTGAAATGTTAATGACATCAAAACACTTCACAAAAAAATACGAACAAGCACCTTCATGCGCTGGAAAAAAAATGTATACTAAGTTACCAACACAATTAAAACACATACATGATTTTAATAAATTCAAAAACAGTGTAAAAGACTTGCTTGCAGGCAAAGCTTACTATACACTAAATGAATATCTCTGTGATACATTTTAATCAGTTAATGTATGTCAATATATGTATATTGTAAATGTATTTACCTGTATAGTTTTTTTTTAACTTTGTGTATTTTATTATTTTTATTGTAATTATTATTTTGTATTGTAATTATGACTTGTACATCCGTTTTATATGGCTTACGTACCAATAAAATATTCTATTCTATTCTATATCCAATTTTTTTCTAATTTTTACATTTTATAAGTAGAAAGTGCAAACACTTTTATATTTTAGTAATTTCTGACAATGTTTTGATATTTCATGGCAAAATTTTCAAAACTATGTTTGTATTTTACTATATTACTATTGGTTTGGCCGGACTTAATTACTTTATAGACAGGTTTTAATTCTTTTACCGGATTTAGCATTTTAAAACTAGATTTTTAAGTGTACGACTAAACTTTGTCAATTTTATGCAGATTTTTATGTTTTGTACTGGGTTTTAATATTATAAGACAAGATTTTAATTTTTTCATGCGGAAATTTGTATTTTATTGCCACACTTTTAAAATGTTCATATTTTAACAATATAAAGCTGATTATTATAATAATAATAATAATAATAAATCGTTTATTTCTTTAAAATAATCATACAAAATATACAATTACAGTAAAAATGACAAAGAAAAAGAAAACTTCACAGTTAGTTGGTTAACTCTATAACACTACATCGCTTAAAAAGAAATCATCTATTTTGTAAGACTCTATATCAATTAACAACAATCTAATTTTTAATTTAAATAAATTAATATTTAAATTTTTGTAAAATACAGGAAGTGCATTATACATTTTCATACAGGCATATTTTGGACCTTTTTCAAGAGCTGTTAAATTATGACACGGATACAAATATAAATCAAAATTTCTTGTTTCATATGAATAGCTTGCAGTATTTTTCTCAAATAGTTTTTTATGATTATAAATATATATTAAACAATCATAAACATACAAAGCATAAAAAGTTAACAAATTGTGCGTTTTGAATACACCTTTGCATGATTGTGTATAATCCGTTTCACAGATTACGCGAATCGCCGCTTTTTGAAATATAAAAATATCATTCGATTTGCTGGCGGATCCCCAGAATATTATACCGTATCTTACGATAGATGTAAAATTTGAGTAATAAACGGTTCTTAGTGTTTCTGTACTAACATAAGGTTTTAAAACTCTTAACAAATAGATTACTCCGTTTAGTCTAGTTTTTAAGCTAGATATGTGAGTTGACCAGCCTAAAGTGTCATCCAAGTGAAGTCCTAAAAACTTGCAGTAATTTTGAAGTTGGTATTGTTGATTAGCAAGACATATATCATTAGGTAGTTGAATTCTACTTCTGTTGGTTTTAAAAAATAGACAGTTTGTCTTTTCTGAGTTAAGAATAAGTTTGTTTTTTGCTAACCATTCAGAAATACTTGTTAATACTGTATTCCCTCGTGCAATAGTTGCATCAGTAGTTTGATCATATAAAAGGATGCTTGTATCAACCGCATAATTAACAAGTATCTGTTTTTCACTACTCAATACTGTTGGCAGGTCATTCATATAAATTACAAACAAAATAGGGCCAAACAAACTTCCCTGAGGAATACACATGCTAATTTTTAACATATCAGATGCTACAGTTTTTGTATCCAAAGATAATATGACTTTTTGTTGTCGGTTTGTTAGATACGATCGGATCAGTTGAAGTCCGGTACCTCTAATGCCATACCTTTGTAATTTATTCAGTAGTATATTGTGGTCTATAGTGTCAAAAGCCTTCGATAGATTTAAAAATACTCCAAGTGGAATCTTTTTGTCATCTAAGGCTGACAATATTTCTGTAATAAAATCAAAAGCTGCAGTTGTTGTAGATCGGCCACTAAGAAACCCATGTTGGTTATTTGAAAAAAGGTTGCATTGCTTAAAAAATTCTACGATTCTTGTACTAATAGTCATTTCAAAGATCTTAGAAAAACTTGTCAGAATGCTAATGGGTCTATAGTTTTCAAAAGTATTCGTATTTCTTTTCTTATAGATGGGTTTAATTATTGCAGATTTTAATTGATCAGGAAAAATTCCAGATTTAAAAGAGCAAATAATGATATGACACAACGGTGTAACTATTGTATGTATGCATGATTTTATAATAGGAATTGGCACTTCATCAATTCCAGAAGTCATTTTGTTTTTTAATTTACTCAAAATATAATAAATTTCATTATTTGTAACTGGACAAAAAAACATAGATTTATTATTAAAATCAATATGACTCAAATCATTTTCTGTTTGCGGTAGGCTACTAAGTAAACGGTGAGCAATATTTATAAAATAATGATTCATTTCATATGCAACCGATTGTGAATTATCTCTGATTTTTGTGTCCAATTTTTTATTGTTATTGACCAAGTTATTCACAATTTTCCACGTGGTTTTTTGTTTATTATCGCTACTTATAATTAGATTATCGTAATAGCCTTTCTTTTGTGATTGCAACAAAAAGTTGTAGTGCTTTTTGATCTGATTATAATCTTGTAAGTACTTACGATCAACCGACGACATAATAGATAAGATATCTAATTGCTTTTTACATTCTTGTATTTCACTTGATGCCTTGAGTTTGTTATTATGTTTTGTTACATTTCTAATTCGCGGAAATGCATCATCAATTGCAAGCAAAAAAGTATTGAGAAATAAAGCCCATTTTTCATTTACTTCAAATTCATGCATTCTGTATACATTTGTCCAATCAGCATTGAAGTAGATCTATCATTAAAAACTCTTTTAAACGTTATGTAATTTTTAGAATTGTAGCTATTTAACTTAAAGCTTAGTTTCAATCCGTAATGATCTGATATGTGTCAATGAATTATTTTGCAAATGTAATTATCAGGCCAATTTGTAAAAAAGTTATCAATGCATGTCAGAGTTATCTGTTACGCGTGTATATTCTAAAGTAGCAGGGGAAAGATTAAATGTACCCTAAAGAGAGAGAAAATTATTTTTGGCTTTTGTTGAACTTTTTAAATCAATATTGCAATAACAAAACAAGCATTTTCTTTCATTAGTTTTTTGCACAAACTATTAAATTTATACATAAACACATCAATGTCACTTAATGGTCGTCTGTATATTGCAACTGCAACTAATGTTTTGCTTTGCGTCGTAAATTCCGCACCAACACATTCAAACTCTTTTTTGTTGTTCACTTATTTATATCATGTCTACACCGATATTTGATGTTAGCTCGGCTGTAGATTGCCACTCCTCCATGCTTTTTATTGTCTCTGCTGAAGCTTGATGCCAAGTTAAAGTGGTCCAACGCGTGCATTTCTAACTGTTGTTCTGTTTTCCAGTGCTCTGTACATATAAAAACATTGCAGTTGTGGTCAGCCAATAAGTTGTTGATAGCTTCTTTGCTGATGCCAATTGATTGAAAATTTTGATTTAAAATAGTGAACTTTTGTCTTTTTAAAGTATTTTTGTAATCTATATGCAATGATTGCTATTGATTTTGATCATCAATATAGTTTTTCTTAATTTTTGCAACTCGTTGATAGCTCTCACAGACTGACGTTTTCCAAACCGAATGATTCGTTTTTAAATCAAGCTTAAATTTAGTTTTAGCAGCATCACAATTTGAGCATTTATTAATTATTGATGTGCATTTAGATTGTGGATGAGGACTAGCACATATTGGGCATGTCTCCATTATATTCGGGTGCTTTGTGTCCATATTTTTGATATTTGAAGCATCTCTTAATACCAAGCTCTTCAAATACTCTGCAACGTTTCTATTCAATGTATAATCGTTCTTGATTTATTATCAAATCAAATGTTTTCTTATTTACTTTAGCGGTAATAATAAAATTCTTATTATGAACTTTTGATTTGTAAACTATATTGAAATCATTTCTGTTTAAATCAAGTTTATTCTGCTTATTAATTTTTTAAAGGAGGTTATTGTCATTGTCAGATTCATGTATATCCATTACTTTGATTCTCAAATTAATTGATTTCGGATCGTTTAAGTTGTAATCATTTCCTAGTTTTATTTGTATATCATTTTTTAAAGTTTCAATTGCAACCTGATCTTCGCATCTCAGTATTACTCCGCCATCTCTGGTTGATTAGCCCATTTTCACGCCTACGTTTAATTCTGCTGGATTTATTTTTTCTATTATGTCTTTTCTCACTTTTTCATTGTTTTGGTTTTTCCCTGGTTTCACTATTACAATGTGCTCTTTCCGTTTCACAGCTCCGCTGAATGTAAGTTGTTGTGGGTTTCTATCGTTTGAAATAGTCGTTTATTATAGTTTTTGACCGAATTTGATTACTGAATGTATAAGTGTAATTTTCTTAAGCCGGATTTTGTCATTCATGTATTTTTGAGATTAAAATAAAATTCTACCAATAAGTTAGTTACTTAATAATTGCTTTTACGCTTTTTACGGCTATTTTACATCGCCACAGTAAGTCTACGACTTGTTTAAAGTGGTTTGATGGGACCAACAGCTTAATACGTGACTTCCGAACCACGCTGGTGGATAAAGAGCAAGTTATCATTTCAGCCATATTTCGGGGATCGAACCCGGGACTGCTCGCATGATATGCAAGTGCTCTACCATTGAGCTATCACACCATAAAAAAAAAATAAATAAAAAAAATAAATAAATAATAATAATAATAGCGTCTTTATTTCTCTGTATTTATTACATGAAAATGGCGAAGTTCGGCCTAAGGCTGGTCTTCCACTTAACCTTTTAAACAAATTACAAAAATTTGGTGTTAAATTTATTTAATTTTATATAATCACTTAGCTGCTATCTTGTGTAGTCCATTATAAAGTTGTTTTATTTTTTCTTGGTACAGGAACTGGACTCTGCATGCTTTAAAATGCTCTTAAATCTATAAATCAAACTAGTTGTCAAACTGACATTATACTTTATACTTTTTTGTCAATTTTTTTATTTTTAACCAAATTTTTGAAATTATGTATGTACTTTATAAGCGGATTTATTGATATTAAGTACAAAGTTTACCAATTTTAAGCAGGTTATTAAAGTTTTTGGCCAGATTTTATTTTTTCTTGTCAAATTTTGTATTTATGGCGGTTTTTTTTAATTATGTGTATTTTGATACTTGTTAGGTTTTATTTTTTTTAAGTTGGATTTTGTAAATTTTACATAAGCCAAGTACTAAATTTTTTTTGCGTTGAAATTTACGCTTAGATTTAATGAAGATTTACAACATTTTATATAAACTCAGAAAATCTCTACTTGTCTGCAATCGCAAAATCAACAAAGCCTTACTTTACTCTGAGTCTCCATTGAACCCACTTACCAAACAACCACCATTTCCGTGTATTTCTCCTGCCAGAATATCATTAAAAACAAACTAAAAACTGCAACTGGGAAAAATTTCAAGGTTGCGCTGATATGCACTCATTCTCAAATTTACTCTTTTCAAGTTTTTAATTTTCTCTCTAACACACATGGTACAACCTCTAAATGTGTGTACACAGCTCACTAAGGGCCGGTCTTTCAAAATCGGCTTAAACTTGAATCAGAGTTTAACTTCAGTTTGCACAAGTTACTATGTTTTTCAATTATGAGATCTAAGCTTAAACTCAGTTTATAAATATTAACCTATAAAATTTTGTTAATGTCAACGTACGTAACCCGTAAAATTTATAAAAATGTGCAATAATATTATTCAAGATGTTAGTGACCTTGACGCGGACACAATAGGATACCTGTAAAGAATAAATATAAAAAGGAAAACACGGGATGTAAGAAGCAGACCAAATCATTTTGAAATGTGGTGTGATCTTGAATTTTTTAAATGTTTTCGTCTCTCAAAGACAACTGTTTTATATATAACAGCAAAAATTGAATATGAAATATCTTTACCATCAAATAGGTAATAATATCTAATTTTTGTATAATATACATTTATATCTAAGTAAAATACATTTTAGGAACGAAGCTATTTTGCCATCGGTAATGGTTTTGTTAGCATTACGATTTTATGCGACAGTTTCTTTTCTTATCACAATTGGTGATTTTTTTGGTGTGCACAAAAGTACTGCAAGCAAAATAATCCACAGAGTTTCTCATGCTTTAGCAAAACTTCGACCACATTATATTAAATTTCCTGTCGGAGAACATGAAATTCAAGCTGTACGCCAACAGTTTTTTTTAACATTGCACGATTTCCTCGGTGTGTAGGCGCCATTGACTGCACACATGTTAAAATTGAATCACCTGGTAGAAATACAGCTGAAATTTATAGAAACAGGAATTTTTTTTTCTATGAACGTGCAAACAATATGTGGTCCCGATTTAAAAAAATTTGACATAAAGATTCAACAATTTTTTATAACAGTGCTATTCGAGCTTGATTTGAAAGAGGTAAATTAAAAGATAGTGTTATAGTTGGAGACAGTGGATACCCTATAAGAAAGTTTTTAATTACTCCTTTGGCTAATCCTCGAACAGCTGCTGAACATTTATTTAACGAATCACACGGAGTATGGAAAAGGAGGTTTCCTGTGCTTGCTTTAGGTATTCGCTTAAATTTAAAGAATATTGAAGCAATTATTATTGCAACCCTAGTACTGCACAATATTGCTTGTGATATGCACGATGAAGTTCCACCAATAGATAATGATGTTGAAAATTAAATTAATTTTATTAACGATATGCCAGCCAATAAAGAGAATATACAAATCTTAAATAATATAACAAGGCTAAAGTTTATAAATGAATATTTTGCTCATCTTTAATATTGTATTAAACAAAATATGCATTGTATGTACAATAAAAATGTTGCATATTTATTTAATTTTAATTAAAACTCGGAATAAAATATTATTTTATATTATAATAACTTTTTTTTAATTTTTATGCCAAGTTCTAATAATTTAATTTTTAAATCATGTTCTTCTTGTATACATTTTTTGTTCAGCTCATGTATTTTTAATTTCATGTCTTGATCTTCTTTTAAATATTTCCTCTGCTCTTTAATTAAATCAAGTTTAGCCTCACCAACTTGGCACCATACATCATCTTAAGTTTTCCGTTTGTTGGTTTTTGGTCTTCTAAAATCTGAAATGGGAAGTATAATGAATATTTTTATTTAACTTGAAATTATTAATGTTATCTTAAATTAATTTGTTATGTTAATTAAATTTACATATTCGTACATACAATGAAATAAAATACTTTACGTCAAGTTTATTCTACAACGTATTGAACCTAATCTATGTGCATGCTAAAAATTTTTAACAAGGATTTGAATTAATAAATTAATATGAAATTATAATAAATATTATGAGGCATGTTCATATATAGTTAGGCTACAATGTTAAGATGCATGTCAATTTAATTTGAGACTATTAAATTTACATACACTTATAACTGCACAATGAAATGAAGTAATTTAGTAGTTCATATTAAAACGTAGAATATGTTTTGCACGCAAAAAATCATTTATAAAAAAAGAAATTGATTAATATTGATTATATAAGTTGTGATATAGATTGCTTATGAGGAGCTAATTTAAAAACTTTCATTTACAAAAAAAATAAAAATTTAATTCAATTATGCTGATTACTTTCTGTTACTACATGGTGTATTTTTTTGAGATGTACTTGGCATCAACTGCGGTGCTTTGTTTGTTCTCAGCATTGCGGGTGTATAACTACTCCAATCTGAAGACGGTTCAACATCTTCGATGCTTTCAGCTTCTTCTATTGCAATAATTTAAATGTTACTGTCTTGGCAACTTTCAACAACATCCAGTTGATTTATTAAACATTTATAATTAACAAAACAATATAAAAAAAAATTAACAAAACTATACCTTCTATGAGAATCGCATCACAGTCATACTGCGATTCTTGACCAGTCATCTGTTCTCCGATTAATGTTCTTATTCCTTCGTCGACACTGTTTATGACTACAACTGGGGGTCCACCCCCACCAGTACCATTAGTGTAACACTTTTCATCTGCAAATATTTTCTTAGATCTCTTCTTTAAATGTTCGTTTTAATTTAAGGCATCTCTATATGAAAATCCACCAACATTAAATTCTTCGGCTAATTTAATCCAAGTAGCTTCTTTTGCTTTAGCTGAAATGGCATCAGTTTTCTTACACTCAATTACTTCTTGATGCTTAATTACCAACGATATCTATACATAAATAAACTTATTAATTATAAATATTCTACATAACATATAATAAAACTATACTTGCAATTTGCAAATATTATTATTAATAAAACTATAATTACCAAATATTCTTCTTCTGACTTTGTAAAATTAGCAGCATGTTTGGATTTATCCATTTTGTTGTTGTTAATTACAATCAATTTTTCAGTAAATAAGAATAAAATTGTGTATACAAACAACCTAAATAAGCGTAACTCAATTTTTTCGCCTCCGCCTTTGATTTAAACTTAAAATATAACAATAACCTGATATTAGCCGCGAAGTTTATTTCAGTAATTTTTATAGCCAACCTAACAATAATTTCGGTATACGTGAACTCGTATTATCACTGAATCAAAAAACACTAGCAACGTAAAACGGAGTTTTTAAATTAATCTTGGATCAGAAAAACTTGAGTTTAAACAAATATTGAAAGACCGGTTCTAAGAAAGGATCACATCCGGATTTTTCATAAATAAAATTTTATATTTTTTAACATTCAGGCCGGGTTTTTGTACTTTGACAATATTTAAAAATTTCATTGCTGTATATAACAGTTTATGGACAAATTTTCGGAAAATATTTTGATATTATATGGCCGGATTTTGACATTTTTAAACTTTATGAATAGAATTTTACTTTTTTCAATCATTTAAGGTCTTTTTTTGAAGAATATTTTGATACTTTATGACCGGATTATGATGTTTATGACGTTTGATAAATAAAATGTTGCACTTTTTAAAAGTTTTTACAATTTTTTAATATTAAATTTTATAGTCAAATTGTGAAAATTTTGACCTTTTTATGGATAGCATTTAGCAATTTTTAATGGTTAATGGAAGAATATTTCCCATTTTTAACACTTCATAAATGAAATTTTACATTTTTTAACTTTTTAAGGTTATTATAGTCGGATTTTACAACTCATAAATTTTGCTTATTTTGACATTTCATAAATAGAATTTTACATCTTTTGACAGTTTATGGCCGAATTTTGATTTTTTCTGACATTACTTAAATACTTTTCTCAAAATTTCTTATTTTTAGCATCTCGTGAAAAGACTTTTCAACAGTTTTTGCTATTTTAGACATTTTAGAAATAGAACTTTGTAAGTTTTGATTATTATTTTGCTATTTTTGACAGTTAAAAAAAATTTTGCGTTTATCGACATTTTGCTGTTTTTGACATTTTAAAAATGGAATTTTACACTTTTGGTACTTTCTGATCATATTTTGATACTTTATGGCCTAAGTTTGACATTTTATTTTGTTCATTTCAACAGATTATGACCGAATGTTGATAGTTTTGACATTTTATAAATAGAAATTTGCATTTTTTAACAGATTAAAGTTATTTCTTGGAATATTTTGATACTTTATTGTCATGTAAATAGAATTTGGCATTTTTTGACAATTTATGGTCGGATTTTGCTATTATTGACATTTAATGAATAGATTTTTGCTATTTTTAACTGAATATTGGTATTTTTGTTATTTTATAAAAAAAAATGCTTTATTTCAACAGGATTTTGATTCTTCCTAATAATATGTTGATTCTTCTTAGCCAAATTTTGCACTTTTTGACAGTTTATAACCAATTTTGCTATTTTTAACGTTTTATGAATAGATTTTTAAACATTTAAACAGTATACTATATTTCCGGATTTTGTAATTTTATAAATAAAATTTTGCAAAGGTAACAGCATTTGCTGTTTTTAACATTTTACGAATAAAATCTTGTTCTTTTCAACAATTTATTGCCGATTTTAAAAATTTATTTGTTCTTTTCCACTTTTTAGTAATAGAATTTTGCACTTATTAAAAGTTTATGACGGGATTTAAACATTTTTAATATTTTAACTTTTCAACTGTATATAGCCGAATTTTGGAGCTTTCTGACAATATTTAGATAAATAGATAGATAAATTTATTTTATAAATACTCATATGTAATATCCCTAGTGCATAGAATATTGCCGATAATTTATTGGAATCTCACGAATGCATTTTTGCGGACGGCAATCGGCACGAGCCGCAGGCGAGTACCGATTGCCTATCGCGAAAATGCGCAAATTTATCTAAATATTTAAAATTTAGAACTTATTCCCGTGTACTTTTTGCTTATAGCTTGAATTTGGTCGTTAATGATGCCGCCAATATCAGCCATAAAGCAGCCAATTTTTTTAATATGGTTTACGAAGTTTATATATTTTTTCACGATCTACCAAAAGATAGGTTATTATTAAAAAACATGTACCTAATCTTAATTTAAAGCCTTTAAAGTCTGGTCTGGCTGGTCTAGCAAAGTTGATGCTGGGAAAAGATATAATATGGACAAAATCTTTGATGCCTTTCTAGAAATTGCTAATGATTTTTTAATTTCGAATAAAACAACAACTTGCAAAGTAAATTCATTGAAATTAATCATTCAAAATTATAAATTTATTTGCTGTACTATTTTTTGGTTTAAAATTTTAAACAAAATTAACACATTGAGTAAAATGATGCAAAATCCAACTACGTATTAACATTAGTTTTTGTGTAAATAATCTTAAAAATTTAATTACCGAGTTTTAAAATGATAAATATTTTGAAGAATGTTAGAACAAGCAAAACAAATTGCTAATGATGTTAATGCTGATTGTAATTTTTCACCAATTCGCCCAAAAAAAAACCTAAAAATGTTGCATATGAACATAGTGATGAAGGCGCTTCACTAGGCCCAAAAACACATTATGAAGTTAATTTCTTCTATCTAATTTTGGAGCAAACATTAACATCTTTGCAAAATAAATTTGAAGAGTTAACCACGTTTGATGATGTTTTTGGCTTTTTAGGTGAATTTTTATGAAATTAAAAGACGATAGCATAGGAGAAGTTGATAATGGTATTAATCTTTTCAATGAGTTAAAAGCTATAAAATTAAATTTTAATAAATTTCATCAGAGAAGCCCCACATAAAATTTGAACCACAGAACATTATTCAATATCTATTTGAAAATGAGTTGATTGCCTAATTTCCAAATTTATCAATAACTATTAGAATATATCTAATTTTACCGGTGTCAGTAGCAACAGAAGAAAGATGCTTTTCTGAACTAAAAATTATTAAAAATTACCTCAGTTTAACAATGTAACAGGACAGGTTGAGATCATTATCAATGATAACAATTGAAAATTAAATATTGCATAATTAACCAATGAAAGACCTGATCAAAGAATTTGCGACCAAAATGAAAAGAAGAAGAAAAAAAGTGCAATTTTAAATATACTTTTTATTTAAAAGTGACATATTTAATGTAGTTACATAATCCAGACATTTATAAAGACTCTGTATAACCTAACTAAGCTTTTGTTTTGGCAGGGGCGCAGAAGTTGTGCTTGCACAACGGCGCCAAATCATCTAGCGGCGGTATATACACTAAATACGGTAAGTATTCCAAGATTTTTGAAAACATCACGGCATGACTCTCTAAAATTCAGCTTACCCATAATCCGCATAGCTCTTTTTTGAATAATAAATATTCTTTCTGTTAAATAATTTTTAGAATTGCCCCAATGTACATTTCCGTATCTGACATAAGCATGAAAATTACCAAAGAACAGTGTCTTTAGAACATTCAAGTTACATTGTTGTAATATTGTTCTTAATGCAAAATTTACAGAAGATAACTTTCTGCAAGAAAATCAATGTGTTTATCTCATAACAAAAATTGGTCTACAGTTACTCCAAAAAAGTTTCTTGAATCAGAAAACCTCATCCAAAGTGACAGAAGTTGGTGTTGTTATTTTTGATCTATTACTTTTGAATAGAATAATTGATGTTTTTTCTGTATTTACTGCTAATTTGTTATTTTTCACCCACAAACCTAATTCCTTGTAAGTTACATTTGCGGAGTCTATAATGTCATTTAAGTGTTTACCGCTAAAAACGACATTAGTATCATCTGCGTATAATATCAACCTCGCTT